>OY998259.1:55983698-57233698 GCA_963922045.1 Persicaria maculosa
GGTGATGGGGGCCGGGGTGAAGAGGGCGGAGAAGGGAGTCGGCCGGGAGTCCGGGAGGTGTCGATTGAGACGGCCTGTGCGGTGATGGAGCGGGAGGAGGAGGAAGATGCGGCTCTGAGCAGGGCGGCGGAGGAGGAAAGGGCGGCGGAGGAGGAAAGGGCGCGGGAGACGGATAGGGTTACAGCAAGGGCGGCGGACGCGGCGTCTGTGGCGACGGCGATGGCGGATAGGGTTACAGCGACGGCGGAGGAGGCAGCGAGGGAGGCGGTTGGGGCAGAGCCGGACAGGGTTGCGTCGGAGGAGCCAGCGAGGGTGGCCACCCCGGAGGCGGCGAGGGATTCAGCGGCGGAGGAGGCAGCGAGGACGGCAACGACGAGGGCGGTAGCGGTTGAAGGGAAGAGAGTGTTGCGCCCGCGAGCAAGAAAAACATTATTGGCGTCGGTAAGTATTTCGTTGATGATTTTTTTGTAGTTTTCATTACTCTTCAATTATGCCTAAGTTTGAGTGTTGAGTAAATCGTATTATTGAGAAGAAAAAAATATGTTAGTATATATGAAGAAATAGCAGGATATGGAAAATATAATTGTCGGAAGATAGAGAATGAAAATAATCGTTAGAAATAGTAGACATGTACATTATAAGTATATTAACTTGAGCTGTAATTACATATGCGTAATAGAAAACATATCAGTCGATGACAAAATGGAGAGTACAAATACATAAATTACAAATGTGGAAAACGTTATAGTAAACAACGTGAAATATACATTATAATGTGGAACTATTTGAATAATAAAAAATAATTATAAACAAAGACAACGATTAAAATGATAAGAGAGGGAGAAGTTCGTGAAGGAGTTGCAGCAAAGCCGTAAGCGTGGGTTTGAGGGTGCCGGGAAAGGAGATCGGACTATTGGACGGATTGTCTCAGCCTCAGCGCGTGGGAAGTTTGAGAAGAAGGTTAAGAGAGCTGTTGTAGAGCCTCCAGCTGATGCAGTGGTGGAGACGGAGATGGTAGTGATAGAGACGGAGACGGCGGACGTGGAGTCGCATGCGGTGGACGTGGAGACGCCTGCGGATGCCGACCAGCCCGACCTTGCACGAGTGGGAGAGTTGGTGGGAGAGTTACAGGCTTGTATGAGGACTCCTGAGGTGCGAGGGCCAAACCTACAGATGGTATTGCCGATGGTTCCTCCTCCATGGGGGGAGCCGTCGACGATGGCGGGCGTACTCCCTTGGATGGATATTTTTGGGGAGGAGCATCGTGCGGAGAGTTCCCTCACATTGGGTTCTGCGTGCGGATCCGCATCAGAAGCGAGGACGTATGCGTCTGCTGCGAGGGAGGGTGCGGTTCTGGAGGAGTACCATGCTCCCCACGATGAGGGTGTTCCCCATGAGCAGGATGCTCAGCAGGAGCCGGATGTCCCGCAGGATCAGGATGATAGTGATGGTGGTGACCAGGTTGGTGAGCAGGGTGGAGCCAGTTCGTCTAAGGAGGATGACCCGGATGAGGTGTTTGGCCGGGGGGGGGGGGGGGGGGGGGGGGCGGAAGATAAGTCGTTGTTGTTGAGCTTTGGCGCTCATGTGGCGCGGAGGATTCTGGCGACGCCGGACGACCCACCTGTACTGTTGGACGTGCATAGGCGGGGTAGGACAATTAGTTGGTTGCGGCAGGCCTTTGAGCGCGGAAAGGAGACCTGGGTTCCCTTAGTGGCGCAGAGCGGGCTGGTGGGGTTGTTGGATCTGAGTTGGAGACACGTCGACCATGGCCTGTGTCAGATTTTCATGGAGCGGTGGCAGCCGGAGACGAACTCGTTTCACTTCGAGTGGGGTGAGACGACGATTACTCTGCACGATGTGCAGTTGTTGTTTGGGCTGGCTATAGAGGATGCCGAGGTGGTGATGGACGTAGATGTGTTGGGGGCCGTTGAGTGGGTGGCGCAGAGCTTTGGGTGGTCGCTGCATCGGGTGAACAAGTGGAGGACGACGGGTGGGATCCCACAAAAGGAGCTGAAGGCGAAGATAACAGCGTACATCGACGCAGGCCTCCCGGAGGATGGGGTCGGCCGCCAGAGGGTCGCGACGTTGTGGTTGGCGTACCTTCTTTCGTCGACGTTGATGATCGACAAGTCGAAGGATAGGATACGTGTGCCATTGATCTACATGTGCATCGACCCTGCAGCGACGGGGGGATATGCATGGGGGCTGCGGCGTTGGCGTACCAGTACAGAGCCATGGGGAAGGGAACGCGAAAGAGGGCGAAAGGGATGTGTGGCTGCCCACTCCTGCTACAGGTAATGACGTTCTCACATTGTACTGTTCAAATGTATTTATAATGAAATTAAAAATTTTAGATAGTGACTGACTTTGATTAAAACGAGTTTCCATGCAGGCATGGATATACAATTATTTCCTTGTTCAGCATGGCACACTTGCGCCGACGGTTGAGATGAGGGTTGATGCGAGGTACGCGGCCCGTTTCGTGCCGACGGCGACCCCGAGGCGGGACCAAGGGCGGATTACATCCCTACGACGGGACATTGACCAGTGCGAACCCCGATCGGTATGTGACTTGGACTCGTAGTGTGAATTATATATAATCGTTGACTATCCTAGTCGTAAAAATGTAATTGTGTAACTTGTATTTATATGTTATGATCTTAGGTGTCTTGGATGCCGTTTGGGCGCGACCTGGATCTTCAGGGGGTCCACAGAGTGTTGGCCTACCGCGGGACGATCACATGGGCGGAGGGAGTAGAGCCGTACATGCCTGATAGGGTGGTACGCCAGTTCGGCCGCATGCAGGGCATCCCGATAGACCTGTTCATTCCTGTGCGAGCGGTACGGGATACGCGACCACACCGCCCGTACGCGCTTGTGATGCCGGCGGAGGCGAACCACTGGGCTGACCGCCATGCGCACGTGGTTGACCTCGAGGCCACACCGATGGCTCCTGCAGAGCGTCCATGGGCGTCGATGGAAGGGTACCTAGAGTGGTTTCGCCCGAGGTCACATGTCTGCATCCTCCCATCGTCCGTCATCCCTCCAGAACCGGAGCCGATTGTTCCGGATGAGCCGGCACCCATTCCGGAGGATGCGCAGCCCGTTCCGGGGGAGGGCCATTCTGCGACCGCCATCCTTCCACCCCGTTTAGCAGATGTGGCGGATCGATATGATGCGGTGGGGGCTGAGTTGACCCGTCTTCTGTCGCCGCCGGATGATACATTGAGGGTTGAGATTAGGCGCATTGTAGGGCGGTACTACACCGCTTATCCGTCATTTGTGCAGACGCAGTGACATATGTGTACGCGTACATTTATTTTGTGCTGTGGTGACTTTTGTGTAGATCTGTTGCGGAGTTGTGATTGTGCATAACTGTGGTTAGATTTGTGTTTTCATGTCGGGTTTGAACTGTCGTACATCCGTGTTGTTGATTTTTAATGGAATTAAAACCCGTCATGCTTTGAATGGATGGATGTCACATGTTGTTACGGTTGATACTTATATTAGATCGAGCGTATCGAAGTAACTTCTTCATAATGCGTTTCTTCATTTAATTGTATTCGGAAAATCGGGGTTAATGTCGAGAATGTATTTGCATGTATTCGGAAAGGCCGAGTTATTATCGAAAATGTAGTTGCGTGTATACAGAACGTTGTTTTGTAAATAGAGAAGATCGGTGAAGCAAATGATGTTGTTCCGCAGTGCAACGCATTACGTTCCGCAGAAACATGCAAAGCTGATACGCACTAAACCATGCATCTCTCCGCATTAAACTACGTAATTAATATCCCCATGTCACATGTAGGACGCAGACTTCTATAAAAGGCAGGCAGAGTCAGAAAGAGGTGTTGTACCTCAGAAGCAAATAGAGGAATGGTGTCATCACCAAACAACGATGCTTTACTCACCTTATATGTCCAATTTCATACAAACACTTTAAAGATCATGGAAGTACTTTGATTTCAGCGTCGCGTGGTTGAGTGGAAAGGTTGCAGTTAGGAGTAGAGAGGTGGGGTATCTGTAAGGTACAGTGGCCGTTTCCTTAATTAAATAACGTGGGAAATACCGTCTGGGCCAATGCAGTATCTTTTTCGGTGATAGCGTGAGGCGTGACAATGGTGCAGATCTGATAAGGCGAGTGTCTGGGTACATGTAATGTCGAGATCTGTATAAGGGTTGTAATATCCAAATCTCCTTAAATGGTGATAATTGTGTAGTTAATTTCAATGTTTGTGTCCTTGCAATATGTTTCCTGTGTGCAATTGTTGATTATAAAATAAATCCTTTTATACTGCTACATCCTTTTATACTGCTACAAAATAAATCCTGTTATACTACTACCCATGCAGAACCGTATTAATGGAGATAAAGTCGCACAAAAGCGTGCATTGGAGCGGGTCAGGCCCGTCAGATTTGTGTCGGGGGTTTAGTGTAGAATGATAGCCAAAGGCAGGGGAACTTCCATGCCGAATCAATACGCAACTTAGTGCGGATTCGTCCGAAATTTGGTGCGGAGCAAAATGCAACTGGAAGCGGAAACAGTGTGCGAAATCAGTCGAAACAGTAGGTCCTTCGTGGGGGGGGGGGGGAGGTTGATATATCCCTGGGTAAGCACAGTTTAACCCCTAACGCCGCCATGTGTAAATGTTGGCGTCTACCTGGATCAACAATGGTGGTGCAACAACAACCAGGTGAACCTCGTGCCTACTCGTTTCCGCATCTAATGAGTTTATGATGTAAACACCTTTGTTATATTTGTAATAAAACTATGAAAATCCATTATTTGTTGTTTTAAAATTATTTCGATGTATTAAAGTAAATTATCTGTTGGAAAACGCATTTAGAATTTCCATTAGATTTTGCAAATTACATTTGATATGAAGTGTGTACAACTGTTGGGAGCTGAATCTGCCATGTTTTACAGTAACTTTTATATCGTTTTCTGCATACATTTCATGCATTTGTGCTAGAATAGTACAGAATCTATGTAGTTTATGTTTATTTGCCAAATTATGGAATCTACACCAGTTTCTGTTTAATTTCGCAGAATTCGAGGCAAATTACAGCAGTTCTGAGAAAGGTCGGAAAAGCTCGGAAATCAACTACAAAAGTCCAAGGTCAAGAAGCAGCAGAACTAGTCGAATCAAGCTAGGAGCCCAGATTTACTCGATCTAGAGTAATGTTACTCGATTTCGACGAAGGTGTCCGAGCACAGGCCTTGTCGACTAAGCACTGATCGAGAAACTGAGTTAGAGGCAACTCGACTCCGGAAGACAACTCGATCTCAAGGAATCTTGTCGAGATCGACAACACTGTGATGCCAAGACCGGAGTCGACGAGCTGTGCCAAGTCGAGAAGCCGAAGACGGAGAAGCCAAGCACCACCGCACTCAATCTCGAGGAATTTACTCGATCTCGAGGACCACCACAGCGCCTGTCCGAGCTTGTCGAGGAGAAGTTGCCCGACATCACCGAGCTAGCCATCCTCGACGCCAGCCCTACTCGATCTCGAGGTATCTACTCGATCTCGAGGAACACAGCACCACACACCCAAGCCATGTCGAGGTCCTGCTACCCGAGACGTCCAGCGAAGCGAAGTCGATGACCAATTCTACTCGATCTCGAGGAGGCTTGGTCGAGATCGAGGAACGCCATGTCTAAGCCGCGTTATGCGGTTTTGCTGTCCTACTCGGATTGGAAGTCCTTGGATCCGATTTTATCCAAATTTGGCGGAGATCTATCCTACATCTATCAAGTTCTATCTATGGAGAAGATTTACAGCACATGGAAGATATTCCACCTATTTTAGATTTATTTCCCCTTTTAAGATTTAATTCCTTTATTTAATTTATTTATCTTTTAAGCTTTTTAGATAAAGATAGATATATTCTATCCTTGAATAGCAAGGAATAGAAGGCTATAAATAAAGCCTTAGGGGCTGAGCATTAGGCATCTTATTCCAATTCAATTTCAGAGAGAAGTGAGTAGTAGTAGGGAGAGAGAGAGTTTGTGGCGAGCAAGGTGGAAAGGCGAAAGCGGATTTGTCTTGTTTGGTTGTAAGCTTTCCTTTATTTAATTCAATGCAAGTTAGTTTCTTTTGTTATTTAATGTCTTTCTTGATGATGAAGAGCGAGTAGTCCACCCACTTCTGGGGCTGGGGTGAGCCCGACGGTGGCCAAGTAAGGTGATGCGGTAAAGGTACAATCTTTTTATGCAATTCGTCTTCTATCCCTATGAGCATGATTCTTTTGCGAGAATGGAAGGTGATCCTTTTTTGTGTTATTGAAGAGAAAGTGATCTTAATGCAACTTGGATTAATTATGTGAAAAGGGTTAGTAACAATTAGGGTTTATGCGAAAGCCTCTATATGCCTATTTGTTAATAACGAAAGTTATTTTGATGGAAAGCTTGATCTTTTATGCCTTTATGTGTTACTTTGCATGGTTATCGTTGTGGCGTTGATACCCTGGCTTTGGAAGTTCTTTATATATTGAGTTTATTTCGTCTGAAATCTGAAATCTGTGTTCGAGATCTGCAATTTGAGGTTTTCTGTGTTTTAGTCGATCTAGAGGAAAGCCAACTCGATCTCGAGTAAATTGTTGTCTAGATAGAGTTGTCTGTTGTCGATTCTGAAATTTCTGTTTCTGCTGTTTTTACTCTAGATCGAGTTACTGTTGGTCTAGATCGAGTTGTGTTTCTGAGAATCTGAGTTTTCTGTCGTCGCTGTTTTTAGTCTATCTCGAGTTGCTGTTAGTCGAGATCGACAAGTCTGTGTCTTTGCTTTTATTTCTTGCTTTCGTTTGTCTTTCTTTCTTTGTTTCTTTGTTTTTGTCTTCTGTTTGCTTTTTTGTGAGATTTACAGCTACCTAGGATCCGCTGACACGCTTCCTCGTGGATCGATCCTGACTTTCTCTTACTACATTGGAGGGAGTCTTGTAATTATTTGTTGGGGCACGAATCATGGTTTGATCTATTTCATTATATTTTGAACTTGATTTCCTCCTTACAACAACAGCGAATTAATACAAACAATTAAAAAACATTACAGAATGGTAACTTTATATGTGTACATATGTCTGTTTTGCTTAGTAAAGTTAGGCGGAAAGGTACGCATGTAGATGCGTATAAAAGGAGATAAAGTCCCACACAAGCGTGCACTGGCCCGGGTCAGACCCGCCAGATTTCTATCTGGGGATGAGGGAGGAATGATACGCATGAAGCTGCGTATCTATTTTCGCAATACCACGCGTGACTATCCGCAGTAGGTTGCGTAGCTGCTACACAAAATGGTGCACACCATTGGGACTTGTGTATAAAAACCTGCACGGACATACTTGCACTTCATCAACCACGACATTCCATACGCAGTTCCAATGAAAAACATATGTGGTGGGGTAGGTTTTGAATGGGCAATTAAATGAATTGATGAAAGTCAAATGTTTTCAACTCCAGAAATCCAAAAGCGGCAAAGATCGGTGTAACACTTTGATTTGGGCGGCATTTGAGGTGGCGACTTCGTAATCCGGTAACTACTAGTTTGTTAAAATTATTTCGTTTCAGCCTATGATGACCTATGTTATTTGATTTCCGTATGTATGGTATGCGGAATAAAATCCATGATCCATACGATGACGTCCTCATTACTGTCACCAACAAACAATGTCCGTGGTCTTTCGTGTGGGTACGTAGGTTTTGGATTAATTAATCTCGCTTCAAATATTGTTGCACTAAATTATTCGGTGTTTGTAGGTACGTTATGCAGAACAAGAGACACGGTCTATTTAAAGACCCCCAACAAATTCGCCCAACAAGCCACGGTGAAGTTGCAGATGCTTCAGCAATGGGACTAGTACCCCTCGGCAGGGGATCTCCGATTGCAATATAAATGACTACAACATAATACACACCCATGCATGATAGTATGAAAACGATTGCGTTTGTAAGTGCCTATCAAGCAAGTGACTGTATTTATACGCAGCTACACACCAGTGGTGGGCAGTCCCCAACCGCATTAATAAGGGGAGACGCGGGCAACTGCGAAACGATCCACACTACATCGCGCAATCCATATCCGCATTTAGATGCGCAAATCAGACGTCTATAAAAGGCAGAGGATGGGGAAGCTGGACCTCATAATAATATAGTGGAATGATCTAATTCCCATACAACGATGCTTTTCAAACCTTATGTCTCCCATATGAAATAAACACTCTAAAGATCATGGAAGTACTTTGATTTTAGATATGTGGGGCGGAGTGGCACGCTTGCGGAGGGGGAGTGGAGAGGTTGCGGAGGGGAGCGGACAGGTGGGAGTGCCTGCTGGCTTTTCAATTAGTTTCGTCCCTCCGGCCACGACATGTCAGCGGCCTGGACGAGCTTCGTCCCTCCGGCTAGTGTGTCTCCTATCCTCCGTCTCCTCTGTCTCCATCTCCGCCTCGTCTTCATCTCCGCCATCGTCTCATTTCGGCCATCAGCATAAGATATGACGGTCGCGGTCGCCCTCGCTCGAAGCTTTTCTCTAAAATATGACCCCACCCCGTAGACAATTATAATAAGGCATGTTGTTTGATTAGATATTGGGTTAAAATTTAAGATTAAGCATATCTTGTGTATGGAGTTTTTTTTCAGTCGATGTAGTTTGATTTTGTGACAGTACATATTACACAATTGTTCGGACTATGTTCATTTCGAAGAAATTGAAGAAATAACAATCACAATTGTTCAGACTATGTTTCAACGTTTGTGTTTTTGCAATATGTTTCTTCATTACAAAATATCTCATTTTAGAATTATACATTGGCCACTTTCAGTGTTATATGTGAGAACGAGAACAATGACAAAAAATAATCACATAATAGTCTTCGGTTCGAACATTGGGTTCGAATCTCTACTGTCCTTTGCTTTGTACACCTAAGTCTCGGGTTCGAACCTTGGCATCGATAGGGTTAGCGGGACCACCTTAACTTAGGAGTCGGACCTGACGGGATTGACGCAGAGCAGAAAACCTGACCCTCTCGAAGTGGTCGTGGAATTCCATGAGTCTGCCCGACCAGTCCATGATTGAGTCGATCACGTTGGGATTGATGCAGTGCCTGCGGCTCTCTCGCCGTGGATATGGAGATCCACGAGTCTGCCCACCACTCCCCCTTATGATATTGCGGATCATTGCGGAGGCAAATGGCACAGACTGGAGAGAGTGTTCGGCCCCTGCGTGAACGGCTCGTTCCGTTATTTACATCCCAAATAAACACGTGTTATCAAAGTGCTTCCATGACCCTTACATAACTTATAGCTGAGGAGTATGCTCACTATTTAACCCTTGAAAATATCCCACTGGCCCAAACGTGTTACGAAACTATGATCTCGGCAATGGCTCAGTGGATCACTACACAGTCGTCGTGTATTTATAATGGTGGAGCAATAGGTCGGTCACCCTGAGTATTTACGGATACAACCACACGTAGGTGCGGAACCATACGCATACAACTGCGTAGATGGCGGCAAGCTTCACACTACGCATGCATGTGCGTATCAACGGAGATAAAGTCCGACGCAGGCGTGCAGTTCGACTTGGTCAGTCCCGTCAGCTATGTGGCGGGGGTCAGAATGGTTGCTACGCATGCGGATGCGTAGCTACTGAGATAAACCCCGATACACTCGTGCACTGGCATCGGTGAGGTGAGTCAGATATGTGGCATCGGAACCTATGTTAGCGACAATGGCTCAATGATTAACAACACAATCCTCGGGTATTTATAATGGAGGAGCAATATTTCAGTAACCTTGACTATGTGCGGATAAAATCACAAGTGGGTGCGTAGACATATGCAAAGACATGCGTATAAAACCGTCCGGCTGGTGACATACGCATGAAGCTGCGTATCAAGTGAGATAAAGGCCGACACACTTGTGCACTGGAAGGGGACAGGGTCGTTAGATTTCTGTCGGAGGTTCAGGTTCGCGAGGTACGCAGGAAGCTGCGTACCTAGTCAGATACGATACGGACACAATCGTTACAATTATATGGACTGTAAATTGTCAGCAATGACTGAGTACCAATATAGACTTGAATTTTATGTGACCTACAATTCCGAAAGTAACTTCGTTCGTGACTCTGTAAGTATTCAGGGGAGACCTATGGCACCTACAAGTCCACATGTCACTTCGATATGGTCCGCATTTCTATCGTTACGTTACACGTTATGATGCGAAGCCATCCGCAACTAGGTGCGGAAGCATCTGCACCCTGGGGCATACCGTAGCTCGTTCGGTGGTTTGCATCATTTCACCCTATAAATAGAGTCGGTCGTAGTCCGAATGTTTCACACATTTCTGGCAATGACTGTTTTCATACTCGTTCGAAATGTGTTGCTAAACCTCAGAAGCTTATAGTGGAATGATGTAATTTCTAGGCAGCGATTCTTTCCAAATGGTATATCTCACATTTGAAATAAACACTTAAAAGATCAGGGAAGTACTTTGATTTTAAATACGCGGAGCGGAGTAGACAGGTTGCGGAGGGGGGAGTGGACAGGTTGCGGGAGAGGGCCAACGAGTGGGGTGTGTGCTGGCTGTTAGACTAGCTTTGTCCCTCCGGCCACGACGCTTAAGCGGCCCGTACGAGCTTCCTCCCTCCGACCACGACATGTATGCTGCAAGACTAGCTTTGTCCCTCTCCTTCGTCTCGTCTCTAGTCTGCTCTCTAAAGATCTTGCACCTCGAGCCTCGCCTAATATCTAACGCTCGCGGCCGCATTTCCGTCAAATTTGTTTCTCCATAATTGTAACATCCGTCATATCCATTGCATTACTATTACGTTGTATGAAATCTACATTGTAACAACAGTGAAACCAAATGATCATATATAATTTCTATTCGATATTGTATTTTACATTCCATATGATGGTTGTAGAACAACAATGTAAGGGTATACACGAAATTCAGTGACCACCAAATTATCTAGTTTAAGAATTATTTACACTCTATCGCAGTAACTGACAACTTCGTCGTATATACGTACATGAGACTGACCAAAAACTGCATACCAATCTTCTCTCGTTAGTTGAACAATCGACGAATAAGCAACGCCAATCTGGTACTTGTTCAACTCACTTCATAATCGATACATGTTCGACCCTACGACGACGGGACGAGAAGTGGAAATTACAAGACTAGCGGTGTCTTCTCGCCTCCTAACTTCAAAGTGCTTCCGTGCTCTTTTGTTCTGTTCTAACTTTACAAAGAAGAATGTGGAAGTGCAATACATTTAAATGATTGTAAAACAAATATCAACAGAATGCATGTGCATGTATATATACTCGTACGCTTTGTATTGCGCAATTTGCTGCGGATCAACTGTCGTTTGTGCCGATCTGCGACCGTTACGCATGACGATGCGTAAAGGCTGCATAGGACGGCCTCATGAGACAACCAGGCCCTGTCTTAGCTTGCAGTTTGTGTGAGCAGATCCGCATTACGATGTGTAACTATCGATGCGTATCATGTGAAGTTGGGTGGCGCCTGGTGTTTTGTTTTCTATCGATATAGTTTCATTTGACAAAGTAGATATGACATAACTGTTCAGACTTTGCTCATTCCCGCTGGTTAGCTACGCATCCTACTGCGCATCTCATGAGATAAACATGTCCTTGAACGAGCATGAATCAGAACCCCAATAGGGAGAAAACACACCTACGCAAGCACGACAACTACTACGCAATTGCATGCGTATATATCCGCGTTTTGTCCCGAAAGACTACGTAACTCCTGCGGAGGACAAAATTCCCTATAAATACGTGTCCAATTGTTGTCGGTCCTCCCATCCACACATATGAGTCATTGGCAAAGGTATTTCATTATATATATGGTTTGAAGTCAATTTACGTTTCGACGTGTGTAGAGATCGGTGAAACACTTTGGTATTGAATAGACCACTCTGCGCAGAATATTGTAGCAGACAGGTCGTATTCTGGCTCAAGCTGCGAGGGTATGCAGATGTAGAGCTCAAATGGTATGGACGCCGAGTTTGGCTGCACGTATACAACTTGCAGCAAACACGATACCGGTGAATACCACAAAACAGTATAGACATTATTGTTTTAATGTAACGTAATTGTTTCAATGTAACGTAATTGTTTAAGTTTAATGTAATTGTTTATGTCGCATTATAACGTAAATGTTTGAATGTAATGTACACGTTGTTGTCAGATGCGTCGATAAAATTATATGGACTGTACCTGTTTCTATCTTTCAGTCGTACTGTTTCGTAATTGTTGTAACTTTGTAATGTAATGTACCCGGATTTGTGATATGCATCTTTATTCACCTGTCATCTACCAAGTATTTAATTTAGAGGAAAGTTACATTGTTGTGTTTTTTGAAGAGAATACAAACATGAGGGTACATTTGATTACGTTATTAGACGACAGCTCGAATGTTCCACAACCGGTTGCGGACGTATAGGCTACGCATTTCCGTGCGTAGCCTATAACAAAAGTACGCGGATTTACCGTCGCCTGATGACGAGTGCAGTAAAAATGAAAACGAAAATAATCAACACAGGTTGTAGATCTTTAACAAACGGAACTACATAACGACATGTTAAAATGAAAACACCAAAATATTATATTATGTTTAACAACCCACTTTCTTACAACTTTAAAGATTTAAATAAGCCAAGTTTCCAACAGAAAAAAGCAACTACAGATAATGACCGCCTATGACTTAGACCTCGTCGGAATGTTTGGTGGTGATGTGCCTCTTCAGATGTCCGTACTGTAGATTATTCGTCACTTTGTAGCGGTGGCCATAGTGACGGCATGTTGCATGGAAGGCAGTTCCTGCTATCACCTCCTTCTCGTAGTGACGGGTGAACAAGTCCTCCCGCGGAATTTCAACTTCGGTAGAAGACATTGTCGGAAAATACCGGGGTTGCAAATGTGAATTTGTTTCGGCTTGAAATGGCGCGGTAGTTGTGGGGGGCTATGGCTTGGGTTTGAACTGCAATTCTCGGATGTAGGTCTTTATATAGGCAAATGAAGGTGGTTATATAGTTCCGCATCCGGTTGCGTAGTGAATCGGAGTATTGAATGCAATTCATGTGTATTGACTACAATGCGTGAATCGGAATAATCTTTATCCTGCCACATATCCATGCATTCACGACAGCTCGCTCGATGCATGCACCCACAAAAGACAGCCTACGATCAATGCATGCACTGTACAAGTAGAGATGTCCGTGTTCAGGCGCTATGTTACGCATTGAGGTGCGGAATTAAATAATTTGTGATGCGTTATCTACGCAGTGCGTTGCGGAATTCGTGGCGGGGACCATTAAATCACCCTATAAAATTGCTATGAACGGTCCCCACTTAGAGATCACCAACAAGGTAGTTTTGAGATATGTATCCTGGAAGCTCGCTCACAATTGATAAACCCGGCGAGTTCACCGATGGAACCCGTTTCATCGTTACGGTGGACAAACACCGGCGTCCTCCTGAAAATTGCGCATGCAACTGCAAACACAACCAATATGACCATTCTTTCCGGTGCAACCTACTAACCGTGCGTGGTGTTCGGATGTCTTTATCATCAACGACCGTGATGTTTGGCTGCAAGGAGTGTGAGGACGACCCTACGAATTACTTCCGAACTATCCACAAGAAGATAAAGAATATGCTGGCCGTTTTGTACAACGACGTTTCTATCTCTCGAATTCGAGACGTCACATCTTTTGCAGTTGATTTAGCAGTACGCCCCGCCCAAGAAGAGATGACGACGTATGCGTTCCAATAGATACAAATTCAGATCTACCCAAAGCCCACAGAAGAGTCGGTCAGAAACTGCTCTATTGGATACACCAACCCGTATTGAACTTCCATGTCACCCATCGGAAACGACAATGTTATTTCAATTTTTATGCGCTATTACGCTTATAAAATCAAATTGTAAGGGATACCTTTACATCAATTAATTTTGAAGTATTTCTGGCTTTCGTTCACATGATTTCGAATTATTAAGACTCGCCGCTAATTGGAACCTTGTCACATTGTCGTTCGGAGATTTCGAACTATTCAGCTATCTGTCAACAGGGTTGGGTGCACATTGTCGTTCGAAGATTTCGAACTATTGAGCTATCTATCGACATGGTTGGGTGATTTCGAACTATTGAGGTATGTGTGATGGTTACGCATATACATGCGTAATGCACTGTGTTAGAAGAATATCTACGCAAGACGATGCGTATGTCTCCGGCGGAACGTCGAAATTCGATGTCTATGTTTTGGTGTTTACATTCAGTTGAGAAAAATCAAATAGCAGAACAAACGAAATACATATAGATACCAATTGATACACAAAACTATCGCAAAGGAAATTAGCGCAACGTCAATATGCTGCTTGCAGACAAATATCGTCAATCAAAGGAGTATAGGAGTAACAATATGACATGGGACACGTTGTCGCAACATGTTCTGTATTCTGATGGGCGATAAGCCATTCTTCACCGTTACACACTCAAATGTCAGTACCAACGAGCTGCCTTCCTTGTTCAAATACCCGAAGAATCGACCACATGGACAGATCGACCCAACCACGACAGGACGAGAGTTTGAGGTTATGCAACCGACAGTGCATGTACATCGTTGCTACCTCAAAGTGCTTCCGTGATCTTTACTTTCGTTGATGTAGCACTGAAGTACATTCACATGCGTATATGAACATATGCTAATGAGGAATGTTGATGTATTTATACTGACAGCTGTATGTGACCCCATCATGAAGTGGCAGATGACGTCAATATCCGCAATCGTACGCGGAGCTATGCATTAGAATTAGGTGTTGTGCCAGTGGAGTAGTACACATGTGGATGCGGAGAGATAGGCGTGCGACCGCGTTTAGGTCCGCATAAATCGGCGTAGCTCACCTTAAACGCATGTTTATGCATTTGTATCCGCTGTCCGTGTCACTTCAGCCTATAAATAGAGTACGTCGGGGCCCGAAAGTTGCACCCATCTTTCAAAATAGCCGTTTATTACTCGTTTTCAAAGATTGTTGTTTCATACTTGTACGAATTGGTTCATTCGTACAAGAAGGTGGAGAAGGATCGGTAAAACACTTTGATTGAAATACAAGAAAACTCTCGTCTGACAAGAAATGAATCTACTCGACCGGGAGCTGCAGTAATTATTCTTGTTTTGCTCCATCCGTTATGTCCATTGCATTACTATTACGTTGTATGAAATCTACATTGTAACAGCAGTGAAACCAAATGATCATATATAATTTCCATTCGATATTGTATTTTATATTCCATATGATGGTTGTAGAACAACAATGTAAGGGTATATACGAAATTCAGTGACCACCAAATTGTCTAGTTTAAGAATTATTTACACTCTATCGCAGTAACTGACAACTTCGTCGTAGATACGTACATGCGACTGGCCAAAAACTGCATACCAGTCTTCTGTCGTTAGTTGAACAATTGACGAATAGGCAACCCCGATCTGGTACTTGTTCAACTCACTTCATAATCGATACATGTTCGACCCTACGACGACGGGACGAGAAGTGGAATTTACAAGACTAGCGGTGTCTTCTCGTGCTCTTTTGTTCTATTCTAACTTTACAAAGGAGAATGTGGAAGTGCAATACATTTAAATAAATGTAACACAAATATTAACAGAATGCATGTGGATGTATATATGCTCGTATGCATTGTATTGCGCAATTTGCTGCGTATCATCTGCCGTTTGTGCCGATCTGCGACCGTTACGCATGACGATGCGTAAAAGCTGCATAGGACGGGGTCACGAGAAAACCAGGCCCTGTCTTAGCCTGCGGTTTCTGTCAGCCAATAGATATAGATCCGCATTACGATGCGTAACTATGACAGCAAGTTCCCAAGCATGCGCTGGTTCGGTACGGGGCCTGCAGTGGCTGTCGACCGTACAACTACGCATTCCGATGCGTAGCGTGTTAAGTTGGGGGGCGCCTGGTTTCGATCCAATTGGGCCCTACCGTGTAGTTTCTGTCACCACGTGCTGAAACGCATGAGGATGCGTACCTACTTAAGAAGTGACCACAAACAATGCACCGACCCTCACTTGTTATGCAAGCATGAACCCATTTGATCACCCTAGGACAACTACGACACCGTAGAGAATGACGTGAACTAATATATTACGTTAACCGATCATAACTATTTTGCAAATACATCGTACTAAGCACTATATTAGAGTTAGTAATTTATGTGAACCTTAGATCGTCACTGTCACAACGTAGAGAATAACGCGGGTTAGTGGCCCGCTCTCCATCTTCTCCGTCCCAGAAGTGTGCTTGTTCGTACATTATAAAACAGAAAATGGACGACCTCCGCAGGTGTCGTTAAGAATACGTACTACTGACAAAGGAAGACCATATTTCTTATATCGCATTATAATCGAAGTGGTTCACGGATCGTTACAAAACTTTGTAAAGACTTCGTAACATCTTTCATGGAAAAACTTAGGGAAAAAAAACGCTACATGAAAGAACAATGAATACAATAACACTACCACAGCTGTGTATTCGTATGTAAATGGCAGGGGAAGACTCTACACAAGTTACGGATGTGGATGCGTAACATGTGCACGTGGAAATGCGTAAATGCTACGTATGTAAGTGCGCAGGTATTCCGCAAAATTTTGTCGTACGAGACACATTGTCTCAACGTGTCCCCTACTGCGAAGGAGGAAGAGCCATTCGTCGGCGGTCCGCACTCTCATGTTAGTGCCCAACTGGCTATATCGCTTCTTCCAGCACCCGACAATCCACCACATTGACCGGTCGACCCACCCCCGATAGGGCGAGAGTTTGAGGTTACACAACCGGCGGAGTATTTTCATCGTCCCTACCTCAAAGAACTTCCATGTTCTTTACCTTGGACTGTACAATGTGGGAGAATATATCAGTGTTGTACATGTGACTGACTGTTAAAGCATATCAAATAGGTTAATGGTGCTGCGTTTATATAGATAGAAGGGACCCTTCAAAATCCGCGAATATATCCGCGTATGTATCCGCAATGTAATGCGTATATATCCGCGTTTTGTCGCGTTTTGTCTGCGTGAGGAGGACAAAAATCCCTATAAATACAAGTCCATCTCCTTTCGGTCCTCACATCCGCATATGTGTCATTGGCAATAATATTTCATTATATGTGTGGTTTGAAGTCAATTTACGTTCGAGGCGGGTAGAGATCGGTGAAACACTTTGGAATTCAATAGACCAAGCTGCACAGAATGTCGTAGCAGACTGGTCGTATTCTAGCTCACACTGCGAGGGTAGCAGACTGGTCATATTCTGGCTCACACGTTTAAGTTTCAGTAATGTAACGTAATTGTTTCAGTGTAATGTAACTGTGTTATTTCGCAGTGTAACGTACGTAATTGTTTCAATTGATAATATATACTTTCAATTGTTTCAAATGTGGAACGTTGTAGTGTAATTGTATTTAATCTACATTGTAACAATACTGAAAGCCAATTGACAATATATAATTTGTATTCGATATTGTACTTTACATTCCATATGATGATTGTAGAAAAAAAATGTAAGGGTATACACAAAATTCAGTAACCAACAAATTGTCGTAGATACGTTCATGCGAGTGACCAAGAACTGCATACCAGTCTTCTCTCCTTCATTTTGGGGTAACTTTACAAAAGAGAATGTGGAAGTGCAATACATTTAAATGACTGTAACACAGATATTAACAGAATGCAAGAGGATATATCTATCATTGTCCGCATTGTATTGCGCAATTTGCTGCCCACGTAAAATAGTCGTTACGCATGACGATGCGTAACGACTTCATTGGAAGGCCGCACGATACATGCGAAACGAATTCATTGGCCGCCTTGTCGTGCCCTGCAGTTTCTGTCGGCCCAACAGCACCGCATTACGATGCGTACAGCTATGCATGTCGATGCGTATCATGTCAACTTCGGGCCGCCGGTTTCGATGCAAGCGGGCCCTACTGCTGGAATTTCGCATTCGACCGCATTACTACCCGAGTCAGCATGCGGATCTATCCGCTTCGAACCGCGGAACAAAGGTAATTCCATCTACCCCGATCCCCTATAAATACGCCCCCCCCCCCCCACCTCACATCGTTGCACCCTCCGCTTTCTCTCTCCATAATTCGTATCTTCTATCGTCGTTTATGGATACCTGTAAACTATCAAAGTGCTTCCGTGATCTTTATATAATCTCTATGAAGATTAGTCGAAGATCATGGAATACTTTGATAGATTATCCGGTTATCCAATTGACCAACTTTAGCGGCAATCTCCATAGAACTCAAAATATTCTTTCCAAATGGGTGTGCGTTGTCGAATATCAATATATTATCAAAGTGTTTCACCGATCTTTTGCTACAATTCCTACGAATTTAAGTAAAGATCGGTGAACATTTTGATGACATATCCGAATATTCATTCCAAATATCATCAATTCTACTTGCATGATTGCGTTGCTTTATTCGTGGCACACTACTATAATAATGTTTTTTACGTAAACGTAACTAAAATCTTCATATAAGTGGTGTAAGTGTTCAAGTTGTACGATGAAATCGATAACTACGTTGCGTACCCGCACTTTATAGCGTATTATTACGCAACCTACTCCGTAGTGCATCCCACAACTACGCAATTATTTGTGGAACAAAAAACGCGTCTTTCAACGGTCCTGTCGCATCGTGTGGGCCCCTGAGTACGCGTCGGTCTTCTCCGCATGACGTTGCGGAGTAATTACGCCCACTGACAAATACTATAATTGTTGATTACAGCTGACAACAAATAGTAAGCATCACATGATTCCCCAATCGTCGAACTCTTTCTCTCCTCACCCCCCCCCCCCCCCCCGCATCTCGTCTTTGGCTTTGCGTTGCCATGTCTTCTGCCGATCCCGTCGATCGCGTTTTCGTAGATGACGTACCAATAAAACAGTTCTCCGTCGACGAGGTATGCTTCATTTGCTAACATTTTCATCTCATTCACAACAACAAATTTGTTACTCTCCGTCTAAATTATGCACGCAACTCGCAAATTTTAATAGGACGCAGACGTCAACGCCTCAGTAGAAATGCCAGATTTCACAGATATTTTTACAACCAACCGGGAGTGGACAAATCGCGACGAGATGGTTCGGACATTCCAAGACGCAGCCGCTACCCATCTGAAAATGGTGATAGTGATCAAGAGATCGTGGCCGTCAACCGAACGACTCCTCGGTAGCGTACTGCTCGTGTGTGAAAAATTCGGCATCTATGAACCGAGGAAGAAGGTGAGAGAACGTAGGGAGCGCGGCGAGGCAACGAAGAAGGGTAACACAAAACTCGGAAAGTGGCACATGTACGTTTTATCTAGAACGCACAACCACGACCTTCCAGATATTCTACTAGGTCACACCTACCGGGGGCGTATCCACCCGCAGGCATTGGAGGTCGTGAAGATGTTATCATCGCATGGGACACCGCCTAAACCGATATACTCGTTGCTGCACTCAGAAGAGGGATGCGTTACATCACGACGTCAACTGTATAACGCCAAGGCCAAGCTTAAGTTCCAGGCTCGAGGTGACAGGACCATCACCCAAGACGTTCTACACCAGATGAAGGCCAAGCGGTACTTCTACGTTATAAGGAGGAGGCCTGACTCCGACGTGGTAGGAGGTCTTTTCTTCGCCCACCCGGACGCCCAGCATTTGCTGAAACTATTTCCGTACGTCGTCCAAATCGACAGTACGTACAAAACCAACCAGTAAGTCTTCATGACATTCCCTTTAACTACTATGTTCTTTGCAATTTGTAATAAATTTCATCTAATATTTGTCGCCTCAGTTTGAACTCACATTTTTTTTTGCTGCCACATCTGAAGGTACAAAATGCCATTGGTTGAGTTCATCGGCTTCACATGCACGGGGATGAACTTCAGCAAGCGGCCTTCGAACGGACCCGCGACTTAGAAACAGCGCGAAAATTCAAGAACGACTGTAGAGCTGTGTTCGAGTCGAAATCCCCCGAGTCGTACGAGTCATGGCGCCGGTGGATATATGCCAAGTGGAACCACATCCCCGGATTGATGCAGTACCTCTCCTCCACGTGGCTCCTGCATCACCAAAACAAAATTGTCAGAGCTTGGGTGGACACAAGCCTTCACTTAGGGACGAGGACCACAAACAGGTTTTTAAATTCAATGCCCTCCTCAACCTATACGTTTACGTTTTCACGTATATATTTTATGCTAAGCTGAACAAAATGGAATTTTCATTTAAGGGTCGAGTCTGCACACTCAGCACTGAAAAACGCGTTGCAGTCCCCCGTAGGAGACTTCGGTTGCGTGTTCGCAGCCATCGACTTGTTGATGAAGGATCAAATTTTAGAGGTCAGAGCGTCACTAAACAGGGACCGCAACACGTGGTGCACCGGCATGCACAACGTTGACATTTTTTGCCGTGTCCGGGATAGGATATCAACGCGTTGCTACGACCTACTGAACGCACTATATCAGAAGGTCAAAGCCGCTCCACCAACCCTAGAATGCACCGACCAGTTTTGGAGAGTCTCGTATGGGCTACCATGTACTCACGACATATATCGCTGCATCCAAGATAGTACGCCTATTATGCCGAGCCAAATTAACATGTTTTGGAAGCAGTTGGATTGGAAGGGCATTCAGCAGGACTCGTCGTCGGACTCCGTCCCCATGACCGAGGCTCAGATCACCATCAATGACTTCTTGCAAAGGTATCAACGCGGTGAAGTGCCCGATGACGAGTTGGCTAGAGTGGCAACTACGTTGCGGACGGCCAGTTCCCTGCTACCACCAACCTAGTTCCACCCAATCCACCTGAGCTATCGAGGGGCAGACCTTGGGGACGAGGGCGCCGTAACCCCTGTCAAACTAACCCCTTGGCATGGGAGAGAACGCAATCGGCTGAACGACGCCGCCAGGAGCGGGCACAGGCACCGCGTCCACGCGGAAGAGGCCGCGGGCGTGGCCGCGGCCGTGCACAGAACGACTCCACAGATATGATGCGCGAAGAAGAGGCGGCTTCCAATATAGCCGACGTGGAGGCCCCATCAACCGTACCGGCCGTGCAGACCCATTTCCCCTGGGCAGATGATGACATCGACCCATTCATGACAATCTTCATCAACAGAGTGAAGAACGTCGGGTCTGACGGCCAATGCGGATATCGAGCATTTGCTGAGATCCTTGGTTTGGGCGAGAATGAGTGGAAACAAGTTTGACTCGCACTCGCACAGGAGATGACAGAGCATGGACACGTTTATAGCCACGAACCGCGACTGGACGACTACATTTTTAAATGTACCTTCACCGGTCCCATTGCCGACCGAGAGTACTGGATGGAGTGTCTTATGATGGGTTTCGTCTTCGCCACAAGATTCCAGACGCCCTTAGTCATCCTCAGCAGGAACTATCCGATGCTTCTACTCCCTCTCGATGCACGCGACCCTCCGCCACAGAAAGCAAACTTGGCAATCTGCATCGTCAACAACAGAACCCATTGGGTGCCGATGGGCTACCAATTACATAACATATTTTTTTCAAACTTCACAACCACAAATACTTACGTATTCATTTTACTGTTTCCACAGGTATGGTTGCGTGACGACTTATTGCTCCCACCCATATACCCTGAGTGGTATCGGCACCGACAACAGAGCGTTGTTGGATCGGATCAACCGTTTCTAAAGAAGATCAACCAATACCGTCCCTTCCGACTTCGAGATGGACCCCCCTGTTCTACCTGTGATTTTCCGATGTGTTACTCGTGTCACTGTCTTTTGTTTATTACAACTGCAATTCAATACACTTATTCTAAGGATTATACCGATGTATTACTCGTTCTCAACGAATTATTCTTTAACCAACATAACTACAGCTATTACACCGATGATCAGGTAAGGACTCCCATGTCTGTCATACGGCAAAACACCGTTGCCTTAGGTCCGTAGCTTATTGCGGAACAAAACACCACCGTAAGACCTTGTTTGGCGGACTTGTAAACAGTGTCCCCTGGTTACGCAACCTTATGCGTAGTAATACTGTATCAAACACTCTGTTTGGCCTGCCCCCCGCCGATGTACGCAAGAGGTTGCGTAGTGAGTTCCGCAGCTTGATGCGTAGATTAGCGGTGTATCCAGTAAAAATTAGCGGTTTAACGAACAACCCCCTATTTTTACCTACCTCTAATTCACCTCTTGCCAAAGCTGGTTTGAGAATGTTGGTAGCATCTATAGCCCCTCTGCAACACCAGCTCTAATAAGTGTGAACACCTCATCAATAAAGAGAATAATCTCGTTACTTCACTTGATTTCCTTCATTAGCTTTTTTAGTATTTCTAAATTCTCCACCGTATTTAATACTAGGGTGGCTCATCCGGGTCGACTCGACCCGAAAATTCTAGGTGGGGGTCAACCCGAAGACCCGGAATTTTTAAAACTGCGACCCGCCACCCGATCCGAACCCGAGATTTGTAATTCCGGGTTTTCCGGGTCGGGTGACGGGTTCACCCGAAAACCCGAATTTTAAAATTTTGTTAATTGTTACAAAATTAAAATATTTAAAATTAAATAAAAAGGATTTTTTTTAACTTTTCATCCGCATATTAGTTATTACATATACTCCGTAGTCTCCAAATTAGTTACGTATTACATATAAACGTACTCTTCTTAGTCTTCTATGCTACTGTAAAAAAAAAAAAAAGAAGTCGTTCTAATTTTATAAAGTGCTAAAATATTTCAAAGAAAAAGAGGAAAAAGTGCTAATTTGCTAAAATTACCAAATTTCTAAAGTGCTAATTTCTAAAGTGCTAATTTTCTACTATAAAAAAGAAAGAAAAACAATAGGAAGCCTATACCGCAAATCGCAATACGTATGGAAAATTTGGCAGGTAGGTAGAGCCACAAAAAAAAAAAAAAAAAAAAATCCGGGTTAACGGGTCAGACCCCGAGACCCGCCGGATCTGACCCCGATCCGCCCGTTGACCCAGGATTTGCTAAAATTTGACCCGAGACCCGACCCCTAGGGGTCTCGGGTCAACCCCGACCCCGTGTTTTCCGGGTCGGGTCGGGCGGGGTTTCCGGGTCGGGTCCATTTTGAGCCACCCTATTTAATACCACCCATAAGAAGACCCAAATCAAGGGTTATAACCAAAAAAACAATTAAACAGGGAATAACAGGAATATATCTCATCACTAACAAAAGAGGGGATTTAGAAACACAGATAAGAAACAACAAGGATGACAACTGGTTGCTAATATCAGTTTCACACTACGAATGACAAGAAACAAGAAGAATTTGCACACTAAATATTAAAATTTATGTCAATGTAATGACTAAAAGATTAAGGATTCTGTAAATTCCTTATATACCTTTTCTCCTTCAATAGTCTCTCGTTCATCGCCAATAGCAATCTGTTGAGCAAGTCCTTTTGCATAAGAAAAACTAAAAAGATGGTAACATAAAGGGAGAAACAGTAGCCCAAATGTAAAAATTCAACCCTATTGCATATATATACATCTTAATAAGTAGCACTAAAAGAAATTATTTAGGGAAAATAAAAAATGGCCATGTTGAAAACCAAGGATAAGAGATTATTTAGGAAAAGATATGAAAGTCTACACATATCTAACCCTGAATAGGGCCATCAGAAGACATCTTATAGTAAGATAACCACTTAATAGAGTGAAGTATCTCGAGTTATCCTTAGGAATAAACAACTCTTTTCATTCAAGTTATTTTACTATAAAATAAGAACAACAATTCAGAATTTTCTATTCCTATAAGTTGTTTACCATGATACATCTCCATATACTGGAATTTTTTTTTACCAAAATAAATCCTTACTTATTTGTATTGTCATGTGTTCTCCTTACATGACATGCCTAAAATTCACATTTCCAATATCGGTGATTTTAATTAAATGTTCAAAATTCCAAGTTCTTACATGTACTACAGAACTAGATGTTGAAGTCATAGATTCCAACGGACTCCCTGAAGCATCCCTAGACATCTTAAAAAAAGGAACCAAAATATGTTAATTCAATTGACAAACCTTCACACACCAATCCTATATTATTAAATAAATCTAACAAGGCAAATATTAAAATACAACTCTAATTTGGAACGCCTGCGTTGACACAACACCAACTTTTGAGGCCCAATGGAATGATTTTATGTTAAATCATCAGCAAGAATCTGAAACAAAAAATTATTATGAATGAAAGAACATAGGCCTAGTGAATGAGCAAAATTCTGATCGTCGGCACTAATCTGACATACCCAACAAAGAAATCAGCCAATAAAATAAGTTTTTTTTCCTGAGTTAAGAAGTTTTACTATATATGACAATATAACGATTTCATTGAAAAATTGGAATATGTTTACGATGCTAGTATGCTTGTCTTGGGTTTTAACTTCCAAGTTTGCAAATCTTGTTATTTCCAATCAATTATTACAAAAAGATAAGAAAACACATGGAAAAACCCGAAAAATGACACCTCAACGTAGGGCGTTTTATCTTGACGTGTATCAACAAAACCAGATGTTGAAGGCATAGACTCCAATGGATTCCCTGAAGCAACCTTAGACATCTAAAAGCAAAAAAGAAGGAAAATGCGTTAATCCAATATAAAGTTTGCACATACGAATCCCATATTATTAGATCAAATCTTAAAAGGGAAAATGATTAGTACGCCTGCGGCAACAAAACACCAACTTTTGAAACACAATAAAATGATTTCTAGATAAATCAATCTCAAACAAATAAAAAAATAATTAAAAAGGATCGCAGAGCCAATGAATAAAATATATAGGTGTAATATGCATGAACAACACAACAACCTCGGCACGAGTACGTCTATGCTGGCGCTGGAAAAAAACGGGTGGAGGAGCTACATTCCTATCGTAAGCATCAAACTGACAGGACCAAAAAAATTCAGAAAAAATAAAAGACACAGAATGGCGAAATAACCACTGAAAATAAGAGCACCTCAACTCATCGCTTTTGACAATGAAAATAACTGCAAACATGATTTGAAAGGCATCATTTTATAATTAAAAAGGATCAGGAAGTTAGAAAAAGGTATTTGATGTCACAATAACTAACAGCAAAATGGGGGTTCTTTTCATCAGTACAACAGATTAGAAAAAAAAAACAGCGTATCATCAGAGCTCATAACTCTTATCTGACACGGTCACAGGGGAAAGTTACATTAGGGATTATATGCCATTTCTTGTTCAAAGACAACTGAAGTTACAGCAAAACCCCCAACAAATCCTTGATTATCAAGGTAGTAAAAAAAATAATGCAATTTTAGAATGGTTAGATAACAAGTTTATTCCAAAGAATTAACCTTCAGCATGAAGGTTGATCCCACATTCATATAAAAAATGAATTCAGTCTCATGGGTCTTGGAAGGCATCGAATGGATGTTCGTAAGAGGAAAATTTCTTTTCAACAATGGAGTAGTGACATCCCAAAGAGCTGCTATTGGGTAGATTTTCTAGACACTGTTTCAAAAATAGAGAATAATCCCATTTAGACATTTCATCAGGGTATGTGCAATCAAGAACATCAACTTATGGAAAAAATGTAGTAGTCAGAATGCCTACTTCCAATTCGGAGTTAATACAAACAAAGGCTGAAATTGAGGGCATAAATCATCTAATCAACCAAATCAAACTTCTAATTCGTAGTTAGAATTTAGAAAAGCGAACAAAAAAAAAGAGAGGTGGAGCACACCTAATCAATCCCGAGCCTAGGTTTTTCTGCCCCCGTTGTCAGTTGGCCTTCCCCTACGGTTGTCCAAAAACAAAGCCCAAAATTTAATAATTTAAGAAAAGGAAGAGAAAATGAAGTATTCAATCAGAAGAAGAGTTGATTAAGAATCTGAAATTTGTATGAAAAATAGCCTAAAAAATTTTGGAGTTTTCCGAAAAGAGCAAACAAACAAACCTGGTAGTGGCCTGGAAACAAAGAGAAATTTCATCTTCTTCGACAGTGAAGTGGCAAACAGAAGAATAAGGCGATCTATAGGAGACGGTCGAGATCGAGATCGAAAGAAGAAGGACTGAAGTAGGTGAAGATGGAGAGGATGAGCAAAGAAGAAGTGGTCTGTAGTGGCGGCGAAGGCGGCAGCCGGCAGAGAGTCCAGCGAGAGGTGATCTCCGACGGAGGAGAGGGGTTACGACTCACCTTTGGCAACTAGGTGAGAAGACCGAAATGGGCACTCAAACAAAAAAAATAAATATTTTTAAATGGAAACTTTGAAGGGTAATTTAGTACATATAGATAGCAATCAATCTGGGCCAACCAAAATTTTATAAAAACGCAGTTGAAGGCCCAGATTTGCCCAGAGATTTTAGTAAAACTTGCAGTAGTTGCTGGCCGTAGATAACTCTCTTATCGAACGGTAGATATAACTTCTGAGCTATTTCTACCCACGCTTTTATAGTAGTGAAGTAGTGATATATATATATATATATATATATATATATATATATATATATATAAAGAGAATTGAGGCAATTTGTTTGCAAATCATGTAGGTTAGAAAAGTAAAGACATGCTAAAATAGATCATAAATGAAAAGCATGTCATATAAATTATATACTACTCTATTAGTTGCTTACGGATGATATTTTTTCAAGGTTAGGAACTTTATTTGCTTGCAAGATTGCCCTTTTCTTCTGGGTTCAAGATAGCTTCAATATCTGCAAGGATCACAACGCCCTATAAGTAATCTTCTTAACCACAAATATAACTATAAATAAGGAGAAGGAAAACCAAAGAACATACACGAGGAAAAAAAAACTCAAGCATAAAGTACACAACCATTTAAAGATGATAAAATGAAGATATGCAAAAAGTACACAATCATTCAGAGACACATGCTCAAATCCAAAATAGTCTTAGCTAAAACTGCTCTACAATTAAACTTGCAATATGTGTACTCTTTCTACAAGTGGTAGAACCGTGGAACCTTAAAGCATCTAATCTGAAATTGTACTCAATGATAATCTAAACCACAAATCAAAAAGTAGAGAACCCTTATATAATATCTGATTGCTTGGAGAGAGAGAGAGAGATCACTAAAACATAACCTGAGAAGGAAACAAAAATTATTTACTTCAAAGCATTTATAAAACTCATTCAGAATGAAAAAGGATAGGATCTATTTCGAGCATCTTAGAAAAGTTTAGTCTAGCGAGCAAGAAGTTGTTTATGTTTTTCTTTCACTTTCACTTTGCTGGTCTCTATTGAACGTCCTTGTGTCGCGTCGCAAGTCGGTAAGCTTTAAACATCCAGCTGTTGGAATCCTGCTACTCCTCGACATGGTGGCTGATCCACATTATTTGTTACTATACATGGCAAGAAACTCACTTGGGCATCGATAGCTTTCTCATGGGGCTGACATTTCTCCTTGCTAGAAGACACATTATCATCTGAGGAATTTCTAGTCCCTCTCTTTTTGGAACAGGTTTCCGCTTTTCAAAGGTCGCCACACAAATTTTGTGCACCAGAAGCATTGTTTGCCTACTAAAGTAGAAAAATGTTAAAATGGTAGGGAAATGAAATAACTAAATTCCAATAAAATAAGAGAATATTAAGTTATCACTATCTAAATAAAAAGAGAAAGCTTAAGGGAAAGTAAGGTGGTGGACTGACAGAAATCGTCCTCAAAACAAGGTACCAGAGGTTTTTCAGTTCGTTTCTCCTCACGGGCTTCATAAGGAAGTTAGGTGCACCCTTTGGCATGCATTTAAAGACCGTGCTAATTAAGTCACTGGAAGACATCACTGCAAATTATGAGAAACATACGTCATTTTACCAAACTACATAAGTTTCCGAAAAAATAAATCCTTCTATACCCGCATTCATCAATCATCATTCAAAAGACTTACTTATGTTATGACAAGGATTTTCTTGCAGTCATCGTGCTCCATGATTAGCGTAAGAAGTCCATAGCCGGATATAGAAGGCAAATCCACCTCTGTCAATATAAGGTCAATGTCACTGTGTTTCTACTTCAGGATCCCCCAAGCCTTTAAACCATCAGGAATTGCAGCAACTGCATACCAAATAGTCATGCTCAGGATCACATGATATCTTCATCGGATGATAAGATTATACCGAATTATAACCCAAAATCAAACATGCTCATGATCTGATAGTGGGTAAGTGAATATATTGGCAAACTACCCTACTACCAATGAAATAAGTTGAAAAGACCAAACACCATTAAAGAAAAAGAACTATCCGTACACGAGATGATGAATTTAGCATCAAAGGGGTAACAACTAACATCTCTTGTGCAAACAGAGATCCTAAATGATAACAAGTTCAAAACCAATAACCACTTAAGACCCATGTTTTTCATTTACCCTCCTATCTTGTATTATTTGGGAGACAAGGAAGGGTCTCTAGAAAATCCAATGTGACATTACCAATTCAACTTCAATCCTGCATTGGAAAAAACTTACTCCTTTTTATCTGTAGTAATTTATCAGCAAATGGATTTTAGCCTTAAGATTACCCACCTGCTTAGTCTCCTACTTAAAAACCTTTTTTCCCTAAATCAAGCAGAGCATCATGCACCAAAATGATCCAACTTCCAACTTGAATTGAAACTGATAACTCCCTCCCTTGATGAAAATCGGAATAAATGTTTCAAAGGCTTTGACAGGATGTTTGTGTCAAAGGCCTTGGAACATTAACAGTTGATGAAATACAAAACCTGTCTTATATGTCCGAATATTGTTTAATCTTATTATATACTTCCTTTATATTATATATATACGTATGACTAATCTTTCAGGAAGTATTTCGAGTTTATATATCTTTCCTTTGGTGCATATTGAGGAGATCTTATTCAAAGAGGATCATGGCTTCGGAGTATCCATAAATAGAAGATTCAAGATCAAGCCTAATTCGAAAGAGCCGTTGGTGAAGATCCTCAGGCACCATTCCACTTCTATATAAAGGAAAGAAAGAAGAAGACAGGATACACAAGTGCTACACGAGCTTTCATTCATGCAAGCAAGATCTGTCTTCCAAAGTGTCTCTCTGTTAAGCGCTCAAGAGTTTGTTGTTTATTTCAAAGCCTTTGAGAGTCACTGTGAGCTTATAGGATATATTCATTTATAGTGTTACTCGAGAGTTTATAACTCGGGAAGTTGCACTAGGCTATTGATTTGTGAGAGTAAGAGGATTGTACTAGATAGCTGAGAGAGGTGGGGCTCTTCTAGATTGGTCTAGGACTCCAAGGGAACGTGAGTTGACTAGATTGCAATTGTATAGGAGAGAGGCTTCTCGGTGAGGTATTAGGATCCTAAGCTAAGCGAATCAATAAAGCCTTTTGAATCCTAGGGTTGTGGAAGAACCCTAGGCGGGGACGTAGGCCAAGTTCATGCCGAACCTCGTAAACAATTACTCGTGTCCTTTACTTATTGCTTTACCTTATTTCCGCACTTGGTTCGATTGTCTAACTTTGTGATTCAGGTTAATCTCAAAGGGTTTTATACGAGCTCCAAAAGTCTTGAGACTTTCTGCGAAAAACGGGCATACTCTATTCAATCCCCCTTCTAGAGTATTTCTTTATTACATTGTTTTATATTATTGAACCTTCAATTGGTATTAGAGCTTTACTCACTGTTTTTGATCTAACAATCTTGTGAGTTTTCGATCATGTCTGGTGAAGCAAGTGGAGGATTTGCACAGGGAAGGTCCATAAGCAGACCGCCACTCTTTGTAGGAAACAACTTTGTCCACTGGAAATCTTTGATGAAGATGTTCATCATAGACCAAGATCTAGAGCTTTGGAACATTATAGAGAATGGTCCGAAGATTCCATAGAAAGATGGACCAAATGATACCAAAGTTGCAAAGAAGGAGTCTGAATACAACCAAGCAGATCTTGAAACCATCTCCAAAAACTACAGGGCTATTAACTTATTCTATTGTGGTCTTAGCACTGATGAGTTTAACCGTATTTCATCTTGTAGGTCAGCTAAAGAGATTTGGGACAAACTGGTCGTCACCTATGAAGGAACAAGCCAAGTGAAAGACACCAAGATCAGCATCTTCCTTCGAAAGTATGAGCTCTTCAAGATGAAGTCTGATGAGTCAATCAAGGCCATGTTCACACGATTCACAGAAATCACCAACAACCTTGACTCTCTCGGCAAGAGCTTTACCAACGTTGAGAAAGTGAGGAAGATACTGAGGTGCCTTCCAAAAGAGAAATGGGGTCCAAAAGTAACAACTATAGAGGAAGCCCGGGACCTCACCACTCTACCCCTTGATGACCTTCTTGGGAAGCTGATCACGCATGAGATGATCCTTAATGAAGACGATGGAGAACTTCCAGCTAGCACTAAGAACTTGGCACTCAAGTCTAAGAAGGATGAGCCCAAGGATGGATCTGATTCCGAAGATGAGGATGGCGATGAGGATGATCCTTTTGCTCTTATCACAAGAGGCCTTGCTAGAATTCTCAAAATGAAGAAGCAATTCAACAACGGATGGATCAGAGTCTTCAAAATTTCGAGGTAAGCCTCAATACAACAAGTATGAAAAGAAGACTAAACCATTGTCTTGTTTTGAATGTGGTGAAACAGATCATCTTGTGAAGGGCTGCCCTCAAAAGACGAAGAGCCAGCCCAAGAAAGGTGACAAATGGAAGAAGAAAGCCATGGTGGCAACTTGGAGTGATTCCGACTCTGACTCCGATGATGAGAAGGCCAACATTTGTCTTATGGCCTCAGAAGATGGATCCCTCGATGAAAAGCTTGAAGCTACTGTAAGAGAACTTATGGAAAGTCCAAAAGAGGTATTATCGGAATTCCTTTCCAATATGATTGCCAATGAAGAGAAGCTTATTGCCCAAACTAACATCCTTATTAAGAGAACTGTGGACCAGGAAAGAACTATTGAGGATCTGTCTATGAGGGTCAAAAGTCTTGAAGCTTCTTATTCAGGTCTTGACATTAAAGTCAAGACGCTTGACTCGGAGAAATCTGAACTCAAGCAAGATCTCTCCTCTCTAAGAAATGAGCATCATGACTTAGAGAACGAGAAGATCTCCCTGAATAATAAGATTCAAGACCAACAGACAGCCCTCATAAGTTTTACCAAATCCAAAAGTACTCTCGATAGGATGTTGGGTGAGCAACAAATCTCTCTAAACAAAAGTGGTATTGGTTACAATCCAAAGTTTTTAAAGAAGCAACACATTACCACTTTTGTAAAGGCAAAAGGAAGCAGAACCTCTCCTATATGTCACCATTGTGCTAGAAAGGGACATGTAAAAGAGACCTGCCCCTATAGAAGAAAGGATCCATATATTATTCGCAATACATTTCCTGTTCATTTGAGAAAAGAACGGATAACACAAGTTTGGGTTCCAAAAGGCACTATTTTACCAAATATGGTTTACCCCAACAATGGATCCAAATTTGCTTATTGGTCTAGCCACAAAGGTTGATGTTTGTCTTGCAGGAGATCACCAAGGTGAAAGATCACAAATGGATTATTGATAGTGGATGCTCGAGGCATATGAGTGGGAAGAGTTCTCTCTTTCATGATCTAAAGGAGCAATCCACAGGAACAATCACTCTTGGTGACAAAGGAAAATGTGACATCGTTGGTATTGGTAGTGTTGGAAGTGATTCCAGCCATAGTATTAAAAATGTCTATCTTGTTAATGGTTTAAAGTATAATTTGCTTAGTGTCTCTCAATTATGTGATAGTGGCAACAATGTCAGATTTAACAAGAAAAGATGTATAGTGTGCAGAGATGATACAGGTGAAGTTATATTGAATGCATATCGTTACAACAACATATACGCCGTAAATGCTGATCAAGTGGCACAAGGAAGCTTAACCTGTCTAAAGGCTTTGACGGATGATCCAAAGCTCTGGCACAGGAGACTCGGTCATGTGAGTCCACATACACTACAGAAGCTTGTGTCTAAAGGGCTTGTAAGAGGGCTACGTGAGATGGACTTCAAAGGTATTGATATGTGCAATGCATGCACACGAGGTAAACAAACACGTAGCTCTTTCAAACCCAAAAAGGTTGTAAGTTCTTCTAGACCCCTTGAACTTTTACATATGGATTTATGTGGTCCTATGCGAGTCAAATCTCCCAATGGTAAAAAGTACATGCTAGTTGTTGTTGATGATTTTTCAAGATATACTTGGGTTGCATTTTTAAAAGAAAAATCAGAGGCCTTATTTGAGTTTTCAAAACTTTGTAAGGAGTTGCAAACTTTAAGAAATGAGCCCATAGTGTCAATTCGGAGTGATCATTGTAGGGAGTTTGATCAACTTCAGTTTGATTTGTTTTGTGCTAAATATGGCATCTCCCATAACTTTTCTGCTCCTATGACACCTCAACAAAACGGGGTTGTGGAACGCAAGAACCGCACCTTAGAGGATATGGCCAGGACTATGCTTTTAGAAAATGCATTAACTAAAACCTATTGGGCTGAAGCTGTTAACACAGTTAACTATATTTTGAATCGTTGTCTTATTCGTTCCATCTTAAAGAAAACTCCTTATGAACTTTTCAAAGGCCGCAAACCTCTTATATCTTACGTTAAACCCTTTGGCTGTACTTGTTTTGTTCATAACAATGGAAAAGATAACCTTGGGAAATTTGATGCGCGTAGTGATGAAGGTATATTACTTGGCTACTCCACGAGTAGCAAAGCTTATAGAATCTTCAATAAAAGGACCCAGGTAGTTGAAGAAAGTATACATGTTATTTTTTATGAATGCAATGACGGTGCTTTGAGTGAAAGTGTTGCAGAGATAGATCTTAACATCCATGAAGAGAACGAGGAAGGTGATGATGCTGCTACCAAGAACATAGAGAAGAGGAACATGCAGAAACCGATTCTTAACACTGAAGAATTGGCCCAAGGTGTTGAAGATTAGTCCAAAGCCCTTGGTGTCCAATCCAACAGTGTTGAGACGTCAGAAACTGCTGTAACTGAACCTAACAGGACCACAGAGTCAGATGTACTACAAGTAAATCCTACCAGTGTGACGAATCAAGGAGCTGAGACTAGCAAAAGGAAATTCAAATACTTCTCATCACACTCATTAAAGGATATCATTTCTGACCCTACTTCTAGTGTTCAAACTCGTTCTAAACGTAAAGATCTTTGTGCTTTTCACGCGTTTGTTTCTCTTATTGAGCCAAAGAAGGTAGATGAGGCACTTCAGGAGCCAGACTGGATCATTGCAATGCAAAGTGAGCTTAACGAATTTGAAAGGAACAAAGTCTGGACCTTGAAGCCTAGGCCAAAGCATCAATCAGTCATTGGAACACGATGGGTATTTCGAAACAAGCTAGATGGGAATGGTAAGATCATGAAGAAAAAGGCAAGGCTTGTTGCTCAAGGCTACAATCAAGAGGAAGGTATTGACTACGAGGAGACCTTTGCTCCCGTAGCCAGGCTTGAAGCCATTCGCATTTTATTAGCATTTGCATCTTTTATGAGCATAAAGTTATATCAAATGGATGTCAAGTGTGCTTTTCTTAATGGTTTCTTAGAGGAAGAAGTATATGTGGTTCAACCCCCAGGTTTTGAAAGTTCAGAATTTCCCAATCATGTTTATAAACTTGACAAAGCGCTTTATGGTTTGAAACAAGCCCCAAGAGCTTGGTATGAGCGCTTGTCAAAATATCTTTTAGAAAATGATTTTAAAAGGGGGTTGATCGACAAGACTCTTTTTATCAAAACCAAAGGGAAGGATATTTTGGTTATTCAAATCTATGTTGATGATATATTATTTGGTGCTACTAACACATCTTTGTGCAAGGAATTTTCTGACATCATGTGCAGTGAATTCGAGATGAGCTTGATGGGTGAACTCAACTTCTTTTTGGGATTACAAGTTCATCAATCCAAGAAAGGGATCTTTGTCAACCAAAGCAAGTACACTAAGGATCTCTTGAAGAGGTTCAAAATGGATCAATCCAAGGCAGCCAAGACTCCCATGAGCTCAACATTGTCTCTAGATCAAGACAAGACTGGAATAAGTGTCAATCAAAAGGAGTATCGAGGAATGATTGGATCTTTATTATATCTCACGGCTAGTAGACCTGACATCATGTTTAGTGTTTGCATGTGTGCTAGGTTTCAAGCTGATCCTAAAGAATCTCACCTCGTGGCTGTGAAGAGGATCTTTCGATATCTCAATGGCACTAAGGAGCTTGGACTATGGTACCCAAAGCAAAAGGATTTCACTTTAATTGGATATTCTGATGCAGATTTTGCAGGCTATAAGGTGGATAGGAAGAGCACATCAGGATGTTGCCAATTCTTAGGAGCATCTTTGATCAGTTGGCACTCAAAGAAGCAAAACTCAGTTGCTCTATCCACTGCAAAAGCCGAATACATTGCAGCTGGAGCCTGTTGCTCCCAAATCCTTTGGATAGCTCAACAAATGCGAGATCTTGGCATCAACCTCAAAGGTATCCCAATTAAGTGTGACAATACAAGTGCCATATCCATCACTAAGAATCATGTTCAGCATTCAAGGACCAAACATATTGATGTAAGGCATCATTTCATTAGAGATCATGTTGAAAAAGGTGATGTGTCCATTTCGTTTATTTCAACTGATTATCAATGGGCTGACATTTTCACTAAGCCTTTGGCAGAGGACAGGTTCACCTTCATAAGACGAGAGATTGGGATGCTTAACAAGGATGCACTTTCGTAGGGGGAGCATTCCCTTTACGAAAGATAAATTCTACTTAGTGTCAAGACCCTTGAGAACTATGTCAAGGTGTGTGAACTAAATGGTGGATTACATATATCGGATCATATATTTTTTGGTTAATATCTTTTTATATATTTAATCAATTATATTTCTTTCGGATTTCAAAATTATTCTTAACCGTTAAGATATTTTCAAATTTGGAACTAAATATTTCGGTTATTCAGTCCGATTTTAATGGGAACATTTGAATTTTGAAATTGGAAACCTTTCAAATTGGCAATGTGATGATTTCTTTCCTTGGAACTCTAAACCCGTCCCATCACTCCCTCTACTTAAACCCAATCTTGTACCCGATTACATCACAACTCAGAACTAATCCATACCCCTTTACCTTCTCCTTCTTCAACCTCTCAATCTAGTCTAAGAAAACCCTAATCGATTTCCTCCATGGCACCCAAAACCAAGAAAGCTGTCACACCCAAAAGCCTTGGCGCCACCCCCAAGGGACGCCAAGCCACTACTACCTCTCCCACACATGAACCCGCTCCTCAAGCAATTGTCCCAACTGTCGTCCAGAGCACCATCGCTGAAAGCACGGCCATTGTTCCCAAGAGCTCTCAAAAGCGCTCTGCTAAGAAGCCGCTCAGTACTAAACAGAAAGGGAAGAGGAAGATTTTGGCTGAGGAAGTGGACGAGGAAGAGGAGGAAGATGACCTAGATGCCACCCTGGAGAGGGATGCTGCCAAAGAAGCCGAGGAGGAAGCCTTGAGAAAGAAAAAGGCCGATGAGGAGGCCGAGCTTGCTAGGAAACTGGCAGAGGAGGAAGTTGAGCGGATTCGGAAGGAAGCCGAAGCCGAGGAGGTTCCATCCAAGGAGGAGCCTGAGGAAGAAGAAGAAGAGCAAGAGGGTTTTGGAGATGACGAGGAAGCTGAAAGAGATGAAGCGGGGTCCGGTGAGGACTCGGGGTCTGAGGAAGAAGAGGAAGAATCTCCCTCTCCTTCTCCTCCTCCCCCGTCTCCAAAGAAGCGGAAAGCCCCTGCTGCTGTCAAGCCTCCATCTCCCAAGCGCACCAGGAAGGGCACTGTCAAGAGTCTTGTAGCGCCTGTCAAGAGAGCTGCTCCAACAGTTGCTCGCAGAAAGAATGCCGACCCCCCGACCTATATCTAGGTAAATCAATCCTTGCCCTCCTCTTGGTTTCAAGATGCTGAGACTGCTGGTAAGTGGGTAGACGAGTTTTGAACTCGTAAGATTAGCTGTTCTGATTTATTGGATTTTGAGTTCTTCGAAGCTTTGAAGTTACCATGCATTGAGCTTCTCAAAAAATCCCCAGCCTGGACCCTTCTCAACCTTGAAACTATCTACTACCCCCAGCTTACCCGTCTGTTTTACATTAACCTAAAAGCGAAAAATGACACCAATGGTTGGTCTTTGGAGTCTGTTGTCAAAGGGGTTAGAATCTCTCTCAACTCCAATGATTTTGCAGATTTCCTTGGCTTACCTACCCCAGTTCCACCCTCTGAAATACACCCCTCAAAAGAGAATTGCATCATCCTTGCCCGAGCCAAGTATCTCCTACCCGAAGCATCCAACAACACCTCAAAGCAACTCACCCACTCATCCCTAACCCTTGAGGCAAAAATCATTTTCAACATCATTGTTCGATGCCTCTTACCCCGTCTTAACTCTGGCTCACTCCTTACCGACAATGCCATGGTCTTGCTCTACCGCATCTTAAATGGCCTTGATCTTGATCTGACCAACACTATCCTTGGAACCATGGCTCATGCAAGAAAAGCTAGAAAAGGCTCTCCCCTCCCCTTTGCTACCCTTTTGACCCCTCTCTTCAAAGCTTCTGGAATTGATGTCAAAAATGAAGAACAGCTGCGTCATACGGGTAAGTTCGACTCTAAGAGCCTTGAAAAGATTGGCATCACTCGGTCTCCCCAAGGGACCTTGAGTCTTGCCACTCCTTCAAAAGCCTTTCCCACTGCTCCAGCTTTCGATGAACGCATGGACAACCTAGAGTTGGGCTTGGAGGAAGTTCGCCTGGATATCAAGGAGCTGCAGAAGGAGATTATGACGGAGATGAGCGGGATTTCCAAGATGCTGGAAGGACTGTGGACGAGGCTCACTGATGATGCTCCGGATGACTAAGCCTAAACCCTAACCCACCCTATCCCACCCCTGAAACTTGATACATTACTGGTTTTTGGAAACGTTTTCAAAACTTTTGGTGACTATTTTGGTGACTGTTTTACCTCCGCCCTTTGTTGAAAGACAAAAAGGGGGAGATGATCTGTGGTATTTAGACTTTGAAAACCTCTGCTTAAAGGTCTTGGAAGACCTTGGTTTTTTTATTTATGGTTTTCGGTTGGATGGTTTTTGCATGCTTTAAAAAAATTTGATCCAACAATTGTCTAACCCTTGCAGGTACTTAGTCCGATTTCTATTTTATTATCTATGCTTGACTAAGTTGCAGGGATGCACAGGTTTTGTCTTTCATCAAGGGGGAGATTGATAACTCCCTCTCTTGATGAAAATCGGAATAAATGTTTCAAAGGCTTTGACAGGATGTTTGTGTCAAAGGCCTTGGAGCATTAACAGTTGATGAAATACAAAACCTGTCTTATATGTCCGAATATTGTTTAATCTTATTATATACTTCCTTTATATTATATATATATATATGTATGACTAATCTTTCAGGAAGTATTTCGAGTTTATATATCTTTCCTTTGGTGCATATTGAGGAGATCTTATTCAAAGAGGATCATGGCTTCGGAGTATCCATAAATAGAAGATTCAAGATCAAGCCTGATTCGAAAGAGCCGTTGGTGAAGATCCTCAGGCACCATTCCACTTCTATATAAAGGAAAGAAAGAAGAAGACAGGATACACAAGTGCTACACGAGCTTTCATTCATGCAAGCAAGATCTGTCTTCCAAAGTGTCTCTCTGTTAAGCGCTCAAGAGTTTGTTGTTTATTTCAAAGCCTTTGAGAGTCACTGTGAGCTTATAGGATATATTACATTGTTTTATATTATTGAACCTTCAGAAACCTTTCCCCCATTCAAACTTCAATCCCTCTAAAAAATCACTTACCAATCAAATATTCAAAACAACTTAAACACAGCACCTAAAAATACCCAAATCATGATCTAACACAGAGATTAAAAAATCGAGCAATAGAGATAAAAAGATGCCCTTTATAATTGCATTTACGAAGAAGAGCAGCTATGATCTCACGAGTCGAATCATCAGCTTCCACCAAAAGAACTCTGATCACCATCCGAGGCAAATACTCTTTCCACCTCACAACCCCCCCTTTCTCTATCCTCTTCCTCCTCCTCCATCTTCTCAACCTCTTCCATTTCTAAATCCTCCTTGCAATCAACCACCACTAACTCACCCATCCATCTTTCAAAATCTCCGTCCAATTTTCACTAATTCTCACACCGTAAAACCCTATCCCATCACTTTCACCAAAAAAAAACAGTTGAAAGCACAAGCCTGAACTCAAAATCAAATCCATTAGAACTATTACAATCTCCGATTCCTCTTCCTGCCCAATTTCCTCTTCAATCCGAGCAAGCGAGAGAGAAAGCAAGAGAAACCCTAGAAAATATCTAGCAGGCGTCGACGATCCATCCGCCTCTGATTCCAGCACCTCTTGATGTGTCCCCGCCACTTGTCAATCACCATAAACAACTTTTAATTTTGCAAATCAACATCGAGAATTTTGCAGCAAATAGCTCAAATTAAATCGGGTGAAGTCGAAGAAACTTGAGAGGCAGGCTGACGTGACAAACCACGGAGGCGATCGGAAGAACATGTGGCTGCAGGCAAGGCGGGGTCTCCCTTACCTCGAGAAATCCCAAATGAAACCATAAATCGAAAGAAAGAGAAAAGAAGAGTGAAATCAACGGAGATCTCTTTCACCCACAGAGCGAAAATGATCTGAGAGGAAGAACGGAAGTGATCTCTTTCACCCACAGGCGGCGGGAGGCAGGCGGAGAGTGATTTGAGAGAGGAAGAGGAAATCAACGGAGAAGACTGGAAGGGACGGCAAGAAGAAAGAGAAGGAGAAAAAATTCAAGGAAAGAGACTTACGAAAGGATCGAAACGCCCCTAGAAAGAAAAAAATAAACATTTTTAAATTCACACTATTAGGGGTAACATTGGAAAGAGCACAGCAAGCAATCCGGACCATCCAAAGTCTTATAACATCTCAATCGGACGGTTCAGATCGACCCAAATGATTTAGTAAAAGCAAGATGAATTACCGACCGTAGATAGTTTTAATTCCAATGGTTGAGATCAAAATCTGCCCACACTTTTAAAGTAGTAGAGATTAGTTGGTGCATTATCACTTTTAAATGGACGCATTTCATGTATAAATTAGTGCACTCAATACAGGGCCGTCCAATGGGTTTCGGAGGCCTTGTGAAAAATTTTGAATGATATGGTATTCGACTTAAATTTTAGATGAAATTCACATAACATTGACGTAAGAAAATAGTTCTTAATCAAAATGACAACAAAATACGTAACTGGTCAAATAGTTCTTAATCAATTAACAACAAAACACTTAACTTATCAAATAGTTCTTAATCAAAATAACTCCAACCTAATGCTTGATATTGTCATTCACTTGAAGGTGGAACAAAGTACTCTGCATAATTGTTTTAAAGTGTAAGAGACCACTAAGCCAGTGCATCCGCCACATTGTTAATTTGACGACGGACATGATATACCCTCACCATCAGGTCAACTTCTTCGATCATCTGGCGGCAATCTCTTATGAGATACACATCCGAGTGAAGTTCCGGGCAACTCTTACTAAAAAGGTCGCAAGTCATCGATGAGTTAGTCTCGATTATGAGCCTTGTAATGCCCCAACTTTTCCCTATTTTCAGTCCATGGCACACAGCAAGAAGCTCCGCCCTTAGAGTCGTGTAGTATCCAGAAGAGAAGGTGAAAGCCCGCACGATGATGCCTTCTTCATTATGGAGAATTCCACCTCCCCCAGCTAGTCTTGGATTCCCCTTTGAAGCACCATCCACGTTGATCTTCATCCAACCCACGGGTGGCCTATTCCATTGCGTTTGCACCTTTGTCTTCTCAGCAAGGGGTCCTCTCGGCAATTCCACCTTATTCAAGGCCTCGAAGTAGTTCGCCGTGAATTCGATTGCTTTGGAAGACATTCCCTTATAATTGTCCCGGTGTTCATGAACTAGTCGGTTCCTGCCTTTCCAAATGATCCATAACATGTTTACGAAAGTCGCAGCCCATCGATCTTCCTTCTTTATGTTTGTAAAGATCCAATCCCTAATGCTAGTAGCACTAAAGAAATTTCTCAAAGGGTTGTTTCTAAGTAGCCTTACCCATTCCCCTTTAATTACCAAGCAATCCCGTAAGAGATGGAGGCCGGTTTCTTCCATATTGCACCTTGCGCATTCACTCGACGAGGCAAGGTAACTTCTAGCCCTTGTGCTATTTGATAAAAAGGCATCGTGGGTGGCCAGGTAAGCAAAGGTGAGAACTCTCTTTTGATTCAGTAGCCGCCACACATGTTTCTAATTGACGACCTACTGCTCCTCCCTCGTTCTCCCCCATAGGAACTTCAAAGCTGATTTGGCAGAGTACTCCCCATACTCAGAAAGACCCCAACATAGCCTATCGGCTGTCGTCTCCTCATTCCTTACCCATATGGCTTGCAATCTCAAGGATAGCTCCGTCGGGAGGGGTTACTCGATAACATTCCAGTTCTTGGAGTTTTTTCCCCACAACTCCACCACTGTGGAAACGGTCAGCTGCTCTAGGATGTTGGAGGTGACACAATCAATAAGAGGTTTCTCGCAAAGCTAATGATGCAACCAAAATAACTTCGAATTACCATTTCTTATTGTTGAACGAAGATTGGGCGTCAGAAGTTCTGCTCCGTGCAGTATCGCCCTCCAAGTTCTAGAGGATTCCACCTTCCTCTCAAACATATCAATGTCCCGACGATCATTACAATATTTCCCTCCGACTGTGCGACTCCAAAGACTCATCGGATGTTGAAGAAGTCTTTGGCCTAGCTTCCCCAATACAACTTGGTTAGTTTCCAATATGGGACGGATGCCAAGTCCACCCTCTGACACCGGGCTGGTGAGCACATCTCGGTGCATGAGGTGGATTCTTCTATTATCATTTGTCGATCCCTAGACAAAGCTATGGACTTTCTGATCAATTGCATCACATATGTTCCTTGGCACCATGGTTGATTGCATAACATACAAAGGTAGTCTCGTGAGGACATATTTCACAAGCGTGACTCTACCTGCGAGTGAGAGCATTATGGCTTTCCATCCTTGGAGTTTAGATGTCACTTTCTCGAGAAGGTAGTTATACTTCTCTCTTGTCATTCGACCGCACGACGTTGGCACTCCAAGATAGTTTCCAAACTCTGAGGAGGCGGCAATCCCTAGCACATTACTAACACGTTGCTTCACCAAAACTCCAACGTTCCGCGAGAACAAAACACTGCTCTTATTGTAATCAACTTTCTCCCCGGATTGCTTGCAAAAATCATTTAAGCACCTTCGAATGATTCTGCTTTGGTCCTCCGTTGCCTCCGCTAGGAGCACAAGATCATCCACAAAGATAATGTGGGAAAGACTAACATTCCCCACTTTCACCGGCTTTCATCTTCCATCCTGAACAGATCTATCAATGATGTGGGTAAGGCACTCCATACATAGGACAAAAAGGTAAGGAGAGAGTGGATCTCTTTGATGGATCCCAAGCAACATCTCAAAATCATTCATCTTATCTCCATTCTAAAGAAGCTCGACTGGCCCGCTAGTTTGGCTCGTCATAATAACCTTAATAAGATTCTGTGGAAGCCCTATTGTAGTTAAGGTTTCACAAAGAAAATCCCACCGAATTTGATCTTAAGCCTTTTTTAGATCAATTTTGATCAACATCGATTTCCTCCGACTTCTCTCTGACATTGAGTGCAGCACCTCCTGTTTGATCACAACATTATCAATAATTTGTCATCCCAGCACGAAACTAGCTTGCGTAGTAGAGATTAAATCCGGGGGCATTCCTTTAAGTCGGCTGACAATGGCTTTCGAAGCAAGTTTGAACTGTACATTCAATAAGAAATCGGCCTGAACTGAGCTGGATTAGATGGTGTTGGAACCTTGGGTATGAGGACCATTAAGGCATCACAAGCCCCCTCTCGAAAAGCAGATGTCATTTAGCATACTTAGGACAGTCCTAGTTACTTGTGGATCAATGAGCTCCCAATTTTTCTAATAGAAAACCGCGGGAAATCCGTCCGGACCCAGGGCTTTATATGGTCCTATTGACTTCAGTGCTTCCCACACTTCCCCACTTTCAAACGGCCTTTCCAACACAACCATATTCGATGTACTCATATGTGAGAAGGAGGCATACAGATGGTGTGAATGAATTGAAGGTTCTACCCGTTCAGCAGTGTATAATCCTTTAAAAAAGGACACCATCATGTGCTGAATCGCAACTGGGTCAGTAACCCATTCACCACTCTCATCAACTAGCGTCGTGGTTCTGTTCACCCGCCTCCTGATAATAGTTGAAAGGTGATAAAATTTAGTGTTTCGATCCCCCTCGAGAAGGAAGCTTGTGTGAGATTTCTAAAACCACAAGGCTTTCTCTTAGGCTATTACCTCTTGTAGCTCCCCCGTAACCTCCTACTCCAGATTGATGTAGTGTTGAGAAGCTTTAATGGCGATACGCTTTTTTATCCCCTCCAGTCGATCCCAAAGTTGTCTTTTCCTTATGAAAATATTGTCGTAAACTTCTCGGTTCCATTGTAAAAGTTCCGTTGACAGCTCTCTCAGGGCGTCACATGTTTCTTCATTGTTGCGCCATTGTGACTCCAGGAAACCTTGGAAGTTCTCGTAACATCCAGGCCGCTTCAAACCGAAAAGGTCTATCCACTCCTCTCTCTAGAGTCACCCAATCTACTTGGATTAAGTCTGGGAGATGATCAAAATATGGAGTCGTGAGATGGCGGACACTCGCCTCTGGGAACATAGGTCTCTGCTTGGCATTACACAATGCCCTATCTAGTCTAGCAGTCTTCCTATTATCTATTGATCTATCTTGGCTCTATGTATAAGGTACTCTGGTGAAGCCGAGATCAATTAGTTGTAGCTCATCGATGTGTTGACAAAAACGATAGGATTCCCTGTTGGACCCGACAGATTATCCAGATCTCTCATAGGCCCCATAATTGCGTTGAAATTGCCAGCTAACAACCATGGTTTATCATTCACTGCTGTAAAATCCTGAAGGGACTGCCAAAGCTCCAACCGTCGGGCTGGACTAGGGGCAACATATGTCGCTGAGAAGATCCACGGGTCCTCTCCCATCCGTTGGACTTCAACAGTGATATGTTGATGCTGAAGTCTGAGTGGAATAACATTTGCCTCCACCGTTTTCCAGAGGAGCCAAATTCACTCGGTGAATCCTTGAGCCTCAATTCTTCTAATACCATCAAACCCCGTTTGACGGCACACCCTATCAGCTGTGTCACCACTAATTCGAGGCTTCACTAAAGCAACGATTCTTGCATCGTAAAGGCGGATAAGTTCTCTAAGGGCATTCCAGGAGCCATTGCTTGCCGCCCCACACACATTTCAAACTAGGATGTTTAATCTATTCATAGAAACAATGAGGTTGTTGAAATTCCTTTGGATGACTTGATTCATGTGCGGATTCGTCGTCAAGAAACCAATAATTGCATCCGCTAATCTGTCTAGCGTTTTATTGACCGCAGGGGGTAGTGACACCCTGCATAACATCAGTCTCGTCTCCGTATCCATTGGATGAAATGTATGGATCATCCTGTTTGCCACTTGGGGGAGTAATGCTTGGAACAGTCCCGTCCGACGGTCATATAGGAGGAAGCTTGTCATTTGTCCACCACCATGACTTGAACTCTCGGCACTGGCTCCATGAATGGCCTTAGTAGGGTTCCCGGTAAATGTGAAGACAGGTTTGGATGTAGGGGATGGAGTCTGTATGGGGTGGATGCTAGGATTTATGTTATGGGTAGTGACAAACTTGCTTTGGGGTATCTTGTGGTGTTCTTTCTGGGTCATCGGCTGACGTTTGGGGTTCAGTTAAATTCGTGGAGAATCCGAGGTCTTCCCTACCCTTATTTGTTTCTTGTGCGTGAGGCCCCTTTGTTGACTTATCTTTTTTTTGGTGGATTGTCTTTTTGGATATTTGTGATTTTCCTTATCAATTACTACCTCCGTCCAAAAATACATTGCCTTTATTATTCACGCACGCTTTTTTAAGAAGGTAAAAACTATATAAAATATTAACTTTTTTATTAATTTTTTTAATAATTACAAACTTATTGATAATAAGTTTGTAATTATTAAAAAAAATTAATAAAAAAGTTAATATTTTATATAGTTTTTAACTCCTAAAAAAGCGTGCATGAATAGTAAAAGTCCATGTATTTTTGGATGGAGGGAGTATATTTTTTGCCTCTCCATCTGATTTCCTTCCGCTTGTTTTGGGATTACCTCCTCAACTTCAAGCGCCCCAAATCTCGTCGAAATCACGACTCCCTCGGATACGGTTTCCTTTCGTGGTTCGTCGGTATGGACGTTCATTCCATGAGTTGGAGTGCTCCCCCCCCCCCCTCCCCCCCCCCCCCCCCGCTTTTGTACCGGAGGTTTTGTCGCTTTCCTAACAGTTCCGAGCTATCGCCCCTCACCTGACTTGGCCTTCTCCTTGTTGACTTCTTTGCTTGCATTCATCCCCCGTGAGGATTGGATTCGATTTGTGACAAATCAGCAATCTCGTCCGATCTCTCCACTAGAGGATCCACCACTTCCTTTTCAGCCTCCCCACAAGATTCGGTGTTATGCCCGACTTTCCCACACTTAAAGTACATCATCCTTAATATCTCGTACTGGATTGGCCAGACCTTCCTCTCCATCTTGAATTTCGACAGAAGTGGTTTCCTCAGATCAATTTCCACACTCAAGTAGGCAAACCTTCCTCTGTTCGCTACCCCTGTTGTGTGATCAATTCGCAGAACCTTCCCAATCTTGCTCCCAACCAGTTTCAAGAACCTTGGATGAAAATACTCATGTGTAGACAAGGGATTCTTACCCAAACAATTAAAGTGGTGATCTTCTCTATGTTTGCATTGAACCTCGGCAACCATTTTCGAATTGCTAGTTAGTTCTCTCCCATCATCCATGGGCCATTCATGATCACATGATCATAGTCGACTTGATTGGCGAACCTCGCGATATAGCTAGTAATCATTACCAACGTCCACCAGGGAGAATGGCGTGCTGAGTCCCCACGTCTGAGATAGTCTCTGGTGGAGCTGCATATATACCCCGGTCCTCTATCGAAGAGCTTCACAATTAGCGTATTACCCTAAGGTTTCCTCAATTCCAGTTTTTCCTCCTTTGTCAGCGCTATTGTTGGGCAGTTCGGATCCTCATTTTCCGAGGTGAAATCATCATCAGTATCATATTCTTGCTCACTAGCCGGACCCTGGAAGGATGGGCTCATGTGCGTCACTACAAACTCTGCGTTCTTGCCTCCCATGAGTGCATCCTTATAGTTCAGAGGAACAATTTTGGTATCCGCCGAACCTGGCATCATTCCTCCATTGGCTTGACCCCCCTTACTTCCATCTCCATGGAACTAGATTCACTCTAGCTCCTCTCTGCGTAGTCTCTTTTTGGTAGACTCTTGCCTCAAAATAGTCTCCGATGGACAATCTGGTGGGTCGTCGGGCGGCCTCCCCTCCTTGTTAGCAAGATTCCGATGGTTCACGCTCTCGTTCTCGCTCATGGTTTTTCTTTGAATCGAACACTCTTTTGAAAAAATTGTTCTGATCTGTATTGTTGAAAAATATATATACTTCGTACTATTATACTGAAAGATGTACACTGCTAATTTAATTATATGATAAAATTCACACTCATTTATACTTCTTGGTTCAATTGCCAAGGAATGATAAAATTTACACGCACTTATACTTCTTGGTTCGATTGCTAAGGACAGATTATTTGTTATCATTGAATGGGACAATGTTGGTAGCGATCTATATATACCTCAATAAATGAGTCACTTGTTTTAGAAATATGTCGACCTTAAATATATCATGAGTGGAGTTGAATCTACTCAAACTTTTTTCGATAAACAAAGATGTATACTTGCTTAGTTAATAAAAATTTGTTATTTACTATTCACATATATTTATAAAATTATATATTTTGATTGAGATGGATAGAGTGATTCACAAAAAAAAAAAAAAAAAAAAAAAAGAGGATGCACTACGTCTTTGTACAATTCAGGGAACGGACATAAAGTCGTCGCCTAAATACCTCTCACGTCACGTAAGGATTCAGGCAACGGACATGTTGTCGCCTGAGACCCCGTTGCTTCAAGACCGTCTCTCTGATCTCGATGTGACGAACAACCGTTTGTTCATCACCTGAGTTGTCTCAGGCAACGAATTAACCGTCAGTTGCCTGAATATGGTCAACGAGCTTGGAATCGGTTGTAGCCATTCAAGTGACGAGATAAGTTCGTCGCCTGTGTCTTGTTCGTTGTCTAAGTGTTGTTCATTATCAGAAAATCTAAATATTCAAGCCATGAAAGTAACTTTACTTCGTTGCATGAGTCATCTAGAAACGGATATGATGTCGTGGCTTGAGTCTTGAAGGAGGTGTTTTTTCATGTTGTAGCAACCACAATGGTTCCTTTGTTCGTCGCGTGGTTATTCAAGTGGCGAAAGTGACAAGTATAATTTCGTTGCTTGAGTGATCATTGTTCGTTGCTTGATCACAAAGTGACAAGGTAGATAGTATAAGTTCGTTGCCTGAGTGACATATTGTTTTTTTAATGATCTTACGACGGATGTACCATATGTTCGTTGCTAGAATGGAGTTGCCAAAAAAAATAAAATCCTGTTTGGAAGCTCCTTTTGCTCCCTGCGGACACGCACCAAATCACACCCACCCTGTTTCTCATAACATATTCACAAGCCTGTGGACATCTCGCACATACATTTCACATTTACAATTGATATCCATATGCATCCACATTTGTCAAAAAGCGCATACATTCCAGATTCATACGAATGTCACATTCAAGTTAGTTTTTCGTTCCAACAAAATATTCCCAAATCCACATTCATCTTTGTCCAGCAAAACCCACAAACCCAACCCTTCTTTTCTACCAACACTACACACATTCATAGGTCAATCAATGTAGTTCAATACTAGAGTTAAATAGTCAAAAGATGAGGAAGAGAGTCACATTCAAACCTTAAGCTTCATTCGCACAGGTGCCAACCGAAGCTTGTTTGTCTGCGACTAACCCCCGCACGACATCCTGCAACTCAGTAAGGCCCGATATGGCCAACCTTGGAGCCTCCTCAGCCTTTGCAGCAGCCTCTTTAGCCTTTGCAGCTCTCTCCTCTGCCTTTGAAGCCCTATCCTCCAGTTGCCTCCTCTCTTCCCTCCTCTCTTCAGCTGCAGCAGCAGCCCAGGCCTCCCCTCTTCTTTGGGGGTCGCTGGTGAGCCCCTCCCAAACCTACATAATCACCATTCAAATGTAACGACATGTATTTGAATAAGAAATTGACATCAATATATATTGATCAAATCTATACATATAGATTATAGCAAATTTTCTTTTGTCAAAGTTCTTCAAAAGCTGAATGTCATTTTCAATAAAAGAGTATACATTATTAAAGTCTTTTCTTCAAAATTGACCAGATTAAAGTAAATTTTTGTTAATAATGTAATCTGATAAAGAGTATACATATAGATAAAGAGCAATGTAATTTGATAAAGAGTAAAATGATGTAATCAAATAAAGAGTAAAATGCAGTAAATTTCTGATTACTAACTCCTTCTTTGATAAAGAGTAATCAGATAAAGAGTAAAATGATGTAATCAGATAAAGAGCAATGTAACCAAACTTCTAATAGGGTAAAATAATGTAATCTGATAAAGAGTAAAATTGATTAGTTATTATTCGAGTTTTTACAACTGTTAAAGACTATACATATAGACTATGATGCCCCGAAACACCAATTCATAGCGGTTTCAAGTTTCCAAATACGAAGAAACCCCGAAATGCCTCAAAAACATCCTAGAAACGTTTCTGAAAGGTCGGAAACGGTCAACATTTCGTTGACCAAAAAGTCAAGAAACGGTCAACGTTTCCATGGAGCAAGAAACATTTCTTCACTGCTATGTGGCGTTTCCCAAATTTTTTAATTGAAAAAAATTATTAAAAAAAAACCTAAATCAATCTTTCTTCCTCTCCCTTATGAAATTCTTTCCTGTAGGTTTGTAACCCATCCGCCTCCTCTTTCATTTTCGCTCTTCCGGTAGGCGAGGCGACTGTCTCCTCCCGTCCCAGTAACCCTAGCCGTCGGCCCGCCTCTCTCTACTCGCTCAGTCGCTCGCTCTTTCCAGATCTGTCTGCTCGACGACGGTCGCTCAATCGCTCGCTCTTCTCTTGTAAATCTCATTCAGTGATATTCTTAGTACGACTCTCTCTCCCACTTAGTCACTTAGGGCGCAAAATCTTCTCCTATTTTGAAACTGGGCCGGTTTCTTGGGCTGGTAAAATAAAATTTCTCCTCTTTTATAAATAAGCCCAATATAGCATATAATGGTTAATAGGATTTCTGTATATACAAATATTACTACGTAATTCTTATTTAAACTTTGCAAATGCTATATACTTAGATATCAATATCAATCATCAATATATTTAAACTTTGCAAATGTTATATACTTAGAAGATTGATGTTGGGTATGTGTTGTTCTTGATTATGTTGTTATTTTGAACCTAAGCTACTTTATTCGGTTGGTTTGTAAGACATTTAAAATGCTTAACATGTCTGTATTGATTTCTGTTAAGGACATTGATTTTGTTTATCATGGTTTTGAACATTTCAATTTGTAGCCTTAGTGTTGCATTATATGTGTATGACTTGGTGATATATTTATTGTTTTTCTTTAGACCTTTAAATGAACATATAATTCATGTTGTCGTTTCCTCGCCGTTTCCTACAAATATTGGATTATCGTTTCCCCGTTTCCGTTTTCGTTTCCTTTCCGGGTGTCGTTTCCGTTTCCGTGTAACATAGCATACAGATTACAAAAAATAACAGTTTATATTTTAAATAATGTAATCTGATTTCCAATGAAAAGCAACAATGATTTCCAATGAAAATCAACAATGATTTCCAATGAAATACACACAGAGTATTAAAGTTTTGTAATTTGTTAATATCAGAACAATTATTAACAGAAAACAACAATGATTACTAACTCTTATAACATTTTATATTTTAAATAAAGTGTATGTGTTGGTGGCATACCTCTAACTTCTGTGCCTCGACGCTCTCCCAAGCAAGATACCAGGATATTGCGTTGTGCTTCTATATATGGTCAAGGGGGCTGGTGCTGCTTCGCTGGAAGTGCCATCTTCCGAGAGTGGTGGATTGGTGATAGAGTGTATTTTAGTCATATATTTATATATTATTTTAGATCATTTTGATGCATATTTTACTTATTTTATAGTTAATTTGGTATTATTTAGTTTTCGGAGTCTACACCCGTGTTTTATTTATATCAGGTATTTTAGAGCGAATTGGGAATATTGCATTGGACAAATTATATGATGGTCGAGCTATATTCATACGGGTGCCTTGTTGAATTGGAGATAGATGCATATTGTGCAATTTACACTACAGTTGGGCTAAGACTACAGAACTGGGCTCTGATCGAATTGTATCCGGAAGAAGGCTTTCATGAATTTGCTACCGTTACTTTAATAATTGAAGTAAATTTGGATAGATAGAATTGCATTATATATATTTATATTATATATTATATAGATTAGGTAGATTAGGATAGTATTGAATTGCTCTACTATATATATATATTTACATTCATACAGCCGCAAGACAGTAGCCGACTTAGAGACCGTAGCCGATTAACACTTTCACCTCTATAACCCTAGTTATGTTTTGTCTTATTTTTATGGAGATCTAAACTTCTCCATTTCGTCTCTGGATTGAAGCTTTTGTTTGATAAAGTTGTGAGATTTTCATTCTTGTTCTATTCCTATTGATTCGTATTGATTCTTTTGCGAATATTGTTGATTTCTTCTAGTCCGTACAACTAGTTGAGATTATTGCTAGGATTTTGTAGATTCCTCGTAGCGAACCTTAATCCATAGTAGCAATCATGCCTTTTTAGGACTTGTAGGACTAAACTGGTGTGTAGAGAATCAATTATATGTTAAATGCTGACTCGTAGCTTGGTGTTGCATATATCCTGGTTAATCCTTAATCTTAATGCTACTATTAGGTTAAATCTTGACCGTGTTAGGGTTATCTAATTAGTAAGGGTTACTAGGACTCTTAGGACTAGTAATTTACACAAGATCAGGACAGGAACAATAATAGGATGAAAAGAGAACTTGAAGAAGAATCAAGGATCAACTAGTCAAACTAAAGTGGATATTTATAGATGAAACTCTATTGTTAATTGCTATCTTCATTAACTTGTTCATAGTTTATTTTAGTTTCTTTCTTATTTTCACCACTCAAAAACCACCGTTTTCTATTAATTGGTAAAGAAACTTAACTTAGGAATAACTTGATTCTCTGTGGGATCGACTCGTACTTATCACACTACATTAGTTAGTAAGTTCGAATTTATTTTGATACGGTTTAGGCGACTAAAAACCGTCTATCAATTGGATTGTCTGATCTCCTCCAACGATTGCTTAAGTTTTCCCTATCATAAGAAATGAAATAAAGCATTATAGGGTGTCATTAAAGGAAAATATAGTAAGACAAATAAATTCAATATAAAGACAAATATAAAGACAAAAGTGTTGAGGTTATAGTTTTTGATAAAACGAAACAAATTATAAGAGAGAGCCTATAAATAACAACCTAAAGTTGTTTAAAATAATCTAAAGTTGTTTAAACTGAAAGTTGTTTAAAATAACCGAAAGTTGTAGAGTATACATTATTTATACGATTTTATTATAACAAAACAATGAGTTTTTATACAGTATTAGATTATAAGTTTTTATACAGTATTAAAGTCTTTTCTTCTAAATACAGACATTGAAATATTTATATTAGTTATACCAGAAATCAGTTTACAAATTATTATACAATATTACATTGAAAATAAAACTTACAACTTGTTCTTCAGCATTTAGGGAAGACTTGTACATGTTCAGTACGACTTCAACAAACGGCGCCTGACTGCCTTCTTTAGCCAGCTCAATTGCCCTGTGGGTGAATGGCTTTGGGCCAGAATGATGGTTGATAAGCTTTGGGTTTTTGGTGCGGTTTTCCTTGTTCCGTGCACACAAGCCTAAAAAAAACACAATTTGGCAGATTAGGGAACGTTTGACAACTATAAATGCACACACACACACACACACACACACACACACACACACACACACACACACACACACACACACACATATATATATACAAAAACAAATGTCCAGCAGTAGATGTTTACCTTCTTTGCCTCATTTTCGAACTCATTCTCTATCAACCATTCCCACTCAGATCGACGGTGCTTGAACTCATCCGGCATCCGTCTTCTCCCATACTCAGTATAGATCTTTCGGCACCGACATTTCCAAGATCTATAGATGGTGTCGGCACGTCCAGTGATGAATGCCCGGATACGTGGATCTAGATTCTGTAAATCGTACATGTTCTAGATGACATAAGAAATCAGAAAGTTAGTAAGTTTATTTGTAACGTCTAACTTCTGAAGTGATGATCTTTAAAATTTGAAGTTTAAACTATATAAGAGTATGCCCCAAAATCTGATTCAAAATGTGTATAAATATTTCATGATAATATATATAAAAGGACCCAAAACAAGAAACCACAATAAAAATAAAAAATAAAGAGAAATCAGAGTAGCTATAGTTATATTAGGAACAACAATATCATACACTTATACCAGAAAAAGAGTATCTATACTAACCAAGATAACTCAGCAGATAAAGAGTATTTATACAAGATATTAATCTAATAAAGCAAGATATATAACTCAGCCGAGAAAGAATTGTTTGCAAGATATCTCTATACAAGACATTAATCTAATGTATGATAGAGAATTGTTTGCAAGATATCTCCATACTGATGAAAACATGTATGACAGAGAATTGTTTGCAAGATAACTCAGCAGCACAAACAATGCTAGCATGTACAAGAATAAAAGAATAAGTACCCCGAGGTACGCATCGAGGGTGTCCCTGTGCTCCTTGTCAAGCGTTGACCAGAACGCCGCTCACATTGGGACATGTCCCCTCATCCCAGATCCTATGTCCCTCACCAGGGCGGTGAATGTCTTAGTCGAGTCTGGCCCCCCAAGGAAATCGGACCAGACCAAGGGCAGTTTCCTTCCTAATGTCGTCACCAATGCCATGGTTTTGTGGCTCCCTGTGTTGCGCTGCTTTGCGGGGGCTTCTCCTGCACAAACCAAAAGAGAGAAAGAAGACATTATTATGAGTGAAATCAGAAAATCGAAAACACAATAAGATGCAAGTAAAGAATAATAAGCAACATTAGGATGTGCTAGTATCAAGAATAATAAGCAACATCAGGATGTGCTAGTATCAAGAATGCTTATTAGTCCTCTCATAATATCTTGAATTACTAACCTTAGGTTAGCTATTCAACTCAATAATAAAGTATAGAGGTGGTAACACAAACTGATGCGTTCAGCTTGAAAGGTTTTTTTTTAGTCTAACTCCCTTTCAGGTTTATTGAGTTCAGATAAAGTGAGTACAAGCTGAGATTTTAACAATGCTTATGAATGGCATACAAGTATTTGGAGAGGCTGCTAAACTGCCATTTCTATAACAGTGCATTGGAAACTCATGAACATATATTCTTTGCTTGTGATGTCTCTTCTACTGTGTGGTTACAGGTCAAGAATTGGCTTGGTATCTGGCGTGGGATGCACACAATCAAAAGTGGACTCAAATGGCTAAAGAAGGAAGCTAGAGGAAAAGGGTGTCGCTCCAAATCAAAAAGGGTGGCCTTTGCTGCAACCATATATCAAATCTGGAGAGCAAGAAATGAGAAAGTCTTTGAAAACAAGAGAAAAAGTGTAAAAGAATTGCTATCAATGACTATTGAGCTGAACAAATCAACTAATATATAAGCTGTGCACACATATTTCCAAGTCAGTTATCAATGTGTAAAAGAATTGCTATCAATATGTAAAAGAATTATATACAGAGTATTAAAGTTTTGATCAGCTTATACAAGTTGCTTATACATACTTCATTCCTTGATGTTAATACCTCTACTATTAATATATAATGTTATACAAGCTGTGTAGGTATAGTTCCATATAATGGTTCAAGTATATGTCTTTTTTTTATCAATATATTAATATTTACATTTGGAAAAAAAAGATGAAGCAAATTTGAAGAATAATGGTTAAGTATCAAATGGAGTATTCAAAGTCAATTAAGAAACAAAAAAAAATCTTAACAGATGAAGCAAATTTGAAGAATATTTAAAGAATATAATTGTAATTGGAGAGGCTGCTAATACTTGAACCCAAAAAAAAGATGAAGCAAATCTTATCAATATATTAATATTTACATCTAAAAAGATGAAGCAAATAGGTATTTGGATAGGCTGCTAATACTATGAGTCTACCAAGTCAATTAAGCAACAAAAAAAAAAAGGACAAATCTTAACAAATCTCTTATAAGTAACAAAAGGAATTGAACTGCAATTGGGCAAAGGGATTATTGAACTGCAATTCAGGCAAGGGGAAACGAAGACCCCAAACGGAAGTAACAAAAGGAAACGAAGACCTCAGTTCTCACCGTTCACATTCCGACATCTGATGTTGATGGTGGGTAGTGGTTCGTTTGACTCGGTGACATTGGCGGAGCAAGCGGCAAACCCGGAGGTGATTACGAGCGGTTTTGCCGAACCCGCCGAGGTCGAAGATTGCCCTTCAATGGGGGTCGAGGAAGTGGGGAATGGGGTCAATGCGGGTGTAGGAGAAGGGGCTCCCTGGATGGATGGGGGAGGAGTGGATTCGCGGTTGGTTGGAGCCGGAGTAGTGGCTTGAGGAGTGGATTCACCGTTGGGTGGAGCCGGAGGAGTGGCTTGTTGAGTGAGTTGATGAGCGGCCGTCATCGGCGTCGTATAGGCTGCGAGCAACGAGGCAACTGTCTTGTTTCGTTTGCGAGGAGGCATATCGGCGATTATGGTTCGAAATTAGGGCAAGAGGAGGCGGAGACCCCTATGTACAATCTGCAGTAAGTAATGGCCTCTTCTGTAAGGAATTTCTCCGTGATACTTCCCTCTGGGAAGCGTTTGTTGGCTACCTTTTGCTTGTAACTGCCCAATTGTCTACAACACATCACAAGGAAATAGGATCAACATTATGTCTTGCTAGAGTGATAACATGGGACATAATCATAATGTAGGCGACCTTATACCTTTCTATTGGGTACATCCAAGTATAGTGCACAGGACCAGTTTGCAGCACTTGGCGTGGTAGATGCACCATGAGGTGAACCATGATCGTGCAAAAATGTGGAGGATAAATCATCTCCAGGTGACATAGAATCTGGACGATCTCTTCTTCCATCGCTTGAACATTTTCTCTCCGCGGCTCTCGAGCGCATAATTTCTGAAACCATTTGGACAGTGCAACCAGAGGCTTCACTACGGTCGATGGCAAGTATGCACGAATGAAAATGAGGAGAAGTCGTTGAAACATCACATGACAGTCATGTGTTTTCAATCCTTGAAACTTCTTCTCATGCAAGTTAACTTTGTTCTTCAGACACCCAGCATAACCGTCAGGGTACTTCACATCACTGAACCACTCGAACACGTCGAGAAGATCTGTCGACTTCACCAAGAACGGTGTGTGCGGAAGCCGTCCTCTACGCCTCTCTGTTTGCTCTCTCCTCACCCCTCTCTGTTGTAAGGCGTCCCTCACCTTTGGGCCATCTTTTGACTTCTCGTCAATGATAAGTGTGGTCTCGATGATGTTATCGAAGACATTCTTCTCAATATGCATAACATCAAATGTATACTTGACCATATTGTGCTCCCAGTCAGGCAATCTCCAAAACTGGCACTTATTAGTCCAACAACTCCGGTTTCTTTCATTATAGGGTACCTTGAACTTCTCATACAAGCTGAGGACGGGGAACATACTCCTGCATATTTATACAGAAAATGTATTAGGCATATGTCTTCGAATCTAATATGGAATGAAATTGAAGGTGTTATTCGTATTGATCGATTCTATCACGAACTTTCTCTCCGAACAAATTGAGAGGTCTCTGTCTGTACTCGGACTTACCATTGAATGCTTGACGTGCGGCCCTCCAATGGTGGGTCGGTGCAAGCCATCTACGATGACCATCGTACACCATTCGTCCTTGTTCGTGCATTGCAGCAGTTTCATCCAAACAAACAGGACACGCTTTATAGCCATTTGTAGCTGCACCAGCCAACAAGCCCAACCTTGGAAAGTCGCTAATGGTCCACATCACAGGTGCTTTCATCATGAAAGAGGACCCTGAATATCGATCAACAGTACAGACTCTAGTGGTCCACAACTGTAGGAGCTCAACAATCAACGGCTCTAGGAACACACTCAGACACTTTCCTGGGGACTTCGGCTCTGGAATCAACAATGCCAGCATACTGAATTCCTTCTTCATGCACATCGATGGGGGCAAATTGTATGGCATCACAATGACGGGCCATGTGCTATGGTTCAATCCCAACGTAGAATAAGGGTTGAATCCGTCAGTTGCTAGCCCAAGCCGCCCGTTCCTCACGTCATGTGAAAAATGAGGAAACATCCTATCAAATTCCTTCCACGCGTCCCATCTGTTGGATGCTTCAACCACTCATCTGAAGTGACCTTTTTGCCATGCCAACGCATGACTTTTGCAATATTAGGCTTCATGTACAACCTCTTCAATCTAGAGTCAATGGGAAATAATGAAGTGTCTTTCTAGCAACCCTTCTTCCTCTCCTATCCGGGCATGGATTCCATCTCGGGGTCTCGCAAACGAGACAAACATCGTAATTCTCATACTCCTTATAAAAAAAAGCACGCAATTGTACTCACAAGCATGAATTTTCTGATAGCGAAGCCCGAGCTTCATACAAATTTCCTTCATCGATTTCCCACTTAAAGGGTACTTGTGTTCACGAGGGAGCAAACGGTTAATGTGTCTGCACATGTCATGGATGCCGATATATGTCCACTAATTCTTCATCTTCACTTTCATTGCATCTAAAACAACACCCAGAACAGTGATATCGGTGCCAAGGTACAACAGAGTCCGAGCTTCAACAAAAAGCATCTCATACTTCCTGTAATCATCATAAGCGACATTCTCAAAGGTGGGCATTCCATCATCAACGGTAGGGTTATCCCCAACATATGCATTGTATCCAGCATGATACGGAAATGCATCATGCAATCTCTCCGTTACAGGGCCCTCGTTAGAAGTGGAAGCCCCTCGATCCAATATATGCATTCTGAGCTGGTCTATTCTTCGATCGGCCAGTTGCTCCCCATGTTTGTCCCATACCGGGCAGCTAGCCAATATACCTCTTCCGCTCAAGTGCCTAAACATCTCCGAAATCGTTACCCCACGAGAATTGCAACAACGACTACATGAAAAATGAACATGTGACCTCCCATTTGCTTTGTGATAGGCCCAAGCACAAAACAAAAAGATCCCCTCACTGTATTTTGGATGACCACAAGGAAGTAACATCCAACTCTTATCCGGAACCTCCATCTTCCTGTTTTATATAACAATCATCTTCACAATCATATTCAGAATCTCCAACAAAATCACATCATCAATTATAAATTCCAATGTCAATCATGTACAATCTCATTCAAAATCTCTCAACAAAAAATTACAATAAATAAACATTTCAATCACAATATCAACACAATCACATTCTCAATCATAATTTCTCTAAACCGGCCATATGACAACTTTAATAAAATCCCAAACATCAAAATCTCAATCACAATCTCCATTTCAATCTCATTTGAAATCTCAATCAACAAAAACAAACATTTCAATCACAATTACATTCAAAATATTAATCAAAATCTCTATTCCAATCTCAACCTAATTTATATAACAAAAAAAAAATCTCAATGACAATCTCATTCAAAATATAACAACACAAAATTATAATAAATAAACATTTCAATCACAACCAAAATCACTATTTCAATCTCAACCTAATTTATATAATAAAATACAAAACACAATCTCAACCCAATCTCATTCTCAATCATAAAATCCAAAACAAACAAATAACCTAATACATGAAAAATCTCCAAAAAATACAATAAATATAACAATTTAACTTAAATACATAGATTAATAAACGAAAACTCCCCAAAAATATATAATAAATTATATATATAAATATATATATATATATAATACGGATCAGATGTTAACAACTCTTATGGTGTTAAATGTTAACAAATCAATATTCAGCAAAACTTATCAAATATTCATCACAGTCACTCAATTATTCATCAAAGTTTTTCGACAACATTTAGGAGATTCATTTCAATTAATAATTATTTCCAATTAAAAAAAAATTATCACCCAAAAAACTCAAACCCTTGCACGTGTATCCACCCCCAATCCCGTAATTGTGTTACTGTGATTAATATTTCTTAAATGTTGCCGAATATTGATGAATATTTGAGAAATTGTGTATAATTGAGTTACTGTGATGAATATTTAAGTGATTGTGATGAATATTTGATTAATTTTAACAAAAGCTTTGATGAATAATTGATTGACTGTGATGAATATTTGATAAATTTTGCCGAATATTGATTTGTTAACATTTAACATCGTAAGAGTTGTTAACACATGACCCAACCTCTCTCTCTCTCTCTATATATATATACATATACATATATATATACATATACATATATATATATATATACATACATATATATATACATATATATATATACATATATATATATATGTATGTATATATATATGTATATATATATGTATGTATATATATGTATATATATATGTATATATATGTATACATATATATATATATGTATACATATATATATATATATGTATACATATATATATATATATATGTATACATATATATATATATGTATACATAGATGTATACATATATATATATATATATATATATATATATATATATATATATATATATATATATATGTATACATATATATATATATATATATATATATATATATATATGTATACATATATATATATATATATATATATATATATATATATATATATATATATATATATACAAACCTCAACTTGACTTCCTTGGAGAGCAAAATGGAGGGGTGAGGATGGAGATGGAGAAGTCGAAAATGTTGAGAAAGTTGTCACCTTTCGTGTACAAGTATACTGCAGTTAATGCGGTTGTTCAAAATTTTCACTCAGGCAATGAACATTGGAATATATTCGTTGCCTCAACCAACAACTTTAAATGTGGCAGGTAGGGTCCCTTTAATCAGGCAACAGACATTACTCATGCGACGAACATTGGAATATATCTGTTGTCTCAACCAACAACTTTAAATGAGGCTTTAAATGAGGTAGATAGGGTCCCTTTATTCAGGCGACGAACATAGTATCATCTTGTCGCCTGAATGCAACCCACTTTTTTGGTCAACCTTTGTCATTTGTTCAGGTGACCATTTCCACAATGTCCGTCGCCTGAGTTAATTCAAGCCACGAACATTGCTACTATGTTCGTCACTCGAGTACTATATACTTTTGGTCACATTTTGTCATCTGCTCAGGTGACCACATACAACAATGTTCGTTGCCTGAGTTAATTCAGGCGACGAACATTGTTCTATGTTGGTCACCTCAATCCAATCTAAGATAGGGGGTTGCCTTGGGTTGTTTGGGGGCAACGACGCCGATTTTTTCGATCGCCTGAACCGATTTCCAGCAACGACACTACATGCAGAGGCGGATCCAGAAATTTTTTCGGGGTGGGCACAATTTTGAAAGGAAATTTTTTATATTATTCTTATAAGAAATATATTTTTTTAAATATATATGAAGAGAATACCTTAAATTTATAAGAAAAATTATTATTATTTAATTATAAAATACTAAATAAATTATAAAAATTTTAAAATAATGGAAAATGAAAATATGTAACTATTGGGATTTGAACAAGGATTGAGTTGAATTCTATTTAAAATTAAAATAGGGTAGACTCAACCACTACACCACTAAAGATACTTTTATATTCACTTTAATTTTTTTTTACATAACACATATATTCTTATATTTTTTCCGGATCGGGGTGGGCGACGGTTCGGTGTCGCCCACCCTTGGATCCGCCCCTAACTTCATGTGTTCATTGCTTGAGTTGCACCATGGCGTAGTGATGTTGTTAGATACACCGCAATTAAACCCGGTTACGGTTAGTGCAAGTCTAAAAGCACAAAATCGAAGGTAAATCAGGATTTATGGCACCATCTTCATATCGACGTGGTGATCTAATTTACAATGTATTTAGTTTTCGAACGGAAAAAAAAAAAAAAAAAAAAGCCATCGTCAAAGTTGATTACTCAATCGACCGATCATCGGGCAATCAAAAATATTGCAGTAATAATTAGCAAGGTCCAAAAAAAGTTGCACTCACCAAATTGCACACCTTCTCCAATCTCCTACATTGGTAAAAACAAGATCCTCCATTATCTCCCGTAATAACTCCAAATCCGTTACGTACATTCACAACAAACATAAACATAGGGGGGTCTTCCTCTGTTCTAGCCTTTTTTTACCTCTACTTTTTTAGAAATTAAACTCCCAACCACTCCCCCCAATTTCCATTTCCCCGCCACCGGCCCACCGCTCCTCCACCACCGCCGACGCCGCCAATGTCTGATTCCGACTCCAGCTCGTCGGACGACTCTCGATTCGCCTCCCCTGAATCCACCACCCCCATCATCACCTCTTCCATCCCTACACGCGCCCCCTCTCCGGGACCCACCCTCCCCGCCGCCGCCACCAAACGCCCTTCCGCCGCTGCCCCTCATGCACGAGCCGCCGCCGCCGCACCTCCTCCTCCTCCCGCCTCCGTCGCCACCCTAAAACCACCCACCTTCGCCCCCGCCCCCGAGACCCTCCCCGCCGAGCGTCCGCCCTGGATCGCCTCCGAGAAAGTCTCCGCCGACGCCCTCTCCAAGGCGAGAACCGCCTTCGAATCCCTCTCCAAAATCCTCTCCAGCCCCATCCCCGGCGCCGTGTCCAACTCCCCGAACCCCGCCGTTGCCGCCCTCTACGACGCCTCCGTCTCCCACTCGATCTCCTGCCTCCTCCGCGCCCCCAACTCCGGCTCCGGCGACAACCCCTTCTGCCGGTGGCTCTACGACACCTTCCAATCCAACGAGCCCAACCTCCAGCTCTTGGTCCTCCGCTTCGCCCCCCTCCTCGCCGGCGTCTACCTCGCACGCGCAGCCACCCAGCGCCGCCACCTCGCCGGCTTCGAAGCCGTCCTTCTCGCCCTCTACTCCCACGGGACCTCCTCACGGGGCTCCGACCCCGTCACCGTCACGCTTCCTGACCTCTCCTCCCCCAGCGTCTACCACGAGACCGCCCCCTCCTCCAAGGCCGTCAAATCGGACCCCACCGTTGCGGTGGTGTCCGCCGCCCTTGAGCCCCACGGCACGGTGCGGTCCACGCGCCGCGCGTGCATAGCCGGGGTCGCCCTCGACCTCTACTACGGCAAGATCGCCCTGATGCCCCTGGCTTCGAAGGTGGAGTTCTGCGAGTTTTGCGACGTGTGGTCTGGGCACGTGGAGGACCCGAACGTGTCGTCGGAGGCAGGGGGAGGCGGAGTGGTGGAGGAGAGGATACCGCTGCCGTGGGAGCTGATGCAGCCGACGTTGAGGATACTAGGGCATTGCCTGGTGGGGCCCGCAAGGAACAAGGCACGTAAAACATGCAAGAAGTTGTACGCAAGGGCTCTTCATGATGTTAACCCTAAGGGCATCCTTGCGGCGGAGAGCCTCCTTAGGATGATCAAGATCGAGGAGGATAAGGAGATCGATTATACCGAAATTCCCGATACTCGTGTCATATCCATCTGATCGAATATTGATTGTGATTTCTGGTATGATCGATTTGCACTTGTGCTACAAACGGTTGATCTTCTTGTACTTGAAAGAAACTAAGGATGATGATGATGGGTCTAGTGTGTACTGTGATTGAATTGCAAAATGTGTTGTTTCATTTTGGGTATACGTTGGATTTGGTTTTTGAGGGATGAGTACGTAGTTAGGTGAAATTTGTCAATTCTGACTAGCTAGGTCAGTTGAAATTTTGGAACTTGCAGGCTTACAACTTACTCCGTATTTATATTATGTATTAAATCAAATCATCCAAGTTAATTGCCAACAAGTACGTTGTTTAATTTGTTACTACATCAATTAGTGATGAGTTGTATCACCTTTTTGTGAAGGTTGAATTTGATAGTTCTCCCCTTCATCTTTTAGAGATGAGTATTTGATCTATAATAACAACACATTTTAAGTAATCGTGTTTGAGAAATATTATTGCAAAGGATTATCGAGTAAAACAATAAAACTCGATGCACTTTTACAACTTCATTAAGGATCATCCTTTTATGAGCTCACTTGGTGTAAGCATCTCTTGCATATATTGTACTGCATTACTTGATCCACGTACTTTTGATTGTATATCATTGGGTTTGTAGTCGACAGCAGGGCCGGCCCTAAGGTGGACCAAGTGGTCTGAATGCACATGGCCCGATATATACGGATCGGGCCTTGTAATATATATTTTAAATTTTTTTAACCTAATTCTCTACCGCAATTAAAAAAAAACCGTTAGTGGGTAGTTTTACAACACTCAAATTTTTTTCCTAATAAAAAAAAGATGGTATTTTTCTATCAAACGAGAGAAAAAAGAGTAGGGGCCCTTGGAAGATTTGTTTTTGTTACAAGGATGAAAATTATTTGTTGTTTTAATCAAAGTTTTTAATATATTATATGTAAAAATTAAGATTATTATAATTATAAAATAACTTTTAATATTTTTTTATTATATTTTTGTTATTAACAGGCCTAATATTTATTATAAAACAGGGCTCCAGTAACCGTAGGACTGGCCCTGGTCGACAGAGTCCATTTTCACGAATGCATACTCTCCTCAGCACTCGCACATACAGAAAGGTACGGAAGGAGGGGTGGGTTGCAACCAATATAGTTGAAATATAGAGCACATGGTAGGAAATGTCCCATTGGTATTGGCTTTGCACTACAACCCCCAAGACTCAAGCTTAAATCTCTCCCTTACCGGCCACTGCCAATCCCCTTTTTCATTCCTTTTATCAATTTGTGTATCTAATTCTGTGTTTTTTATAACTATATATCTCTATTTTAGTTCATCAATGTCGTTTACAATCTCACCACATTTGCATCCATCAGCACATCAGCTCTATTCATTTCTCAAATAGTTGGAATGGGATCCCATGATTTTTAATTTGTCCATAAAATTCATGGGCTAGAAATGAATGAATCACAAGTCTGATGAGGGGATGATTTCTGCAACAAAAACAAGAACAAAAGTTTAACATGCAGGGGATTGATTCCATTCCATATTTCCATCACATCAGGGGAAAAACTACATAAGAAAAAATACTCCCTCCGTTAATTAAAACTTGACGTTTTACTATTTATGTACACTTTTTGAGGTGTTAAAAACCATAAAAAATATTAACTTTTTTAATATATTTTTTAATAATTTCATACTTGTTACTATTAAGTGTGAATTTATAAAAACAAATTTTTTAAAAAAGTTAATATTTCATATAGTTTTTATCTTTCTGAAAAAGCGTGTATAAATACTAAACAAAAAGTTTTAATTAACAGAGGGAGTATATCATACCAATGAAACTGACCAATCCCACTTTCTTATGACATGATGTATGTATGTACTAAAGCTGACATTACCAAGATGGATGGTAAGACCTGGCCAATCCAATACGAGGGAATTCGGATGATGTGCTTTAAGTGTGGGAAAGTTGGCCATAAATCGGAGAGCTGCGGGAAAGAGGATGCTTCGACACAGAAACCGACTGACAGTAGCAACAACGAGGGGGAGAACGTGGCATCAATTGAGTCTAGCACCCATGGGGGATGAATGCAGGTAAAAACTATCCAAGGAAGCGGGGAGCACCATCAAAGAATGCAACCACCATTCCGAGTGGCACAGGAAAGCAACATCCCCAGGCTGAACCGGTGGCTAGGAAATCGAACAGTTCATCGGAAAGCAATGGGAAGGCTGCTGCCGGTACCCAACCGGTAAACCCGATCGTAACCAACTCAAGATTTGAGGTCCTGGATTCGGGGGAGGAAAACCCACCGTCGGAGAGGCCTACCCAAGTACAAGCCAAGCCCACCTCACAAAATAATATTCAAATTCAAAATTCTGTTGCCTCAAAAGATTTGGAAAAGTTGGAAAACAAATCTAAATCCAATCCCTCAACCGAATCAAGCCCCGTCAATCCAGGGACTAATTCAACTCCCTCGGAACCCAAGACGACCTCTCAGCCCGCAACCAAGACTCAACCCGCCCCTACATCGACGTAGAAACAGGGCCAAACCATCCAACCCAACCCGGCCGGCCACAAGTCCACATCAAAGCCCATCACCACGGACATCAATTCGGCCGAAAACAAGAACCCTAATATCATAGTTACGAATACCGACGTCCCCTACAAGAACCATTCCCACGCCACACCATCTCCCTAACCTAGCACCAACAATGGAACCAATGCCCAGAGTTCAAGTGATCAACTGCGACCACTCGACAAATTTCCTCCTTTTCGACATCCGGATGGGGCCGTTCCAAGTGAACATGCCAAGGGTGGCGAACAAGATGATCTGCGAATTCATGCCAATGTTGACAGACACCCGATCGATGCTATGCAAGGCATCAATTCCGGTAGCAATGAACAAAGCGCTTTGATAACTCCCTCCCTTGATGAAAATCGGAATAAATGTTTCAAAGGCCTTGACAGGATGTTTGTGTCAAAGGTCTTGGAGCATTAACAGTTGATGAAATACAAAACCTGTTTTATAAGTCCGAATATTATTTAATCTTATTATATACTTCCTTTATATTATATATATATATGTATGACTAATCTTTCAGGAAGTATTTCGAGATTATATCTTTCCTTTTGGTGCATATTGAGGAGATCCAATTCAAAGAAGATCATGTCTTCAAAGTGTCCAAAAATAGAAGATCCGGGCGCGCCATGATCTTTACTAGCCGTTGTTGGAGATCCGGTGTTGAAGAACCTCATGCTCCATATTACTTCTATAAAGGAAAGGAAGAAGAAGACAGAACACACGAGTGCTACACGAGCTTTCATTCATTCAAGCGAGATCTGTCTTCCAAAGTGTCTCTCTGTTAAGCGCTCAAGAGTTTGTTGTTTATTTCAAAGCCTTTGAGAGTCACTGTGAGCTTATAGGATATATTCATTTATAGTGTTACTCGAGAGTTTACAACTCGGGAAGTTGCACTAGGCTATTGATTTGTGAGAGTAAGAGGATTGTACTAGATAGCTGAGAGAGGTGGGGCTCTTCTAGATTGGTCTAGGACTCCAAGGGAACGTGAGTTGACTAGATTGCAATTGTATAGGAGAGAGGCTTCTCGGTGAGCTATTAGGATCCTAAGCTAAGCGAATCAATAAAGCCTTTTGAATCCTAGGGTTGTGGAAGAACCCTAGGCGGGGACGTAGGCCAAGTTCGTGCCGAACCTCGTAAACAATTACTCGTGTCCTTTACTTATTGCTTTACCTTATTTCCGCACTTGGTTCGATTGTCTAACTTTGTGATTCAGGTTAATCTCAAAGGGTTTTATACGAGCTCCAAAAGTCTTGAGACTTTCTGCGAAAAACGGGCACACTCTATTCAACCCCCCTTCTAGAGTATTTCTTTATTACATTGTTTTATATTATCGAACCTTCAATTGGTATCAGAGCTTTACTCACTGTTTTTGATCTAACAATCTTGTGAGTTTCGATCATGTCTGGTGAAGCAAGCGGAGGATTTGCACAGGGAAGGTCCACAAGCAGACCGCCACTCTTTGTAGGAAACAACTTTGTCCACTGGAGATCTTTGATGAAGATGTTCATCATAGACCAAGATCTAGAGCTTTGGAACATTATAGAGAATGGTCCGAAGATTCCAGAGAAAGATGGACCAAATGATACCAAAGTTGCAAAGAAGGAGTCTGAATACAACCAAGCAGATCTTGAAACCATCTCCAAAAACTACAAGGCTATTAACTTACTCTATTGTGGTCTTAGCACTGATGAGTTTAACCGTATTTCATCTTGTAGGTCAGCTAAAGAGATTTGGGACAAATTGGTCGTCACCTATGAAGGAACAAGCCAAGTGAAAGACACCAAGATCAGCATCTTCCTTCGAAAGTATGAGCTCTTCAAGATGAAGTCTGATGAGTCAATCAAGGCCATGTTCACACGATTCACAGAAATCACCAACAACCTTGACTCTCTCGGCAAGAGCTTTACCAACGTTGAGAAAGTGAGGAAGATACTGAGGTGCCTTCCAAAGGAGAAATGGGGTCCGAAAGTAACAGCTATAGAGGAAGCCCAGGACCTCACCACTCTACCCCTTGATGACCTTCTTGGGAAGCTGATCATGCATGAGATGATCCTTAATGAAGACGATGGAGAACTTCCAGCTAGCACTAAGAACTTGGCACTCAAGTCTAAGAAGGATGAGCCCAAGGATGGATCTGATTCCGAAGATGAGGATGACGATGAGGATGATCCTTTTGCTCTTATTACAAGAGGCCTTGCTAGAATTCTCAAAATGAAGAAGCAATTCAACAACAAGGATGGATCAGAGTCTTCAAAATTTCGAGGTAAGCCTCAATACAACAAGTATGAAAAGAAGACTAAACCGTTGTCTTGTTTTGAATGTGGTGAAACAGATCATCTTGTGAAGGAATGCCCTCAAAAGACAAAGAGCCAGCCCAAGAAAGGTGACAAATGAAAGAAGAAAGCCATGGTGGCAACTTGGAGTGATTCCGACTCTGACTCCGATGATGAGAAGGCCAACATTTGTCTTATGGCCTCAGAAGATGGATCCCTCGATGAAAAGCTTGAAGCTACTGTAAGAGAACTTATGGAAAGTCCAAAAGAGGTATTATCGGAATTCCTTTCCAATATGATTGCCAATGAAGAGAAGCTTATTGCTCAAACTAACATCCTTATTAAGAGAACTGTGGACCAGGAAAGAACTATTGAGGATCTGTCTATGAGGGTCAAAAGTCTTGAAGCTTCTTATTCAGGTCTTGACATTAAAGTCAAGACGCTTGACTCAGAGAAATCTGAACTCAAGCAAGATCTCTCCTCTCTAAGAAATGAGCATCATGACTTAGAGAACGAGAAGATCTCCCTGAATAATAAGATTCAAGACCAACAGACAGCCCTCATAAGTTTTACCAAATCCAAAAGTACTCTCGATAGGATGTTGGGTGAGCAACAAAGCTCTCTAAATAAAAGTGGTATTGGTTACAATCCAAAGTTTTTAAAGAAGCAACACATTACCACTTTTGTAAAGGCAAAAGGAAGCAGAACCTCTCCTATATGTCATCATTGTGCTAGAAAGGGACATGTAAAAGAGACCTGCCCCTATAGAAGAAAGGATCCATATATTATTCGCAATACATTTCCTGTTCATTTGAGAAAAGAACGGATAACACAAGTTTGGGTCCCAAAAGGCACTATTTTACCAAATATGGTTTACCGCAACAATGGATCCAAATTTGCTTATTGGTCTAGCCACAAAGGTTGATGTTTGTCTTGCAGGAGATCACCAAGGTGAAAGATCACAAATGGATTATTGATAGTGGATGCTCGAGGCATATGAGTGGGAAGAGCTCTCTCTTTCATGATCTAAAGGAGCAATCCACGGGAACAATCACTCTTGGTGACAAAGGAAAATGTGACATCGTTGGTATTGGTAGTGTTGGAAGTGATTCCAGCCATAGTATTAAAAATGTCTATCTTGTTAATGGTTTAAAGTATAATTTGTTTAGTGTCTCTCAATTATGTGATAGTGGCAACAATGTCAGATTTAACAAGAAAAGATGTATAGTGTGCAGGGATGATACAGGTGAAGTTATATTGACTGCATATCGTTACAACAACATATACGCCGTAAATGCTGATCAAGTGGCACAAGGAAGCTTAACATGTCTAAAGGCTTTGACGGACGATCCAAAGCTCTGGCACAGGAGACTCGGTCATGTGAGTCCACATACGCTACAGAAGCTTGTGTCCAAAGGGCTTGTAAGAGGGCTACCTGAAATGGACTTCCAAGGTATTGATATGTGCAATGCATGCACACGAGGTAAACAAACACGTAGCTCTTTCAAACCCAAAAAGGTTGTAAGTTCTTCTAGACCCCTTGAACTTTTACATATGGATTTATGTGGTCCTATGTGAGTCAAATCTCCCAATGGTAAAAAGTACATGCTAGTTGTTGTCGATGATTTTTCAAGATATACTTGGGTTGCATTTTTAAAAGAAAAATCAGAGGCCTTATTTGAGTTTTCAAAACTTTGTAAAAAGTTGCAAACTTTAAGAAATGAGCCCATAGTGTCAATTCGGAGTGATCATGGTAGGGAGTTTGATCAACTTCAGTTTGATTTGTTTTGTGCTAAATATGGCATCTCCCATAACTTTTCTGCTCCTAGGACACCTCAACAAAACGGGGTTGTGGAACGCAATAACCGCACCTTAGAGGATATGGCCAGGACTATGCTTTTAGAAAATGCATTACCTAAAACCTATTGGGCTGAAGCTGTTAACATAGCTAACTACATTTTGAATCGTTGTCTTATTCGTTCCATCTTAAAGAAAACTCCTTATGAACTTTTCAAAGGCCGCAAACCTCTTATATCTTACTTTAAACCCTTTGGTTGTACTTGTTTTGTTCATAACAATGGAAAAGATAACCTTGGGAAATTTGATGCGCGTAGTGATGAAGGTATATTTCTTGGCTACTCCACGAGTAGCAAAGCTTATAGAATCTTCAATAAAAGGACCCAGGTAGTTGAAGAAAGTATACATGTTATTTTTGATGAATGCAATGGCAGTGCTTTGAGTGAATGTGTTGCAGATATAGATCTTAACATCCATGAAGAGAACGAGGAAGGTGATGATGTTGCTACCAAGAACACAGAGAAGAGGAACATGCAGGAACCGATTCTTAACACTGAAGAATTGGCCCAAGGTGTTGAAGATTCATCCAAAGCCCTTGGTGTCCAATCCAACAGTGTTGAGACGTCAGAAACTGCTGTAACTGAACCTAACAGGACCACGGAGTCAGATGTACTACAAGTCAATCCTACCAGTGTGACGAATCAAGGAGCTGAGACTAGCAAAAGGAAATTCAAATACTCGTCATCACACTCATTAAAGGATATCATTTCTGACCCTACTTTTAGTGTTCAAACTCGTTCTAAACTTAAAGACCTTTGTGCTTTTCACGCGTTTGTTTCTCTTATTGAGCCAAAGAAGGTAGATGAGGCACTTCAGGAGCCAGACTGGATCATTGCTATGCAAAGTAAGCTTAACGAATTTGAAAGGAACAAAGTCTGGACCTTGAAGCCTAGGCCAAAACATCAATCAGTCATTGGCACATGATGGGTATTTCGAAACAAGCTAGATGAGAATGGTAAGATTGTGAGGAACAAGGCAAAGCTTGTTGCTCAAGGCTACAATCAAGAGGAAGGTATTGACTACGAGAAGACCTTTGCTCCCGTAGCCAGGCTTGAAGCTATTCGCATTCTATTAGCATTTGCATCTTTTATGAGCATAAAATTATATCAAATGGATGTCAAGTGTGCTTTTCTTAATGGTTTCTTAGAGGAAGGAGTATTTGTGGCTCAACCCCCAGGTTTTGAAAGTTCAGAATTTCCCAATCATGTTTATAAACTTGACAAAGCGCTTTATGGTTTGAAACAAGCCCCAAGAGCTTGGTATGAGCGCTTGTCAAAATATCTTTTAGAAAATGATTTTAAAAGGGGGTTGATCGACAAGACTCTTTTTATCAAAACCAAAGGAAAGGACATTTTGGTTATTCAAATTTATGTTGATGATATATTATTTGGTGCTACTAACACATCTTTGTGCAAGGAATTTTCTGACATCATGTGCAGTGAATTTGAGATGAGCTTGATGGGTGAACTCAACTTCTTTTTGGGATTACAAGTTCATCAATCCAAGAAAGGGATCTTTGTCAACCAAAGCAAGTACACTAAGGATCTCTTGAAGAAGTTCAAGATGGATCAATCCAAAGCAGCCAAGACTCCCATGAGCTCAACATTGTCTCTAGATCAAGACAAGACTGGAATAAGTGTCAATCAAAAGGAGTATCGAGGAATGATTGATCTTTATTATATCTCACGGCTAGTAGACCTGACATCATGTTTAGTGTTTGCATGTGTGCTAGGTTTCAAGCTGATCCTAAAGAATCTCACCTCGTGGCTGTGAAGAGGATCTTTCGATATCTCAATGGCAGTCAGGAGCTTGGACTATGGTACCCAAAGCAAAAGGATTTCACTTTAATTGGATATTCTGATGCAGATTTTGCAGGCTATAAGGTGGATAGGAAGAGCACATCAGGATGTTGCCAATTCTTAGGAGCATCCTTGATCAGTTGGCACTCAAAGAAGCAAAACTCAGTTGCTCTATCCACTGCAGAAGCCGAATACATTGCAGCTGGAGCCTGTTGCTCCCAAATCCTTTGGATAGCTCAACAAATGCGAGATCTTGGCATCAACCTCAAAGGTATCCCAATTAAGTGTGACAATACAAGTGCCATATCCATCACTAAGAATCTTGTTCAGCATTCAAGGACCAAACATATTGATGTAAGGCATCATTTCATTAGAGATCATGTTGAAAAATGTGATGTGTCCATTTCGTTTATTTCAACTGATTATCAATGGGCTGACATTTTCACTAAGCCTTTGGCAGAGGACAGGTTCACCTTCATAAGACGAGAGATTGGGATGCTTAACAAGGATGCACTTTCGTAGGGGGAGCATCCCCTTTACGAAAGATAAATTCTATTTAGTGTCAAGACCCTTGAGAACTATGTCAAGGTGTGTGAACTAAATGGTGGATTACATATATCGGATCATATATTTTTGGTTAATATCTTTTTAGATATTTAATCAATTATATTTTTTTGGATTTCAAAATTATTCTTAACCGTTAAGATATTTTTAAATTTGGAACTAAATCTTTCAGTTTTTCAGTCCGATTTTAATGGGAACATTTGAATTTTGAATTGGAAACCTTTCAAATTGGCAATGTGATGATTTCTTTCCTTGGAACTCTAAACCCGTTCCATCACTCCCTCTACTTAAACCCAATCCTGTACCCGATTACATCACAAACTCAGAACTAATCCAAACCCCTTCACCTTCTCCCTCTTCAACCTCTCAATCTGTTCTAAGAAAACCCTAGCCGATTTCCTCCATGGCACCCAAGACTAAGAAAGCTGTCACACCCAAACGACTTGGCGCCACCCCCAAGGGACGCCTGGCCACTGCTACCTCTCCCACACCTGAACCCGCTCCTCAAGCAATTGTCCCAACTGTCGTCCAGAGCACCATCGCTGAGAGCACGGCCATTGTTCCCAAGAGCTCTCAAAAGCGCTCTGCTAAGAAGCCGCTCAGTGCTAAACAGAAAGGGAAGAGGAAGATTTTGGCTGAGGAAGTGGACGAGGAAGAGGAGGAAGAGGATCTCGACGCCCTTCTGGAAAGGGATGCTACCAAGGAAGCCGAGGAGGAAGCCTTGAGAAAGAAAAAGGCCGATGAGGAGGCCGAGCTTGCTAGGAAACTGGCAGAGGAAGAAGCTGAGCGAATTTGGAAGGAACCCGAAGCCGAGGAGGTTCCATCCGAGGAGGAGCCCGAGGAAGAAGAAGAAGAGCAAGAGGGTTCTGGAGATGACGAGGAAGCTGAAGGAGATGAAGCGGGGTCCGGTGAGGACTCGGGGTCTGAGGAAGAGGAGGAAGAATCTCCCTCTCCTTCTCCTCCTCCCCCGTCTCCAAAGAAGCGGAAAGCCCCTGCTGCTGTCAAGCCTCCATCTCCCAAGCGCACCAGGAAGGGCACTGTCAAGAGTCTTGTAGCGCCTGTCAAGAGAGCTGCTCCAACAGTTGCTCGCAGAAAGAATGCCGACCCCCCGGCCTATATCCAGGTAAATCAATCCTTGCCCTCCTCTTGGTTTCAAGATGCTGAGACTGCTGGTAAGTGGGTAGACGAGTTTCGAACTCGTAAGATTAGCTGTTCTGATTTATTGGATTTTGAGTTCTTCGAAGCTTTGAAGTTACCTTGCATTGAGCTTCTCAAAAAATCCCCAGCCTGGACCCTTCTTAACCTTGAAACTGTCTACTACCCCCAGCTTACCCGTCTGTTTTACATTAACCTAAAAGCCAAAAACGATACCAATGGTTGGTCTTTGGAGTCTGTTGTCAAAGGGGTTAGAATCTCTCTCAACTCCAATGATTTTGCAGATTTCCTTGGCTTACCTACCCCAGTTCCACCCTCTGAAATACACCCCTCAAAAGAGAATTGCATCATCCTTGCCCGAGCCAAGTATCTCCTACCCGAAGCATCCAACAGCACCTCAAAGCAACTCACCCACTCATCCCTAACCCTTGAGGCAAAAATTATTTTCAACATCATTATTCGATGCCTCTTACCCCGTCTTAACTCTGGCTCACTCCTTACCGACAATGCCATGGTCCTGCTCTACCGCATCTTAAATGGCCTTGATCTTGATCTGGCCAACACTATCCTTGGAACCATGGCTCATGCTAGAAAATCTAGAAAAGGCTCTCCCCTCCCCTTTGCTACCCTTTTGACCCCTCTCTTCAAAGCTTCTGGAATTGATGTCAAAAATGAAGAACAGCTGCGTCATACGGGTAAGTTCGACTCTAAGGGCCTTGAAAAGATTGGCATCACTCGGTCTCCCCAAGGGACCTTGAGTCTTGCCACTCCTTCAAAAGCCTTTCCCACTGCTCCAGCTTTCGATGAACGCATGGACAACCTAGAGTTGGGCTTGGAGGAAGTTCGCTTGGATATCAAGGAGCTGCAGAAGGAGATTATGACGGAGATGAACAGGATTTCCAAGATGCTGGAAGGACTGTGGACGAGGCTCACTGATGATGCTCCGGATGACTAAGCCTAAACCCTACCCTACCCTATCCCACCCACCGAATACATTGCTGGTTTTTGGAAACGTTTTCAAAACTTTTGGTGACTATTTTGGTGACTGTTTTACCTCCGCCCTTTGTTGAAAGACAAAAAGGGGGAGATGATCTGTGGTGTTGTTTAGACTTTGAAAACCTCTGCTTAAAGGTCTTGGAAGACCTTGGTTTTTGATTTATGGTTTTCGGTTGGATGGTTTTTTGCATGCTTTGAAAATTTGATCCAACAATTGTCTAACCCTTGCAGGTACTTAGTCCGATTTCTATTTTATTATCTATGCTTGACTAAGTTGCAGGGATGCACAGGTTTTGTCTTTTATCAAGGGGGAGATTGATAACTCCCTCCCTTGATGAAAATTGGAATAAATGTTTCAAAGGCCTTAACAGGATGTTTGTGTCAAAGGTCTTGGAGCATTAACAGTTGATGAAATACAAAACCTGTTTTATAAGTCCGAATATTATTTAATCTTATTATATACTTCCTTTATATTATATATATATATATATATATGTATGACTAATCTTTCAGGAAGTATTTCGAGATTATATCTTTCCTTTTGGTGCATATTGAGGAGATCCAATTCAAAGAAGATCATGTCTTCAAAGTGTCCAAAAATAGAAGATCCGGGTGCGCCATGATCTTTACTAGCCGTTGTTGGAGATCCGGTGTTGAAGAACCTCATGCTCCATATTACTTCTATAAAGGAAAGGAAGAAGAAGACAGAACACACGAGTGCTACACGAGCTTTCATTCATTCAAGCGAGATCTGTCTTCCAAAGTGTCTCTCTGTTAAGCGCTCAAGAGTTTGTTGTTTATTTCAAAGCCTTTGAGAGTCACTGTGAGCTTATAGGATATATTCATTTATAGTGTTACTTGAGAGTTTACAACTCGGGAAGTTGCACTAGGCTATTGATTTGTGAGAGTAAGAGGATTGTACTAGATAGCTGAGAGAGATGGGGCTCTTCTAGATTGGTCTAGGACTCCAAGGGAACGTGAGTTGACTAGATTGCAATTGTATAGGAGAGAGGCTTCTCGGTGAGCTATTAAGATCCTAAGCTAAGCGAATCAATAAAGCCTTTTGAATCCTAGGGTTGTGGAAGAACCCTAGGCGGGGACGTAGGCCAAGTTCGTGCCGAACCTCGTAAACAATTACTCGTGTCCTTTACTTATTGCTTTACCTTATTTCCGCACTTGGTTCGATTGTCTAACTTTGTGATTCAGGTTAATCTCAAAGGGTTTTATACGAGCTCCAAAAGTCTTGAGACTTTCTGCGAAAAACGGGCACACTCTATTCAACCCCCCTTCTAGAGTATTTCTTTATTACATTGTTTTATATTATCGAACCTTCATGCTTGATTGTTTTGTCGAAGCAATCGGGGCTTATTTGGAAGTCAATCCGGACCCCTTCCCGGAAATTAGAAGCAACATATCTGCAATGGTGTCCAATATGAATTATTTAAATATATTAGTTTGGAATGTCAGGGGGCGGCTAGTGCTAGCTTCCTGAACTCTCTCAAGGAGCTCATTCGAACCTTTGACCCGCGAGTGATTGCCTTAGTCGAACCCCGAATCAGCAGAGTTGCTGCTGATGATTTTTGTAATAAAATTTGTTTCGATGGCATAAGAAGAGTGGAGGCTCAGGGGTTCTCGGAGGGGATTTGGCTTCTGTGGAGAACTGAGGAGGATACGATCAAGATGATTTCTCTCCGAGAGCAACATATTACGGTTGAAGTGCAGCGCCTAGAAGAAGAACCGTGGATCTTCTCGGCAATCTATACAGCTCCGACGGCTACTCGTAAACTTGAGCTCTGGCAGGAGTTAAAGGAATTTACCGAGGCTAAAAACAAACCTTGGCTCCTTGCAGGGGATTTCAATGATACGTTGGGGCCTCACGAGCAGATGGAGTCGTCAGTGGGTTCCAACCGGGAATCCTATCGTTTTCAACAACAGATTGATGATTTACAGTTGATGGATTTAGGATTTGAGGGTATTCCATTCACCTGGAACTACAGCAAGACTCCGAGCACGAGGAGAGCTGCCAGACTGGATAGGGCACTCTGTTCGACCGAGTGGAATTCGGCATTCCCAGACGCAGGGGTTCGTCACCTTACAGTTGCACACTCCGATCATGTTCCGATTCTAATCCATGTTGATGGTCCTTCGCCCCCTCCGAAATTTGATAGACCATTTCGATTCCTCGCAGCCTGGATGATGCACGAGGAGTATGGGCAGTTCGTACAAACAAAAAGGAAGAATGAAGCGGGTGCTTGCGAGGCCTTATCCTGTGTAGCGGATGATCTGATAATTTGGAACCGGGAGGTATTTTGGAACATATTCCATAGGAAACGTCATCTGCTGAATCGACTAGAGGGAATCCAGTTGAAGCTGAGTCATAGGGTATCCCACCATTACTTGAGATTGGAATGTGAGGTTACCCGGGAGCTGCAGGAGGTGTTGGCGCAAGAGCAAGCTCTCTGGTTTCAGAAATCGTGTGCCGAGTTTCTGATTGAGGGAGGCCGAAATACTCGTTTATACCACTTATCCACATTAAGGAGGCGCAAATTCAACAAGATCTCGGCTCTGATGGGTGATGACGGTAATTGGGTGATAGACCCGAGAGAGCTCCAATCCTTGATCCGGGCCTTCTTCAGAGGTCTTTATACAGAGGAATCTTAGGTTCCGACCGAACCATTACAGCCCCAGAGTGTCTCCTTTATGCCTCTTAGCAGCTGTCAGCGGAATGCACTGGAGCAACCTTTCAACCCCTCCGAGGTGTGGGATACGGTGAAACAGATGGATCCCTACAAGGCTCCCGAGCCAGATGGTTTCCCGGCCATCTTCTTCCAACGCAACTTGGAGACGATCGGGAGCCAAGTCATGAGCACAGTTCTTAGCATGCTCAATGAAGCGCAGTTTCCAAACGACATTATTGATGCGTTGCTTGTACTCATCCCCAAGGTTTCAACTCCGACCAAGCCTGCTCAATTTAGACCTATTGCTCTTCTAAACGTCATCTTCAAGATTGCAACAAAGGCAATAGTAAACCGCCTCAAGCCGACGCTTACTGATCTGATTTCGCCCACTCAGTCGAGTTTCATACCCGGACGGGAAATAGTAGACAATGTTGTGATTATTCAAGAAATCTTACACTCGTTGTCATAAAGAAGAAGAAGGAAGTGGATGATGATCAAAGTCAATCTTGAAAAAGCCTATGATAGAATCCGTTGGGATTTTCTCAAGGAAACGCTCGATATTTGCGGCCTTCCGGAAAGCTGAACCACAGTGATAATGAAATGCCAGACACTCGGTAAAGCCGAGGTGCTGTTTAATGGTGATCGGACAAGGAAGTTCCACCCGACAAGGGGTATCCGGTAGGGCGATCCGCTCTCCCCATATCTATTTTGAAGACACTATCTGACGGGGGGCTTGGAAGCCGGTGACAGTAGGAGGCGTGTCTTTATCCCACCTATTCTTCGCTGACGACTTGGTCTTACTAGCGGAGGCATCAGCAGATCAAAGTAATGTGATTTGGGACTGTTTGGATAAGTTCTGCAACTCTTCTGGTGAGAAGGTAAACTTCTCAAAAAGCTCAGTTCTATTCTCTAGACAACTCTAGCTAGACTTACTTGGCGACTCATGAGAGCGGCGAACCAGGCAACTCTAGCTAGACTTACTTGGCAACTCCTTCAATCACCTACTTCTCTCTGGAGCCGAATTACAAGGGGGAAGTACTATAAGGGAAGGCGAGACGTTGACATGTTCACCAAGAGTGCAGGGGCGTCGCGAACATGGCGAAGCATTACCCACGGCGCATAACTACTTACACCCCATCTGAGAACAGTGATTGAAAACGACAATAACACGCTGTTATGGTTTCATCTTTGGGTACAAGACAAGCCATTGATTGATGCAGAAACAAGCCCGGTTCCGGAAGAGGTGAGCAGCTCCACGGTAGCGGAGATGAGGCTGAATAATGATTGGAATTGGGTGTTGCTATCTCAGTACCTGCCGGCGGAAATACTCTTGAGGCTGCAATCCATCTATATACCGGCGGATCCCCTGGTTAATGATCGTCTCTATTGGGGTCTCACTCCCTCGGGTACTTTCTCAACCAGCTCGGCTATCTATCAAATAAGCAGGGGTGCAAACCCTTTGTCAGCAAGCCCGACATGGCGTCAAATCTGGAAACTCCCTGTTCAGTAGCGGGTTCGGAGCTTTGTTCACCTTGCCGCCCATAATGCCTTCCTCTCGAATGGCACAAAACTTCGTCGTCACCTTACCAACTCGGATGCTTGCCCCCGTTGCTCCTCCCCGGAGTCTGGCATCCATGTACTACGCGATTGTGGGGTGATTAGAAAGGAATGAGAGGTGTTGCTTGCGGAGTCGGGAATCACCAACTTCTTCGATCATAGCTCCATTCAAGAGTGGATTTTCCTCAACATCAAGCGAAACCCGGGATGGGCGTCTACCTTCGCGAATATGCTATGGCTGGTGTGGAAAGCTAGAAACCTGCTGGTGTTTGAGAGCAAGGAGAAGCATAAGGGTCTTGGGAGAAGGGCCCTGGACTTCACCTCGCTATATGCACTAAGCCGATACAACACCAATCTGCCGCAAGGGGCTCCTCTGCCACAACTGACAGCTGCTAGTCAATGGAGCACACCGCCGGAAGGATGGATAAAGATGAACATTGACGGGGCATCGAAAGGAAATCTTGGCCCGACGGGAGGAGGAGGGGTGGTCCTCTCTTGCACAAGAAGCTTCATTTCGGCTTTTGGGTTCAAATGCGGAACTGCAACAGCCATACGAGCGGAGCTTTGGGCTGCTCTCCCTGGACTCCGACTGGGTTTGAAATTGGGACTTACACGTATGATTCTAGAATCAGACTCGGCCATTCTCTGTCGGTTTCTTCGGTCCAAGGAAGCTGTCATACATCCGGATGCACTCCTCATTAAAGAATGTCGTGAGCTCATATCCCATCCTGGGTGGGAGGTCTCGATCTCCTGAATCAGCCGACGACTCAACACGGGGGCTGATGCGCTAGCTAAGTGGGCATTGTCGTTGGACACAGATTACATAGAACTCTCATCTCCTCTCGATGCTTTAGTTCCTTACATGAATTTGTTTCCTGAACTTTATGCTTGATTCTTATTTGAATAAATAACGGGGCTTACCCGTCTTTCTGATAAAAAAAAATAAAAAAAAGGTCATCTTTGACCACATGTACTGTATCGAGTTCATCAGTGTTCTTCAATTAGCTCCCTCTCGAATCTAGATTGCTTTGCTGTATGAAGCTGACCAACATTGTCACATAAAAAACATCGATTAAGATCATCCTGAAAAGTAATATACTTCTTAATATTGAATTGCAGGCTTATCACTGTTACCCCATGAATAAAATATCCAAGTTCTGTGGAAACAAATTCGGCATTGATCTTGACAAAGTCCATTGAAATCCAAAGATTGATGGTGCAGGGAGAAAGAGGTGTCTTTCAGTTACCTCTTCATCCAAAGGTTCCAAGAAAACGAAGGTTGTATACTAACAGTTGTTTATTAACCCTTTCATTAGGTGATTTGCCTACATTCTCTCGCTCAAAAACTAATGTTAGCAACAGTTGGTCTCCTTCTAGCAGAATTAGGGGGATAAAACAAGAAAGATGGAATACAAAGATGTATTGTCTTCTACTAAGATACAGATTAGACAGAAGGCAGAGAGAAAACAATTAACAATGTTTGTTCATCTGTCCGTCATGAATTTAGCTGCAGGTAAACAGAAAAACGCAAGATGATCATACCCAAGCTAACATCATTAATGTTATTATCAACTGAAGCTACATCACTTATCCTAAACAATACTAAAGGGTTTCTGCCACATGTCAATCTCTGGTTAAAAGTTTTCCTTTCAAAACTTTTAACAAATAGTATCATGCCATATTTAATCTTTAATTTTGATATTGTTTTAAGAAAGATGTCTATATAGTTTTTTTTGGGAATAACTAAATGCTTATTTTTGGCAATATTTTAATCTTAGCATTACAAATATAAACTTTTGGATTATATTGCCGCAATATTTATTTAATTTTGGATTATATATGTCTTAAGATTACTAATATAAACTTTTCATTGATAATATGTTGAATGTATACTTGCCAAATTTATATAGTTTGTAATCATGTTTTAATATCTTTAAAATGTAATTAATATAAATTTAAATTGATATAGCTTCCAAGTATATTATTTATTTTTGTTACATTTATATTGTTTTAATTAGAATATTGGAATTGTCCAACATTATTAATTGAGGGAATGGTAGTAAATGACCTTTGCCCCGGTCAAGTTTGCTAGCCTAACCCACTATCCACAACAATTGCAAGGGTTAACCCCCCCCCCCCAAAAAAAATGCAAAGATTCCGGTTAAAAGTGGATGAAAATAACCGGGACAGAGGAGAGAGGAAGCGGGGTGGAGAGAGAGAGGTAGCGGGGAAGTTATTATGGAGAGAGAGAGAGGAAGCGCGGGAAGTTAATGTGGAGAGACAGAGAGGAAGAGTGAGAGAGGAAGACAGTTTAATTTGAAAACTTTCGAGCCCAACTGCCTCTCACGGCTTACAAAAGAGGAAGAGAGAGAGAGGGCAACAGTTGCTCATGCAAACCTGAGGAAAACAAGAAGAGAAGGAAGAAGAAGAGGAAGAAGACGACTGAGCGAGAGAGGAAAAGAAGAAACCAACCAGAGGAAGAAGACGACATAGCAGGAGAGGAGACGAAAAGGCCGATTTTGAAGTAAGTAAACCCTCACAATGCCGATTAAATACGTTTTGCTTGGATTCGTAGGGGAGGAACCGATTGGAAGAACCTAAACTGGTTTTGATTGTGTGAAAATGGAAAGAAGGGGTCGAATGGGTTCACAGTGTGCAATATCGCCCTGTCATGTAGTAAGTAACTGTCGTCAAGTTAAAACCAACGGTTGGAAAGTTTGGGAACTAGGATGTGGGCGACTGGGAGAGAAGCGTATTTTTGGGAATGGGGAAATTGGGCAACTGTCTTGTCGAATCCAACTTATCAGGAGTAGGGTGAGTGTAGATACGTTCAGTTTAGAGGGGAATTGGGCAAAATGGGGTGTATGACTGTAGATACGTTCAGTTTTGGGGGAAATTGGATGAAATGCGGCGCATTAGGGTTAGGGAAAATGTTAGAAAGGGTGAACGTTTATGTGGAATCGACATTATCTGGAATAGGGTGACTTGTGTGCAATTGGAGATGTAAAGATTGAATAAGTATACTGTCATATATTCACAAGTATGTGTCATGTGTACCTGTCTTTGTGTCATGTTACATTTGATATTGATATGAAGGGAACCGTGGGTTGGGGAGACGAATTGATTTGTATAATACTGAATTTTGGTCTCACATTATGCAGGATATCTAGTGAATATTAAAAATGTTGCAGCGAAGTGTAAAGAAGATTGTAGATCGTAGAGCTCAAACCTCCGGCGCGGTAAGATGGCTTTCGTTCGAGTAATGTAAGTTGTGATTGTTGTGCTGCAGTGTTGCTGACATGTTGAAGTCTGTGCAGGCTGTGTACGCCGTTGAGGAAGACAGACACTTCAAAGCAAAAATTAACCAACACTCCCGGATACAGCTCCTAGTAAATATTGACAACCGGTTGAGCGAGTCCAATTGGAAGCGCCTGACGGACAGCCCGTTGGGGGGCGTTGCAAGACTAGGCACAAGGGTCCAGTTCTCGGGACAACTTGTACACTACGTTCTCCAACGATAATTGAAGACGAAGAAGGAGAATGAAATGTGGTACAAGATCCATGATGCGGTCGTGAGGTTCTCAATAGTTGAGTTCGCCCTTGTCACTGGTCTCAACTGTGGCTATGGCGAAGAGCCCGAGGACGACACGGCGTTCGAGAATGCAGTGTTTGATTTCTTTGGACTTTCAAAGTTGAAGATGTCCGAGTTCGAGGTGCAGTTCCGTGTGGCAATGGCATCTGAGAAATCGTCAACTAGAAAGTTCAAATTTGTCTTGTTGATGCTGGTCGAGGGAGTATTGTTTGGGAAGGAACCCAAAAACTACATTCACGGGTGGGTGGTCGACCTTGTCGGCGACATTAACAGGTTCCTGGCGTTTCCGTGGGGTTGGCTTTGCTACGAGCGAACGAACGAGTTCCTGAACCGTGCAATCGAGAGGAAGCTCCAACGGGATGAGAGCAGCTCCAATGCACGCTCGGCCTATTGCCTGTTGGGTTTCCCTCTCGCTTTCCAGGTTCGTACACATATCTCATTGGACGCTGTATACACGTTTACTAGGCGTCCAATATTTATTGACTGGATAGAGAGTGAATATTTACTGGATAACATTTGTTTGCAGCTATGGGTGTACGAAGCCCTCCCTCCAATGGCCGACCAATTCGCGAACATCATGGATGAGAAGCTGTACCCCAGGTGTGTGCGATACGAGTTTAGAGACCCGAACCTTGAGTATGCCTCCATCGAAACCCGACTACAGGAGCTCGGGCACTTCAATGACCCTGCAGCCGTGAGGCCGCTTCTACTCCCCGATGAAGTGGAGGAAGCTACCCGTTTGTACCGCGATGCCCGAAACACTCACGATAAGCGGGACAACTTCTTCAAAGACATTTTTCGGGAGTTCGTATTCACAAATGTCAAACCCCCACCAAAGAAAAACCCAAAGGGAGCACGTGGGTCAACGCAAGAATCAGGGGACGACACGCAGACACAAGCTACCCTATTAGAGATCGAGTCACGGTTACTGGCAAAGATGGACGACATGGTGAGGAGTATAACCGCGGAGGTAGCCTCGAAGATGGCCATGCTTGAGGAGGCGATTGAAAACATGAAGAGGGAACTGAGGTGGAAGGGCACTAGGGAGTCCGAGGAGCAAGAGGAAGTTCTGGGAAAGGAGGTAAGGTTATCCTGGTATCAGATCAGAATCGTCATGTCATTTTAATTTACTGTCATGTTGTTCATATTGGATGTCATGTGCATTTCGGTACATATCATGCCAATTCCAGTATATGTCAATTTACTCAGAGGTCATGTGCTTAGGTACAGAGATCAGTGAAGGACAAGGATAAGGGCAAGGTTGATGAGGACAAGGACAAGGACAAGGACAAGGGCAAGGAGGAGAGACAGACCACGAAGGAGGACAAGGTCAAGGCCAAGGCCAAGGCCATAGAGGTTTGCGCATGAGACTGTCATGTTAAGATATATCTGATGTCATGTCAATTGGTTTTTACTGTCATGTTAAACGCACCATGGGCTGCAAGTTGCAGGAGGAGTTGGTGGCACCCGGTGCCTCCGAGGTTGAGGCTGAGTCTGAGGTGCCCCTCCTACGACCGAGAAGAAGCACCCATCAACAACCTGATATGTTGTCCCAAGCAGACGAAACTCAGCTAGTGAAGAAGCCACGTGTGGGCAAGAAGCCAGTGGATGCTGCCGATCTAGGCATGGCGACGAGGGCAGATGTTGATGCGTTCGCTGCGTGGATGAAGGACGGAAGTGACCCCGTCCGGTCGGTCGAAGGCACCCTACTGGAGAAGCAGTTCTTTGGGACACTTCAATCACCGACCACCTGGGTGTCATCCGAGGTTAATTACGTTCCCACATCATGGTTCCATGCATCACCTTCTTTCTGATATGGTCTTCCATATAAATGATTTTTTCTTGTGCAAGCTTGCGCCCTCCTGCGGAAGGACATCAACGCAGGTGACAAGTACAAAGGGGTCGCCGTTCTTGATTTCATCTGGGGGTATCTGCTGCAGAAGCAACTGGCGGATGCGAAGGGGAACCTTGATGTGGTGAAGGTTGACGACACGGTGACCCAATACTTTGACGGCAAGTTGCCGCAGATGTTTCCGACGGGTTGGGCCGATGTCGACCGGTTTTTGGCACCTTGGAATCTGAAGAACGAGCACTGGATGGCCCTTGACATCAACTTCGCGGAGTGGATATTGGACGTCTACGATCCCGATATAAGCCACATCGCTGAGCGCCATATGTCGGGCCTCCTGAAGCCGGTGACCCACCTCCTCCCCATTTTGATGAACACCCACCCCGAACTTCGAGTCAAATGGGTCGGCAAAGTCCCGAAACCCTTGGCGTACAAAAGGGTGAAGGGGATTCCCCAAAACAAACAATCGTAAGTCATTATTGCCACTTCATTTATAAAAAACTGTCTCAGGTTGGGTGAGCATATTTCGTTATTGTGATGTAGGGGCGATTGTGGTCCATACGCCATCCGTTACCTGCAGCTCCTCGCGACCGGCGACACCAAGTTCCGTGGCCTAGACGATCAATTCATTGCGGCGTACCGCCAATCCCTTTGTGTAGACTTACAACCCCATCCGATCCTTAAAAAAACTCCCCCATTGATTTTATATACATTGTTGGTTTGTGTAGACTTGTTGGTTGGTTTAGACCGCATATTGGCTGGTATGCCGGCGATTGTTGCTTCATTGCGGCGTACCGCCAATCCCTTTGTTGGTTTTAGACATTTAGATCCGCAGTTATTGGTGGTTTGTGGTATTCGTTGGTTTTTAATTATGACATGTCAATTGCAATAAATGTCATGTCAATACGAGGATAATGTCATGGCAAAAGCGGATATTGTCATGTCAAAAGTGGGTAATGTCATGTGACATTCCGTTAACATAATAGAACAAACTAGAACTAGAGCAAAACCCCCCATACGAAGTTGCAGAAAGGCAACATACTTCATTGCGAAAGACGTCTAACCAAAATGGGCTAACTATGTACTTAATTGCGAAAGGCGCCGCAACTAGAAGTTCCTATGCCCCTGCTAGGTGCGGCGACGCTTCTGCAATTTCCCAGCCACACCCGTCCACTCTGTTGGTTCAAGTTTCACATTCGTCGGAAACACTCCGGTCTTCCATTTTCCGCGTTGGTATTCTTTGTGATCCCACGGGCTGACTACATCCTCAACGTCACTGCTCACAGAAATTACCTGCTTCCCACGGCCATAAGCGACTGCGTTGTCCAACTCATCACTTGGTTCTAACTGGACATGTGGATATTCTAACTGGACGATTGAGGTTTCTAACTGGACACTTTTCGTTTCAAACTGGACACCTCTTCCTTCTCGATCGACACCTTGTGCTACCAAAACTTCCAATTCTTCATCCCCTGCCAAGCGGGGTTTCGTTTTATACTGTGGGTGATCTTCTTGGGTCAAGGGTGGGCCACCCCCGAATGAATGGGTCGTTGTGGATCCTTCCGTAGTGGTGAAATCTCCGCCAACCTTGCGTACCAGGGAGACATGGAGGTCGATAGGCCATAATCGTTCACCGGAAAGACCGTTTACGAACTTGTAGGCCTGCAGGTCTTCGTCATCCCCAATGGAAAAAGGTCTTCACCCTTCCTTCTTCGGTTTTACATATGTGAGCTCGACATCATGCCTCCTCCCATCGACATTAAACTTGGCCATCAATTGTTTCTTCAGGGAGACATAGTCAATACTTTCGTCTACCAGTACGGCCTTCTGACTCCTTGACGACTTCACGACCCAAGTGCCCTCTTCAGAAGCCCACCATCCGTCAAACAATACAGTATACACACGGACGATTTCTCCCCTGTTCCATTAGTTAGAGGGGGACATTCAGTTTTACAGGGAGAAGAACATATTGTACGGAGAGACGTATCGCATAACCTAAATGGAAGGAAGACTTACTCATTTCCTCCAAGAAGTCGGTGTCTGTCCAGTTAACCCCAATAGGTGTCAAGCATGTGAATGGGTTTATAGTCTCCCCCTCCTCCCTCCTCTCCCTCTTATTCTCTACAGGCGCAAATGACAGGGCGGGAGATTTAATCTCACTCCCGCCCTCTCTCTCTCTCTCTCTCTCTCTCTCCCCTGTCTTATAAACTGTCCTTCTCTACCCTCTGCAAGATTCCCCCCCCCCTTTGGTCTCTCTGAATTTTTTGTTGGGTCAAATTTTATTCATTGCTTTGAACTTCATATGGTTTGAAAATTTATTTCGTGGTTTGAAAATAATATGGGTATACTTTCCTATGGTTTTGCATTTTATGAGTATTAAGTGTGAGTGGGAAACCCAGTTTTATACAAAGGTCAAACTTTTACTAAAACCCCTTCAAAATGTGTCCAGTAGAAAACTGTTTGTTAACCAGTTGGGAATAATTGACCGGGTAGTTGGTTTTAAGGGGTGTCATGTATCGTCTAACGATAAGAAGTAAATCCCCTTCATTTGTGTCATGTCAGAAATGACACGTGTCATGTATACACCAGAACACTGCCATGTTAATTGTAGACAACAACAAAACACTGCAATTTAATCCCCGTTGCTTTTTGTTTCTTTTTTTTTCCTCAACGATCACATGCTGAACAATGTTGATATTTCCCAAACACCCCACTTATATGATAGCCATTCACCATCCATACTCCCCACAAATTGGTGAAGTTTGAAGACTCCACCTTGATTGTAAGATCTTGAGACCTAACGTGCAGGTGATCTAAAGGATGATGAAAGACAAAAGGCTGGGTTTCAAGGTCTTGAAACCTAGACTAAAATGTTTTGGAATATCACGTATATATTTCTATTTGAATTGTTCTCTCACAGGAAAGAATCCGAGGCCAACCTTGTTGGGCCTAAAATATCATGGGCTTCTTATTGGACTATGAGATGTGATTTGGACTTACTCGAATTATATATGTGTTTCTCATCTAACCTATTTTATGTACTAGATACATTATGCATGTTCTTTTAGGATTTCAATTTTCATACAAGGAAAGAACCGATCCTTAGTTGATCATACTTGATCATGAAGAAAGTTGAAAGAAGGTTCTTGGAAGGCACACAAAGGATCATTTTCGGAAAGAATTCAAAAACCTTGGAAAGGATTTGAATTTCAAACGGTTTCCCTCCAAGAAGCTCTACAAGTGTTCCAACTATAAAAAGACGAAGGCTAAGAAGGATAAAGGCTAACCAAGCAAGCACTGAAGAAATTATAAGCATCCTAAATCATTCGTCAAGTTTCTCTTACATTCTCAAAAAGCCTAGTTGTTGATCATTATTTAAAAGTTGAGAGAAACACTCGCACTTATTGTACAAGTAATTCATTTTAAACTTAGAGTTTTCATACTCGATCAAAGCACACTTGGTGTGTGGTGTGAGCTTTTATTTCACTTGTAAGGTTGAGAGCTAGAATAGAAGCGGTGAGGCTTTGTATAGAGAAAGGGAAGGTTCTCTAGGAAGTTCTAGGCTCAAGAGAAGTGAAATAAGAAGTGTTTGAATCCTACGGGTTGGATAACCCTAGGCGGGGACGTAGGCCAGTTGGTGCCGAACCTCGTTAACAATTCGTGTGTTTATCTTTTATATTCCGCATTTACATTATCATATTCGATTTTACTTTGTCAAGTCCTGATAGCATATATCAAGGTCTTGATAAGTTGCACTAAATTTCTATTGTTGCGAAAATCATCCATACTCTATTCATCCCCCCCTTCTAGAGTATTATTCATCGCCTTATAGACTTTTCAATTGATATCAGAGCTTGGCTCACTGTTTTGATTTAACAATCTTGTGAGTTTTCAGCATGTCTACCATAGGTGATGGAGGTTTTGCTCAAGGAAGGTCAACCAATAGACCTCCACTTTTCTGTGGCAATAACTTTGTCCACTGGAGATCACTGATGCAAATGTTCATCATTGATCAAGACCTTGAGCTATGGGGCCTGGTCAAGAATGGACCACACGTTCCTAAAAAGACTGTCGATGGAAAGCAAGTTGATAAAACTGAGTCTGATTACGATCAGACTGATCTTGAGAACATTGCTAAGAACTACAAAGCTATGAATCTACTATATTGCGCTCTCGATGCTAATGAGTTTAACTGTGTCTCAGCTTGCAAAAGTGCCAAGGAAATTTGGGACAAGCTTATAGTTACTTATGAGGGCACAAGTCAAGTCAAAGAGAGTAAGATTAATATCTTTCTCAGGCAATACGAACTTTTCAAGATGAATCCTGATGAGACAGTAAAGGAGATGTTTACGAGATTCACTCAAATTGTAAACAACCTCGACTCACTTGGAAAAACCTTCTCCAACCCAGAAAAGGTTCGAAAGGTTCTAAGGAGCCTTCCAAAAATCAAGTGGGGTCCCAAGGTTACTGCAATTGAAGAAGCTCAAGATCTCTCTACACTACCATTAGATGATCTTCTCGGAAAACTTATTACTCATGAGATGATATTAAATGAGGAAGATGGAGAAGTACCCTCAACAGCAAAGAACCTTGCTCTCAAAGCTAAGAAAGATCACTCACAATCTGAGAGTGATGAATCAGACGACGATGATGATCCCTTTGCCCTCATCACACGGGGACTAGCTCGAATTCTGAAGATGAAAAAACAATTTTCCAACCGTGAAAATACCGATTCATCTAGATTCAAAAGCAAGTCTCCCAACATGTCAAAGAAGCCAAAAGTGCTAACATGTTTTGAGTGTGGCGAGACAGATCATCTCGTAAAGGAGTGTTCTATGAAGAAAAGAAATAAGTTCAACAAATATGAACAAAAGAAAAAAGCTATGCTTGCAACCTGGAGTGACTCAGATTCATCATGTGATTCAGACACCGAAAAGGAACAGGCAAATCTCTGTCTTATGGCTGAAAACGAGGGATCACAGACTCAAGACCTTGAACAAGTGGTAAGAAACCTAATGTCTAGTCCTCCCGATGTTCTTTCTGAAGTCCTAAGAAATATGATTTCTAATGAAGATGCTTACAACAGTGAAATCAACACCTTGAAGGAAAAGCTGATAGATCAACAGAAATGTATTAGTGATATGTCGCTGGAAATGAAAAATCTTGAAACATCTCGGTCAGCCCTTGACATTAAAGTCAAGACATTGAGCTCAGAAAATTTTGATCTCAGGCAAAGCCTCTCCCCTCTAAAGAATCGTAATGAGGATTTAGAGAAAGAGAAGGCAAAGCTAACCGATAAGTGTCAAGACCAACAGACTTCACTCATTCAATTCACCAGATCTAAAGCTAATCTTGATAAGATGTTGGGTGAACAACAACTCTCTATTAATAGAAGTGGTATTGGATACAACAAGAATTTTCCAAAGAAACCTAGTACCACTTTTGTTAAAGCTAAAGGCTATTGGCGTTCACCTACTTGCTTCCACTGTTGTAAGAAAGGGCATGTTAGAGAAACCTGTCCATATAGGAGAAAGGATCCCTACATCATTAGAAATACATTTCCAGTTCGACTTAATGAATAGATAAAACAAGTTTGGGTTCCTAAGGGGACAAGACTACACAACATGGTCTATCCTCATTATGAATCTAAAACTATGTATTGGTCTAGCCGGAAAGGTTGATGTTTGTATTGCAGGATATCATCAAGAGCAAAGAGCCAAAATGGATAATGGACAGTGGATGCTCACGACACATGAGTGGAAAGAAATCTCTATTCCAAGATCTTAAGGAACAAACCACTGGAACAATTACTCTTGGTGATAAAGGGAAGTGCAACATTATTGGTATTGGTAATATTGGTAATTCAGAAAGTTGCATTAAGGATGTTTATCTTGTTGATGGATTAAAGTATAACCTCTTAAGTGTCTCTCATTTGTGTGACAAAGGAAACAAAGTTGGCTTTGATAGACACAAGTGTGAAGTCAGGAATGAAGAGACTGGTGATCTAATCCTCACTGCTCACAGGCACAACAACACTTATGTTGTAAATGCTAACCATATCACAGGTACGAAACTCAAGTGTCTCAAGGTCTTGATAGAAGACCCCAGCCTATGGCATAGAAGACTAGGTCATGTAAGCATGCACACCCTCAATAAACTTAAAACAAGAGATCTTGTTAGAGGATTACCTGATCTGAACTTCAAGAAAGAAGATCTATGCAATGCATGCACAAGAGGCAAACAGACACGCAGTTCCTTTAAACCTAAAAAGGCTGTAAGTTCCTCTCGCCCTCTTGAGTTACTACATATGGATTTGTGTGGACCTATGCGTGTCAAATCTCCAAAGGGTAAACAATACATCCTGGTTATTATTGATGATTTCTCTCGTTTTACATGGATCTCCTTTTTAAGAGAAAAATCAGAGGCTTTGCTCCAGTTTTCTAAACTTTGCAAAGAGTTGCAGACCTTGAAAAACATACCTATTGTCTCCATTAGGAGTGATCATGATAGAGAATTTGATCAACTAAAATTTGATTTGTTCTGTGCTAAATATGGAATTTCACACAACTTTTCAGCACCTAGAACTCCTCAACAAAACGGAGTTGTGGAATGAAAGAACCGCACTTTGGAGGACATGTCTAGGACAATGCTTTTGGAAAATGGTTTGCCAAAAATCTACTGGGCTGAGGCTGTTAATACAGCCACCTACATTTTGAATCGATGCTTAATTCGCCCTATTTTGAAAAAGACTCCTTATGAACTTTTCAAAGGAAGAAAGCCTAGCATTTCCTACTTCAAGCCTTTTGGATGCACTTGCTTTGTTCATAACAATGGCAAAGATAACCTTGGGAAATTTGACGCACGTAGTGATGAAGGTATCTTTCTTGGTTATTCTACTATTAGCAAAGCTTATAGAGTTTATAACAAGCGCACCAAAATTGTTGAGGAGAGTATCCATGTGGTATTCGACGAAAGCAACAATGGTGTGTTAAGTGAAGGTTTTGCAGATCTCAATCTAAATCATCATGATTCGGATGGAGAAGAAGAGGACAAGGCTGAAAATAAGCAGGACCAAGAAAGAAACATGCAAGAACAAATCCAAGATACCAACGAGCTATCTCAAGACCTTGAGAAGGGACTAGAGAATCAGGATTCCGTCATTGAAGAATCCAGCACTCAAATTATCTCTCATGACCTTGAAGAGAGACCTGCTACTATTTCAAACGATCAGGGTCCAAAGCTACGAAAGTTCAAACATGCCTCTTCACACTCAGCTCAAGATATAATATCAGATCCATCATCTGGGGCACAAACTCGATCTAGATTAAAGAATCTTTGTGCCTTCTATGCTTTTGTTTCTCTTGTAGAACCAAAAACCCCAGCTGAAGCTCTCAAAGACTCGGACTGGATCACTGCCATGCAAAATGAGCTAAATGAGTTTGAAAGGAACAAGGTATGGACTCTTCAACCCAGACCACAACACCAATCAGTCATAGGAACTAGATGGGTGTTTAGGAATAAACTGGATGAAGCAGGCAAGATCATTCAAAACAAAGCAAGACTTGTTGCTCAAGGATACAATCAAGAAGAAGGTATAGACTACGAGGAGACATTTGCTCCCGTAGCAAGGTTAGAAGCTATACAAATATTACTTGCTTTTGCATCTTTCATGGGTATCAAGCTATTTCAAATGGATGTCAAATGTGCATTCCTAAATGGGTTCTTAGAAGAAGAGGTTTATGTTGCTCAACCACCAAGTTTTGAAAGTGAAGAATTTCCTAATCATGTGTATAAATTGGACAAAGCTCTCTATGGCCTCAAACAAGCCCCAAGAGCTTGGTATGAAAGATTGTCCAAATACCTTCTTGAAAATGGTTTTCAAAGAGGATTGATTGATAAAACTCTCTTCATCAAGACTCGTGGAAATGATCTTTTGATTGTTCAAATATATGTAGATGATATATTATTTGGTGCTACTAACAATTCCCTCTGCAAGGAGTTTTCTGAAATTATGTGCAGAGAATTTGAAATGAGTCTCATGGGAGAATTAAACTTCTTCCTCGGTTTACAAGTTCTTCAAACAAGTAAGGGCATCTTTCTGAATCAAGGGAAATATACCAGGGATCTACTAAAGAAATACAAAATGGAACAATCAAAGGTAGCAAAGACCCCTATGAGCTCCACTCTCTCCCTTGATCAAGATAAGAATGGTAAGAATGTGAACCAAAAAGAGTATAGAGGTATGATTGGTTCTCTCCTATACCTTACTACTAGTAGACCTGATATAATGTTCAGTGTCTGTATGTGTGCTCGATTCCAAAGTGACCCAAAGAGTCTCACCTTATTGCTGTGAAAAGAATCTTCAGATATCTAAATGGATCTCAAGACCTTGGGCTCTGGTATCCCAAATAGAGTAACTTTCATTTAACAGGCTACTCAGATGCAGATTTTGCAGGATACAAGGTAGATAGAAAAAGCACTTCTGGTTGTTGCCAACTCCTAGGATCCTCCTTGATAAGTTGGCACTCTAAGAAACAAAATTCAGTGGCCTTATCTACTACAGAAACCGAGTACATTGCTGCTGGTGCATGTTGCTCTCAGATTCTTTGGATAGCACAACAACTCAGAGACCTTGGAATTGATCTTAAAGGTATTCCTATATTGTGTGATAATACCAGTGCTATTTCCATCACAAAAATCCAGTGCAGCACTCGAGAACCAAGCACATTGATGTGAGACATCATTTTATAAGAGATCATGTGGAGAAAGGTGATGTATCAATATCCTTTATATCCACTGATTTTCAGTTAGCTAATATTTTTACTAAACCACTCCCTGAAGACCGTTTCAATTTTATTAGACTGGAGTTGGGTATGCTTAATAGGGAAGCACTTTCTTAGGGGGGGTAATTACTCCCTATATGAAAGTTCCAAATTCAAATGACATCTCAAGGCCTTGACTTCATAAGGATCCGAGATGATCATCTGAATAAAATTATATTGGATCAAACTCTGTTAATATCTTATGGATATTCAACAAGAGTGTCTTTTAATTTTAGACAGAATTTCTTTTGATTTCATTTACCCCTTTCAAAAATCGGTTTTCACATTTTTTGGTTCCCATTTTTAAATTATTCCAAATCTCTTTAATTTTTGCAAGTGGATGTGACACTTTGGGTTTAGAAAAATCAGATCATCATTACTTACTATTCATGTGAGTAAATGAATCTGTACTTGCCCATTTGAAAATATTGAGAAACGATTCAGTTTCCAATGTTGTTGCTTTTTAATCCCTCCCTCCTTTCGGTCTAATTCACTCCATCCTCACTCTCTCTCTGTGTTCATTCTCTCTTCCTCTCCGAGTTCCAAAAACCCTCTCTGTTTCTGAAATCAAAATGGTGGGATCAAAGCGCTCTTCAGTATCTCCATCTCCAGCACCTTCTGCTAAGAGGTACAAGATGCCGGCCAACAAGGGGAAGCAAATCATGGAGGAATCTGAAGAACATTTCGAGGATTCCAGCGAGAACTCACCATCTCCACCACCTCTGATCAGGAAATCCAAAGGCAAAGCTCCAGCCAATTCTGCTCCTGCTCGGCCTCCCCAGGTATCTTCTAGGATTTCCCCTAATTGGTTTTGCTCTAAAGAGGTTAAGGAGTCCTGGAAACAGGATTTTTGCAACCGTCGTTTATGCTTCTGTGATGCTGTCGATTTCAGCCTCCTCCAATCCATGCCCTTGCCCTGCATTTCCCTCCTCAAATCTACCTGCTTCTGGACCTTGCTCGACCCTGGCAATTTTGCCTATCCCCAACTCACCCGACTCTTTTATGCTAACCTTACTGTTCATCGGGTAAATGGAACCCTAACCCTAGTATCCAAGGTCAAGAACACCCGAATCCGCCTCTATCCTGAAAGCCTTGCTCTCATCCTTGATCTTCCAACTGAGATTCCCACAAAAGAATTCCCAAGCCGATTTGAGTGTCTCTCACGAGCACGAGATGAATTCTTCCTAAAATCTCAAGGCCCTGGATCTTCATCCACCCTCAAACCCACTCACACTGCCCTAAACCTTCAAGCCAAGCTCATCTTCACCATTCTGGGTCGTTGTATCTTCCCACGCATCCATTCCAGGGAATTGGTGACCGATAATCTTCTCGAGATCCTTTTCCTAATCATGAACGGATACGAACCTGACTTGCCCAAACTCATTCTCGACTACATGACCCATGTCTCTATCTCCTCTCGGCCTATGCCTTTACCCTATGCAAACCTCTTGCCCAAAATCTTTGAAGCCTTTGACATCGACACATCAGGAGAAGAAAAGCAAACCTACAGTGGGATTGTTGATAAGGGTTGTCTAGATAGATTGGGCATTGCTAAAAACCTGAGGGGGCAATGGTTTCTGAGGAAAGATTCAAAGGGAAAACAGGTTGCTGAACCTAATATGAATGAGGATAGATTGGCTGCTGTGGAGATTGAGATTCAAGACCTTAGGTTTGATCTGAGCAGAATGTGGTCAGATGTGGTGATTCGCCAGGACCAGACTCATGAGCTACTCTCTATGGTCAACTGCAAGCTTGATCAGATGATGCTTCTCAATGCTCTCACCTACACTGCTACAGGCTCTATCATGCCAATGGAGCAAGAAACTTTTGATCATGTGCGTGAGAAGACAGGGAATGTCATCCTCAACTGTGAAAATCAAGTGAAGAAACGTCCCATTCTGCGCCCCACTCATCATGAACCCACCATCCTCACAGTCGAGCAATATGGTGTGGTCAAGAAGTACAGGGATGTGGAGCGTCAGAGACAGCTTGCAGAAATGGAACGAGATAAGGTCACCAGAGATGCCCTTGCAAGGTGGAGGAAGACGTGCAGAGATGAGGTCAGAAGGAAATACCATCCACCCAACAAGCAGTACCCCACCTTTGGCGAATGGGTTGAGGAAGGCGTTGGCATTGTCCCTCCTGAAGATCCTAATGCTCCTGGCGCCATGGTTGTTAAAATCTAGATCCAGATCGTGGGATCTTACGATTCTACGATCCAAAGTGACCCAATCGATCTGGATCGCACATACAGAGTCGGATGCAGCAGGATCGCAGCAGGATCGTACAGAATCGTGGCAGAATCGTATAGGATCGTAGGATCGGGAATAGAATCTAGATCCTACAGCATGAACTAATATGTTTATTTTTTAAATATTTTTTTTGGTAATTTGATTTTTTAAATATTTTTTTTAGGTAATTTGAATTAATATGTTGATTGATATAGTTATATTGATTTTTTAAAATGATTTTTGATTCACTCTCTATTTAGGGATATAAAAAATCTAGAATTATGACTTACTGCTCGAATTTTTTGGGTTGTTATATACACATGTGTGGATTTTTCATATATGGATAGACAAATAAAGTGGTTAATAGCTATTGAGCATTGATTTAACTTTACATATAAGTGATATGCAATATTTTGTAATTAGTTTATCAAAAAATTTAAACATGCAGTAGGATCTTACGATCCTACGATCCGATTCTACTGCACCCCCATCGATCCGATCTAGAATCTCGATCCTAACAACATTGCCTGGCGCCCCTAGCACATCCTCTGCTGCTGAGCCATCCTCTGCTAAGAAAGGCAAGAAGGCTCTAAGGAGCAAGAAGAAGGCTGCAGATGGGGATTCTGACCCAAGGCCTTGATCTCACACCCTCTTTTCTCTACTTTCTAAAAACTCGTCTTTTGCTGCTCGTCTTTTAAAAAAAAACTCCTGGTCTTTTGGTTGTTTTTTGGTTGATGTTTCAGACATTTTCACCTCTCTGCCCTTTTGTTGGAAGACAAAAAGGGGGAGAATGTTTTGGTTGCTGCGTTTTGGCACTGGTTGGTTAAGTGCTTGATGTTTTAAACCTTAGATGATCCAAACATTTTCTGCTCATATTATATAATATGCTTATCTCCTTATAATGATTGCTGGAAATATGTTATGAATATTGAAACTGGTTTTGTCTTCCATCAAGGGGGAGATTGAAGACTCCACCTTGATTGTAAGATCTTGAGACCTAACATGCAGGTGATCTAAAGGATGATGAAAGACAAAAGGCTGGGTTTCAAGGTCTTGAAACTTAGACTAAAATGTTTTGGAATATCACGTATATATTTCTATTTGAATTGTTCTCTCACGGGAAAGAATCCGAGGCCAACCTTGTTGGGCCTAAAATATCACGGGCTTCTTATTGGACTATGAGATGTGATTTGGACTTACTCAAATTATATATGTGTTTCTCATCTAACCTATTTTATGTACTAGATACATTATGCATGTTCTTTTAGGATTTCAATTTTCATACAAGGAAAGAACCGATCCTTAGTTGATCATACTTGATCATGAAGAAAGTTGAAAGAAGGTTCTTGGAAGGCACACAAAGGATCATTTTCGGAAAGAATTCAAAAACCTTGGAAAGGATTTGAATTTCAAACGGTCTCCCTCCAAGAAGCTCTACAAGTGTTCCAACTATAAAAAGACGAAGGCTAAGAAGGATAAAGGCTAACCAAGCAAGCACTGAAGAAATTATAAGCATTCGTCAAGTTTCTCTTACATTCTCAAAAAGCCTAGTTGTTGATCATTGTTTAAGAGTTGAGAGAAACACTAGCACTTATTGTACAAGTCATTCATTTTACACTTAGAGTTTTCATACTCGATCAAAGCACACTTGGTGTGTGGTGTGAGCTTTTATTTCACTTGTAAGGTTGAGAGCTAGAATAGAAGCGGTGAGGCTTTGTATAGAGAAAGGGAAGGTTCTGTAGGAAGTTCTAGGCTCAAGAGAAGTGAAATAAGAAGTTTGTGAATCCTACGGGTTGGATAACCCTTGGCGGGGACGTAGGCCAGTTGGTGTCGAACCTCGTTAACAATTCGTGTGTTCATCTTTTATATTCCGCATTTACATTATCATATTCGATTTTACTTTGTCAAGTCCTGATAGCATATATCAAGGTCTTGACAAGTTGCACTAAATTTCTATTGTTGCGAAAATCGTCCATACTCTATTCATCCCCCCCCCCCTTCTAGAGTATTATTCATCGCCTTATAGACTCTTCAAAGTTAAATCCCCATTGCCATTTAACAACCTCTCCAACAACCCTTCAACGAAATGGCATCCTCTTCACACCACCGCGGCTCCTCATTTGGCCTCCCTCCCCGACCTGTCCCCATCGTTATATCATCCGATGAATCGGATGATGGAGCTTTGTCGATCACTTCATTCGTGTAGATTTCAGTTGTGCTACTTGTATCATTACACTACCTTATTTTTGTTAATTTATGCAGAACCAATGTCGTCGCCGTCGTACCGACGACATCAAAGAGTAGAGATTGTCGACAGTGAGTCTGGGATGCTCGGGTCGTTCTACGAGGCGACCCTTGTACGCAAACTGGACCCTAACCACTGGGAGGTGGAATATGTGACCCTCCTACGCAACAACAGAAGAGAGCTGCTGAGGAAGGTCATCCCGGTGCAACGAATTCGTCCCCGGCCGCCTCATATTTCGTACGTTGCCTACATGCCCGAAGACCGTGTCGACTGCCGCGAAAACGATGGGTTTTGGACCGAACTTTCACGGTCAACTTCCCACTGAGCGACGAGACGTCTGATCATCGTGCCCGCAATATGCGCCCACACTTCGACTGGGATGGATACAGATTCACCACGCAGTCGCAATTTGGCTTCTTGTTACCGTAAATTTCGTTTTCACTGTCTTCTATGTTGCTACTCTCTCCTACTATCTTTTAAATGTTTGCTCCTGTGTTGTATTTGATTAATGCAAGGGAATCTATCTCTGAGATATTGTGTCCAGTATATTTCAATTTCTGTCATGTCGTATTCATGTTGTGTCCAGTTACAACTACGCGATTACTAGTCGGCCCATGAATTCACCTCCACCCACTTTATTCTTATTCCATGGTTTTTCTCTTCAACTTAACATGCAATTATAAGTATGTTTATGTCCCCTCACTGTCACTCTTATCCATTCGATTCCAATATGGGTAAAGCATACTAGTGTCGACCGGAGATAACGAAATCATGGCATCCAAATATGGGTAAATATTATAATTGGGCACACATAAAACAATATGTCATTATAGTGAATCTGCTTCTCCCATAAATCTTCTCCATTCGATAATGGTAGTAAATGACCTATGTTTTTCATAGTTACAATCGTGTCCAGTGAAAAACAATATGTGACATGTGTATCTAATATGGATGTCCAGTTACAACTTACTGCTTACACGTGATCCTTCAAATAAACCCCCCGGACCCTTTCTTCTTCAAATGGTTTTCTCTGAAACTTATAATTTAGTTGAAATAATCTTTTCCCCCTCACTGACACTCTTACTGATCTGTCTGTCCTCTCAGCCTGCACTTTTCTATTTAACCTCTCTCTCTCTCTCCGTCTCTCTGTCTCTCTCTTCTGTCCTCTGCCACTGCAACAACTACTTTTTCCCTCCTTTCTCACTGGTCTTTGCTTTTCGGGAGTAGAGATGTCTCCCTCCCTCTATCTCTCACTGTACATGAAACCGAGATGGAGTCCAACTGTACCCCACAGGCTGACCTGCTACCGGCTACCCTTGGCAAGCGGATATCCGCTTTTTAGCAATTTTTTTCTGGATTGGGTTACTCATGCAAAGCTTTCGGATAATAGGGTTATTTTAGCAAAAGGCCCTTATTAATTGTATATTTCTAAAAAGGAATATCATATCATATTTAAATAAATGTACGTTGTAATGTTATTTTTTAAATTTATTTTAATTTAAATAAACGTTTTAATATTATTTTTTCATTTTATTTTAACTAAATTAATTTAATTAGGTAATTTTATTCAAAATAATTTAGTTTTATATTTTTAACGAGTGATTTCAATAAATTAAAAACTATAAACACTAAATTGTTTGAAATTATTTAGTATTTTCTTAAGTTTTGAATATAGGTAACTCATAGTTAGGAATTGTTTTTTAAGAGAGGCTCAATTTTTTAAAAATAATTTTTAAAATAGTTATTAAATTAAAAACTATAATTTTAGAAAAAAATATTTTTAAAAATTCCTTAAATTTATTATTTTAACCGTCATTTTTAATTAAAAAATTAAAAGAAGCAAAAATTTGGCCAAAGGAATTGGAACTTATGACTTCACGATTTAGTACACTTGAAAAGTATCTAGGTATCCCGATGATCAATGGCCGAATTCGTAACTCGGTTTTTTGAGGAAGCTATTCAAAACCTGGAAAAACAACTGTCAAAGTGGAAAGCTTCGAACCCGTCCCAAGCATGAAGAGCCATCTTAATCCAAGTCAATCTAAGTTCCAAAACTAACTATCTGATGCAAAATTTTATGCTCCCCAAAGGAATTCTCAACCAAATTGACCAAATAAACAAAAATTTCTTTTGGAATAAACTTCAATCTGAAAGATATACCCCTCTGATTAGCTCAGATAACATCTGCAAGAGTAAGGCCCAATGCGGATTGGGTATTAGAAAAGCCGAAGATCTAAATATAAATCTCCAATTTAAACTTCTTTGGAAACTTTATACTGATGAAAATAATATTTGGGTAAGAGTCATCAAAGAAAAATATTTACAAGATAGTAGCATCAGAGACAAACCAAATCAAGCTACCTCTTGGTAATTTGGCAGACTCCTATCCCTTAGAGAAAAATTTGAGAAAGACCTACTTTGGATTATAGGAGATGGTAACCAAATAAATATTTGGAAAGACCCTTGGGTTCCCGATAAATGTCTCAAAACCTTCATGGGTAACAATGACCCAAATATGAAAGTCAGCCACCTCCTTACCCCTCAAAAGCTCTGGAATAAGCCCCTTATCTAGATTCTCTTTCCCCGAGATATAATCAATAGTATTTTATCCCTTAATATCCCCTCTTGGTAAGCTCATGATAAGCTAATCTGGATGCCTAATCCCACTGGAAAATTCTCGACCAAATCGGCAAAAAAGATTACCAACACTCATAACCACAACATTGAAAACCATAATTGGATCTGGAATCTTAATCTTCCTCCACGGCTTAAAAACCTAGTATGGAAAATTAAAATAGATGCTCTTCCCACGACTAGCAGGCTTAATAGGTACATTAATAGAGTCCCACATACGTGCTCTCTATGTAATCAAGGAAATGAGGATGTCACTCATCTCTTTACAAAGTGCTCCTTTGCAAAAGGACTAATAACTCAGTTTGAACATACAACAGGTAAATTCTTTCACAACCTCTCCTTACAAGGACCCCTATGTGACAATATTACCCAAATTAAGCAAGGAAACCAATTTTGAAGAACTAGTCATTATTTGGGAAATTATCTGGGAAACTAGAAACAAGTTAATTTTCAAACATACTAGTCCGGACACTTTCTGTAACCTAATTAACCGTATTATTAAAGATATACAGGATTGGAGAGCAACAAATCCTATGAGTAAAAAAAAGATGCCAACAAAAGGAAGAAAAGGTCTAGATCTAGTTGGACTAGACCAGTAGGAGGCATCTATAAGATTAACGTAGATGGTTCTGTCAAACCCACGAGCGCTTGTCAGGTGGGAGGAATCATTCGTGATTCAAGGGACCATGTAACTGAGATCTTCTATCAGGAAACTGATCAAGGCACAATTATTCAAACGGAAGCATCACCAGTCCTAGAAGGAATGAGAGTAGCTACAAGACTAGGATTAAGACAAATTATTGTAGAAGGTGACAACCAAGAGCCGATGAGGATTCTCTCGAAAGGAAGAGATAGCAGATGAGAGATTTTGCGCCAAACAGAACAGATCAAGATCATGGAGGCAAATTTTGAAAAGGTTGAATACAAGCACATCTACAAAGAGGCGAACAAAATTGCAAATTATATAGCTACTAGGGGTATCATTAGTGATAGATATACAATCTCTTTTAATAGGGGACTTTGTACCATCATCCGTAAGGATGATCCCGGAGCACGTTTACATTCCTTGTGATAGCTCCGACTGTTTGCCCACTGTAAAAAAAACTAAGAAATAAACTTTATAATTTATTATATTTTTTTGTATTATTACTTTAGTTCTAAAATTAGTAAAACAATATTTTGAAAAAATATGCAATTTTTTTTCCTTCCCAACTAGAGGGGGCTTAAGCCACCCCGTACCCCTCTGACTATTGCTTGTGTGTAAGGCTGTAAAAGCTATTCTAATAGTATCAACCTTGGAGATGACAGAGCCAGGGACATATCATTTATGTTTTCCAGTTAGCATAAGAGGATGGTTAGCATAAGGGGCTGGTTTGACACCTATCATGATATAATTGTGGAGAGTGATTTTCGAAATGTTAAATTCGCTAGAGGGTCATTAAAAACAATTTCCTTTGTTAGTATTCAAATAATTTTTTATTTTTTTAATATTAAATTATATAAAAATTATTATAATATCTAGATTTTTTTTGTTTGTTTTGTTTGTAGATGAATATATATTATTTATTTTTGAAGGTTAATATTTTTTTATAATTAACTGTGAAAATAATTATTATAATTTTATAATATTTTTACATTAAATTTGTGCATAGCACGGGAAATAGAGTAGTTTTCATCTATGCAAGTGACAATGTTAAGTTTCAACCACTAGCAAGACCAGAAAGTCAGAAACATACCAATCAGCTTCCCAAGTTGACATTTCCTGGTGGAGTCTGTAGAAAAACTGAACAAGCAATGCCCAAGTTAACATCAGTTACAATTTAGCTTCATACGACCCTTTCAGTGTCTCACAAGTCACAACCTTATCCCTGCAGAAATTACAGCTAAGAGGGTAAAGTGCCCAGCCCCATACTCTCACATCTTACTTTTTGTTACAATGCAGCCATACAGGAGTCCATCTTCATGGTGCTATCCATATAAGACCCACACCCTGACACCATCAACTTAGCAGCCATTGTAAACTTACAACAGCGAACCCCGCTTATCCTGTGTTACTATTCATATATGGTGTGGTTAATCCACTAGAAAAAAATCAGTGAGGTCCTAATCATATTGGTTGTGTGGTGTATTTCAAGTATTATGGACTATGATCTTGACAACCAAAAACACTTTAGAAGGGTTGGCTGCCATGAGTCTATTACTTAAACCCGGAAATAGGGAGAACAAGACAGCCCGGTAACTGAGAAATTTGCTTCATAATGTTTAAAACTCATGAAGGAGTTGCTAAGGTACTAATCAGTCGTCGGTTGGAGTTGCTAAGGATATGAAATGCTCCATAAAATAAATTAAACTCTGAAGTTATGATGAATCAACATAAACAAGAAGATCAGTAGAAAACTCTCCAAAGATGTGATGAGAAATTTCATGGGAAAGCATATGTGAAAGGAGATTTTGTTCAGCTTTCTAATTACTGTGGTTTTAAGTATTGGCCAAGGATGGGGTTTTAAGGCATAAGAGCATGGGCATCGGGGGGGATTTAGTGGGGTTTTTAGTGGGTTTGTGTCAGGGAAAGGAAGAGAGAGGGAGGGGTTGGGTTAAAAACCCACCCTTGGGTTTCTAACTTCCAAACTCCACTAAAACCCCTTAAAGTGAATCCCATGTATATATATGGGTGAATTTTTTTTATTTTTTTTTTGTTGGATGAGCCCTTCTACCTATATTGTATAATTTTATATAATTTTAGCTAGTTTTTATTCATTAAATATAAAAAATAAAAAGTAATCTTTTTATTAAAATTCATAATTTATTTTAAGCTATTAATACACACCAATATTATATATGTTGAAAAAAATATAATACATACATAAATAATGTACAACATAATATTTTTATGCATTTGTATTATAAAAAAATTTAAAATTATTTTAGATATTATTAAAAAAAATTATTATATACTATTATTATATTAATTAATGCAAAATATAATACATATATATATATAGATAATGTATAACATATTATTATTATGTATATTTAAATATATAATAGATAATAATTGGTGAAAAGTAAATTAAGAAACACTAGAAACTCATATAGATGTGGACGAAAAAGTAAGTTGAGGTTTTTAAGGAGAGAGAAAGTGATAAAGTGATATTAAGAAACTCAAGAAACCCGCATTAATGCGGATGGTCTAAACAAGAATAGACCTCAAAATTTATACATTCACAAGGAGAAAAGGAAGTTTAGGATACATTTTCCAAACTTATAGCATCAACAAAAGTATACGTGGATAGTAGCTTTTGACTCAATTGATTCACACCTCGTGTACTTGTTACATCAGTTTCAAAGGGAGGTATAAACTTGCTAAGGAGATGGGAGACTGCGGTATGAAAGCTAGGCAAAAAATGTACCAAAGAAAGCATAAATGCACTAAAGGAAGGAACAAGAAAGAATGGCATGAAAGTATAAATCGAAGCATAAACAGATAATTTAGAGTGCAGTGAGAGGTGAAAGATAGACATTAACCAAATGATATCACTTTTTATTTATGATCAGATATACCATTTGCTACATTGAAAAAAGCTCGGGGCCTAGCTATATGATAATGAACACTACATTAAGATCAGCAAGCAAACTAATGAAACTAAACTGAGACAATAATCTGCAACAAGATTACATTATTGGTACAATACATGGAAGATAAAAGATTAAATCTAGTGCACCATCTTACGATGCAGCTGCAACAGGAGGCATAGGATGGACGCCTTGGACAAAACCAGGCAACACTGAACTGCTGGTCTCCCCTTCATCTTCTTCATCCTCCTCAGCGTCCCAGAGGAATTTGGCATACGAAGCCATAACATAGCTGCAGATTCAAAATCGTGATCATAAATCTCTGAAATGCCCGTCTATGAAAATAGATGATTCATCAACAACCACAAATACTGACTGGAGGTATTCATACCAGTCCTCAGGAGCAGCCTTCACTGCTTGATCAAAGTAAAACTCGGCCCTTGAAGCATCGTTATGCATTTGCCATGTCAAATCAGCATAAAGCGATAATATGTTTGCATCATTCGGGTTCGCAAGTATTGCTCGCCCGCAGTACTCCTCCGCTTTCGCATAATCCCCACGAACCTGCAATTTTCCCCATTCTCAAACATCAGAAACCCGGAAACCCCAGTCTTTCACAGACAGATTGAACTTCTATGGTATACAATTGTACATTGTCATTTGAATAAAATGTTAGATACTAAAATTGAATGATTTGAATCCCATATACAGTATTGGATTAGCAACAGTTAAATATGCCGGTTTCTTCACAGTTGGGAATAATTGCTGTAGTTCACCCAAATTTCCCCCCTTTTTTCTATTAAACCTATAGAGCCAAAAAAAGGTTTGAGCTTTCTGTGTAGGTTGATCCTCATTTTACTAGTATTTTATAATGGCCTATCAGTTGTTGATTTGTTGAATTCTGCAGATTTAGGTCGATTCAATGATAATATCGGTAAATTTTACAAGAATTAGGGGAAGCTAGATCAATACCTCTTTCAAGAACCTGGCGTAGTTTCCAAGAAGCAGAGAATTGCCTGGATCAGCCTCGATCATCTTCTGATAGTACCTCTCCGTCCCCTCACTCCCTCCCATGTTCCCATCCCCATTCCCAAACCTTCCCCTGCGTCGATCCCACCCTCCACCACCGTCGCCACCAAGGCCGGCTTCCTCCTCCACCGCCACGTCCAAGCCACTACTCGTGAGAATCAGCCCGCCGAGATCTTCCTCCTCCTCCTCTTCTGTATCTCTCTCCTCCACCGCCTCAGCTACCGATCTCCGCTTCGGCACCATTGAGAGTTCCCGGAGATCTGTCTCCGAGAGCGCTCGGCTCATCCTCCTCACGGAAGCGTCGGAGGCGGACGACGGCGAGGAGGTGGCCAAGGTGATGGATCTGGATTTTGGGGTTTGGTGGCGGAATTCGGGCTCGGGTGACGCGAGCGATTCGTTCGAATTCCGGCCCCATGAGTTCAGTATCGGAGTCGAAGCACTCCGCAGCAACATTGCTCAGCAGAGAGTGGAGAGAGAAAGAGAGAGAGTTGTACAGGCACTGATCCGTACAAAAGAGAGTAAGCTTGCGAGGCAAAGAGAGATTTATAGGGGGAACTGTTTCGTGGTAGGAGATGAAATCGTAGCCCTTGATAAGAGAGGGATGAGATGGACGGTGAGGATGTGATAAAGGGAGGGTTTGTTAAAAGACCTCACATGTTTGATTTATTCGACTATTGGATAGTCGAGATCAGAGGTTGCGTATAGAACGGATTTCACATAATAGAATTGAGTTGAGTTGAGTGTGATTCGTGGCTAAAAAATCGTTTTCGAAAATTTGTGGGGATTATAGAATCGCTATGGATCTCATTATCGGACTAAGATCCTCAAAAATAGTAAAATTTAAAAGTTTTTTGTTCCTACTTCATGTTTTCGATGTTATATCATGTGGTTATGCTTGTAATAGTGTGGTAGATTCCGAAGATTTTTCAAGGCAGTCACACATTAGTGGGATGTTAGCGCAGCCAGAAATTTTTTGGAAGGGCATGCATATATCGTTTTAGATTAAATTGATAAAAAAAATATTTATATAATACAATAATAAATCATACTTCTTCTGCCTCAAAATTTTGTTTTATAATTTTGCACAAGTTTTAATGAAACATTCGGCATTCCATCAACATTATCATTCTACTAACTTTTTCATAAATCTGATTGTTTTTTTAATACCTACTATATTTTTTAACCAATCAAAATCTTTTAAAAAGTCAACAACACACGAATCGATACAAATCATTACTATCATCTATCTATAAAACCTAAAATGACATCTATTTTGAAACAATAATAAATACCTAAAATGACCTAAATTTCGAGACGGATGGAGTATTTCGATTTATGATTAAAAAAAAACTATCCTTTGTTTCTTATTTAAAAAATGAATATAAATAAATAATTGAAATATCCATAAAAAAAAATAATAACTAGAGAAGGACATGAAATACAATATAATAATCATTAAGTCAATATATTAGTGCTGTTATATGAGTCAAGTAGCTCGGGTTCGGTTCAATAAAAGCTAGGCTCGAGCTTCATTTACTAAATGAGTTAAGTATGAGCTCATTTTTATGTTCGATTCAAAGATCGGCTTGGGTTGATTTAAGCTCAATTTTTTTTTTGAAATTTATAAAATTTTCTTTAAGTTACTATGTCATGAGTAAGTAATGTTGCATGATCTTTAACTATAAAAGAGAGAGCTGCACTATGAACAATAATTTTAAAAATTACCCATTGTTTTCATTTAATTACAAAAATGCCATTGTGCCTTATTAAAATTATTATTTCCTTTTCTTTTCTTTTTTTTGGATTTTTTTTAACATGAAAGAATTCAAATAGTCTAATAAACACTATCCAAGAGCATCCTTTCGGAAGAAGTCTAAAAGACCTAAATTTGTACTAATATCCTCATTAAAAGATGTCATCAATGAAGTTTAATCACATTTTATGCATTGTGTCATCAATTGTATAAGAATGTAATAAAATGGCATCACAAATAATTACAACAATAAAGTGTAATTACAAATGTGTCATGAGCGAATAAAAATAGAATAAATGAAAATATATTGATACAGTGGCGGCCGCAGAACTCTCTGAAAGGTGGGGCGGAGTTACATACTTGAGATTTGCAAGGTTGTTCAATCAATTTTGCAAACCATGTACAATTATTAAAATGAGGTCTATGATATTATAGTTATTCTTACAAATGAATATTATTATTTACAAAAGGGCACTTGAATTCTTATGCAAATTAATATTATTATATATGTAAGGGTATCCGAATTCTTACAACACTAAATTAATTCTCATAACTTAAAAATATTTCCGGCTATAAAGTTCATTGTGGAGATTTTTTAAACTAAAAAGTTTATATTTATGTCATATGATATAGTACAAATATTATAGATCATTATACAATATGAATTATTTTTTTCTACAAAGGTTTCAATGAATTATAAGTCTCTTTTCATTTTAATTTTTTTAATTTGCCTATTTTATGGGTTCTAATTAATTTTAAGTAAATTTAATTTGTTTAATAGGATGTTAAAATTTTGGATGTTTTATTTTTTTAAAGTATAAAATATTTATGAAATCTTATATATTACTAAAGTTGAGAAAAATAATTTGAAATGTCGTCATCCTATAATTGAGTCTTTTAGGAAAAACTAAAACATCTAAGATATGCTAAATAAGAAGATATAATTTTTTTTAATCTAAATAAATTATTTACCGTCGACTAATTAATAAGATAGAAGAGATAATATGCATAAATTCACTATAATTATTTACGAAAGGAAAAATGAAGCTAATAAAAAAAACAAATTGAAATAAAGAAAAGGATAACGTTCGAGAAAGCACAACACAAGGGAAAAAAAAGGTAGGACAAAAAATTCAAACAAGAAATAAAAGGGGAGGTAAAAACTTCAAACAAGAAATAAAAAGAGGAGCAATGGGGATTCGAACCCAAACCCTTTAGATATCATTTAATTTTCCCTCCTTACCATTTACCAACTCAGCTAAGTGGATTTATTGATCATCCATTCTAATATTACTTATTACAAAAATATCATACATGTAAATAAATTATTTTTTTCTCTAAACTCCGGAGGCTCGTGGGTCGAAAGGTGGGGCGGCCGCGTACGCGCGCCCCACCCTAGGGCTGCCCCTGTATTGATATACAATTGATTAATTAAAAAAGTGGCATCAAACGATTTGATTAAAAAAAGTTGCATCAAATAATTACATTAGAACAATGTCATCAAAACACTACTTTGAAAAAGTAGCATCATAGTAAGAAAAAAAAATGTCATTAAAAAATGGCATCGAAACATTACTTTGAAAAAATGGCATCACGATAAAAAAAGATATCAAAAAAATTGCATAAAAAAAATGACATCAGTGGTAAACGGTGAAAAAATGGCATCAATGGTCAATATGGGAGGAAGGAAGAGAAGGAAGGGGGAAGGAAGGGAAGGAAAGGAGAGAGGGGTACACCCCATCTAATTTATTTTGTTTATGGTCTAATTACTTAATTAGATTTTTAAAAAAGACTATTTGATCGATACGGAGTTAGCCGTAAGGATGACATCATTCTCACGAGCTCGAATCATAGGTCAATCTCCAAGTATAGGGGTGTCCGAAGGTGTCTTAGATGGTCTCGCATCACTAAATGTATGTGAGAAGGGTACATCATCAAGTTTCAACTAAATCAATCCTACTAAGGAAAACTACCACTTAGTTTGCATCTCTCTTGCAATGATACACTTCTGTGTCTTCACAAACAGAGTCATAATGCAGTAAATATCCTTCGCAGTTATTAGAATCTATGATGGAGTGTTCCATCTCTTATTAATGGTGTTGATGACCCGCAAGTCTGTTTTATCCTTTAATAATAATTAGCTTACGAATGCCACTAGAAACTGCAAGAATAGTGTCTTCCCTTAACTTTAAGGCTTCGACTTAAATGACTGATTTTGGAAGAATATGCTTATGAGTTATGAAAAACGTCCATGACCTCTTTTAATTTATCCCTAATAATAATACAACCAATAAAAAAAATTAACATAATCTAACTAAGCCATCAAAATTTAACTTGTACAAATGTGGTCCAATGCCATTACATGGAAAATTGAAAATTCTCCAGCAAAGAAATCAAAGAAGGGGACACATTTGATAGGGATGATTTACTTCGGTTTAACCGTTAAATTTCGTAGATTCCTTACATAATAAATGATGGAATGGTTTAATACGTATATACCACAAATGTTTACTTGAGTCTAACTTGTCATACCTTTTTTTTTTTGTTTCTGTCTAATACATACCACAAATTCTTACTTGCATCTAAAATATCATACCATTCATTTTGATTTTTGGTAAAGAGAGATGACATTCGTATACGATAGTCATGAGACGATCAAAGTAAATGCGTGAATTTTCGCAATCATAGCGCGCTTGGTGAGATCATGTGCATTTGTTTCCTTATCAAAGAGAAGGGTGAGACTAAATGTGAGTTCCTCGTCATAAAAAAATAAAAAATTGAAATTCAATACGAGACAACAAGACAAAGAAGCAAAATACATTATATTTTATATATATACCCATGGGCCTGTATTTACATGAATTGCTCAGCCAATATTAAGATGAATGAACAACATGAAATTAATTATGAACTCCCTTGCTTGTGATAAATAAGAAGGCCAACTCTACAACCCACGGTAGAGAAGAAGAATCATCGAAATCAGAAATCAAACAACCCTAAAATCACATACTTGGAAACAAACCCTACATATGAAATTGAATTGAAATCACAATCACATACCTGAAAACAGCCCCTACAATAGAGAAGAAGAATCACCGTGAGTAGAGAAGAAGGGTGGTGGCAATAAATTAACCTGGAAACAAAACCTACCAGTAGAGAGGAAGAAGTGGCGGGCGGCAATAAATTAACCATGGGAGGAGTGCACACATTCAATTATGCAGATGAAATTCCTTCCCTCAAATTTACAGATTTTTCTTCACTTTTCATCCTTTTCTCTATTTTGCAGATGTGTTTGCAAAATCTGTTGGGGAGAAAAAAGGGGCATTTTTCTCTAAAATCCCTCTTTTCTCTATGTTAGCACATCTCTTGGGGTTGCTCTAACGGTTGTAAATTTATATTAAAAAAATTTCAAAAAATATATTTACCTTTTAAACAAATGTTTACAAAAAAAAAATGTTGATAATGATATTTTAAATTTTTTTATATAATTGAAAAAGATTGGTTATTTTGTCATATAATTTTATAAAAATTTTAAAACATGATTTCTCACCAATTTTTCATAAACATCTACTCTCCCTGTTAATTAAAACTTGTTGTTTACTATTCAGACACGTTTTTTTAGAATTCTAAAAGCTATACTATAAAATATTAATTTTTTTTACATTTGTTTTTATAAATTCATACTTAATAATAAATAAGTATGAAATTATTAACAAAATTATTGGGCAAATTATGAAATAGCATGAACTTTAAGGGTAGTTGCGTTTAATGGCATGAACTTTCAAAATTTTAAAAATAATCACCAACTTTGGTTCTGGTTGCAATAAGTGGCACAACTTTTTTTTTTGAAATATCACCTCTTATTAACATTCTTTGTAGAAAAAAAATCACCCAATTTTTAATTTTTCATTTTTCAAAATAACCCATTTTCATTTTTAATTTTAAAAGATATAATTTATTTTATAAAACACTACTTTTCCCCTTTTTTCTTACAAGAATACACTCATTATTTACACCCGGTTAAAAAAAGAACTAATTTTATTTTCTCTATAAACTCATTTTCATAAAATTAAATAATAAGTAATGTCTTTAAAATGAAAAATGAGTGTCTTAAAAATATAACAATTAATATCACAATTATATTTTTTTTAAATGATGTTTTTTGAAAAATTGAAAATGAGTTTATAAACAGGAAAATTGTTTTTTTTAAAAGAAGAAAATTGTGAGTGGGTTTAAAAAAAAAAATAGAAAATGTGATTTGTTTGTAAACAAAATGTTAATAAGGGGTGTACTTTTAAAATAAAATGGATGTGCTACTAACCACAATCACCCTTCAAAGTTGGTGATTATAATAGAATTTTTAAAAGTTGGTGCCACCTAATGCAATCACCCCAAAAGTTCGTGTTATTTTTTGCAATTTGCCCCAAAATTATTTAAAAAGTTAATATTTTATATAGTTTTTAAGACCTAAAAAGCGTATGTGAATAGTAAATGTAGAGTTTTAATTAACGGAGAGAGTATCAGAATTTGTTTAAAATGTAATTATATTTTTTTGATAATGTTTTAATAAAAATTTATTATAACATATACATAATTAAGGGGTGATGATATCTTCACCGCTAATTTTTACTATTTCCACCGCTAATCACCGCATAGGTATGCGGTGGGTTTAATAACGGTCAACGGACCCACCGCATAGGTATACGGTGGGTCACCGCAATACTTTACGGTGGGTCGAGAAATACACATGTCCAAAACCGTCGCCATAACCCACCGCATTGGTATACAGTGGGTTTGAACCGTCGCCATAACGGTCCAAAACCGTCGCCATAACCCACCGCATACCTATGCGGTGGGTTATGGCGACGGTTTTGGACCACTTCTACAAACCCTTTCCAATTGCCAAAAACCCAACACATGTATACCGTCGCTATAACCCACCGCATAGGTATGCGGTGAGTTCGTATACGGTCAACGGACCCAATGCGGTGGGTCTGGAAAAAAGTGGATTAAGACCACCGCATACCTATGCGGTGATTAGCGGTGGAAATAATAAAAATTAGCGGTGGAGATATCGTTTCCGATAATTAAGTGTTACACAACGTTGATGATTGTAGAGGATCCTCTCTATGGTAGACTATTAGGTTTTTGGTGGGCCCTTTGGTGCACAGTTGGCCCAATGGACACGATGGCCTTTTTCATTCATGTGGGCAATGCTGAAAAATGGACGGTAGGGATCGAATAAGGCCAACAAGAAGGGATGGGTTCCATCCTCATAGCATTGCCCACCGTGGCCCCCAGCCATGGTCCTTTTCCAGCCCTCATCCCATGTTTCTACAATTTGATTGATTGTGATTGTGACCGCACTTGATGTTGTTAAATGATAGGAGTATTTAGAGTTGTAGAGTTGGTAATCGGGTGATTTGGGTTAGGTTAAATTTTAGTCGGATTAATTCAAATTCAGATCAATAATAATGAGTTTAATCAAGTTCAGATCAAGTCGTGCCTGATTTGGGTTTTTATCGGATCAAGTTAGTTTCAGGTTTTAGGGCGTTTTTTGGTCCGATCAGTCGGGTTCAGGTTATTATTGGGTCAAGTTAAAAGATAAAACTAGATTTTCATTTCGATTTTATGTTCGAGTTGATTTGGGTTCATGACATTTCATGCTTAGGTCAATTCGGATATTGATTCAACTCAGGTCATAAATTTGAATAAAGTTTTGGGTTGAATTAAATTGTTTGGGTTAGATTTTTCGACTTGGATAAGATTTTATTAGCTCTAAGGGCAATTTTATCGCCCCTTTTAGTGTATAGAGTATTAGGATTTTTAATATTATAAAATTGAAACAGTAGAAAATGATATACTACATCGATGCTTCGGTAGTATCGATATCAGGAGAACTTAATTCAACCCATGTGCCGCACCAATTTCTTTTGTAGGTGAAGAGGAGGACACATGTCAGCCTTTTATTCGGTTGCAGGAGAGGCACATGGATGGAGGACAGATGTCCTGGGACGGATGATCGAGATGAAAGCTAGAAAAAAAAAATCAATTTTACCCATAAAATCAAGTTTTCGGAAAAAAATTTTTTACCACAATACTAGATTCATTTTTATCTACATGTAGACATCAATTTTGAATATGTTTGAGTATATTTGTTTTTAAAATATTTCTCTTTGATTATAAATATGCAAATGAATATAATAATATAGTTCGCACTGATAATTGTTTATTTAATTAATGCCGCTTTTGTTTATTACCACAATACTAGATTCATTTTTTTTACATGTAGACGTCCTTTTGTTTATTTAATTAATGTCGCTTTTTTTTTTGTTATATATAGTTCGCACTATTTCATTTATAAATAAAACTAGTGTAATACCCGCGCCATGGCGCGGTTGCGATGGAAAAAAATCAATGAAACTGATCAGAAGTGGTAAGTAATAGTTATATTATGCTTTTTTATTGACAAAAGACAACATATATGTAAAATACAACAACAATCCATAAAAATATAAATTCTGGCATTTTGTTCCGATACTCCTACAACCCAGGTAGAAACAAAATTAACGGAGTTGCTGCCTTATGTTCTTCCAAAGTGTCCATTTGTTTCAATCTCAAGCAACCTTGTGAAGGAATGGATAGATGGCGGCTTCTAATACTAACAGCATTCCTCCTGCAGGTGGAGTTGTTAAACCATGAGTATGTCCTGAAGGCTGAAGCTGAAAGATCAGGTATGCACAAGTACAATGAAATGCAAACTATGATAAGAACATTGATCACAGATTTTGCATTTCAGGAAATTTTACTAATATTTAAAAAAAAAACAGAGAGTTCCTAGTTATTATTACCCACTCAAATGAGCTGATTACCATGAACTTCACCTTCTTGTTTTTTTGCTACCTACAGTTGACTTCATGCAACATTATCTACAACCAAGCTTGAGGCTAGGTTCGATGTATGAGAGTCTCAAATGGGTGAATGCCAAAGAACAAAACTCTTTTCCTTACTACTATTAAATAATTGATGCAATATTCAACAGAAACCTTAGTTTTTTCCAGTTCTAGTTCTAATCAAGTCTCACAACATGGCAGATTGAGAAGAAAGGAGTCCACAAAGTCCCGTCCGGACCCAACCCAGTAGGAAATCACGATCCACCAATAAAGACATAAATCAGTAAAGCATTTCTGCCAATAAATAGAGTAGAAACCTTTCCCTTTGCAGGGTGGGGAAGGTAATAGATGTCTGTAGCTATTGAAGTTCAAGTTCTGATGATATGCAAGTTCATAAAAAGATGTAAGCCATAAGTATTTGATTTGAGTTATATTGCATATGCTATAGTTGGTCTACTGCATTTACTGGTGAAAATAATCAATGCAAAACTGATTTCTCCATGCTGGATAGGATAATGAATGGAAATAACAAAAAGATAAAAGCATGCTAGTGTTTTACTTTCTATGTTCCCTAGCATTTCTTTTAACTTTGTACTTCTTGGGGTAAATTAATAATGTCGGGAGATAAGCATCACCACCTATAGCATTAAACTTTCTGCAGCATCTCATGCTATGCAAAAGAAACAACTTATAGCTGCAAGAATCTCATTACATACCTTGTCATGTATCCTCACTTTGCTGATATGAGGACTGATGCTGCTGCTGCTGTCAGAACTCATACATAATTTGCAGATAAAAAAAGCCTTAATACAGTCACATACATCTCATATATTTTGATTCATCAAATATAGCTATGCCACATGCTATGGGACAACCAAGAGATCATAGCAGCTAGTTGGCTTGCTAAGAGGCACATCAGGCCTTCTTAGCTTCTATGCACATTGGATATCTAGATACATTGCTCCAATCAGCAAGTATTAATGAAAATTCTGTATTGACTACCACTATCATTACAACTGCTTGATACCGAGGATTGTATTCAAGCAACATACCATTATAATTTGAACAATAAAATGCATGAAATACTATCAGTAAAAAATCCAGACTATTGTATTCAAGCAACATACCATTCTGATTTGAACAATAAAATGCATGAAACCATATCAGTCAGAAATCTTTAGCATTCAAGCATGAGTTCTGTAAAAGGTTTTATTTTTCGTATGTTCTCCGGCATTATAAACCTCAAAGCCAAAATTGAATTATCTCCTCATATTCGCCTATATTCTAAAATTCAAGCAAAATAGTCACTGAATTATCATGCTAGGCATAAATTCCTCACGATTGAATTCTAAATTCAAGCTAAAAATCCCCAAATTTATCAAGATTCACTAAACTAAAAAAAACCTAGAAATCGGGATTGGGGAAGAAACTTACCTAAACTGGGCCTCGTGATCAGCAAACCGATCAATAGCTAAATCACTAAACTCTGAAGACTCGACGGGATCCATGGTATCTTGGGGTTGACATCGTAGTCCGAAGCAACGATCTCCGTAACCGTCAACACTATCAAAACAAAAACTCAAACACCGATACTCAATCAAAGCGAAACTGGAAGCAGATAAAATGTGAAACCCTAAAAAATTCAAGATCGAACCAAAGAAAAAGAAATTAACCTATTCGAATGAACATCAGAAGACATTAGAGGAAAATGATGAAACCGAAAGCGATAACTTATTCGACTGAACATTAAATGGAAAGGAAGATAGAGAAATTAGCAATACACCTAATTTCTAGGCCACGGTTGAAGCAATCCGGAGGCAGTGGGATCAGCGAAATCCATAGGAGTGTGAATCAGACGGCATTCGAGGAAAAGGATGAAACTGAAAGTGGTTGAAGCAATCGACGACTTCGGCGTGATTTGTGACCCTTGAAGAAATCGACGACATTAGTTGAAGCGATCGACGGCATAGGCGGGATCCTTTATCCTTGATCTCGTCGGCGAAATCCTCGCTCTGTAGAAGGGCAAATCGTCGGAGGATTGAGAAAAAGAGCGGGAGGAAATCCGAGCCTTTATAGTGAATTCGAGCCAATATCGAAGCCGGCGGAGGAAGAGGAACGAACCTCTGGTAGAACATCGGCGGAGGAGGAAGAAGGAAGATGGTGACGGGAGGCAGTTTAACCTCGGCGAAGGAAGAAGACGGAGTTTTGAGGCGGGATATCTTCAACGGAGGGGAAGACGAAGGCATGAGGCGTGAAGGGTGCCACGATCGAAGTCGGCGGAGGAGAAATGAACCCTAACAAAGCGTTCTTTCCCAATTGTGAAGAATGGGGAAGAAAATTGAAAGCAAATTAAAAAAAAAAGAGGAAATAATGTGATTGGTCAGAAGGGAGTGAAATAAGGAGAGCACGCCACGTCAGCGGAAAGTATACGAAATTAAGTAGTTATATAGATAGATCTAAAAAAGAAGAATCGAGAATGACAATATATACCTCGACAACAATTGCGAATCCCCGGTCTGAAAGTCGATGAATCTCCGGTCTGAAAGTCGATGAATCCCCGGTCTAAGCAGCAAAGATGGCGAATCCTCAATATGAAAGCGAAAAAAAAAAGATTCGTTGTGCGATTGGGCAAAGATGGCGAGCGAAATAAGCAAAAAGGAGGCGTCTGCAGGAAAGAGGCGACTGAAATTCTAAGCTCTTTGGAGAAGGAGGCGTTTGCAGGAAAGAGGCGACTAAAATTCCTTTTCTTGTGAATAAGGGTTTTGGTTTGGAAAAAGGAAAAAAAATAAAAGATAAAAAAAATGTGATTGGTCAAAAAATGTGATTTGTAAATGAAAAATAAAATTATAAATATATATAAATATATAAAATAGATGTTGCCAAAAATGTAGCTTTCTCATAATAGGAAGTTAAATAAATAAATATAAATATATAAAATAGATGTTGTCAAAAATATCGGCTCGCGAGGATGCGACACGTGGACAAAAGGCTTTGGTTTTAAGTAATACTAGCACACTACCCGTGCGTGACGCACGGGATTTGTAAAATATATTATGTTATTCTAAAAGATATTATCATAATTTATCTACATTACATATATAATAATAATATTACGATAATATAAAAACGATATAGAAAAATAAATTTTAACCTATTTCACGTGGTAATCCGAGTTAATGATCAATTTTATTTCGTGCCCACCTCCTTAAATTTACCCCTTTTACCCTTTTTCGTTTGTGTTTTCCCGTTTGGTGTTTAAAATATTAAAAAAAATCATTTACGTTACAAAATTAAAAGCCAAAAATTAAAAGCCATAGAAATTAGAAAAGAGAGAGAGGGGCGAAGATGAAGACGAAGGGCAAGGGATGAAGACAGCAAATGATGAAGGCAGCAGGTCTAGGATGGGGCGAAGACGAAGGGTCGATGGACGGTGGGTGAATCCAAATCCAGGGTCGATGTGCGCTGGTCGATGGTAAAGAGCGAAGGGTGGCGAAGACGAAGATTGAATTGAAGCTGATAAGGGGAGGCAAAAACAAAGGGAGAAGATGAAGGCGATTAGGTGAAAGAGGGAAGCGAAGATGACGATGCTCAAGGTATGTGTTATGTGTACCAATTTTGTGTGTAATTTGAGATATTTTTTCTACCAATTCCAAAAATTAGGGTTTTCAGGAAAGAGGGATTTGCAACTTGTGTACAGTTAGGGTTTCAGCTGCCAATTTGTGCTTGAATGTGAAGTCTTTGATTTGTTCAATTAGGAGTTTAATTTGTGCTTCATTGTACTGTGTGATGTCTGAGATTTAATTTGTTAAATTAGGAGTTTAATTTGTGCTTCATTTTACTGGATTGTGCTCAATATATATAAGCCGTTGGGTATTTTTTTTGTGATTGATTGTGCTCAATTTATGGAGTTTAAGAAATAGTTTTGAAGAACTTACTTATCTATACAATGACATGCTCTAGGCATGCATCTTAATTCTTACAGCAGTTGTGATATTTGAACCATGGGCAAACCATTTACCTTGAACAACGGTTTTAAATTGTTACCAAACCCCATTCATATGCTTTCATTCAGTTATCAATCGTAAAGTAATCTCACATTGGACAGAGTTATATTAGTGGGGAGTTGTAAATTGTAATGCAGTGAGAAGATTTATTTAGCCCTGAAAATCCAAAATTCAGAACTTGTGCATTGTATGAGTAAAAAAGGTAAAAAGCAATTTTATTTTCAATTTGTTTTTCTTTTAATTAGAATCTCTGCCATCACGAATTCCTTTCTCTGCAACAAAAGATACCTTTGATTCAACTTCGATCTGAGAAAGCAATAAGAAGAACAACGAAAAAATTTATAGGATATATATGAACCGGTGCAATAGAATAATAAAGCTGTTTAAATATTTTTTATAGGATAGATTTGTAATCTGTTGGTTAAAAAAGAGATAAGCATTGATTAATTTTTTTATAGGATAGATTTGTAATCTGTTGGTTAAAAAAGAGATAAGCATTGATTAATTTTCTGTTAATATTTGAGTTTTAAATGCCACAACAGCTGAATTTCATTTTTATTTAGTGTTTTATAGTAGGTATGGTAGATTTGTAGCAGATACGAAATCTGTTAGTTGAGAAAGAGATATAGAGTACTTTTGACTATTAAGTTAGGATAGATTTGTAATCTTTTGGCTAAAAAAGAGATAATCATTGATTAATTTTATGTTTTTATATGATTTTTTTAATGGCCTAGCAGTTGAATTTCTTTTTTATCAAGTGTTTTATAGTAGATTTATAGTAGATATGAAATCTTTTGGTTAATCTTTTAGTTAAAGAAGAGATAAATATTGAATAATTTTCTGTTTTTATATGAGTTTTTAATGCCCCAGCAGCTGATTTTTTTAGAGGATAGATTTGTAATCTTTTGATTAGAAAAAAAAAGGTAAAGATCGATTGATTAATTTTCTTTTTTTTTTAATATGAGTTTTTAATGCCCGGTAGCTGAATTTATGGAGAATGTGTTGGTGCAACATCGGTCTGGATCCTCTGTTACACTTCGTGTTACATCTCTTAAATTGATACGAATTATAAATAAAATTAAGGAAAAAGATATTTAAGTTTAAATATATAAACCCTAGAAGCTAAAGCATTAAAAAAATTGATGTTTAATATGTATTTTTATAATTTTTTAGCCTCATATAAAAAGGATACCCTATGGATGGATGCATAAACCCTAAGAAGCTAAAATATTAAAATATATGTGCAAAATGTAATTTTTATGCTTTAACCACCTAGGATTTATATATATGTTTAAAACTAAGATGTCATATCATAATTTGATTAATAATTTAGATCAAATTTAAGGAGTGTAATAGGGAGGGTAACACAAAAAGTGTAACAGGTGATCCGTGCTGGTGCAAACATCTAAATTTGTTTTTTTTTTATTAGTGTCTTCCAAAGCTGTTTTGCAGCTACATATATCTCAAAAGAAAGGTCTTGTGAGTTCTTAGTATCTTGTATGGAAGATTTGGAGGATGTGTTGGAGCAGACGCAATTGCAAAGCTTTGGTGGTTGATACATTTGGACATAGAGTAGAGAAGCTTTTGCGGTAAGCTGTTGGTTATGATAGAATTGTTTTGCAACAAAGTTATCAAGTTTCCATATGGTTCATACTCATCTTTCACGTTTCTTTTTGTTAATAAATGCAGAGAAAAATACATGGATGTGAATGTGATCTACTGTAATTGATTGTATAAATAATGATTATGATGGAACACCCAAGAAAAGTTCAAGGCCTGCGTCAGATGACACATCCGAGATGATTGTGATGGAACACCCCGAAAAATTTCAAACACTGCATCAGATGAAGCATCCGAGTCTAGAGAATATGTCCACTCCTGTAAACTTTTCTTATAGAGAATGAATATGCATTTATGATTTCAGAAGAGAATAATTAAATTAAATTCTTGAAGCATATGGGGATGAATCTGTAAGTGTATGGGGCACTCCTGTAAACTTTTATAATGCAGAATTGATATGCATTGATGATTTTTGGCTGTAAACTTTTATAATGCAGAACTGATATGCATTGATGATTTTCAGAAGAGAATAATTAAAATAAATCGGAGAAGCATATGGGGATGTATCTTAAGCGAATGGCTGCCATGTGGCACTTTTAACGTGAGGCCGCCACGTGTATCGTTCGCATCTGTTTTAGTATTATATTAGATATTAGATATAGATAGATTGTTAGTAAATGGTTACATTTTTTTTCTTTAATGTTTTAAATTAAGCCCAATTGTTAGTAAATATGTTAAAAATAAAAGAAAAAAATGTGATTAGTTTAAAGAGATAAAAAAAAAAGAATAAAAATAATAATTAAAGAAAATAAATAATTAAAAAAGGGACAAAAAAACTTGATTGGTGGAAAAGAGAGGATTAAGGAGAAGTTGACACATAATCCTAAAGTGTTCTAAATTAAGAGTATATATTTTTTTCCTTTAATGTTTTAAATTAAGCCCAATTGTTAGTAAATATGTTAAGAATAAAAGAAAAAAATGTGATTAGTTTAAAGAGATAAAAAAAAAAAGAATAAAAATAATAATTAAAGAAAATAAATAATTAAAAAAGGGACAAAAAAACTTGATTGGTGGAAAAGAGAGGATTAAGGAGAAGTTGACACATAAGCCTAAAGTGTTCTAAATTAAGAGTATATATAGATATAGATATATAGATATAGATTGTTAGTAAATATGTTAAGAATAAAAGAAAAAAATGTGATTAGTTTAAAGAGATAAAAAAAAGAATAAAAATAATAATTAAATAAAATAAATAATTAAAAAAGGGACAAAAAAACTTGATTGGTGGAAAAGAGAGGATTAAGGAGAAGTTGACACATAAGCCTAAAGTGTTCTAAATTAAGAGTATATACATAGATTGTTAGTAAATATGTTAAGAATAAAAGAAAAAAATGTGATTAGTTTAAAGAGATAAAAAAAAGAATAAAAATAATAATTAAAGAAAATAAATAATTAAAAAAGGGACAAAAAAACTTGATTGGTGGAAAAGAGAGGATTAAGGAGAAGTTGACACATAAGCCTAAAGTGTTCTAAATTAAGAGTATATATATATAGATATATAGATATATAGATATATAGATATATAGATTGTTAGTAAATATGTTAAGAATAAAAGAAAAAAATGTGATTAGTTTAAAGAGATAAAAAAAAGAATAAAAATAATAATTAAAGAAAATAAATAGTTAAAAAAGGGACAAAAAAACTTGATTGGTGGAAAAGAGAGGATTAAGGAGAAGTTGACACATAAGCCTAAAGTGTTCTAAATTAAGAGTATATATATAGATATATAGATATATAGATTGTTAGTAAATATGTTAAGAATAAAAGAAAAAAATGTGATTAGTTTAAAGAGATAAAAAAAAGAATAAAAATAATAATTAAAGAAAATAAATAGTTAAAAAAGGGACAAAAAAACTTGATTGGTGGAAAAGAGAGGATTAAGGAGAAGTTGACACATAAGCCTAAACTGTTCTAAATTAAGAGTATATATATAGATATATAGATTGTTAGTAAATATGTTAAGAATAAAAGAAAAAAATGTGATTAGTTTAAAGAGATAAAAAAAAGAATAAAAATAATAATTAAAGAAAATAATTAATTAAAAAAGGGACAAAAAAACTTGATTGGTGGAAAAGAGAGGATTAAGGAGAAGTTGACACATAAGCCTAAAGTGTTCTAAATTAAGAGTATATATATATATATATATATATATATATATATATATATATATATATATATATATAGATATATAGATTGTTAGTAAATATGTTAAGAATAAAAGAAAAAAATGTGATTAGTTTAAAGAGATAAAAAAAAATAATAAAAATAATAATTAAAGATAATAAATAATTAAAAAAGGGACAAAAAAACTTGATTGGTGGAAAAGAGAGGATTAAGGAGAAGTTGACACATAAGCCTAAAGTGTTCTAAATTAAGAGTATATATAGATATAGATATAGATATAGATTGTTAGTAAATATGTTAAGAATAAAAGAAAAAAATGTGATTAGTTTAAAGAGATAAAAAAAAGAATAAAAATAATAATTAAATAAAATAAATAATTAAAAAAGGGACAAAAAAACTTGATTGGTGGAAAAGAGAGGATTAAGGAGAAGTTGACACATAAGCCTAAAGTGTTCTAAATTAAGAGTATACTAGCTTAGTGCCCGTGCCTTAAAGGCACGGTTTATACGTGTAATTTGATTAGATCAATATTTTATTGTATTGTGATAAATTACTAATAAATTATTTTTATCAATAAATTTTATTGAATTTTTTTTTGAATTATTTTATATTTTATAAAAAATATATCAATTTTTAAAATAATTTTTTTTATTTTTATCATTTGTCACCTCTCCCTACATATATTATATCAAATTTTATTTTAGACAACATATAATAATATAACCAAATTTATTAAAGGTAAAATAATTTATGATCTTTTACTGAAATTGCCAGTGTGTTATAATTATAAAATTATATTTTATTAGCTTGTTTTCAAATCTATTCTTTAAATTTACTAATTATGGGTGAAATAAATGATCGGTAATCAACTTAACTCGAGTTGTGAAAATTAAAGACATTATTGGGACAATAATATTAAATTAAATTAATTGAATATTTATTATATTATGATCAAATAAATATAAATTCAATTTAAGATTATTAAATATTTTATTTGTGTATTTGGTGTTATATTACTCTTAATTAATGGTGTGTGTGATAATGAAAATTTGGAATGGTTTAGTTATGGTAAAGTTGTAAAAAATATCTAAAATGCTCAAATAATTTAAAAAATTCAAATTTAAAATCCATGAGAATAATCATAATTTTCATATTTAGAAATTTATTTTCTACATTTATTAACTATATATATGAACACAATCTAGATTTTATAGGTGGCTAGTTATTCGTTTAAACTCAATCCTCAATTAAATTAATTTAAGTTCATTTTAATTGTCCATTTATATCTATTTACTGAATAATAAACAATTTTAAGTTTTTTTAAATTTAGATATTATGAATATATTATTTACATACTCATAAAAAAAACTCTTATCAGTTTCATAACTCTTATTAGAAATATATTTTTACTTATAAGTACGTAAAGGATTCCTTTTAAATATTTTTGCTGACCATCTTTCAAAATATACTTTTAAAGAAAGTGTATAATCGTTAAGGAATTACTAATTTACGGAATTCTATCAATAACAATTGTCAAGGAATTACTAATTTTATTTTATTTTACTTTTATAAGTCAAATGTACAAAGTATAAATGATTTCAAAATTCACATCTAATTAAAATATGATTGTTCTCAAACAAAAATAAAAATACAATCAAATAAGAAAAATGTATGAGATTAATGTGAATCTAATTAAATTATTAATTAATTAAATTAAATTAGTTTTTTAGGTGGGGCCAAGGAAAAATTGCCACATAAGACTTGTTTTAAGGAGAGGTTATCATGTGACATCTTTCGCAAGTGTTTTAGTATTACTATACTTGTACAATTACCCGCAGCATGTGCGGTTTTATTCAATAGGCCATATATAATGAAAAATATTCTTTTCATATGAAAAAATTAGTTAAGGATTACATGGAAAATATTTGTAAATATATTATGAAGCATAAATGTTTTATAGATGGACTATTTAGATAATGAATATTTATCACTATTAGGCTTATTAAGAATGATAATTAGAAAGGTTTGGATCCACGCAAGTAGATCGTCGATATGCATTTTAGTTGATTGAATCAGATCCTTCAATTTAGGTTTCTACGGAACTTTTGAATACAACTTAAGAAATGTCTTAAAATATACATAGGTGTTTTTTAAAATAAATTAGGTTAAATAAAAAAAACAAAAATCAATGATTTTGAAAATGATTTAAGAAAATACCACCGTACATACAGTATGAATTTGTTAAATATAGTTCGGCAAACAAAAAATTGTTAAATATAGCCTGATTCGATAAAAAGAAATCAAATATGGATATACATCTTAACATAGGTGATCATTACAAAAAATAATTTATCAGGATAAAAAAAAACTTAAAAAGTAACTTAGAAATCTTCCAATTAATGTGGATAATATTGGTTAACATGCACAATAAAAAAACATTTAAAAGATTGAATCAGTTAACAATAAGATTTGATTAAAGATTTTTTTGGATATATAAATATTTGATTAAAGATAAATCTAGAGTACCTTGTTAAGATTTGATTAAAGAAATTTAACTAAAAATAAAATCACAAGTCGGCAAAAAATCTTTTTGTATTTTTTCGAATTCGCGTATTTTTTATCATTGAAATCAATTAATTTAATCAAACTTTTAAAATTAGGGATTGTGTAGTCCAAGCCCTTCATATTTTAAATATATATATATATATATATATATATATATATATATATATATATATATATATATATATATATATATATATATATATATATATATGGGGTATGTTAAGGGAATAGTTGTTAGAACTTAGAAGCATTGAACATGGTTCTGTATAAAGCGATTTGAGTAACAATGTTTGAGTAATAATAGTAGTTAAAATATAATGTTAGGCTTATTTTCTGTTAAATATCTCAATCTCATTTGGTTGAATATTTCACACAAATAATTAGTTGATTAAAAAGTCAAATTGAAATTTATTGATTAGATAAATAAATTAGATTAAAATGATTATCCGATAAAAAATAATTTTAAATGATTAATTATAATTAATTATTTAAGATGGGCCACCATTTATCTTTAATCAATCAAAATAAATAATTAAATTAAAGTGGGACCATGATTGATATTAAGTTGAGACATAAGCCTATTTTTATGGAAAATCCGCCATGTGGTATCTTAAACATTTGTTTTAGTATTATATTAGATATATAGATATATAGATTGTTAGTAAATATGTTAAGTATAAAAGAAAAAATGTGATTAGTTTAAAGAGATAAAAAAAGAATAAAAATAATAATTAAAGAAAATAAATAATTAAAAAAGGGACAAAAAAACTTGATTGGTGGAAAAGAGAGGATTAAGGAGAAGTTGACACATAAGCCTAAAGTGTTCTAAATTAAGAGTATATATAGATATAGATTAATTTAATATTAATATTTTAATAATAATAAATGAATATAACAATATAATCGAGAATGGAAATAATTGTTGGGGAGGAGTATATTTGTAAATTGAGTGAGTATGAAAAGATGAGTTTTGTGATAATAAGGATGCTATTGATAAAGTTGGAAAAATAAAAATGAGATGCTAGGATTATGTGGCGAAGAGAGAAGGGATACTAATATTTTACTCTTCTCTCTCCGCCAATACTCTCAGAGCATCTTTAACCATGATACTTATGTTGAGTACCATAACTTGCTTTTTGTCATTTCTCTCCCATCCACCTCATACAACCATGATACTTGACATGAGTATCTTAATTCACTTTTTGCAACAAAATTGTTTTTTTTTTTTTGTAATTTTTTTGGAAGTAAAAATCAAATAAGGCCCACTATTAATTTTTTATTAGGTAATATTCTATGGTATTGTGTAAGAATGAGTATCATACACATGATACTTGAACTCACTTTTCTTTATGGGTTCTTTCAAAAGTCTTACTTTTTCTTACATTTTTTTTAATTGCTATGGTACTTGGAGTACCACCATTAAAGATGCTTTTAGACCATGTTTATCAAGGGATACTAGGGATTCCCTAGTATCCCTTGATAAACATGGTCTAAGAGTCGACGTCGAGTAAGTTCCTCGATCACTTCTAGTCGACGTCGACCACTTCTAGTCGACGTCGAGTAGGTTCCTCGATCTCGAGTGGTCTTCGTCGTCTCTAGTAGCCTTCTTTTCGTCGAGCTCGGGTTGGGTTTTAGGTCTAGTTGACGTCGAGTAGATGTACTCGACGTCGAGTACAGTTCGTGCTCGAGTGGTTGCGTCTTCAGTCCTCGACTTGATCTTGCTCCCTTCTATAGTCGACTTCGAGTGGTCCTAGTCGACTTCGAGTAGAATCCTGTCTTTGTCTCTTCCTTTTGGTTTCGTCCCGGAATGACTCCAAATTCTGAAATATTAAACCAAAACTCGTGTAGACCTCAATTTATAGCAAAAAAGGTTATACTACACAAATTCAACATATTCCCAACCCGAAATATGCAATGTACTTATAATAAGGAGCTAAAATGTGCATGAAAACATGGTTACTTTAGTGGACATCAAATCACCCCATACTTAAGCTTGCTTGTCCCCAAGAAATAACTTGGATGGTCATTCAGGGGAAGCCTGCAAAAATTCTCAACATAATGGATTCATTGCCATATTACCCAACACTCAATTGCCATCCTTGAAAAGGTACTTAGTGCCCTCAAATCTGTGCCTGTGAATGAAAAGCAATTTTTGCGCACAAAAGGAGGTTATACAAAATAATTTTCTATGACAAAGCAACAATAATCAAGAGGACTTTATTTAAGCTAAAAAAGGAGTAGATAAGTAAAAGGCTAAGGTGGGCAATTTTTGGGCATGTGGTGTTAAATCCGGGGAAATGGATTATTTCCAAACTTTCTTTACCACATTCCTTCTTCATAAGATTCCTCATCTTTCACTTATTCGCTCGATGCTTTTTTCAATAATAACGCTTTTACCTCTCTAACCTCAGCATTGTCTTCTTGCAAGTCGCAAACATGGGTGTCATGAATGACCCTGGATACTTAGTGCTTTGGACTCCTTACCCGTGTGTCCCGTCCCGTTGAACTAACATCTCAACGAGCAGGGTCGATCTGCCTTTATCTCCTGAGGTGATCAGATTTTCTTTAACTCAATAAATTTTCCATAAATTTGATGATTCTCCTGCCAAACTTCAATAATGATATAACAACACAACAAACCATATAACATCTCCATAAAATGATTTCCATTCTCAACATAATCCCCGGATAGGGTATAAGGTAAAAAATGGACAATATAAGGCATATGTGGAGCAAGAATGATATAAAGGCAAGTAAGGGTCATAATATGGCTTTTTGTGATGCAATTAGACATAGGTATGGCTAGGAGTATAAAAATGAGCATATATGGAAAATTAAAATCCTCCGTCCTCTTATTGTGCAAAATGTCAAAAGCAACATCAATTTTCCTCACTTTTTGTGGTTTTTCCTAAAAAATCACACTTCATTGAGACTTCCCTTTTCTAGGCAATCTTGTGCAATATCTCTAACAAATCCATTCTTGCATCGTCGAGTCTTGCTTTGGCTTCCATGACACTATTTCTTTGAACAATTTACAAGCTTTGGGAGATGTCTCATAAATTAAACTCTGGGTTTGACAATTAAGCATAAAAATTAAAAATTTACCTAAAATTTACCATGTAAAACCAAAATCAAGAAAATAAAATATAAAATATAATAATGAGCTTTTCCCCCACCCCATACTTAGAATATACAGTGTCCCCACTGTATAAATCAATGTAAAACAAAGGTAAAGGAAGGGGCTCACCGAATAATGCATCGAAGAGTCAAAACAGGGGCTGTCGAGTGAAATGAGGTAGTCGACGTCGAGTAGAGTACTCAACGTCGAGTACAGTTACAGCATCGAGTGAAAGGTGGAAGTCGAGGAGGCTCCTAGGGTGGTCGAAGTCGAGTGGCCTACTCGACGTCGAGTAGATCTGTTCTGCTCGACCCTCCTTGTAGTCGACCTCGACTTGGCCTTAGTCGATTTTGACTGTTCTGTCAGGGACTTCGTCTTCCCCTCTTCGCGATTCTTTACGTTTCTTGGCCTGAAAAATTGTTAGTTTTCGCACAAAGACAAGACTTTCCACATGAAGTATTCAAAACCAAAATCAAAACCAAAACCAAAAGTTTTAAAGTCCTAAAAGAAAATTTTAAAAGTTTTATGTACATGCTCTAGATTTTAGAGTCGCTAGGCTGACTTCTCCATTTGTGCTTAGGAACCCTTAATGTGGGGCCCTCCTGTGCTTGGCCCTTCTCCTGGATCATCTAGGTCTTGATTGTAGTATGCAAGCTCCGTTGATAAGTTGTTGTTTGCATGGATGTCCCTACCCTTCTTCTTCTTCTTTCCAGCCCTAATCCTGCACAGGTTAGCTCGCCACGGGGCCTGATCTCCTCTAAAAATATTTTTATTTTTATTAATGGACAGAGGAGGAGTAGGGATTGTACCTGTTCTTACCTTTTTGTACCCAAAACAACAATCTTCGGGCTGAGGGTTAGTCGACGTCGAGTAGAGGTGGTCGACGTCGAGTACAGGGACCCCATACTTAGGCTTTTGGCATGTTTGGAGCTCAATAGGGGAGGTCGATGTCGGGTGGGAGTAGTCGACTTCGAGTGGAGTAGTCGACATCGACCGGGTGCAGTCGATGTCGAGTAGCTTCTTGGTGTTTTCCTCCGTCGAGTAGTCGACTTCTTGTTTGCTCGTCCATGTGGTTGCTTATACTCTTTACCTCCAGCCATGGAATTTCCTCCTTTATAGGGCCGAAAGAAAAGTCTAAGTCCTCGTTACCTACCGTGAAGATGAGTAATCGTTTCCTGACGCTGATATTGGCATCTGTTGTAGCTAGAAAAGGTCTACCAAGAATAATTGGGCAAGTAGGATCTTCCGTCATATCTATAATAAGGAAATCTGTGGGAATATAGAACTTACCAACTTGGACAGGGACATTATCAACCATACCTATAGGGATGACCACCGTATTGTTTGCCATGTATAACTTGGCATCCACAGGCTCTATTGCTCCTATCTTTACCTTTGACCAGATTGATAAGGGCATGATGCTCACGCTTTCTCCTAGATCACACAGTTCCTCATATCTATGTTGTCCAAATCCCACAGTAATAGAGAACTTACCAGGGTCAGGTCTCTTCTCAAAGAAATCCATCCTTTTGCAGTCGCTGGCAATTTCTGTGATTGATCGCTTGTTGCTAAGGATATCCTTGAGAAACTTGGCGTATACATGCATCTCTTGAAGGGCTTCTGTAAAAAGAATTGAAACATTTAGTTCCTGAAGCATCTTAACAAAGCGTTTGAACCTACCTGCAGTGGGATCTTTCAGTGTCTTGGATGGGAAAGGAAGCGTCTTTTTAGGTTTCAGAGCCAGAACAGTTGTCGGAGGTGCTGCAGAGTCCTCGACGTTGACTGAAGGGTCCTCGACATTGACTACATGAGTCGATGTCGAGTGTTGTTGATGTGCAGAAGTGTCCTCGATGCTGTGAGGCTGGTCGACTTCGGGTGGATCTACTCGACGTCGAGTAGACTGGTCGACGTCGACTAGGGTCTGCTCGACTTTGAGTGGATTTTTCGCTTCATCCTCCTCCTTTCCGACCTCTGGGTCGTGTAATTGGTGCCCACTTCTCAACTTTACAGCGTCGACTTGTCCGGATTGCCCCTTAGGATTTGGATCTGTATGCCCAGGGAGCTTTCCAGATGGTCTTGGGACCTGTTGCGCGAGTTGACCCATTTGAGTCTCCATGTTCTTTTTCCAGATGTCCATTTCCCCAAATCGTGTATTGAGGCTGTGGAGTTGAGTCTGGATGGCGCTGGTAGACTGCTACTATTGTGCCTGATTCCTCATCATCCCGGCGAGGATTATCTGTAGATCATCCTTCTATTGGTCCCTCTCTAGATGTCCTGGAGCTCTGTATGGTGGGGGGTTCCTAGGGGCACCTTGGTTCCTTTATGGTTGATAGAACCTTTGGTCCCCCATATGGCGATTGGGACCCCCTACGTAAGCTACCTCCTTATGAGTTTTTGCTAACCTGACTTGCTCTGTATGTGGGCACTCTAGGTTGGTGTGCCACTGTGAGCCGCATTCAATGCAAGGCTAGTTAACAGATAGAAATTTGACTTTCTTGAGGAGCTTGCGATTCTGATCTTTGCAGAACTGCTCCTTCACATCAGGATCAATCTCCTTAGAAGGCTCATATAGGGGCATGGATGGGGCTGGCCTTGCATAGGTGTTGTCGTCGTAATTCGCAGGAGCCCCATAGGTTTTGTCGAAGTTGGTGAGCCGTTCGATGGATGCCCACGCCTTTGCTGGTGTTTGCGTGAGGTATTCATATTGCATGTATTGATTGATCCTTTTCTTGCTGGCTAGATCAAGAGAGTTGTAAAAAATCTCCTGAATCACATATGGTGGCTGCCCATGAGTAGGGCAGAATCGCAGTAGATCCTTGTATCGATCCCAAGCTCGTGCCAACGGCTCCCCATGCTTTTGTTTGAAAGATGTAATCTTTTGGCGGAGGAGCGCTGTCTTGGCGGGAGGAAAGAACTTGTTGATGAACGCATTTTTAACCTCTGCCCATATTGTGAGGGATCGTGCAGGCAGTCCTTCAAGCCACTTCAATGTTGAACCTACAAGAGACCAACGAAAAGCTTTAATTCTCACATATTCAAGAGTAGCACATTCAACAATAGTTTGGCACATATCAAAAAAGCAGTAATATGAGCAAAAGGGCATTCATTAAATCTCCCTTCAAAAGCATTATTTTTAATTTCCTGAACCGGTAAATATATAAATGAGGCATAAGCCGAGTAGGAAACAAAAGACAAGCCCATACAAAGGGACTTGTGTAAAAAAATTGGTTCACCCCGCAAAAGAACCTCCACCACTATGAAACGTGTCTAGCGCCCCTTAAAGAGTAACATATCAAACTGAACCATGTAATGCCCCTCTTAAATTTAACATATAATACAAATCATGGTATTATATGCTAAATAAAAAAGGGGCCAAATTCAGTTAGGAGATGTTAAGCAAGAGGGCAGCACTTTTTACACAAGAAATTAGCCCATCCCAATAATATACTCCTAATATTCCTAATCCATCTATCATATCCCTATACCCCTCAAAACCGGCCACTGTAACCTTCCAAACCACAAAAGTATGACAGTACCACCAATGTTGTCTAACCCATGACAGTAGCTCACCTAAAACTTCAGCATCCTATACGGGCAAGTAGAGAGATCAACCAGGCTGATATTGCCCATCATCGGTCAAGCTCTCATCGTCCTCCTCGATTTCCGAGAGTTGCGCGAAGTACTTCACAACCTTATCCCCCGTCGACGGATCTTTGATAGCGGATAGGGCGTTGTAGAGCTCATCCATGGTCAAGGAGACACGGATGTCCCCGGGGATACGATTCTTCGTACCTCTTAGCAAGTAACTACCTTTCTTGATGCCTCCCACGGTCTGCCATCGCTTCGGAGCTGGTGTTTGGTAACCACTCAATCTCATTCTCCCATCCCTCGTGGTAGATAGCCCCGAGTCTTCCGCCCAGGCCGTAGCTACAAGCGCAGCACAAACCTTCGAAGAAACAGGGTCCGCCTTGAGTTCAGCATCACTCGTGTCCTCCAAAGAGCAAGGTTGCACCCTTTGGGTATTAGGAGACTTAGACACATCATTCGCAATCTTAACTTCCTCCTGTGTGCTATCCGTTTGTGTACCTGCACATTTCACCTCAATCGTGCACCTATCCTCTGTCATGCCAGGAAAGTTTACATCAGTAGCCACAGACGAAAGAAGAGCACAACGAGCACAGGTCGCCCAGCCCGAGTCTCCAACGTCTGCGCTAACAATCCCATGCTCATGAACCTCAGTTTGAACACCCATCGAGACTACAGCAGCCTTCACTGGTGGCTGAACCGAGGGGGAGACGACGGCACCAGGACCAGAGCAGCCCTCCTGCAGAACCCCCGAACCACCAGTAGTAGGCATAGCCTCTGGACTCAAACCAGCAGACACATGATCCTCATTTGAAGCATCACATCCGGCTAACTTAGAAACATAATCAGCCTTCGGACATGATATTTCCTTATGCCCGAAACAATTACACTTCATACAATTCCAAGGAAGCCATTCAAAAATAATTCTCATCTCACATTCGACTCCTTTATCATTTACCAATTTCACAAATTTCCTCCTAGTTTGTTCAACCGTGACTTCAACTAACATTCTAGCATATGAGAGGAGCTCATTCGTTGCCGTGTACTCATCGACACATAAAGGTGAGCCAATTCCGCTTCCGATGGTGCTCAGCATTGAATTAGAACAGAAAATAGGTGGGAGGTCAGGGATTCTCACCCAAATCGGTACCGTTTTGAAGAATCTCCAGTCCATTGGAGCTCCAGGGGACCACTGCTTCAGGAGGATGGGAGACGACCCGATCGACCAAGGGCCATGTTCGAGGACCCAGTCGACATCAGCTGTTGATTCGAAGCGAAACACTATGAGCCCAGAAGATTTGATGAAGATGTTAGGCTTACGAACCTTCCAGGCACCGGTAATGAAGGCTGAGATCGCTCGCTCAGAGATCGAAGGCCCCATGATGGCACCTATAAGGGAAGCTTCCCATGAAACACCAGCTGCTGCAGTGTCCTCATGTCTGTATCGAATGCAGTCCCCGTTAACTTGAGGGATGAAAGTTAACCTCTCCGAGATGGCACCCCGTCGGGGACCTCTAGTCACCTGGGCAAAAGAGCGCGCACCAAACTTAGGAACCAGATTAGGTTTCCTACCAGAATCCAAATCAACCCGGTTCGATTCACCCTTGTCCCCAACACCAGGATCTCCATTCGACATCAGCGGTGCGACAAGGGGCGTCGTGGAATCCCCACCAGTCGAGTCCACCAGATCCGACGAAGAAGGCGGCGGACAACCATGTGAAGCCGACGCATCTTCCCCAGACGAGCCCAGATTTCCCAGACCGGACAGAGATTCACCACCGTTAGCCGCTCCACCGTCTTCCAGATCCAGATCTGGATTCTTGCTCCCACCCGATTGAAATAATGTCGAGTGAATTTCTTTCTCTAATCTTGCCTTGCTGTCGAAATCCAAACCAATTTGTGAGCCCTTGGCCTTTCCTTTGCGCTTCGCCATACTCCGGCCACAACACAGGCCCCGGAGGCCGGCGCCGCCGCCGCCTGGAGCGAGAAAACCCTTTTCTACTGTTAATCGCCCTAATCGCCCTCTCACGGCTCCACCTTTGCGTCACATTATTTTTAATTTCAGTAAGGAAGGCAGTGCGAATTTCAAAGTCATTAGGAGGGACGAGAATAGCCGATTCCGACACTATCAGAGTCGGGTGCATGTAATCCTTTGCAGTAGTTGGATATAGGGCAAGCTCAGCCTAAGCCTGCCTTGTGCGTGCTTCTTCCCGATCAACGCGTGCTCTCTCAGTAGCGAGAGTAGAATTGTTGGCCGCTAACTCCGTCTGAAGCCTCTCGATCATTTGGGCTTGTGTTTCTGCGGTCGCCATGATCCTTTTTAATCTAGAGTGGATGTGTATAAGACGTTCCGGGTCGTCTAAGGCGTCAAACTCAGGTGGTTGACTAGAACGGCGCATACACCTGCAAAACAAAGCTCAAGGAAAACGTGACATCTGAATACCTAAGGCGTGAATGATTGCTTCCCCGGCAACGGTGCCAATTTGTTGTAGGAGGAAATCGAGTTCAAAATATAATAATAGATCAAACCAGATTATGCCCATGCAAATAAAGTTCAAGACTTCCTCCCAATTTAGCAAAAGGGAATCAGGATCGATCCTCGAGGAATCGTGTCAGCGGATAGGCGAATCTCACGAATGGTGATCGACCACAAAAGTACTCTACCTCGACTAGGTGGTAGTCGAAAGGGGTTAATACAGTCGATTTTGAGCAGCTAAAGGTACTGGGGAGTAGTCGACATCGACTAGGTCTCCTCGACATCGAGTAGGTCTGGTCGAAGTCGAGTGGCTCTGGTCGTAGTCGAGTGGCTCTGCAGAGACACAAACGGCATCGATCTTGCTTGATCGAGAGATTAGTGGTCAATGTCGACTAGGTTTAGTCAAAGTTGAGTAGGATCCAGTAACGTAATGAATTGCAAATTTCAAAATAAACAATATGAAAGAAAACTTCCAAGACCGGGGTTTGCAACAACGATAACCAAACATGCATAAGACAAGATAAAGAGAAATAATCATGCAAACACTACTACAAAATTGGGAAAATAACCCATAGAATATAACCCGGGCGTGTCATATACGGTGTATAAAGTGGTGAAATCAAAAATAATAAATTCGGATTACCTTTATATATCGGATATTGTAATGTCCGGTGTATAAAAGTACAATTTTTTAATTAAATAACCCTATAGAGGCACGCTCAGAACTCACTTGTGGTCATGTAAGTTAACATGTTTGATATCGATCTGTGATAAACTTGAATGGCATGAGAAGTTTCATACATGGTAATGAATGCAATTCAGTAAACCTTGGTATCAATGGGAAATTCATCAGCTAGGAATGTGAAGACTCGCTTATCCGTAGAGGCGCTGATTGTTCAATAAAATATCCCCTGCCCATTTTTTAATCTTAATGTTTGGTTCATTCCTTTTGAAAATTTATTGATCTTTGATATTAGTTCCTGACTTCCTTATATACTTAGGAAGGCATCTGTAGCCAGGTGTAGATTTTGAGATTTCAGTGAAGAACTAGGAATTTCTAAAACCAGTATAATTTGACCACAGTAGCTGGTTGAGAACAATCTAGAGTGTTTTTATACTGCCAAAGAAATGTCCAGAAGCTTCAGATATAGTCTTGGGGCACATATTTAACATTCTTGGTTCTTGAGAACATTGTACTGTCTGTTCCAATTGTTGTTAGGATGCAAGTTTGGGCTTCTGTTAGTTGAATGTGAGCTTTTGTCAGTATATAGACTTCGTAGCTGTAGGATCTGTTGCCACGACTTAAAACCAGATTGTTATTTTTATGTAGCAACCACATTGTGTTCAAGAGTTTATTGGGCTTCAGTAACTGATATGTTCGTGTTACATTTCACAAGATAATTGCTGGATTCTGTGGCATTCCTGTGTATTTGATTTATTGGTATATCCTAAGCTTACTAGAAATGAAAACTTAGAAACGTCCTTGACTATAACTTGCCTAATATGTTATTCATAACAAAAACTTTTCAATCTTGGAAAATTTGAATTTATTTGCAGCATCTTCCTGCCTATTTGCTTACGCTAACCCATAAAAGTATAATGTATTGCAGTATTCAGTCTAATCTTCACGTTTACTAGTAGCAGTTCTGTTCTCAATATAATGTGAGAACTTGATAGATGAGATTTTTGAACTCTATTCTTATTTTCGGGGAAAGACAACCTCATTCTTGAACCCACAGTAACCATGCTCATGTACAGGTAGAAGGGATTCAAGTACATGCTGATGAAGGAGGAATGACACAGAAACGTGGTGGTGTTTATTGGTTTATATTGCCAACAGAATGTAATAAGAATCTACCTCCCAAATTACTCCATTGACGTCTTTTTTTTGATGAATTAATTTTTTGCTCAAAATACAGGCTTTCAACATAACATTTCCATGGATATGGTTTTCATCATACATGTGTTGGCTTGGATGTCCTTTGTCCTTTTTCTCCAATTGCTTGTTTAGAACGATAAAAAGAATTTAACTCTTTGTTTCCATGCAGATCTTGGTTCATCATTTTGGGGAATGGTTCTGATTCTTGCATCCACAAATCTTATTGCTGCAAGGGTAGCTGATGGATGTTTTGCCTTTGCACTGATTGTAGTGCTTTTTGTCGCTAAAAATGTGAGTAAATCCTTGTACATTTTATAGGCATTTGAAATTTCTTTTTGGGGAAATATATCCATCATCTTACTACATCAGAAAGGTGAAAAATATCAAAGGCAGGCCTTAAATTCCACTTATGAAGACATCTATCTGGTAGTCGTTCACACCTAGATATATAGCTGCCATCTACTATCTAACCTCTGCTAAATCTAAATGAAACACAACCAAAATTCACTAAAGTTATCAGCTGAGAAAATTGGGAGAATATGTTGGAAAATTTATGTATTTAAATAACAAACAAGCGTGGGTTTCTAGATCTATATGTAGTTTCATGCGAGGACTTGCTTCTGAATTTAGGATCATGCAATATTACTATTCAGATTTCGCAAAACCATTGTAGACATTTATCCATTTCTGCTTGCTTTTGTACTTCAATGTTGATTTTCTTCTTTGTATTAAGTGACAGTTTTTATCTGTTAATGTATTTGTTATTGTACAGTGGACACTCCGAGGCCTTTGTATAGGTATGAACCTTCACTTATTCATAGTAAACATATTATCAATGCTCATTATATACACTCGATTCGCAGCTACTGTTGAGGTGCCTTAATAAAAGTCTTGTGACAAATCTCTATTTTCAAGGTTTAATCATATTCATTGCTGTGATTTGGACACTACAAGAAACAACAAAAGTATGTCGCCATTCTCCGTTAATGTAGCAAGATTCAATAACTAAAATGTCTTGTTCTTGTACATAGAGAGAATTTCTTCCCCATCACTAACTTGCCTACAATTGTCTTTTCAGGTTGATTGATTGATGATGAAGTAGCCAGGGTCTTCAAACTTATATGTTTTCCTCTTTAGATAATGGTTTCATACTCTTTATGACGAGATGTTTTATATTTTGGATGATGTTAATGTACTCTTTATGACGGGATTATTATATTTTGGTAAATCTATTTCTACTTTTGTAATCACATTCGTTGAGATGTTCTGAGTGGTGTATTTATTATAAAGTACATGCACGCACGTATTATGCATTTATACAGGTGGATTGAATGAAATATGAATATACTATATTAAAACAAGACATATTATATAACCTGGACCTCGAAATCCCCAGGTTATTTGTTCTTGATTTGACCATGAAAAAAGAGATAGAATATAACCCGGATATGCACGGACCGGTGTATATGCTCCGAGCAAATAAAAAATATTACAATATATAATAACCCAGACTTCAAATATCCGGGTTATTTCATAATCCCTTTATAATCCGGATATTGTAATATCCGGGTTATATTCACACCCCCAAATAACCCGGACCGGACCCCAAATACCCCGGACCGGATGGCGTGTAAATCGTGTGGATAATCGGCTTATCTGGATAAAATAACGCGGATATTCCAATGTCCGGGTTATTAACACCCCAAATAACCCGGACCAGATCCTCAAATAACCCGGACCGGGTGGTGTATATACCGTATGGATAACTGGTTTATTCGGTTAAAATAACCCGGATATAGTATCTGGTTAAAATAACCCAGATATAGGATCCGGGTTATATGGTGTACTGAGAATATAACCCGCTGACTTTTAACCCGGACCATATCCGGGTTATAAATGGTCAAATATCCCGGTTATTTTCCCTTTTTTGTAGTAGTGAAATCACACCAAAGGATTAAGCTTTCGCCTTTTCCCACAATTAGACAACTCTCTCAAGAAACCCTAATTGTATCCACCAATTTTATGTTTATAATCCAAGTGGTTAACATGAATCTCTATTAATTAAGGAATAAACATATAAAAGGCAGTGGATGATCAAAACACAATAAATGTCGAATCTTTACCTCAAACACGCATGGCTATCGTCGGGCTCACCCCGACCCTAGAAGTGGGTGAACTACTCGCTCTTCATCATAGGGAAACTCATCAATAATAAAAGAAAACTAAATTGTATTAATAAAATAAAACAAAGCTTACAACCGATCGAAGTCAATTTTGCTCTCGCCAAACAACTTCTTTCGGCCTAGCTCTCTCTCCTAACTCTCCTACTCTTGTGTTCTCTCTGAATTGGAATGATAAAAAACTAGCCCTATGGGCTTTATTTATAGGCTTTAGCCCTCACTAGCCAAGGTAAGCAAACTCTATCTAACCCTAAAGATATAAATTTGGATAAAAGAAACATTAATCTAAATCTTCTCAAATAACCAATCCAATCCACACATCCTCAGATTGGACCAACGGACTCGCGGCCCAAAAACAGCAAAGTCGACGTTGACCACTTCTAGTCGACGTTGAGTAGATGTACTCGAGGTCGAGTACAGTTCGTGCTCGAGTGGTTGCGTCTTCAGTCCTCGACTTGATCTTGCTCCCTTCTGTAGTTGACTTCGAGTGGTCCTAGTCGACTTCGAGTATAATCCTGTCTTTGTCTCTTCCTTTTGGTTTCATCCCGGAATGGCTCCAAATTCTGAAATACTAAACCAAAACTCGTGTAGACCTCAATTTATAGCAAAAAAGGTTATACTACACAAATTCAACATATTCCCAATCCGAAATATGCAATGTACTTAGAATAAGAAGCTAAAATGTGCATGAAAACATGGTTACTTTAGTGGACATCAGTTGGCCATGAACGAGAGACCGTCAGGAGTCTTTATCTAGTCATCCACGAGCTTCGTGCGGTGACTTGGGCCCTCCAGCCAAGAGGAAATGATCTCACCATCAGTTCGGGATCGGTATCGATCCAGCTCGATTTGGCGACGATTGGACTCGATCACAGCTTTACTCTTTTCTTCAGACATCATAGCATGCTTGGCCTCCAGGTCCACGGCCTTGGCATCTTTTTCCTCAGTAAGTTTCCGCTCTGCCTCCTCCAAACGTTTACATCGGCTCCCTACTTCCTTATGAGGCATACCAACCTCGACAAGCCTCTCCTTCATCCTTTGGAGCTCGCTCTCGAGATCTGCATTGCGCCAGAGCAATCGCATGTGCCTCTCCCAACCATTCTTTGTGAAGACTCGCCCCTATCCAAAAGAAAGGAGACTCATTTAAAAACAGAGCCGCGTGGCAGAAGTAACACAAAAAAATAAAGTAAGTCATCTTACCCAGTTGCACCAGCGGTCTTGTTCCATCGCAAACTACTCGTCGGTGAGGTGGTCTAGAAACCGCTGCTCCTGTATTCACAGGTTGGGAGGAAAAACAAGTTGCTGAAGCTCCTCGCTGCTAAAGCCTGGTATCCTATAGACCGGATGCTCCCGCGCGTCCAGATGAAAGACCGCGGTGTCCCAGTCAACCCCTTCCCAAACAGGGAAAGGCCCTTTGCTTTTTCGCTTTGGCCTTGACCTAGAGGTCCCAACCTCGACGGGAGGGATTGGTTGGGGAACCAGCAGGGTTGTCCCTGAAGGAGATGGGGCCTCAGCAACCGGAGATACATCAATCTCAATGATAGTGAGGGGAACCTTGGTCCGCGGAGGAGGCGGAGGAAGAGCAACATATGGAGTCTTATCTTTGGACGTCTTCTTAGGCTTGGCCTTGGACTCGAAAGTCCTAGGGCATTTGAGAGCCTTGATTACATCAAAAGACATCTTCCTCTTCGATGATGCCGACTGGAAAGCGAAACTCTTCACCGCGTCAACCATAGCTTTCAATTCTCGAGCGTCTGCAAAAGAAGAGGAATGTAAGCATAAAGCGTACATGTCAAGTAGGATAGACAGATGAAAAATTCTGAAAGTCCGCCATAACCTATCCGCGGATGAGGCAAGCTCATCTCCAATCTCAAGGGGGGTTTCTTTGACACGACAAAGTGTTTTTCAATCTGCTTTAAGTTCTCCATGGCTCTTTTCTCCACGCGTCTATAGAAACATGGCTCGGTGTGGAAGTTCAGGATTTGTTAGGATGGCTCGCGAACTAGAAACCATTTATGCCTCCATTCCGGTTTGCTGGTGTTACGATCAACCACCAGGACGCTGAGTTTTGCTTGAAAGAAATTTTCTTGGGTTCCCCCATGACCCATGATAAGCATATTTGAAAAAAGGTTCAAAGAAGGCTTGACCCTGATTTCCAGAGAGCGCATTACAAAAGAGATGAAGAACAACCAGCTGTTGGGAGCAAGTTGGGCAGGGCTAAGGTCACACTCCTTTAGGTATCGTCTAACGAGGTCAGGAAGAAGAAGTCTGAAACCCTGGACCAAGCTCTCAATTTAAGCGACCAAGCAGCCGGGATAAGTGTCCAGACTCCCACCTCCATCCACGGGCAAGCATAACACAACACCCTCTGGCCAGGGGAATACGCGCGCAATAACCCCCAAGTCTTCAGGGTTGTAAAGGTTAATCCTTCGCGGTCCTGACTATTCGGAGACGTGATGGGTATCACCCTTTCAGGCGAGACCACTGGGACAGGTCCTGTCGGCAAAGAGCTATAATCTTGCCTAAAGAATCACGCTTGAAGGATGACCTCGTCATAGAGGACAGGTTGAAAATCCCCCAAAACCGAGGAAAAACGTTGCTTGGCTGGGTTCAACACCTCCCTCGTTGGCAAGTCAGTGCACCTATCCTAGTCCTTATACGAATGTTGAGACTCTAGAGACTCAAGAATAGAATTAGTCCTGGAAGACGAAGTTTCTTCATCAGACCCCGTTGGAGAAGAGTCCGCGGGGGAAGAAGGGTCTCCACAAAGACGGGGAGGAGAAGAATAAAAGGTTGGGTCCACCGGGGTTTTTGACTGGTGAATGGTACCCTATTAGAATTTTACCCATTAGAATTTTACCCTCGACTTTCTCAGAAAAAGTCGAGCCGCCTATGACTCGGGCACTGCCAGAGCTCTCTTGAGAATTCGACATGGATGAATCAAACCTAATAAAAGGAGATAAAAAGGCAAACTCAGGCTCTGCCCCTATTGCGCGGATAGAAGCCAACAAGAGGAGGCCTAAAAACTTCAAAAGCTTTCTGGGCAAAAGGACAAAACCAGAGAGAGGGTAGAGAGAAATTACCTGAACGAGATCGGAAGCGCTAAGACCACAGCGGCAAGAGGAGGAAGCAGTAAAAATGGAACACAGTAAAAAGAAATGGGGGAAAATCCTCTTTTTATAGGCTTTTCTGATCGGCGTTTCACCCCCTCACCATAAATGCACGTATCCAGCTCTCGACGCCCATCAATCATTTAACTGAGCCCACATGAGCAGGGCCCAACCAGGCCCATAGAAAGCCCACCAGGCTTTTTCGCTTTCAAGAAGAATGAGAAGGGGGGGGGGGGGGGGTGATACCCTCGAAAAGGTCAGTCCGCGGCGCGGCCTTTAGTACACGCCACGGACCGAGGAGTTGTGATGAGGCCCAAAATACCGAAAAAGGAAAAAACCAGAAATAAAGGAAGAAGGGAATAAAACTGAACCGCGGACAAGGAATAAAAATGCTCCACGAACGGCAGACACAAAAGGGAGTTAGGAGGTGTCCGACATGCCCCCCATCCATGTGTCGCCACCCGGAAAACACGTGGCAACCAGTACACGACAAATGGCGAAATAGGCAGGTTGACGTGTCTCGGAGGCATTTCCTACCCTGACTATAAAATCCAAGAATTACTCTGAAGAAAGGGCTTTTTGGACAAACGGGAAAGGGAAATCTCAAAGATAGTAGGAAACGTAGGAGCGGTTAAGTCCGTAGAATATTTCAGCTATCAACTCGACAATTCCGTGTATAACTAAAATCTTTAGGAAAGGACCAGGTCGAGGATCACAGGTATTGGGAGCTTAGATACGCTGAGTTTACATCGTAATGTTTCCTACCCCCGGGATGAACCTCATCCCTTTTAAAAGGCCTTGATGAGGCCATTGCCCGAGAAGCGGATTGAGCCAAGCTCCAAACCGTGCGGCACTGGTGAATGCCTTCCGCCATCCACGGATGGTTAATCCAGGTAAGACCGTCTATCATCAAAAGGTAATTGCGGCCCAGGTCAAGGTGTTCCCCTCAAGAAGGAGAACCTTGGGGACGCTCCAAGTAAGACCACTGACCAATCAAATTCGCGCGCATGGCTCCAAACTCCCCCACGGTGATGTGGAATGAGGCTTTTTAATTTGTGGTTTCATCAATGACAATATAACTAATGATGCAGAAGAGAGCTAGTGGTTAATTCGTTTGAATAATTAAAAAAAAGCACATTGTGTGTACGTTGTCTTGATAGTGAATGATTTAATATTCCTTGAAAATCTAAATATATAGACGTGGTGGGAGATCCTTGAGTTATAAAAAAGATAAGGCCATACCAAGGTTCTTAGAGCAGCTACATCGACGTTTTTAAACCCCATAAGTAAGCAATTTAATAATATAAAATGGAATCCTTGCAAAAAAAAAATTAAATACAAAGAACGATGTGATGGATTGCTTCACAAACAACTCTAAACAACAGGTAAAATACAAAGAAAGTGGGGCCAGGTGCTACAGTAATGCAGAAGGATCGGAGGTGCAGAAGGAGAGGTCACATGGGCCTTGAAATGTTTTACAACAGTTGACAAGTGGCCTTCCATATTGAATTTTTTTTTCTGGATGATCAATTTTTTTTGCTAATATTTAATTATTTAGTGTGATAACGGTTATATAATTATTTAGTTTACTATACACATAAATATATTAGATAATTTAAATTCATATATAATTATTATTATATCATATAATTATTATTTTTATAATTTTGGTAAAAAAAATTAAGGAACCCTTATTAGTTGTAGGTATGTGAGTGAAAAAGTATAATGTGTTGTTAAAAGGATAAAGGGAACCTTGTTGGGTTGCACGGATGCGGGTGCTCTTACGTAAGAAAAACAAGCAGGGAATATATATCCAAATGATTCCCCGAAACACCTTTAGCCACCCAAAAAAAAAATAACCCCCCCCCCCCAACACAAGGGAGCCTTAGGCGGCTCCTCTCTATTTTTCCTACTTCTCAATATTCCATTTCTGCTTCAAACATGAATTCTGTTATGGATACACGCAATGCGCATTTACAACCGTGCAATTTGACGATAAATTTCCGTCTTTTTTCCTCTCTTATAAAACGTCACTTTTGATTAAAGGTTTGAAATTAAATCTGCAAAATTGACAATGATTTTATGCTTGTTAATTACAATTTACAAGTGTTGGGTGAGAGAAAAACAATTGAAGGGAGACAGGCAAACTGGATTTGATGTTTCTACCGAAGAACGGAGCGAGCATCATTCAAGCTCTAGTCAGTTGCTCATCGAGATTTGATTTCAATTGGAAAGGAGGAGAGCAGAATGGAGAGAAAAGGGATCCTCTCACGGTTTGTCCAACTGTAACTGCTCCCCTTTCACGGTTTCCAATCCAGGCTGATGTGATATCATAAGTTGTATGATGTCATCATTATGTAATAATCTTCTAGAAGTCTTAGCTTACCAATCAATTCATCTCGTATTGATATAAATAGACTCCCTGTGTAATAGATGAAGTAATTTTGTTGGCCGAATTCAATAAAGCAATACAACAGTAATCTCTCCTCTCATCAAATTCTCTCAATATGGTATCAGAGCCGCGTTCGATCGCGCTCAATCTTCTCTGATCTTGTTGAGGTTTTGGAGTGGTAGCTTGCTCTTTTCGCCATATCTGTGTTGCTCAGTGTCTGCTTCAGCTTCACCATGGCATCAAGCTCTCCACCACATTCACCAGGCTCAATCAATACTGGAAGTCGATGAAAAACTCAAATCACGATGACAGATTTGCAGAATCCATTGTTCATCCATCCATCTGATAACTCTGGTATGAATCTATGCTCCATTCAACTTGTTGGTGAAAAATATCGTCAATGGAGTAGATCCTTCACTAAGGCTTTATCGGTCAAGAATAAATTGTGGCTAATTGATGGATCCCTAGCTAGATCTGCAGACAATGCTCTTCAATGGGATCGATGTAATGACATGGTATGCTCTTGGTTACTAAATACTGTGTCTAAAGATATTTACAACACAATTGATGAATATGACACTGCTAGGGAGATGTGGCTAGATCTAGAGGAGAGTTATGGTCAGAGGAATGGTCCTCTTGTGTTTGAAATTACTCGAGGTATTCATGAGTGTCACCAGGAGGAATCAGATCTGACTGAATACTTCACCAAGCTCAAGGGGCTTTAGTGTAGGCAATCTGTATTCCTTCCTGCCATCAAGTGCAAGTGTGGGAAGTGTGAGTGTGATTTGCAGAAGCAAGCCTCAGATGCAGATATGGAGAACAAACTCATAAAATTTCTTATGGTGCTTCATTAGAGGTATGATGGAGCTCGTCGCCAGATCCTCATGACTACTCCTCTTTTAACTTCGAATACTGCACATTCCTTGCTACTTCAAAGTGATCAGGGGCGTAAACATGCAGACAAGAAGGTTAGCAAGCCAGATGCTACTACAACTTTTATGTCCAAGCAAGAGGATGCTAGATCTACGAGAGGTGTTCTAGCTCCAAAGTAGGAGGAAGAAAAGCCACGTCGAGCAAAATGTAGTCATTGTTCTGGCAATCACAGGATGGAGATATGTTGGGAGTTGATAGGTTACCCCAGCTGGCACTCTAAGAGCAAGTTTAAGCCACAAACTCCTCAATCTAAGGGTGCAGGGCAATCTAAGAAGCCTACTTCTGGCCCAAAGGCTAATGCAGTTAATTGTTGTGAGCTGAATCTGCCATGTTTTACACTTAAGTTTATATCGATTTCTGCATACATTGCATTCATTTGGGCTTAGATAGTACAGAATCTATGTAGTTTATGTTTATTTGCCAAATTTTGGAATCTACACCAGTTTCTGTTTAATTCGCAGAATTCGAGGCGTTTTACAGCAATTCTAGAGAAGTTCAGAAAAGCTCGGAAAACAGCTACAGAAGTCCAAGGTGAAAGCAGCAACAGAACAAATCGAATCAGTCTGAGAGTCAAGGTTACTCGATCTCGAGTAGACCTTACTCGACCTCGACGAGCATGTCCGAGCAACCTTGGTCGAGCAAGCCTGATCAAGAGAGCTGAGTCAACCCGACTTCCGGAGCCAACTCGATCTCGACAAACCCTAGTCGAGATCAACTACGCCTCAGCGCCACACCCGGAGTCGACGAGGCGAGAAGCTGCCCGAGAAGCCGAGGACGAGAAGCCGAGCACAGCCCTACTCGATCTCGACAAGCCCTAGTCGAGATCGACGAGCCGTCCAACATCAGTCCGAGTCCATGCCGAGGAGAAGATGCTCGACCTGGGGAGACCACCACTCTACTCGATCTCGATGAAACCTTGTCGAGATCGACGAGCCCCTGAGTCCAGATCCGAGCCAGTCGAGTAGAGCCACCCGAGGAGACCTAGTCGATGACCCACTCCTACTCGACATCGACAAGAGGTACTCGAGGTCGACAAGCACCAGGAGCCAAGACCGAGCCACATCGAGCAGAGCTAGCCGGGAAGTCCAGTCGACGATCAATCCTACTCGAGGTCGACGAGCCCTTGTCGAGGTCGAGTAGCTCAAGTTCCAGAAACACGTCGAGTTGATCAGTCCTAGTCGAATTGGAGTTGCTTGGGCGTGAAGGAAGTTGATTTGGCCGAGAGATCTATCCAAAGTTGATCAAATCTATCCATGGAAGGGAATCTATCAAGACATGAAGACTTACCTTAGTTAGATTTATCTTTTCCTTAGTTGATTTATTTCCATTAAGCAATTTATTTATCTTTTAAAGCTTTAGATATAATTTTAGATAAAGATAGGAGATTCTATCCTTGGCTAGCAAGGACTAGAAGGCTATAAATAAAGCCCATGGGGCTGGTTTTTCATTCATTCCAATTCGAATTCACAATTCCATTCAAGTAAGTAGGATAGAGAGAGAGAGAGTTTGTAGCAAGCAAGGTGGAAAGGCGAAAGCGGATTTGTCTTGTCGGTTGTAAGCTTTCTTTATTTAATTTAATGCAAGTTATTTTCTTTTGTTATTTAATGTCTTTCTTGATGATGAGGCGTGAGTAGTCCACCCACTTCTGGGGCTGGGGTGAGCCCGACGGTGGCCATGTGAGGCGATGCGATAAAGGTCAGATCATTTTGTGCAATTCATCTTCTATCCCTATGAGCATGATTCTTTTGCGAGAGTTGAAGGTGATCCTTGTTTGTGTTATTGAAGCGAACGTGATCTTAATGCAACTTGGATTAATTATGTGAAAAAGGGTTAGTAACAATTAGGGTTTATGCGAAAGCCTCTATATGCCTATTTGTTAATGACGAAAGTTATTTGATGGAAAGCATGATCTTTTATTCCTTTATGTGTTACTTTGCATGGTTATCGTTGTGGTGTTGAAACCCTGGCTTTGGAAGTCTTTTAGCATATTGATTTATTTCTGTCGAAATTCTGAGTTTTGTTCGAGATTCTGCAAATTTAAGTTTCTGTTTCCAGTCGACATAGAGTAGACCTTTGTCGAGATCGAGTACTGCCCTTGTCGATCTCGAGTAGGAGCTGGTCTAGGTCGAGTTGGTTTTCTTCTGTTTTCGTCGATTTTCACTTTCTGAGTTTCTGTTGTTCACAGCTGTGGTCGATCTCGAGTTGACTCTTGTCGAGATCGACAAGCCTCTGCCTTTGCTTTTAGTTTCTGCTTTGCTTTGTCTTTTCTGTTTTGCTTTGTTCTTTGCTTTTGTTTTTCTGCTTTTATTTCTGTTTCTTTTCTGTGTTTCTGTCTTTCTACTGCTTTGCCTGTGAGAATTTACAGCTACCTGAGAACTGCTGACGTGCTTCCTCGTGGATTCGATCCTGACTTTCTCTTACTGCATTGGAGGAGTCTTGTATTTATTTGCTGGGGCCTAAGTCTGGTTTGATCTATTTTCATTATATTTCATACTCGATTCACTCCTTACAACAAATTGGCGTCGTTGCCAAGGAAGCTATCATTCGCGCCTTAGGTAGTCAGATCTCACTTTTCTTTTGAGTTACTTCGCAGGTGTATGCGCCGTTCTGGTCAACCACCTGAGTTTGACACCTTAGATGATCCGGAACATGTCCTACACATCCATTCTAAACTGAAAAGAGCCATGGCGGCCGCAGAAACACCAGAACAGCTGATACAGAGGCTTACAAGGGAACTGGCCGCAAAAGATGCTGCTCTCGCCGCTGAGAGAGCAGGAAGGGAACAAGCAGAAGCTAAGCTTGTGTTGCGTAAATGGGAACATTACACTAAATCACCCAAACCAACAAGGACAAGTTGGTTCGACAATGTCCCCTTCTATGAGCCAGTCGACAGTGACTACCTGGACTCGACATGTACACATTCTGGAGGAACTGATCCGGAAACACTAGCCGAAATCATCTGTACCACAGAAACCCAGGTATGTCCTTCCTCTATTTCGATATCTGCTTCGCTATCTATCTTTGAAGAATCTTTGGAAGGATCCCAAGAAGAAGAAGAGCCACCAACGCAAAATCCGGACGTCGTTGCCCATGGTGCTTCAAGGTCGCTTTTACCTTACAAGGTGAAGGCTATCCCCGATGATTTTGAGCAACCGATGTTCATATTCAAGTATGGGGTCCTTGCAAAGTGGCATGAAGCTCCATAAGATGAGGTGGAAATATCTCTTTCCACTCCACCGTTTTGCTGTGATGGAGACGCGCAAACAAATCAACCAATGGAGCGAAAGAGGTATGATTATAAGGTATGCAAATTTCCTTTATATATTCCTTTATGCATGCCAGCTGGAGCCCAGGAAGATGGATGGGTGGAGCCATGGAGCGTCCACTCGGGGAGGTTTAAGTTTCTTCACATGATGCCCCCGGATGACATCCCACGCTTCCCACCACCGAAGGAACCACCAGATCCACCTATACCTCCGGACAAAGATGAGCCAGGCTAATGCACAAGCGGAGAAGTCGGCCTAGCGACTATAAAATCTAGAGCTTGTAAATAGACTTTTTAGGACGTTTTGAGACTTTGTTGCTTTTTGAAACACTTTTAGTTTGCTATTATGGGTACATGTCTTCTACACTTTTCAGGACCATGGATAGAACCAAGAAAGTCATACTCGGCCAGGAGGTGCTCCATTCGATATTTAGAGAAATCTGCACATCTGTCTTGTGAGTTTCTTTCTTTACCCTTACCTTGTTTTTATACAGTGAGGACACTGTAATGTTTAAGTATGGGGTGGGGGAAGGGCTTACTTTGTGCATATTTGATCATATTTGACATTATGTGTGCATGTTTAAAATTTAGTTCTTTGAATTGCTACATGGCTATTTTGGAATGCATTATTGACTTATGTGCATATATGCATGTTTTCCAAAATTTGAGAAAAATGACCCCCATTTAAAATTTTGAATAATGTCATGGAAGCTTATATTGAACTCGACGATGCAAAATTGGATTCATTAGAGATATAGCATGAAATTGCCTAGTAAAGGGAAGTCACAATGAAGTACATTATTTTATTGAAAACCATGAAAGGAGGTAAAATTTGAAATCGCTTTTGACATGTTGCATGATAAGATGATGGAGGACTTTATATTTCCATATAATGCTCATATTGTTATAATCCTAGCCTTACCCATGCTTATGCATCACAAAAGCCATTATATGCCTTGTTTCAAATATTGCTCCACATGATCTAAACATTTGCCATTCTTTACCCTATCCGGGGATTATGTTGAGAATGATGTTACATTATGGAGATTGTCATATGGTGTTTGTGTGATTGTTATCATTATTGAAGTTTGGCGGAATTATTTGAAATATATGGAAAATTTAATGAGTGAAAGAAAATCCGATCAAAGATCGACCCTGCTCGCTGAGATAATAGTTTGGCGAGATGGGACACCAGGTGAGGAGTCCAAAGCACTAAGTATCCGGGGCCATTCATGACACCCATGTTTGCGACTCGCGAGAAGGCAGTGCTGAGGTTAGAGAGGTAAAAGCATTATTATTGAGAAAAAGCATTATGAAAGGTGATGAATCTCAAAGAGAAGGAATGTGGAAATTCAGTTTGGAAATACTCCATTTCCCCGGATCATTAGCACCACATTGCCAAAAATTGCCCACCTTTAGCCTTTTACCAATCTACTCCTTATTGAGCTTAAATTAAAGTCCTCTTGATTATTGTTGCTTTGTCACATAAAAATTATTTGTGCATAACCCTCCTTTTGTGAGTAGATGTTGCTCTTGTATATTTACACATGCATGGATCTGTGACACTAGTACCTTTTCGAGGATGGTAATTGATTGCAGGGTTATATGAGAATGAATCTAAGATGTTGAGAGTTTTGATTTCTTCCCCTGAATGACAAATAAAAGTATTGCTTGAGGACAAGCAAGCTTAAGTATGGGGTGTTTGTTGTGAGCTGAATCTGCCATGTTTTACACTTAAGTTTATATCGATTTCTGCATACATTGCATTCATTTGGGCTTAGATAGTACAGAATCTATGTAGTTTATGTTTATTTGCCAAATTTTGGAATCTACACCAGTTTCTGTTTAATTCGCAGAATTCGAGGCGTTTTACAGCAATTCTAGAGAAGTTCAGAAAAGCTCGGAAAACAGCTACAGAAGTCCAAGGTCAAAGCAGCAACGGAACAAATCGAATCAGTCTGAGAGTCAAGGTTACTCGATCTCGAGTAGACCTTACTCGACCTCGACGAGCATGTCCGAGCAACCTTGGTCGAGCAAGCCTGATAAAGAGAGCTGAGTCAACCCGACTTCCGGAGCCAACTCGATCTCGACAAACCCTAGTCGAGATCGACTACGCCTCAGCGCCACACCCGGAGTCGACGAGGCGAGAAGCTGCCTGAGAAGCCGAGGACGAGAAGCCGAGCACAGCCCTACTCGATCTCGACAAGCCCTAGTCGAGATCGACGAGCCGTCCAACATCAGTCCGAGTCCATGCCGAGGAGAAGATGCTCGACCTGGGGAGACCACCACTCTACTCGATCTCGATGAAACCTTGTCGAGATCGACGAGCCCCTGAGTCCAGATCCGAGCCAGTCGAGTAGAGCCACCCGAGGAGACCTAGTCGATGACCCACTCCTACTCGACATCGACAAGAGGTACTCGAGGTCGACAAGCACCAGGAGCCAAGACCGAGCCACATCGAGCAGAGCTAGCCAGGAAGTCCAGTCGACGATCAATCCTACTCGAGGTCGACGAGCCCTTGTCGAGGTCGAGTAGCTCAAGTTCCAGAAACACGTCGAGTTGATCAGTCCTAGTCGAATTGGAGTTGCTTGGGCGTGAAGGAAGTTGATTTGGCCGAGAGATCTATCCAAAGTTGATCAAATCTATCCATGGAAGGGAATCTATCAAGACATGAAGACTTACCTTAGTTAGATTTATCTTTTCCTTAGTTGATTTATTTCCATTAAGCAATTTATTTATCTTTTAAAGCTTTAGATATAATTTTAGATAAAGATAGGAGATTCTATCCTTGGCTAGCAAGGACTAGAAGGCTATAAATAAAGCCCATGGGGCTGGTTTTTCATTCATTCCAATTCGAATTCACAATTCCATTCAAGTAAGTAGGATAGAGAGAGAGAGAGTTTGTAGCAAGCAAGGTGGAAAGGCGAAAGCGGATTTGTCTTGTCGGTTGTAAGCTTTCTTTATTTAATTTAATGCAAGTTATTTTCTTTTGTTATTTAATGTCTTTCTTGATGATGAGGCGTGAGTAGTCCACCCACTTCTGGGGCTGGGGTGAGCCCGACGGTGGCCATGTGAGGCGATGCGATAAAGGTCAGATCATTTTGTGCAATTCATCTTCTATCCCTATGAGCATGATTCTTTTGCGAGAGTTGAAGGTGATCCTTGTTTGTGTTATTGAAGCGAACGTGATCTTAATGCAACTTGGATTAATTATGTGAAAAAGGGTTAGTAACAATTAGGGTTTATGCGAAAGCCTCTATATGCCTATTTGTTAATGACGAAAGTTATTTGATGGAAAGCATGATCTTTTATTCCTTTATGTGTTACTTTGCATGGTTATCGTTGTGGTGTTGAAACCCTGGCTTTGGAAGTCTTTTAGCATATTGATTTATTTCTGTCGAAATTCTGAGTTTTGTTCGAGATTCTGCAAATTTAAGTTTCTGTTTCCAGTCGACATAGAGTAGACCTTTGTCGAGATCGAGTACTGCCCTTGTCGATCTCGAGTAGGAGCTGGTCTAGGTCGAGTTGGTTTTCTTCTGTTTTCGTCGATTTTCACTTTCTGAGTTTCTGTTGTTCACAGCTGTGGTCGATCTCGAGTTGACTCTTGTCGAGATCGACAAGCCTCTGCCTTTGCTTTTAGTTTCTGCTTTGCTTTGTCTTTTCTGTTTTGCTTTGTTCTTTGCTTTTGTTTTTCTGCTTTTATTTCTGTTTCTTTTCTGTGTTTCTGTCTTTCTACTGCTTTGCCTGTGAGAATTTACAGCTACCTGAGAACTGCTGACGTGCTTCCTCGTGGATTCGATCCTGACTTACTCTTACTGCATTGGAGGAGTCTTGTATTTATTTGTTGGGGCCTAAGTCTGGTTTGATCTATTTTCATTATATTTCATACTCGATTCACTCCTTACAACAAATTGGCGTCGTTGCCAAGGAAGCTATCATTCGCGCCTTAAGTAGTCAGATCTCACTTTTCTTTTGAGTTACTTCGCAGGTGTATGCGCCGTTCTGGTCAACCACCTGAGTTTGACACCTTAGATGATCCGGAACATGTCCTACACATCCATTCTAAACTGAAAAGAGCCATGGCGGCCGCAGAAACACCAGAACAGCTGATACAGAGGCTTACAAGGGAACTGACCGCAAAAGATGCTGCTCTCGCCGCTGAGAGAGCAGGAAGGGAACAAGCAGAAGCTAAGCTTGTGTTGCGTAAATGGGAACATTACACTAAATCACCCAAACCAACAAGGACAAGTTGGTTCGACAATGTCCCCTTCTATGAGCCAGTCGACAGTGACTACCTGGACTCGACATGTACACATTCTGGAGGAACTGATCCGGAAACACTAGCCGAAATCATCTGTACCACAGAAACCCAGGTATGTCCTTCCTCTATTTCGATATCTGCTTCGCTATCTATCTTTGAAGAATCTTTGGAAGGATCCCAAGAAGAAAAAGAGCCACCAACGCAAAATCCGGACGTCGTTGCCCATGGTGCTTCAAGGTCGCTTTTACCTTACAAGGTGAAGGCTATCCCCGATGATTTTGAGCAACCGATGTTCATATTCAAGTATGGGGTCCTTGCAAAGTGGCATGAAGCTCCACAAGATGAGGTGGAAATATCTCTTTCCACTCCACCGTTTTGCTGTGATGGAGACGCGCAAACAAATCAACCAATGGAGCGAAAGAGGTATGATTATAAGGTATGCAAATTTCCTTTATATATTCCTTTATGCATGCCAGCTGGAGCCCAGGAAGATGGATGGGTGGAGCCATGGAGCGTCCACTCGGGGAGGTTTAAGTTTCTTCACATGATGCCCCCGGATGACATCCCACGCTTCCCACCACCGAAGGAACCACCAGATCCACCTATACCTCCGGACAAAGATGAGCCAGGCTAATGCACAAGCGGAGAAGTCGGCCTAGCGACTATAAAATCTAGAGCTTGTAAATAGACTTTTTAGGACGTTTTGAGACTTTGTTGCTTTTTGAAACACTTTTAGTTTGCTATTATGGGTACATGTCTTCTACACTTTTCAGGACCATGGATAGAACCAAGAAAGTCATACTCGGCCAGGAGGTGCTCCATTCGATATTTAGAGAAATCTGCACATCTGTCTTGTGAGTTTCTTTCTTTACCCTTACCTTGTTTTTATACAGTGAGGACACTGTAATGTTTAAGTATGGGGTGGGGGAAGGGCTTACTTTGTGCATATTTGATCATATTTGACATTATGTGTGCATGTTTAAAATTTAGTTCTTTGAATTGCTACATGGCTATTTTGGAATGCATTATTGACTTATGTGCATATATGCATGTTTTCCAAAATTTGAGAAAAATGACCCCCATTTAAAATTTTGAATAATGTCATGGAAGCTTATATTGAACTCGACGATGCAAAATTGGATTCATTAGAGATATAGCATGAAATTGCCTAGTAAAGGGAAGTCACAATGAAGTACATTATTTTATTGAAAACCATGAAAGGAGGTAAAATTTGAAATCGCTTTTGACATGTTGCATGATAAGATGATGGAGGACTTTATATTTCCATATAATGCTCATATTGTTATAATCCTAGCCTTACCCATGCTTATGCATCACAAAAGCCATTATATGCCTTGTTTCAAATATTGCTCCACATGATCTAAACATTTGCCATTCTTTACCCTATCCGGGGATTATGTTGAGAATGATGTTACATTATGGAGATTGTCATATGGTGTTTGTGTGATTGTTATCATTATTGAAGTTTGGCGGAATTATTTGAAATATATGGAAAATTTAATGAGTGAAAGAAAATCCGATCAAAGATCGACCCTGCTCGCTGAGATAATAGTTTGGCGAGATGGGACACCAGGTGAGGAGTCCAAAGCACTAAGTATCCGGGGCCATTCATGACACCCATGTTTGCGACTCGCGAGAAGGCAGTGCTGAGGTTAGAGAGGTAAAAGCATTATTATTGAGAAAAAGCATTATGAAAGGTGATGAATCTCAAAGAGAAGGAATGTGGAAATTCAGTTTGGAAATACTCCATTTCCCCGGATCATTAGCACCACATTGCCAAAAATTGCCCACCTTTAGCCTTTTACCAATCTACTCCTTATTGAGCTTAAATTAAAGTCCTCTTGATTATTGTTGCTTTGTCACATAAAAATTATTTGTGCATAACCCTCCTTTTGTGAGTAGATGTTGCTCTTGTATATTTACACATGCATGGATCTGTGACACTAGTACCTTTTCGAGGATGGTAATTGATTGCAGGGTTATATGAGAATGAATCTAAGATGTTGAGAGTTTTGATTTCTTCCCCTGAATGACAAATAAAAGTATTGCTTGAGGACAAGCAAGCTTAAGTATGGGGTGTTTGTTGTGAGCTGAATCTGCCATGTTTTACACTTAAGTTTATATCGATTTCTGCATACATTGCATTCATTTGGGCTTAGATAGTACAGAATCTATGTAGTTTATGTTTATTTGCCAAATTTTGGAATCTACACCAGTTTCTGTTTAATTCGCAGAATTCGAGGCGTTTTACAGCAATTCTAGAGAAGTTCAGAAAAGCTCGGAAAACAGCTACAGAAGTCCAAGGTCAAAGCAGCAACGGAACAAATCGAATCAGTCTGAGAGTCAAGGTTACTCGATCTCGAGTAGACCTTACTCGACCTCGACGAGCATGTCCGAGCAACCTTGGTCGAGCAAGCCTGATCAAGAGAGCTGAGTCAACCCGACTTCCGGAGCCAACTCGATCTCGACAAACCCTAGTCGAGATCGACTACGCCTCAGCGCCACACCCGGAGTCGACGAGGCATGAAGCTGCTCGAGAAGCCGAGGACGAGAAGCCGAGCACAGCCCTACTCGATCTCGACAAGCCCTAGTCGAGATCGACGAGCCGTCCAACATCAGTCCGAGTCCATGCCGAGGAGAAGATGCTCGACCTGGGGAGACCACCACTCTACTCGATCTCGATGAAACCTTGTCGAGATCGACGAGCCCCTGAGTCCAGATCCGAGCCAGTCGAGTAGAGCCACCCGAGGAGACCTAGTCGATGACCCACTCCTACTCGACATCGACAAGAGGTACTCGAGGTCGACAAGCACCAGGAGCCAAGACCGAGCCACATCGAGCAGAGCTAGCCGGGAAGTCCAGTCGACGATCAATCCTACTCGAGGTCGACGAGCCCTTGTCGAGGTCGAGTAGCTCAAGTTCCAGAAACACGTCGAGTTGATCAGTCCTAGTCGAATTGGAGTTGCTTGGGCGTGAAGGAAGTTGATTTGGCCGAGAGATCTATCCAAAGTTGATCAAATCTATCCATGGAAGGGAATCTATCAAGACATGAAGACTTACCTTAGTTAGATTTATCTTTTCCTTAGTTGATTTATTTCCATTAAGCAATTTATTTATCTTTTAAAGCTTTAGATATAATTTTAGATAAAGATAGGAGATTCTATCCTTGGCTAGCAAGGACTAGAAGGCTATAAATAAAGCCCATGGGGCTAGTTTTTCATTCATTCCAATTCGAATTCACAATTCCATTCAAGTAAGTAGGATAGAGAGAGAGAGTTTGTAGCAAGCAAGGTGGAAAGGCGAAAGCGGATTTGTCTTGTCGGTTGTAAGCTTTCTTTATTTAATTTAATGCAAGTTATTTTCTTTTGTTATTTAATGTCTTTCTTGATGATGAGGCGTGAGTAGTCCACCCACTTCTGGGGCTGGGGTGAGCCCGACGGTGGCCATGTGAGGCGATGCGATAAAGGTCAGATCTTTTTGTGCAATTCATCTTCTATCCCTATGAGCATGATTCTTTTGCGAGAGTTGAAGGTGATCCTTGTTTGTGTTATTGAAGCGAAAGTGATCTTAATGCAACTTGGATTAATTATGTGAAAAAGGGTTAGTAACAATTAGGGTTTATGCGAAAGCCTCTATATGCCTATTTGTTAATGACGAAAGTTATTTGATGGAAAGCATGATCTTTTATGCCTTTATGTGTTACTTTGCATGGTTATCGTTGTGGTGTTGAAACCCTGGCTTTGGAAGTCTTTTAGCATATTGATTTATTTCTGTCGAAATTCTGAGTTTTGTTCGAGATTCTGCAAATTTAAGTTTCTGTTTCCAGTTGACATAGAGTAGACCTTTGTTGAGATCGAGTACTGCCCTTGTCGATCTCGAGTAGGAGCTGGTCTAGGTCGAGTTGGTTTTCTTCTGTTTTCGTCGATTTTCACTTTCTGAGTTTCTGTTGTTCACATCTGTGGTCGATCTCGAGTTGACTCTTGTCGAGATCGACAAGCCTCTGCCTTTGCTTTTAGTTTCTGCTTTGCTTTGTCTTTTCTGTTTTGCTTTGTTCTTTGCTTTTGTTTTTCTGCTTTTATTTCTGTTTCTTTTCTGTGTTTCTGTCTTTCTGCTGCTTTGCCTGTGAGAATTTACAGCTACCTGAGAACTGCTGACGTGCTTCCTCGTGGATTCGATCCTGACTTTCTCTTACTGCATTGGAGGAGTCTTGTATTTATTTGCTGGGGCCTAAGTCTGGTTTGATCTATTTTCATTATATTTCATACTCGATTCACTCCACACAACATTAATGCAGCTCATGAGTTTCTTCACTCTGAGAACTCTTCAGGCCTGTTTGCTGATAACCAGAAGTTACTGGGATCTATTATCTCTTTATTTCGTCAAGCTGACAATTCCTCACATGAGTCTCACGTTGCAGGTAAGTTTTGCTTCAATGTTGCTCATTCTAACAGGTTATGGATCATGGATAGTGCAGCGACAGACCACATGACCTCTGAATGGTCTATTCTATCAGATCCAATACCAATTTCTTCTCCATATGTTATCAATTTTACTGATGGCACTGATTGTCCTATTACTCATATTAGATCTGTGCATTTGCCAAACATTAGTCTACATATTGTTCTATTTGTTCCTACATTTCAATTCAATTTATTGTCCCTTCCTAAGCTTGTTCGTGATCACAGATTTCACATTACCATTGACTATGACTATTGTGTTGTCCAGGACCAAGCAAGGACGAGGAAGATTGCATTTGGTAGATATCTGAAGGGCATGTTTTACATGGATCCATTAATCAATGGGGAAGTTCCAAGTGATCTTGAGCTGCCTCCTTCTCACAGTCTTACCACCATGTCTTCTTTACCTTTATTTCTTCCCAAACAAAATCCCAAAGTGCCAAACACTACTGCCTTATGGCATTTACGTCTTGGGCATGCTCCCATTGTTAAATTGAGACATATATCATCTATTGCTAATGATGTTGATTCCAATTTTGATCATGATTGCACTGTATGCCCTATGGCCAAACAAACTCGTTGTCCATTTCCTGTTAGTACTTCAACTACTGATCATATCGTTGAGCTTCTTCATTGCGATGTTTGGGGTCCCTATGACACCCCCACTAGAGAGGGATTTCGTTTCTTTCTGATAGTTGTGGATGATAAAAGTCAAAGTGTATGGGCTTTTCTTCTTAAACATAAAAGTGAGGTGCCATCTCACCTACAACGATTCATTCTGCTTGTTCAAACACAGTTCAAAGCAATTATGAAATACCTGTGTTCTAACCAAGGAACTGATTTTCACAATACTCATTTACTCTCGTTTCTTCAGTCCAATGGCATTATTCTTCAGTCTTCGTGTCCTTACACGCCTCAACAAAATGGGAGGGTTGAGCGTCGCCATCGTTGCATCTTAGAGATGGCTCGAGCATTCATGATTCAATCAGGTTGAAGGCTGGAGTATTATTCCTTTGCCGGAAGAGAAGTCACTGGTCTCCTGCAAATGGCTTTTTAAGCTCAAATTCCATAGTGATGTGATAGCATGCATTTAGGTAGGCATAATAGATTGCATTTAGCTTAGTTAAGATGCATTTCATGGATGGATTAAGTATAATTTGCATATTTGCTCTCTATGTTATTGGATTCGGAATCTACACACTTTTATTGATTATATCAGGTAATCGTGGATCCGATGATGAGACAGGATGTGTTAACGCATTAGATGAGAATGTCCAGTTGATCGGATAAGCTTACATGAAGATCTCAAGAGGTTCTGAGAAGAAGAAGCGAACCTAAACGAAGAACAAGTCTGCAGAAGTTGTCGCCAGACATGTTGAACTTGTTTTGCACTTTCTGGAAGCCTCGGTTGTCCGATTGACTATTATGACCATGCGTTGGAAAGCTCTTTCAGAGAACTACAACTTTCCTGTTGACAATAAGAGCAAATTCGAGACGGATTTTCCGTGAAAGACCAATGAAGCGGCAGCAGCATGTATGCTGCGGCCGCCGCCACGGCCGCTGCAGCGGGATATGGGAGAGCTGTTGATACCGCGGCCGCAGCATCCATGCCGCGGCCGCAGCATTTGACCTCAGCGCAGTGTTTTATTTAAGAAACCCTAGTTTCGTTGTTGGGTTGTTTTGGCCGACTTAGACTTAATATAAGATCGGATTTATGTTATTTTGGGGACAACTTCTATTTTATTCATTCATCAGACACTTTAGAGATTTTGAGCGATGTCTTCCATGAGGAACTAAACTCATCTATTTTGCCTGCAATTTGAAGCTTTATTCGGATTGATTGTTAGTTTCTAATTCTCCTTCCTTGTTTCATATATTTGAATGCTTCGACTTCTTTGTGCTTGATTGTTTATTGATTTGTTCTATCTTGTCTGGTCAACTTGTTAGATCAATTCAATTGCTAAGGTTTTGTAGATTCCTGGTTGTGAACCTTAACCTAAGTAGCAAACTTGTTCATTTAGGGCTGGTTGAACTAATTGAATGAGTAGGACGTTGAATGTGTTGTTAAATCCCTCTTTAGGGACTGCAAATACCTTGGCTAATCTCTGAACTTAAAGCTAACAATTGGGTTAAATCCTTCTCTAGGGACTATTCATCGATAAGGGTTGCTAGGACTGGTTGGACTAGTAACTATATTAGGTCGGGACAAGAGCATTCATAGGAAACTTAATAGGGCAAGAAGAAGTTACAATGATCGTTTCAATCCAATAAAGTGGAAAATTGTAGGTAGAATTGCTTCTCCAAATTGTCTAAAAACCAAATTCGTTTGCTTTGCTTTCTTCACTTTGCTTTGATAAAAGACGAAACTTTCACACATAAAAACCCCCCAAACTGGTTACTTTCATTGACACCGGCATTACACTTGAGTTATAACTTTCCCTGTGGATCGACCTCCTGCTTATTGCTATACTAGTTATAGGTTTGAGTTTACTTTGACGGATCAACGACAGGTTTTTCCTCCGTCAAATTTGGAGCCGTTGCCGGGGAATTTTTATTAATTCTTGTGTGTTTTTATTGTTGATTTTTGGTGTGGACCATCTTATATGTCCCATACCCGTGCTACTAATTCTTCTTTCTTGCCGTTTGATTCAGAGATTGAAAGGACCCTTGCCTCTTTAAGGTGAGAAACTCGTGATCGCTTTCACGAACTCCCTTTTGATCAAGGAGAAACCATAGCAGAGATGGCTAACGAAACCCGCACTCTTAAGGAGCTTACTGCTTCTGATGTGGCACAACAACCCCTGGCAATCCAATTCTCTGTGCTAGGGGAAGGAGTCAACTTTGAGCTGAAATCATGGGTGGTTCATCTTATACCCAAGTTCCATGGGTTGAGTGGGGAGGACCCCCACAAGCATCTGTCTGAGTTCCATACTGTGGTGGTTGGAATGAAACCTGGGAACGTTACTGAGGATCAAATCAAGCTGAGAGCTTTTCCCTTCTCATTGAAGGATGATGCGAGGGAGTGGTTCTTCTATCTACCACCGGGATCTATTACTACTTGGGTTGAGATGAAGAGAGTCTTCCTGGAGATGTACTTCCCTGCAACAAAGCTCAATGCTTTGAAAAGGTCAATCAGCAGCATTGAGCAGTACGCTACGGAATCGATTCATGAGTATTTTGAGCGCTTCAAGAAACTTTGCGCTAGCTGCCCATGCCATGTCTTCTATCAGAAGGATTTGGTCTTATTTCTCTTCAATGGGCTTACTGATGATGAGCGCAAAACGGTGAATTCTTGTTGTGGGGGAAACATGCTGAATAAGACGCCTGCTGCAGCTTGGTAAGTGTTTAAGGAGCTCTCTGAGGGCTCTAGGCAGTTCAACAAGAGCACTCGTGCTAGAGGTGTACTTGCTATTGATGCCCCGGTGGCTGCATTACAGACTGATATGACAGAGATGATAGAGATGATCAAGAAGCTAGTTGTTGACAGAGCATCTCAGCAGTTGAAAGCATGTGAATCCTACAACGATCCATCCCATCCTATGGATATGTACTCAACTTGACAAGAACCTAGTGTTGAGTTGAATGCAATTGGGAATTTTGCTCCACAAAGGCCTAGGCAAGGCAACTTTGGTAATCCTGGGCTCTTCAACAATAATAACTACAATGGAGGTTATCAGCAGAGCTATGGTTATGGCAACTACCAAGAATCTTTCAGTCAGCAAGGAGGGCATCAGGTGAGGCCACAACAACAGTTTGACCTCGGTCAGGGAGGACAGCCTCAAGCAAGTGCACCTGATGGAAATGCACTACAAGCCTTCACACAATTCGTCATGAAACAGGCTGAACTCACAAAGACCCTCGCACAGGCAGTCTTGGACCAAGGTGAACGATCTAAGGACTTGGAGAACCAGATTAGTCAAATCATTCAACTGCTAAGCGCAAAAGAGGCAAATGACTCAGGAAAGCTCCCTTCGCAAACGATTGAGAATGTCAGTGCAATAATGCTTAGAAGTGGCAAGGAACTGATTGTCACACCTCAAAAGGACAATGAGAGAATCATGGACGAAGATAGGGAAGTAATGAACGAAAAAGACGGAGGCAATACGGTGCTGCGGCCGCAGCAACCATGCCGCGGCCGCGGCCAATCAAACAGGCTGTGCCCGCAGCCATATGCTGACGAGAGGGTTTCTCGACCAAATAAATTTATAGTCAAGACCCCCGCTATAGTATAGGGGAGTCAGGTTCGTCCTCAGGAGAGAAGTCAGCGGTTCTAGGTTTAGTGTGTTTTGGGGTTCAAGGATAGCAGGAAAAGGTGATGAGGGTGGCCGTCGACAAAGAATAGAGGGGTCGATGTCGAGGGATGGAGAGAGAATGGTGGTTTGATATCGAGTAGAATATGTGCCAAATAAAAATAATAAAATAAAACAAATAAAGATGCAAAGTTCCAAGGTTAGGGATCACCACAACAATAAACATATGTACAGATCATAAATCACATAAAGATGCATGCTTTATATCAAAGAATCGACTTTCGCAAATTCCAACAATTTAGGTGATAGAGGCTCTCGCATAAAAACCTAATTTGTTTCTACCTTTTCTTAATTAGGATTAGTCGACTCTCACAAATAAACCCTAATTACTATCCAATTCATAATAAGATCACTTTCGCTTCAATATCATGAATAAGGAATTGTCCTCGACTGTCGCAAAGGATTATGCACATAGGTAGATGATCATAAAGACATACAAAATCATGAATTCATAAATCAAACAAACATATCTATGTTGGGATCACCCCAACCCTAGAAGAAGAAAAATTAGAAAGCAAACATGATGAGAGAAATTAACTTTAGCATAAAATAAACTAAAACTTACAAAACCTTCCAAACGTTCCTCCTCTCTCTCTCTCGCCTTCTCTCTCTCCTCTCTCCTCTCTCCTTGCGCCCTAAGACGACTTGACTTGAAAGAATGAAAATCAGCCCCCTAAGGCTTTATTTATAGCCTTCATTGCCTAGCTATTCTAGGTAAGAAAGTCTATCTAAATCTAAATCTAATTATCTAAAGGGTTAAAGATAAATAAATGCAATTAAGGAATTAAATCTATAAGGGGAAATTATATCTAAAAGTAGCAAAATATCTTCCATGTGTAGGTAGGTCTTCTCCATAGATAGAACCTGATATTTTCGGATAGATCTCGACAATCTTCGGCTCCAAGCAACCCCAAACCGAGTAGGACAGCAAAAACGCGTAACGCGGCTTCGGACACGGTTTCCTCGATCTTGACAAAATCTACTCGAGATCGAGTAAGATGGTCGTCGACTATGGCTCGACTGGGCGTCTCGGGTTGCTGCTACTCGATCAAGCTCGGACAGGTGCTTCTGGGTTGTCAAGATCGAGTAGGATACTCAAGATCGAGTACTATGCTTCTCGACTTGGCACAACTCCTCGACTCCGGACATGGCATCAGGGTGTTGGTCGATCTCGACTAGTTTACTCGAGATCGAGTAAAGCTCCGGAGTCGGGTTGTCCCTGGCTCTCATCTTCTCGATCATGCTTTGCTCGACCAGGTGTGCTCGGGCAACTTTTGTCAAGATCGAGTAAGTGAACTCGAGATCGAATAAAGTTGGGCTCCGGCTTTCTGCTCTGTTCTTAAAACGCACTTTCTCGAGTCCTCGTTTGTTGGATTGACGCATATGACCATGCGTTGGAAAGCTCTTTTTGTGGGCTACAACTTTCATGAATACATCAAAGCTTGATTCAGAATGATGAATACCGAAAAATGGCCTTTTCTCCGGCTGCTCCATTCTTAGCTTCTCCATGACTTTCCTTTAAGCTCCAAAATGCGTCCGATTTCTGCGAAATATAACAAAAACTTGTGTAGACCTCCATATATTTCAAATAAACATATACTACACATATTTTATATTATTTTAACCCAAATGCATGAAATGCATGCAAAAATCGATATAAAACTAGATGTAAAACATGGCGGATTCAGCTCACAACAAACACCCCATACTTAAGCTTGCTTGTCCTCAAGCAATACCTTTAATTGTCATTCAGGGGAAGAAATCAAAAACTCTCAACATATTAGATTCATTGCCATATGTCCCTGCAATCAATTACCATCCTCGAAAAGGTACTAGTGTCACAAGTCCATGCATGTGCAATAAAAAGCAACATCTACTCACAAAAGGAGGGTTATGTAAAAACATTCATTCGTGACAAAGCATTAATAATCAAGTGGACTTTAATTTAAGCTCAATAAAGAGTAGATTTGGTAAAAGGCTTAAGGTGGGCAAAATTTGGCAATGTGGTGCTAATGATCCGGGGAAATGGAGTATTTCCAAACTTTTTTCAACCACATTCCTTTTCATAAGGTTCATCACCTTCCATAATGCTTTTATCAATAATAATGCTTTTACCTCTCTAACCTCAGCACTGCCTTCTCGCGAGTCGCAAACATGGGTGTCATGAATGGCACCAGATACTTAGTGCTTTGGACTCCTCACAAGGTGTCCCATCTCTCCAAACTATTATCTCAGAGAGCAGGGTCGATCTTTGATCGGATTTTCTTTCACTCATTAAATTTTCCATATATTTCAAACAATTCCGCCAAACTCCAAATAATGACAACAACAACACAATCACCATATAACATCTCCATAATGTAACATCATTCTCAACATAATCCCCAGATAAGGTAAAGAATGGGCAATATTTAGAATATGTGGAGCAATAATTTGAAATAAGGCATATTATGGCTTTTTGTGATGCATAAGCATAGGTATGGCTAGGATATAACAATATGAGCATATATGGAAATATAAAATCCTCCATCCTCTTATCATGCAACATGTCAAAAGCAACTTCAAATTTTACCTCCTTTCATGGTTTTCATAAAAATATGTATTTCATTGTGACTTCCCTTTACTAGGCAATTTCATGCTATATCTCTAATTAATCCAATTTTGCATCGTCGAGTTCAATAAAACTTCCATGACATTAATCAAAAAATTTCAATGGGGGTTATTTTTCACAAACTTTGGAAAACATGCATATAAGCACATAAATTAATAATGAATTCCAAAATAGCCATGTATAAGCAATTCAAGAATTAAACTCTAAATATGCACACATAATGTCAAATATATCAAATATGCATAAAGTAAGCCCTTCCCCCACCCCATACTTAAACATTACAGTGTCCTCACTGTATAAAAACAAGGGTAGAGAAAGAAACTCACTAGACAAGTGTGCAGGGCTTCAAAATATCGAATGGTAGATGCTTGGGCCGAGTCTGATTTAGCTTGCTCCTATCCCCATGGACCTAAAAAAAATATAGAAGACATATACCCACAATAGAAAAACTAAAAGTTCAAAACCAAAAACAAAAACAAAAGCAACAATGTCCAAAAAGTCCCAAAAAGTAAATGTCTATGTACAATCTCTAGATTTTATAGTCGCTAGGCCGACTTTCTCTATTAAGCATTAGCCTGGCTCATCTTTGTCCGGAGGTATAGGTGGATCTGGTGGTTCCTCTGGTGGTGGGAAGCGTGGAATGTCATTCAGGGGCATAATGTGGAGAAGTTTAAACCTCCCCGAGTGAACGCTCCATGGCTTCACCCATTCATCTTCCTGGGCTCCATCTAGCATGTATAAAGGAAGACATAAAGAAAAGATACATACCTCATCATCATACCTCTTCCGCTTCATAGGTTGACTTGGTTGTGTATCTCCACCATAGTAGAACGGTGGAGAGGGAAGAGATATTTCCACCTCATCATGCGGAGCTTCATGCCACTTTGCTAGGACCCCATACTTGAATATGAACATCGGTTGCTCAAAATCATCGGGGATAGCCTTCACCTTGTAAGGTAAAAGCGATCTTGGAATGTCCTGGTCAACAATGTCCAACTTCTTCTCTTCTAGTGCTATTTCGCCTTGGGATCCTTCATATGGTTTTTCAAAGATAGATTGCAAAGGTGGAATCGAGATCGGGGAAGGACATACCTGGGTTTCTGTAATGTGGTCGACGTCGACTATGGGGTAGTCGACATTGATTGGCGTTGTTTCTCTCATGTACCGTGGGAGTACCCATTGTTCGTTCCAATCTTCTTCTTCATCATCACTTTCCATAGCTTCAATTTCCTCATAAGAAGGAGGCTCTAATCCTTGAGAACGATAGGAAGCCTCAAGTCTTCGGACTAAGTCCTCCAGCCGGGCTATTTTCCTTAATCGTGACTCCTCCACTGCGATCCTATTCCTCCGTCTCAAATCTCGGACCCATCTATCCCATTCGCAGTCCCCTTCCCAAAAGTCTTCCATCTTTTTACCTAAACTTTTGAAATCACAATCAAGAACACAAACTAGTGGCAAAAGCTTGGCACCCAGTTGGTACCGGTGAGGTAGGTGGTGGTAGGGTATGTGATAGGGTAAGAAAAAGGGATGGGCTTTTCTGAACATTAAACACAATTAAACTAGGCGTGATTGATATCTCTCCGGCAACGGCGCCAATTTGTTGTGAGAGGGTTTCTCGACCAAATAAACTTATAGTCAAGACCCCCGCTATAGTATAGGGGAGTCAGGTTCGTCCTCAAGAGATAAGTCAGCGGTTCTAGGTTTAGTGTGTTTTGGGGTTTAGGGATAGCAGGAAAAGGTGATGAGGGTGGCCGTCGACAAAGAACAGAGGGGTCGATGCCGAGGGATGGAGAGAGAATGGTGGTTTGATATCGAGTAGAATATGTGCCAAATAAAAATAATAAAATAAAACAAATAAAGATGCAAACTTCCAAGGTTAGGGATCACCACAACAATAAACATATGTACAGATCATAAATCACATAAAGATGCATGCTTTATATCAAAGAATCGACTTTCGCAAATTCCAACAATTTAGGTGATAGAGGCTCTCGCATAAAAACCTAATTTGTTTCTACCTTTTCTTAATTAGGATTAGTCGACTCTCGCAAATAAACCCTAATTACTATCCAATTCATAATAAGATCACTTTCGCTTCAATATCATGAATAAGGAATTCTCCTCGACTGTCGCAAAGGATTAAGCACATAGGTAGATGATCATAAAGACATACAAAATCATGAATTCATAAATCAAACAAACATATCTATGTTGGGATCACCCCAACCCTAGAAGAAGGAAAATTAGAAAGCAAACATGATGAAAGAAATTAACTTTAGCATAAAATAAACTAAAACTTACAAAACCTTCCAAACGTTCCTCCTCTCTCTCTCTCGCCTTCTCTCTCTCCTCTCTCCTCTCTCCTTGCGCCCTAAGACGACTTGACTTGAAAGAATGAAAATCAGCCCCCTAAGGCTTTATTTATAGCCTTCATTGCCTAGCTATTCTAGGTAAGAAAGTCTATCTAAATCTAAATCTAATTATCTAAAGGCTTAAAGATAAATAAATGTAATTAAAGAATTAAATTTATAAGGGGAAATTATATCTAAAAGTAGCAAAATATCTTCCATGTGTAGGTAGGCCTTCTCCATAGATAGAACTTGATATTTTCGGATAGATCTCGGCAATCTTCGGCTCCAAGCAACCCCAAACCGAGTAAGACAGCAAAAACGCGTAACGCGGCTTCGGACACGGTTTCCTCGATCTCGACAAAATCTACTCAAGATCGAGTAAGATGGTCGTCGACTATGGCTCGGCTGGGCGTCTCGGGTTGCTGCTGCTCGATCAAGCTCGGACAGGTGCTTCTGGGTTGTCAAGATCGAGTAGGATACACGAGATCGAGTACTATGGTGCTCGGCGTCTTCAGTCCTCGGCTTCTCGACTTGGCACAACTCCTCGACTCCGGACATGGCATCAGGGTGTTGGTCGATCTCGACTAGTTTACTCGAGATCGAGTAAGGCTCCGGAGTCGGGTTGTCCCTGGCTCTCATCTTTTCGATCATGCTCTGCTCGACCAGGTGTGCTCGGGCAACTTTTGTCGAGATCGAGTAAGTGAACTCGAGATCGAGTAAAGTTGGGCTCCGACTTTCTGCTCTGTTCTTAAAACGCACTTTCCCGAGTCCTCGTTTGTCGGATTGACGCATATGACCATGCATTGGAAAGATCTTTTCGAGGGCTACAACTTTCATGAAGACATCAAAGCTTGATTCAGAATGATGAATACCGAAAAATGGCCTTTTCTCCGGCTGCTCCATTCCTAGCTTCTCCATGACTTTCCTTTAAGCTCCAAAATGCGTCCGATTTCTGCGAAATATAACAAAAACTTATGTAGACCTCCATATATTGCAAATAAACATATACTACACATATTTTATATTATTTTAACCCAAATGCATGAAATGCATGCAGAAATCGATATAAAACTAGATGTAAAATATGGCGGATTCAGCTCACAACATATGCCGCGCCCGCCGCCAGTGCCCTCGCCGATCCGTCGGTGCCAGGTACGCATTTTCCGTCTTTCTCCCCTTCTTCTTCTTCTTCTCCTCTTCCTCCTCTTTCCTCTCCTCCTTCTTCTTCCTTACCTATGGAGACTCCAAAGCCGGTTCCACTTTTTCCGGAAGCCCTAAAGGATACACGAAGGTATGAGAATGATAGGGAGATCTTTGAGACGTTCAGAAAATGCGAGGTAAATATTCCTTTACTCAAATTAATTAAGAGCATTCCTAGATATGCTAAATTTTTCAAGGAATTATGCACCATCAAGAAGAAGCAAAGATTGAAAAAGAAGGAAAAGGTAAGCTTGAATGAAAATGTTTCTGCTGTGATGCAAAAGAAATTGCCTGAAAAATGTGGGGACCCAGGTATGTTTACAATTCCATGTGCAATTGGGAATACTAGATTCAAACAAGCAATGCTAGATCTAGGAGCCTCAATTAATGTTATTTCCTATAACATGTACATGTCTTTGAGTTTGGGTGCTCTGACTAAGACTGGGGTTACAGTGCAACTTGTTGATCGATCACAAATCAGGCCAAGAGGCGTTATTGAAGATGTTTTGGTTATGGTGGATGATTTGTTTTTCCCTGTTGATTTCTTTGTTTTAGATATGGAGCAGGGAGCCCCTGAAACACCCATTATACTAGGAAGACCATTCCTGAAAACTGCGAAAACGAAAATTGATTGTTGTGAGGGTCTATTGACTATGGAGTTTGACAGAAGAAAGATAGAATTCTCTCTCTTTAATCATTCTAAGCTTTTCTTGAAAATTCTTTAGATATGCCTATTGGTAACAATATTGATCGTAACAATAATTTTCGTGATTTGTTAGAGACACCTAAGGAAAATAGTTTATGGAAATTTGAGCCTCCTAACAAATTGAAACCTTTTTGTGATTTCAGGACAACCCCCAGGCATAGCTCAAGGAGAGAAGCTGAGGGTCATGGATGACTGCTTGGGCAGAAAGCTACACCTTCCAAGGGTGCCCGCATTTGTCAATGAGATGACAGGTGTTGGTGACCCTGGTGGACGGACCTAGGCCAATCAAGGGCCAGTACGTCGAGCCAAAGACTTGAAACAAAGGCGCTTCTCGGGAGGTAACCCGAGGTAAGTTTTTTTTTTCCCTTTTCCTTTACCCTGATTATATTTGATTCACTTTTGTTGTCTTTACTGTTTCATTGAGGAAAATGAAAATTTTAAGTGTGGGAGAGAGGAATTTCTGTATATATAGATGCATATAGGAGATCATATTTAATTTTCTGCATCATGTTTAAGTTTCTGTAAATTCTGTTTAGTTTAGTTAATTTTTAATTTTAAATTTTCATATTTAAAAAAAAATATTAAATAAATCCAAAAATAAGCATGCATTGCATACATATGTGTTATTCAAATACCCATCTAGCTTAGTTTGTCCTCCAATTTAAATTTCAAGCATGATCATATAAATCCCATGGAGTTCTGGATGTTTTTATTATTGTCTTTATTTGATTTTTGTGGAACATGAGCTAGCATTTATAATTGAGCATGTATGATTGAGCTAAAGTATGATTGAAGTCCAAAAAACATGACCCTGTGAGAATATTTGGCCTTATTTGAATTCTTTTGCTCAATTGTGTGAATTACTTTCCTTGTGTTGCTACCTCTTGGCATTGACTGCAGTATCTATTTTTCAAGACCGACTCACATGTTTGTTGCTTGCGGAGTTATGTTTATATTTTGAGTCTTTTGTTTGAATTTGTATATATTTAGTGAATAAGGTGGCAATGGTTGATGCACTTAGTAACCGGATCTATGCATGACACCCATGGGTATGATTCACGCAAAAAGGTGTTGAAAACTATCCACTAGGAAAGAAAGCTTGATCGTTGAGTAACCAGGTTCATTCATGACACCCATGTTTGCAACTTGCGTCAAAAGATGTTCAAGTGGACTTCATATTAGTAGGTTGATGTGTTGATAGACCGGGGTCATTCATGGCACCCATGTTTGCGCCTCGCATAAGGAAAGCATCAAGTCAAAAAAAAAAGAAAAAAAAAGAAGACAAGAAAAGAAAAGAAAAGAAAAAAAAAAGTGTCACATTTTATTTAGTTGTCTTTATTGTGTCCCGCAAGTAATGACATTTCGGTAGATATTTGGTGATATGGTGGTCAATGTCTATGAGCTTAGTGCATTTTGGATTGAGTTGAGAGTTGTACCTTAAAGCCTAAACACATGAGTGAAACACATATTTCTGTTGAGGTTGAATTAAGTCTACTTCTAAGCTTTTATCACTAGAATACATGCTATGACGTTTGTTTACTTGGCTTATGTTTTCACTTGCTATGATGTTGCTTTTTGATGAGGTTGAAACTTGAAGGGACTTCCTGTGGGATGCGTTGATTCATGTTCATTCTATCATTGCTTGAGGACAAGCAAAGGTTAAGTGTGGGGGAGTTTGATAGCATGCATTTAGGTAGGCATAATATATTGCATTTAGCTTAGTTAAGATGCATTTCATGGATGGATTAAGTACAATTTGCATATTTGCTCTCTATGTTATTGGAGTCGGAATCTACACACTTTTATTAATTATTTCAGGTAATCGTGGATCCGATGATGAGATAGGAGGTGTTAACGCATTAGATGAGAATGTCCAGTTGATCGGATAAGCATACATGAAGATCTCAAGAGGTCCTGAGAAGAAGAAACGAACCTAAACGAAGAACAAGTCTGCAGAAGTTGTCGCCAGACATGCTGAACTTGTTTTGCACTTTCTGGAGGCCTCGGTTGTCCGATTGACTATTATGACCATGCGTTGGAAAGCTCTTTCAGAGAACTACAACTTTCCTGTTGACAATAAGAGCAAATTTACTTTGCTTTGATAAAAGGCGAAACTTTCACACATAAAACCCCCCCAAACTGGTAACTTTGATTGACACCGGAATTACACTTGAGTTATAACTTTCCCTGTGGATCGACCTCTTGCTTATTGCTATACTAGTTATAGGTTTGAGTTTACTTTGACGGATCAACGACAGGTTTTCCCTCCGTCATGATGGCACTCTAGACTGTCACAAAGCACGCTTGGTTACTCGAGGATTCACTCAGGGTGAAGGCATCGACTACTTTGAGACATTTGCTCCAGTTTCCATAATGATTACTGTTCGTACCCTCTTAGCCATAGCTGCTGCTCAGAGGTGGCCATTGTGGTAGATGGATGTCACAAATGCTTTTCTCCGTGGAGAATTGGAGGAGGAGGTCTACATGACATTGCCTCCTGCCTACTCCTTTCTAAAGAAACTTTAGGCTTCAAAGAAGGGGGAGTCATCTGATGGTTGCCCTTAGGGGGAGATCTTTGATGAGGCCAACAGTTCGTCTCTAGTATGTAAAATAGAGAAATCATTATACGGGCTAAAGTAGGCACCACGACAGTGGTTTGCAAAGTTTTCAGGAGTTGTGTAAAGAGCTAGTTTTGTGCAGTCCAAAGCGGATTACTCTCTCTTCACAAGGAGAAGTGGTAAGTCTTTCACTGCTCTCCTTGTTTATGTAGATGATATGATCATAACTGGGAATGATCGGGTGGAAATTGCAAAGCTGAAGAAGTATTTGCAAAGCCAATTTCAAATCAAAGATCTGGGAGATATGAGATATTTCCTAGGCATTGAAGTTGATAGATCTGCTAAAAGGGGTGTTTCTAAATCAAAGGAAGTACACTCTAGAAATGCTTGAAGAAATAGGAATGAGCAATTCCAAACCACTGAATACACCTCTGAATTCTCATGAAAAGCTAAATGGAGAGGGGGAGCGAATGAGAAATCCTCATCTATACAGGAGACTGATTGGCAAGCTCATCTATCTAACTGTCACTAGACCAGACATCACTTATGGTGTGCAGGTCCTAAGTCAATTTATGCAGGAACCATGTGTAGAACATTGGAAGGCTGCAAAACACATCTTGAGGTATCTAAAAAGGGCTCCAGGTCAAGGGCTATTGCTTGCTCAAGACTCTGATCTGAAATTGAAAGCATATTGTAATGCTGATTGGCAATCGTGTCCTATGTCTAGACGATCTCTCACAGGGTTCTGTATATTCTTAGGACCTTCTTTGATATCCTGGCGCACCAAGAAGCAAACATTTGTTGCTATGTCGACTGCAGAATCAGAGTACAGATCCATGGAAACCACTTGTTGTGAAATCACATGGTTGGTAAGCCTCTTGAAGGACCTTAATGTGAAGCACGAAAATCCAGTGGAGCTCTATTTTGACAATCAGGCGGCATTGCACATTGCAAGGAATCCTGTATTCCATGAAAGGACAAACCACATTGAGGCCGACTGTCATCTTGTGCGTGACAAAGTTATGAGAAAGGAAGTTGAAGCCAAATATGTGCATACAAATGAGCAACTAGCTGATCTGTTTACCAAAGTTTTGAGTCAAGAACAGCACCATTATTTTATCGGATTTCAAAATAATATATTTATATCACATATTTTATCCGTTGAGATATTTTTGGAATAAAATATTTTCGGTTATTTCCCTCCTATTTTAAAATGGTTAAGAGAAGATTTGAATTTTGAATTGAAATATTTTTCAAATTGGCAATGTTATCATTACATACATTGGAACCCTAAAACCCGTCCCATCACTCAAATCTCTCCTATTTAAAACCCAAACACCACTCGATTACCTCATAACCTCATAACTACCCAAAACTCTTCCAATTCTCTTTCTTCAACCTCTCAAACTGTTCTGAAACCCTAGCTGATTACCTCCATGACTCCCAAATCAAAGAAAGCTTCCACACCCAAAAGACTTGGCGCCACCCCCAAGGGACGCCAAGTCACTGCTACTTCCCCTACACTTGAAGCCACTCCTCAAGCTATCGTCCCTGCTGTTGTCCAGAGCACCATCGCTGAGAGCACGACTACAGTAACCAAGGGCTCTAAAAAACGCTCAGCGAAGAAGCCTCTCAGTGCAAAGCAGAAAGGGAAAAAGAAAATCATCGCTGAGGAGGTGGTTGATGAGGAGGAAGAGGAGGATCTCGATGCTATTCTGGAACGGGATGCCGCCAAGGAAGCTGAAGAAGAAGCTTTAAGGAAGAAAAAGGCCGAGGAAGAGGCCGAGCTGGCAAGGAAATTGGCCGAGGAGGAGGCCGAGAGAATTCGGAAAGAGACTGAGAAGGAGGTTCCCACTGAGGAGGAACCAGGGGAAGAAGAAGAAGAGGATGATGAGACCGGTGATGACGAGGATGCTGAAGGAGACAACGATTATGGGTCCGCTGAGGACTCGGGGTCTGAGGACGAGGAGGAAGAGGAGCCAGAACCTGTTGCCTCTCCTTCTCCTTCTCCTCCTCCCCCGTATCTAAAGAAGCGGAAAGCCCCAGCAGCTGTCAAGCCTCCATCTCCAAAGCGTACCAGGAAGGGTACCCTCAGAGGCCTTGAGGCGCCTGCCAAGAGGACTGCTCCAACACAGGCTCAAAGGAAGAATGCTGATCCACCTGCCTACATCCAGGTAAACCAATCCTTACCCTCTTCATGGTTTGAAAATGCTGAAACGGCTGAAAAGTGGGTAGATGAGTTTCGAACTCGTAGGATCTGCTGTTCTAATTTTTTGGATATTGCGTTCTTAGAAGCATTGAATTTACCATGCATTGCTCTCCTTAAAAAATCCCCAGCCTGGACCCTACTCAACCTTGAATCTGTCTACTATCCCCAACTTACCCGCCTGTTCTACATAAACCTAAAAGCCAAAAACAATGTCGACGGTTGGTCTTTGGAATCCATCGTCAAAGGGGTTAGAATCTCTTTCAACTCCATTGACTTTGCTGATTTCCTTGGCCTACCTAGACCTTGTCCACCCTCTCCTGAGAACCCCACAAAAGAACAGTGCCTAGCCCTTGCCTGATCCAAATATCTCCTACCCGAAGCATCTAACAGCACTTCAAAGCAGCTTACTCACTCATCCCTTACCCTAGAGGCAAAGATTATTTTTAACATCATTGTGCGTTGCCTCTTAACCCGTCTTAACTCTGGCTCGCTCCTTACCGATAATGACTTGGTCCTACTTTACCGAATCCTAAATGGCCTTGATCTTGATCTGGCCAATACCATTTTAGGATCCATGGCTCACACTAGAAAAGCCAGGAAAGGAACTCCCCTCCCCTTTGCCACCCTTTTGACCCATATCTTCAAAGCTTCTGCAATCAATTTCAAAAATGAAGAACAACAGCATCATATGGGTAAGTTCGACTCCAAGAGCCTTGAAAAGATTGGCATCACTCGGTCCCCCCAAGGGACTTGGAGTCTTGCCTCTCCTTCAAAAGCTCTTCCCACTGCCTCAGCCGTTGATGAACGCATGGACAACCTGGAGTTGGGCTTGGAGGAAGTTCGCTTGGATATCAAGGAGCTCCACAAGGAGTTTATGACGGAGATGAGCGGGGTAACCAAGCTGTTGCAAGATCTGAGGTCGATGCTCACTGATGATGCTCCGGATGATGAAGCCTAGCCTTACCCTACCCCATCCTCATCCCAAACTTGATACATTGCTGGTTGTTTTTGGAAACTGTTTCAAAACTGTTGGTGACTGTTTTGCCTTACCCTCCTCCCTTTGTTGAAAGACAAAAAGGGGGAGATGATCTGCTGTGGTTTAAACTTTAAAAACTTTTTAAACTGCTATGAAGGTCTTGGAAGACCTTGTTTTGTTTTCAGTTGGATATTTTTCATGCTTTAAAATTATGATCCAACATTCATCTAACCAATGCAGGTACTTAGTCCGATTTTACTTATATTATATCTGTTTGACTAAGTTGCAGGGATGCACAGGTTTTGTCTTTCATCAAGGGGGAGATTGATAACTCCACTCCCTTGATGAAAATCGGAATAAGTTTCAAAGGCCTTGACAGTCTGCTTGTGTCAAAGGTCTTGAAGCTTTAGCAGTGTTGATGAAACACAAAACTTGTTCTCTATATTATTATGCTCGAATATTATTATATGTTACTATATGCTTCCAATATATTATTATATACTCACTAACCTTTCAGGTAGCTTTTTAAATTTTATATCCTTCCTTAAGCGTTCAAAGCTGAGAAAGATCAAATCGTGATCATGGCTTCCAAAGTTTCCAAAGATAGAAGATTGCGCTCAAGCCATGATCCTCTCTTAGCCATTAGTGAAGTTCCGTGGCGCTGATCTGATCTCTATAAAGAAAAGGAAGAAAAGAAGACAAAGATAATTCATGGAACACAAGCTTTTATACACTCAAGCCCTCAAGCGAAATATGTATTCTTCGTGTGCTCTCTGCTAGTGCTTAAGAGTCTGTTATTTCATTTCAAAGCATTTGAGAGTCACATAGTGAGCTTATAGGATATATTTCGTGAGAGTGTTATACTCGAGAGTTTGTAACTCAGGAAGTGAACACCAGGCGATTGATTCACTAAGTGTAAGAGGATTGTACTAGATAGCATAGAGAGGCGGGGCCCTTCTAGATTGGTCTAGGACTCCAAGGGAACGTGAGTTGACTAGATTGCAATTGTATAGGAGAGATGCTTCTCGGTGAGCTACTAGGATCCTAAGTCTTGTGAATCAATAAAAGCCGGTTGAATCCTAGGGTTGTGGAAGAACCCTAGGCGGGGACGTAGGCCAAGTTCGTGCCGAACCTCGTTAACAATTCGTTGCGTCCTTTATTTACTGCTTTACCTTATTTCCGCACTTGGTTCGTACTGTTTAACTTTGTGATTCAGGTTTTCGAAGAAAGACTAAGTCTAATCTCAAAGGATTTTGCACGAGCTTCAAAAGTCTTGAGAATCTGCGAAAAACCGGCATACTCTATTCAACCCCCCCTTCTAGAGTATCTTTACGTTACTTTGTCTTACATTATCGAACCTTCACACAATTTCCACCTATGTTTGAAGTTTTCTAGATCTAGGTATGGCGGGAGACGAAAACCGTGTAGATACGAGAAATACGTATTATCTGCATCCCAGTGACCATCCTGGAATGGTTCTAGTCACTCCAGCTTTCGATGGAAAGAACTTCGGAGAGTGGAGGCGCTCGATTCCGATCGTGCTGCCCGCAAAAAACAAAATTGATTTTGTTATAGGCGAGATCGAGAAACCAGCTCCTACTTCTTTGATGCTACGAAGCTGGGGACGTTGCAATGACATAGTCATTTCATGGAAAATCAACAGTTTGAGCACGAAAATTCGACACTGCTCATGGTATTTGGAAGGAGCTTGATTATAGATTCAGCAAGATTGGGTGTACACAATTGGTCTTTATTCAGAAGGAGCGTAGCTTGCTTTAACAAGCTAGCGGTACGAATTCATTTTTTTACTTATTTCACACAGATGAAAACCTTGTGGGATGAGTTAGATAATATTTATAATCTGCCTAAGTGTACGCACTTGTGGATCTACACGTGAGATTCTGAAATACAAAGAGCATCAGCGTGTTATATATTCAACTTCTAAGGGATAAGTTTTTTCCATGGAAATTTACCTATTGATTGTTCCCGTTGTTATCATTTTCCTCATCAAATCTGCAAGTCTGAATTCAGTTGTTCATTAGTGTATTATCACCGTGGGGGCGGTAATATTTTCAAATGTAAATATGTAATTGGATTTCTAACATAATTTTTTTTTTTTGTCATTACTTACCTTATTTACAAGAAGCTAGATTAAGAATAGGTCGAATATCATAAGGCTGCTTTGATTAAATCTTGTAAGTCATGGATATTGTTGTCCTTCCCTATTTTTTTTTTATGATGAGGAGCCCACCTTTGATAGTAAACCTCGAGCACGTGACCCAGTCGGCAAGAGTCACGTACCAGGTAAACCGGCTTGTGCCGACCGGCTCGACCCATTGGCAGGGAGCAAGACAAACCTTGGATGGAAATTCTAAAAAAAAGAGTCACGTACCAGGTAAACCGGCTTGTGCCGACCGGCTCGACCCATTGGCAGGGAGCAAGACAAACCTTGGATGGAAATTCTAAAAAAAAGGGCGGGGTAGAGATCGAACCCTGGACCTCCTTCCCACCCCCTTGCTCCTCACCAATAGGCCACCCCGACTGGGACTTACCTTCCCTGTTTTTCATTTCATTGTCATCACATGCTTTTGTTTGTTCTACCTTGTTCGTTTTAAATAGAATATATTTTTCGTTCTTGTTCTTGTTTTTGCTTTTTATTAAATTCTTGCCAATGAAGGAGGAAATTTCGAACTTGTTGATCCAATCGAACGGTTGCAATTGTCCCCACAACATAAATGGTGATCCCACCCCAATAGCAATCATATTGCATAAATTAAATGGAGATAGATATAAGGTACATCTATACATATTGAATGATTTTGGGTAAATAAGCGGGGACAAGGATCAGAATATATAATGGATGTATAGTGTATAGCTGGCAAAATATGATCCAATCCGAAAATTCGACCCGATTCATCTAAATTTAAATCTGAGTAGTGTTATGCGTAACTCGAATTCGCGTTTGATCTATTTTAACCGGATATTCAAATATGTTGGTGGTTGAATTGATCTCATTAAGGGACATGGTTTCAGAAACACCTAAACAATACAATTATAAGAAGTCTGTTACTGAAACGATGATTATTTCGCCAATCACACACGGTTATAGACATCGTCACCGGCTTCCGCAGATGACGAAACTCCCACAACCACCAACATTTGGAGTCGACAAGCCCTTCATATCCAGCCAATGCAAGCTGCTCCTCCTCCTTTGCCGCCGCCAACATTCAAAGTCTGCAAGTCTCTGATTCGATGTTGTTTGACTTCTTACAATATTTGGTCGCGTTGCCTCCTTCACGACACCGACACCGAAAATCAATAAAAAGACCATATATTTGGCGAGACGTACGCAACCGTCCCAATAGCGAGCTGGCACAAAAATGAGTCATCGTCACACGACCAACCATGTAGGGCTAGAAGCCTAGAACTTGTTCCAAACATCCAACATTAACTCTATATATAAAAGAGAATTGAAGGCCTAAAGCAAGGGGAAAATGCTTGGGATTACACAAAAGAAAGTACCAACGAGACAACCGCGGAGCGATCGATTCAAGGAACGGGGAAATCATAAAGACGGTTATGGTCAATTTTTTAACATAAATAATGGGTCGTTCCACAAACACTCATTTTGAATATTGGTTAGATTTATCAACTAAGTCACTATCGCACCTGAAGGACGTGTAGTTTCAAGAACTGCTAGTCCATGTCAATCAAACTAGCTCGTTTAGATTCGTTCTCGTCACCACATAGCCTTGAAAACGATGAATTTTGGCCGGCATAGAAATTTAAGCACTAAATTATACGATACTCGCATCTCTCATATATCCATCGCTAAATCATCATAGGCCAAATTTTGGTTTAGATCGAACCACACCAATTGGCCAGCTCGATTGAAAGTTGTCTACATTAATTGATATATGCATCTAAGGCTGTTATTCAATCCAAATTAAATGAGATGTGGATTAATTACTTGTTCATATTCAACCCGTTTAGAAACAAGTCGAACTTAATTCGAGTCTTCACTTTAACCCGAGTTTTAAATTATGCTTATACCCGACTCATTTAATAAATAAACGAGCTCGAGTTATGTTTTTTTTTCTTTCCCGGGCTATACTTCCCGTTGAAACCTAGATGAAACTGTACAAGTTCCACAAAATTACAGCTATTTGAGGTCAAGTGGAGTCAAGCCTCAATATGATATATTCGACCTTAAAAATATACCCATATACTTGGCTCTTTTAGTAAATAGACGAGTCCAAATGCACCGAGCTTTATTTCTTTTTGTGTTACTCGTCTCTTTTAACAAACCTATATACATTTGATTGAGGTTTCTCGAGTAATCACTCTACCCTTATTCAATCTAGTGTGAATTTACCACTAGTTTCGAACAAATGAACCCATTATAATTCAATGGTTTTTCAAGGGCATATATAGGATAAGATTTACATTTTAGAAAAAAATTATCCTTAATTAAAATGTATTAGTCAAATTTAAATTAGATTTTTAGAGTTGTTTATTTTTGGTAGGATATTTTTTTTAATTATAATCTTATTTTATGTCTTTACGTCATATAATAGAAAGACCGATAAATCGATTAATCGGAAGTAAAAACAGAAACAGACAAGAAGAAATGACCTAATGGGCATCTCCCTTAGATGGTGTACGCATGATCCCCAACACTTGGACCCTCTACAAACATGTAGAGTTGCTTTCACTCTTCTAAATTTGAAAAACGAGATTATAAACAAAAATATCAACATTAAATTCCTGACCCAAACCATAATAAAAGAAAAATCCAAATCCTCTCTCCCACCCCTCCCTACTATTTATTTCATCCTTGATACTTCCATAAATAGTAATCGATTTGCCTCATATACCAGCCAAAGGGAAACCCTTAATTTGATTCCTCTTTTGTTGCTTAAACAAATAGTGTTATGGCCTCACCACAACATCACCCTAAATTCTCAATTCTTACTACCATATTAATATTCCTCTTTGCCTTTGCAATCCTTCCTTCTCGACCAGGTAAACTCTCATTCATCGTTTTTGATCCTTAACAATTCGCTTGCCACAAACACATGAGCTCGATCGATCAATTGATGGAAAAAATAATATATCATATGTCATTGTTTGTATGCATTTGCAGTGGGAAGAACCATGCCATCTAACATGGAGATCATCATGAACAACAATAAGAAGTACGAGAACATGGAGATGAAATCAGTGTTGGGTTCGAAGCCTCCAAGCTGCAGTAATAGGTGCATGGGTTGTAAGCCCTGCAATGCAGTTGTCGCGATTCCTCACACCAAACGCATCAACTCTAAATCATCGTTAACAACTCTAGAGGAAGAGCCTTACTACCTTGTCACTTGGAAATGCAGGTGTAATCATCATCTCTTTCCACCTTGACCATTCTTCTCTTCGATCTTCGATTTTCCAACTATTCGTACATCAAGGAGGCCAGGGGGATTCGAACCTGTGATCTGATGTAATCGGTACCAACCCACCTGTAACATGATGCTTAAGCTTTACACTTGCATGTTTTTTTTTTTTTTTTTTTGATGTTTTATTTGTATTTTTGTTATGTAGGAAGTATCAATCATAGCCTTTAAGCAAATTTTGATACTTTGATAGGGGTCGATCAAAATTAATGCCGAATGTCGTCTTTATGAGACTGCGACTCGCAATTAATTCATTATAAATTCGGAGAACATGCGTTGTATGTAGCTGGCAAGTTGGGTGATCCGATCGGGTTTGGGTCAACTCGGGGAAAATTTTTGCATCGAGTTTGATCGGATCGGGTCAGATTCGGTCAAAATGGATCTCGAATTGGTCGGGTTTTCGGTCTAAATCGGGTTGGACTCATTCGGATTTTCGATCAAATTGGGTCGGCCTTACTCGAATTTTAGATCAGTTTTCGGGTCGGTCTTATTCAGGTCTTATTCAGGTTTCAAGTAGATGCATGTCAGATAATATTGATTAGACCCATCTATTTGCATATGTATTATTTAAATCCGGCCGATTAATTACTCCTTTCTCACACATGTTTTGAGTGCTCCTGGAGTCCTGGGCATCCAGTAGGCATGTGTTTGTATATTCCTTTAATTTGTCATCTATATATCATTTTTGTAGTTTTTATTATTTATCTCTCGAAAAGATTAACTAGTATCCGATTACCCCCTGGAGAGGATATATGTAGAAAAATGTTCTTGAAGAAAGACAATTTGGTCTATATAAGAATTAGAACATTTCCGTAATAATATATTTCAAATTCTCCTTTTAAGTGGATGAATCAATAATATTAATAGTTTATTTTTCTATATTCTCATCCCGAAGTGGATAATTGATCGAATTTATAAAGATTGAAGCTCGTTCATATAGAGATTATTGATCTTCCTCCCCGAAATGGATGATTGATAAAATTATAATTTTTAGTGATGGTTAATCTCTAGAAGCGGACGGGTCATCTCCATTATTATCTCCCGAAGTAGATAAAAGATATATATCTCATTATTATGATTTCTTGAAACACCACTTCATTGATTATCAATTTTACCGCATGATTTCTTGATTAAGGGCATGTTTGGCATGCACATTTTTTAATCTAGCTTAAGATTATAATCTAAATGAAAATTTTGATCTAGCTTAAGATTATAATCTAGATAAAAATTGAACATTTTGTTTGGTATGACTATTGATTATCCAAGATTTTTGGAGATTAAATTGTCAAATTACCAAAATGGATCTATTTTATTTGATGCATGACTTTAGAGTCCGGTCATATTTGACTGGGGCTATAAAGCTCCTTTATAAAAGAGAAAAAAATACATGACTTTATAGCCTAGCAACAAGCTCGGGCTATGAAGCCAAAATCATACATTGTAAATTGGGGTGATATTTTTTTATCGAGCTTGATTTTGTGATCATATTCGGCTCACGAGTAATTAGACTCATCTCCAAGTGAATGTCATCACCAAGTTTTGATTCATGCTCGATCTTAGGTACCATTGATCAATTATCTATTTTTGAGTCACAACATTTAGGTATTCAGTAACTAGTTATCTCATTTCTTACTTTGGAGGTTCTCATATCACCTCAATCTTCTTCATCGCAGATTTGGTGGTGAGGGGATACTTCAATATTTAAAGCAAAATAACATTGACAAAATCACCTATATAAGACCTCAAGCTAATTGTTTTAGTGGATAAAATCAAGTTTTTGCAATGAAATCTTAAGACAAGAGGGTCATCTAAGCATTCAAATCACAAAAAGCCATAAAAGGAAATAGTTGTAAAAAATAATAAAGTCATGCACAACATGAAATATTTATATGTGTGGCCACAAGAAATCTCAGTCAAATACATGAATGAGAGAAATAGCAGCTGAAGCTAAATCATGACAACATCCATATATTTTTACCAAACCACATTGTTTACTGCTACAGCTAGCTAGATCAGCAAGAGAAATAGCAACTGCTACAACTCATTTTGAATACAAAAACACCTAGATCACTGATTCAAATGAGAGAAATAGCTAGATCAGGAAGTAAAGAGGCAGCAAGAGAACCAAGTAAAGCAACCTAAAAGAATCAAGTAACCTAAAAGAACTTGCAGCAAAGTCAGCTTGTCCAAAGCAACCCAAAAAAACCAAGTAAAGACTAAGTTAAACAAAGAGGGAATATAACAAGATAATGGATGTAAAAATAAAAATGTAAACCTGCCTAAGAAATGAATTCTAGAATATGGCCTTGCATGTCAATTCACATATTACGTGTAGGTGTAACGAGCCATGGTTTTGAAAATACAAGAGAAAGTAATGAAGCCTGAACATAATCATGCAACTTAATCCACGAGAACCACAAAACCATCCCACCTCATTTGCAACACGCAACCCATTTTGTCAACAATGGTTGTATGCTTTCTTTTAATTTAGGACACTATGTCTGTCTACATTCATGACGTAGAAACAGAAGATATGTCCGGGGCCTTGAATTACAATAATACAAAACACTAAGCTTGATCTCATTCCGAGATGCTCGGATAGGGGTTCATATGGCATTTAGGTGAAAAATATAAGGATGAGGCAAACCGGCCTTCTTTCATATCAAAGCGAAGCTGTACTTCTCTTTATAATACTCCAAATGTGGAGGATCAGACTCCACCAAGCCTTTGTATAATTCTAAAACCTTTTCACAATGGGCCATTTGGTTTGAATTTGATGTAGGGCTACCAGAGATAATTGTATCTAGAGCCATTAATAGTCTAGCAAGTGTCAGGTTTCAGTTTTACTACAAGTCAATTACTCAAAAATCAGCATACCCTCCTGTTAGAAAATGACTTTCTGCAAGCACGAAAAAAAAAGTTTCGAGAGAAGGCATACAAGTTTTCTTCAGATAACAATTCACGAAAGAGAGCTATCTCATTTTCTAAAAGATCCAATTTCCACTTGGAAGTAACATCCTCTTGCTTCTTATCAATCCTAAATTGATCAAATGATGTAATTGGATTCCATTCCTGAAGATCTGGTTCATGTTTCTCAAACTTGGAATCTTTCCAGGAAATGATTTTCAATTCCTGTACTTTTTTACATGTTCTGGAACAATTTGAAGCTGCACGACAAACTTAAATTGTAAAGAATGAGCAATCTGAACAACATTCAAAGAGACTGAATACTGTACATGAGCATGGGAATTATGTAATGTATCAAAGTAACTTGGCACATGATTATTTTCCATTTTAAAAAATGCATCAGTCTGGCAGTTCTGCTTAGATCAGCTATATATCATGTGCATTATGTATTTATCTCCATGTTTGTCTATTTAATCATGTATGCAAATACTCTTTATTGCTCTTTTCTTTCAATTCAAAAACAAATTTCAGAGAGCTGCTCATGTATACTCTGAAGCAAGACGTGTCCATGCTTTCAAGGATACAGTATCATCAGATCTGAGGTTAGTGTAAAGTTATAACTTACAAAACCTATACCAATAACTCAGATCAGAGGTCTATGCAAATCAGAGACTATGCAAATCAGAGGTCTGGCACAAGTGTATTCAAAATCCGATAACAAACATACAAGTGCGACTTTCAGACAAATAACACCAAAAAGGAATCGGATGATAGGCAATTCAGTAACAAGAGGAATGCAGATTCATACAAGGTTTGTAGCTTGCAAGGAATCGGATCATGCAAATTGCCCTTCATTTGTAGGCCTTACCCCCAATTAATCCTACATTTATAAGCTTAAATCCCTCTCTATACTCTCTGATTTTTTGCAGCTAGCCTTCAGTTCTAGGGTACAGAACAAGCAATTGGAAGGAGTACACGAAGCCATTCACAGATTACTCAAACAAGCAATTTTAGGGTACAGAACCCTAAAATCGGCCATATAAAGAAAACCCAAATAATTAAATACGAAATTGATTATAACAGGGTTGTTGCAAATCAAAATTGAAATCGAAATCGAAATTGGGGTTCTTAGAAGAGCGTGAAAGGAAAAGAGTTTGGTGGAGAAGGCGATTTGGAATCAAGGAATAGCCCCTACAAACAAACAAATAGATTAGTGATTTCAAAACCTTAACGGGAAATCGACTTGATTAGAGACCTTACCGAGTTTGTCGTCCCGCGCCTCTCATGGAAGGAGAAAGCGATGACTGAGATGGTAGAAGAAATAGGCGATGACGATTAGAGACCTTACCAAACGCTTTCCCCTTTCATCGAACGCTTGCTTCAAGGAGATGCTGAAGAAACGCTTTCAAAGCTGCCGGAGGAGATGAAGTGGGAGCATTTTAAAAACCCTACTGCCCTGCCAAACGCGGATACTCGGAGCTTTTTTAAAACGCTCTATCTACCGCTCCATCTAACGCTCTGAAAAGCTCCAGCCAAACATGCCCTAATACACCGAAATATTGCAAGAGAAAATGGTAGTCTATATACCAAAATATTGGGATGTTAGCAAAACTAACCCTCCCTTGCCTAAAATTGCAAAACTGTCAAAATGACCCAAAAATTTGCAAAAACAACCGGTGTTCAAAACCTGTGGTAGTCGGGTTAAAGAGGAGGGAGCCATCAAATCAAGGGTAAAAATCACTCCTTTTATTTCAATTGGACATTCAAGAGAGGAGAGAGAGAACACCATTGAATGACATTCGAGAGAGAACACCATTAAAGAAGCAATCGAAGGTTAGAGAGGAGGAAGTCGGCCGCCATTGAAGGACCTTCAAGAGAGGAGAGAGAACACCATTGAAGAAGCAATCGAGGGTGAGACGGGAACCGCAAGAGAGGGAGAGAGAAGGAGGGGAGAGATTAGGCAATTCGAAAAGGGAGGACAACGAGTGCGAATGGATCCTCTGGGTTGATAACAGTCGAAGAAGAACCCCCTGCGAAAAGTAAGTTCCCATCCTCTCTCTCTTCTCTTGAAAAACTTTTCGAGGGTTGAATGTCTTGAATGTGGATTTGGGGACCTTGGGGAGAATGGGGTGAAATGATATACAAACCCTAACCTTATTGATGTTGGGCGGTTTGAGATTTAGTTGAGAAATCACCATTGATGAAAAGTTGATGATGAAATTGAAGGTTCGAATAGGGTAGAAAGGAATTGAAAACCTCCATTACTGTTTTGAATCTTGATTCGGGAAACTTGAAAACCTCCATTACTGTTTCGAATTTGGATTCGGGAAACTTGAAAAGGGCAGGCCGATTCGTTCGTCTGACTTAGTGAAACGGTTGGGTGGCTAGATTTAGTAATCTGTGTTTTTCTTTTCGAATTAGGGAAGTTGGGAAGAGTTGGGTTTCAAATGATGTTGGATATGGTAAAGGGGAATTTGGGGAGAATGTGGAATTTGTGTTTATGAGTTTAGAAATTGGGAACTTTGGGAGAATTTGGAGATTGTGGTTGATTTGTAAATAGTGGCATCTAAATATAATGTTCACATTTGGTGGTAGTTGTACATCATTGTAAGTTTTTTCTATATGTTAAAGTATGTTGTGATTCAAACGGTGCAAAAATACACTACACCACTCCGATGTCATTTGAGACTATTGTATATTTGTGTCATTTGTTGCATTCTTTATTCATGTGAGTTGAGCATTTGAGCATTTGTTGAATTCTTTGTACATCGTTGTAAATTTGTTTCTATGTGTTGAAGTATGTTGTGATTGAAGCCATTAATGTTACACTAGACGATGTCATTTGAGAGTAATGTTGGTTTGTTTATAGGGTTGTCATATGTGTATTACATAAGTTTTTTATGGTTGACACTATTGTGTAGTTGTGTACTTGTGGTGTTTGTTTCATTCTTTACTTGTGTCAGTTACCATTTTGAGATTATTTGAACATGTGTATTTGTGGGACATATAAATATGTGAACATTTGTATTCGTGGCATTTGTGTAGTTGTGTCATTTATGTAATGCTATATGTTTTGGCAGAAAAATTATTTTGACTGGCTAGATATATGTATATATTGGCAAGGATTATTGCTAAAATGGGTATTATCTGAACACAAGTATGATAGATTAAGGAGACAATGAGAAAAATGAAAGGAAAAAAATCGCGATGTCGTCGAACAACAAGATATTAACTGTAATCACTTCTCGGACAGATTAAGGGCCTTCTTTTTGTCTTGGTGATGTTAATCGTGTCATGTCGTGTGATATTTGTGCAGTCGACACTAGTCCTTCCTTCGGAAAAGTATTTAAGAGGGAGGTCGAGCCACTTCTCGAAGATGGGCTTACTGAAAGGAATAAACGACGTCCTATCTGCGGCTGATTTAAAAATGTTGAAAGTCAGCAAGCTAGTGGGCATTGTAATGATCGGATCCAATGTGTCGTATTGATGCGCCCTTATCCATTTCTTCATGGAGAGGAACCTGAAGACATTGAAGAAGTGTGAGACATGGTACGAGATCCAATGGCGACTCCTCCGGTTCTCCATCAAGGAATTTTGCCTCGTCACCGGCCTGAAATGTGCCGAAAGGAATCGGGACTTTGAGAACGTTATCAGCTGATGTTTTTTATTGAACTTTTTGTGGACTTATATTGACTAGAAAATGTAGTTATTCGTAGTGTTTGGTTCACCTGCTAAACGTGGAAACCAGGCCTGGCCCAGAGGCAAGGGCAGACTGGGCTCTTGCCAGGGCCCATTTAGTCAAAGAATTAGGCCATTTAGTCAAAGAAAAATATGTCGGTATATATATATGGGTATAATTAGTCCATTTAGTCAAAGAATTAGGCCTTTTCTTATCTACAAATGAAAAAAAAGGGCCCAAGCCCAATCAGCTCCCTAGCCCACACGGATAAATAAATTGATTGAAAAGCACAATGTACTAAAGGATAATTATTTTTTTAATCAACATCTAATTATATGGTTGCCAACTGCCATGTTGTAGGCGGCAAGTTATTAGGACTTTTTTTTTTCTGATCAAAAAAAAGTTATTAGGACTTTTTTTTGGGCCTCTTAATTTAGTGAGAAACTATTAATCCCTCCGTCTCATATTAAATGTCGTTTGTCTTTTTGTGCACGTTTTTTAAGGAGCGGAAAACTCTATAAAATATTATTATTTTATTTATTTATTTTATATAATGTTATACTTATTACTAATAAGTATCAAATTATATATAAAAAATTAAAAAAAAGTAATATTTTATAGAGTTTTTCATTCCTTAAAAAGCATGTCGATAAGTAAAAAGACATTTAATTTGAGACGAAGGGAGAATATAGTGATAAAGTAAATACGGAGTATATTTTTAGGAAATTCTTATTTTATTTTAGAAATATATGGATTTTAAGTTATTTAAATGTGTTATTGATAGTTAGATATTTTGATTTTTTTAGGCCTCTTAATTTTTTTTTTTGCCCCGGGCCTCTATTACATTACGTTCGGCCCTGGTGTAATCATTTCCACCTTTTGGATCCTAGTGTTTGATGACTAAATAGGTATGTTGTGGACACTTGGTTCTATTTATTATGGATGGTTGTTACGAATGTTGCGTTATGACGCATTTCGTTTGGGTTTAATAGTTGTTGTTCTTATGTTGGGAAGTTTCTGAGATATATAAAATATGGTAGGGGATTGTCTTTTATCGGCTTAGTCTTTAATGTTATTGGCTAGGGAAAATCGTGTACTGACTAGTAAGCATAAAACTCCGTACATATGTCTTTTGCATCGTCGGTAAACTAAACGGCCAGTTATGTGCAAAATAAATGACCAAAATGGCAAGTTAGTCTTTGATGTTATCCGGTTTTGCACCTCCTCCTTCGACTTCAACAATACCTCCTCGTAAAGGTCATGTTCGTTGATGTATATTGTATACAAGTGCTACCTGTATCCCTGTGTACGTCTATATATATATTCTGTTAATGACTAGAACTTCCCTTTGGCTGGCTAGTAACTTAATTTCTGGGTTTTATTCTTCGAACTCCACGTTAATGGCATCTAGTACAGAATCTGCTTTTTTCCCTGTTATGTCAGCCTGTTGAGACCTCCATCTCCTTTTATTGTCTGGATGCAACCCGTCTATTATCCGCATCCGATTTCCCTCCATTTTGGGTGAGCGGGAATTTAATATGTGCAAAGTCATATTTGCATTTAATGCATGTGATGTCACACGCACTATTTGCATTAAATGCTTCCATCTCTCTCCAGAAATCATGTTCTCTCACCCCTCTCTCTCCACTCAACTCTGCCAACTCCTCCTTTTTTTTAATTTTTTTATGCCCAAATAAAACCACTCCCCCTGTCTCATTTCGACACATGTCACTCTCTTTTTCCTTTTAACCTTGTGTGCAACCTGCTACCGGGTAAATAAATTTTGCAAATCTGACATTTTGCTATCCCATTGCAATTTTTACCTTCCATGGTTATTTTTGCAAAGTATAATTTTTTTTGGTATATTCATGCAAATCATCCATATTGCAATAGACGTAACTTAACGTGTTTTGAAACACCACTTCATTGATTATCTCATTATCATGATTAATTAGATGCATTAAACTAAAACCATTTACATGTCCATTTAATTATATTGTTATGAGTCTTACATAGTTACATGCCACGACATTAATCGACGGAGTATAATACATTTCAAGAGTACGTATGACATAAACATTTTTTTTTGCATGCTTTCTTCATTGTCGTATTATACCTATCCTCATAGAGATAAATTAATCTCATCCATCAAAGTGGATGAAAGTAAAGAAATTGACATTATAAATCACATAATGTGATCAATGAATTTCATCCACATAGTGATGAATTAATTATTATTCTTTTATTTTATATGTATATGTATATTTTATTATTATTATTATTATTATTATTATTATTTATTCCTCATCTCCCGAAGTAGATTAATGGACATATACTAATCCTTGGTTTAGTACTTCTTCTATATATTTGTATGAGTGTTGATTTAATCCTCAAGATAATTATGATATGTTGAAAACTTCACCGAATTTGCCCAAACAATCACCCCAATTATCCATCAAATATCCACAATTAAATTCACTATCAACCTAAAATACCCTACGTCAAAAAGGTAGATCGAAGTTTGCACTAGTATTCTTCGGTTATTTCAAACAAAGAAACATCAACAACGATCCCCAATCTCAGTCAATACCCATTAATTAATCCTATAAACTTTTCATAATTTCAAATGGGTGCTCCTATATACACCGCAAATCCGCAGATTTAAGCTGCTAATCAACGTCGGATTCAATGTTGTAGTATTAATTATATTACAACATCGGATCCAACGTTGTAATATGTGAAGGGAAGGATCGGATCGGGCTGAACCAGGCTAACAACGTCGGATCCGACAATGCTAGGGTAAAAAAAACAATTCACACACTCACCCACACTCACAAAAAAAAAAACACACACACTCACCCACACTGACAAAAAACACACACACACACACACACACAACGTCCAAAAAGGACGTTGTAAATCAATAAATTTTTTGTTTTTTTTAATATCTTATATTAGGCCCGATCTGACCCGTATTTGCAATGTTCAATTTGACGTTGTAACAACGTCTAATTCAACGTTGTTACAACATCCGATAAGTGAAATTAGCACACAATTAACAACGTTGGTTAGGACGTTGTTACAACGTCGGATTGAACATTGTTACACCATCAAATTGAACGTTAATTTACGGTGTATATAGAGAACGCGTTCCAAATAAACTTTCCAAAATTCACAGGATGAAAAAAGAGCAACTAGAAATTCCTTTTCATTATGAACAAATGCTTTCTCTTCAAATAATCACAACACAAGGAAAGAAAGGAAGAAAAGGTCACAATATTACGTACCTGGAGCTTGAATCTCTTGACTTGGGGACACGAAGCCCATCCCCTTAATATCACCACCACTCTTATCACTGGTTCCGGTTGACCACATGGTAGGCAGGTCATCGCTAATATCGTGAATCAACCATAAGGCGGAAATACAGACAGATGGTGGTGGCGTAGTTGATCAATCGATCGGACTCACTACTACAATTTCGAGCAGAGGAAGCGGTTTATGGCAGCGGTTCAATTAGGCAGCGGTTTGTCGCAGCGGTCTAGGAGTATTTTATGAAGTTGGAATTTGATTAGTCTATGGTGGCGGTTTAGACAGCGGTTTTTAAAACTCGTACCTATAGAGGCGGTTTACGTATCTTTTGGAAGCGGTTCATTTAAGTGATAATTGCTATGGCGGCGGTTCAACAAAACCCGCTAAAAAAAAAAAATTTAAGGCCGCGGTTCATCAAGTTGGCGGGTTTATTGTATCTGGCCCGCTTAATTTTTCCCAAAATTTTGAAGGCCCGCTTAAAAAATACTCCCCCTCCCAGATCCCCTTCTCGACCTCAGACTGTCTGACGCCACCCTCTTCCTAAAACCCACCCGCCTCTTTCCCGTCAAAATCGAGCTCAAGCTCTCAACCATGGCAGCCCGCTCTTGCTCCTCTCTTGTTCTTGCTGTCTCGCCGCTCAAACTCCCTCCCTCCATGGTTGTCCTTCTTCCTCGCGCTAGCAGTAGGCGTACGAGCACCCATCGAGTCAAGTAATTCGCTATCGGAAATTTATCCGTGCGCCTCGCCCGAGCATTTAGCGGCACCCGCAGCAGCCGAGGCTAGCCCAGTGCAGATCCAAGCAGTTGCTCCGGCCACCTTTCTCTCCTCACTCCTCCATTGAAGCCCTTGATGTAAGTTTCTCAAACCCCCCCAATTTCTAGGGTTTTCCTAATTTGTTAAAGTTGAGAAATTTGGGAATGTTTGCATGAAATTGGGATTTAATTGTGATGAATTTGGAACTGGAATAAGATTGATTGAGAAATTTGGGAATAAGACTGATTTTTATGAATGAAGTTTTCTCCTTAAGAGGGCATTGAGTGCTTCCTGCGTTGAAGTGCCTTATTGTCCTTCCTTAGGTCTTAGAGTATTTGCTCTTATGTAACCTTATTTGTTTATGTAACCTTGTGATTACTTTTGTTAAATTTAATTTTTATATGCAAAACTTACACCGGATTTACATAAAAAGACCAAAATATTTTACTTTCTATTGCCATGTTTATCAGCATGCTTTCATTCAAGAACATTTTGTTCGTGCTGGTTGTTGCCTACTGCCATCTTATTGCCCTTGTGTGTTGGTTGGTTAGTTGCTAGTTCCTTGCCTCTGTGGTTGGTTTATCATATTTGTGTGGTCTGAAAAAAAGAAATATCTCATGTCTAATGGCTACCCCAATTTTCAGTTATGAAGACATGTCTTAGATATGCCCATTTTAATTTGATGACCATTTTATTTGTAGGTCTCTCGACATTTTGCACATCAACGTACAATATCCATATTGGTACACTTTTTTTCGTCGACATTTTGCACATGTTGGGTTTAGCCGTTTGTTTATATGCTATACCTAAACCTTAGCAAACTACACTTTTGTAAATAACACTTTGCTAATTACTATTACAGTATAATGCAATGAAAGCTCAATTTTTAGAATATATATTCTTCATTTTGTAGTTCATTTTACCTTTATGATTTAAATGTATGTAAATATATCACTTTATATTATACAGGTTTGTATATATAATATGTATTCTAAATAAACTGCGCTGGGAAATTATTTCATTTCCAACCATATAAACCGCTGCCACAGCTTTTTATTTATGTTGCCACAACACACAATAACCGCTGCCACAACACAAAATAACAGCTGCCACAGATACATTAACTCACTATTCATTCCTAGCAAACCGCTGCCAAATCATCATCCAACCGCCGCCAAAGCTCATGAACCGCCACCATAGAGAACCTAAACCGCTGCCGTATCTCTTAAACCGCTGTCATAGGTGTATTGTATCGCCTCTATAGGCTTCGTGGAACCACTGTCTAAGGATTTCCATAACCGCTTCCATAGTTCCCACTCACAACCGTCCCCATAGACTTTGTGGCAGCGGTTTAAACTACCTAGGGCAGCGGTCTATCTGCCTGGCAAGAGCCGCGACCATAGGCGTATGAAACCGCTGCCATAGGTCTATGGAAACGGGAGCAGATGGTGCGGTCGTTAAACCGCTGCCATAGGCCTTTGGCAGCGGTTTAGGGCATTAGGCAGCGGTTTTTGACCGCCACCAAATGTCGAAAATGTAGTAGTGACTCCCAAGACAACATGGTGATAAACCAAAGAATTGGAGGACACCTACCTCCATTTCCAATTAACGCCACCTAATGGAGCTAGTGGGCAATTAAACCCGACGGATCCAAAACGCCCTATATATGGAGCTATATCATCGCCCTCTTCAGGTTGGATTTCCTAGTTCGTTGAATTTTCTTAGCCACAATCTTGGAAGGAGAGGAGGGAAGGGGAAAGACCATGTAGTACAACTCCACAAACTTTTTTAATAACTCCTTATGGTTATACATTGACAAATCTGAATTTTCCTTTTTACTTTCATATTTATCTTTTTAATTCAAGCTCATTTTAATCTTAAATAAACCTATGTAATGTTGAGCATCATCTTTTTTTCCCCTATTTTCATATTTTTTTGGACATTCCTATTTTCAATTCAATCCTACAAATCTTCACAAATTTGCATACCGAACTATTGAGATTACAATATAAGACCCTCATATTCATTTTTTATGTATAATTTCACTTCCTAAAAATAATTCCTCAAATCCGATCTCAGATAATTTATTATTTTTTCACATTAAGTAATGGCCAACTACACGAATATCTACCAGATAAACTAACTATTAAATTTGTTATTCAGAATTACTTCGTATTTCCATAAATTTTTTTGACTTCATATTTCCATAAATTTTAATTTCTACGAATAAAACTCAAGAGAATAATCATATTGATTAATCATAATGTACAATGGGAAGAGGTGGACAAACTGATTTATAATAATTAAAATTATATTCAAAACATTGATAAAAGGAACATATTAATCGTCCCACGATAGTGACAAAATCCAAAATACAACTTCTAATCACGACATTCACTAATTGTTCATTCAGTCATTCTACTTTTTCCTAATAGGAACCAACACCTCAACCCATTTACGCAATCTATGATTCTCAACCTTTTAAAACTCACTTATTATTTCTTATTGGAGATAAGATAAACTTGTAAATATCTCTTTATAATTCTATCTTGTGTAACTTGTTCTCCAAGTGTAATCCTTATATATATATATGAATTAATATCCTCTCTTCTCAATCAAGAGAGAGAGCGCTTTCACAAAACCTAGTTCTCATAATCTTATATGGTATCAGAGCGGAAAAGTCAAACGATCCGACTCTCGATCATTAACTAGCTAAAAAGAGAATGAGAGGCTAGACCCATTGTCCAAGTGTCAACTAAAGGCGAAAAACGACCCTAGCTGCACTTGCGGGAGCGTGTTGAGAGAATGAACTAATGTGAAGAGACCAAAAGTGTCCCACATCGATAGTTGAACATATCAAGCCCTAGTATATGAGACAGTGGGCTACTTCTTCTATTGCCAATTTGTTTTAGAATGGAACCTCATTCAGCTTGTGTGCTAGACTATTAGCGCATGGGCGCACGTGTGAACATGACCCCCGTTTCCGAGTCCCAATAGACTTCAGTAATGTTGAGAGAATGAACTAATGTGAAGAGACCAAAAGTGTCCCATGTCGATAGTTGAACATATCAAGTCCTAATAAATGAGTCGGTAGGCTACTCCTTCTTTGCCAATTGGTTTTAGAATGGAACCTCAATCAGCTTGTGTGCTAGACTATTAGCGCATGGGCGCACGTGTGCATATGACCCCCGATCCCTAGTCCCAACGGACTTCAATATGGTATCAGCCGCCAAACGATCCTTCTGATTCCATGTCCTCTGACGCTTCTTCAACCTCCAACTCGTTCGGAAACCTTCTTGGTGCTGCAACTTCAACCCTCTCTACCATTGGTCTTCAATTCCCTGTTTTTTCAATCAAACTTGAGAGAACCAATTATATTGTCTAGCGTTCTAACATCATTGATGCCCTGGAAGCTTTTGATCTTCAAGATCTAATTCTCACAGACTTCATCTCTTATCCGACTAACATCACAACAACCGTCACATCCGTTGATGGCACTATGACCACAACCTCCTCTCCGAAACCACATGCTCTTGAGTGGAAGAAGAAGAGTAATTTTGTTCTTATATGGCTGCGTACCACCATCTCTGCTGCACTTCTTGGCTATGTTGCCAAATCCAAATCTCCACAAAAGGCTTGGTTAACTATTGAACAGATGTTTCAAGCCCAATCTAGGGCGCGTGCTATGCACCTAAAGCAACAACTTCACTCATTGCCTAAAGGTATCATGTCTATTCTTGAATACTTTGAGAAGAAACGGGGCTTTGCTGATGCCCTGGCTGATTGTTCACACATCGTCAATGACGACGACTTTGTGTCTTGCATTCTTCAAGGACATGATGCTTCCTATGGGGTTTTTTCGTGCGGCCATGAATCTACGCACCGATCCCGTGACCTCTGATGCTCTCTTGGGTAATCTCTTACGTGAAGAAGAGCGCCTTGCTGATGAGGCTCGTGCCATTGGCGCCAATTCACCAACCACTATTTATGGCCGCAACAAGCGACAACCAAACTCCGGTAACAACACCAACAGTGGTGCTTCTTGTGACAATCCTAATCGTCCTTCTCGTGACAATCCTAATTACGTGCATGGCAATGGTCAGTCCTCCACTGATCGACAACGCATTGCTAGATTTGTGACAAGCAGGGCCATCGCTCAAAAGATTGCTGGAGCAGGCTGAATATGCAAGCCTACCCACCTCGCCATCCAAATTCCAGTAGCCGCAACAGCAATCAATGCAACTCCTATTCTGACTCCCACTCAATTGCTCCATCACCAATGGCCTATACAACTTCACCCTCGGCACTCACTAATCCCTCATGGTACCTCGACTTTGGCGCTACCGATCATATTACTAATGATTTGAATAGAGTTTCAGTCAACACGGAGTATACCGGCGGGGACCAACTTGGACTTGGGAATGGTAAAACTCTTCCAATTTCGCACCTCGGTACCTCTATTGTTCATACTCCCTTGAAACCCATAAACACTAACTCTATTTTAATTGTTCTTGAAATGAAAAAGAATCTTATCAGTGTGCTTAAACTCACCAGAGACAATAACACATATGCTGAATTTCATCGTTCCTTTTGTCTTCTTAAGGACTTATAGGGGCGCATCCTTCTTCGGGGAATCGTTGATCGAGGGATTTATTGGTTGCCCAAGCCACCCATACTAGAGTCTCACACTGCTCTCATAGGACAAATAGCTAGTGCTGATAAATGGCATCATCGTTTAGGTCATCCTAGTGAGTTTGTCTTTCATGTCTTGTTGCGTCAGTTTCCTTTATCGCTTTCAAATAATAAGTTGTCACATGTGTGTGAACCATGTCATCTTGGCAAGAGTCATAGATTACCTATTAATTATGTTCATGATTCTCGTTTGAATCCTTTTGAATTGGTTTATTCTGATGTTTGAGGTCCTGCTCTCGTTCCCTCTATCAATGGTTCAAGGTATTTTGTTCTATTTGTTTATTATTGCACTCGATTTACTTGGATTTTCTTCATGCATAAAAAATCTCAAGTTTTCCACTACTTTCAAGTGTTTCAGTCCATGATAAAAAATCAATTCAATTCCAATATCAAAGAACTCCAAACTGATTTTTTTTGGGGGGGGGGGGGGGGGAGATTACATCGTGTCTCATGTCCATACACTCCATCTCATAATTGTGCAGTAGAGAGATGAAATCACATTATTCAAGAAAAAGGTATTTCATTACTTGCACATTCCAACCTAAAAACATGCCTTCCATACCAATGTCTTCTTGTCTAATCGGACTCCGACTCATACTCTTAAAACCGAGTCCCCTTATCATCACCAATATGGCCGTGACCCAGATTATACTTTTTCTAAGGGTTTTTGGTTGCTTATGTTATCCCTATTTGGGTCCTTATCGAGTTAATAAACTTGATTTCAAAACTTTTCCATGTATTTTCATTGGGTATATATAGCTCTAGTCATAAGAGCTACATATGTTATCACTCTTTTACGGGAAAATTTTATGTAAATCGTCATGTCATCTTTAATGAGGATGTCTTTCCCTCCATACCCTCGTTTGAGCCATCTTCCCCTGTCATGTCTAACCCCACTGTTTCTGAGACCTTCTTAATCATGTCTCTCATGCCCATCACATGCCTTCCTCTTCTTCCACTGAGCCCTTTGTTCCTCCTACATTTTTCAACAACTCACCTTCACCCACTCTCTCCATGTCGTCCATCCCTATGTCGGGCATCCCAACTCCTTTGCCTTCATCGATATCCTCATCACAAGATACGGGCAGCAACTCCTCTACCTCTCCCTCACCTTTGATCAACGCTTCTCCAGAGGATTTAGCTATCTTAAACACACCACAACAACAACCTTTATCCCCGCCCTCTTTACCCAAGTTGCTTAAACATCTTCGCCCTGCTGAGAACAACCAACATACCATGGCTACTCGAGCTCAATCGGGGAAGCTCAAACCCATCACTCTTACCTCCATAAATACCCTTTGATTCATGTTTTGAAACCTGACCATGAGCCCAAAACCTTTAAACAAGCTTCTACAAATCCCCGCTGGTGTACTGCAATGGAGGCTGAAATTTTTGCCCTTCAGAAAACGGGTACATGGTCTTTAGTTACTAAGCCTCCTAATACTAATGTTGTTGGATGTAAATGGGTTATAGGGTGAAACGAAAAGCCGATGGAACGGTGTAGCGGTACATAGCGAGCCTCGTTGCAAAAGTTTATAATCAGCAAGAAGGCATTGACTTCTTTGATACATTTAGCCATGTTGTTCGTTTGACTTTTATTCGACTTGTGCTTTCCATTGCCATCTCTCATCATTGGCCTATTCAACAGCTTGACATCAACAATGCTTTCCTGAATGAGGATCTTGATGAACAAGTTTACATGGCACAACCACCTGGGTTTGTTGATCGCACTCGCCCTACCCATATCTTAACAAAGCATTATATGGCCTCAAACATGCACCTAGAGCTTGGTACACTAAGCTTACCCATTTTCTGGTAGCAAATGGGTTTCGGTGCTGCTGATAATGCATATTTTATATAGGTATTATAGGTAGTTGTTATTGCATTTTGGATAGTTTATATCATGTTTATTGAGTAGTTCACATGTCTTGCAAGTTTGGAATATATGCTCTTTTGTGCTTATTCACATACTTACGTTCCGACGCTTGGAAGGATGCATTTATGGCTTTGCCAATGATGAGTATGGAGAGCTAGGAACCTGAGAAAACCATTGAAGAAGGCAAGAAAAGGCGTAGGAAGGAGTTAGCTTGGATTTAGAAGTGATTAAGATGAATAACACGCTTTTGTTGGTCACGGCACCCGCCGCCTAGACCACGACACCTGCCGTCCGTGCCGATGCGGGATTGTGATTTCTTTCTTTTGGAAACTAATTAGGTTTTAAGTTATATATCTATTTGGCCGATTTTTACCTAGAGAGGAGAGACCTAATTGGAAAAGAATCCAATGGAGATATTGAGAGGAAAACCTTCCATGAGGAACTAAACCTCTTTTGTTTCGCCTGCAATTCAGAGACATGGTTATATGATTTGTGAGACTTAATTTCTATCTATTCTAAGTTTGATTAATTCAATATCTTTGTTCTCCATTGATTAATTGCATGTATTCCCTCTTGATTAGCCACCTTGATAGAATTTGTTTTCTTGTTGAAGATTTGATTATCCTTTATAAGTTAATTAGATTAGTAGCACAACATAGCTAATCGATCCCGTGAAAGCATCGATTGGCCGTGTAGGGGATATTAACAATTCTACTTTATCAATTACATCGATTATGGTTAGAGAGTTGCGCCTTTATCTTTGGTTGTTTATGTTATTGGCATAGTTAAATTGCTTAGGGTTGTAGTAATCCACCATTAGATGAATCAAACAAGGGAAGATAAGATAGAGTCAAGGATCAAAGACATAACCATTGTTAATGAATTGTAGGGGGAAACTATCTTATTCATACTTATCACCAATTCACCATTGTTACTTTTGCGCCTCTATCTCTGTGGGATCGACCCCTTACTATTCCACTATACTAGTTACTAGGTTGCTAGTTAAATTGTTGGTTTGGGTTACTCTTTTTGGTGTTGTATAAAGGTAACGACATTCTGCACCACACCATCTGCCAATCTGATCGCTATCTCTATGTTGATGATCTCATTGTCACATGCTCATCATCGGTGCATATAGCTCGTTTCATTAAGGAGCTCAATTATGTCTTCTCTTTGAAGGACTTAGGCTCTCTTCACTATTTTTTGGGTATTGAAGTTTCATGGGCAAATGGTTCTCTTCATCTATGTCAATAAAAATAAGTTCGTGATCTTCTTGAGAAGACTAAGATGGCAAATTGTAAACCAATGGCCAGTCCTGCCGATCCCCATTCTCGGTTGATTCATGATGGTGATCCACTTCATGATGTGCATATGTACCGAAGCATTGTTGGAGCCGTCCAATATGTGACTATCACTCGCCCAGAAATTTCTTATGCGGTGAATCGGGTATGCCAATTTATGCAGCACCCTACTGAAATCCATTGGGCCGCTATCAACCGAATTCTTCAATATCTTAAGGGCACTATCTCTCACGGTCTCACTCTTCATCCTAGCCAATCGCATCGACTGGTGGCATATACGGATGCAGGGTATAGGTCTGATTTAGATGACAGCAGGTCTCAAGATGGGTTCTTGAGACGGGTGCCACTGTTGACTGCGAGCTACTTAGGACTAGGATGGTGACTCCACACCCGGATGTCAATTTGATTGAAAGGTGTAGGTACCTCTTGGACAATCTTGACTGGGAGGTTCGAATTCAACACGTCCGAAGGCAAACAAACACCAGTGCAGATAGATTAGCTAAGTTGTCATTCCAGCCACACTATTCTTTTGCTAAATATAATGAACCCCCTGACTGTGTTCGGGACATTTTCATGTATGCCTCTACCACGGAACCTTTAGAGTAATTATTTAATAAAATCGGTCTCTAGGACAGCCTTTGGGAATAAAAAAATCATTTTTTTATTAGGAAATAATTCGAGGACCAGACAAACCTGGTACTTCGAGAGGCCGACAATGTCGGCAGATGACGAACCGTCGATAATACGATTCATTGATGGATTATTAAGGGGGTTGTTTGATACACCGCTAATTTTTACTAGATACACCGCTAATCTTCGCATCAAGCTGCGAAACTCGCTACGCAATATCTTGCGTACATCGGCAGGCGTCAGGCCAAACAGGGTGTTTGATACAGTGTTATTACGCATAAGGTTGCGGAACTAGCGGGCACTGTTTACAAGTCTGCCAAACAATTTTTTTTTGATTTTAATGGTTAATTATATTGAAAAGAACGAAGAGTGTATTTACAAGAAGGGTGAGAAGCCTTGCCCGTGGGCTGTGAGGCTTAGTACCAAAATCATGGAGACAACTAAGTTGTTCCAATCTACGTGGTGTGTTGAACACTAGGTTCGGTGCAACTCCAGTTTCCTCAAGCCAAAGCAACGTCTTATGGTAACCAGTGTTTCTCCGCAATCCGCTGCGGACCTAAGGCAACAATGTTTTGCCGTATGACAAACATTATACTCCTTATGCTTGGTATAATAACTTCAGTTATGTTGGTTAAAGAATAATTCGTTGAGAACGTTACACATTCATAGAAAGTCGTAAATAATCCTCGGAATAAGTGTTTTGAATTGTAGTTGTAATAAACAAAAGACAGTGACACGAGTAACACATCGGAAAATCACAGGTAAAACAGGGTGGGTTCATCTCAAAGTCGGAAGGCACGGTATTGGTTGATTTTTGCCATAAACGGTTGATCCCATCCAAAAACGCTATGTTGTCGGTGCCGATACCACTCAGGGTATATGGTTGGGAGCAGTGAGTCGTCACGCAACCATACCTGTGGAAAGAGTAAAATGAATACGTCGGTATTTGTGGTTGTGAAGTCGGAAAAAATTATGTCAGGTAATTGGTAACTCACCGGCACCCAATGGGTTATGTTGTTGACGATGCAGATTGCCAAGTTTGCTTTCTGTGGGGGAGGGTCGCGTGCATCGAGAGGGAGTAGAAGCATCGGATAGTTCCTGCTGAGGATGACCAAGGGTGTCTGGAATCTTGTGGCGAAGACGAAACCCATCATAGGACACTCCATCCAGTACTCTCGGTCAGCAATGGGGCTGGTGAAGGTACATTTATAAATGTAGTCGTCAAGTCGCGGTTCGTGGCTATAAACGTGTCGATGCTCAATCATCTCCTGTGCGAGGGCGAGGCGAACTTGTTTCCACTCATTCTCGCCCATACCAAGGAGCTCAATAAAATGCTCGATATCCTCAATGGCCGTCAGAACCGACGTTCTTCACTCTGTCGATCAAGATTGTCATGAATGGGTCGATGTCATCATCTGCCCAGGGGAAATGGGTCTGCACAACCGGTACGGTAGGTGGGGCCTCCGCGTCGGCTATGTTGGAAGCCGCCTCTTCGTCGCACAACACATCTGTAGAGTCGTTCTGGTCACGACCACGGCCACGCCCGCGGCCTCTTTCGCGTGAACGCGGTGCCTTTGCCCGCTCCTGGCGGCGTCGTTCAGCCGATTGCGTTCTCTCCCATGCCAAGGGGTTAGTTTGATAGGGGTTATGGCGCCCTCGTCCCCGAGGTCTGCCCCTCGATAGCTCAAGGGGATTGGGGTGGAACTAGGTTGGTGGTAGCAGGGAATTGGCCGTCCGCCAACGTAGTTGCCACTCTAGCCAACTCGTCCTCGGGCACTTCACCGCGTTGGTACCTTTGCAAGAAGTCGTTGATGGCGATCTGAGCCTCGGTCATGGGGACGGAGTCCGACGACGAGTCCTGCTGAATGCCCTTCCAATCCAACTGCTTCCAAAACGTGTGAATCTGGCTCGGCATAATAGGCGTACTATCTTGGATGCAGCGATATATGTCGTGAGTACATGGTATCCCGTACGTGACTCTCCAAAACTGGTCGGTGCATTTTTGGGTCGGTGGAGTGTCTTTAATCTTCTGGTATAGTGCGTTGAGGAGGTCGTAGCATCGCGTTGAGATCCTATCTCGGACCCGAAAAAAAATGTCAACGTTGTGCATGCCGGTGCACCACGTGTTGCGGTCCCTATTTAGTGATGCTCTGACCTCTAAAATTTGATCCTTCATCAATAAGTCGATGGCTGCGAACACGCAACCGAAGTCTCCTACGGGGGACTGCAACGCGTTTTTCAGTACTGAGTGTGCGAATTCGACCCTTAAATGAAAATTCCATTTTGTCCAGCTTAGCATAAAATATATACGTGAGCACGTAAAGGTATAGATTGAAGAGGGCAGTGGATGTAAAACCTGTTTCTAGTCCTCGTCCCTAAGTGAAGGCTGGTGTCCACCCAAGCTATGACAATTTTATTTCGGTGATGCAGCAGCCACGCGGAGGAGAGGTACTGCATCAATCCGGGGATATGGTTCCACTTGGCATATATCCACTGGCGACGCGAGTTCTATGACTCGGGGGATCTCGAGTCGAACACAGCTCTATAGTCGTTCTTGAACTTTTGCGCTGTTTCTAAGTCGCGCGTCCGTTCAAAGGCCGCTTGCTCGCACCCCCGCAGAACGTGGACCCAACATAATATATGGTTGATAGTGGGGAAGGAAGCGACAATCACACTAATTAGACCAAGCTCCCTGTCAGTGACGATAGCCTCCGACATCTTGTCTCCGTAGAGGAAGCGAAGATGGTTGAGGGCCCAAGTGTAATACTCTGTGGTCTCATCGCAGAGGAAAGCGAAAGCTATGTTGAAGTTCATCCCAGTGCATGTGAAGTTGATGAACTCAACCAAGGGCATTTTGTACCTTAAGATGTGGCATCCAAAAAAAATGTGAGGTGAAACTCAGGCGACAAATATTAGATGAAATTCAAAACAAATTGCAACAACAACAACAGTTAAATGGAATGACATGAAGACGTCTGGTTGGTTTTGTACGTACTGTCGATTTCGATGATATACAGAAATAGTTTCAGCAAATGCAGGGCGTCCGGGTGGGTGAAGAAAAGACCTCCTACCACGTCAGAGTTAGGCTTCCCCCTTACAACGTAGAAGTACCGTTTGGCCTTCATCTCGTGTAGTACATCTTGGGTGATGGTTCTGTCACCTCGAGCCTTGGACTTAAGCTAGGCCTTGACGTTATACAGCTGACATCGTGATGTAACACATCCCTCTTCTGAGTGCAGCAACGAGTATATCGGCTTTGGCGGTGTCCCATGCGACGATAACATCTTCACGACCTCCAATGCCTGCGGGTGGATACGCCCACGGTAGGCGTGACCTAGTAGAATATCTGGAAGGTCGTGGTTGTGCGTTCAAGATAAAATATACATGTGCCACTTTCCGCGTTCGAATTCCCGACCCATTAAAGAGAATGGACAATTTGTGAGTTTCGTGTTACCCTTCTTCGTTGCCTCGCCGCGCTCCCTACGTTCTCTCACCTTCTTTCTCGGTTCATAGATGCGGATTTTTTCACACGCGAGGAGTACGCTACCGAGGAGCCGTTCAGTTGACGGCCACGATCTCTTGATCCCTAGCACCATTTTCAGATGGGTAGCGGCTGAGTCTTGGAATGTCCGAACCATCTCTTCGCGATTTGTCCACTCCCGGTTGGTTGTAAAAATATCTGTGAAATCCGGCATTTCTACTGAGGCGTCGACATCTGCGCCCTATTCAATTTTTTGAGTTGCGTGCATAAGTTGGAGGGAGAATAACAAATTTTTTGTTGTAAATGTGATGAAAATGGTAGGAAATGAAGCATACCTCATCGACGGATAACTGTTCTATTGGTACGTCATCGACAAAAACGCGTTCAACGGGATCGCCAGAAGAACTCGACATGGCTACGCAAAGCCAAGAGGAGATGAGGGGAGAAAGGATTTGAGAGATGAGGAGGGAAAGGGTTCGAGGATTGGGGAACCAAGCGACGCTTACTATTTGCTGTCAGCTGTAATCGACAATTATAGAATTTGTCAGTGGGCCTAATTACTCTTCAACGTCTTGCGGAGAGGACCGACGCGTGATAAAGGGCCCACATGATGCGACAGGACCGTTGAAAGGCGCGTTTAGTTCCGCAACCCCTTGCGTAATTGTGGGAATGCACTACGGAGCGGGTTGTGTAATATTACGTAGGAAAGAGCAGAACAATGGAGCCTCGCCGAGCCGGTACGTTACACGGGCCATTCTCCGCATGACGGTGCGGACGGAAGTCGACCGTTGCGAAAGCGCGTGCTGTAACGCATCATCATGCGTAACGAATCCGACCATTGCAGCTTGAGAAATTTGAAATTTGAACGGCTAAAATGATCCGCAACGTAGTGCATTTGTATTATAAGACGAATTTTCCATACGTGATACTGATACAACATGTTACTAATACTAGTGCAGATTGTCAATGGTGAATATCGATACGGCGATGGATACTGAATAACTATAAAGATTTAAGAAAATGTCCATAATTGATCAGTATTTTGTAATCGTTGTTTTCTTTGTAGATCAATATACGTTATTAAAGTGGGTTCATCATATTATGCAAAATAGTAGACATATAATGGATAACCCGCGTGGGATTGAACATTGCAGAACATCGCAATGTAAATATTTGCACTGTATAACGCATTAATACAAACCGTCCAAACCACTAAGCAAATATGTTATCAATTTCATCATAGAACTTTAACAAATGTATGGAGATGTTAGTAAAGGATAGATGAAAAACACTATTATGGTAGTGTATTCCACGAATAACCAACGTGTATTGACCAACTTACACTAATAATGGAGGAGACAAAATCAAGATAATAAAACAACAGTATGATAGTTCACAGGTATTCGTAATAGGTCGCAAACGAACAAAGTTTGTATCGTATATAGAGAGAGGCGATGTGGTGGACGCAACGCAACCATACAAGTAGAATTGATGATATTTGGAACAAATAATCGGATATGTCATCACAATGTTCACCTATCTTTACTTAAATTCGTAGGAGTTGTAACAAAAGATCGGTGAAATACTTTGATAATATATTGATATTCGACAACGTACACCCATTCGGAATGAATATTTTGAGATCTATGAAAATCGCCGATAAAGTTGGTCATTTGGATAACCGGATAATCTATCAAAGTATTCCATGATCTTCGCCTAATCTTCATAGAGACTATATAAAGATCACGGAAGCACTTTGATAGTTTACGGGCATCCATAAACGATGATAGAAGATAGAAATTAGTGAGAGAGAAAGCGGAGGGTGCATCGAAGTGAGTTGGGGAGTGGAAGTATTTATAGGGGATCGGGCGCGATGGCCTACGCTGTATTTCGCCAGATACCGTGTATATATACGCGTGTTGGGGTGCGGGTAAATCCGCAATTCGAAGCGGATAGATCCGCATGCTGACGCGTGTAGTTACGCGGTTGATTGCGGAATCCTCCGCAGTAAAATAGTAACTCTGATATAGTGTAGTTACGCGTTCTTCGGAGTGAACCGGGACAGTCTGATATATACGCAGTACATTGCGGATATATACGCATGCAGTCGCGGATATATGCAGATTTTGCTTCGGATACCTCCGCTTCGTCGTGGGTCCCTTATATCTATATAAATGCAACACCATTCATCCTGAGCATATGCTCTAACAGTCACTCACATGTACTACACTACTATATTCTCTCACCTTCTACAGTCATACTAAGGAAGGTAAAGATCATGGAAGCTCTTTGAGTTAGGGACGATAAAAATACACCGTCGGTTGTGTAACCTCCAAGTCTCGCCCTGTCGGGGTTGGGTTGACCGATCGATGTGGTCGACTTTTCGGGTGCTGGAAGAAGCGAGACAGCCTATTGGGCACTAACACGGGAGTGCGTACCGCCGCCGACTGGCTCTTCCTCCTTCACAATAGGGGACATGTTGAGACAATGTGTCCCGTACGACAAAATTTTGCAGAGTAGTTGCGCAATTACATGCGTAGCAGTTACGCATCCCCACGTGTACATGTTACGCATGTACGTGCGTAACCTTTGTAGGGGCCTCCCCTATCGTCTGACCCCGCACCCCCGAACTTTTCCTATATAAACGTATACACAACTGTCGTATTGTTATTGTATTCATTGTTCTTTCATGTGGCGTTTTATTTCCCCAAGTTTCGCCATCAAGATGTTACGAAGTTGTACCAAGTTGTTTAACGATCGGTGAAGCACTTTGATTCTCGTGCGAGATAAGAAAAATGGTCTCGTTTTGTGAGTAGTACGTATTCTTAACGAAACCTACGTTGGTCATCCATTTTCCGATTGTTAATGTACCTGCAAGCACACTTCTGGGACGGAGAAGATGGAGATCAGGCCTCTAACTCACGTCATTCTCTACGGTGTGACAGTGACGATGTAAAGTTCACGTAAAATAGTAACTCGGATATGGTGTTGAGTATGATGTAGTTGCACAATAGTTATGCTCAGTTCACGTAAAATAGTAGTTGACGTCATTCTCTATGGTGTCGTAGATTTCCTGGTTTGATCAACTCGGGTAATGCTTGCATAATTATTGAGGGTCGAGTACATTTTTTGGGGTCACCTCTTAAGTAGTTACGCATCCTCATGCGTATCAGTACGGCCGACAGAAACTACTCGCTAGGGCTTGCTTGGATCGAAACTGGGCGGCCGACTACTTTATAGGCTACGCATCGTCATGCGTACCTGTACGGTCGACAGAAACTGCAGGCCCCGTCCCGGAGCAGAGCATGCTTGCATCGAAACTGGCTATCAATAGTTACGCATCCTAATGCGGATCTGTACGGCCGATAGAAACTGCAGGCCAGGACAGGGCCTGCTTGTATCGGGCGCCCGTCCTCTAAACCCTTACGCATCGTCATGCATAACGGTAGTAGATCCGCAAAAACGACAGTAGATCCGCAGCAAATTGCGCAATACAATGCGGACATGTATATATAAATCACCATTCATTCTGTTAATATCTGTCTTAAAGTCATTTGAATGTATTGCACTTCCACATTCTCTTTTCTAAAGTTCCACCAGGACTAAAGAGCACGGAAGCACTTTGGAGTTAGGAGGCAAAAAGACACCGCCAGTCTTGTAAATTCCACTTCTCGTCCCGTCGTGGTAGGGTCGAGCATGTATCGATAATGAAGTGGGTTGAAAAAGTACCAGATTGGAGTTGCCTATTCGTCAATTGTTCAAGTAACGGGAGAAGACTGCTATGTAGTTCTTCGTCACTCGCATGTACGTATCTACGACGAAATGCTCGTCTCCCCTCGATAACGACACCCAGTTCGTGCGATAGAGTATAAAGAGTTCTCAAACTAGACAATTTGTCATTTAGTGAATTTCATGTACACCCTTACAATGTTGTTCTACACTCATCATATCGAATGTAAATTACAATATCGAATGGAAATTATATATCATCAATTGGCTTTCACTATTTTTACAATGTAGATTTCATACAACGTAATAGTAATGCCATGGACATGACGGATGGAGAAAAAAAGGTTTATACATAGAGCCAATCGTGACGGAAACCGTAATTTCGTTGCAAAACAAGAATAATTACTGCAGCTCCCGGACCAACAGATTCATTTCCTGTCAGACGAGAGTTTTCTTGTATTTCAATCAAAGTGTTTTACCGATCCTTCTCTACCTTCGTGTATGAATTAACCAGTTGGTATGAGTATGAAACAACAATCTTTGCGAACGAGCAACAAACACCCATTTGGAAAGAAGGGTGCAACTTTCGGACCACGACGTACTTTATTTATAGGGTGAAATGACACGTACAGCGGATATATACGCATAAACATGCCTACGTACGAGGTACGCTACACGCGTGTTGCTCCGCACCGACGTGCATACGAATCCCCCACAATGGCTCCGCACCTACTTTCAATGGGGATAGCTCCGTGTCCGATTGCGAAATTTGACGTAATCTACCACTTCATGGTGGGGTCACATACATCTATCAGTATAAATACATCACCATTCATCCTCCGCATATATTCTTATAGGCATGTTAATGTACTACAGTACTATATCAACGAAAGTAAAGATCATGGAAGCACTTTGAGGTAGGGACGATGAAAATACACCGTCGGTTGCGTAACCTCCAACTCTCGTCCCGTCGTGGTTAGGTCGATCGGTCCATGTGGTCGATTCTTCAGGTGTTTGAAGAAGGAAGGCAGCTCATTCGTACTCACATTTGAGTGCGTAACGGCGACGAATGGCTCTTCCCCCCATCAGAATATGGGACATGTTGCGACAACCTGTCCCATATTGTTAGTCACATACTCCGCCGATTGTTCATTTACCTACAAGCAGCATACTTGGCAGATGGCGAAGATGAAGAACGTGGCTACAATAGACAAAATGACCTGCAAGCATACTTGTCAGATGGCGAAGATGGGGACACCAAAAGAGTTAGTTTCCGACATATTGACGTTGCGCTAATTTACTTTCCGACAGTCTTGTGTATCAATTGGTATCTATTTGTAGTTCGTTTGTTACGCTATTTGGTTTTGTCAACTGATTGTAAACACCAAAACACAGACATCGAATTCCACATAACCATCTGCCACTCCTCGAATGCGTAGCGGTTCTGAAGACACAAATATCGAGTGCCAATACTGAATCGTGACTGTGACCTTCTGCCAACGACATACGCAACGACATGCGTATATGTACGACCTATAAAAACCTGAAGGTTCTGACCCGGGACAGTGCATGCATGCATGTACAGGAGGCCACGACATCTGAGTCACGCATGTACATACGTAACAAACCCGCTGACACACACCTCAATAGTTCGAAATCTCCCAACGACAATGTCACAAGGCTCCGAGTAGCGACGAGTCTCGATAGTTCGAAATCATGCGAACGATAGACACAACAATATTTCACACACTAAATACTTCAAAATTAATTGATGTAAAGGTATCCCTTACAATTTTATTTTGAAGGCGGGATATCGCATAAAAATTGAAATAACATTGTCGTTTTCGATGCGGGACATGGAAGTTCAATACGGGCTGGTGTATTCAACAGAGCAGCTCCCGACTGACTCTTCTGGGGGCTTTGGGTAAACCTGAATTTGTATCCGTTGGAACGTGTACGTCGTCATCTCTTCTTGGGCGGGGCATACAGCTAAATCAACTGTAAAAGATGCGACGTCTCGAATTCGAGAGACATAAATGTCGATGTACAAAACGACCAGCATATTCGTTATCTTCTTGTGGATAGATCGGAAGTAATTCGCAGGGTCGTCCTCACACTCCTTGCAGCCCAACATCAATTGCGGTTATGATAAATACATCCGAACACCACGCACAGTCAGTAAGCTGCACCGGAAAGAATGGTCATATTGGTTGTGTTTGCAGTTGCATGCGCAATTTTCAGGTGGACGACGGTGTTTGTCCACCGTAACGATGAAACGGGTTCCATCGGTGAACTCGCCGGGTTTATCAACTGTGAGCGAGCTTCCAGGATACATATCTCACTACCTTTTTGGTGATGTGTATGTGGGGACCGTTGATGGCAATTTTATAGGGCGATTTCATGGTCCCCGCCACGACCTCCGTAATGAAATGCGAAGTTATTGGATCACCACCGGTATAATTGTGGCATTCCACACCTCCATGCGTAAATTAGCCTTTGAACACGGCGCTCTGAACTTGGATAGTGCATGCATTGATCGTAGGATGTATTTTGTGGGTGCATGCATCGGGCGAGCTGTGGTGCATGCATCAACATGTGGCAGGATAAACATTGTTCTGCATGCCGATGTGCAGTGTATCCAATTCTCATTCACTCCGCACCCGGATGCGGAACTACATTAGCACTTTCATTTGCCTATATAAAGACCCACATCCGGGAAGTGCAGTCCAAACCCACGTCAAAGCCTCCCACCACTACCAGGGCATTTAAAGCCGATACACATTCACATCTGCAACGACGTCATTTTCCGACAATGTCTTCTCACGAAGTTGAAATTCCGCGGGAGTACTTGTTCACCCGTCACTACGAGAAGGAGGTGGTAGGAGGTGGCGCCTTCCACGCAACATGTCGTCATTGTAGCCACCGCTACAAAGTGACGAATAATCTACAGTGCGGACATTTGAAGAGGCACATCACCACCAAACATTCCGACAAGGTCTAAGTCATAGGCAGTCATTATTTGTAGTTGCCTTTGTGTGTGTGTGAAACTTTGTTTATTTACATTTTTCCAGTTGTAAGAAAGTGGGGCTGTTAAACACCATATTTTGGTGTTTTGATTTTACCATGTCGTTATGTTGCCTGTTTTCTTAAAGCTCCACAACCTGTGTTGATGATTTTCATTTCCACTTCACTCATCATCAGGCCATGGTAAATTTACGAAACAACGCGTACATCTGTTATAGGCTCCACACGGAAATGTGGAGCCTACCGTGACTTCATGCGAAACACTTAACTCGGCCATGTTGTCCTCTTTAGAAGACATCTGCTATAGGTCCGCAACCGATTGTGGAACATTCGGGCTACTGTCTACAAACTAATTAAATCAAACGTACCCTCATGTTTCTATTCTCTTGAAACAATACAACAATCTGACTTTCATCAAAATGAAATACTTGGTCGATGACGGGAGAATAAAGACGCATATCACAGGTACGTGTACATTACATTAAAACAATTACGGAACATTACGACTGAAACAAAAAAACAATTTACAGTCCATATAATTTTAACGACGCATCTCACAAAGACGTGTACATTACATTGAAACAATTACGTTACATTACGACTGAAACAACCTAAAAACAATATACAGTTAATACAACTTTAACGTGTCTACTATTTCGTGGTATCCACCGGTAGCACGTCTGCTGCTGGTTGTATATGTGCAGCCAAACTCGGTGTCCACACCATTTCAGCTCTACATCTGCCTAACCTCGCAGCGTGAGCCAGAATACGACTAGTCTGCTACAACATTCTGCACAACTTGGTTTATTCAATTCCAAAGTGTTTCACCGTTCTCTACACACTTCGAAAAGTAAATTGACTTCAAACCATACATATAATGAAATACCGTTGCCAATGACAAATTTGTGTGGATGTGAGGATCGAGAGCAAATGGACACATATTTATAGGGATTATTGTCCTCACCAGGAGTTACGCATCTGCACGCTTACATGTTTCGCAAGTACATGCGGAGACATCCGCGAGAAACCGCGGTTATATCTGCATCCCATTGCATAGGTTAGGTCGTTCTTTCATATGTGTCATTTCACCCTATTCTAATTGTACTTGATTTTGGTTCAATTGCGATATTTTTCGATGCGTGTCTGCATACCCTGTCCCAGTTCAGGCCGCTGGGAATTGTGTCCCCCGTACAGTTACGCAAAACGGTGCGAAGCCGACAATTAGAGGACGAAGAGTTGGGAATAGTGTTTAGTTTACTAATTTAGTAGAGATTCCGGGTTAGTTTGGTAAATTGATTGGAAAACTGAAGCCTGATTGAATAATTAAAATTTTAAAACTGATAGATATGTCGGAGACACGAACACGACTAAGTAACAGGTATCAAGACCGTGTTACTATGTCGTCATCAATGTCAAGGTAGCCGCCGACAACATCTGGTGGAGATGTTTCTGTAGCTTACAGATACACCAACGAGCAAGCACGAGGTTCACCCGGTTGTTGTTGAACCGCCATTGTTGATCCAGGTAGACGCCAACATTTACACATGGCGGCATTAGGGGTGAAACTGTGCTTACCCAGGGATATTTCAGCCTCCCAATCCTGTCGAACGAAGTCACGTCGTTATCCCAACTCGTTGGATCCTAAGAGCTGTAACGACGACTAGATGACATCGCCACCTGCGATGGGAGTTTTCTATTATTGCACTCAAAGTGTTTCACCGATCCTTCACCGCCTTGCCGTTTGAAATAACCATTTGGAACGAGTATGAAACAACAACCATTTCGAACGAGAATGAAACAACCATTTCCAGAAATGGGTGCAACTTCCGGAGCACGACCGACTCTATTTATAGGGTGAAATGACGCCTACCTACGAACGCGCTATGGTAAGCCCTAGGGTGCGGATGCCTCCGCACCTATTTGCGGATTCCTCCGCACCTAGTTGCGGATGGCTCCGCACTTTTTTACGGACGGCTCCGCACCTTGTTGCAGATGGCTCCAACCGTCCTTGCGAATACCACCGCAAACTATGTTAACGTGATGGATTGGCCCTTCTACCCATCAACAAGAATGTCGTCAGTATTTGTTGTTGCATTGCATGGCGGATAGTGGATAGTTCCCCTGGCGTGGGGTAGTAATCCGCATTGATGATGGTTCCGCAACATATCGCGTAAATCAACGCATATAAATGTGTAGATAACCGCAATGTAATGCGTACCCCACCAAAATGACATGCGGAGTTGTAGGTGCCGCAGGTCTCCCCTGCATATTTAAGGGTAACGGACGAAGTTAGTTTCGGAATTGTAGGTGACATAAAATTCAAGTCAATGTTGTTATTCAGTCATTCGTCAATTGTTTTTATTCCCCATTTACAACTGTTGTAAGGGTCATGGAAGCACTTTGTCGCGAACTCGTTCCGGCTTACAGCATCTATGGCGACAACCCCAATCATAATATATTTCCGTTTGTAGGTCGCCAGACTAAACAATTGTTTCTCGTTGTTATTGTTACAGAGCCTTATTTTTACAGGAAATATTGTAATGATTTCTCTCGTTAATGAGATTGTGTTATATTGTGACATTAGGCAATAGGTTACAATACAACGTCAGACATCATGTGTGTTCCGTACATTATATTTTCAACACTATGTTATGTCAGTGCTGGTTTTTATATACAACTCCCCAATGGTGGTAACCATTTTGTGTTGTCGCTACGCAATGTAATGCGGAAATGTTATGCATCCAGACATGTAGCTTGGACCGACGGACAGTACATGCATGCAGTGAAATAGTATACGGGGCGAAACGTAGGGGACGATTCCTAACGGGTCATGCCTAAATATACGCACCAACCTGCGAATATTTACATCCCCTGACATAAATCTGACGGGCCTGAAAGTGCACGCTTGTAAAATAACATTATCTCAATAGATACGCAGCATCATGCGTAGCTCACCAACTTGCGAATATTTGCAACCCCCGACACAAATCTGACTGGCCTGACCCGAGCCAGTGCACGATTGTGTCAGAGTTTATCTCACTAGATACGCAGCTTCATGCGTACCTCACCAACCTGAATCCCCGGCACAAATCTAACGGGTCTGACCCGTGCCAGTGCACGATTGTGTCGGGGTTTATCTCACTAGATACACAGCTTCATGCATAGCTCACCAACCTGAACCCCCGAAATAAACCTGACGGGCCTGACCCGGGCCACTGACGCTTGTGTCAGACTTTATCTCATTAGATACGCAGCTTTATGCGTAGCTCATCGTCCGCTACCTTAACCGGGCCAGTGCACGCTTGCATCAGAGAGCTAGTTATCGGCGATGTCAGCTGAACGGGCCCAGCTGCTATATGTACGCAATATATCACGGATTAATACGTATGTCTGTGCGTATGGCTACACACCCACATGCGGTTGTATTCGCACATACTCAGGGTTACCGAACTATTGCTCCCCCATTATAAATACCCGATGATCGTGTTGTGAAGGACAGAGCCATTATCGGTATCATAGGTTCGGAACATGTTCAGGCCAATGAGTTATTTTCAAGGGTTCAACAGGGAGCGTAATCCCCCAAATATAAGTTATGTAAGGGTCATGGAAGCACTTTGAAGACAATTGTTTATTTGGGATTTGGTTAGGGTTTCGTGCAACACACTCGACGAAAATGACTGGATGAGACATTCACTGAGAGGCCCAACACTCTCTCGAGCCTGCGCCGTTTGCCTTCGCAATGATCCGCAATATCATAAGGGGAAGTGGAGGGCTGACTCGTGGATCTCCATATCCACGACGAGAGAGCCGCAGGCACTACATCAATCCCAACATGATCGACTCGATCATGGACTGGTAGGGCGGACTCATGGAATTCCACAGCCACATCGAGAGGGTCAAGTTGTCTGCTCTGTGTCAATCCCGTTATGGCCGACTCGCGAGTGAATGTGGTCACTCGAACTCTATCCAAGCCAACGTTCGAACCCAGGACCTAGGTTCACTAAGCAAATGAGAATAGAGGTTCGAACCCAATGTTCGAACCCATGACCTAACTTTACTAAGAAAAAAGAGACATCTACACATATGAAGTGGTCATTCTATAATTTTTTCTGTCATTGTTTCCATTCTCACATGTAGCATTGGAAGTGGCCAATGTAGCAGTCTAAAAGGAGATATTTTGTAATTAACTAACTGCACACAGGAAACATATTGCAACCACACAAACATTGAAATAAACTACAATCAAGTTCACTCGTTCTTCATAAAAGTGACCGACACCCACGTACTAAATCAAACGTACCCTCATGTTTCTATTCTCTTGAAACAATACAACAATCTGAATTTCCTCAAAATGAAATACTTGGTCGATGACGGGAGAATAAAGACTTATATCACAAATATGTGTACATTAAATTAAAACAATTACGGAACATTACGACTGAAACATAAAAACAATTTACAGTCCATATAATTTTAACGACGCATCTCACAAAGACGTGTACATCTACTATCATCAAATCAACCTAAATCGATAGAAAACAAAACTCCATAAACAAGATATGCTTCATCTTCAATTTTAAACCAAGATCCAATCAAAGAAAAGGCCTTGTTTCAATTGTGGAGGGGATTGGGGTAATATTTTAGAGGAGAGCTTCGAGCGAGGGCGACCGTGAGCGTCAGACCTTAAGCGATGCTCGAGAGGACAGATCTGAAGCGAGCTTCGAGCGAGGGAGACCGCGAGCGACAGATCTTAAGCGAGGCTCGAGATGACAGATCTGAAGAGAGAGAGGACTCGAGACGAGACGAAGGAGATGAGACACCCGCCTCGCTTATAGGACACCAAACACCTGTCTCATCATGGCCAGACACCCGTCTTGCCGCGTACATGTCGTGGCCGGAGGGACGAAGCTCGTCTGGACCGCTTACATGTCGTGGCCGGAGGGACAAAGCTAGTCTAATAGCCAGCAGACACCCAATGTCTTGCGTACGGCCACCACCTTGCCTCCAACCCCTAGTAGACAATCTGCGGCCGCCACTACCGAGCAGGATACTGAATTGGCTCAGGTGGTATTTCTCAAGTTACTAGATTAGGAAAACGCCAATTGTACCTTACAGATACCCCACCTGTCCGCTCCCCTCTGCAACCTGTCCACTCCCCCTCCGCAACCTGTCCACTCCGCCCCGCATATCTAAAATCAAAGTACTTCCATGATCTTTAAAGTGCTTATTTCATATGGGAGATATAAGGTTTGTAAAGCATCGCTGTATGGGAATTAGACCATTCCACTAAATGCTTATAAGGTGGAGCATCCCCCTCCGCTGCCTTTTATAGACGTCTGAGTTCCGCAACTACATGAGGATATACATTGCGCATCTTAATGCCGATCGTTCCGCAGTTGTCTGCGTTTCAACTCCGCATGTTAATGCTGAATTTACCACGCATAGCGCCGGAACCACCGCAGAACTTACCTGCCCACCACTGTTGTGTAGCTACCTATAAATAGGGTCACTTGCTTGCTAGGCACTTACACACGCAATCGTTTCCATACTATTTTTCTTTCAATCACAATGCTCGCCACATTTGTAAAGTCCAGCAACTCGGTGTGAAGATCATGGAAGCACTTTGACTTTATGGTGACAAAAGGAAACTGTCGGTTTGCATTCTTGGATCCATCATCTCAGAATGTCTCGGATCACTTGTGTAACCATTGACTCTCAGCCTGACATGGTGGTTCCAAACTACTGCAAAACGCTCGATTTAATCTAAGTATGAAACGTAACAAAGTAACGTTTAGAATGGGTGTGTATTATATTGTAGTCGTTGGAATTCACATCATTTTGTGGTATGTTTTGTTTCAATTCTCATTGTCACAACTCAATACATCATCGATTATAACGACTACTTCCCAAATACCATCCACTGGTAAGACGTAATATGTCGCAATCACTGCGGTATGCTCAATCTAATGTAAGTATCAAACGTAACCACGTATTCAATGCGGATAGTTTCATAGTATGTTTATTTTAGGCTCCGCGTGTTATTGCGGAACTTGACGCATTTCGCCGCGGAACCGTACACGGTATACATCGGCGGCTTCGGCGCTTACCTACCGACCACCGTATGCTATTTTGTGTACAACGGAACAGGGACAGGGCACACTCCCCAACGACCTGAACCGGGACAGGGCATGCATGCAAATAAGGGGCAATCACGGGGTAGATCTGTACCATTTTGCGGATGTCAAACAGTGCATGCAAATAAGGGGAAACACGTGAGTTGCTCCACAACGTATTGCGTAGCAGTACGGACGCGTGACTTACCCACTGGCCTGAACTGTGGGACAGGGCATGCATCCATCGACTGGCCACGTCATCTGATCTGCAGTGTTATGCGTAACTCCGCATCATATTGCGTAAGTGATGGGCGACGCTATTCCCAACGGCCTGACACCGGACAGAGCGTGCATCCATCGACCAGCCGAATAGGTACATTCCACATGTTCTGCAGTGTTATGCGTAATTATCTTGTTGACAGAGAACAAACTAGCCTAAAGTGGGAAAATGGATGCGTGCAAGATACATCGATCAAGGGCCGTTTCGTAGCGGATGATGTGAAACATGTCGTTTTGTTGTGGGAGATACAAAAACATATCACAAACTTCATTTTTTGTTAGGCAATGTATTCAACGGACCCTTACAATGCCGTTTTGTATGCGTACAATCTAATTGAAACTATATTGAACACGATTTCATACAAATACACAAACATCTGTCTTCATGATTATACACGGCGAACAGGCCCGAGTTGGAACTGACCTTACAAATTTGAACTGACGTAACACGCCTCTAGTGGTGTATCCGAAATCAAAGTGTTACACCGATCTCCGATAGTTTTGGTTTTCATTGTTGTCGTATTAGACGAGAAAATTTCACCTTCGTTGAATTGTATGTACAGAGCATTTGTATAGCAAAGTGCCTCACCGATCTCTCCTTGACCACATTTAATTTACATTGTGAGAATTCTTTTGCAACCTTCATTCTGTTGTAGATGATGTGTGGCCCCATAACATTTGGTAGAAATTATTAATACATTGATTTAAATACAAACTAGTCCATACCTGAATTACCATTTAAAGTATTGCATACAGGAAATTAAAGTAACAACACATAATATATATATCATCAACAAACTCTTCACTATTCTTAAACTGTGGTTTTAACATACCATAATAGCACTGCACTTGACAAGGCGGATGGAGAACCGGCAGGTGTAAGATAGCGTGAATCGCACTAGTAACCACAATTTCATATGGATCACAAGAGTGATTACTGCAGCTCCCTGACCAGCTGATTCATTTCCATCACCAGCAGCTTCATATCCATCAAAATCAAACTGATTCTGTGATCTTTTGATAGTTAATGTATGAATACATATTAGAGATGGGTGAGAAATATACCGTAGATTGACCCATGATTTGGGGATACGGTTGGTCCATGCTGTATTTATAGGCGTTAAGCATATTTGCGCAGCTAGGTGCACAACGAGGTCCCTTGTTACGCAGGTAGGTGCGTAAGTAGTTGCCTAACTAGTTGCGTGCTTATAGGCGTCCAGTCTGGCACCTACCATTCCCATATTTGTGTCGGCCGTTTAGTTACACATCACCATGCGTAACTAGACAGCCGACACAAATCTCCGTGCCCTAACTGACAGTGCATTTAACCTGCATAGGAATTACGCATATTTATGAGTAACTACACGGCCGACACAAATCTGCATGATCGGACTGGGACAGTGCGTTTGAGATATTGCGTACATCTACGCATAGAATCGCGTATATTATCTTGTAGGGAGGAAATCGAGTTTAAAATATAGAAATATAAATCCAACCAGATTCGTGCCCACGCAAATAATTACAAGACCTCCTCCTGATGTAGCAGTGGGAAGTCAGGATCGATCCTCGATGAAGCGTGTCAGTGGATCCTAGGCAGCAACATAATCTCACGAACGGTGATCGACCACAGTGGTACTCGACCTCGACCAAGGGTTAGTCGACAGGGGTCAAGCACAGTCGAATCCGAGCAACAGAAAGATGCTGGTGGTGATCGACGTCGACTAGGCTTACTCGACGTCGAGTAGGGTCTAGTCGACTTCGGGTTCCTGCAGAGACAAAGGCAACAACGATCTTTTCTCGATCGAAAATCAGTGGTCGACGTCGACCAAGGGGTGGTCGAAGTCGAGTAGGCAACATTAACTAAAATAAAGAACAAAGCTTTCGGATTCGGAATAAACTATGTGAAAGAAAACTTTCAAGATCGGGGTTTCAACACCGCAACGATAACCATGCAAAGTAACACATAAAGGCATAAAAGATTCATGCTTCTTCATCAAATAACTTTCGTTATTAACAAATAGGAATATAGAGGCTTTCGCATAAACCCTAATTGTTACTAACCCTTTTTCACGTAATTAATCCAAGTTGCATTAAGATCACTTTCGCTTCAATAACACAAACAAGGATCACCTTCAACTTTCGCAAAAGAATCATGCTTGCAGGCATAAAAGACGAATTGCATAAAAAGCTCAAACCTTTACCGCATCACCTCACATGGCTATCATCGGGCTCACCCCGACCCTAGAAGTGGGTGGACTACTCGCTCCTCATCATCAAGAAACTCATCAAAGATTTCAGGAAAATAAATTGCATTAAATAAACCAAAGAGAACTTACAACCAATCGAAGCCAAATCCGATTTCGCCTTTCCAACTTCTCTCGCCACAAGCTCTCTCTCTCTCTCTACTCTCTCTATGTGACTAATTGTAACTGAAATCGAATGAATAAAATCCAACCCCTAGGGCCTTTTTTATAGGCTTTCAATCCTTGCTAATCAAGGTAGAAAACTATATCTATATCTAAACTTTCTATCTAATAACATAAAGATAAAACTTGATAAATAAAGGAAATAAATCTAATAAGGAAATAAAGCTAATGTGGATAAATCCTTTCCATCTTGATATATCTTCTCTTGATTAGATAAAATATCTTGTTCCTTTCCTTGCGAGTAATCTATCTTCTCCATACTCCACTCGATCTTGGACTCGGACTCGGCCACTGGACCGTACTCAAGTTCGACTAAAGTTAGTCGACGTCGACTAGAACTTTTCCTCCTGGGTTGCACTCGAGCTCGGGCACCTTCTGGACTCGACACGTGTACTCGACTTCGAGTAGGTGTACTCGACGTCAAGTAGCTCTGGGCTCTCGAGTGGCTCTGCTCGACTCCGGGTGAACTTCTGGCTCCTGGTGTACTCTACTTCGACTAGACGTGGTCAACGTCGAGTAGAGCTGTCAGCTTTCAGCATTCTGCTCTGTTCTTGAAACGCACTTTCCCGAGTCCTCGTTCGTCGGATTGACGCATATGACCAAGAGTTGGAAAGCTCTTTTCGAGGGCTACAACTCTCATGAAGACATCAAAGCTTGATTCAGAATGAAGAATGGCGAAAAGTGGGCTTTTCTCCAGCTGCACCATTCTTAGCTTCTTCATGACTTTCTTTTAAACTCCAAAGTGCGCCCGATTTCTGCGAAATATAAAAAAAACTTGTGTAGACCTCCATAATTGCCAAATAAGCATAAACTACACAAATTATGTACTATTCTAACCAAAATGTATGAAATGCATGCAGAAATTGACATAAAAGTAAGTGTAAAACATGGCAAATTAGGCTCACAACAAACACCTCATACTTAAGCTTGCTTGTCCTCAAGCAATACTTTTAATTGTCATTCAGGGGAAGAAATCAAAACTCTCAACATCTTAGATTCATTCTTATATATCCCTACAATCAATTAGCATCCTCGAAAAGGTACTAGTGTCACAAATCCATGCATGTGCAATTTAAAAAGCAACATCTACTCACAAAAGGAGGTTTATGCAAAAACAATCCATAAGTGACAAAGCATTAATAATCAAGAGGACTTTAATTTAAGCTCAATAGGAAGTAGATTGGTAAAAGGCTAGATGTGGGCAATTTTTGGCAATGTGGTGCTAATAATCCAGGGAAATGGAGTACTTTCCAAACTGAATTTCCACATTCCTTCTTTATAAGCTTCATCACCTTTCTCTCAATCGCTCAATGATTTTTCCAATAATATTGCTTTTACCTCTCTAACCTCAGCACTGCCTTCTCGCGAGTCGCAAACATGGGTGTCATAAATGGCCCCGGATACTTAGTGCTTCAGACTCCTCATCTGGTGTCCCATCTCGCCGAACTATTATCTCAGCAAGCAGGGTCGATCTACCTTTATCTCCTAAGGTGATCAGATTTTTTTCTCACTCATTAAATTTTCCATATATTTTTCAAACTTTCCTGCCAAACTCCAAATATGATAACAATAACAACACAAACACCATATGATAATCTCCATAATGTGACATCATTCTCAACATAATCCTCGGATAGAAATAAGGTAAAGAATGGCAATATTTGGAACATGTGGAGCAATAATTGAAATAAGGCATAATATGGCTTTTGTGGTGCATAAACATAGGTAGGGCTAGGATTACAACAATATGAGCATATATGGAAATATAAAGTCTTCCATCCTCTTATCATGCACCATGTCAAAAGCAATTTCAAATTTTACCTCCTTCCATGGTTTTCATAAAAATATGCACTTCATTGTGACTTCCCTTTACTAGGCAATTTCATGCTATATCTCTAATGAATCCAATTTTGCATCATCGAGTTCAATTAAAGCTTCCATGATATTAATCAAAATTTTCATCGGGGGTCATTTTTTCAAACTTTGGAAAACATGCATGTAAGCACATAAATCAGTAATGAATTCCAAAATAGCCATGCATAAGAAATAATGCACCAATATATCAAATATGCACAAAGTAAGCTCTTCCCCCACCCCAAACTTAAACATTACAGTGTCCTCACTGTATAAAAACAAGGGTAAAGAAAGAAACTCACTAGACAGGTGTGTTGATCGTCGAAAATCGAGTGTAATGTTGCTGCAAAGGTGATCGACATCGAGGAAGATCTGGTCGACTTCGAGTAGGTGTGGTCGACTTCGAGTACGCTTACTCGACTTCGAGTACAGTGAAACCTCCAGGGTGATCCTCTTGACCACAGGCTCCTTTCTGCTCGAGATGTGTGGTCGACGTCGAGTACGCTTACTCGACTTCGAGTAGATCTTCAGCTTCTCTCACCTGCAAGATTCGTTAGATGGAAAATATCCACAATAGAAAAACTTTAAAAATAATGTCCAAAACCAAAAAACCAAACAACAGCAATGTCCAAAAATCCTAAAAAGTAAATGTCTATTTACAAGCTCTAGACTTTATAGTTGCTAGGCCGACTTTCTCCGTTAAGCACAAGTTGGCATCTACAGGGCCCATGTAGCTTGGGCTTCGAACATGACTCCAATCTTGTCTATCAGCTGCAATCCTCCTGAATGGATCTTGTTCACAGTGAAGGGTCCCATCTTCTTCTTGGTAAATTTGTTGGGAAACCAATGATCCTTTGATTTAGAGACATAGACCATGTCTCCAACTTCATACTCCTTTGGATCGTCATCGGAAACCCTGCACAATCGCACATACCAAGGCAGACCTCTCCCATGTATAGATAGATCTTTAATTGAAATAGGAGAAGAGATGTCCATACCTTGGCTTACCTTCGCAGAATCGGAATTCGGGACCTCAGGTTCTACTCGACGTCGAGTACGTTGCTGAATCAGGTGGACTGTTCATCGAGGATGAAGAAGTCGAGGACCCATGTGTCTGGTCGACGTCGAGTACGGGCTGGTCGACGTCGAGTACGGGCTGGTCCTCCGGTGGTGTACTCGATGTTGATGCAGTCGGTGGAGTGCTCGGGATCTGGTCGATGTCGACTAGGGTACTCGACGTCGAGTACCTCTGGTCGACATCGACCCCATACTTGGTACCTGGCAATGATTCTGAATAAAAGTTAGTCGAAATCGACTTACCTTGGTCGACGTCGAGTAGATCGTCTTTCTCCTCGTTCAGAATTGCCATGATCTTCTCCACTTGGACTTCCATAGCTCGCTTCTCTAGCTCCTCGGGGGTCATATATCTTACCTTAGGTTCCCCACAAGTGATGTACCTGGCTGATATAGACTTGACCTCTTCCATAGGACCTGTGTGCCTTTCCGTTTTATTAAAGGAATACTCGATTACCTCATCTCTGATGTTGAACGTGAGTACTCCCTTCCTTACGCTTATGTTGGCATCCACCGTCGCCAAGAAGGGCCTTCCTAATATAATTGGATAAGCAGGATCCTCTGCCATATCAATAACTAAGAAATTAGCATGGACGAAGAACTTACCTACTTGTACTGGCACATTATCCACCATGCTTGTTGGAATGACCACCGTGTTGTTTGCCATATAAAGCTTAGCATCCACAGGCTCTAGGGCACCTATCTTAATCTTGGACCATATTGATAGAGGCATTATACTCACACTGGCTCCAAGATCACATAAAGCATTAAATTTATATTGACCGAATCCAATGGTTATAGCGAACTTACTTGGATTTGGCCTTTTCTCAAGTACGTCCATCTGGCTGCACTCCTCTGCGATCTCAACCATTGACCGCTTCTTGCTCAGAATCTCCTTAAGGAACTTGACATAGGATGTCATCTCATTAAGAGCTTATGTGAAGGGAATGGTGACATTGAGTCGTTGAAGCATTTTAATGAAGCGCTGGAACTTCTTCTCTACTGGATCCTTTGGAGATTTCGTCGGGAAAGGCAGCTTCTTCTTTGCCGGAGGTACTGAAGAGTGGTCGACAGGGGCAGAAAGTTGGTCGACGTCGAGTACGGGCTGGTCGACATCGACTACTATAGTCGACTTTCGGTTGGGCGTAGAATTCTGGTCGACGTCGAGTTGGTGCTGGTCGATGTCGAGCAGATTGTGGTCGACATCGAGTGGCTTGTTCGACGTCGAGGAGTCTTCTGCAGCTTCTCCTTCTGTGTTGGGCTCGGGCGTTTGCATCCGTCGCCCACTCCTTAGGTTCATTGCAGCTACCTGTCCTGTAGATTTACCTTTAGGATTAGGTTCGGAGGATCCAGGGAGCGTACCTGACTGTCTGGGGACGCCTGCTGCTAGCTGGCCAATCTGTGTATCAATTGATTTTCTCCAGACATCGATTTCTCCAAGCTTTGTATTGATGTTTTGGAACTGATTGTTGATGGTGCCCTGATTCCGGCGCATTTCGTCAAGGATAAGTTGTAGGTCATCCTTCCGTTGGTCCCTTTCTGGATGTCCTGGAGCTCTGTATGGCGGGGGGTTCCTAGGGGCACCTTGGTTCCATTGTGGTTGCTGAAACCTTTGGTCCCCCATATAGCAGTGTCCTTGGCGGCTAGTTCCCTCTGAAGCCTCTCAATCAGCTGTTCTTGTGTTTCTGCGGCCGCCATGGCTCTTTTCAATTTAGCTTGGATGTATATAAGGCGTTCCGGATTGTCTAAGGCGTCAAACTCGGGTGTTTGACCAGAACGACGCATATACCTGCAAAGTATTTCAAAGCAAAAGTGAGATTTAACTACCTAAGGCGCGAATGATTGCTTCCCCGACAACGGCACCAATTTGTTGTAGGAGGAAATGAAGAGTGCAAATAAAATATGAATACAATAAAGCAAACCGATTGGATCCCAGCAAATAATGTTCAAGACTTCCTCCCGATGTAGCAGTGGGAAGTCAGGATCGATCCTCGAGGAAGCGTGTCAGCGGATCCTAGGCAGCAGCGGAATCTCACGAACGGTGATCGACCACAGTGGTACTCGACCTCGACCAAGGGTTAGTCGACAGGGTTAAAGCACAGTCGAATCCGAGCAACAGAAAGATGCTGGTGGTGGTCGACGTCGACTAGGCTTACTCGACGTCGAGTAGGGTCTGGTCAACTTCGGGTTCCTGCAGAGACAGAGGCAACAACGATCTTTGCTCGATCGAAAATCAGTGGTCGACGTCGACCAAGGGGTGGTCGAAGTCGAGTAGGCAACAGTAACTAAAATAAAGAACAAAGCTTTCGGATTCGGAATAAACTATGTGAAAGAAAACTTCCAAGATCGAGGTTTCAACACCGCAATGATAACCATGCAAAGTAACACATAAAGGCATAAAAGATTCATGCTTCTTCATCAAATAACTTTCGTTATTAACAAATAGGAATATAGAGGCTTTCGCATAAACCCTAATTGTTACTAATCCTTTTTCACATAATTAATCCAAGTTGCATTAAGATCACTTTCGCTTCAATAACACAAAAAAGGATCACCTTCAACTTTCGCAAAAGACTCATGCTTGCAGGGATAGAAGACGAATTGGATAAAAAGCTCAAACCTTTACCGCATCACCTCACATGGCTACCATCGGGCTCACCCCGACCCTAGAAGTGGGTGGACTACTCGCTCCTCATCATCAAGAAACTCATCAAAGATTTCAGGAAAATAAATTGCATTAAATAAACCAAAGAGAACTTACAACCAATCGAAGCCAAATCCGCTTTCGCCTTTCCAACTTCTCTCGCCATAAGCTCTCTCTCTCTCTACTCTCTCTATGTGACTAATTGTAACTGAAATTGAATGAATAAAATCCAGCCCCTAGGGCCTTATTTATAGGCTTCCAATCCTTGCTAATCAAGGTAGGAAACTATATCTATATCTAAACTTTCTATCTAATAACATAAAGATAAAACTTGATAAATAAAGGAAATAAATCTAATAAGGAAATAAAGCTAATGTGGATAAATCCTTTCCATCTTGATATATCTTCTCTTGATTAGATAAAATATCTTGTTCCTTTCCTTGTGAGTAATCTATCTTCTCCATACTCCACTCGATCTCGGACTCGGACTCGGCCATTAGACCGTACTCGACTTCGACTAGAGTTAGTCGACGTCGACTAGAACTTTTCCTCCTGGGTTGCACTCGAGCTCGGGCACCTTCTGGACTCGACACGTGTACTCGACTTCGAGTAGGTGTACTCGACGTCGAGTAGCTCTGGGCTCTCGAGTGGCTCTGCTTGACTCCGGGTGAACTTCTGGCTCCTGGTGTACTCGACTTCGACTAGACGTGGTCAACGTCGAGTAGAGCAGTCAGCTTTCAGCATTCTGCTCTGTTCTTGAAACGCACTTTCCCGAGTCCTCGTTCGTCGGATTGACGCATATGACCAGGCTTTGGAAAGCTCTTTTCGAGGGCTACAACTCTCATGAAGACATCAAAGCTTGATTCAGAATGAAGAATGGCGAAAAGTGGGATTTTCTGCAGATGCACCATTCTTAGCTTCTTCATGACTTTCTTTTAAGCTCCAAAGTGCGCCCGATTTCTGCGAAATATAACAAAAACTTGTGTAGACCTCCATAATTGCCAAATAAGTATAAACTACACAAATTCTGTACTATTCTAACCCAAATGTATGAAATGCATGCAGAAATTGACATAAAAGTAAGTGTAAAACATGGCAAATTAGGCCCACAACATATTACCGCAAGGGAATGCGGATCCTACCACGATGACATGCGGCCCTCAGCTAATTCATTGCGAACATGTATATATACATCACCATGTATTCCGTTAATGTTTGTATTTAACTCATTTGAATTTCTTGCACTGCCACATTCTCCTTTTTACAGTCGTTCCACCAGGACCAAAGATCATGGAAGCACTTTGGAGTTAGGGGGCGAAAAGACACCAACAGTCTGTCGTCGTACGGTCCAACATGTACCGACAATGAAGTGTGGTGAGCAACTACCAGATTGGCGTTGCCTATTCATCGATTGTGCATGTAACGTGAGAAGACTGCGTAACAGTTCTTCGTCACTCGCATGAACGTATCTACGACAAATTGCTCATCTCCCCTCGATAATGCCACTCAATTCGTGCGAATGATGTTAAAGAGTTCTCATACTAACTAATTTGTTATTTAGTGAAATTCATGTCCATTCTTACAATGTTGTTGTACACACGTCATACCAAATGTAAATTACCAAATCTAGTGGAAATTATAAAGGCGTTTCCCAATGTTGTTATGCATACCGTACCTACAGACATAAAATAACATTACTACTGAGACATAAAAACAAATATACAGTCCATACAATTGTACACATTCCGACATCAACCCTTCGCCTCCGTTATAGCTAAAGCCACTTAATTTTATTTAACACCTGATCAGGCGCTAGTCATGTCGTTTTTGGGATCACTTCAATCTTAAGCTCATTGAATGCAAAGGTTCGGACTGATGTCTACTAAAATAGCCATGTTGAAATACACATTTTAGCTCCTTATTCTATACACTTTGCATATTTCGGGACGGGAATATGTTGAATTTATGTAGTATATGTTTATTTGCAAGAAATAGAGGTCTACATAAGTTTTGGTTTGATATTACAGAATTTGGAGCCAATCTGGGACAAAACCAAGAAGCAAAGATAGAAGTTGAGTTTTACTCGATATCGAATACATTTCCTCGATATCGACAAAAAGGTGTGAAGCCAGGCCTGATCGAGAAGAAGCCTGATCGAGGAAACTGAGGAACAAGCCAAGTCGAGTTACAATCGTTACTCGATATCGATATAATTCATCGATATCGACAAGCCCTGAAGCCACACCCGAATTCAAGGAAGCAAAGCTGATCGAGAAGCCGAAGAGAGGCAACCCGAGCAACATAGCTACTCGATATCGAGTAAACCCCTAAAGCCACACCTGATCTAGGATCCGAGGAAAAGCTGCTCGAGTTGACCAGACAGGCCGAGACCAACAACAGTTCCTCGATATCGAGTAAATTGCTCGATATCGACAACTCCACCACCACCTGTCCGAAGCCAGATCGGGGAGCAGCTACTCGAGAAGCCGAGCAACCCGAAGTCGACGACACCTTTCCTTGATATCGAGGAAATTACTCGATATCGAGTAGAAAGTTCCTGGGCCGCGACGCTGATGGGCCTGTCCGATTACGAGTTGGGCTGTTGGGTTGCGAGATGTTCATGTTCTATCAAGTTTTATCAAGTCTATCAAGGATTTATCCATGGAGGGAAGATTATCCACTTATGACAAGAAGATAAAGAGATATTTAGATATTTCTTTTAGAATTAATGTTTTATCTTTATTTAAGTTTTATCTTTAGAAATAGATATAGATATTGCTTTCCTTGAATAGCAAGGATTAAGCTCTATAAATAAAGCCCATGGGGCTAAGTTTTTATTCATTCAATTTCAGAGATACAATTCCAGGTAGAGTTTTAGGAGTTCAAAGGTTTTAGGGTTTTTGGCGTTCAACGAAAGTTGGAGTGCCGAGATTGTAAAGACTTTGAATATAGAATGCAATTTATTTCTTTTAAATCAATGTCTGCGATTGCGATGAGGCGTGAGTAGTCCACCCACTTCTAGGGTTGGGGTGAGCCCGACGATAGCCCTGCGTGTTTGAGGTAAAGGTTTGATCTTTGTCGTGTTTTGAGCATCTACTACCCCTTTATGTGTTTATTACCCATTCAATGGAGATCCATGCTAACAACTTGGATTATAAACCTAAAATCTGTAGATACAATTAGGGTTTCTTGAAAGAGTTGTCTAATTGTTGGAAAAGGTGAAAGCTTGGTCCTTCGATGCGATTGCATGATTATTTCTTTATCTTGCCTTATGCATGCTTGGTTATTGTCGTTGCAAACCCCAATCTTAGAAGTTTTCCACACATAGTTTATTTCGAAATCCCGCAAGTCTTGTTCTTAATTTTTGTTCGTTTTAAATTTTCTGTTCTTCCTCGATCTCGACCAACTTTGGTCGATATCGACTACTGATCTTCGGTCAAAGAGACTGCTATTGCTTCTATGTCTAAATCCAGGAACCCGACGTCGACGAAGGCTTTACTCGATATCGAGTAACACTTCCTCGATATCAACCAACTGCCCGGAGTTGCTGACGCTTGTTACGACTTGTCCGATCTTCTCTCGACTAAACCCTTGTCGAGATCGAGCATTTGTGGTCGACTTCTGCCGTGAGATTTATCCTCTGCCTGAGATCCACTGACACGCTTCCTCGTGGATCGATCCTGACTTTCTATTGCTACATCAGGAGGAGGTCTTGTAATCATTTTCAAGGGACGGAATCTGGTTTGCCTTATTTTATTCATACTTAATTTGCATTCTCGATTTCCTCCTACAACAAATTGGCGCCGTTGCCGGGGAAGTTATCATTCGCGCCTTAGGTAGTTAAATCTCATGTCTGCTTTGAGTTACTTCACAGGTGTATGCGCCGTTCTGGTTAACCACCTGAGTTTGACGGCTTAGACGAACCAGAACGCCTTCTACACGTCCATGCTAAACTAAAAAGGGCCATGGCGGCCGCAGAAACACAGGAACAACTGATTGAGATGCTTAGGAGAGAACTAGCCGCCAAAGATACTCCTCTTGCCACTGAGAGGGCAGGAATGGAACAGGAAGCTGAGCGTGCGAGGCAAGAAGAAGCTGAGCTTGCCCAATTCCCAACCACTGCGGATTATATGCACCCGACTCTCGTCGTGCCTGAATCGGCCATTCTAATCCCTCAAAATAACTATGAAATTCGCACTCACTTCCTTATTGAACTTAAAAATAATGCTTTTCATGGAAGATTTAATGAATGCCCTCTTGAACATATTACCAATTTTACTGACATGTGTCGTACTCTTGCTGAAAGTACTACTCTGGAATATGTCAAGATGAAGGCTTTCCGCTGGTCTCTCGCTTGTCCTGCATTGAAGTGGTTAGAAGGACTAAAACCAAGATTCCTCACGACATGGGCTCAAGTAGAGCAGGAATTCCTCAACCAATTCTTTCCTCCTACCAAAACAGCACTTCTCCGCCAAAAGATTACAGCTTTCAAACAGAAGCCTGGGGAGCCGTTGGCAAAGGCATGGGAACGTTATAAAGAACTCCTACGATCTTGCCCCACACATGGACATCCACCCTATGTCATTCAAGAGATCTTCTTCAATTCTCTTGACCAAACCACCAAGGATATGATCAACCAGTATACTCGATATGAGTATCTGACGATGCCACCAACTGACGCATGGGGTGTACTCGACAAGCTCACCAACTACGATAACAAGTATGGGGCTACTGCAAACTATGATGAGAACTCCTGTGCCAGGCCAGCCCCATCCATGCCTCTCTACGAGCCTTCTAAGGAGATTGACCCAGATGTCAGGGAGCAGTACTACAGAGATCAGAATCGCAAGCTCCTCAAGCAAGTCAAATATCTTTCCGTCAACCAGCCTTGCATCGAATGCGGATCACAGCGGCACACCACTACTGAGTACCCACACACAGAGCAGGTCAGGATGGCAGAAACTCACGAGGAGATAGCTTCACGCAGGGGGTCCCAATCGCTATATGGGGGACCAAAGGTTTCAGCAACCACAATGGAACCAAGGTGCCCCTAGGAACCCCCCGCCATACAGAGCTCTAAGACATCCAGAAAGGGATCAACAGAAGGATGATTTACAGCTCATCCTTGATGAGATGCGCCGGAATCAAGGCACCATCAACAATCAATTCCAGAACATCAATACAAAATTTGGAGAGCTGATATATAGAAGAGAAGCATTGAGACCCAGATGGGTCAATTCGCGGTGCAGATTCCAAGACCAACCAGGCAACTCCCTAGGCAAACAGAACCAAATCCTAAGGGGAAGACCGGATACGTCGCAGCTGTAAAGCTCAGGAGCAGGCACCAATTACGCGAGCCAGAGGTCGAAAAGCAGCAGGACACAGCGGAGCAGCAACTCAACATCGACCAAACACAACTCGATGTCGACCACAGTTTGGTCGATATCGACAAAATTCAACCCGATGTCGAGGAGAATCCAGACCCAGAATCGTCTGCACAACACAGCAACTCGAAATCGACAACAGTGGTCGATATCAAGGAAACTCAAGTCGATATCGACAAAAATCTTGTCGATGTCGAGGACTCTGCAACCCCTCCAACGTCAGTTCTGGTTCCGAAGCAGAAAAAGACACTGCCTTTCCCTTCCAAAGCACCGAAGGATCCAACTGCAGGTAAGTTTAAACGTTTTGTTAATATGCTTTGAGAACTGAATGTCTCTATTCCTTTTACAGAAGCTCTGCAAGAGATGCCTGCTTATGTCAAATTCCTCAAGGAGATCCTGAGCAACAAGCGATCACTCTCAGAAATCGCTGGCGAATGCAAAATGCTCCACTTCCCTGAAAAGAGGCTCGATCCTGGTAAGTTTTCTGTTACTGTAGGACTTGGCCAATATAAATATGAGTCCTTGTGTGATTTAAGAGCAAGCGTGAGCATCATTCCCTTATCAATCTAGCGAAAGGTGAAAATAGGAGCTATAGAACCTGTGGATGCCAAGCTATACATGGCAAATAATACAGTACTCATCCCTACAGGTATGATTGAGAATGTCCCTGTCCAGGTTGGTAAATTCTTTATTCCCGCTGATTTCCTTATTATAGACTGTGCTGAAGATCCTACTAGTCCTATTATTCTTGGTAGACCATTCTTGGCTACTGCAGATGCCAAGATTAGTGTCAAGCAGCGATTACTCATCTTCACCATAGGCGACGAGGTCTTAGATTTCTCCTTTGGCCCTGCAAAGGAGGAAATTTCATGGCTGGAGGTGAAAAGCATCAGCAACCACGGGATCAAGCAAACAGCGGAGGAAGGCAGCCAAACTCTACTCGATATCGACAAGCCCTGCTCGATATCGACCAAAGCGTTACTCGATGTCGACCAAATCTCCTCAAAATCGACTTCCTCTGATGCACACCAGACTTGCCAAGAGCCTAAGTATGGGGTCCCTGTACTCGATGTCGACCAGCCCAACTCGACATCGACCAACCCTAAGCCCAAAGATTTCTGTTTTGGGCCCGAAAAGGTAAGTTCAGGTATAAATTCTACTCCTCCTCAGTCCATTAAGAAATTTATAAATATTTTAAGGGGAGGTAAGGCCCCGTGGCGAGAGAATCTGCGGAGAATAAGAGCTGGAAAGAAGAAAAAGGAAAGAAAGGGGGACTATGCAAGCGACCCCCTATCAGCTGAGCTTGCATACTACAATCAGGACCTAGATGATCCAGGAGAAGGGTCAAGCATAAGCGAGCCCCACATTGAGGGTCCTTAAGCACAAACGGAGAAGTCGGCCTAGCGACTCTAAAATCTAGAGCATGTACATAAAACTTTTAAAATTTTGGGACTTTGAAACTTTTGGTTTTGGTTTTGGTTTTGTTTTTGTTTATTTTTAAATACTTCATGTGGAATGTCTTGTCTTCGTGTGAAATCTAACACTTTTACATCGGCAAGCATAAAAGGATCGCGAAGGGTGGAAAAAGAAGTCTCTGAAATTTAGTCGAATTGACGAAGGCCAAGTCAAAATCGACCAGGAGGAGCAGCCTAGTTTTACTCGATATCGAGTAGGCCAACTCGATATCGACCAAGTCGCCAAACTCCTCGACTTCAGCATTCCACTCGGCGCTGGCAGCTTACTCGATATCGAGTACAGTACTCGATATCGACCAATCCAGTTCCTCGACAGGCCCTGTTTTGCCTTCCTCGACGCGTTATTTGCTGAGTTCCTTCCTTTACCTTTGTTTTATATTTATTTTATACAGTGGGGACACTGCATATTTTAAGTATGGGGTGGGGGAAGAACTCATTATCATTATTATATTCTTGCTTTTGGTTTTACATGGCGAATTTTGAGTAAATTTCAAAAATTTTGTGCATAAGGCTAAACTCAAAATTCTATGAGATGTCTCTCTTTGCTTGTAAATTGTCTAAAGAAATAGTGTCATGGAAGCTAATATTGAACTCGACGATGCAAAATTGGATTCATTAGAGATATAGCATGAAATTGCTTAGCAAAGGGAAGTCACAATGAAGTGCATATTTTATTGAAAACCATAGAAGGAGGTAAAAAATTGAAATTGCTTTTGACATATTGCATGATAAAAGGATGGAGGACTTTATATTTCCATATAATGCTCATTGTTTAAATTCCTAGCCTTACCTATGCTTATGCATCACAAAAGCCATATTATGCCTTATTTCAATTATTGCTCCACATGATCTAAATATTTTCCATTCTTTACCTTATTTCCTATCTGGGGATTATGTTGAGAATGATGTTACATTATGGAGATGTTATATGGTGTTTGTGTTGTTGGAGTTTGGAAGGACTGTTTGAAATATATGGAAAATTTAATGAGTGAAAGAAAATCTGATCAAAGATCGACCCTGCTCGCTGAGATAATAGTTCAGTGAGATGGGACACCAGGTGAGGAGTCCAAAGCACTAAGTATCCGGGGCCATTCATGACACCCATGTTTGCGACTCGCGAGAAGGCAGTGCTGAGGTTAGAGAGGTAAAAGCATTATTATTGATAAAAGAAATATGAAAGGTGATGAATCTTATGAAGAAGGAATGTGGAAATTCAGTTTGGAAATACTCTATTTCCCCGGATCATTAAGCACCACATTGCCAAAAATTGCCCACCTTTAGCCTTTTACCAATTCTACTCCTTATTGAGCTTAATTAAAGTCCTCTTGATTATTAATGCTTTGTCACATAAATTGTTTTTTGCATAACCCCCCTTTTGTGAGTGGATGTTGCTTTTTAATTGCACATGCATGAATTTGTGACACTAGTACCTTTTCGAGGATGGTAATTGATTACAGGGTTATATGAGAATGAATCTAAGATGTTGAGAGTTTTGAATTCTTCCCCTGAATGACCATCCAAGTTATTGCTTGGGGACAAGCAAGCTTAAGTATGGGGTGATTTGATGTCTACTAAAATAGCCATTTTGAAATACACATTTTAGCTCCTTATTCTATACACTTTGCATATTTCGGGATGAGAATATGTTGAATTTATGTAGTATATGCTTATTTGAAAGAAATAGAGGTCTACATAAGTTTTGGTTTGATATTACAGAATTTGGAGCCAATCCGGGACAAAACAAAGAAGCAAAGACAGAAGCTGAGTTTTACTCAATATCGAATACATTTCCTCGATATCGACAAAAAGGTGTGAAGCCAGGCCTGATCGAGAAGAAACCTGATCGAGGAAACTGAGGAACAAGCCAAGTTGAGTTACAGTCGTTACTCGATATCGATCTAATTCGTCGATATCGACAAGCCCTGAAGCCACACCCGGATTCGAGGAAGCAAAGCTGATCGAGAAGCCGAAGAGAGGCAACCCAAGCAACATAGCTACTCGATATCGACAACATTACTCGATATCGAGTAAACCCCTGAAGCCACACCTGATCGAGGATCCGAGGAAGAGCTGCTCGATTTAACCAGACAAGCCGAGACCAACAACAGTTCCTCGATATCGAGTAAATTGCTCGATATCGACAACTCCAGCACCACCTGTCCGATCCAGATTGGAGAGAAGCTACTCGAGAAGCCGAGCAACCCAAAGTCGACGACACCTTTCCTCGATATCGAGGAAATGACTCGATATCGAGTAGAAAGTTCCTGGGCCGCGACGCTGATGGGCCTGTCCGATTACGAGTTGGGCTGTTGGGTTGCGAGATGTTCGTGTTCTATCAAGTTTTATCAAGTCTATCAAGGATTTATCCATGGAGGGAAGATTATCCACTTATGACAAGAAGAAAAAGAGATATTTAGATATTTCTTTTAGAATTAATGTTTTATCTTTATTTAAGTTTTATCTTTAGAAATAGATATAGATATTGCTTTCCTTGAATAGAAAGGATTAAGCCCTATAAATAAAGCCCATGGGGCTGAGTTTTTATTCATTCAATTTCAGAGATACAATTCCAGGTAGATTTTAGGAGTTCAAAGGTTTTAGGGTTTTGGCGTTCAACGAAAGTTGGAGTGCCGGGATTGTAAAGACTTTGAATATAGAATGCAATTTATTTCTTTTAAATCAATGTCTGCGATTGCGATGAGGCGCGAGTAGTCCACCCACTTCTAGGGTTGGGGTGAGCCCGACGATAGCCCTGCGTGTTTGAGGTAAAGGTTTGATCTTTGTCGTGTTTTGAGCATCTACTACCCCTTTATGTGTTTATTACCCATTCAATGGAGATCTATGCTAACAACTTGGATTGTAAACCTAAAATCGGTAGATACAATTAGGGTTTCTTGAAAGAGTTGTCTAATTGTTGGAAAAGGCGAAAGCTTGGTCCTTCGATGCGATTGCATGATTATTTCTTTATCTTGCCTTATGCATGCTTGGTTATTGTCGTTGCAAACCCCAATCTTAGAAGTTTTCCACACATAGTTTATTTCGAAATCCCGCAAGTCTTGTTCTTTATTTTTGTTCGTTTTAAATTTTCTGTTCTTCCTCGATCTCGACCAACTTTGGTCGATATCGACTACTGATCTTCGGTCGAAGAGAATGCTGTTGCTTCTGTGTTTGAATCCAGGAACCCGACGTCGACGAAGGCTTTACTCGATATCGAGTAACACTTCCTCGATATCGACCAACTGCCCGGAGCTGCTGCCGCTTGTTTTGACTTGTCCGATCTTCTGTCGACTAAACCCTAGTCGAGATTGAGCATCTCTGGTCGACTTCTGCCATGAGATTTATCCGCTGCCTGAGATCCGCTGACACGCTTCCTCGTGGATCGATCCTGACTTCCTATTGCTACATCAGGAGGAGGTCTTGTAATCATTTGCAAGGGACGGAATCTGGTTTGCCTTATTTTATTCATACTTAATTTGCATTCCCGATTTCCTCCTACAACACGGACCTCCATATTTGCTTCCCTAACAAGTACTCCTGCATGATGGGCCACATCGACGTGGTCATGTTCGCTTAACTCGGGGAAGAATGATCGAATACGTTCAAGAAGAAGGTCTCCAACCCTCCAGTAATATGCTCCAGGAATACCCTGATGAAAACGATTGCAGTACAGGCAACCAAACTACAAGGGTGCGTATATGTGAGTGTCATTTTCACATTCGACTCGAAACAGTACGCAGGGATGAATGCCACTGTATTCTGGATTGCGGCAAGCGCCATCGGACTCGTCAGGCGGCATCGAATACCTATCCCATTTAATTACAAAATCAATGCGTGGGTTTGAACCGCGATGTTTAGTAGTAACCGGCTCCATTTGCAACAAGTACAATGTGGAGTTGTGTAAGTCATTTATGTATCAAGTGGGATGTTTATAAAGCACGCCAAAGATGTGGCGTGGGAGATAAAAAAAACTGAAGGGGGCTCACCATTTGCGCATGCCATGCATATACATACGCAACTAAATGCGGATATGCGGTGTTCTAGTCAAACTGCAGGTCCTGAGTGCATGCGCATCCTTCCTTCGATATTGGGCCGACGACCTCTTTATGAGTGACGCATCTGCATGCGAAACTAAACGGTCGAAACAAGCCGAGCCTGAACATGATTTTAAGGTCGGTTGAAAGCTAGAATCGTACGATTTAGACTCGAATATATGGAATTTCTACATTTTTTTTACGCATCAGCAAGCGTAGTTGTACAGAGCCTAACCCACAGACCTGGTTGGTATATGCGCGCTGAGTGCATGCTTGAGTCGAACAAAGCACAGTGTATAGATTTTATAGACATGCGTATGTAGTTGTTGGTGGATGCGGACCACCACCGAACGTAGCCTGCGTCTCCAATTAATCAAGTGTGCATTCAATTCAAATCATCGTACAGTACAGTTTATTAAATCGAAATCATTCTACAACAACAGTTGATGGATTTTGACAATATTATTACAAATACAACAAATGTGTTTCCAACACACACTCATCAGATGCATCAACGAGCAGGCACGAGGTTCACCCGGTTGTTGTTGAACCGCCGTTGTTGATCCAGGTAGACGCCAACATTTACACATGGTGGAGTTAGGGGTGAAACTATGCTTACCCAGGGATATTTCAGCCTCCCAATCCTGTCGGACGAAGTCACGTCGTAATCACAGCTCGTTGGATCCTCGGAGCTGTAACGACGACTAGACGACTTCGCCACCTGCGACGGGAGTTTTCTATTATTGCACTCAAAGTGGTTCACCGATCCTTCACCACCTTCCTGTTTGAAATAACCATTTGGAACGAGTATGAAACAACAAACATTTCGGACGAATAAGAAACAACCATTTCGAGAAATGGGTGCAACTTCCGGAGCACGACCGACTCTATTTATAGGGTGAAATGTCGTCAACCTACGAACGAGCTACGGTAAGCCCCAATGTTCGGATGCTTCCGCACCTATTTACGGATGCCTCCGCACCTAGTTGCGGATGGCTCCGCACCTACATGCGGACTGATCCGCACCTTGTTGCGGATGGCTCCGGCGTGGGGTAGTAGTCCCATTGATGAAGGATCCGCAACATATCGTGAAAACCTACGCATACATATGTGTATATAACCGCAATATAATGCGGACCCCTCTGAAATGACATGCGAAGTGGTAGGTGTCGCAGGTCTCCCATGCATATTTAAGGATGACGAACGATGTTAGTTTCAGAATTGTAGGTGACATAAAATTCAAGTCAATGTTGTTATTCAGTCATTCGCCAGTTGATTTTATTCCCCATTTACAAGTTGTAAGGGTCATGGAAGCACTTTGTCGGGAACTCATTTCGGCTAACAGCATCCATGCCTACAACCCCAATCAGAATGTATTTCCATTTGTAGGTCGCTACAGGAAACAATTGGTTGTCATTGTTATTGTCACAGAGCGTTATTGTTACAGGCAAATATTGTAATGATTTCATTCGTTGATGTGATTGTGTTATATTGTGACATTAGTCAATAGGTTACAATACACCGTCAAACATCATGTGTGTTCCGTACGTCACATTTTCAACAATATGTTATGTGTACTTGGTATCCTACTGAAGGACGAGATTGTTGGCGGAACTGGATCACCGTTGGTTGTTGGGGGAATTGGTTGGGGGTCTTTATATGGATCGTGTATCTTTTTCTGCATAACGTACCTACAAACACCAAATAATTTAGTTCACCAATATTTGAAACGAAACTAATTTATCGGAAAACTACGTACCCACACGAAAGACCACGAATATTGGTTGTTGGTGACAGTAGTGAGGAGGTCCTTGTATGGATCATGGATTTTATTCCACATACCATACCTACGGACATCAAATAACAGAGGTCAACATCATGTGAAACGAAACAATGTTAACAAACTATCAGTTACCGGAATACGAAGTACCCACCTCAAATACCGCCCAAATCAAAGTATTACACCGATCTTTTCCCATGTTAATTTTTGGAGATGAAAAAATTTGACTGTCGTACAACTTCATATACATCCACTTTGCAGAGCGAAGTGAGTTGTCCACCCCTACACCACCACATATGTTGTTCATTGGAACTGTGTATGGTATGTCGTGGTTGATGAAGTGAAAGTATGTTAGTGCTGGTTTTTATATACAACTCCCCAATGGTACACACCATTTTCTGTTACTGCTACGCAATTTAATGCGGAATGGTTACGCACCCGGACGTGTAGCTTTGGATCGTCGGAAAGTACATGCATGCAGCGAAATAGTATACGGGACGAAACGTAGGGACGTTTCCTGACGGGCCATGCCTAAATATACCCACCAACCATCGAATATTTACAACCCTGACACAATCTAACGGGCCTGAGCCGGCCCAGTGCACGCTTTCGTCGGACTTTAACTCAATAGATACGCATCATCATGCGTAGCTTACCAACTTGCGATTATTTGCAACCCCCGACACAAATCTGACGGGCCTAAATGACCCGGGTCAGTGCACGATTGTGTCGAAGTTTATCTCACTAGATACGCAGCTTCATGCGTAGCTCACCCACCCGAAGACCCGACACAAATCTGACGGGCCTGATCTGGGCAGTGCACGCTTTTGCCGGACTTTATCTCCGTAAATACGCAGCTTCATGCGTATTGTGTCGGAGTTTATGTCACTACATACGCAGCGTCATGTGTAGCTCACCAACCTGAACCCCCGACATAACTCTCACGGGCCTGACTCGGGCCAGTGCATGCTTGTGTCGGACTTTATCTCACTAGATACGCAGCTGCATGCGTAGCTCACCGCCTTGAACCCCCGACACAAATCTGACGGCCCTGACCCGAGCCAGTGCACGCTTGTGTCGGACTTTATCTCCGTAAATACGCAGCTGTATGCGTAGCTCACCGCCCGCTACCTATACCAGGCCAGTGCACACTTGCATCGGAGAGCTATTTAACGGAGAGCTATATACCGGCTGATATATGTACGCAACATATCGCGGATTAATACGCACGTCTATGCGTATGGCTACGCACACACTCTGGGTTACCGAACTATTGCTCCCCCATTATAAATACCCGACGATTGTGTAGTGAAACACTGAGTCATTGTCGGTATCATAGGTTTGTTCGGGCCAATGGGTTATTTTCAAGGGTTCAACAGGGAGCGCAATCTCCCAAATATAAGTTCTAAAAGGGTCATGGAAGCAATTGAAGACAATTTTTTATTTGGGGTTTGGTTAGGGTTTTGTGGAACACACTCCATTGAAATGACGGGACGACACGTTCACGGAGGGGCCCAACACTCTCTCGAGCCTGCACCGTTTGCCTCCGCAATATCATAAGGAGAAATGGAGGGCAGGCTCGTGGATCTCCATATCCACGGCGAGAGGAAAGTCGCAGGCACTACATCAATCCCAACATGATCGACTCGATCATGGACTGGTAGGGCAGACTCATGGAATTCCATAGCCACATCGAGAGGAAAGTTGTGTGCTCTGTGTCAATCCCGTCATGGCCGACTCACGAGTGAATGTGGTCTCGCGAACCCAGGACCTAGGCTTACTAAGCAAATGAGAATGGAGGTTCAAACCCAATGTTCGAACCCCCGACCTAACTTTACTAAGCAAAAGAGACATCTACATATATGAAGTGTCCATTCTGTAATTTTTTATTTAATTGTTTCTATTATCACATATAGCACTAGTCTACACATATGAAGTGTCTATTCTGTAATTTTTTCTGTAATTGTTTCTATTATCACATGTAGCACTGGAAGTGGCCATGTCCATACTGCATACTGTATGTAGCAGTCTAAAAGGATATATTTTGTAATCAACAGACTGCACACAGGAAATATATTGCAACCACACAAACATTGAAATCAACTACGATCAAGTTCACTCGTTCTTCGTAAAAGTTAGCGACACCCACATACTAACTGCAAACAGAAAACATATTGCAACCACACAAACATTGAAATCAACTACACCAATTTCACCCCTTATGGAGATTTTGAGATTACAACCCTTATGGAGATCTAGAGATTACAGGTCACCAGACACTCGCCTTATCAGCTCTACACCATTTTCACGCCTCACGCTACTACCGAAAAAGATACTGCATTGGCCCAGTTGGTATTTCCCACGTTATTTGATTCCGGAAACCACGTTATTTGATTTCGGAAATGCCCACTGTGCCTTACAGATACCCCCACCTGTCTATTCCCCTCCGTAACCTTTCCGCTCCACCCCACAACGCAGAAATCAAAGTACTTCCATGATCTTTAAAGTGTTTGTTTCAAATAGGAGAAATGAGGTTTGTAAAGCATCGTTGTATGGGGATTACACCATTCCACTATATGCTTCTGAGGTGGAGCATCTTGTTCCAACGCTGCCTGCCTTTTATAGAAGTCTAAGTTCAGCATGTACATGCGGATATTAATTGCGCAGTTTAATGCGGAGAGTTTCGCAGTGTACTGCGTATACTCTCCGCATGTTAGTGCGGAAAGTACCGCGTTTAGCCGCGGAACATTACACGGTTAACAGCGTAACTCGCATGTTCTTGTCCGCACAAACTGTTTAGATAATGGAAGCACTTTGCACAACAAAGTTATTTGCTTTACTGCATTGTCTATTTACAAAACAACGTTTTTAATCGTTTTGTATTACATTGTAGTCGTTCGAAAATCCGAAAAAATCATCATTCATTTTGTGGTATGTTTTGTTTCAGTTGTCATTGTCACATGCAAATAGATTTTTGATAATAACCACGACTTTCAGAATACAATCAAATGGCGACACGCATTATGTAGAGGTTACTTCAATACGCTCGATCTAATATAAGTATCAAACGTAACCACGCATTCACATCCATCGAAAGCATGACCACGGTTTCAATTCCATTCAAAACCAACCACACGTATGTACGAAAGTTCAAACCCACCATGCAAACAGAAATCCAACTACAGTTCTGCACAACCACAATTCCGCAATAGATCAACACAAAAGTCACCACAGAATAAAAGAAATGTACGCGTACACATACGTCACTGCGTATACACAAATGACGGATCAGCAGTGTAGTACCGCCCTACAATGCACAAAATCTCCGCCCTTCATGTATCCTCCGGCTCCGAGAGAAGACGGGTCAACTCAGCCCCTACAGCGTCATATCGAGCCTCCACATCAGAGGCACGGGGTGGAAGGATGACAGTCGCAGAAGGGCCCTCCGCCGGAACGGGCTGCGGCTCCTCCGGAACAATCGGTGTAGGTTCTGGAGGGATGACGGACGAAGGGAGGATGTAGACGTGTGACCTCGGGCAAAACCACTCCAGGTACCCTTCCATCGACGCCCATTGACGCTCCGCAAGAGCCATCGGTGTGGCCTCGAGGTCAACCAAGTGTGCATGGCGGTCAACCCAGTGGTTCGCCTCCCCCGGCATCACAAGCTCGTACGGGCGGTGTGGTCGCGCATCCCGTACCGCTCGCACAGGAATGAAAGGGTCCATCGGGATGCCCTGCATGCGCCCAAACTGTCGTACCACCCTATCAGGCATATACGGCTCTACCCCCTCCGCCCATGTTATCGTCCCGCGGTAGGCCGACACTCTGTGGACCCCCTGAACATCTAGGTCGTCCCCGTACGGCATCCAACATACTTGCGATCATAATGTATAGATACAGGTTACACAATAACATTGTTACGACTCTAATAGTCAACGATTATATATAATTCACACTCCAACGTCCACATACCGATCGGGGTCCGCACTGGTCAATGTCCCGGCGTAGGGCTGTAATCCGCCCTTGCTCCCGCCTCGGGGTCGCAGTCGTGACGAATCGGGTCGCGTACCTCGCATCAACCCTCATCTCAATCTTCGGGGCAAGTGTGCCATGCTGAATACGGAAATAGTTGTATATCCAGGCCTGCATGAAAACTCATTTTAATCAAAGTCAGTCACTATCTAGCATCTTACATTTCAATGTAAAGACACTTGACCCGTTATGATGATCATGTCCATTACCTGCAACAGGAGCGGGCAGCCGTCCATCCCTTTCGCCCTCTTTCGCGTTTCCTTTCCCATGGCTCTGTACTGGTACGCCAACGCCGCAGCCCCCCATGCATATCCCCCCGTCGCTGCAGGGTCTCTGCACATGTAGATCAATGGCACACGTATCCTATCCTTCGACTTGTCGATCATCAATGTCGACGATAGAAGGTATGCCAACCACAACGTCGTGACCCTCTGGCGGCCGACCCCATCCTCCGGGAGGCCTACGTCGATGTACGCAGCTATCTTCGCCTTCAGCTGCAACTGTGGGATCCCACCCGTCGTCCTCCACTTGTTCACTCGAGGAAGCGGCCACCCAAAGCTCTCCGCCACCGAGTGAGCGGCCCCCAACACATCTACGTCCATCATCAACTGCGCACCCTCTATAGCCAGCCCAAACAACAACTGCACATCGTGCAAAGTAATCGTCATCTCACCCCACTAGAAGTGAAATGAGTTCATCTCCGGTTGCCACCGCTCCATGAAAATCTGACACAACCCATGGTCAACGTGGCTCCAACTCAGATCCAACAACCCCACCAGCCAGCTCTGCGCGACTAAGGTAACCCAGGTCTCTCTTCCGTGCTCCAAGGCCTCCCGCAACCAACTAATCGTCTTACCCCGCCTATGCACGTCCAACAGTACCGGTGGGTCGTCCGGAGCCGCCCAAATCCTCCGGACCACATGAGCGCCAAAGCTCAACAACAACGACTTATCTTCCAGCCCCCCGCCAAACACCTCATCCGGGTCATCCTCCTCAGACGAACTGGCTCCACCCTGCTCACCACCATCGCTGTCATGCTGAGCCTGCGGGCCATCGGGCTCCTGGTGAACATCCTGCTCATGGGGAGCACCCTGATCGTGGGGAGCATGGTCCTCCTCCCCGACCGCACCCTCCCTCGCAACAGACGCAGACGTCCTCGCTTATGATGCGGATCCGCACACAGAACCCACTTCAGGGGACCTCTCCGCACGGTCGTCCCCGCCTCGCGGTAGGTCCCCCACATCCACCCAACCTTTTTGGCGCGCTCTCATCAACGGCGGCGCCCATGGAGGATGCTCCATCGACAACATCATCTCTAGGTTTGGCCCCTGCGCTTCAGGACTCCTCATACAAGCCTGCAACTCTCCCACCAACTCTCCCACATATGCAGGGTCGGGTTGGTCGCCATCCGCAAGCGACTCCGCGTCCACCATCTCCGACTCCACCACCGCAACAGCTCGCGTCACTGCAACAACTCTCTTCACCTTTTTCTCAAACTTCCCATGCGCTGAGGCTAAAACAATTCGTCCACTAGTCCGATCTCCTTCTCCGGCACCCTCAAGCCCACGCTTACGGCTTTCTTGCAACTCCGCTACAAACTTGTCCCTCTCCTGTCATTTTAATAGTTCTCATTGTTTATAATTATTATTTATTCTTCAAAGTGTTCTACTTATAATGTATATTTCACTCTGTTTACTATAACGTTTTTCAGAATTGTAATTTATGTATTTGTACTCTCCATTTTGTCATCGAATTCTCTGTTTTCTGTTACGCATATGTAATTACAGTTCAACTTTATATACTTATAATGTATGTATCTCTAATTTCTAACGATTATTTTAATTCTCTATTTTCCGACCATTATATTTCCCATATTCTGCCCTTTCTTCCTCCATTTGGTTTCTTAAGGTAACACATACTAACATATTTTTTTCTCACATTACCCTTTACATAACACTCAAACTTAGGCATAATTGAAGAGTAATGAAAACTAAAAAGAATCGTCAACGTAATACTTACCTCCGCCAATAATGCTTTTCTTGGTCGCGGACGCAACACTCTCTTCCCTTCTACCGCTGCCGCCGCCGTCCTCGCTGCCTCCTCCGCTGAAACCCTCGCCGCCTCCGTCGCGGCCACCCTCGATGTCTCCTCCGCTGCAACCCTATCCGCCTCCGCCGCCGCCGCCGCCCTCGCTGCCTCCTCCGCCCTCGCTGAAACCCTATCCGCCTCTGCCGCAGCCGCCGCGGCCCTTTCCTCATCCACTGCCCTCTCCCGAGCCCTTTCTTCCTCCGCCGCCCTTTCCTCCTCCGCTGCCCTGGTCAGAGCCGCATCTTCCTCCTCCTCCTCCTACATCACCGCACACGCCGTCTCAATCGACACCTCCAGGACCCCCAGCCGAATCCCTTCTCCGCCCTCTCCACCCCGGCCCCCATCACCGACCAAATCCCAGCCACCTAATTGTGTTAACAGCGCCGCCGCCTCCACCCCGTCCTCCCCCTCCGTCGCCTCCGCCGGCCTCTCGCTCTCGACCTCTAATTGCCTCGGCGACATCGTCCTCACCTGCTCCGCCGCCCTCCCCAACTCCGCCGCCTCCATCGCCGCCCTCTCCCCGCCTCTCCAGTCCAACGAATCAAAGAGCTCGTTACCGGCTACCAGCACCACTGGCGTACCGGTCGGCACTCCACCGCCGCCCTCGCCTACTGTAGCCCTCTCTCCGCCGCGCCTTTCAGCCGCCATTTTCTTCTCCGCCGATCACTCTCTCTTGCACTCTATGTCTGAATCACAAACCGTCGTCGCTCTCGGAATCGGAGTTCGAAAGTCGTACCACCGATTGCGGTTACGAATCGTACTTCGTACACCCCGTTCTCCACACCCCGATGCGCAACTCGTTTTGAATTTCAAATACCATATTACGCAACTCCATGCGGAGTCGTTTCGTATTCCCTTATGGCGTGTTTGGTTTCATTCCCAGACATTCCACATTCATCCGCGTACCTCGTTTCGCAATCCGTCGCGGAATGTTCGGCGGGGGGTGGTTAGGGTGTGTTTGGGCTGATGCAATGTGAGCTTCGCATCGTGTTGCGGAACTTGTTCCGCAGCTTGATGCGAAGATTAGCGATGTATTTAGCTTTTCAAATTATTAACGTGGGTAAGTGCGCGCGTTCAACTAATCGTACGGACTAAAATGGAATGAAACCTCAAATATACTTTCATCAAACTCAGTTTAAAAGGAATTCTCCGAATATTCCGTCCTGTTTCTCATTTTTAACGGTTTATATGACTTGTCCTTATTCCCTTCCCCCTCCACACCTCTCTGCAGTTTTTCATTCACATTTTCTCTGATTTTCCGGTGAGCAATTCGGTAAAATCATCGCTTGGCATGAAGTTCGGAAAGAGCCTGAGCTGCCAGATCGAGGAGACTCTGCCTGAGTGGGGGGACAAGTTCTTATCCTACAAGAACCTCAAGAAACACCTCAAGCTCATCGATCCGAGGGACGCCAATGACGTCCTCCGCCCGCTCAAGCGCCAGAGGCTGTCGTCCGGCGGTGATTGCACCGATGCCTTCGCCGATGAGGGAATGACCAAGGCGGAGGTCGATTTCATCAGGCTCCTTGAGGACGAGCTCGAGAAATTCAACGCCTTCTTCGTCGAGAAGGAGGAGGAATACATCATCCGATTGAAGGTATCTCTAGATCTCCTTTCCATCATTCCACGAGAATTCCGAATCGGAAGAGTTTTAGGTTAAAATCGAACATTTGCGCTTTTCTTAGATCGGAAATTGAGCTAAATTTAGATTCATGACAAAAGAGATGTAAATCTCGAAATTAGGATTTCTTATACGATCTCGTAGATTTTTGCTTAATTATGTTCACCGCCAATCCAATCAAATGAAATTGAATTGCTATTTGTGATTTGGCGATCTGATGAATAGTCGCTGTTTGCAGGAATTGCAAGATAGAGTTGCAAAGGCCAAAGCTATGAATAAAGAGCTATTCAAAATCAAGAGGGAGATTGTGGATTTCCACGGGGAGATGGTTTTGTTGGAGAATTACAGTGCTCTTAACTACACAGGTAATTAAATTCCTGTTTACTAACTTCCCTTTCTTTGTACACTTGCTTTGCTGACCCACCATGGATAGGGCTAACTGAAAGGCATCAAATTACATGGTTTGTGGATATTCTATAGTTATAAGGAATCTTCCTTGGGATATTCCTTTCCCTAATGAAACACAGTTGAAAGGCTACAGTTGATTTGTTTGCAAGTTGCATTCATATTTTGGTATGTTACTTGGATATCGTTCTTTAAACATTTTTGGTAGTTTGACAACTTTAAGTCTATAACACACAATTTTGGGTGTTTATGGTGACGCGGCGAAGGTTTCGTTTGTGATTGAGTTTGATGTTATGATACAAAGTGCATTTTCAGTGACTAGTAGTGTTACATATTATGTTGAACGAGTCCATGAGCTCAGTGTATCCTCCTATGTATTAAAAATATATATATAAAGTTGAAAAGATGGCTTTGTTTTGAATATTTTTGCTTTTTAAGATAGACTGTTACAATCCTAAGACTGTTTGACTTTCTGAAGAAAAAAATATGTGCTATTTGTCATTTAGACTGTTTGACTTTCGGAAGAAAAAAATAAATATGTATATTTTCCATTTAATTTTTTTTTTTCCTAATGTTTTTGCCTTGTTATACATACTAAGTCAATACAGGACAATAATACGGTTTGTATGTAGAAATAGCCCATTAATACCCTTGGAATCCACTAAATTTGTGGGAACAACTTTGACATTTAGCCTACATATATTATATTATGATTTTCAGTGAAAAATATTGTACTTCCACATGTGTGTGTATCAAGTCTAACCCTTAAGAGTAATTGATTCATTTTCCATATATCCTTGACACGTTAAACACTTGCACCCTTTGCCAAGCAACAAGGCTTGTGTTGTGGCTATCTTCAAATAGAAGGATGAAGGCATAGGACAATCCCACAGGGAAACAGGGCAATATCATTCGGTATTTGATAGCTGAAATTACTGTTTGATGCATTTGATAGATTTGTATAAAATGATTGAAATGCTCCTCCTTTCTAAGAGCATTCCGTTCCCCTGCTGTGATTGTAGCTAGCCAATCCATTCTTAGTTGTGAGCAATGTTTATCTGCTGTCGTTTTGACCCTTGGAGGTGTCTGCCTTTGAGTTCTAGGGCTCATCCGTCAAGTGTTCGTTGAAATACCTCATGGGATATTCTTCTGGGCTTTTAGCTCGCATATTGTTGTAGACTTGTAGTTCTGCTTGTTTTTTCTGAGGGAGTTTATTCAGGTTCATGATCTCGAAGTGCTTTATAACTAATTCCACTTCTGTTGCAGGCCTGGTAAAGATTTTGAAGAAATACGACAAGAGGACAGGTGCCCTCATTCGCCTCCCCTTCATTCAGAAGGTTTTTCAGCAGCCCTTCTACACTACCGACCTTCTGTTCAAGCTAGTCAAGGAATGTGAGCAAATGCTGGATATACTCTTCCCTGCAAATGAGCCATCCATCACCTCTGCTACGGATGGAGAGGACCCGTGTGGACCCACCACCAGTGGGACAACCCCAACAGCCGGTGTAGATGGCCGCCTCCTCAAGTGTCCAAAGGAGCTTTGCGAGATTGAACACATGGAGAGCCTGTACATGAAGAGCACCATTTCGGCAATTAGGGCACTCAAGGAGATCAGAAGTGGTAGCTCAACCGTTAGCATGTTCTCACTACCTCCCTTGCAAGTCACCGGGATGGAGGAGAGTTGGAAGAAGATACCGGTACTTGAACAAGTAGCAAAGTAGCTAACAAGGGCGCACAATCTCTGAGATGTATGAATTTATTGTAGAATTGATTTTTACCTTGAACGTGCACCGTGCATGTATTATGCATATGTCAAGATACAGCTAACTAGGAATCCCAATGTGCCATTAACCCGAACTAGCCAATGCTACTTAGAGCTGCAACTATAAAATTATCCCTACTTCGATTTGTAGCAAATCAATATTTGTGGAAGAAATATGATGTGTGCTGGATCCATGGCAAATGATTTCGAATATGAGATATTTGTCTTCAGTGCTGGTTAAGATTGATCTTGTGAGATCAGTATGCCGTGATCATTGGGTTTCATCTCTTCATTTTTTTTATTAGCTAAGAATTCAAACTCAGACAAGCCTGAAACTCGAGAGACCGACGAATCGGTAGACGGACTATCCGTCAATATACAACATACTAAAAACACAAATAAGCACAGATGAAAGAAAAACTCAAACAACCCGAAGAAGTCATCTTCCAACAGAAGAGTCGATGAAGATCCAGGACGAGCCACAAATGCCGAGAAGGAGACAGGACGAGCCACGAATGCTGATCCAGGACAAGCCAAGAATGCTGAGAATGCTGATCTAGACTCAACTAATGAGTCAAATAAGGAGACAGGAGTTGCAAAAATTAAAGAAGATCAGCTAGAGTGAGAACTTTGCCTTCCTGAACATCAGATTTTGCCATGGATGCAGTGCATGAGATTGATCACACCGCACATTCGGCTTTCATGACTCGGGTCATGAAAATTCATGCCCATGAGTTATTGAGAAGTAAAGGGGGATTCTCATTGGGAGGAGGCTATGGGGAAGAAACTTAATGCATCGGAAGACAATGGCACATGGGAGTTGACTGATCTACCTCATAGGCACAAAGCAATAGGCTCCAAATACGTGTTTAAAGCCAAGTATAATGTATATGGATCCATAGATAGATATAAGGCTAGGTTGGTGGTCAAAGGATTCAATCAAAAGTTAGGGAAGGATTACAAACATACCTTCAATTAGACCTGTCAAAACACAACCCGATCCGACCGACCGAAATTTTTTGGGTCAAGACCCGGAAATTTTTTTCGACCCGAACCCGAAAACCCGGAAATTTTCCGGGTAATCTGGGTTTCGACCCAGTGACCCGATTGACCCGGTAATTTTGACCTGATTTACCCGATTGACCCGTTGACCCGGTTGATTTATAATTAAATATAATTAAATTTTTTTATATTTAATTAAAATTTATCGCAAAATTATCAAATTATGATTTTTTTAATTTAAAAAAGAAAAAATTGACAAACCCGAAATCGACCCGAACCCGCCCAAAACCCGGTCAAACCCGGGTTCTAGTCAACCCGAAAAACCCGGAACCCGTTTTACCCGGGACCCGTTTTACCCGAGACCCGGAGTGACCCGACCCGAACCCGACCGGAATGACCCGTTTGACAGGTCTACCTTCAATCCAATGGCAAAACTTCCTATTTTGAGAGTAGTTACTGCTCTAGCTACTGCTAAATAGTGGCATCTATATAACTACTTAATTTCGTATACTTTCCGCTGACGTGGCGTGCTCTCCTTATTTCACTCCCTTCTGACCAATCACATTCTTTCATTTTTTTTAATTTGCTTTCAATTTTCTTTCCCTTTTTCACAATTGGGAAAGAATGCTTTGTTAGGGTTCAATTCTCCTCCGCCGACTTCGATCGTGGCATCCTTCGCGCCTCATGCCTTCGTCTTCCTCCTCCGTTGAAGATATCCCACCTCAGAACTCCGTCTTCTTCCTTCACCGAGGTTAGACAGCCTTCCGTCACCATCTTCCTCCTTCCTCCTCGGCCGATGTTCTACCAGAGGTTCGTTCCTCTTCCTCCACCAGCTTCGATATTGGCTCGGATTCACTGTAAAGGCTCGGATTTCCTCCCACTCTTTTTCTCAATCCTCCGACGATTTTCCCTTCTACAGAGCGAGGATTTCGCCGACGAGATCAAGGATAAAGGATCCCACCTATGCCGCCGATCGCTTCAACTGATGTCGTTGATTGCTTCAACCACTTCAGTTTCATCCTTTTCCTCGAATGTCGTCTAATTCACCATCCTATGGATTTCGCCGATCCCGCTGCCTCCGGATTGCTTCAATCGTGGCCTAGAAATTAGGTATATTGCTAATTTCCCTATCTTCCTTTCCCTTTAATGTTCAGTCGAATAAGTTACCGCTTCCGGTTTCATCATTTTCCTCTAATGTCTTCTATTGTTCATTCGAATAGGTTAATTTCTTTTTCTTTGGTTCGATCTTGAATTTTTTAGGGTTTCACATTCTATTTGCTTCCAGTTTCGCTTTGATTGAGTATCGATGTTTGAGTTTTTGTTTAATAGTGTTGATAGTTGCGGAGATCGTTGCTTCCGCCTATGATGTCAACCCCAAGAAACCATGAATCCTGTCGAGTCTTCAGATTTTAGTGATTCAACTATTGATCGGTTTGCTGATCACGAGGCCCAGTTTAGGTAAGTTTCTTCCCCAATCCTGATTTCTAGGTTTTTTTAGTTTAGTGAATCTTGATAAATTTGGGGATTTTTAGCTTGAATTTAGAATTCAATCGTGAGGAATTTATGCCTAGCATGATAATTCAGTGACTATTTTTCTTGAATTTTAGAATTTATATGCGAATTTGAAGAGAGAATTCAATTTTGGCTTTGAGGTTTATAATGCCGGAGAACATACGAAAAATAAAACCTTTTACAGAACTCATGCTTGAATGCTGAAGATTTTTGAATGATAGGCTTTCATGCATTTTATTGTTCAAATTAGAATGGTATGTTGCTTGAATACAATAGTCTGGATTTTTTTTACTGATAGGCTTTCATGCATTTTATTGTTCAAATTATAATGGTATGTTGCTTGAATACAATCCTGGGTATCAAGCAGTGGTAATGATAGTGGTAGTCAATACGCAATTTTCATTAATACTTGCTGATTGGAGCAATGTATCAAGATATCCAATGTGCATAGAAGCTAAGAAGGTCTGATGTGCCTCTTAGCAAGCCAACTAGATGCTATGATCTCTTGGTTGTCCCATAGCCTGTGGCATAGCTATATTTGATGAATCAAAATATATGAGATGTATGTGACTGTATTACGGCTTTTTTATGTGCAAATTATGTATGAGTTCTGAAAGCATAATATAACTATTACTTACCACTTCTGATCAGTTTCATTGATTCTTTTCCATCGCAACCGCGCCATGGCGCGGGTATTACACTAGTTTGTTTCAATTGGACATGAATAACGCCTTCTTACAGGGGCTTCTAGATGAAGAAATCTACCTGAGGCCTCCAAAAAGGTATGGCAAAGCCAGGATGGGTCAGGCTTATTGTTTGAAACATTCTTTGTATGTTTTGAAACAAGCTTCTCGCCATTAATGTAATCATGAACTGACTGGGTTTCTTGTCAATCTAGGCTACACTAAATCATCCAACGATTACTCTCTGTTTGTTAGATCTATTGATGGATCTTTTACTGCTATATTGTATACGTAGATGATATGCTATTAACAAGGGATGATAGTCTAATTAGAAAGAGTGAAGCAAGCTTTGCATAGTCAGTTCACTATTAAGGATCTTGGCTTAGCTAGATATTTTCATGGCAGTGAGATTCAAAGAGTAGAAGATGGCACATATCTAAGTCAAAAGAAGAATGTTTCTAATATTTTAAAGAGCATAGGGATGAATGATTGCAAAATTGCTAAAGCACCTCTTGCAATAGGCTTGAAACTAAGCAACGATAATGGTGAAGTCTTAGCCTAGGCAGGAAAATACAAGTGTATTGTGGGTAAACTATTGTATTTGGCACTTACTAAGCCTAATATTTCGTATGTGGTTCAACACTTGTCTCAATTTGTTTCATGTCCACAAATACCACATCAACATAGAGTGCCTCATGTTAATTCTTAAATATCTGAAAGGGACTGCATCCAAGGGCATTCTCTTTCCAATTCAATCAAATTTGAAGATTACTGGATTTTCTGAAGAAAATTGGGGTTCATGTTTGAGCACGAGAAGGTCATTATCAGGTTATATTATTGTGTGTTTTTGGGTCATGTTCTTGCATCTTGGAAGACAAAGAAACAGTGACCTGTTTCTAGGTCTTCTATAGAGGCTAAATATCGAAACATAGCATACACCACAACTAAACTGTTATGGCTGATCTATTTGTGCAAATCTCTATAGATTCCAGTTCAGAACTGATGTCCGCATTTTTAGTCATATTTTACATCATGTTTTACATTCCATCTAAGTCATTTTATTAGCTTTTGTGTTGGGAACGTAAGGAAAATGTGTAGTTATGCTTAATATTGCAAGATATGGAGTCTACTCAAGCTTTGGTGTGATTTTGTAGGTTTTGGAGGTGATTTGGAAGAGTTTCGATGCACATTAGAGCTTAATGAAAAATCATGAAGGCAATAGAGAAGCCAAGCAAAAGCAAAAAGTGGTGTAGCCGGAGAAAAGCCTTCATGAGATTTGTAGTCCTTGAAAAGAGCTTTCCAACGCATATTCATATGCGTCAATCGGATTAACGAGGACTCGGAAAAGTGTGATTAAAGTCAGAGTCGAAAAGCTGGAGAAAAACAGAACCTACTGCATTCGAACAGATACCTCGACGCCAACACCCTGACCCTCGGCGCCGATACCCTGCGCACCAGCAAAAGTTTCTGCGGATTGATTTTATTCCTTATTGGGCTTTTTAATTAGGGTTTCTATTTAATTTCTTTTAGGATCTTTTTAGTTAGATAGACTTGGGATATTTTATCCTTCCTTAGATAGATTATATTATTTTCCTTAGATAAAATCTCTTTCCTTGGAGATTAAGTTTTAATTTCTATCTTTAAATAAAGCCAATTAGAGGCTAATTAGAGACATTCAAGAGACGCTAAACGAACAGCAACTGAGAGGGAAGACACGCTGAATTTACAGCAGCTTAGGGCGAGACGGTTGGAGTTTTTTTGGTTGAAGATTTTGACATTGGTTTTGAGGTTTGATTTTATGCAATTTCATATTATGTTTTATTCAATTTTCAGCATGTTTTCTATAGCTATGTGTGAGTAGTTCCTCTTTTTCTAGGGTTGGGGTGAGCCCAACAATAGCCATGTATGAAAGCTTGAATCTATGATGTTTTTATGAGTTTATCATCATCTATCTTGTGTTTAATCATTTGCGAAAGTTGAGGACAATTCCATGTTTATGATTATGAAGCGAAAGTGGATTTAATTATGAATTTGGATAGTAATTAGAGATCTTTGACGAAAGTAAAAGGGATCTAATTAAGAAAAGGTAGAACGGATAGGTTTTATGCGAAAGCCTCTATTCTCTATTTGTGAAGTATGCGAAAGCTATCTTTTGATGATAAAAACATGATCTTTGTTCTATGATTCTTGTTTGGTTTATGCATGGTTGTTGTTGTGGTTATCCCTTGACCTTGGAAGTTCTTTTTATATTGTTTACATCCCTAAAATCCCTTGCTTTTTGTTCTATTTCGCTGCTGGAAAACAAAAGATCACTCGACATTCATCACTTCTCTCGACCATCCCCTTGATATCGACCTCTCTAGTCGATATCGACCGCCTTTGCTACTGATTTTTGTGTGTTGTTAGATCACAGGAACTACTCTAGAAAGTGTTGTCCTCTCTCCAGTGGAACGATCCCGACTTTCGCTATCTACATAGTGGGAATTGAGGTATTTTATTTGTGGTTGATTTCCCATCCCAACAAGAACCCAGTGACATTATTTTGTGACAACAAAGCGACTTAGTAGGTAGCAGCTAATCCATGTTTTCATGAGAGAACTAAACACTTAGACATTGATTGCCATTTTGCGAGGGAGAAAGTGCAATATGGATTTCTACTCCAACTTGCTGATATCATGACCAAAGCCCTTCATCATTCACAACATGACAATCTGAGTGCCAAGTTGTATCTCACAGATGTTCCAACTTGAGGGGGGATATGGAGCTGCGATTAAACCTTGTTCACTTTTGTCACAGTTTTCACATTTTTGTTATGTTAGTTTGTGGAGTATTCAGGTTTGGATCTGGTTGTATTGGGCTAGCCCAATAAGGAATTAGGAGTAGTATAAAAGGAGGGAGGAATGAACCAGTTCTGTACTCTTTAATCGTCTTCTTCATTTGATCAAATCAATCAAGATTCTCTTCTGTTTCTGTTACGGATTAATAACCAGATCACTCAAACACATTTTTTGCGATCCTTGGATCTTTACTGAGCATCCCCATATTACCAAGAAGATCATCTCAAAATTCACTTAACCAAAATGTTATACGTTGCATGAAATATCACTTTACCAAATATATTTATAATCTCGTGAACAAGTTTCGAATAATTAAAAATATGATTTGATCATTGTCCATTATACTTACTCTTTTCACTTTTAATTGTCATTTTACTATTTATGTATGTTCTAAGGTGATGTAACTATATAAAATATTTATTTTTTAATAATATCGTACTTATTAATAAAAAGTATGAGATTATTACAAAAATTTAATTAAAAATTTAATATTTTATATAGTTTTTATCCTCTTAAGAAAACGTATGTAAATAGTAAACGACATATAAAAGTGAACAGATGGGTTGGTTTAATCATATAGGGCCCACGTAACTAAAAAAAACCCTTCCGAGGGCTTGAGAACGCGCCTCACACGCGCCCCTAATTCCCCTATCCTCAACCTGTCAACCATGCTTCCCAAATCCCTAATCTGGATTATCTCCGCCCTTAGTTCACCTTTCAATCATCTCCTGTTTGTTGAAATCGGCGTTTTCCATGTCGTTGGGAACCAATCCCTCTTCTCTATTCCCCTCTCGAGCACCCTAGTGCCTCTCGCTCGCGGATTGTGGAATCTCTTCTCTCGAGTTCTGGCGGCCGATGTGTGGTTTGCTGGTAATCCCGTTCCCGTCGGCCCTCGTGCTTGGTTCTCTTGGTTTTGGTGGGCGGTTGGTCGGCATCTCTTGATGTTGAAAAGTGGTGGGAGAGATGCTGATCATGGGCAAAGAAATTTTAGAAAACAACGGAAGCTTGTCCGTCTTCGGGGGAGTTGGTGGTGCTCGTCGTTTGCCTGGGCGGTTGCCGCTTGTTCGCTCAGTTGGGTGGGGGTGTCTAGGCTTGAAGCCGGATCCATGGGGCTTCTTTTTCAGGTTTGCTTTTCCTCCTCCTTTGATTGGTTGGGATGGGGCTCTTCTGTCTTGCCGCATCCCCTGCAGTACCGCCTCTCTTGGTGTTTATTTCTGTATGGTTGTAATTCTGGAATCCCTAATTACTATTTTTCATCCTTGTATACTAATTTGTTCTTCAATGATCTAGAAAAGAAAATCTGTGTGGCGGAAGTTCTCTTCTCCACACAGCCTACCCCCCGAAAGGGTCTGATAACAACCTTGGGGGCTGACTCGTCAGTTCCCCCAAACACCAAATCCCGAAAGGGCCCCAAACCATGCTTCCTTGGGAGGTTATCTTCTGATTGTGCAAATGAGGTTGTTTTGCGCTCTATCAGGTTCGTCTTAGCACAATTGGTTTTGACCTTTCTCTTCACTGATTTAATTGAATGTATGAAAACATTAGCTCTGAGTTATGGTCTGTCTAATCTTCTATGCTTGTTACAAAACTCCTCCTGGTGGTGGAACAAAACTATGAAAGAGCCGTGTGTTCTCTCACCTTTTACCTCCCGAAAGGGCCCTCGGAAAATACTGTATAAATCGTTTATCTATGTAATTTCCCTTTGCTATCACTTGATACTTACTACCTATCTAGATATTGGGTTTGGGGCTGTTAGGGTGGGCAGTCTCATGTTTCTCTCAATGTTGTCTTTGCCACCTTTTTTACATTGTTGTCTACAAACTTTGTCTCAAACTAAGCATGAGAAGCCTGCTGATAGATTCATGATGGTACCTCTGATTTGCTGCTTAGCATTTGCTGGATTTGTATCTATCAAACAATTGTCTTTGATGATTAGTAGATTTGGTTGGTGGCTCATGTATCATGTTGCTTCCATTGTTATATGCATGTGGGTGTTTAATATGTCTTGGTATAAAATCACCATGATTGAAAGGGCTAACTGCCTTGTTAAATCTATCTACCATGTATTATTTTGGAACATGCTTGTTGCAGGAGATTACTCCTGCTATCCTCTCCCTCTGCTTATCCTTTTCTTGAATAAAAAATCTAACCTCATTTATCTTGTTTGCCTTGGCATGAAAACCTCGGGCTTGTGCCTGGGCAAAAAACCCATGGGGGTTGAGAGCCCCGCTCTCTCCCCATCCAATCCCCGTAAGGGCCCTAAACCTCTCAATGAGAGCCAAAAATCAGTGGAGTCTTTCCACCCCTGGGAAGTTATTGACCACCAGAAATTCAAGAAGGAGAAGAAAATGAAAAATCCACCGATCACTTTCGATCGACTAAAGTTAATGGCTTGCAATCTTGGTAAGTTATGGCTAAATGCTTTGAAGGAGTTGCTGGTGCCGATTCATACGGTCGGTGCGGGTCTTCTTTCTTCATCAATAAACATAATCCATCTTTGTTTATACTTGGATAATATTCCTATCTCATGTGTAATTTCTTTAGCTTTCAAGCCCTGTTACAAGCTGCTTTGGTTTCTCCTTCTCTATCAAGGGGAGTGTGTGTACCCCTATGCAAACAACTTCTACAAATGCTTTAAATTCATTTGCCTTGTCTGCACAGTTGGTACCTCGTTGTTTTCACAAGACAAATTGACATATATTTGCTTCAATACTTTTAAATCATTTATTGAGGAAATGAGCCCCATTGCTGTTAAACATGTCACTACACGTGAGTTTGCTAAGATTTGGTGCTCTGGGGGAGATTTGCTCATCATCAAAGTCTTGATCCTTATCTACCGTTTTCGCTGTGTGGTTACACAACCCTCGGCAAAGCTCTTGGTGTTAGGAAGAGATATAATTAAAGTATTCATTAATAACTTATTGACCCCGCTCTTTCCTGTTCGATTGGAGCCTTTTGTATTCAATTTGGGATTGTCCCAATTTAACAACTCTTAGTTCTATTTTGGTCCATGGTCTTGTAAGATCCTCAATCAAAATCATTATTTGGGTAACATGCCCCTTCATAAAAATTATCTCCAAATCACTTTTTCGCTACACTCTCTTGGTGTGAGGTCCCTTAAACCTTGGCCTCACACCCCTGACAGTTATATATGAAAATCACTTACTGGAATTGTAGAGGTATTAAGAAAACAACGTTTTGGACGGAAATTGATAGCAAGTGCAAAAACGAACATATTCAAATAATGGCATTAGCGGAAACTAAATCGGAAACCATCCCTGAACACAAAATTTGGAAAACGGCTGGTTTTGACGAGGCTATTTGGTCACCCACTTCCGGCCGTTCGGGTGGTCTCGGTATCCTTTGGAAGTCCTTCCAATTAACAAATGAAATCATTACAGTAGAAATTCAACTACCCCGAATTATAGGGCTTAGATACGAGAATATTAATGATAGATTCATGACTTTACTATTGTTTGTATACGCGCCGCCGGGCCCTCAAGAGAAAGACTCGTTCTGGGAAATCTTAACATCCATTGTGCGGGATTCGTCCATTCCTTGCATTGTTCTGGGTGACTTGAATGAAATTCTATGTAGTGAAGACAAGCTGGGTGGTGCTAACCTTCGTTCCGCTCGATTCACTAGACTCCTACAATTTAAAAATGACTGCAATCTATTGGATTTACCTACTTTCGGGAACCCGTTCACTTGGAGAAAGAACCCAGATGACGATAATACCATTCGCGAAAAACTTGACCGTGTGCTTGTTCATCACCAGATCATTCAGAAATTCCCTAACCTAATCACTCATAACGGAGCCTTCTCATCATCTGACCACTGCCCCATTTCAATATCTCTTGAGTGTGGCTTGGTCTTCAAAGCACCGCCGTTCAAGTTTGAGAATGCTTGGCTTCAGCGGAAGGATTTCAGAAACATAGTTAAACAATCTTGGCGAGCAAATTGTCTGGGCTCGACTATGTATCAACTGATGTTCAAACATAAAATTCTAAAGAAAAAAGCTAAGGAATGAAATAAACGAACCTTTGGAAATATTTTCCGCCAATTAAATCAGGTGGAAACTGAACTTCTCAAAATTCAAGCTTCGGTTTCGGGAGGTAACAACAGGTTATCTAACAATAGAGAAAAGCTTCTCATTACAAAAAAGGAAAAACTACTTCTTTACCAAAAAACTTTTTGGAACCAAAGAGCCAAGACAAAGCATCTTAAACTTTCTGATTCGAACACAACTTATTTTCATCGGGTTGCTTCGGGTCGGAGACATAGGAAACAAATCCGCAATATAACTTCTGCTGAAGGAACCTTGATAATAGGAGAAGAAAATATTAGAAATGAAATTAAGAGTGATTTTGAAAAAAGATTCAAAAAGGAGCCGATTGATGACAGACTCCTACAAGAAATGTTAAATCTAATCCATCCTTCAATTACCCCTGACGAAAATAATTACCTTATTCGACACCCGTCTAATAATGAAATTAAGGCAGCTGTTTTCAGCCTTGGCAACAAAAAATCGCCAGGCCCAGATGGTTTTACAGCCGAATTCTATAAGAAATACTGGGACATTGTTGGCTTATCTATCATTAGAGGTGTAAAAAGTTTTTTCCACTCTGGAAAAATTCTCAAACAAATAAACCATACATTCATATCACTACTGCCAAAGCGAGATAACCCTACCAATACCAGTCACTACCGCCCAATCAGTTTATGTTCTATTTTATACAAAATCATCTCAAAAATTTTGACAGAAAGAATCAAAACAATTATCGGTAAACTAATTCACCCACTACAAGGTGCCTTTGTGTCGGACAGGGCCATCCAAGACAATGTCCTAATAGCACACGAAATCTTCCACTCCTTCCGAGCGCGCAAGGGTCGGGAGGGATGGTTGGCAATAAAACTTGACATGGAGAAAGCGGATTATAGAGTTGATTGGAACTTCATAAGAAAGGTTTTAGAAAAATTTGGGTTCCACCCTACTTTCATTACGTGGATTATGGAATGCGTAACAACTGTGTCCTCCTCTGTACTAATCAACAATGGTCCTACTGATATGTTCTTCCCCTCTCGTGGCCTACGTCAAGGGGATCCTCTATCTCCTTTCTTGTTTATCTTAGGGGCAGAAATTTTAGCTCGAAAACTCTCAGCAGAAACAAATGTGACAAACAGTCCAATTGGATTTTCCTTCGGTAGGAGTGGACCTAGGGTCCCCTTCCTATCTTTTGCCGACGACATCATTATTTTTACAAGAGGCAGTGCTGCCGCGGGACAAAAAGTTAGGGACATAATTGATTCATACTGTAGAGTTTCTGGACAAAAAGTCAATTATCATAAATCTAGCTTCCAAGCCACAAAAGGCATTTCGAACTCTAGGATCTCATAACTTAGCAGTTGCTTAAGTATTACACATGAAAACTCATTAGAAAAATACCTTGGATGTCCGATTATTAACGGCAGAGTAAACAAACACACTTTTGAAGAGATCATATGTAAATCGAAAGAGCAATTAAGTAAATGGCGAGCCAATGCTCTATCACAACAGGGACGTGCAGTCCTAATTAATACAAACTTATCGGCCAAACTGTTGTATACAATGCAGAACTTTTTGTTACCCTCGTCAATACATAAAGAGCTTGACCAGATTAACAGAATGTTCTTCTGGAATAAAGATCTACAACACCGCCCGCTTATTAGCTGGGATAAGATTTGCAGACCGAAAAAATATGGGGGAATTGGGCTTAGGAAATCTAAAGAGATGAATGAAGCCGTTCAAATGAAACTACTTTGGAAAATATTGGCTGAACCAGAAAATGTCTGGGTGTTTCTTATTAAACATAAGTATCTTCGTTCTGCTAACATCCTTGAATACGTGAAAAGTGGAGATTCTTCATGGCAATGGGCCAAACTGACAACTCTTATCGATAAATTTAAGACTGGCCTTATTTGGTCAGTAGGAAATGGTTCATCTATCAAATTTTGATCGGATAATTGGATTACAACGAGCTCTCTGCTATCTAGGGATGATTGCCCCCAAATTAACAACATAGAAGAAACTGTCAGTGACTATATTTTAGGTGGTAGATGGTGGACGGAAAAACTTAGCAATACATTACCAAATGACGTAGTCAAAGAAATCCTGGACATTCCACTTCCTATTTCCCCCTTTGAGGATCGCTTATACTGGTGGCCTGATAGGGCTGGTTGGTTCACCACGTCAAGCGCATATAAGCTAATCACACCTCAATCCTCACTGAGCATAGACAATAACGCCTGGATATGGAATTTGGATATTCCGCCTAAGATCAAAAATTTTCTTTGGAAAGTTTGTCAGAATGGCCTCCCTACTGCCTCTAGGCTGGCTCAACGTGGGACTTCTGTACCTTCCACCTGTCAACTGTGCAACTGTGCAGTTGAAGACGACGTTCACTTCTTACTAGAATGCCCATATGTGCGCCCTCTCTTTAGCTTACCTACACAAGTAAACTCAACTATATCCACTATGATAAATCATTCACGGGAGATAAAACCTATCTTTTCTTTCATCGGAAACAAGCTTACATCCGTTGCCAAGGTGGAGCTTGCCTTTTCTTGGTGGACGGCTTGGTACATTCGAAACCAATTTGTTTTTAGACAGGTCCCCATACCCCATAGAGAAAGTTCATTACGTATCATTAAAACCCATAAGGAAAATTGGAGTAAAACAGCTCACTTTGAGTATAGCTTGGATGAGGACTTCCCCTTACACACACGAATCTCCAAGCATCCAAGGACGAAAAAAAGCATGGTAACATTACTTGGCGAAAACCCCCTAGGGGAACTTTGAAGCTTAATTTTGATGGATCCACATTTCCAAACAATGATAGCTCGGCTGGAGCCGTCATCCGGGACTGGGAAGGACATCCGACACACATCTGTTATAAAAAAACTTGGCAAACAAAGCCCTTTGAAAGCGGAAGCGCTTGCTCTTAAACTGGGAATCCAAAAGGCTCTACAACTCCGTATCAATAAACTCCACATTGAAGGTGACTCCATGATAATCATAAACCACCTAAATAAAAAATCTACATGTCCTTGGGAAATCGAACTGATTTTATCAGATGTTAAATTTTTACTATCGACTTTGAAAGAAGTTTCCTTCTTTCATGTTCCCCGATTAGGCAATAGAGTGGCTGATAAGGTTGCACACCTTTGCCACTCTGCCTGGGGTGTCGATATTAACAACGATTCTGGTCTTCTAGACCTCATCCGTAAGGATGCTATCGGGTAGAGCTCGCTCGCCTGAATTCTTTCCTAATCAAAAAAAAAAAAAAGTGAACAGATGGAGTAATTTTTCATAAATATAAGTACATCTTTTAAAAAATATAAGTTTTTTTTAATATAATTTCTACGTGTTTAAAAACTAAAAAGAAATATTTTTTTCCAAAACAAGATAAGAGTTAGGGAGGTTCCCGACAAGCCAGGAGCCTTCCTAGAGCGTCCTGACGGACGAGATCGGCCATCAGATGATCAGACGAACAACTATCCTCGGTGGTGTTATTGAAGGTCAGACGTGTAATCCTGTCCGCTACATCATTAGACTCCCTGAAAATATGACGAATAACAACATTACTAAAATAGAAAAGATCAAAACGTGTATCCGATTGAAGAAGCTCAATGTTCCAGGGACAAGACCAGTCACCCACACTAGTAGAAACATACTCATTGATGACATGTAGTGACCAATAGGTCACGAGTTCGAATCCCCCCTCCCCATGTTGTAATGGCCTAAGTGCCTACCTATGAACCAAAAAAAAAACATACTCATTGATGACATTTAAACAATGGCGTTTTCAATTAAATGTTATTAAAAAGCTATTTAACGACGTTTTTAACAAAAAAAAAAACACCATTGTTTTATTCAATGCAGTTATTTAGTATAACGCCACATATTTCATGATAATTTTAGTTATTTTCTTTAATTCTCATCTACTATCAGTTCTCCACTTTAGTTATTTTCATTTGCATTTATTTTGACATGGAGTTAATACTCAAGCTAGTCGTTTATTGACAAAGCTTTGATATTTTATAGCAAAAATATAGTTCCGTATGAAGGTTCTCCTTTCACTTGAAGGAAAAAAAAAGCTACCAATAACACATATGAACGACTAGATCGTATCTTAGCACATCAAGATATTATTACTAAGTTCTATAATCTCCGAGTCAAACATCTAGAGATGGCGAAACCCGAACCGAACCCGAAAACCCGACTCGGCCGACCCAGAACCGATTGTTATGAACACCGACCAACCCGACCCATTTTGGACCCGGAATCCGAATAACCGATAACCGAAACTCAACCAAGTTCAAATGAACCGAACCCGATTCAACCGAAACCCATTAAGACCCGAACCCGTTATAACCGAAACCCGAAATAAACCGAGCTTTAAGATACATTCTAGTAAATTTTTTAAAATGAATATTGAAATAATGAAAACTTGAGACAATCCAAACCCGAAATAACTGAAACCCAAGACAACCGAAACCCGAATAACTAAAACCCGATATAACCGAAACTCGAACCCGACCTAACCAAATGACCAAATTATTAGACATTACCCGAAATTGGAATGACCAGAAACCCGAATGATCCAAAACCGGAATGACCTGAAACCCGACTTACCGAACTCGAACCCGACCCAACCCGATTGATTGCCACCTCTACAAACATCATCCTTTTTCCTCATCGGATCACTGCCCTATCACAATAAAACTAGGTTACTTGGAACTCCGAAAAGGTTCCCTCTTTAGATTTGAAATTGCCTAGACAACGAATCCTATATATGATAATATAGTTCGTAGTGTATGGCGAAATCACATGTCAGGCTCTTTTAGCAACAAACTTATCCAAAAGCAAAAACTACTCAAAAAGAACACCAAAGCATGGTGTAAGAAGCAAACCAATAATATACCAGAACAATTAATCAAAGTAGAACACACCATTAGTTCTCTCCAAATGAGACTACGTACCATGGGGAAATTTATCAATTGATGAACTAAGAAAAGTTAGCAAAATTGGAGGATAAGAAAAGAGTCTTAATGGATTATAACTACAAGTTCTTGAAACAACGAGCTAAGCTCAAGCATATAAAACTTGTTGATAAAAAATACAAAATATTACCAATTGACAACCAAGATACGACATTTCAAGAAAATAACCCTCTCTTTTACCACCAAACAAGGAGAAATCCTAAATGATCAAGACCAAATTACCACCCAAATCATAAATGAAATGGTTGAAAGATTTATTGGTTATCAACAAACTAAAATCTCGCACCATGACATTAGGCATATACAACCTCAGATCTCCAATGAAGATAACAATAACCGAACAAAACAGCCTACAACAAGAGAAATTAAAAATGTAATAGACAACATGGCAGTAGACAAAACCCCTGGTCATGATAGCTATCCTCCAGAATTTTACTCGCACTATTGGCATATAGTTGGACCCTCGCCCTGTAAGAACATTAAGTTTTTTTTTTCATTCGAGAAGTCTACTTACTGAAATCAATCACACTTTCATAGCTTTGATCGCTAAGGTGGACAATCCAACTACTATCAATCACTATAGACCGATTAGTCTGTGTAATACAATTTATAAAGTAATCACCAAAATTCTAGCTAATAGATTAAAACCCATTCTCCCAAAACTAATAAGTCCCTTTCAAGGTGCCTTTGTGGAAGGTAGGTCAATTCAAGACAACACGTTAATTTCTTATGAAATCTTTCACACTTTCTATAAATAAAGGGGAAAGAAATGATGGATGGCCTTAAAGCTCGATATGGAAAAAGCTTATGACAAAATCAATTGGTCCTATATTGAAGTTGTACTAACTAAATTTGGCTTTCACCAAACTTGGATTAACTGGGTTATGACCTGGATCACCACTCCCACCTTTTCAGTTCTTGTCAACAACTCTCTCTCGAAAAACAATCCAAACCTAACAGAGGAATAAGGCAAGGTACCCTATTGCTCCATACATCTTTGTCATTGTCATGGAAAAGCTAGCAAGAGAAATGCATAAGGAAGCACTTTTAGATGACGCTTTAATTGGCATCAAACTAAGACCAAATGGCACACCTATCCCGTTTTTAACATTCTCAGATGATACCATCATTTTTGCCAAAGCAGCACATAACAGCCTCAATACCATCCAAAATATAAAAAAGTAACTTTTCCAACTCCTCTGATTTGGCAATAAATTACTCCAAGAGTTGCATACAAGTTTCGGCGAATGTTAGCAATACACTTGCGAGATCGCTAGCCAACCAAATGGGAATCTCGGTCTCTAAATCCATAGAAAAGTATCTAGGTATCCCTTTGATAAATGGAAGAATTAAAAATTGTGTTTGAGAAAACTATCCAAAACCTTAAAAAGGAGTTGTCAAAGTGGAAAGCCTCTTTGCTTTCCCAAGATGGAAGAGTTGTCCTTATCAAAGCAAATCTCAACTCGAAAACAAACTACCTAATGCAAAATTTTCTACTTCCAAAAGGAATTCTATAACAAATTAACCAAATAAATAAAAACTTTTTATGGAATAAGCTTCAATAAAAAAGGTATACACCGTTGATCAGCTGGGATGTGATTTGCAAACCTAAACAACAGGGTGGACTTGGAATCATGAAAGCAGAATAACTTAACAAAAGCCTTCAAATGAAACTCCTTTGGAAAATTCATACGGAGAAAAGTAATATTTGGTTCAAACTGATAAAAGAAAAATATCTTGACCATGACAACATTAATCAAAGAACTCGGATGAACACCTCATGACAATTGATCTCTTAGAGAAAAATTCAACCAAGATCTACATTGGATTATTGAAAATGGCTCATCAATTAATGTATGGAAAGACCCTTGGGTGAAAGACCAAGTCTTGGAAGATTACTCTCAAAACCTTGACCCAGAGATGAAGATTAGCTAGCTTCTTACATCTCACAAACAATGGGACATCCCCCTCCCTCAACAGTATATTCTGACAACATATAGTTCAAAAGATACTTGATATTCAGATTCTTGACTAGGACTCCCCGCAGAAAGTAGTATGGAAACTAGTACCAAGTGGAATTTTTACCACTAAATCCACCAAGAAACTAAATAACATTAACCACCAGACCATTGACGACATAAACTGGATATGGCAATTGAACTTGCCACCAAAAATAAAAAAACTTAGTCTGGACGATTATGATTGATGGATTACCAACAAAAAATAGACTAAACAAATACATAAACTGTGTACCCTCCCAATGTATTCTTTGTGATTCTCATGATGAAGATTCCACACATCTGTTTCTTAACTGCAAGTACACAAAGGAGGCAATTCTTTACTATGAAAGATTATTGGGGAAAAATATCTTAAATAGTAGATGTGACAACAACACAATTGATATTCTGGAAATGCTTGCTAGAACAACGTCCAAATCTACGATAGAAGACATGGGATTCATTTGGCACGCGATATGGTCCTCCAGGAATGAACTCATATTCAATCAAAAGAAATTGCCATACATTCCCAATCTGATCCAAGAGATAATAACATACCAGATTAATTGGAGGCATGAAGAAAATACGCAAGTACCCTTGCATCGAAAAAGAAGAAGACAGAACACGAAATGGAAAAGACTAGAAGTTGATATCTTCAAAGTCAATGTGGATGGCTCCGTGAAACCCATGGGCGCCTGTCAGGTAAGGGAGTCATCAGAGACTCCAATGGGAATATTATTGATATTTTCTATCAGGTTATCCGCAAAGACTCGGTTCTTCAGACGGAAGCCGCGACGATCTGTCTGGGGCTGTAGAAAGCTACAATGAGAGGCTTAAGGAAGGTGTTAGTTGAAGGTGACAACCAAACACTTATTAAGGCAATAAATGGAAGTGGTACGGTCAACTGGGAAATCAAGCAGTATGTGGAAAAGATTCGCCTATTGGCTAGAGACTTTGATCAAATAGAGTTCCACCATTGCTTCAGAGAAGCCAACAAAGTAGCTGACTATATAGCTAGACATGACATCATTTGTAATAGAACTACTCTCCCTTATAATAGCTAGGGATCTGTATTCCATCATCCTTCAGGATGATAATGGTTGTACTTTGCGCACTGTGTAAAGTATGACAAATGTTTGCCTACTAAAAAAAAAAAGTTGTTCGTCATGCAACAAATGGGGAATCTTTGGAGATCTTGGAAATATGAGCTTTCAACTAAAATTAGAAAAATCATGGAATCAAGATCAACTAATGTAGAGCGAACAAGTCAACCTGCTAAATTAAGGCCTCCTGACGTGTCCTTAGATGAATGGGATCAGTTTGTTAAAAGTCAAATGACTAAGAAATGGCAGGTAAGTAATCTCAGAAAATTGATTAAGTTATTTTACATTGCATTTTATTGTAGTTTTAACATGACTAACATTTATTCATGTAGGAAAAAAGTACGAAAATGAGAAGCATAAGACCAAAACAGATTGTGAACCACACCTTGAGTCAAAAAGGATATAGTCGTAAGGAAGATGAGTATGTAAGTGATACTTGAAATTTTCATGTGTTTGAGATCATATTTCTGCGTATTTAGTTTTTTCTTTCCTTTTGTATGTTTATGACTTCCCATTCGCAGAACAAAGTACACCCAGAGAAGCCTTTGACTAAACCAGCACTATGGATTGAAGCACATGTCTTAGAGAAAAAGAGAAGCGAGGCTAATGCAACCAAAATTGTAAGCAATTTCATTTGGAATGTAACACTTGAGTTTACATATTCTAATCATTACATTTCACTTTGTTTTGTGTATTTATTTTTTGTAGGATGCAATAAAAAAGAAAATGGATGAGGCTCCACCTAATGATGATTGGGAGGAGATTTTAACTCAAGTACTCGTTAAGGAATATCCTGGTCATGTTAGAGGTCTTGTAGCGGGGGTTACGAAAACCAAGTTGTATGTTCAATCACAAAGGCAGTCTAAGTATGCTAAAATGGAGGCAGAAGTAAACAAAATGAGAGCGTGGAAGACAAAAATAGAGGTTGTATTATCTTCCAAACTTGGAATTACCTTGGATGATGATGATGACATAAATGATCACGATGATGATGAAAAGCGGGAAGATTCACCTGAACATTCCAAGGTAAATATTCATGTGTATATTTTTATAGCCTTTATCTTTGTTTTTATAATCCTATGATGATGCTTAGTGATATTTTATTTAATTCGTAAGACAAATTTCAAAGTGGAGCAATTGAAAGTGCAAGTGTAGGGGCTACTACAACTCCACAAGTACATAGCATTTTCCTTTTGAATAGTTATACCTTTAACTTGGTTAACTATGTATACTTTTATCTACCTCATAGTCGCGACAAGGAAGCGTAGATCAGCCTTCAATCAATGACAAATGCAAGTTGTTCAATTGGAATGGTGATGGAGAAGAAGTGGCAAAAGGATCCATCTCAGCTGTAGATCCAAAAGCATGTGTGCATGGACACATACTTGGCCCAAACTATTATAGAGTTTTCATTGAAGAAGTGATGGTGGAAAATGCTAAATTTTATCGCTATGAGCCAAAAGTTACGAACCTTGCAGATTCCATTGGTAGCACAATAGCTTGGTCAATCAAATACATTGTCCTTGATCAGGTAATCATGGTTCTTTTTGTCCATTTTCTTTGTATATGTCATTTATAATGATTCCTAGTCTTAAAGTTGCCACTTTTAAACTTGATTTTAGTAGTTGGATTAGTTTTGCTCTAGTTTTAGACCATTTTTCGTTTGCTGAATTTACCCACTAATGGTTTCTAGCCTAAGCTGAATATATGACTAAATACTCTATGATTCAGTTTTAAAGTAAGAAAAATATTCTATATATAATGTTTAGGTTTATAGCCTTAGCTAAATGGATATATACTCTATCATTTAGATTTAAACTTTTAAGCTTTTTAGGAACAGGGAGTTTAGGTTTATGGCATTCGAGTTAATTGTAAATTGGTGTTGCATTTGTTTAAATACACATATACTTGTTTTTTGGTAAAAAAAAATTGCTATAACATAAATCATGTACATCCTTCTTTTCATTTGTGATATAGTCTTTTATTTGCTAGATTGCTAATGAAATAGCAATAATTTTGGACTAGGATGTGAAGTTGAATTTGTAATTTGACTTACCACATTTGTGTTATGATCTTTGTAATCATGAGTTTTTTAAGTCTTATTGTAACTTATGTTAGAACTTTCCGCCATGCCATTTGGACAGGAACATGAAATCAATCGAAGCCATTAAGACTCTTTGTCTGAGCTTGCTGAATATGAAAATAGATATCTCGACCGCTAAGACTCCTCTTCGTATAATGGAGTCATTTTGTATAGTGCATATCAAAGTTGTGCATTTGATAAATTTGTGAACAGATCCTCTTGATATGTTATTAGACCTATCTTCTAAGAATATTTCAGTAGATGTGATCTTTTTGTATAATGATGTGGATGGTAGAACATATTGTAAGAATATTTGACAAGATGTAGTTGAATGTTTTGTTTCTGGTCATTGTATGGCAAATGTGAAAGGCAGGTTGTGTCTGATGCTTTTATAAAAATATGCACGACAGGTTTGTTTTCAAAATGGGCATTTACGACACTTTATAAACGCCATATTTTATGCCTTGGGTTATTAATACTTATTCATGGCATACCTAAAACACCATAAAAATAGGTGTTTTTTTTGGTATTACTAACCTTTTTAATGACGATTTCTAAACGCCATTAAGTATATACTCATTCATGGCGTTTCTAAAACGCCATTAAATAGGCTTTTCTTGGATTAAAAAAACATATTTAATGGCGTTTTATAAACGTCATAAAATATATCCTCATCCATGACGTTTCTAAAATGTCATTAAATATGTTTTTTTTTAATTACTAATCCTTATTATCCATGGCGTTCATAAAACGTCATTAAATATATTCGTATTCATGGCGTTTTAAAAACGCCATTAAACAAGTGTATTTTGGCTTACTAATCCTTATACATGCCGTTTGATATACGCCATAGAATTTATTTTTTATGGCATTTCTAAAAACGTTGTTAAATAATATTAGAAAGCATAACATCCGTATAGACGACGTTTGGGGATAGCGTTTACAAATGCCATAGAATGTCTTCCATGGCGTTTTTCCAACGCCATTGATGACTACATTTCTACTAGTGCCAGCAGAGCTTTAACAACCATAAGACAATCACCCTCTATAAGCAGATTATCTAGATGAAGCTGCTTAGCTTTAAGAACTCCCGACTGAAGCGTCAAAGCTTCAGCGTATAGAGCGGAGTTATTATATTAAGTATTGTTCCCCAAGGAAATAATTCCTCCGATGTCATTTCTAATTACAAAACCGAAGGTGCCGGAGCCATCCGATCGGAAGAAGCCGTCAAAATTCAATTTGTAGAAATTTAATGGTGGTTTCTGCCACAGAATTTGCCTTTGGTTTCTAGCCGATTGGTTACTAGCTGACTTTGATCATGTTAAGGAATGTCCACAATTATTTTCCCCTGATGGTGTGTCGTGACGCATTATATCCTTGGTGGCAGACCATGTATCACGGGTGGTAGATATGAATATAGAAATATCGATAACCTTCAAGCCGAGTTGAACACGTCCTTATTCCTAAAGAACCATATTCCCCATCAAACTTTCACCAAAAGTATCATAGAAGATCTGCCTATCGAGGAGTACAAGTGATTAAGCAATAAATTATAGTCGGTATAACTAAGAGCATTAACAGAAGAAGGAAGTTTGATATGAAACTTGTTGAGAAGACTGGAAGTAATGTCACACTCCATGAGGAAATGGAACACCGTCTAAAGGGTGTTGCCACAAAGAGGGAAACCAGACGGCAGTGCCATATGCGAACGTTGAAGGCGTTCGGTTGTAGGTAAACCATCCCGTGAGACGTTCCACATAAAAGGGCGGATTTTGTACGGAACGTCAAGTTTCCAAATCCAATTACAACTATAGTTGGGGTCGCCTTTAGAAGAAGGGATAATAGTTCTAGCAGATTTCGCAGAAAACCACCCATCTCTGCTTGGACCCCCAATAAAGAAGGTCATGAAAGAAGTTGGTCAGTAGATTGGAATGTAAAATGTTATTAATATGAAAGGGTGAAAAAAGACCATGGAGGTTGTTGGATAATTTATCATAATCCCATGAATTATTAGTATTGATGAATCGGGAAACTTTCCAATTCAGTGTTAAGTCTGAAGGAGGTGAACTAGCCACATCTGCGAGTGGGTATCCCTAGATCAAGTTATCATTCTAGAAATCAACATCCGTGTCATTGCCAATGGACCACCTCAACCCCGGTTTAAACAAGTGTTTTATTGACTGAAGTTTAGACCATTTCCAGGATGTATTTCTCTTCTGATGGTATTTCATGAGAGAAGTTCCTTTCAGATATTTGATAGAAATAAGGCGTACCCACGGATTACTTGGTTCATCAATAATTTTCCACAACAGTTTCATTTGCATTGCTATGTTCATAGTTTCGGCTTTGTATAAACCCATGCCATCAGCTATAGTGTCTGAGCAGATCTTATCCCTGAGATTTACAAAAGATTTATCAATTTTGTCTGGTACCCCTGAGGTTTATAAGAATTCCGCCTCGTGCCCTTGGTGAGTTAAAAGAAACGGACTCCGTTAATATGTTAATATGTTTATTAAAAAACACAGCTTGCCCATCTGGAGAACGAAGAAAGGAGAAGGGGATCGAGGAACACCGGTGAAGACAGCCAAAGGCCATCGAAGGAGAACCGCCGACAAAGAGAGCTCGAGCCCTACGTAGAGGAGCACTTGGAGGGGATGGCTCGACAGCACCAAACGAACCAAATCAAGAGGTGGTGGTGGTGAAGAGAGCCCGAGCCCGACCTATCAAAGAAGGGGAAGAATGAGGAGCCCGAGCCTGATCGTTGACAGAGGTGGTGGTGGTGGTGCCGCCAACAAGCCAGGTAAGTTTCCAAATACAGGTTTCAATTTGGGGCTTATAATTTGGGGATAGCTCGAATTAGGGTTTGTGTTTGCAATTGAAACTTTGATATGGGGTTTGAAATTGAAATTTTGATTGGGGATTTGGGGTTAGTCGATTAGGGTTTGTGTTTGCAATTGTTCTACATATGTTTATAGACTAGTTTGTAAAGACAGTAATACTCTACAGATTTGGGGATAGTCGATTAGGATTTGGGGTTAGTTCGAATTAGGGTTAGTTTGAATTAGGGTTAGTTCAAATTGTTGAAGTCATAAATTCATACTTAAAAGGAATACTCGACAGAATTGATGACAAGTGTGATGATGAAATATTCATTGAGAGTATTCACTTCTGATTTTTATCGATAATATATGTTTGCAATGTAAATGCCGAATATATTTTTATATTATTTTAATTAAATATATTATTACTTTATTGAATATGTAAAAGTGGGAGAAAACTCGTCCTCGAGCACAAGTTTTGATTTTAAAGTCATTCCGGCATCGTTTTAGAATTTGGATTCTGATGGAATTTGATTCCGCTTTAGAGCTCTGGGTCTTAATAAATTTATTTAATTCCAATAATGATTACAAATTCGATTAAATTTTATAGTGTCGGGATTCGTTTTAGTGAGTGGGATTGGGAACGAGTGTCGGGATTTCAAATTAGTATTTTGAGTGGGGACCATTCATTCTGTATTTTCTTTTCTTTTCTTTTCTCTTTCTTTACTCCCCCCCCCCCCCCCTCCCCAAGTCGTTGAGGAAGGTTCCAAATTTTCCTATAGCTATTTTGTCCTTATTGATAGGGATGGGCATTACCGGGCATCCGACACGAACCGAATAATCGTGTCGAATACCCGAAACCGTTTAGCACAAATAAACCGAATCGTGCACGAACCGTTATGAACCGGGTATCCGACACGGTAAAGCTATTCGGATCCGTGTCGGATACCCGTGTTATCCGACACGAACCATTATCAAAGGGGAAGGTGAGGGACCGAGGGTGCGTTGACGGGAGTGGGGTAGAGAGGCCAAGAGCTCGAGCCTGGCCTTCTATGGCGGTCGAGAGTGAAAGACAGAGAGTGGAGAAGTCGAGAGATCGAGCCGAGCCTGGTCTATGGCAGTCGGGAGTGAGAAATAGAGGAAGTGAAGAGTTGAAGGGTTCCAATTAGAGGGGTTTTAAACAGAGGAGGGGTCGACATCGGAGTTCCATCTCCAGCCCCAACGTTGTTTGTCAACTTCTTCGATCCGCAAACGAAGCAAGATCTGGCGGAGCGAAGCTAGATGTAAAGGAACGAGAACGATGCAATGAGGAAATGGAAAGGGAAAAGGCGAGGGTGCGTCCACGGGAGTGGAGAGGCCGAGCCAGACCTTCAATGGCAGTTGGAGTGAGAGAAAGAGAACGGAGAGGTTGAGAGAAGCAAAAATCTGGGACCAAGAGGCAGCTGCTGCTTGCTACTTGCTAGGGTTTTTAAAAGAAGGATTTAACAGATCTGGGAGAGCCGGACTTGGGATTCGAACTCGGATCTGATGAAACAAAGCCCAATCCATCCACGTCCTTAGAACCAACTGAGCAAGCAGAACATTTTGTTACTCAAAGGATCCTATTTGTACAAGTAATATACCTCCAGATGTAAAAATAAAAAATTTAAACGGTTCGTGTCGGGTATCCGACAAGGGGATTTGCCCGAACCGTATCCGAATCGTTTAATGTCGTGTTTTAGTGGTTCGTGTAATTTTCGTGTCGTGTCTTTTCGGTTTCGTGTTTTTTCGTGTCGTGTCGGGTTTTTCTACACACACCTATTTATTGATTGCCCTCCATCTCTCCTATAGGTACCACTCTCCCTCCCCCTAGCATTCTCCATTCACTAACGCAAAAACCCACAACCCTATCTCCATTTCCTTGCTTTCACCTCAGGTTTCGAGCGCCACCACAACTCCTCTGCTTCTCCGAGCATCACCAATCGGACCACCCAATATTCCCCTTTTGTCCTTATCCCCTGCTCTCGAGCCTTCCGAGCACCAGTTGCCGAGCCCCTCTTTGAGCACCCACTGAGCGTGTTCCCAAGCATCCAGCAACCTAGTTCCGAGCGCCTCTCGTGTGCACCCGCCTCACACCGCCGTCTCATTTCCCTGGGTTCGGAAGCAGCAGCACCAGGCGTCCTCTCTGCCCTATGTATCTACGGAGCGCACCTTTGGGCGAATCCGAGCACCACGGCCTCCATTTTCCTTCCCTTCCCCGATGAGCAATGGAAGCACCACTATGCCGCCCCCGCTCGACGTCGACGAGCCCAGGAGCCGACAACGCAGCACCTCCGCCGAGCCATTCCTCTCTCTCGAGCCCTGTTTTCTGATCTGAGGCTGGTAAGCCCTTTTCTCTTTCTTTCCGCTTCAAAATGTGATAAAAATCCCCCTGTAACCCCCCTTCCATCGTCCTAGGCCCAGCTCGCAGCCATTCCCTTTTCGAGGGAACAGAATCTAACCAATCGGACCCTTTTTCGGCGAAGGATTCAACCTCAGTGAGCTCTCTTTCTTTCCCCTCCTTTTGTGTCGTTCTGCTAGGTTTTAATTGATTGATCTTGGGGAGAGGTTGGGTGAGTGAATTGGGAAGGAGCCGCCGGTCAGGAGGATCTTCCTCCATCCGTCCTTCATTCTCCACCCGCCAGAGCTCTGTTCAATCTAATTGGGAAGGAGACAGATGTGGGCCTAATTTTCCGGATAGTGGGCCTGACCCGCATTCCTCTTCCGGGTTTCCTCTCTCTCTCTCTCTCTTCAACTTTTGGACGGGTCGGATCTTTTTTATTGGGGTTTGGTGGCATTGTGATAAGATCCGGGTTTTCCATGGGTATGGGTTAGGGTGTTGGACTGAGTCCGGTTTGTTTTCAGAAAAAGGAGTTGGGCTTTTGTGAGCAATGGTTATTTTATGTTATTGGTTTTATGTTATATTATATATTATGGTGATGTTATATGATTTGTAATTATTGTTATATTTATTATTATTATTACTATAATATTCTGTTTTGAGGAAATATATTTCTGGAATTTATTATATATTACGAAATTATTGTAAAAGTAATGACATTTGAAATATGTATTTTATATGCGATTATAGGAATATTGAAATGAATTATGGACTTTGATTTATAACTAGAGTTTGTGAAAATGGATTAATTTTGGTGTTTTATTTTAGTTAATATTGTTTGTTAAATTCCTAAAAAGGGTTTTAGGTTTTGAAATAAAAATGTCGGAATTACTTCTATAATATGATTTTGAGAAATTGGTTTTTAGATTTAAATGTTAATGTCGGGAGTTGACTAAGTACAACATTAAAAGAAATTGTTTTGAATATTATGAGTTGACTTAACTTGAGATTAAGAGTCTGAAAAACTTTGGGAAAATGATTTACTTGATTTAACTCGGGGAATTTATCGTTGAATCCTGCTTGAGAATTTTGTGAATTTTAAATAAGATATGAAATGTTATATGATGATGCAAGATGAGATGATGGATGAGATATTATATGTTGAGATGAGATGAACATGAAATGATATGTGATATATAATGAGATAAGACGGAATGATCTAAAATGGGGGATTTGGATCCTCTCCCCATAAATTTTTCCTAATAAACCAATCCTAACCATCCATTTAAATGAATGGCTGAGATTACATCTCACTAATTAAACCTTATTCCATTCCCAATACAACGCTCCCCTCCCAGTTCATCCAGTTCAACCCCTCCCTTCCTCCGAGGTCCGTCCGAAGACGAATCCGAGCACGAGCTCTCGACTAAGATCCGCCGACGCCGAACTCGAGCCCCGAAGGACTCCGACGAATCCCCGACGAGCCTCAATCCCTCGGTGAGCCCTCTCCTGCAATTTCGTGCCTGTTTAATTACATTGCCATTTCCTTTCTTCTGAGTTCGGGATGGTGAGAGCTCCATTTTGCGAGAGCGAGAACATAGAGAGGGAGCGAGTCTAGGCAGCGAGCAGGGATGGCAGCGAGCAGGGATGGCAGCATGCGTGCGGGCGCCTGTTGCCGTGGCCAAGCACGTTGTCTCATGCACAAGTATTGTGTTGTTCTTTTTGTTTAATTTCATTCAATCCACCTGATTTCATTGAAGGAAATCTCTTTCAAGTTAGTACTTTGAGGGCATTGGTTGAGAATCTTTCGATTTATTGTCTTCAAGTTCATATCGCATACCAAGTGTTCGACGAAATGCCTCATAGGATTTCGATTTTGTTGTAACTGTCTGCTGCTCTTGATGTTTACATTCATGATCAATATGCATTTATGTTGTTCTAATATAAGGAGCTCTACCTCCAGCATTTTTCACCAAAAAAAAATGCATTTATGTTGTGATTATAATCATGTGACCTCTGTTTGAGGAATTAAATTTCTTGAATTATAACTCAAAGCTATCAACTGATCCTTAGATAAATTTAAATGGATGCTGCTGTTATGAGGACATTGTCATCTCCTCTTGAGGAAATGGTTGTTAGAAAATAAGTTAGAACTAGGTGATGCAAATGTCACAAGTAATATATCACTTTCCTGAAAAAATTTCTTGAGATTTTGTCCACCATTGTTAGGGTTGTTTTTGAGGAAGTAAATAGTATATTAACTCAATTGAGATTGACTTTGTTACATTGAACTTGTTTTCTAATTTGTATGTTGACAAATAGTCTATTAGCTCAATTGGTAGAGCAATGTGCTTGCACACAAAGACATGGGTTCGACTCTCATATAGACTAATTTGTTATGGTGTTGTAACTTGGTCTAGACTTTCGTTAATGGTAGTTGTTAATTTTAGACCAATTGAAAGAAAAATCAGTTAGGTTGCTTATATTGCTTATATTGCTTCACCAACAATAAACATTGGCCATAATTTTATTTTTGATCTTTCACTGCTTTAGACTCTTGTACTTAAAAAAATATTAATTGCTTCACTACGAGTGTAGTATATTGGTTCTGAAATTGATAAATCCTTAGGTTTTCAAGGTTTACATGCAAATGTTGTTGCCGTTTTTAACAGTCATTGTGTCTGGGACAGTGTATGTAGTTTTGGTCTTGTTTAAATACTTTCCTTTGAGCCCAATGATGAACATCTTGTATTGAGCACAGTAGAAGGTGAGTTCGTTTTATTATGGCCTCCTTATAGCTATAATTACTGACAGTGATTCCAATAGATTATGATCCTTTGATCTCCAGGATCTTCCTTTTTCAGTACTAGTTGTTTGTTTATTTTCCAGCTTCCTTTGTTGCTGATGCTCCTGTTTCAAAAACAGTTGAGGTTGCAGCTTCATCATTTGTCTTGCGATAGGCAGAACAAATATGTGAAGCTTTGACAAGAATAATTGATGTGTTGTTTCTCACTTTCTCCTATGATATTTGTTACAAAAGTGGTTCATCAAATTCAAACGAGAGCTATTATCCTCCCACCAAATTGAAGAAACATTGCTTGTCCAACTCATAATTTGGACCAACTATAGAAAATAAAGCAACCAAAAAGTACTAGTTGCACATGCTAATAGACTAGTTTTCCTCGCAATTTGAAGCTCTTGGGTCTTGACTTGCAAAATGAGGTGGGTCTTGACTTGCAAAAGGAGGTCTTGTGTTATTTGATTGACCAGATGCTTGTGAACTTGGACCAAAGAATTCTTGATGAGGCATCCAATGCATTTGGTTTCCCATGTTCAACTCATTTAAATGCATCTGTCAAAATATTAACAATATAAACAAATAGCAAACAACAAAAGATAAACATCAATTAGAAAACCCACACTTACATTATAAGGATGAAAGAGCATTGACATATATCCACCATCAGCAGCTTGAGGTTGAAGTGAGGAAGATATAGGAGACCTGTCCACTGCACCCTTATCTTTGGGAGCTACATTTACCTATCATAATATAGAATTAGAGGATTTGATCCAATAAATAATAATTGTCCAACCAAAAGTAGATAGTGTTTCATTCGTTACCTGGGCAGGCTTCTTTTTGTTTTTGTTTTTGTTTAACTTTGCTTCAATGAGTTGGATGGAAAAAAATTGATTCAACTTGGAGGTATTATCTTCTATTGATTCAACTAGGTTCTTTAATCTGATTTTTTTTTGTGAAAGAAACCATTCCATTCTTGTAATTTGATTTTGTTTTTCCAAACTCCATTTTCATTGTTATTACTTCTTCCTCCTTTATTCTGAAAGGCAACACAACATAACAGAGGAATCAACCAAAGAATTTTGATCTAGATCTTCCACCACTTTATCACCATTCATTTCTAAACGCAACGAATCTTCAACCATCTTTGATAACTTATCAACCTCAATGGTAGCTAGCTCGTATGCCTTCTCAATCTCAGATGCTCTAGATGCTATTCGAACAAGTTTAGAACATAAACTTCAATATCGGGATGTCTGCTTCATTCTTGGATTTGTGACAATCTCATGTCCACGCATATTCCACAACACTATCAACCCTTGCATTTTTCGTCCACCTCTTCAAGACATATTGCTCAGGTATCTTTTTTATTAGTGTAGTTTCTCTTCCTTCTGACATGACTTTGATACAATGCCTACACAAGACACCTACAGTCTCAAACATCCTACAACTGCAAGATACGACAAACTCACCTTCTCTTGTTACTACTCGCTCCTTAGTGAATCCATCCCTCACAACAATAAAGACAAATTTTTCGCCACTGGACACACACTTCGTAATGGAAGACTTCAAAGAATCTTCAAACTGAGTCTGAAATACATTAAATATCGCTTTGGTGTAAATTTCTCTTGCGTGTATCAACAAACTTACCTCCCTTTTACAGTTAACCGTACGAAAAACTAGATCATACTCAGCTTCTAATTCCTTATACCGCTTATCATGCAAAACTCTTTCAAAGTGAGTGAAAAACTCGTGCAACTGCAGATCTGATTTCAAATACCCCTTCAAAGTAGCATTAAAGCTTTCACTGAGTTGTGTAGTTTGCATTCCTGCTGACCATGTCCACTTGACATATGCATGTCCCCATTTTTTCCTTATTGCATATGTTGCATCCAACCAAGGATTGTGACGTACATCATACTCATACTCATCAAGTATGGACTGCCAAGCACTCATAAACTCATCCTCTTCTTCAATCTCATAAACAAATTTGTTGAACACATTAGCTTCATGTTCACGGTGGTCTCGAAATAAATAACCAACTTTCTTTAGGGCATTTTGCATCAAATGCCATATACAAAGACGATGGTATGTATCGGGCATCACATGCAACACTGCCTTGGCTATCGCAGCATCTTGATCAGTAAAATTAGTTTACGGAGGCTTCTGTCTCATTGCCTTCAAAAAGGTTTCAAACAACCATATAAAAGATACAGCGGTCTCATCATACATTAGAGCAGCTCCAAATATAACCGTCTCCTTGTGATGATTCAGCCCAACAAACGCTGCAAATGGTCGATTTGCTTCATTCAGTTTGTATGTAGTATCAAAACTCACCACATCTCCAACTAAGCCATAATCCATAATCATTTTTGCATCTGCCCAAAAAATGTTGGTGATATGCTCCTCGGTGTCCAGCTGCATCTCATAGAAAAACGATGGATTTTCCAACATTTGCTTTGCGAAATATTCCATAAGATAACCAGCCTCTCCAAATTTCAACTTTTGTTGTCGAACACTTCGGAGATAATTCTTATGGTCCTGCTTTGTAAATCCCAATAACTCTATTCCACCAGCCTGTTGACCCATTAACTCAAACGCACTTTTCAATTGCAATCCAGAGTTTACAGTCAGATCTATGAATGCACTATCTGTAGTTCTCACAAGTCGTTGAGAAGGCAACATATGCATAACATCTTCACTGACGAGGGGATGATTATGCTCTTCAGCAAAACGGTAAATATGATACTTACCAGTATGCCTATCCAGCTTAACCCCCATATGTGCTCCACATCCCGTCCTTGTTTGTGCTCTTGGATTTTTTGTCAAATCATCTCTCTTATCCTGCTTTCGAAAACCTTCCTTACAACAGACAAAAGTTCTAGAAGTCAGTACACCGTCTTTATCCTTTGGACCGGCCTCTCTTCTAATACTAAATCCTTCACGTCGTCCATACGCATTATAAAAATTATATGCAACAAGCTCGGAATCAAACACCATACCAATTCTTGGTTCCATACTTCCTTCTTCCATCTATTATAATTTCAAAATTTAGATAGAACAATCAACACACACAAAAAAAAAAAACAAGTATGATCACATATAACATAGTCTGAATTATGATATAATATATATGTATCATTCTTGATATAATATAGGTAAATTTTCATAGGCATAGACTGTTATTGTTTAGACTGTTTAGTCATCGATCCCAAATCCAATCGTTAGTCTTGATCGATTTTGTGCAATTAGCACTTTGAGACTTCAGATTTGTTTCCCTTCTTATATTGATCCCATTAATGGAAGATAAACCCAAATACTAAGACAAAAAAGGGGCAACCAATCAATCAACTCATTTGATCACTACTTCTCAAGAAACAAATAAAATCTTCAAACCCAACCTACACTAAGTTGCCCGGCCAGTTCTTCTTTTTAATTTAATAGATCTAGTTTTCTTCAATTAAACCTAGTTTTGGTGAAAAAGTGAAACTCTAACTTAATTAATTAGATTGCCGGCCGGCCGACACCAAGTCACCATCATCCTTGAGCACAAAAACTAACTCGTCTAATTACATTCTCACTTCAACATTAATTGAATTCTAAACCAAGATTAACTCATCTAATTACATTAATTGAATTCTCACATTATTATCTCAATATCTCTTATTTGCCTTACTCTTCCGCTAAATGCAGAACTTTCAAACCAATCCTTACTTTGAAGACACAAACCTTACGAAGGCGTTCACCTTCCTTGATGAAGGAACAACAAAGGTTACAGCAACATCAATTAAGTGGAAAGAGGGTTCGGTATGATTCTTTTCAATTATTCATTTTTATTTTTGTTTGGTGTTCAATCCATGAAAGCTATGTTTTGATGGCCGGCCGGCACCAAGTCACCACCGTCCTTGAGCACAAAAACTAACTCATCTAAACCAAGATTAACTTTTTAATCTTTTTGCATCTTTATATTTTTTCCATTCTCACTTCAACATTAATTGAATTCTAAACCAAGATTAACTTATCCTCTTTAATTAAACCTAGTGTTCATTGAATTAACTTAATAAGCTAAACCCTAAATTTCTCTAGAATCCATGAAAAAGAAGATGATTTCAACAGTGATTTAATCGAAAGATTGTCAATGGAAAAAATATAAAGATGCAAAAAGATTAAAAACTTACATTGTATCGGCAAATCAGTAGAACACTAAATAACGATCGATGGTTGAATTGAAGAAGACTGGGAATAACGTGCGTTGAGTTGAAGAAGACTAGGGATTTGAGATGTGGTAAATTATTTTAACTAATAATTAATTATGAATTATTAGGATATAATCTCAGCCATTCATTTAAATGGATGGTTAGGATTGGTTTATTAGGACAATATTAGAAAACATTTATGGGGAGAGGATCCAAATCCTAAAATCGGATATGTGAAGTTATGTATGATAGTTAGGGGCACCTTGTGTGATTTAGATAGACTTATGCATATTTGAATATTTGTTAGGTGATTTGTGGTCTGTTGGACATTGCTTGCTATTGGTGTTGATTGCTTTGATTCTATGCGCCTCCAAGTAACTATCCTACGGGACTTACTCAGCAACCTGGACCTCCTGTCTGATGTGTCATATAGTATGTAGGTGTTGCATATGCATAAAAACATCTCATGTAGTATCATGCTTAGGACTTGCACTTATGAATGAGCATCCATATTCTTTATGCGTTTGAAAAGAGAACGGTCGTTATCTGTGAGTCCTAGAGTCTTTTGCTAGGGTCATAGGGTAGCCAGCCCTATCGGGCTTGCTCTGAGTCAGTATTGTCGTTACATGAGCATGATGAGATAGCCCAGCACCATCGGGCATGAGTATGATATGATGATGAAACATTGGGTACCGTACTGGCCAGGTCCGCTCATGAAAAAGGGGGCGGAGTAGGAGAGGGATATGTCACTTGACATCCTTTGGGCGCCTTTACAGTCTTTCTGCACTTATATTTATATATCTTGATAAGCATGACTTGCGTGTTTAAATCCCGTACTGCATTAGAACATCCTTTATTCTAGGTATAGGCATATTATATGGCCTCAGTGCGGTCTTTGGGGCCCGCGGGCGTCTCTGGGTCTGACTTCGTGGATAGTATTAGGTACTTGCTCCTTGCTTGCTCCATGCTTCTATGATGGGGAATCCTCCTGGATGAAAGCGAAGAATTGGCCTAACATGCTAATTTGGATAAATGATATTTGATTATGATCTATGGTTTTGGTTTTGACCCAGCCCCGCCGTGGCACGTTGTACTTCACTTTCGTTTTCATTCCGCTTTCCTTAAACAAATTTCTGCGACTTAGTCCTTAGGACAGGTTACGGGTACCCAACGGCCCTACGATTGTTTTGGGGTTTGAAATCCCCGCTTTAAATACTAATGTTTAAGAGGTTGAAACCTCGACCCGTACCTGGATTGCAAGATCCGAACGAAGGTATCCGACCTTCGAAACGTAACCCGGGTATATATATCTGGGCCGTTACATGCAAAGAACTGAGCAATATATTTCCTAACAGATTAAATATGAGTGGTCACTCATCACAAGTAGGGGAATGTGTGATAGAAACCGTGCGAAGTTGCTTTGTCGTCACCAATTGCCAGTTGTAATACTTTGATGTTTATTTAGGCGATGTTCTTTAGTCTTTCTTTCTAAAGATGAAAGGTAGAAAACATGTAAGAAACAAACTCCACTTCTAACCAAGAAGCAAGACTAAACAGAGCACTTTAGTCTTTCTATCTTCTATATCTTTCTCCTTTCTCTTCTTTCACCAAAGTTACCCAAATGCACCATCAATAAAACATAGCACTTTTGTAAATCACCAGCACACATTGACATAAATGTTGTTGGTAATAAGATACTTGAGTAAGACTGTCATAAATTATCAAACATACCATATTAGACCATCTGATGTATCATTTGTCAAGTTTAAGGAGGTGATAGTCATTGAATCAGAATCAGAGGTCCTTGTGTTTGGGAAAAGGTTCCTATTCTTCAGTCTCTGCCTGTAGATTGGTGGTTGTACCATTTGTCAAGTTTAAGGAGGTGATAGTCATTGAATCAGAATTAGAGGTCCTTGTGTTTGGGAAAAGGTATGCTTCAGTCTCTGCCTATAGATTGGTGGTTGTAAGAGAGAAAATTCAAGATGAATTATTCATTCAAAAATTCAACCTGAATGTGTCATGATTTCACTATGCTCACACAAGTGATTTTAAGTCTATTAGCTCAAATGGTAGAGCGATGTGCTCACGCACAAAGATGTGGGTTCGAATCCCGCATAGGCTATCTACGGTTATGTGTAGTTATTGAACAAATATTTTTATGACTTCACAAATGATTCATATTTTTCTAACCCACTCCTTTTTTACATATTTGAAATTTCTCTCTTTTCCTGTGATGAATGAATGCTCTCCTTGTCTCAATTTCAGCAGCAGTGAACGCTCCTTTTTTACTGTCCTAAATAATGCAGCCCCAACAACCCAAGTTTGCATTTTTATAGTAGCTCCAACTTGTTGTATTACAGTAGCAATATTTGGCCTTATTTTAGTTGTTATAACATCACCACATTATTGTTTTTCAACAAAAATGACAACTTCAATTTGCTCTCTCACAGTAGCCCCATGATCCCATCATTTTTATGTCATTCAATAGCCTCTACAACTCCTTCTGGCTACCAAGACAACATCTTTTTCATGTTCAGATGAAGTTCAAAGGTACTTGGGCGATGATTTATATTTTACATATTGCTGTCATATAACTAATTAATTGTTGTCATATATTTATTTCTTACACTTTGGTTTACTGTTACTGATTCAATGAGTTGGATGGAAAAAAATTGATTCAACTTGGAGGTATTATCTTCTATTGATTCAACTAGGTTCTTTAATCTGATTTTTTTTGTGTGAAAGAAACCATTCCATTCTTGTAATTTGATTTTGTTTTTCCAAACTCCATTTTCATTGTTATTACTTCTTCCTCCTTTATTCTGAAAGGCAATACAACATAACATAGGTAAATCCAAACACCCTATATTCAATCTAAACACCATATGTTCAACATAGGTAAATCCAACACCCTATATGCAATCTATAAATCACCCTAAATTTGATTGAATCTTATATACAACATAGGCAATCTCAAATTCCAAAAATAAAGTTTTGACAACAATACAATGGTTGGCTGGCTTGCTACAATTTCTAATGCATTTGCGGCCTATGCAAGATTCGAACCCACATCTTGTGTCTAAGCACAATGTTCTACCGGTTGAGCTAATAGGCAAAAAATTCAAAGTAAAGGTTATAAACAAAAAATACCAAGCATAAATTTAACCCATTATCAGTTCATCACAAATAATTGGTAATTTAGCCAAGTGAAAAGACCAAATTGAGATGGAAACAAGAGAAAGTGTAAAAAATTCAGTGTATTTAACATACTTGTCGGAGTTCCTTCCACCTTTTACCTGACTCCCATATCTCCTAAAAAATGATATGTAAGCAGGGATGACCTTTTGAGATATTGATGTCCGGAGTTTAGTCCTAAGTTGGGGATGGCCTCTTCAGATAACTAGTCGCATACTTCCGGACACTCCCACACCACCTCCTAGCCCAATCATTGCCAAGAAGCACCCCAAGCTCTGAATTCTTGACCTTCCGAACTATATACAACTTATTATTCATAAGGAAAATGTATTGCACAACATTGTCCTCATACAACTTCGCCTTCTCCTCGAGATTCTCCTCAAGAGACCCTAAAAGCGACAGAACATGAGAGCAAGTCTGACTTTCATACCCACAAGCGCTGAAATCTACATTCAGAATGTGACTCGTTAGTTTGTGCCATGATAGGCAAGTCTGTTTAAGTTTGTTTGTTGTAAATCTCAGTACAAATCTTTCCAAGTATGACAGTAACATCCAATTCTCAATACCCAGATTGAAGCACAATATATCAAAATCCTCAAATTCAATCTCTAAATCCCTCCAAACAATCAATTCCAATCCCTAAATAAGTTGAGACCACTAGTAACTTAATGTTAATGTTATCAAATTCTTAATTCAGAATCCTGAATGTCGAAATCAAAATTCCAAATCCAATCCCTAAACCCTAAATTTTGAAAAGGCCCAAATTGCAAGCCCCAAATCTAAACCCGTATTTGTAAACTTACCTGGCTTGCTGGCGGCTCCACCACCACCAACTCTGTCGACAGGTCGGGCTTGGGCTCCTCCTCCTTCCCCTTCTTCGACAGGTTGGGCTCGGGCTCTCTTCACCACCATCACCTCTTGATTTGGTTCGTTTGGTGTTGTCAAGCCATCCCCTCCAAGTGCTCCTCCAGGTCGGGCTCGAGCTCTCTTTGTCGGCGGTTCTCCTCCGATGGCCTTTGGTTGCCTTCGCCGGTGTTCCTCAATCCCCTTCTTCTTTCTTCGTTCTCCAGGTGGGCAAGCTGCGTATTTTTAATAAACATATTAATATATTAACAAAGTCCGTTTGTTTTAACTCAGCAAGGGTCCGAGGCGAAATTCTTATAAAACTCAGGGGTACCACGCGAATTTGATAAAACTTTTGTACACCGCGTGAAATAAGCAGTACCACATGGGTATCTGACGAAATTTCCAAAAAGATAAATAGTAAAAACTAAAAAGTAACTTATGGATTCGAGACTCGAACTCACAAATGAGTTTGTAAATAATAAAAAGTTAAAATAAGGTCCTTAAACTACTAATACGGAAAGGAAAAAATAAGTTAACGGTCCGGGTTGGGCTCAGTGCATGCTCTAGCGTTTCTCAAACAATACAAAAATTCTCGAGTTTTGGAAAACGACGCCGTCTCGTATTATCTCCACACCTGCTGTTGGCCCCACTTGTTTCCTTTTGCTTTGCCACCCCCATGCGGCCACGCCTCAGCATATTCCCCAATTTCACTCCCCAATACGACGCCGTATACGTTTCCATCTCCCTCACGCCTTCTCTTCCTCTCCTCAGTCCTCCTCCCTCCTCCAATCCAATTTTCCATCCAGACAGAGTCTAAACAATGAACGCATAAATTACCAAAAAAGGAATTCATTTTTCAATTGATTTCGGTTACCCCAACCCCAAGCTTCTCGGACTCCCCAATTTACACTCCATCAATCCACCATCAACGACTATCCTTATCTTCATCCACCTTTAAATTAATCTTTATAATCACAATCATCGCCACTCTCGACTAATTCTTTATCTTCAATCCCCAATTTTTTGCGATTACTTGCAAGCCACCGCCTTTTTCCCTCTCTTTGATAACGACCCTTCACCTCTCTCCCACAGATGGCAATGGCGTCTTCAACACCCATCTCTCAATCCAGTCCCTATTTAAAGAAACCAATTTTCAATCAACCGACCCCACAACTGGGTTTCGTTTCCTGCTCCCTGCGGAACCCTAATCTCAGCTTTTCAGCCATGGTTCTTGCCCAGAAATCGTCCGCTGGGCATTCAAGAACGCATATGAATACGGCGGTGGTGGTGGTGGCGGAGGCGACCACGGCGGCGGAGAAGCAGAAGAAGAGATACCCTGGGGAGTCGAAGGGGTTTGTGGAGGAGATGAGGTTTGTGGCGATGAAACTGCACACGAGGGACCAGGCTAAGGAGGGGGAGAAGCCGGCGAAGGCGCCGGAGGAGACGTCGCCGGCGAAGTGGGAGCCGTCGGTGCAGGGCTATTTGAGGTTTTTGGTGGATAGTAAGTTGGTGTATGAGACGCTGGAGAAGATTGTGGAGGAAGCTTCTGTTGATTACTGTGAGTTTTTTTTTTTTTAAACTCCATTGATTCTGTCTAGTGATTTTGATGATTGATTTGTGTTGAAATTGAACAAGTCATGGGCTTATATCTATCAATTGATTAGTTAATCTGGCTGTCTAGGAATGATTCTTAAGGATTGGTGATGTGAGGGAAGTGTTACTGTTTATGTTTTGGATATATTGTCAAAAGATGATACAGTGTCTTTTTGACATAAGCATCATGTGGGACATTTTAATTTGATGTAGTTTTCATGACAAATAAACCTTGTTTCAGTTTTTTTTTTCAAACTGAAAATTTCAGCTGCTTTTTATGCAGTAGAACTTGCTGCAGATACAATCCTGTGTTATAAATAGTATCTGTGTGGAACTTGTGGCTAATTTCTAGCATTCATTCCTATCACAAGGTCTGTACTGGACTGTCTAATCATACTTTCAATGTTTTAAGGTGTTTAATTCCCGCATTCATATTGGTTGTTGTTAGCTTCTCTTAATCACTAATTCAAGAGCAATTTCTTAACCATTAACTGCATTGTTATTGTGTGAAGTTACTTGTGTGGTTATGATATTGGGCCTTAACTTGCAGAGAATTTATGATTTTGTTATCCTTTTTTTTTCCTTGTTTTATGTTTTGAAGGATGTTTTGTGAATCAAAATATGAGCCTCTTTTTGTTCTGGCCTTCCTACTGATATTTGAATGACTTTCTTTTACATATTTTATATTTACATGCGATAGGGCTGAAATAAATGCTTGTAAATCTATGCTATTTCATTTTGCTTGCAGACGCTGAGTTTAGAAACACAGGATTGGAACGATCAGAAAGTCTGACAAAGGATTTGGAGTGGTTCAAAGAGCAAGGCCATGCTATTCCTGACCCATCCACCCCAGGCCGTACTTATGCAAGTTATCTCGAGGAGTTGTCAGAGAAGGATCCTCAGGCATTTGTCTGCCATTTCTACAACATATACTTCGCCCACACAGCTGGTGGCCGTATGATTGGGAGAAAGGTAGCAAATTCTCCAAAATGTGTTTTCATCCTCAATTAGGTGGCAATCATTTACGAATCATCTACAAGTAAACCAACTTATAAAATAGAACCGTATCTCTACAACCATGAGAATTTGAGGTTGGATGAAAAAACTTTTCAGTCCATAGCCTAAAACGATGTGAAACTGTTCGTTCCTTAAATGGGATAGAATCCAGAATACATTGCAACTTAGAATGAGAATGATTAGAATTGAAAAACCCACTAGAATTTTTCACAGAGCTAACCAAATGTGCAGAACCCAATAAATAAGGTTGGAGTCAAACACTTTTCAACCCATTATATGAAACTTCCCGAGTATCCGGCCCTTAATGACCTACCCAATATAAGCTCAACCTTTCATTTACATTTAGGACTTGCAAGTGTTCTTGTAGCTGCTCTGCTTTCAATTTAGAACCAAAAGTCTAAAAGCATGACATATTAAGGAAAAGACTTCACAACTTATGAACTGGAAATCCGAAGACGCTCTTCAGCATTAAAATCCTCAAAGGTGTTATCTTTTCCCATACAATGTTATGGTTAGGTGGCTGAGAAGATACTGAATAACAAGGAGCTGGAATTCTACAAGTGGGACGGCGACCTTCCTCAGTTGCTGCAGAATGTAAGAGAGAAGCTAAATAAGGTTGCTGAGGTAAGCTGTCTAATATTTCTACCCTGGAGTGTGATATAAAACCTCTTTAAAGACGTATCGGTAGCTTGTTTTGCTCATATGTGCCATTGAATGAAAGGGTGCTGAATGTAATGTTTTATGATCGTTTTGGTTGAGTGCAGAGTTGGAGTAGGGAAGAGAAGAACCACTGCCTGGAAGAAACTGAAAAGTCTTTCAAATACTCGGGGGACATACTTCGTCTGGTACTAACATGAAAGAATCATAAAAGGGCGACATCTCACCCATCTGTGACTCGTAACGTGCAAAACTGTTAATCTGAATAGACCCTGCAAACCTTAAACATCATTGATCTATGCCAGATCCTGTGTTTTCCCTTCAATGTAGCTTCAGTATTTTCGACGAATGTGAATTCAGTTGTTCCGTAAATGCAAAATAAATTGTACAGCATTTTTACTTTGGGAGTCAATTTCTCCAATTTCCTGCATCAAAGTTATCTGTGTACATTTGAAACTCGCTCGGGTGGAAAATGAATTAGGATGCACGATTTGCGTAGGATCTTCTGGTGAAATCTGAAAACGCTGATCCTATCAGTAGGAACAACCAATTTCCAAGGGCATAAATAACAGTTTTGCAATGCTGAGGTGTTGGATCAAGTACCAACATACCATGTATTGTTATTAGCGGATTAGCCTGAGGTGTTAGATCCAGGGTTCTGCTCTAATTTAGGACCGGACCGGAAGTATTACGACCCACTCCTTGGGCCATAGAAAATCAATTCCAGCTAAACCCACCAAAAGCTCATTCTTCAATCTTCACAACACATGTAAACAATCAACCTTAAGGATGTGAACATATTTTATTTTACCTCATTTTATATGCTTAAAGCAATTTTAGCTTCGCAATTCATAATATATTGATCAGATCTCTCCAAATAGATTGTCATAAAATTAACATTAGTTACCATTTCAAGGAAACTAATTACTTCCATTACCACTTACATATACCAATATATAAAAAGAAGAAGAGGAAACAAAAAGCGTCTGTAGCTCAGTGGATAGAGCGTCTGTTTCCTAAGCAGAAGGTCGTAGGTTCGACCCCTACCTGACGCGATCCTACTGTTTTTTTATCCACCCTATTTTTTGCCAATCTTAGTTACATTTTTACCATTAGATAACAAATGTGAGATGTCTCCCGCGGTGTAATGAGGTGCACCTTATTTGGGTGTCAATTTGCCTAGTCCATCCAAGTTTGGGACGTCAAGTTGGCAATAGCTCATTTGGTTGCTAAATAAGTCCCTTCGAATGACATGATTGTATTCTCTTAAATCTTTACGATCTTGCAGAGGTTGCTCATTTGGTTGCTTTTTATTGTTGTTGTTAATAAAAGGTAAGTTTTTCCCATTTCAAATCACTGTAGAAATCATGTCCTGAGCTAACAAGGTTTTGGGTCAATGCTTCCAGCTTATGCTGCACATTGGCTTTTGCTGAAAACACAAGGCAACAAGCCATTTGAGTTTTTACTTCTTACTATATATATTTTGTAGGGCAATACTCATTGATAAGTAATGGCCAAATCGATCAAAGATCAGATAATCCATAGAAACGAGGAACATTGAAAAAAGAAGAGGATGCATACCTCAAATCTCAACAGTACACAATATCTGAGAGAATAAAGATTAAAGAATCACAAACAGATGAAAGCTGAAATCAATAAATTTTGCCTAATGAAACTGTCTGATGAGGACCCTTCTTCCATTTTCCTTCGCCATTTTTGATGTTAACAGGCACTCCGTAACAACCATTAAGTACATGCGCATTAAAGACGTAAGAATTCTGTATGTGGTTAACCGCCACTGGCGGCTGTCATGAAGAATATTTGCTTATCCACATCTCAGTTCCCTGGAAAAAAGACTGCAATCAAGCAACACTGACGGTATTTCACGAGGAAAGTTCTTCATGATCCAGCAGCTTCTTTTTCCGAGCTTTTGATGAGGTCTTGTATGGAGACAGCATTCAAGATTTCTTAGTGCAGTGAGAATCAGTTCCAACATTCTCACAGTGATTGTAACCAACACTCTGAAGAAATTCACGGATCACCTTGGCACTGCTATTGCTGGCCTGCAGCAATCGCTCATCTTCCTCATAGATTAAGTAGGGAGCTTCACCTGCTTTCCTTGATAGCAGTCTTGAGGCTCCTTTGAGCACATGATACTCCCATCCTTGAACATCTATTTTTATCAGAAATACGGGTTCGGATTCTGGGATAACCTCATCAAGAGGTATAGACTTCACCTGAACTGCGACCTCCTCGTTAGATTTGAAGGCCAACTTTGCTCCAACAGCAGAAACCGCACTGTTATCAAGCCGGCCAACCAACTAACAAGCCAGAAATTAGACAAGCATCAGCATAAAACTGGATTCACTGAAAACCCAAAATCACAGTCTACTAAAATAATTAACGTCTATTAACTTCTACTAAACCACCCTTTCATAGATACAAAACAAAGTTTCATGAATCACTGACTTCAAATAGGTCACACAGACGGATCTGACCGAGACATTATGTGTTTAAATGCTATTTAGCACTCACACAGAAAAAGAAAAAAAAGACTGATATCAGTTTCTGCTTTCTAGATCTCAAACTCAGATTATTATGTAGACTGAAGATGCCAAGGCAATTTCAAACCACATGAGCATATCTGTTTCCATAAGCCCGCTAGTGTCAAACCACTCAAATCAGCAGTTGAAGGTAAACAAGAAAACTCACACAATTGAGCATTAAACACAATGAATTCTTGACCAAAATTTGGAAGGTCATCAAATAATCACTAAGAACTTGGAGATCAAGGAATCAATGAGCTACTTCAATATTTAAATTCTTCTCTATCAACGTTAATGAAAGAAATCAGATCACATACCTTGTGAACTGTGATATTTCCAAGCCGATCTGAAGCAGCAGCTTCAAAAACAGTGACCAGCTCCCCAACTCTGTTGAAGTAAATCCCATCACAAATCCTCTGCAAATTCTCAAAAACCGGTTCAAAAGCCAAAACCCTAAAGCCCATGACAGCAGCTGCGAAAGTCGCCATACCCACATTAGCGCCTACATCGATCACAACCCCATCCCCGGTCTTCTCCCCCCTTTCTCCCTTAATCCTCTCCAGAATCCCCTGAATCGTCACCGAAATGTCAGGCTTCCGGAAAGGTTTGTTCTTCAACAGCCTGACTATGTTCTTGTGGGGCTTATCGGGCAAAGAGCCGAGATCTGATAAAGCGTATAGGAACGGGTGTTTGACTCCTTCGACGACGCTGGCTATCACTGGGTGGGCCTGTGGGGAATTGAAGCAATCGAAGGGACCGATTGCGCGGAAATGGGATTGCGAATTGACGAATAACTTGGAGTTAGGGTTAGGGTTATGATTAGGATTAGAAGGGCGAAAGGAGAGGAAGAGGACGATGATGGCGAGGAAGGAGAGAGTAAAGAGTAGGAGGGATTTGGAGGTGGGAAGTTTGGAAGGTTTGTCTCGTCTCCAGGCGTTAGCCATTGAAGGAAGATTTGGTAAGAGAAATGAACTGCAACGGGCAATGGAGGATGATCCAGCTAAGCGGAATTGCGAGACTGTGGGGACTGGGGATCTTGCAGGCACCCAAATCTATAATTGGTAGCAAATCTGTAATCAATCCAAATAAAAACATTAAATTTTATGTACACTAAACTAAATTAAACAAATCCATACCCTTTATAGAAATAAAGAGGTGTGTGGATATAATTATACTATCATTTAAACAAATTCATTCTCACATACATTCAAGCTACTAAAAAAGCCCCTACAGACAACCCTAAATTCATAATTCCCAAACATTCAAGTGACTAAAAAAGCCCCTACAAACCAGAGATTTCATACTCACATACATTCAATAATGCCTATTATATTGAACTGTGGTGATTTATGTGTAAATTTTGACAAAATATGAGAGAATTTAGCACTTACTGCCAAAGGAGTCCAAAAAATATACTCAGTAACAATTAGCTCAAAAATGATCTTTACATGCTAGTCAATTAATATGAAATGCATAGCCACTTCATTTCACTCTATCTCCTCGCTTATCGGCATTTCAATTTCCTCCGGTGAGGAAGAATTAGTCAGAAAAAACTACCAGCAACCACACCCTCTAGTCCTCCTCTACCTCTAAAATTCTTACCCTATAGCATCCAATTCTTTTTAATATGGAACTAAATAGGAATTTCAAAAGTAAAAGCACTGACCAAATAAAAATCTTCATAGGTAAATCAAGACGGTGACAAGAAAAACAACAATACACATGCCTTTAGGTTTATGTTCTTTCACAAAATCTTCCCTGTTTCTGTTATAGCTTCAAAATACAGATCAAACAAACATTTTACAGATCCCTACAAACAACAACCAAAAAGCCCCAAATTTTCGGACCTATAAACCCTAAAATTCATAATGCAAAATTCCAAAGTTCCAACCATGATTTGGGCTCAATTTCAAACCTAGATCACTCATCCCAATCAATAAAAACAACGCATTAATAGATTTACATTGAAATTTCGGTCGTACCTTTTCAGATTTTTGAATTCTCAACCGATGGAGACAAATCGCAGCCCACCGCCAGCGAGCAAGTCGCCACCCTAATGTCAGCCGTCCGCTGCAACCTCCTTCCGCCCTTTCTCACCCGTCTCCACCGCTGGAGCCACCGGTTGCCGCCAAGGCTACTCGTGTTCTCCCTCTGCTACTCTGTTATCCCTCTGCTACTGCTACCGATCGTGTTTCTTCAGGTAGAAAGGGAATGTGTTCGTATTTGTGAAAACCCTCCACAACTTTTGTTAATATTACACTACTCACCCGCTCATAACTATAAAATCACGATTTTTGGACAAAAGAAAACTTCTGGGCGCGAGACAAAAATTTTCGAAATCCCAGTGTTACCAGGCGAAATATTTGAAACATTTGTTTACCATGCGAATTACGCGAAACCTCAGGGTTACCTCGCGAAATTTCCGTTTTTTTTTTAACAAGAACAAAAATTTTGAAACATCTACACTATTCATTTTTCTAAGGACAAATTTGACGTTGATATTGTCAAAATATATACTCCGTAATATCTCAGCGGAATTCCGATATAATTATCTCCATCTTTCAAGGATGAGACTTTGAATAAGATTTCAAAACGGTTATTATGAAAACTAATTTTAAGTAATTATTTGTAAGTCTTTTTCATTTTTTTTCAAACAAATTGTAAAAAGGTCAAAAACTCTCATCTACAAATTAGAGCGAAGAGAAAAAACATAAATCTGTCGAATGAATTGTTGTGTTCGAAACTGGCTAAAATCGGTGAAATTTATCAAAGAACGAATTGATCGACAATCACTTTCGTATGTCGATCAATTTGGATGATTATCGAATGACATTCAACGGTTATTTGTGGTCGTGGTTTGAAAAATCTGTCAAACCTTGGAGAGGACAAGCTAAATAAGAGATCTCGGCAAAGGTTGTCGAGGGTACAAAGGAGACTTGGCAAAATTCGTTGAGGGTGTGAATGAACATCAACAAAAAGTGTCAAGGGTACACATGAGGCTCAGAGACAGTAGCCGAGCATAAATCATCACCTCGCTAAATCTACATGAGCCATATGCCCGATAGTAAACAATGAAAAAAGATCAAGGTAACCAACCCCAATAGCAACAAAACGAGCAATTTCTTTCGTTTTCGTTACAATTACTATTCATAATTCAACTCAAACAACACCCAAATTAACAACAATCAAACAAAACACATAAACAACAACCAATTTCATCAAATTTCAATTCTAATTTCAAATCCTAAAACACACAATTTCTTCAAAAAAAAAATCAATCAAAATAAATTTTAAATGAAGCTTCTTACCTTAAATTTGATAGATCTGTTGAGATAGGTCGTTCGTTGCCTTATTCTTCTCATTCTAACTTCTTTTCCTTTGCCGGTCTCCGCCCTTTTGCTTGCCCTCGAGTGCAAAGGCAGAAGGGAGCTTGACTGCAAGACCCACCCGTCGAGCAGGGACGAAAGTCGGCCTTAGTGATCCGACGGCGCCGAGTGGAAGGGCCGTCGCTCAACGGATAAAAGTTACTCTATGGATAACAGGCTGATCTTCCCCAAGAGATCACATCGACGGGAAGTCGTAGAGTCCGTCAGTCGAAGACGAACCGGGTTACCAAAGTCACGATCAGAAAGGTTGAAATCTGATCTCTACCAAATCCACTACAATGAACAAGGTATGAGTGATTTCTCTCTACCTTGTGTGGCTCGTCCAAGTGAAACGAGGTATGAGCGTTGGTTTTTAATTTTCTTCTCAAGTAGATATGTAATTGTTTTTTAGAATGAGAAGGACTTGTGTGTAATTGTGTGTAAATGGTCTTGTCAATTTCCCTTTTTCTATCTTGTTTGTAGCCCTTATGATCTTCCAAGACAACTCTAAAGACCTCTAATTATATTAATTACACACAAGTTGTCACGAGGTTTTTTATCTTTAGCATTTGAGCTTATTTGATTCTCATCCAGAGTATATAAGCTTCTGCATCTAAACAAAACTGTATTTATTAGGTTCAGTCATTCCCTATCCGGGTAACCATCACCTCGTGGTTTCTAATAACATAACCAAACGATCCCTCGCCATTTGCTGACAGTGACCCATTGAAGTTCAATTTATACCAATTCTGTTTTGGTTTGCCCCATCTTATATTCTTCTTCTTTATAGGTGGACGTTTGGGTTTGATAGTAAAATTTAGAATATAGATGTTATCTTTCTCGTACTGTATCTTGGTGCTCTCCCATAAATTCAGTTGGTTTTTAGCAAATGTGATCATTGAATGCTTATTAAGTTTTCCATCCAAAGATTGATTTGTTCCTAAAATACCAAATACGCCGCTAAATCGTCGAGATGGTAGTTGTTTCTTTCTATTGCACGGATACGGATATGACGACACGATATGATATGAAAACCGGGAACAACATTTCAAAAATCAGTTGTGGTCCTAGAACTGTGTTGCATATCAATAACTTTTGTGAAGGTTTTTTCACTTATGTTACGTCTTCAAGAGAAATTGGACATTGTGTCGTAGTACGAATGGTTACAGAAGGTGCATTAGAGTGGAACACCAATTTGTCTTTCCTCTAATTTCACCTTCGCAGGTAAACCTTCAATTAGAAGGTTTTGTATATTCAACCTTTGAGCTTCTTTGCTTCTCATCCAGAGTGCATAAGCTTTTGCTCTTAATTAACTGTATTTATTGGGGTTTGGATGACCATTACCTATCCAGGCCACCTTCACCTCGTGATTTCTAATAATATAACCAAACGACCCCTCACCATTTGCAGACATTGATCCATCGAAGTTCAATTTATACCCATTCTGTTTTGGTTTTTCCCATCTTATATTATTTTTCTTTCTAGGTAGAAGTTTGGGTTTGATAGTACAGTTTGGAATATCGATGTTATCTTTCTCATAATGTATCTTTTTTTTTTTGTTTTTTTTTATTAGGAAAGAATTCGAGTGAGAGGGACTCTACCCAAGAGCATCCTTGCGGATGATGTCAAGAAGACCAGAGTTTGTTGAGATATCGACGCCCCGGGCAGAGTGGCAAAGGTGTGAAACCTTATCAGTCACTCTATTGCCCAATCGAGGCACGTGAAAGAAGGAGACTTCTTTCACAGTCAATAGTAGGATTTTAATATCTGTCATAATCATTTCAATTTCCCAGGGGCATGAATGTTTACCCAACAAGTGGTTTATTATGATGAGAGAGTCTCCTTCAATATATATTTTGTTGAGGCGTAGCCGCAAGATTTCCGTAATGCCTTGTTTCAAGGCTAAAGCTTCAGCTTTGAGAGGGGTTTGGCTACCCAAAATTTGGTAGCCAATGTGTATAGATTTTCCATTCCAGTCCCGAATAACTATTCCAGACGAGCATTGTTTGTTTGCTAGGGTAGGTCCGTCAAAGTTGAGTTTGAACATACATGTTGGGGGTTTGCGGCAAGAGATCGGTTTTTTGATTTTGTGTTTACCATGTTGATTAGAAGTGTGCACAGAGGAGGATGACGTATTAAGATCTTCCTCAAACCAAGCCGTTTTCTTCAAGTTTGTAATGTGAGTATTAATAATGTGTCTTATTGTATTGATAGTAGGGATTGACACTTGTTTGAATAGATGTTGGTTCCTAGAGGACCATACAACCCACCATGAAAAAGCTAGATTCTCCTTATCAATTTTTGAGAAAGTAGAACCTATGAATTCAAAGATAGGTTTTATTTCGCGTGATTGAGCAATGAGGGTGATTATCTTTAATCGATTGTAAGACCATAGGGAATGAAGTAGGTTCAAATACGGACATTCAATTAAAAGGTGGGTGTCATCTTCAACTACGTTATTACACAAGCAGCAAGTGAACGGCACACCAACACCATGTTGATTTAGGCGAGACACAGTAGGGAGGCCGTTCTAGGAAATTTTCCATAAGAAATTAGTGACTTTGGGAGGAGTGTCAAGCTTCCAAATCCACGCGTTAGTGTCAACACTCAAGGAGCTTTGCGAAGACGCTAACTTGTAAGCACTTGACGTTGTGAACCAACCTTCTTTATCAAGCCACCAATATAAACGATCTTCAATGTAGTTAACGGGCAATGGAATGTCCAGAATTTCCTTTATAATGAATTGAGGTAATTTTTCGTTAAGTTTTTCCGGTCACCAATGACCACCCATAATATAATCACTAACAAACTCGTTTGCATCATAAGAGTTCGGGCAGTCAGGCCTAGCAGTGATGGGGGAAGTAGACAACCAATTGTCCGACCAAAAGTTTATTGATTTACCATTTCCAATGGATGATATAAGTCCAGTCTTGAACTTTCATAGGAGGAGGGTAAGCTTAGCCCATTTCCATGATGAGCCACCCCTTATACGGTAGTGCAAAATGTCGGTTGAACCGAGATATTTATGCATTACTATTTTCACCCAAGCTTTGTTCGGTTCAGCCAGAATTTTCCAAAGAAGTTTCATCTGGAGAGCTTCATTCATTTCTTTAGATTTCCGTAGTCCGAGGCCCCCATGTTTTTTAGGTTTACGAATTCTATCTCAGCTGATTAGTGGGCAGTGTTGAACGTCTTTATTCCAAAACAATATCCTATTTATTTGATCTAGCTCTTTGTGTACCAAAGCAGGAAGCATAAAACTCTGCATCGTATAGAGCGGTTTAGCAGCCAAGTTTGTTCCAATAAGAATTGCGCACTCTTGTTGAGAGAGGGAACTGACCCTCCACTTACTTAATTGTTCTTTAGATTTACAAATAATATCCTAAAAAGTATCCTTGTTGACTTTTCCATTGATAATATGACATCCAAGATATTTTTCTATGGAGTTTTCATTTGTGATGTTTAGGCAAGTAGAAAGTTCTTGGATTTTGGAATTCGATATGCCTTTTGTACCTTGGAAGGTTGATTTTTGGTAGTTAACCCTTTGTCCTGAGATTCTGCATAAGTTGTCAATAATTGTTTTGATTTTTAGCCCAGCCGCTATACTACCATTAGAGAAAATAATAATATCGTCAGCGAAAGCCAGAAAGGGTAAGTGAGGACCATTTCTACCGAATCTGAAGCCAACGGGATTGTTTGGCAAGCTGGCTTCAAGAGATAGTTTGCGAGACAGGATCTCCGCACCAAGAACCCTGACGGAGGCCCCTATAGGGTGTAAACATCTCAGAAGGACCGTTGTTAATCAGAACCGAGAAGGAGACAGTTGTGATACATTTCATAACCCAAGAGACAAAGGACCCTGACGAAGGTTCCTTCTTGAATCTTTTCTCAAAATCACGCTTTATTTCGGACTTAACATTTTTCTCTCCTATTATAAGAGTTCCTTATGTTGATGTTATATTGCGAATTTGTTTTATGTGTCTTCTTCCTGAGGCCACACGGTGGAAGTAGGTTGTGTTTGAGTCAGCATACTTGAGATGTTTGATTTTAGCTCTTTGATTCCATAAATTCTTCTGAAAGAGAAGCAATTTTTCTTTTTTTCTTAGAAGGTTAGTTTCCTTATGGTTATCTGAATAGGTGATTTGTCCGACATTTTGTGATTGAATCTCAAGTAAGTTGTCTTCTACCTCTTTTAATTACCGAAAAATGTTGCCGAAGGGGGTTTTATTCCATAACTTGGAATTTTGTTTCAAGAGACGTTGTTTAGAGATTACTTGGAACAAGCCCGAACCATGGTAAGAAACACGCCAGGCTTGTTGACAACAAGTCGGAAGTCCTTTCTCTGAAGTCAAATGTTTTCAAATTTAAATGGTGGTGCTTTGAAGGTTGTACTACTATCAAGAGTAATCGTAATGGGGAAATGATCGGATGAGAAGAAAGCACCATTTTTAGTTATTAGGTTAGGGAAATTATGTATGAGGGAATGGTGGACTAAGACGCGGTCAAGTTTTTAAAGAATATTGATTTGGCCTTCTTGCATTTTTCTCCAAGTAAACGGATTTCCAAATGTGGGGATACCTACAAGGGAGAAATCATCTTTGAATTGGATGAGACGGTTAAAGCATGAAGGGAGAGTAAGGGAGCCCGCCCCCCCCCCCCCCCCCCCCCCCCCCCACCACCATTTCTCTTCACTGCAATTAATTTCGTTCAAATCTCCCATTATAATGCAGGGAAAGGTAGATTCCAAAACTATGGTTTTTAGAGTTTCCTAGAACACACCTTTATCCCGCGGGTCAGGGGGAGCGTAAACGAATATGAGCAGAATTACGGTGACATTCGATAAATTGTTTTACTTCAGACCAATAATTCTAGGAAGATGTATTTCCACCGAGATACTAAAAAAAGGGAGTTGGTGCTCCTTCCAGAGTACACCGATTCCACCGGACCTACAATTTCAGAAGCTTATTTTCATTTAAAAGCTTGAGTGGCAAGAGGAAAGGGGTTAAATTCCTCGAGCCGAAAGAATGTTTTTATTATTTTGGAATGAATGTAGTTATATGTGACTTTATCACTTTGTTTTATAAATTCATCTTTTTTGGTCATGAGGGAATCGATCGGGAGAAAGTCAGCCATGCGAGCATTAAGCATAGCAATGTTACAGGGCTGAGAAATTTCAAGTTCGATCACTAAATGATCAAAATAGCAACAAGGCATAAGTAAATGTGCAATAAACGAAACGAAAGCTGGAAGAGCTTTGCTTATGTGTACCATTAGGTGGTTTTGAAATATATTGACATAGAGCTTAAAGAGTGAAAACAAACTACACCCTTCAGTAGATGGGAGCCTAATACATTTGTCCGAATCTTCGTTAGGCAGGGACGAGTCTATACCGGTGCAACTAAGGATCGACGAGAACCACCATAGCTCATGTATTATCCAATCTAATGCAGCCCACCACGAAAGATGAATAACCAAAGGTAAGTCACAAAGGACCACAGGTAGCCAACTACCAAACTTGTCGGTGATGAGACACCACCAAGCACTCCCCATAGGCCAGTCACATAACCACTCCAAATGGTGAACCACAAAGACAAAGGAGTGAACAACCATTACACATAAATGACTTTCCAGAAATGTGTAAATAGTGTATAGCCGGACGCTATCAGAGAGGATTTGAATACAATATGCAAAGTAACGATGGCCATAACTTGTGATCACATAGGCGAATACTTTATCAACAAAAATAGGAAATAGCATAACATAATTAATGCTACATTTGTCTTTCCAATACAAGTCTTGGGTCAAAGCTATGACACATGACTGAACAAAATTGACCCAATCCAACATGACTCACGCCACCAAGATGAAAAGAAAGCTTAGAAAAGCCATTATCGATCAAGATTTTCCTTGTTTTTTAACCTAGATAAGCTTATAATACATGTAAGAGCCCGAAGATGAATGAGAAGCCACCAGAGGGTGCAATCGATGTCACCAAACTTAAACCCAACATTCTTCATACTCAAAAGCATAGCCAAGATCCTAAGGATGCCAAAGAAAGACATGAGTTGTCCACCTGAACTAACACAAACCTTTAAAGCGAACCGATACCAAAGACGGTTTGCAAGAGATGGAAAATTTATCATTTTAATGACTATAGCCAAAAACACACAAAGGGGCCATGATCAACAAGCGCTTGGAGGTAACTATCCAAAGAGAAATATAATACAGAGATGAGATATTCGAGACACCAATCCAAACACCACTAGGTGTTGAACAAGAGCAATCGTTTCAACAGAGAGATGCACCGAAGCGATTTTGTATTTAGAACAAATAGAAATTTTCCGAAATTTGGACAAAGGACAGATTTACCCAAAATTTGCCACCTTACTGTAGGAAGATTAGTAGAAGTACTATAAGCTCTAAGACAACATATTACCTTCAAAACATCGGATTGCAAGGAAATGTTATGTAGATCACGACACTGCAAGGCTAAGAGCAACTCTCTAACGACCGTTCTCCGTTTGATTTTCTACACAGCCTTAGAAGACTTATTTCTCTTTTCATCATCATGCGAACATTTTTTTCCTGTTCGAGCTTCCTTGTGTCTACCATCCGACGACTACTGACCAGGAAGTGAATCACCACTTGGGTGTTTTGCCTCATTACGAATGTCATAAAAAGGATTTGACATGCAATTTAACGGATTTCATCTTATCAATAATCAACTTGCTAATAAGTCACTTGAAAGAAATTGGGTTTGGGCCCCTCCGAGCTCCAATCTCCTTTTATATAGGAAAAAAAATGAAAACACATAGGATTGAAAATAATATATTAGAATAAAATTGGACTATTAAGAAAAAAGAAAATTGATTTTTTTATACAAGGTAAGGATTTGGAAAGCGTCAGACCCTGTTGACCCACCATCTAATAGCATCCCTCCTAACGAGGGCAAGAAGCTCCGGCTGCGGCATGATTTCCTCGTGCTTCATCGAATGTCGTAGATGCGCCACCTTGTCTGCCACCTGGTTGAGTTCACGGAAGACCTGTGAGCAGGACGATCATTCAAAATGATGAAGCAGCTGAAGAATGTCTGTAATAGTCATCTCAATCTCTCATGGGCATCTCCACTTACCAGTGATGGAGTTGATGACCGTCAAACAGTCTCTCTCTCGATGATGCGTTGCAGACCAAGGTCCTTAGCAGCTACCAAACTAGATCGGAGTGCATGAGCTTCCGCTTCCAAGGAGGAGGCGGAGCCACACCGAAAACTGCCCGAAGAGATGATTGAGCCAGCCACACCCTGAATGACGAAACTAGACGTGGTAAGACCGGTCTAAAGTTTGGATCCATCAAAATTTATTTTAAAGTGTCCCATTATCGGTTTTTTCCACCTTATATTTTTCTTTTTCTTGGGCTGGGGTTTCGGATATGTAGTTTTCGTTGTAGTGTTTTCCCCTTGGGTGGTCTTGTAATCGCATAGTTGCTTCAGCGACTGTCGTAGATAGGTTTCCTGTTTATTTTTATCTGTGAAGCTGTCATCATTAAAAAAATAATTTTGTTTCTAATAGTCCAAATGCCCCACCACAAGGTCGCTAGGGTCGTTTTTTGTGGTTTGTTTAGTCGGGTGAAAATGTCATTTGTTATTGTCTTATTGATCTATCAGTTTTTTTTTTGTTTCTTTTGTTACATTTGCTATTTTGTTATCAATATTTGTGAGCAGTTGTAATGTGTGCGTGCAACTCGTGAATAAGTAGGTGTCATCTTCGTCAGTCTAGTTACAAAACGTACAAGATAGCGAGAATGCTACTTTTTTTTCGTGCTAGTCTTATTTTCGTTGGGGTTCCATTCATAACCAATTTCCAGATGAAATTTTTAACTTTTGGGATACATTCAATGGCCCAAAATCCAAGTGATGTCACTTACTTGATTTCTTTGGTTTCCAGTGATCTTGTCTAAAGCTGATGAAGTCGTGAACCAGTCGTGCCTATTTGCTCGCCAATAAAGGCGATCCTCAATGTCTGTTATTGGTATCCTGATAATTTGGATCATTTGTACTATATTTGATCGTAGTATCTGATTAAGTTTTTCAGTATTCCATTTTTTTTCTAGTCCTATGTATTGGAGAACTTTTTCATTTTCATCTATCATGTAGTTTGGTAGTAGATGATCTATGAGTCTACCATTTTCAATCCATATGTCCTTCCAAAAGCGGATTGTTTTCTCATTCCCGAGTTGCCAAATAAATCCTTCTAGGAATTCATCTTTTATCTCCATGAGTTTTGTCCATTGCCAACATGTTTTTGTTTTCTTCTGGTGTTCCCAGAGCGATTTATCTTTCATATATTTTTCTTTAGTTATTTTTACCCAAAGATTCTCTGGTTCCGCAATGATTTTCCAGAGTGGTTTCATTTGAAGTGCTTTATTAATGTCTTTTGATTTATGTAGGCCAAGTCCTCCATTCTTTTTCGTTTTACAGATTTTGTCCCATCCAATTAGTGGTTTATACGAGTTCCCTTTGTTCCAGAAGAATGATTTATTTATTTTATCTAATTCTTTATGGGTATATGTTGGTAGCATGAAGCTTTGCATCACGTAGTTTGGTTTCATGGCCAGGTTGGATTTAATCAGGATTGTTCGTCCTTGTTAGGATGATGAGTTTGCCTTCCATTTGGTCAATTGGTTCCTTGTTTTATGAAATATGTCTCCAAATATATTCTTGTTTACCTGACCATTTATAATTGGACATCCCGTGTATTTTTCAAGGGTAAGATTGTTGGTGATCTGTAGTATGCTTTGTATTTGTTCCCTTTGAAAGCCGATTTGTTGAAATTCACTTTTTGTCCCAAAATACTACAATATTCATCAATAATTTGTTTTACCTTTAAGCATGATTCTGTGTTTGCTTTTGCGAAGATCATGATATCATCAGCAAATGATAGAAATGGGATTCTTGTTCCTGATCTAGAAGGTTCAAAACCTATGGTTTTTCTTGATTCCTCACATGTGCGTTGTAATTTCCGTGCTAGAATTTCTGAACCTATAATTAAAAGATGTGATGAGATGGGGTCTCCTTGTCGGAGTCTCCGACCTGGTCTAAAGATTTCAGTTGGTCCATCGTTAACCAAAATGGAAAACGAGATAACTTTCACACATTCTTCGATCCATTTGATGAATGTAGTACTAAATCCAAATTTTGTAAGTACTCTGAAATGAAATTCCCAATCTATTATGTCGTAGGCTTTTTCCATATCAAGTTTTAGTGCCATCCACCATTCTTTTCCTTTCCTTGCTCTCAAAGAATGAAATATCTCATGTGCAATAAGTACGTTATCTTGGATCGCTCTATCAGAGACAAAAGCTCCTTGGAATGGGTGGATAATTTTTCCCAAAACGTATTTTAGTCGGCCAGCTATAATTTTAGCGATTATCATGTATATTGTTGAGCATAGGCTAATTGGTCTATACTGATTTGTAGTACTTGCGTTTTCGCATTTTGGTATTAATGATATAACTGTGTGGTTTATCTGTTTCAACATTTTCCCATATTCGAAAAAACCTTCGATCGCTCGTATGACATCATGATCTACAATATCCCAGTATTTTTGGTAGAATTCAGCTATCATTTCATCCGGTCCGGGAGATTTTTTTTTTCCTATGGAGAAAGTCGCGCGCTTGCTTAATTTCACTATTTGTGACTGGTCTAGTTAGGTTTTCATTATCTTCTCTGGTGATTTCTGTTTCTATTAGATCAAGGTACTCGTCTAGCCGTCTCATATTAATGGCCTCCCTTTTTAATCTTTTTTTGAAGTCATATTTTATTTCTTTTGCTATATTTTCCACCCCTACTATACTTGTGCCTTCTGTTGTTCTAATTTCCTTAATTATTTTTCTATTTCTTCTTCCAATTGCAATCTTATAAAAGTATCCTGACTTCGTATATGCTAGTTGAAGGTGCTTTGTCTTTGCTCTTTGATTCCAATACAATTTGTGGTAATCTAGTAGTTTGTCTTTTTTCTTTAATCGCCTTGTTTGGAGCAACCTTGCCCGGTCATCTAGATTCCTTTGCATTTTCTTGTTGGAGACTGCGAAGTTGCTCATCTACTTGTTTCAATTGTCTAAAAATATTCCCAAATGTCTTCTTGTTCCAATCTTTAGAGAGTTGTTTTAGTACTTTTGTCTTTTGAGTTAATCTAAACATATGAGATCCCGTTATCGTTATTCTCCATGCTTGTTTAACAACATTCGTATAGTCCATCCATACTTTTTCAAATTTGAATGGTTTCATTTTGTAGTTGCTATTTTGACTGAGCTCAATAGAGATTGGGCAATGGTCAGAAGAGGAGAAGACATGGTTTGTAGTGAGCAATTGTGGAAACCACTATAGTATCTGATATTGTACCATTACTCTATCAAGTTTTTCATGGATGTTATCCGGTTTTGTTTTTTTTTTTCGCCAAGTGAAATCATTTCCAATTATTGTCATATTGAGAGAGAGAATCTCGTACAAAAAAAAATTATAGCCTTTTTTGCTTGTGTTTTTTTTTAGGTTACTAGAATCGAACACACAACATTTTGACAAGAGGTGGCCCAACTAGTGATGACTACTAAATTTTTCGATTTTTCAACATATCAAATATTTTTTGGCTACTCAACACATCAAAAATATTTGGCTAGTGTACTTATTTCAACATTTTTTTTAAAACGGAAAGCAAATGAGATCCCATGAGTTGTTAAATAAACATTCATCCCTTTCCGTCAAAATTAATTTTCTTTTAAAAAAACATATGACAAATCTTGATTGGAAGCATGTAAATTGAAACTCAGTGGACGTGTACGTTTGTCCACTTTGGATCCCATGGCGTTGCTAAAATAACTCTATGTGAAGTTGGTTAAATCCTAACCACCTAATTTTAAATAAATGATTTAGATTTAAATGCATTTAGCCATTTTTTAATTTATTTTTTAGGGTCGATACATTCCTATTGGGTAATCCTACCAACTCCACGGAGTTCAACTCCACGGGATCCTGACCGTTGTTTGTCGTATATAAAACCTGTGGATTGTGATTGTAAGAAAATCCGATAATCAGACGGTTTGGTTCACAACGGTCAAATGATTCAAAAAACCGTTGCAACCTTCAACACCGCAAGCAGCCTAAACCCTTCGCAGCACTGCAAAACCCTAAATCATGTCAAAGAATTCCATGCCCACCTGCTTAAATCCCGTTTCCAAATCGATCCCTTTTTCTCCTTCTTGGCCACCTCCAGAAAGCCTCCCTTTTTCTCCTACGCCTGCCTGATTTTCCGGCAACATTCATCCCGTCGCAACGTCTTCATGTACAACACCATGATCAGAGGCTACCTGCAAATGCAATCTCCCTCCTCGGCCGTTCTTTGCTATCTCGATATGCTAAGGGCCGGAGTTTGGGCTAATAAGTACACTTTCCCGCCTCTGATTAAGGCCACTTCGATGCTTTTTTCGAATCAGGATGCGGGATCCAAGTGTTTGATCGGGCGTTTAGTGCACGGGCAAACGGTAAAAGCCGGAGTTTCGAATGATGTGTTCGTTGGGAGCGCGTTGATTGAGTTCTATGCTTCTGTTCTTGACACCGGTAGTGCAGGGAAACTGTTCGACGAAATGCCTGTCAGAGATGTGGTGCTGTATACGGCTATGGTTGATGCGTATGGGAAGGCAGGTGATGTGGAGAATGCAAGGAGGGTGTTTGAGGAAATGCCTGAGAGAAATGCAGTGTCTTGGAGTGCGTTCATGGCTTCCTTTTTGAAGGCCGGTGAATTCAGGGAGGTGATGAGGGTGTTCAGGAGGATGCAAGAGGACGGCATGAGGCCGAATGAATCCGGGCTTGTGAGTGTACTCACGGCTTGTGGTCATCTCGGTGCGCTTGTACAAGGATTTTGGGTTCATGTTTATGCAAGAAAATGCAAATATGACTCCAATCCCATCCTAGCTACTGCTTTAGTTGACATGTACTCGAGATGTGGATGCGTGGAAGAAGCATTGTCAGTTTTTAAAGGGATTCCTTGCAAGGATGTGGGAGCATGGAATGCCATCATATGTGGGACTGCCATGAACGGCGATGCAAGGAAGTCACTCACATTGTTCGACCAGATGATTTCAAGTGGGATATGCCCCAACAAGACCACGTTTATCACCATCCTCACAGCCTGCACGCACGCGAAACTGGTCAGTGAAGGTCTCAGATTGTTTGAGCAAATGAGCACTCGCTATAAGGTCGTACCCCAGCTCGAACACTATGCGTGTGTTGTTGACCTTCTCGCTAGGTCCGGAATGGTGGAGGAAGCTGACGAGTTTATAGAGGAAAAGATGGGAGGGCTTGAGAGAACAGATTCTAACGTGTGGGGAGCCCTACTTGGTGCCTGTAGAGTTTACGGAAAGGTCGATATTGGGAACCGAGTTTCAAAAAAGCTAGCTAAGATGGGAGTCAAGGATGTTGGTGCTCATGTTCTTTCATATAGTATATACAAGGAGGCAGGTTGGGAAGCGGAGGCTAACCGCGCCAGAAGGTTAGTAGCAGATTCGAGCGTGAAGAAGAAGCCTGGCTGTAGCATGGTAGAGGTGGATGGTGTCATTGAAGAGTTCCTTGCTGGAAATATGTCTCATCCAAAAGCAAAGGAGATGTGTACAGTGCTTACTTCATGGTCCAAGATGTTATTTTGTCACTAGTCTTTGTCAGAAAACAGCATGCTATATTTCATTCTTTGATTTAGGCTTTGCCTAATCTTAATAATAAAGTTGTCCATAACCATTGTCTTAACGAACTTACGTTGGTTTCAAAGTGATTATCCGGTTCCGGTAGATCACAAACATACATCAGAAAGTGAAAATTCAGTTGAGCAATATGGAGATGCTACATAATCATTTGATGTTCTCTTTTGTTCTTTATCAAGATTGTAAAGCTACCACAAAATTTCCTCATCTGATTACAATGGGGATGTTAGCAGGATAAATTCCATACAGCAGCGGTTGAGACATCTCAATTTTCCAGTACAGTTCTTATATAAATAAGGTAGACCAATCAAATCCCAAATTTCGCAGTTCAGTTTCAATACTGCATTTCCGGCTCCAATAACCGATGGACATGATAGCAAAGCAGAACAAAATAGATTCAAGATCGCAACAAAACCAACCGCATAAGATCAAAGCAGGATCAGAAATTTGAAATCTCAATTTGATGACCTGAAAACGGAGATAGGAGCGAAATCAGTGCTTGTCGCCGTGCTCCTTGGCGTGCTGCTGGTGCTCAAGGTGTCGGCGCTCCTCGGGGAGGGCGACGAGGTAGGAGAAGGCCATTCCCCCAAAGCAGACATGGTAAAGCGGGGTGATGGAGTTCGTCTCGATGTACTTGGCGTGGTAGCTTTCGAGCCACCTCTCGAAAGCGTTCTTGGCGTTGCTGACCGAGATCATCGGCTTCACACGATCGGGCACCTCCTTCACCTTCAATCCCCTCAACTCGTTGAAGAAATTCCTCATCGCCATTTTCGCACGGAGAGAGAGAGATCTGTAGTTTTCAGATCGTCAATTGAAGAGAGAATCCTAGCCCTAAAAATGGCTGAAAATTACCGGGCTGCAATTTTTTTTAATTATTTTTTTATTATGAAAAGATTCGGTTGTCACAAGGGCACAAGGTGGTCGGAAATAAGGATGTGCATGATTCGGTCCAAACCGAATTTGTGGGCCGAACCAACACAGACCGAACTGAATCAAACCTAACCGAAGTTTTTCGGTTCAAGAATTTCCATTTTTCGGTTTCGATTCGATTTGTGTTCGGTTTGATTTGTGTTAAACCGAATTTTTTTTATACACTACGTAAATATAGTGTATACATATATTTGTATACTTTATATATACACCAATACACACATGTGTATAGTGCATACACATATACTGTGTATATATACACATATATACAACACTGTATTTGCATCAATATATAAATATATATACACACTTTATAAAGTATGAAAATACATACAGTACGTGTATACATGTGATATATATATTTGTATACTTTATATTGGAATATGTGTATATATACACATAAATACAAATACAATGTATATATATTTGTATTTTTTATTTTTTTTTATGGAAATTCGATTCAATTATGTTAAAATCGAACCGAACACAAACCAAACCGGCAAATAACCGAACCGAACCTAATGTTTTCGGTTCGGCTTTCGGTTTTGAAATTTGAGATTTTCGGTTCGGCCCAGTTCGGTTAGGTTTTAGACCAATGCACATCCCTAGTCGGAAACACCAACAGACGACAAACCATCAATGGACTACACATGTGACAAAAAACACTAAAAACGGTGGACACAAAGCTGGAAGAGGAGGGCAACTGAATGTACAATCTGTGGAACACCGTATGAAGATGAGGCCCGTCTTTTTTTTTAATGCCCCCTTAGCCAAGTTTGCACGCTATGCTCCCCTAAGGCTCTAGACATCACCAAACCAGTATTGCAAGAATCAAGGGATGTTGAATTGATTAGGGAAGGCCTCAAAGAAGCCCTCGCTCTGAAATGGTGGGCAATATGGTACTTGATAATGCATATTTCAATAGGCATTATTGAGTAGTTTTAGTTGCATTTCATGGGTATTTGATTATGTTTTATAGTTAATTTCATTTTATGTTCTTTTGGTGGAAAAGTGCAAAACTACACTATTTCGATTGTTTTATACAGATTCGTAGTTCCGGCACGTGATAAGCTTGGGAGAGATCAAAATGGAGTAATGAAGAGGATGAAAGGAAAGGAAAAGAAGGAATGAAGAGCAAAGGCCGAGAGCAGCAAAAGGCAAGTTTGGCTTGAGTCGCGGCCGCGAAATGGGATTCGCCACCGCGGAATCCCCATCTCGCCATGGTGAAAGGAGCAGTAGTTTTAGTTGCATTTCATGGGTATTTGATTATGTTTTATAGTTAATTTCATTTTATGTTCTTTTGGTGGAAAAGTGCAAAACTACACTATTTCGATTGTTTTATACAGATTCGTAGTTCCGGCACGTGATAAGCTTGGGAGAGATCAAAATGGAGTAATGAAGAGGATGAAAGGAAAGGAAAAGAAGGAATGAAGAGCAAAGGCCGAGAGCAGCAAAAGGCAAGTTTGGCTTGAGTCGCGGCCGCGAAATGGGATTCGCCACCGCGGAATCCCCATCTCGCCATGGTGAAAGGAGCAGTGAGTAGCAATGAAGAAACGCAGAAGCCGTGACCGCGAGACATCAAGTCGCGACCGCAAGATCCTCTTACTCGCCATGGAGAGCTGCCTGCGAGAAGTCAGTGATGAACGCCAAGAAAACCCTAGCTATCTCACTTTTTATCTAAAATAAATAAATAAAAACCTAAGATAAATACTACTTATTTTTATCTATCTAAAATGACTAAAAATAGATAGAAATAGTTCCTTAATGAGCAAGGAGATAAATATCTCCTCACTATTATTTTCCCTAAATAATTAAATAATAATAATTAAAATAGATAGGATAATTGTTCAAGTAAAAACCGGCCAGCCCTACAAAACCCTCGGCACCGACCCCATGACCCTCGACGCCGACCCTTCAACAAGCTTGAATCTATGGTAGCGCCTTCTTCTTTCTCTGGATGATCGGGCCCTCGACCTGTCTTGGCCCACAGAGGGGTTTCATCCCTCGAAACATAACTCGGAAATTATAATCCCGGGCCGTTACACCTTGGACCACGCCGAACTTGATCGGAATAGTCCAACAACTACGATCAACAACCACAATCGAACCCATGAATCAATCAAACTCCGAGTAAGCAAACCCTAGAAATTGGGGGTTTTTGAAATTACCTCAAAAATTCAAAGGAGGAGAGAGGAAGAGAGGAGACTGATGGTCGGAGGTTGTGGATGGAGTCAAACTTTGCCCTTGGAGGAGGTTGTCGAACGCTCCGCGCTTGGTCGAAGAAGGAGAGAGGAGGCTGGTGGCCAGGGGTTTCTCAGCGATGACGAACGCTTCACCCTTGGAGGAGTCTACCGAATGTCGCCCTTCGCCCACGCCCTCCGCCTATCGATGTCTGACTTCGCCCTCCGACTACGGCTTCCGAACATCACACCCTTCGCCGCGCCTCAATGTCTCCTCTGCTGGCCTCCGCCTCGCCTAAACCGGAAATCACCCCCTTCGTCGATCGTCTTTCTCCTTGGTCAATCCACAAGATGAAGAAGAAAAGAAATTGTGGATTTAAGATTTTTATCTCCCACCAAACTTCACGCGACACGTGTTCACATCTCAACCCTCCATTCCATTTAGATCAAGGGCTCATATTTGTGCACAAGGTACACCCTAATACTTATGCACAATGGATCCATACTATATATGGGGCGGTTTTCATGGTTGGGTGTTTACTTTCCATTGCGCTTCTCCAACCGGCACGGTTGCGGCGGTGACGGATTTTAGTTCGTCACCAGTATCAAAAATGGATATTAGTTCGGTCTTTGGAACCAAATTAACACAACATAGCTACCTTGATAGAACCAACCGATATTTGCATATTAAATTACAACTCGAGAGAAATCGCGGGTATCGCATAAAACCGCCAAACGACTTTACCATAATCTTTCCCTGGAAATAGCCCGTCTTATTAATTATGAGCAATTGAACAATGGGGATACAATGTCATAAAGTCCAAATGCTTGATGAGAAAAAGTGATAGAATACGTTAATGCAATGGTTAACTGAGCTACGTGCATAACAAATGGAAAAAGAACAAAGGCCCCAGCCACAACGACCATGTACATCTAATATATATAGTACTTTATACATGTGATCATATCATTAATAAACACTGAAGGAAAGAAACTCAGTGCGGTGGTTCAAAGATTCTTCCTTTCAAGAGAGTTTGCTTTCATTCTAAATACAACACAAGGTGGTTCCTCTAAATCCTCCAAGTAAATGAATGTTCCCCAGTTTCATGGGTTAATCTGCTGAAATGACTTGACGTTAATCAAGGGCACCATCTATAATGAGAAGCTCATGTCAAAATAGCGGGTCAATGAGGAGCACAAAATCAATCCAGTTTCTGGATCGTGACCTCCTTCAGTGAACCAACTAATCTGTGAAAGACCTTAAGGTTGTGCCCTGACTTGTCCTGGAGGAACAAACATAATTCAATTTTAATGAGCTTGCAAAAATTAATAAACTATGCAATATCTCATCAAGCATCAAGATTAATCCTAGGGAAAAAAGGTTCATCTATTATCACATATTGTAAGTGTAGCACATGATGTATCTGATTACATGTGGACATATACTATCATTCTTCTCAACGTGCACAAAATTCTGTATGTAGTGATGGAAAGAAAACATGCATCACCCTATGCCATATTTCCAATTAATTCATATCGTTGGAACTTGATGAAAAATATACCAAATACAAAAACAAGTTTAATCAGCACATGGCCAGGGTATTTTATACTAACATATACCTGACTATTAATAATACTCCAGATGAGGAAGGGCTAAGCCTTTTTTGTTGGTATTTTTAAATTTAAATAACTTATCAAATTTAAATTTGACATGAATGACTGTGTGTGTTATAAATAGACCCATCTTCTTTTCATAATTAAGGAAGAGGTATGTATTGTTGGTCAACAAGTGAATGTACTACAATTGAGCATACCTCACTCAGCAATTCAAGCCTTTCCAAAGTTGGAAGTAACTTTCCACACAGTGAACAAACATCTGATTTGGAGTCGGCTGCTCCAGAAGTGTAAGTGATCATCTTTGTTGTTTCACCAGAAATGGAAGTTGAACTGTAAAGAACTTGATTTATTAGACAAGTACAATAACTAGAGCAGAGAAAGCCAAATTGAAAAAAAGAAGGGCTGAAAACATACGAATCTCTGAGATGGATAAGGATAACATTTAGGACGTGCTCGGCAAGCAAAAGCAACAAGGTAACAAGTTGATCTCTGTTTCCGACAATCTGGCACATTTCAACCATAGCAATGTACCTTCTGCAGAGAGTAGCGACAGCTGTTTAGCCAGATATAACTATGCCAATGACAGAACTAAGAAGACCATACATGACAACAATCAACTGCAAATATCATTGTCCTTTTTATTATAAAAAAATACTTTTTTAAGTGTCACAGGAAAGAGGCAACAAACAAAAAAATGAACTGCATTATCAGTTTAGTTATGAAATTTCGATGAATGAAACATTTCAAGTTATTAACCAAACTATCAAGTACCTTCTCTGTATATTGTCAGATGCTGATAGATGAGCTTTCTGAGCATATCGGTTGATAATTTCATCCACTTCCTGTCTTGATAGTTCGTTAATGTCTTGAATCTAAAATTTCATAATCGTCAAAGAAGCAGACAACATTATAAGACCCTTAAACCAAATACAGTGAATGCGCATTGATATCTCAATCTTTGGAGCATTTGGATTCCCTAGAAGTATTAAAATTGGCATTCTAAAATTTGTTTTAAAATGTTTTAAAAAATCACAATGAAATGCTGTATATTTTATGCACAAAAAACTAATTTCCAACTTGTTCTGCTAGCATGAATCATCTAGATTTTGTTCCACTACTTCATCTAGTTTATTCTTTATTTAAAGAAACAGGACCCCGCAGTTCTTCATCCAATTTTCAACAATGCTAAGGGGCAGGGATAAGAGTGCTCAGAAAGTCAAGTATTGGGTGTGACAACTCAATAACCAAGCCTAACCTTGCTGAGTAAGGATGACTTCTCATTAATACTAAGTTCAAGAGCTGCTGTCACTGTATTGAGAAGCTGACCAAGTAATCCTAGCACTGGCTGTTGTTGTCTTGATGACGCACCATAATCACCTTGATCATTAGAAACCTGAAAAATTAAAAGAAAAGGCAGCAAAAGAACAGTCGATTTAATACCACCTCTTAAAAGAAGAAATACGACCAAAAAAAGGTAAACATTGCTAAACAACTAATACAATAAGGAAGGTCCTAACAACAAACCTGTAATCTTAACGATTTCTTTGTGACCAAAAAATAGAGGTATGAGCTTAGGCTAAAGCACAAACGAAACTTGTTAAATTCTGACCTCCGTTGGTTCTGAGCACCCAATAAAGTAGACATGTTAAGTGAAACCAATACGATAGCAAATACATCAATTTATAAAACTCAAAGGACAGTGTGATATTACCACAGACGATTGTAAAGCGGCAGCAGAAAAAAAGTACTCTAGATTCTGAGAGAATATATCACGCATCAGCTGGAAAAGACCTTGAACAAACCCAAAATTATCATTCTCTTCATATGGCCAAACCTGTAAATAAAACTGAGCATTCTGTGAGAAAGTGAAACTGATTCATGCGCAAGAATTACAGTCAAGTAGCACTATCCGTCTACCCCATTGTACAGATGGAACTTCAGCAGGGCAGGGAAATTACTTGCCTTACTGAGAATTGCAACTGCAAGATTAACAAGCTCAATAGTAGGCTCATCAGCTGCAGAAACATCTTCCTGCAGAGCTCGATCAAAAAAAGATGGATGTGCTTTGACAAACTCAATGACTTCACGAACTATTTTATTCTTGACCTAGCAAAATGACAATAGTTTACAATTAAAGGTTAAGACACGTTTATTAAAATCCCTAGTCATAGATGAACAAAAGCAACAAGACAATAATCCTTTTGTGCTGTAATAACAAGAAACTTGACAGAGAAGACTTGCTGCAAAAGAGTAACTTAATATTGGAAGGAACTGACTCTAGCAAACTTTTGAAAACAACTGTAGACGTGCAATTAGGACTGCTTTGCATTTTCTATTTTCCAAATGAACAAATATAGATGACTTGCTGCAAAAGAGTAACTTAATAGTGAAAGGAACTGACTCTAGCAAACTTTTTAAAACAACTATAGATGTGCAATTAAGACTTGTTTGCATTTTCTATTTTCCAAATGACCAAATGGTCGTGCCGTAAGATACAATTCAGGCTTTAAATTGTTAACCATGGACAAGTATTACATAAGTATCAGTTTGGGGGTCAGGAGTGTTCAACATTTATCTCAAAGCATTGACAGTGTTGGTATGTAGCAGCTGGGAAGAGATTGGGGATATAAGAATCAGCTGTTCAGCCTAAGTAAACATGGGGCAGATAAGATTACTGTCAAATTATCAGGGGAAGGCATCAGGTCTCAGGCCATGGACTTCGGTTTCAATTTCTCAAGTATCCGAATAGGATGGAAAATATTTAGCACTTGGATCACTATAGTTAACCTTGGGGTGGAAAACTGGAAACGGGAACCAAATTTTGAAATTTCAGCAGATAGAAATTGGCTATAGCTCTAGAAAGGGTACAATCAAGGGTCCGTTTGCATAGCCTAACTTGCCCTGACATCCCCTTATTTAAGGCAGAGCAGGATATTGAATTTTAGACATTTGTCTCTGAGATGGAGCACTGGAACAGACCGAAGTCTTCATTTAAGGTCGCAACATAGGCGGTATCACAATTGGGGTGACAAAATAAATCACATGAAAAAAGATGTAAAAAATACATCAAATGCTTTTAACCAAATAAACAGTAATCTGATAAGTGCAGTAATAATACAGGTAATTCAGCAACAATAAGAAACTACGACAAGAGACAGATGGGAATGCACACATACAGACATGCACAAGCGCGCACACGCATGGGGAGAGCATTTACCTCAAAGAACTCAGATGTATCAACAAGCGAAGTCATCGATAGAACCAGTCTCAAAACAGGACCAACTATCATACTTTGCCTGTCTGCCTCAGTAGATAATTCCCTTCCAAACTTCATGTCTGTCAGCCTTAAGCTTCCCTATTAAAGTAATAGGTCCCATGTAAATCAAATGAAAAAATAATAATTGGAATTTACAAAGTAAATGATACCTTCGCGGGCATATTAAGTGCCTTGCAAGAAGCCAAATGCTCCAAAACACCCATTGAATATAGGACCTGGGTACCAGCCTGTCCATATACATGGCTGATCCTTAATAGCAGTGCAAGCAAAGCCTCAAGTGTGCAAGCTCTCTGCAATGTCTCAATTGAATGGCCACCACTCTACGACAAAATTTGAAATTTAATACAAGACAAAAATAGAATGCAATAAGAATATAGAAGGTAAAGCTACTGTCCCGAGAATAATACAAGACAAAAATAGAACAATCTGCTATTATGTTAATACCCGAGAAGAAAAATGCTCATATGCCCAAGCAAACATCTTGCCTAGCAATTATCACCTAATCATGACAGACTGTCAGACTTCTATCTAAGCTCCATATGCCCATTTTACAATTATATATTGACAGCCTGAACCTATATATGGAGCTTAGAATATAATCTTGAGTAAAAGCATGCATGAAGGGCGTCTCTTGGGGAAAAGATAGTGTTCTATATGATACCATCAGGGGTCGTGTTACTCTGCATGAACCACCTTTTGAAATTCACATAGCACTCCTTTAATTTCCCAAATAATCCCACACTTTTAGCAACTTTTCAAAAAACAATCATATAGTTACATACATTCAATTTTACTTGATCTCTAACACCCAGTTTTTTTAATAAACAATAATTATGCTTCTATCAGAATTTTTCAAAAAGATGCTTTCAGTTTGTTGCAAAAGACATAAATAGGATGAATAAGTTGATAAAATGGAAATGTTCTTGTATCAATTACTCCCTCCGTCTCGAAAAACAAGTCGTTTTAGCATTGCGCACTAGTTTTAATAAAATAGTCACCCATTAATCAACATCATCAATCCACTAACTTTTTTCATTAATTTTATTGTTTTTAAATGCCCACTATATTTTTAAACCAATCAAAATCTTTTAAAAATTCAACAATACAAAAACCAATACAAATCATTACTATCCCCTACCTAGAAAACCTAAAACGACATGTATTTTGATACAACTAAACTAGTCTAAAATGACTTGTTTTTCGAGGCGGAGGGAGTATAATACTGCTATCACAGTGGAACAAGAAAAGATATTGCTACTCAGGAGATAGGTGGAACTTTGTAGCATATATAGAACAAAGCAAGATACAAAGGATTATTGCATATAAAGCATGTTTATTCAGTGACAACTTCCAGCTGCAGTGAGGCTGTGTTGAGCATAAATGAAAGTTATAGCAATTACAGATTTCTAGAAAATTACGCAGTCAATACAAACCTGATAGGATACATTACTGACGCTGGTTAAACATGACCTAAGAAAACCTCTGCTTTGAAGTTGGCTCAAGAAGAACTTTTCATTATCAATACAAAGCAATGCATCAAGCACATAATGTGCCATTGTCTTCCCAGATTCACTTCCATGAATGGCATCCTTTATGACCTGCAGAATAAGAAAAGAAAGATTTGGAATACATGGAATAAGGGGTTGATATAGAATGTGCAATCACAAGACAAGAAAAAAAATGTCTTAAAGAGAACAATAAAGCAGAGAATAAACTACATAGAGGAATTCCATCAGCATGAGCTCAGAGAAGGAAGGAAATGTCTGAGGGACACGACCCTTTAAGGTATCATGGTGACTAAAGAACAGCACTAAGACTAACAAGATTTATAAAAGGAAAGAAAAAGGGAATCTTCAACAGCACGACACGGACCTTAAAGTTATCTTCGACATTATTTTTAGCAAAACAATAGGATAAAAAGAAAAGAGAAAAGATATCTTGTATACTGAAGGCAATCCACAACCTACACAAAATCAGTGACATTGAAAGGCTCATAAAAAGCTTTGATCGACTTTAGCAATTAATGTGCAATAACTATATTAGTCAATTGACTGAAGCAGAGAATCATCTAATAAAGCAACCATCAATAGTGAACGATTGTTTAACTGTTTTCAGAAACTTGTATTATAATATTAGCAGAGACGAACTTGCTATAATGAAAAATAAAAAATAAACCATATGAAGCAAAGCATATTTTTCAAATGGTTGCAACTATTAATGAGAGAAAGAACTCATACCAAATCCAGTACAGCTTGAGCCTCTTTCCGCAGAATCGAGAAATTAGACCGTGCCAAATCTGCTTGCTCATTGTCAATCTGAAAACATACAACTATATTTAGTGCACCATCCATTCGACTTTTCTATGAATTAGTAAAGGAAACAGACATGTTCAAGCTAGCATATGATCGGTCACCTTTTCAAGGTCCATATCCTCGCTGTCATGACCCAAAATCAACTGCAACATTCTCCTTGGAACATCTGGATCAAGCACATGCTGACAGTACTGGAAATAGCTCAACAATAAAGCATACTGCCTGATATAGGATAAAAAAGCCTTCAGAAGCCATTAAGAGTATACAAGCAAGGCAGAAAACAAGCGGATCAAGTCATATCCATACCTTCTCCTCAAGGATTCTGATGATTCATGTCTTAATATTGCCAGAATAAGCTTGAACAACAATGAGAGGCATGCCCCGTTTGACAACTGCTTAAGCATGATAATGTCAAGACATGTAACAGTATCTGAGTTAACACCACCAGGAGTTGAAAATCTCTCATCTCGTAACTTAGCCATGCTTGTAAGCGCAACCTATAAATAATTCAAGTTATCAAGTAATTCCAAAAGGATAAAGCTGTTGGTGAATGACTTGTAAATACCTGACTCAACAGCAGTGCCATTTTAAGAGAACAGTCGGGAGATGCAGAAGCTCCAAGAGAAGCATCCAGTACTCTGTCAAGTGGAGAATATATTATCGCTATTCCAAAAAAAAAAAAGGCATGCTGTTTTAAAAAATGAACACTCACTGAAACAAAACATCTGATCGACTCCCAAGGTATGATAATCTTCTAGAAATGGAGATCTAAAACACATGAAAAGGCCACATGAGTACAGGAATAATTGTAACAATGCAGCACGCAGCTGTAGCAAAACGGCCATAACAGGTAATTAACACAAAATAATTGACCTCGACAATTTGGGACCAGCCCGTCAACATATGAAGTTGTGCTGCTTGTTCTTCAAGGTTTCTGTTGTATTTCCAAGCCCATCTCAACAACTGTTGTATCATTTCCCTTGCTTCGTTAAGCTCAATTTCATTGCCAAAGGAGCTTAACTGGGGATTTAAAAAATTGCATTTCTGCATAAAGAGAGAGATGAACAATTGGTTATAATAAAAAACCTGGCAGGTATATCATTAGTGATGATGTAATAACAAAGAGATTCAAATTTAGTCTTATTGTAAAAACTTGTGAAGTGTCATTAGCAGTGAGAAGATGATAACAAACCTGCCAAAGTTTATCTCGGAAAGAGGCAAGATCAATTAGCCGATCCGCTCTTTCAGAAAAATAGTAGATGCCACCCTTCTCAGAAGGAGAAGTTCTGAGTATATCTTCAGCCTTTGGAATAAAAATAAACATCATCAGATTCAGACCATTCACATAAAAGCACAACATGTAAAAACAAATTCTAAAACGTACCAGCATACTGTATTTTGTATTAGACACAGCCTGCGAACACTTCGTAACTACCTCAGGGGGTCTGAATTGGATAATATCAAGCAATTCTAATGCCTGAAAATGAATCAAAAGACAAAATGCTATAGCTGGTTTGAATATCAAGCCCTGATGAGGAGACGGGAAAGCAGGAAGGTAACAAATTTGGAGACACAGTCAATCTAGAATTGCCAAGTTAATCATAATTTAGTTTTACATCCTCCTATAGGAAGGTGTAGATACAAATCCACACCCTTGGCATCCCCTTGGTGCACTTGGGGTTTTCCTTCTCCCTATCTCATAAGAGATTTGAATATAGATGAATAGAGTATGTCAACCCTAGATAATGAAGGCCTCGTAGAAAAATGCTATTTCCTATCCCAGTTCACAGGCAAAAGAGCAAAATTGCCCAAAATCCAGGATCATTCCATATACAGGTCGACCTCTTATTTATAGACGACCCAACATTCAATAGGATCAAACTGGCGACCTCTAACGACTGTCTTAAGCTCAAAAGAGGGAAAGCAAAAGTTTCAAAATTGTTAGCATGCTTACATTTAATTAGTTGGTTGCTACAGACTTTTAATGTCAAATACATTAATTAGATTTTACAGCTGTGTAAAGCTGTTTACTTTTTCTGATGCATTTATTCTTTGCATCTTCCTAGTTTGTTCTCTTTATATTCTGTAACTTTCTCAGGAATACATAAATCTGATTTTCCTCTTCTCCATCTCTCTCTTTTCTCTCTCATTTCCTAACATGGTATCAGAGCTTAAGGTGTTCTCCTAAGCTTATTTTTCTGATTTACTTCAGCCTTATTGCTGAAACATTCTCCTCAAATCTATGGAACCAATTCTGTTCCACTCACCCATCTTTTTCAGCCTTCATTGCTGAAACTTTCTGGTTTCTCAAGCCTTCATTGCTGAGAACCTTTTCCTGTTTTCTCAGCCTTTATTGCTGGAAAATTTCTCCTAGTTTCGGCATTCATTGCTCAAATTACTCTCTTGTCATTCTCATCATTGCCAAAGAAATTTAACCTTTAAAGGATGACAATCCCCACAATTGAAGATTCTTCAAATGCCAACTGGAATGCAAATACTGGGGGCACAAGTGTTGCTGATTTTGAAGGACAATCTGCGAGTGCTCCATTCACTCTTGCTTTATCAGGTAATATCTCACATTTTTTACACTCTAGAACTTCTGAGGAGTCTCGACCCACACAATGGAGCATAGACTCAGGTGCCAGAAACCATATGGCCAATTCCTCACAACGGTTTCAAACTTACCGGTCAAACCCTAAAAACATGAGTCTGTACGGCTAATGGATCTTTTACTCCTGTTGTTGGCCAAGGAACCATACGTCTCTCAGCTACACTTGTCCTTTAAAATGTGCTTTATGTCCCTGAATTGTCTATAAATCTCATCTCCACTCAAAAGCTGACAGAAGACCTTAATTGTCATGTTATTTTCACACCCTCTTGTTGTATTTTAGAGGACCAAGATTCGGGAAAGAGGATTGTGATTGCTAAGGTGAAGAATGGTCTTTATCACCTTGAATTACCTCAGGACAGTCCCCACATCCAAGCTTTGTCCGCCACCACAAATGCTGGTTCCATTTGGCTTTTTACCATTATCGCCTTGGTCATCCTTCTTTTTATATGTTAAAACATTTGTATCCAAATATGTTCCTAGGAATTGATGTTTTGCAGCTTCATTGTGAAGTTAGTGAGTTAGCCAAGCATACCCGTGTCTCATTTCCCACAAGTGCTAAGAGGAGTGTTTCTCCTTTTCAACTTATTCATAGTGACATTTGGGGACCTTCTCCTCTATCCAGTGTCTCCGGTGCCTGCTGGTTTGTTACGCTAATTGATGATTGTACTCGTACAATGTGGGTATTCCTCCTAAAAAACAAGTCTATGCCAGCCATATAATTCCCACCTTCCACACCATGGTTCAAAACCAATTTGGCACCAAAATCCAAAGGATTCGAACCGATAATGCTAAGGACTATTTTAATCAGACCTTGACATCTTTCTTTCAATCCCAAGGTATTATCCATGAATCCTCTTGTGTTTATACACCTCAACAAAATGGTCTAGCCGAGAGGAAAAATAGACACATTCTAGAGGTAACCCGTGCCCTTCTTTTTACCAACAATGTTCCCAAATTTTATTGGGGTGAAGCTGTCCTCGCTGCAGCTCGTTTCATTAATAGGCTTCCTTCTAAGGTTCTTCAATGTAAAAGCCCTCTTGAGTGTCTTCGAGAATTCTATCCCAACTAAAGAGCATTCTCTGATCTTGAACCGAAAATTTTTGGGTGCACTACATATGTCCATGTTCACAATTCTCAAAGAGGGAAGTTAGACCCAAAAGCTATCAAATGCATCTTCCTTGGCTATTCTGCGACTCAAAAGGGATACAAGTGTTATAACCCTGTTACCAAAAAGATGTACATCTCCATTGATGTAACATTTTCAGAAAAGTCACCATTTTATTCCCAAACCAAAGTTCCAGATCAAGAGCAACTACCCTTTGTTCCAGAAAAGACTTTCCCAAACTTAGACTTGGATCTCAAAATTTCTCCAAATAAATTTGCCCCTACTCCTCCACTTGAACCTAGTGCACCTTATCCAAGCTATCCTTATGTTTATTCAAGGAGGGTAGGGACGATCTGATCCAACAAGTTCAAACATCTTCTCCCGAATCTGAACCGGGTAACACTATTTCCCAAGGTATGGAACCTGAGCCTAATGTCATTCCCTGTGATCCTAAATCTTCTGAACCTATTACTTGTGAATCCAATGACTCTCCTAGTTCAGATAATGATGTACCCATTGCCATCAGGAAAGGCATTCGTGAGTGCACAAAAAGGCTTTTGTATCTATTATCCAACCATGTGTCCTTGAACCGTTCCTCTGCATCCCACCAAAAGTTCATACAAAACCTTCACAACATTTCTACACCTAAGAACCTTTCAGAAGCTCTAAAGAAAAAAGAGTGGAGAGAAGCCATGAAAGGAGAGATGGTTGCTCTAGAGAAAATAATACATGGGAAATTGTTGACAAGCCAGCGGGGAAGAATGTTGTTGATTGCAGGTGGATCTTTGCTCTTAAATACAACGCAGATGGGTCATTAGAGAGGTACAAAGCCCGCCTTGTAGCTAAAGGCTACACTCAGACATATGGAATTGATTACCAGGACACCTTTGCACCCGTTGCGAAAATGAATACAGTGAGGATATTGTTGTCATTGGTAGCTCACTTTAATTGGCCTCTCCTCGAGTATGATGTGAAGAATGCTTTCCTTCATGGAACTTTGGATGAAGAAATCTACATGAGGGTGCCACCTGGCTTCACTTCTCTTTCTTCTAACAAAGTATGTCGACTAAAAAAGGCTCTTTATGGGCTTAAAGAGTCACCAAGGGCTTGGTTTGGGCGGTTTACAGCAGTGATGAAGGGCGCTGGTTATAAGCAAAGCCAAGGGGATCACACTTTGTTTGTCAAACTTTCAGCTTCAGGGGGAGTGACCATTTTATTAGTCTACGTTGATGATATCATTGTCACCGGTGACAATGAGCTGGAAAAGGAGAAGTTGAAGAAAAAGTTAGAAGCTGAATTTGAGATCAAAGCTCTTGGCAAGCTCAAGTACTTCCTTGGTATTGAGGTAGCTCTCTTCTAATGGGATTTTTATCTCTCGATAGAAGTATATCACAGATTTGTTGAAAGAGACAGGTAAAAGTGGTTGTAAACCAGCATCTACTCCCATTGATCCAAATCACAAACTTGGGCACTTCAAAGATGACCCACAAGTGGATAAAGCAATGTATCAACGATTGTGTGGGAAATTGATCTATTTATCTCATACTAGGCCGGACATAGCTTATCCCGTTTCTGACATAAGTCAGTTTATGCATGACCTGAGACAATCTCATCTTAGTGCAGCCTATCGCATACTTCACTACTTGAAAGGGTGTCCAGGTAAAGGTATACTCTTCAAAAGAGGAAACAAGTTGACCATAGAAGCTTTCCCAGATGCGGACAATGCTGGTTCCATTGTTGATAGAAGATCCAACTCTGGATATTGCATGTTTCTTGGAGGAAATCTTGTTACATGGAGAAGTAAAAAACAGAATGTTGTGGCCAGATCTTCTGCTGAAGCTGAATTTAGAGCTCTAGCACATGGCTTATGTGAGATGTTGTGGTTAAGAATCATTTTGGCTGATCTAAAGATTAAATGGGAGGGACCTATGGTTCTAAATTGTGACAAAATCTGCTATCAGCATTGCCCATAACTCTGTCCAGCATGATAGGACCAAAGATGTGGAGATTGATAGACACTTCATCAAAGAAAAACTGGAGGAAGGAGTGGCCCGAATTGCCTTTGTCAAGTCAGAAGATCAGCTTGCGGATTTGCTCACCAAAGGATTCCATTGTTCCAGATTTGAACAGTTAACTTCCAAGCTTGGATTGGTCGACCTCTACCATCCAGCTTGAGGGGGAGTGTTAGCATGCTTACATTTAAATAGTTGGTTGCTACAGGCTTTTAATGTCAAATACATTAATTAGATTTTACAGCTGTGTAAAGCTGTTTACTTTTTCTGATGCATTTATTCTTTGCATCTTCCTAGTTTGTTCTCTTTATATTCTATAACTTTCTCACGAATACATAGATCTGCTTTTCCTCTTCTCCATCTCTCTCTTTTCTCTCTCATTTCCTAACAAAAATCAAGGAAAGTTTCCAATGCCCTTGAACCACATACCAAATCAACAGAAGCTCTAATATGAACAACCATACATGGATTAAAGGGCCCACTTAAGCTCAAATATTTTTAAGTCCTCAGACTATTCACTCCCCAGAAAAAGATAACAGTTTAACATTACAACTGAAAATAGGTATTGTGTATGAATACCATACTTCTAGAAACAAGAACATTTCTTCTCCTGGAGAAGTATATGGAAATCAGTTGAGAACGCCCAAATTAAGTCATTCAGATTAAGCTATCCAATGCTAGAGTAATTCCAACTTAGAATCAGCACCCTGCCTTACATACAGAAGATTTCAAAGTATATAATAGAGAAGACACTGCTAATTCGTTATATAACAAACAATGATTAAAACTTATATTTGACCAGCAATGCCAGTAAGTTATCCTTCAAATATATGTGTCATCATCTCATAAGTGACAAATAGAACTATTGCAGAGCAAAGAGAGTACTTTCAGGGAAAAGAAGATAGGATACCTTGCTCTTATTCATTGTTGCACTTCCAACATTTTCATGATGATTTTCGTAGAGATAAGCAAAATTTAGATCGGCGCCAAATGCTACCCTATCTTGTCCAAACATGCGGGCAAGGATATTTAAACATGTTTCTCGATGGCCGGAACCAGTCATGTCGGCAGAGTGCAATTCCACTGCAAGAAGTTTCAACAACCAAGCTCTCTGGAGAAGATTAACAGGCAACAAAACCGAGATTAAATCACTTGAGCTTACCAACAGTCTTCAGCAATACAAGGCAAGAGAACCTAAAGCTTATTCTAAATAAATGCAGATGGCTGGAATTGTCCATAAGATGATTAATTAAGTTCAGGATGAAAGCAATTATCACTGTATTATCATAGATCACTAACATGCTCGTTCATCCTAGTAAAAAGAGGAAATGCCTATAAATGGTTGTTCCCATAGAGCAAATGACTAGAACTTTCCACAAACTGATCACTCCCTTCCTCATCATCCAAAGATCTTTGACACAGACATTTTCTGTTCAAAAACTCTTCTTTTGTTGCTTTGAATCAGCTCTAATAGGATAGAAGCACGGCTCAAATGACATTGTCGTAGTTTTCGTATGTGTAGTGTGCACTGTGGTCTGTGTAGAACACCAAATCTTTTGGTCCAGGGAACAAATTTCACATGGTTTGGGGGTTTTTTTCCCGCAACCGGTAAATATATATTTTCATATATAAAGGATACAAAATTAGAGTACAGAGGTCGGGTCCTTAAAACATCAAGGCACCCAAAAGCCAAAAATAACACCCAAAGAAATCCCACAAAAGCCAAAAAACTATACCCCAAACCAACCTACTTACAAATAGGGTACGGTCGATCATCCCTCAAACTCCTAACCTACTTACAAATAGGGTAGACCATCCCGCGTGGTTTATTTTCACTTTAAATAAGATCATTACCATTTTTCAAAGATGTGATCCCAATAGGTCAATCACTGAATTCCATACCGAAATTCCAATGGGGTAAAAGTGGGAGTGACATGAAGAGGAAATTTAAGTTTTGTAAGTGCTAAGTGCCTAGCATGAACTATAAAGTACACAAGAACATAACAGAGGAAACTTATATTAGAGAGAAAATCTGTAAGTTCAAACCTGATGCAGTGAGCTAATACGCAGAGCCTGGGTGTTATTTCTTTTAGGAAGTGGAGCAACACCAAGAGTGTCTAAATGCTGCAAAAACAGAGGATGAACTATTTACTTTATAATCATAATTAGTTTAGAGTGAAAGTAGCAAGATATGACTATAATGCACAAAATGTGGGAAGCAAGAAGAGGAGAGTGTACCTTAACAAAGAAATGGTATTTTCTGTCACTCAAAAGATCCAACATAGAACCACAGGTAAGTGGATCTACACACAACTCGTACAAGAGCTGCATATTTTCAACACTCAAAATTCAGGATAGAAAACCTAATTGTGCAATCATGTTAAACAAAATGGATACAAAGCTAGAAACTAACCTGGAAACCAAATTCATGGAGCAAACCATTGACTTCAGGCTTCAATAGTTTGTCCAATATTTCAAGAATAACCTTCAAGCAACTGCAAGTTCAAATAACCTACATAAATTTCACTACAAAAATGCAGGAACAAAAGGCATCTTAATATCATAAATGTATTTGTACCTGTAATTAAACTTTGGCTGCAGAACTGTACGTTCAATAGGGATATCTAAATCAAACTTTAGTAGTAAATGTGCTATATTTGGGGCAGGCCGGCTGATGTTGTCAATCAAAAGCTGCACAAAATAGATCATGGTTAAAAGTTGTGTTTATCAAGGGATCAACCAGTATAAACGATATGCTGATTTTAAATTGCACCTGCAGTATAAGAACCCCTGGATCATCGCTAGTATTCTCTACTGCTAGGCTCTCTTCTGCTCTTGACTCTAGACAGGCAGCATAATCCTCAACCAAAGAGTTCGCAGCATTGGACTTAAGCAACAATTGTACAAGCCCAACCATCCTAGAGCTATTAAAAGACAAGATGTGCGTTAACTTTTTCCAATTACATATAACATGAGTTAGAGAATTTGAAAAAATATAGTCAAAGTTATTTTATTTTATCTATTTTCTTTATTATTTTGTTACCTATTGGTCTTTTCTTGGGTCACTCGAAAACATCCTATCGACTTAGTCGGGGAAAGAGTGCGTAAATATCAACCCACACACCCCGATCAGAGTAGGTTACCCTGGGAATGTTGTTGTTGTTTTTTACAAAAAGCTTTGAAAAAGGATAAAGAAAAGAGAGAATCAAATACCTCAAACTGCTCATGAGCTTGATAGAGCATTGTTGAATAAGTGGCTCAAAATCATATCGAACATACTCCAACAAAGCAACTACTTGATTATGATCTTGAGAAAGTATCATGTCCAAGGGCTGGAAAAGAATTAAAAAATGATAATTTTTTATTCAAAAGAAAAGATCAAATGGATAATGGATCTTCAATCCTATCAAAGATACGGCTATCAGAACACATTGTTTACAATATGTATGACATTTGAAGACGTTATTGTAGCTGTTTTTCATTGTTAAAGTACCTCTTCTCAACTCACTGCCTATCTCTTTCTCACATCTACAGAAACAAAGAGAATTGCTCATATCCATATTCTGTAGTTAAGTGATGATTAACAAGTGCATACCTGATATACAGGACGCCAAAAGTCAGCAAGTGGTAAATCCTTCTCTAAGACAAGTATTATGATCTCTAAAGAGAGATGTACAGCCTTCTCTAGAAGTTGGCCATGTATTTGACTGCTACGCTCTGCTATGACAGCATTAACTCCAGGCAAGAGAATTGACATGATGTTTCTAAATACAGTTTTCCCACTCATGAAATCCTGCAAATTAAGATGACATACATGCTAATTAGGGTAGGCTGCTTGAATAAAAGACCTGCCTCGATTTCAACAAGGGCCAAGAGCAAAAAGTAAAGTAAAATAAAATTATATAACAAAGATTCGAAAGCTGTTTGAACAATACTTTCATCAACTCCACAACGGGAAGTTGCATTTGAGGTAGTGCAGGTTGAGAGCGTTCGACTGCATTGTCAAGATCCTCATCCTTCACATCATATGAACTTAGTATCCTGTATGTATGACATAAAACATTTGTGGAAAATTTTAGGAATCAGAAGTTGATCTTCATGAAAAAACTCAAGCCAGATAATAATCCATATTGAGAGATACATCAACAGCAGAAAGCATACAGGCTACAGATGCATATAGCTTCAGTAATGGTGAAAGATCCGGGGTTATGTGTTTACATAGCAAGGCAACAACTTTTCCAAGCATGAGATTTTCAACTTACATTTGAAAATGACGGAGAGAAGCAACCACCAATTGCCACTTCTCACACGGATCAGCGTATGCTCTTTGAGGAAATGGCCCGAATACATGATCGTATATGAACCTATATATACCAACAAACCTGCAGAGGATGCAATGGAGCATGCCCAACAAACCATTAGGAAAAGTGAATCAACAAAATAAAAACATCCCGAATAAATAAAACCAGCATACCTACGCCCTCGATCACTGAAGTCTCTCTCCTCAGCAATTAGAGCATTAATGAGATTAATGAAGGAGATAGTGGAGGGGTAGTATTCCCTCCTTGTTTCTATCTCATTTAAGTCATACTGCATATCATAAACCTGCAAAGAGCAACAATGCTGAGATTATAGAGCTTTGGAAGTTAAAGCATAGGAAGAATTCAAGTCAATAACCCATTAGAACTAGCTCTTATAAAAATAGAACTTGTCTAACATTACAAAATCTTTTTGAATAAAAATTGAATATTGGCCCTATGACCTATATTACTCTTTATAGAATCATTCTACTAACATAAGTACTGCTACAAGCAAGCTACTATAATTAACAATACTCACATTGAATCGGAAAAAGGATAATCATGTCTAATAACTATGATTTCAGATTACTAAATTTAGAAATGAAAAAAAAATGTATTTATCTTTAAGTAGAGAGGTAAACGAAGTATTTATTAAAATAAAACCAAATATAAACACAGTAAAGTATGGTGTGCATGGACAACATTAAACAACCCATTATTTCAATTTTCAGCAGAAAGTGAGAAGTATTCCTAGTAGATGTGCAGGGTTTCAGTCATAGGAATTTATAAAAATGTGTATATAAAGAATTGAAATTTTTGAATGACGTGAAAAGTCAAACTCATAATACGATTTAGATTATAATATTAAAGAAACATTTAGATTAAATTTTAACCTGCGATTGACTGTTGCCAACTTGAGGCCCGACAACAACAGGCAGATCATATCGCTCAAGGTAACTCCAGATGGTGTCTTTCATCAGAGGAGACACTTGAATGAATGTAGCTATGGCATCTCTAAGAGCACCCTGTAAAGCATGCAATACATGAAATTTAGACAGAATGTCAAATGCCACTGTTAGAGAAAAGGTCAATCAAATTCAACCTTGAGATAGGGGGGCACGTTCTCAAAACTGAGAAGCTTGAATAATGGCTCAATATCTGGAAACCATTTTTTCCGTTCAATGGGGCTCCCATTTGCCACAACCTGCCACGGAAAATCAGATTTAAATCCATGCATGCTGATGCTCAAAACTACAAGTCAGCCAAAAGAAGCTAAAAGTAAGACATACATCTACATAGTACATTAAGACCTTGTTTGTTTGAGTAGTAGGGAGTAGAAGGGAAAAGAATCGTATTTTATGTGTAAATTTTGTATGATCATCATTTTTTTTTGTGAGTCTAGAGAAGGGGAGAGGGAAATTGTTATCCTCAAATTAGGTAATCAAATGGGGGGAAAGAAATAAATTTTGTAAGGAAAATGAGGGAAGGAGGGTAATGGTTAGAATATTGATCAATGAATCTTAACTTAAAAAGGGACTAGATTTGAAAGTGTAACCATTGCCTTTCCTTACCTAGCAACAAACAAGGGGTAAATCTACATTGCAATTGTATGCAGAAACCATTCAATTAAAAAATGTGCTAGGTAATTTCTAACCATTCACCAATATAAAACAGCTTACCTAAGCTAAAATGCAAAGCTAAACATCTTGATTAGCAACAGGTTATTCAATTAATTCATAAACACAGACTAAAATGAAATCATCCAAGCAACAATCAAAGACAAGACAACATGTTAAAAGCTTTACAATGCTAAATGTATATTAAAAACTTATAAACAATGGGTGTACTTCTCCCAAAAGATAATAACCTTCTTGAGAACACCAAGATATGCAACTAGCGCTTTTGCATCTCCCTCCGGAAACTCTGGCAGAGCAGAAGCAGCACTCTGAAGAGCCTGCTTGAACTTCTCCTCATAAATTGATAGACAACTAAACAAAGTGCTCCAGGAAACAGAGCGAAAAGTTTTTCCCTGAAGTAACTCAAAAACCCTTGAGGCTCCCTCCTGGCTGGAAGCCTGCATGAAATATTTAAATGAAATGGAACATATACTAGAAGAAAGTGACACATTCCAAATAAATAGAAACACATACCAAGGTACCCAACATTTTCAGGAAAGCCACAAGAGTTTGAAAATTGGTGTGATCCTCCCCCGCAAAATTTACAAAAGTCCATACATCATCATTACCAATCAAAAGCTCAGGTTCCTTCTGTACAATCAATGAAAATGAAGATCAGATTATACTAAAGATAAAAATAGACAATAAACTAAGTTCTGATAAAACTAAATGCCTAGATGAAAGAATGCACCGAAAGTTTTGCTCCAATGCAAATGAGCAATTTAAGATAAAAAGAATCTCTAATATCAGCTTTTTTTTAGATCAAATTAAGATCTTAGGAGAGGTAATATAAAGACATCAAAAGCCAGAATTCAGAACTAAAACCAGAACACAATCACATGCTTCATTGTAGATATGAAAATATAATCCCTTGAGCAAGGAAGGCCAAAACATAATCGCATGCTTGAATTTTTTAATTAACCGCGTTCCAGGAATAGGAGAGCAAGTTACTACTCCAGTATTGATCTCCAAAATATTACTTACTAAATCCAAGAGAGGAATTAACACTTTAGATAGCAAAAGAACAATTATGGTGTCCTAAGCTCACGCCTTTTGAAGACTCTATTCTGCCCTTTATGAGAGTACTATTTGGATAGATCATACCATCAATCCCAAGACCTACCAAAAGCAGGCATGAAGGGGCAACTGTATCCATATATTCATCCAGAAAGAAGGGGCAACTGTATCCATATATTCACCCAGAAAGATGGAAAAAGTTGAATTTTGCACTGACACTACTGACAAACTTGTCAATACTTTCCTGTAAAACAGGGTTTTATACGGAGTATTAGTTAATCCCTGTGAACTTTTCTCCTTTCCTTTCTCTTGTATGTTTGTAATCCCTTAGTATTTATAAAATTTTAACCTTAAAATCAAAAAAAAAAAAACATATATTGTACAAATAACGGAAAAATGATTTATGTATTGTAACTGTCAATTACTACAGTAGTAATAAGAAAAATTGCTCGTCTTTTGCAGGATAATAAGGCTGCAAAATAAGAAATAAAATTGTAATGCTGATGAAAGAAAAATAAAACATATGAGACATTCTATATAAAAAAAAAAGTTAAGAAAATGCGACGAGCTTATAAGTTGGTGCAATGTATTAGATTTTCGGTGTCCCAACAACTATAGCTCTATCCAGTTATCAGGAGAAGGCAGAGGGGAAACCAGTAATGTTCCAACACGGATAATGTACCCTCTTACAGATAAAAGGGAAACAAACAACATTACTACAAGTTAGAGCACATGTGTACATCAGATATAAGTCCTGCTCCAGTTGGATAATGTGGGGTAAGCATAAATTGAACATAACACTGACCTGATAAATTTCGCTAACAAATTCCAAGAGTGACACAAATGGTTGATGGCCACCAGTTTCAGAAGCAACCGCAGACCCCATGTTGTCACGCATAAAATCATGCTGTCCACTAACACTGTATGGGCTCAGCATTGTCATAGCCTTCTCCTTAATCTCCTTAACCTTTTAGGAACAAACCAAGGATAAGGAAGCATGCCAGATCATACAGAAAAATCAAGTTTAATAACAGCTGAGCAACTCCATTATATTGGTGGTAAATGAAAATCCTCAGAAAATGGAACATATCCTTCACAGATCAGAGAAACACCCAAGGTATCCCTCCACTGTCACAAGACTACAAGAGGAACCCAAAATTAATTTAGTGTTAATATTGTAAATGGAGGAGTACCTTGTCTCTAGCAAGAGGTTGAGATAAGAAACATGTGATAAGCTTGTGCAGGTAAGCATTGTACATATAGATCATATCTTCATCGTCATTCTGTAATTAAAATAAAAGCTAAGAATAAATCATAAATGCTACTGCAAGATGACTAACAGAACAACCTCACTACTTGACTAGAACTTGTAACATGCTCAAACTTGCACCAACCTGATAGGCAGCAGTTAGAAGAACCTTATCTAGAAAAAACTGAAATACATTGTTGGCGAAAATGGCTTCCAAACAAGAGGATACACTTTCAGTACTTCTTGATACAACACTTGAAGCTATTTCAGACGAACCACCATCACGTGTTAACATCAGATGTACAGCCCAAGCAAGTTTGACACAGCCAACAAAACCCTCGACAGTTGGGTTATTCACAGTAGTCATCACCTACAAAAGCATCAGAATTATCATCAGAATGTCAACCTTTTTGGTTGAATTGATGAGAAAATTTCTCGGTAAAAAAATTGAAAATAAGAAAAAGTTCCCCTTACAATTTCATTAAACTCCTTTGTGAAGGTAGTCTCTTGGGACAAAACAGATGCTTTCTCAGGCATAGTGCTCAAAGCATCTGACACGAATGCAATAACAAGAGAGAAAAGGATACCATATGTAATCTGCAGGGAGATAACATCAGCACCATGTTTAAAAGGGGGAAAAAAAGGAAAAGTATATTACAAAGAGGCAAGAGAAGAAGCTAGACAACCAATCCAAAACATCAAGCATCAACTGAAAAATATTCAAGGAAATTCACAAAATTACATTATATGAACTTTGTAGAATCTATAGCAAGCTACAGATATTAAACTAGAAGTTTTATACCTGATATTTCAATACATCAGTAGTGCTGTTAAGCTCAGCAGCACTATCCTTCAAAAGAGATAGCACATCTTTCACATCTTTAGGACCTGCAAAAAATGCGGGTTAAGCATTCATAGCCCTAAATAATATCCAATCTCAAGCCCTACAAGATAGCCCAAAAGAAATTTTATTTTAAAAATGCATATTCTTTCTTAATAAAAAACAGCAGATAATTTTAGAGGATCAGCAAGCACAAAATAAATGTCAACAAATAAGTTAAATAACCTGACACAAATTGCAAACGAGAACCCAGAACTTGCAGCATAGGAAAGAATATGAAGCAACCATAAGGGCCACCTGACTGATTGAATATTCTAAACCTTTTGAATATATAAAATAAAAGAGACTTCAACAAGATAAAATGTGTCCATCACTCCATCATTACCAGAATAAAGAAGCAGACGAAAAACTCAAGCTTATAAGCCAATTCTGACAGCTGAATCAGAAGCTTACTTGTGCGTACAACCAGAACAGAAAGTACAAGGCAATGAGCCAGGATGTGTCTTTCTCTGCTAACAACGGCTTTACGCTCAACAACTGCTCCTCGAGAATCGATAAGAAAACGTTCAGCACTAGGTCCACCTTGTCCAGCTGGTTCTTCACGACTCAGTTCCTATAATTGGTGGATAAAAATTCATCAAACAAATAATAAATAATAAATTGGGGGGTAAAAATATTAACAGATTAATAGATCAGCTTATACAAACAAAAAAAGAAAGGTTGTTTTAGGCCCTGACATGGAAAAGAATGCAAGCAGTGATGCGTCACCAGTGTAGAATACCGTACAAAAGGAAGAAAGCATATATGTAGTAACATTCATACAAATTAAAGGAGCAGCAAAATACTGTTAATCTGGCAAGTCATCTGACTTGACGCTACCTCCCTTACTGATGGTGATAAAAGGGCACACACAAAATACAACCAAAAGATATTAATACTTGGATAAACCAAACAAACCCAAAGAGCTTCCTTGCCCAATCTCCCACCAAGCTCCAGAAGAGAATGACTTGTTTTTGGCCAACAAAACCTAAAGCCTCTGACAAGAAATATTTACTGAGTGCCTTGCTACAATGAGGTGAGGTATAATTTATAGTCCAAGTCCTCCCTAAATCACCTGTCACCACTCTGACAGCTTTGATTTACTTTCCATATGATCCACACTCCCCAGTCCCCATATCATCCCAGCTAACACACTTCACCCTATTTGAAAATACATTAATCTTTGGCCTAACAACTACCCGTGGTGAAAGATCAAAGTTTGTAATGTGTAAACTTAACTATAGTAAAAACTCACTGCAAGAAGCTTAATAGTCCAAATCAGAGTACATAATAGAGGCCAGAACAATGCTGGAACTTAAGCAGCCTTGTTCATGCACTTTAAGGACTAGTGAAACCAAAAGGCAATCTGCTTTGGGTATTGCAAAGCATTATTTCAGACAGAAGTGGGAACAGAAATGAAGTTTGAACGGGTAGCCAACTGCAGATGAAAAAGCCATGACGTAAGAATCTAAGAACTAATTCTCACGGCTCCAGATGTAAAAGGAACCAACTCCAAACTGAATCCAAAAAGAAGTCTGAACAGGCACAATATGGGAAACGTCATAAATGTAATTTCAAAGGTCAAACCTTGATCAGAGAAATCAAACGCTGTCGAAGCCCAGCATTTATAATATCTTCCAAATATTTCTGAACATCAACCACTATATCATCTTGGAAACCCTGGTCAAGTACAACGGCCTGAAGGGAAGCCGAGATCATATCATTAAAGTGGAAAAAATCATGGATAGAAGGAAGCAGACTGAAAATAAATAAATATATATATATATATCCAAGCAAACAACAATCATATATACGAGGAAAGAGAGTTACCCTCAGAAGTGTGTGTAAAGCTGTAATTAGATCTCTTCTCTCTGTATACCACAGCCCTGTAGCCAGGCGCAAAATATCCAATGGTTCTCGTCCGAGTATGCCCCACTATTAGATGATGCAATGCAAATTTATGTCAGCAACAACAAATTTGAGAAAAGCACCACAGGAAATGTCATGTGTCCCCTCCCCCCACAGGCAAAGAAAGAGAGAAATTTACCTCTTGATTTGTGGAAACAAGCAATCGCACACATTCAATTTCATTGAGATGAAGATCTTCACTTAACTTTAATGCCTGAAGAGCAGTAACTAACACAATCAGGACAAGAGGAAATAGGAAACAGCACCGAAACACCCCAGGCTTATAAACAATTCGCAGGTTCAGTTAACTGATTCTATCATGATGTGAATTTCATAGGGTGCATAGTCTCCTGATCAAGAAGAGATGGTCCTCCTTCATCCTCTTGAGTTGGGTTTGACTTGCAATATGATATTACTTCAGTAAATGTTTCTCTAATGACTAGGTGAACTAGGAAAGCGAGGATCCTCTTGTCAAAAATGATTACAAGGATGAATGATCTCTGTGTTACAAACAAAAGGTATACTTAGTGATCGCTCTCATATAGCATATCTACCTACAGCCAAATGTTAGTTCTTTATCCTCCTAAAAATGAAACTAATCATTTGGCAAGAAATCTAAACGGGTTTCTAAAAATGATCATTACTCCAAGAAAAGAAAATCTAAGAAAGAACTTTACTACAATAACCTAGTCAAATTGCCATGCATTCGTTTGATCAAAGTATTGCCTTCAACTCTAAATTGGCAAAAAAATCCCCTTCACATAATGCAATTCCATTAAAAATCACACAAATCAAATCACATTGTTAGCTGAAAACATAAATAATCCTGGAAACAAGTAGGCAGAGAGTGGAAAACTAACAATCTGAACATCCTGATCATCGAGCGAAACAGGAGTGGAATCAGGAAGCCTGACTTCTCTCGACTGCACCTCAGAACGGTCTGCCGGCCTCGGAGGCTGCGCATTTGAACAAAAAACAAACCTCTCAGTCCACAGCAGCACATGAAAAATACTTCCTAAACCTAAAAACAGCATCCGCAAAAACAAAATAGAAAAGGGAATTGAAGATTGAGAAGGAGAGAGAGGCGGGAGTAACCGGAAAAGAGAGAAGATTCTGAAAAGAAGGGAGGGAGTTGCGAATGGCGTAAAGGAGCTCAATTCGCTGGGAGGGGGAAGGGGAAGTGGAGCCGAGGAGAGCAGACTCGATTGTGGACAGAAGCTGCTTGGAGGATACCATTGCTGGGAGCTGAATATGCCAGAGCTATGGAAGTTGGAACCCTAGGAGAGAGAAAGTCGACAGGGTATGGTATCGTATCAAACGAGGGCGGAGGAATGAAGGGCGGGAAAGAGGGGCAGAGGGCGGAGAGAGTACTACGGGAGCGAAGGGAGAGAGAGGTGTTTCGAAAACCCTGTCTCTGTGACGGGGAGAGGGGAGAAAGAAGGTTTTTTAACTCGACCCGATCTTTAACGGGTTTGGGTTTAAGCATTCGGGACCCATTTTTCGGTCCACAAAAATGGATTCGAGTTGAACTTTCCATATAATTACAGTTGTTATTCGAACCGAACGAGATAAGTATTGCTTGTTCATATTCAGTTCATTTAGAATATGAACGAGCTCGAGCCGAGCCTAAATTTTTACTCAAGCTTAAAAATGTGCTCATATTCGGCTCGTTTAGGAAATGAGCGAGCTCGAGCCTAACTTTTTTCGAGCTTTAGGCAATTCTACTTGTTCATTATACAATAACTTAAGGGAAATTTTAGAAATTTTGTAAAATTCGAGCTTTTCGAGTTCAATTCGAACGAGTCAAGCTTTGGATTGAGTTTAAAAATGTGCTCATACTCGGCTCGTTTAAAAAATGAACGAGCTCGAGTCGAGTTTTTATCGAGCGAGTACGAGTCAAATTCGAGCTACTCGTGTTCACATAACACCCCTATCCATAATGCAAATTTTCGTTATACGGTATTTATTTATTTTTTATTAGGTAAAACTTCCAGCTCAAACAAGCCTGAAGCTCGAGATCGAGGCGGACGGATTAACCGTCAACGTACAACATACGTACAAAATACACAACAAACATAGATGAAAGAACAACCCAAAGAACTCATATAAACCAAAATGCATTGGAGGAGTCGAGGGAGATCCAAGGCGAGCCACGAATGTCGAGAACACGGGAGAGTGTGAGGACTCACACGGCGTCTCGACGTCGAGAAGGCGGAGGACAGTAACCCACCATCGGAAAGGGCGAAACCTGGAGAAGTGTGAATCACCGACGTTGCCCTCACCTAGATGAGGGATCTTCAAAGATCACGAACACAAAAACGATCCTCTAGATCATACAGGACGCCCGATACTCCAACCCAACTCGAAACTAAACGCATCCATGCCAAAGCAACGATCCAACGCCAACAGAGGGAACCATTACAGGCCAAAAGGGAAAGATCTAAACATCAAACGAAAATTGTGTTCAAACTGCCGGAACCAAACAGAAAGTCCGGTAGGGATTATTATAACTATTAATATTAAGATAATTTTTCAAGTTCTTTTGGGATTTTGATCCAATCTTTTTAGGATTTTTGTCAAACCCTTTCGGGATTTTTGTCAAACCCTTTTGGAATTTCGTCGTGTATATAAATATATATATATATATATATATATACACACAGTATAATGAAAGAATGAAAAAAACAAAGCCGATGAAAGGACACCCCAACCCCGGAAATGATTAAGGGTCAGAAGATCCCAATGGAGGGACAAATTGATTGCTCTAATTCTTCTAGCAATGTTGGTTCTGTTTTACAAAAGATCCCAATGGAGGGACAAACTGTATGCAATTTACCACAAACTGACTCTCTAAATGTTGTTCAAAAGATCCCGATGAAGGGACATCAAAACTTGCATAATATAACCAATGATTCTACACAAAGACTGCCTGAACATTTGAAATATCCCAAAGTATTTTTGGGTATTTCAGTTTTAATGAAAATAAATAAAATAAATAAATTCTCTTTATATTAAATTATGTGAAATAAAATTGAATTTAACTTGTAATAGTTAACATAAAATATATAATATAAAGTTTTAGAATAATCATATGATTCTAAGAAAAATAAAATTAATTAACTTATAATAAATAAAATTTTCTCAAATAATATTTATATATTATTTACGGGTAAATTAGTAGGTAGTTAGTTATATATGTACTCATCTGGACAAATATATACTTATACGTACCACGTCTTTTTTTTCGGTCCATATGTGCAAGTGTAGCCAAATCAAAAAGCTAATCACGTACAGTATCTTCTCCTCCGAAATCACGGGCACACAGAGGGGATCTCTTGCCTTCAGTACGAGCCTACGATTGCGTCAATCAGGGAGAAGATTATGGAAAGCTGAAGATCACATTGCAGGCTACCCATACGTACCACACAATCGTCATTTAACCCTCTTAATTACCCTCTTCTGCTGCTCAAAAGAACCCAACAGTACACACGTTGCTCCGCCCGTTGCATCTTCGCTCGACCACAAATCCGGCGACCCCAAGGCCTACGACCACCACATATACGCTCTATAACCACCCAGGAGACGACCTTGAACGCCCTGACACAGCAGATCGTTGGGAAGTGACCGGAATCGCCGCCGGAAGTTGCTGCCGAACAATGTTCGACAGCCCACCTGTCGGGCCTTTCCACCGCCACCACAGTGCTCCGACGCCTTCTATTTCAACATCTACGTGCTCTCTGCATCACTGACTATCGACCCCAACTTTTCCTCTTGCCCAGAAACATTTGGAGGCGCTCACACTACAGCCCCGAAGTTGACTGGTGAGCAGTTTTTCTGCTGTGCAGAAAAACGTGTTTTGTGTTCGTTTTTCTTTCTTTTCTTCAACCCAAGGGTTGTTGACTCATAAAAATCCTTCCTTTACAGATCCATACCATACCAAGGGATTGTCAACTCGAAAATTGGACGTTTTCGAGTCCCGTTTGGGTAAGATCCGCTCTGTTCCTCGCGTTTTCTCGAGTTTTGATTGAGCCGACGACCTTACACTAATCTTTATGTCATCTTGAATCAGTTGGCATTCATTTAGGCTCCTGAGATTTCTTGGTTTCAAATTTAGGTTTCTTTCGGAAGAAATCAAGGGTAAGTTTTCACTTTTTAAAAGTTACGGGGCCGTTTCCGTAATTTATGAAAAGTTACTGATATCCTTGTATAAATCTGTAAAATCTCAGGTAGCATAACAAATTATTATCCTCAGCCTCGTTGAACCATTTCGTCGAGTTAAGGCAAGTGGTTTGGTCCAATTAGTGCATTTCTGCAATTTCGTGCCTTTTTCAATTACTGTTCTTTGTGTCATTTATAAATTTCATGCTATTAGTTCATGATAAATATGCAAGTTAGATCAGTTTGTTGCTATTTATCAACACCTTAATCTCACATAGCATGACAACTCGGGTAACTATAATTTGATCCCGGTATTTGAGAAAATTATATTAAATGCCCGAACTTTCTCAAAGCATGATTTGTTCATTTTGTTTCCTTCATGCTAGTTAAGTATGATATATTATTGGTTTTGAATATCCATGCTTGTCAGTGATATTATTTCGTGCACCTTATATAGTTTTAAAGTGCACAACATGCCTTTTGTGGTCACCTAGGATGAAATTGTGAATTAATGTTAGTGTGTATTACTATTGCAGTATTATTATTGTTGAGTTGTATTAAATAAATGAAAAATGGTAAAGTCAGGTCAAGGTTGAGTATACCTAAACGTCTCATGAGATGCCCCTTCGAAATTGCAAATCTCTCGAATGGGTACACTACCTAAGGGTAGTAGGTCGTCTGCCCGTTATATGCGGCCGAGACCGGTATCATTTGTCCTAAGTAAATAATAACGTTGTGTATAATTACATTATTATTATTATCATCGTGATGTACATTATTTTATAAATAGGTGACCCATTTTCAGTGAAGTATATCATATTCTTTCCGTACTCGGAATGTGATTCCTTAGGGTTTTCGGACCCGCATCCCATTCAAACACTCGGTCCTTTTGGATCATCCTGTTATTTTATTTTATTTTAATTTATTCCAACGAGTCAGGTTCCACATAAATATTTACTCCTAATTTATATTTCTAGTCTACAAGCACCAATACCCTTTTATGGTCAATGGGTGGTAGACGGAGTCTTGGACATTTTACTTTCTGTCATTTGCTAGTCGTAAAAAGACTAACCGTCCTATTTTTCTTCCCTTGGACGGCTGGGGTCCCTGGTTTGCATACTATACCTCAGCCACTAATCCGCAGGTTTAGATAAACGGTCTTGATGCGCCGAAGAATAAAGAAGTCTAATATTTTTGTTCAAGTTTTGTTTTAAGGTATAAATTCCTAAAATGTATTGTATTAAAGTTTATTATTTCCGCTGTAACTCTTTTAACGATATTTCCGCTGCTATTATTTAAACTACTTAAATATTAATATTGGACCCGTTACTTTGGGTTACTTTATTTTAGATGATTGATTTTTATTTAAGTCTTCCGCTAATTTCATATCTATTATAATTTACTTTATATCATCTTGTTTATGGGAGCATGGTTGCATGTCCCTATAAACCTAAGGCGGTTACAAGGACATTAAAGTCCGAGTAATTGTTGGCGCTGCAACATCTCTTCATTGTTCTAAGAAGGGGTGTTACAACATGAACCACTAACAGCATTGGTTACTAGTTCTGCAAATGAGACCCTGAAAACTCCTCTTCCTGATGCTGCTAGTGCAGTTAATGTGGGTGTGCCTATTGCTGAACTGAATGTTGTTTGCCTTCCTAACTCCAGCTCTGTTATAACCTCGGTTTTGATTGTTGCTGGTAATGGTCCCCCTAAAAAGCAGACTATGCAACAACCTATCCTCCTTACCCCTCTGCACAATCTAACCCCATAAATTATAGCCCCAACCCTGAGCCAACTCCTACAGAAGCTTACAGAAACTCCTCCATCACACTAGAAGGGCACCCTAAGCCTGCAAACCCCCTGAACACTACCCAAGTGCAAGGTGTATGGGCCTCAAACCCAATCATTACAGGAAGGGCTGCAAAAGCAAGGGGCTTCAAGCTGTCATACCAGAAGTCCGGAGAGGGTGATGTGGTGAAGGCTACCAAGAGTGACTGCTTAACTTTAGAGGAAGCTTGGGGTTTTGCTTTGGTGGGGTACGTGGTAGGAAGATTTCCTGGCTTCCAAACTATTGGGAAACTGAAGAAAACATGGCCAAAGCATCAATACAATGCACAAGGAGGCTGGTTTATGTTCAAGTTTTTCAGTGAGGAAGATAGGGATGCAGTGCTAATGAAAGCTCCATTCACAGGCCCAGGCTATACCCCCTCTCTTGAAATGTGTCCCTAAACGATTTACCTTTGACAAAGCCTTGTTTTCCAGTTTACCCATTTGTATCAGAATACATAAGCTACCCACTGAATTTTGGACTCTAGGGATGTTACAAAAGATATCTTCGAAGATTGGAGACCTCATTATGACAGATGGCTACACATAACATAGAACAAAACAACTCTATGCACGAGTGTTAGTCGACATGGATTGCTCCAAGGAGTTAAAAAACATGGTGAATATTGAATTTGATGATGCTCTTGATCATCTTTGCTTCATTGAATACGAGAATCTCCCTCCAAGGTGCAACAGATGTAACACTTATGGACACGAGACAAACAAATGCCCTGCAGCTAGGAGTCCTACTATTGATAAAGGTAAAAGGAGTGTCAATGACAAGGGAGGTTCTTCACAACAGCTTTCTTCTAACCCTCCTCCTCATCCCACCCCTCACCAATCCTCTTCACTTCATAACCCCCCTCCTCCCCCTCCTCCTATCTCTGGCCCTGATCCCTCCCCTTCTACCTCTAACATCCAAAATATTCACCCTCCCCCTCCTTCTGGTCAACCTGTGATCAACCAACCCCCTCCTCAATCCAATGATCCTCCACCCCACCCTCTTTTTGTCCCATTACCTCCCAATCCCCCTCCTCCTCCCCCCATCTATCCTTCAGCTCATGTTGATGATCCCACTCTCTCTCACTCTTCTCTTAGCTCCTCAAAAGCTCACCAGACCAAACATACATCTAGATCATCATTTTCCCTCTCCCCATCAACCATAGATAATGTCAAATCTTCTCTCTTCTCACCCTTAAACAGAATCCATCAAACCTACCAGAGAAAGAAAGCCTCCCTCCCTCCTCCCCTACGAGCCATTGACCTCCAAGGAACACAAGCACTGTACAGAGAAGCTTCTAAAAGGCATGAGATGGAAATGAGGAATATTGAGAGAAGAAAAGATGCAGATTTTAAAAAGAAGAAAAAAAGTCTCCTTTGCAGAACAGAATAGATACCAAATCTTAGTAGAAGAGGAACAACATGAAGGGGAACAAGACAAAGTTAACATGGAACAAGAGGTTCTTCTCATCACAGATGGTACAAATAGCAGCCAAGAGGAGAAGAATATCTCAAAAGATAAGGGAAAGACAGCTCAGAAGCAGGTGTCACAGGAAGGAGAACAAATTGAAGTAAGAAGAAGTTGTAGATTGAACAAAGGTACAACTCAAGCTCCCCAAACTTCAGAGAAGCAACTAGATTCAAAAGGAAGTAACATTGACTTAGAAGGAGATGGCATTGAGAGAGAAGACAAGGAGATGGTCTTAGGGCTCACATATTGGCCCGTAAAAGGATGTGAAGGAGGACAGATGATAGATAAAGGGCCAAGCACCCTTTCAAAAAGGAATAGATGATAATAGTATCATGGAACATAAGGGGTTTAAACAGCTCCCCTAAGCAAAAAGTTGTTAGACAGTTCTTGAAAGCGAAGAATATTGCATTCATTGGTATTTTGGAAACTAAATTAGATCACAACAAATTGAAAAGTATTATGCAAAAAGGCTTCAGCCAGTGGAGATATTTGCATAACTTTGATCATAGTAATGCTGGGAGCCTGGGAGAATTGTGATAATCTGGGATCCCTTGAGGATGGATTTTCAGCATAAAAGATCGACAGATCAGATGATAACTGGACAGGTAAAATGCAAGATCACAGGGAAAGCTTTCGAGCTGGCACAGGTTTATGGACTCCATACAGTGGTAAAAAGAATGGCACTTTGGAATGACTTAATCTTAGAAAATAATATCAGACAAGGACCTTGGTTGGTACAAGGTGATTTCAACGCTACCATGAGATCATGTGAGAGAGAAAATGGAGCTACAGTAACAGCCTATGAGATTGCTGATATGTGGGATGTTTGTGCTCAGCTAGGGTTACGAGATGCTAGGAGTGTGGGACAAGAACATACATGGTTTAAAGGGAGCAAATCCACAAAGATAGATAGGGTCATGGTGAATGGTTGCTGGGAGACTACAAACTATTATTGCAAAGCAAATTTCCTCCTTCCAAAGGCTAACTGTGACCACTGTCAGGTGCTGGTTGAAGTCCTAGAATAGAAACAGAGGAAAAAAGGCCCTTTTAAATACTTCATTATGTGGGGACAACATGAAGACTTCCAACAGATTATAAGGGAGAACTGGAATTACAGTGGAGGGGGCTCTGAACAATTCTTATTATGTAAAAAACTCCAAAACCTTAAGAAGCCCCTAAGACAACTAAATTTGTCACAGTACTCTAACATTGATAACAGAGCAAAGAAGGCAGAGGAAGAGTATGAGAAGGTCTTCCAGGAATTAAGAGATGATCCAGACTCCACGGAACTTCTTCACACAATGGAGGGAACTAAGAAAAAGGCTACAAGAATGAGAGATGCAGAATTCAGATTTTATTCACAGCTTGCCAAGGCTAAACATACCTTCCAAGGGGACAAGTGAAGCTCATACTTCCATGGATTGATGAGGAAAAACATGAGAAGAAATCATATTTGTTCACTGATAAAAGAAGATGGCCTAGAAACACTATCATTAGATGAAGTGGCAGAACAATTTGAATCCTTCTTCAAAGGATTAATGGGGTCTAGAAGAAGCACTGCAGAGGTTGATCTGAGATATATAAGGGATGGAGGAGCCCTGCTCAAACAAGACAGACATAATGAATTAATCAAGCATGTTACCTCTGAGGAAATTAAAGAAGCTCTATGGGGAATTGGAGATGAAAAATCACCAGGGCCTGATGGTTTTACTTCGAAATTCTTCAAAGACTCCTGGGATATTACCGGTCATCAATTGACTAGTTCTTTACTTCAGGCAGTCTTCTCAAACAAACAAATCACACCTCTATTTCCTTAATTGCAAAATCTGAAAATGCTAGCAAAGTGGGAGATTTTAGGCCTATATCATGCTGTAATGTCACCTACAAAGTAATCACCAAGATACTTGCAGCTAGATTAGGCCCGGTTTTAAAAAGTCTCATATCCCCTGCACAAATTGGTTTTATAGAAGGGCGACCGATGAGTGAGAACATTATGTTACTCCAAGAGCTTATTAGAAAATTGATGTCTCTAAAGTAGCCATGTTGAAATGTATATTTTAGTTCCATATTCTATACACTTTGCATATTTCGGGTTGGGAATATGTCAAATTTATGTAGTAGATGCTTATTTGCCAGAAATAGAGATCTACATAAGTTTCTGTTTAATATTGCAGAATATGGAGCCATTTTGGGAGAAGACCAAGAAGCAAAGACGGGAGCCCAAAGCTCCTCAATATCGACAAGTTTTAGTCGTTATCGACAACACATGCCCGGGCACATCACTGATCGAGGAGCACCATGTCGGGAAGCCGAGGAACAAAGTTACCCGACTCTAGCACACTCCTCGATATCGAGTTGATTACTCGATATCGACAAAGCTTTGAAGACCTGCCCGGAGAAGAGGAAGAGAGAGCTTGATCGAGGAGCCGAAGACGAAGACAAGCCGAAGTCAGTATGTCCGAGCATGTCGAAGAGAGCTGCTCGACCAATCCAAGCCACACAAGTCGATGGAACTACCGTCCTCGATATCGAGTTACTTACTCGATATCGACAACACCTAGAACCACACTTCCGAGCCATGTCGAGCACCAGATACCCGAGACGCCGAGCCAAGCTGAAGTCGACGTCCGAGTTACTCGAGATCGAGTAAGTTACTCGAGATCGAGGAAAGATGTCCGGAGACCCGTTACGCGGTTTGAGAAGTCCTACTCGGATTGGGATTACTTGGGACTGAAGATTGCCGAGTTCTATCCAAGTCTATCAACAACTATCCATGGAGGAGGAGATTTATCCACTTGAAGATATTTTAGGATTTTAGATATAATTTCCTTTTAGATATAGATTTAGATAGAGATAGAGATATTCTATCCTTGAATAGCAAGGAGTAGAAGGCTATAAATAAAGCCCATGGGGCTGATTTTAGGGATAATCCAATTCACCAGTTAGAGAAGTAGTTCACAGAAAAGTTTTAGGAGTTCGAAGGTTTTAGGGTTTTGGCATTCAACGAAAGTTGGATTGCCGGGATTGTAAAGGCTTTGAATTTAGTTTAATGCAAGTTTCTTTTCGTACATCAATGTCTGAGGTTGCAATGAAGCGCGAGTAGTCTACCCACTTCTAGGGTTGGGGCGAGCCCGACGATAGCCATGCGTGTTTGAGGTAAAGATCCGACTTTTATCATGTTTTAAGCATCTGTTACTTGTTATGTGTTTATTACCCATCTAATGGAGGTCCATGCTAACAACTTGGATTGTAAACATAAAATCGGTAGAGACAATTAGGGTTTCTTGAAAGAGTTGTCTAATTTTTGGAAAAGGCGAAAGCTTGATCCTTTGATGCGATTCACATGATTATCTGTTTTATTTCTGCCTTATGCATGTGATAGAGCATATTTAGTGTTGCATAATAGATTGCATTTAGCATTATTTAGGTGTGAATATTGCATTTATTTAGTTGAATTTGCATTTTCACTTGTTGAGTTAGAAGAGGCGGAATCTACATGATTTTATGGTTTATTTTAGGAACAGTAGATTGGAGGTGAAATGGTAGTGAAAAGAGCGGAAACGAGTTAAAGAAGGACTTAGGAGCTGCTGGAGACGAAGAGGAGGAAGCTCGGAAGAATCGCAGGCCGCCCCGCAGTATCTATGGCCGCCCCGCGGCTCGAAGGAAGAAACGGAGGATTTCGCTGGTCGCCGGCCGCCCCGCGGCCTAGCCTTGCCGCCCCGCGGCCCTCGCAGATGCGGAACATCAATGCGGAATTTTATTAGGGTTTCATTAAGTTATTTTCGGCCGAATTCTTAGAAACTATTTAAGGCTTTTCTAGTTATTATTTTCAGTCACCTTATGCACTTTACACCATTGTTGAGAGCGCCGTTGAGCATGAGCAACTAAACTCTCGAGGTTTCGCCTACAGTTTGGATCTTTGATTGTTGAATTGTGAGTTTCTTAATCTAGTTCTTATTCCTATTGCAATGTTTTGACTTCCTTGTGCTTAATTGCTTGAATGTGTTTTATTCTCTCTGGCCTGGCCGACTAGTTAGAGTAGATTCATTCAATTGCTAGGGTTTTGTAGATTCCTCGTAGTGAACCTTAACCCAAGTGGCAATCATATCCCTTTAGGACTCGTAGGACTAATTGGATGTGTAGGAAGTTGAATACATGTTGAATATCGACTCGTAGCTTGATATTATGTGTACCTTGGTTAATTCATAATCTTAATGCTATCTCTAGGTTGAATCTTAACCGTGTTAGGGTTATTTAGAGATAAGGGTTGCTAGGACTCGTAGGACTAGTAATTTACCTAAGATCTGGACAAGGACATTGATAGGAAAAGACAAGAACTAGAGGTTGAAACAAGGATCGAATTCATCAATCGAAGTGATAAATTGTAGGTGAACCTATTTCCCTCAACTGAATTTTACAATCAATTTACTTTGTTTGCTTGCTTCTGCTTTGCTAAAAGGCAGATCTTTTCACACTAAAAACTCCCCCTTTTTCTCTCTTAGCAATTATAATTAGACTTGAATTTGATAGATTTCCCTGTGGATCGATCTCTTACTTGCATGCTATACTAGTTAGTGAGTTTGAGTATTCTTTGGCAAGAACAACGACAGGTTTTCCTCTTGTCAGCATGCTTGGTTATCGTTGTCGCAAACCCCAATCTTGGAAGACTTTTACATAAAGTTTATTTCGAGAATCCCAAAACTCTTGTTTTTATTTTGTTTTGCTTTCTGTCTTACTCGATCTCGACCAACCCTGGTCGATCTCGAGTTACTGATTCTCGATCCCAGATCGCTGTAGCTTCTGTGTGCAGGTCCTCGACAAAGCCAACTCGACGTCAGCAACCCTACTCGATCTCGAGTAGCCCTAGTCCCTGTGACTGCTGCTGCGCTGTTCGACTTGTCCGATCTTTTGTCGACTAGCCCTAGTCGAGATCGAGGACATCTGTGGTCGACTTCTGTCCGTGAGATTTCTCCGCTGCCTAGGATCCGCTGACACGCTTCCTCGTGGATCGATCCTGACTTCCCACTACTGCATCGAGAGGAAGTCTTGTAATTATTTGCAAGGGACGGAATCTGGTTTGCTTTACTTTACTTATATTTTATTTGCAATCTCGATTTCCTCCTACAACAAAAATACACTAGAAAAAGAATTAGTCCCAGATGTATCCTAAACCTTGACCTAAAGAAAGCCTATGCTACTATATCTTGGGATTTCATTGAACAAATGCTAATCCACCTCAATTTCCCTTGGCTGTTTGTAAAATGGATCTTAGAATATGTATGCACTACATCCTTTTCTGTCAACATTAATGGCTGTTTGCAGGGCTACTTCCTAGGCCAAAGAGGATTAAGATAAGGGGATCCCATCTCTCCCCTACTGTTTGTATTGGCAGTGGACTACTTGTCAAGGGTGTTGAAGTGTAAAACAATGCTACCATCTTTTAAATTCCACCCTAAATGCGGATTATTGCAGATCTCTCACCTTGCCTATGTAGATGATCTTGTTTTACTATCCAGAGGCGACAAATGTTCAATCTCAGTGCTCCTTGATGCCCTAGATCACTTCTCAGTAGTGTCAGGACTAGAAGTTAGCCCAAATAAATCCTCCTACTTCTTATCTGGTGCAAAGGAGGAAGATAGGGCTTATTTGGCAACAAGATCAAGCTTTAGCCAAGGAGTATTTCCCTTCAAATACCTGGGGATTCCTATCTCTTCAGGGAGGTTAACTCTATCAAAATTCTCCCTATTCCTTGAAAAAATCCTAACAAATATTAGCTATTGAAATGCCAAGACTTTATCTTATGCAGGAAAGGTGGAACTTATCCGAGCAGTACTTCAAGGAATACAAGCTTTTTGGTTTTCAATTCTCCCCTCCCCGTCCACTCTTATACATAAGATAAATAGTCTTTGTGCAAAGTTTTTATGGAAATCACATAGGATTAGGTGGAAAGACGTCTGCCTACCAAAGGATGAAGGAGGGCTTGGATTGAAAGATCTCAAGAGTCGGAACTCAGCCTTCCTTTCAAAGCTCCTATGGGAGATCCTAAGGAAGAAAGACAACCTTTGGATTAGGTGGATCCACCACCAGTACATACAACAGGGGAGTATATGGACTTGGAGTGTTCACAAAAACATGACTCTCCCCTAATTAAGAAAATAATGTCCATTAAAGATGAGTTGCTGTCATTTTCAGGTTCTGTGGAAGCAGCTACCCAACTCTTACAATCTTCGGCTCAAGGAGGAAAATACAGGGTAAATGCAGCTTATGAACACTTCAGAAGAAAGGCTCAAAGACCCCCGTCGAGCTCAGTGGTGTGGGACAATGCAATACTCCCTAAACACGCTTTGATCTTGTGGCTTGCAACTAAAAGGAGGCTAGCCACAAATGATCTCATCAGGAATAGGGAAGTTGATCTAAACTGTCACTTCTGTAACCAAGCAACTTAATCTCATGAACACCTATTTTTTGATTGTAACTTCTCCTCAAATGTCTGGTCTCAGGTTAAGAGTTGGGTTGGCATTTGGAGAAGGATGAACTCCCTGAGTAGTGGCCTAAAGTGGATGAAGAAAGAAGCTCGAGGTAGATGTTGGCAATCCAAAGCTAAAAGGATCTCTCTAGCAGCAACAATATATTACTTATGGAAATCACGCAATAAGAAGGTGTTTGAAGGCATTGCTAAAAGCCCCGAAGAGGTCACCAAATTGATCAAAATTCATGTATACAAAGTGCTCAGCCACAACCACTCCCTGCACTTCAATGTTGCTGATACTTTACAACAAGGACTAATACCAAGTCTCGGTGAACCATCTACAAACTCAAGTGAGCAAAGACAAGATATATGCAGGTTGTTTTTTGCTTATAGGCCCGAATAGAATATGGTTACCCAATTTTTGTAAACCAAACCATCGCTTTATTGGGTTTATTTAATGGTTCTAGATGTGCTAAGGTTGTGCTAGGATAAGACCCTTGATGGCCGAGCCGAAGGGGGTCTTAGTCTTTCACAACCTTAGGGTGCGGGTCCGACTTCTGATAGCCATGGCTTGAAGAGATAGGAGTCGCACCGAATCTAGTGTTCAACACACCTTATTGATCGGGATCCCTTACAAACGGATCTCATGATTTTGATGCTCCTTACTAGCGGCTCTAGACCACCACTAGACCACTAGGAACTCACATGTAAATATTCCTTTAAAGTTTAATATATTAACCCTTAAAATAAATAAATAAAATGATTAAGGGTCAACTTGCACAACACGGATTAACTTTTTTGATTGATTTATTTTTATTTTAATTATTTTTTTCCACCAAGCTTGCATAGCAAGCCAGACCATTTGCAGTGGCGGAAATTCTAACACACCGAGGAGCTAAGGGAAGAGTCACCGGAGGCCGGCCGACACCCCTATTTGATTCTAACTCTTGGGGATTTATATAGATGATCTTCCATTTGTTTATAAGTCCCCTAGGGGATTTATATATGCTGAACAAGGCCAGAACATCGATGACAGAAACCCAAACTCGCCGGAGATGGTCAACGACGAGATGGTCAACGACGCTCAATAAAGATCGACCCTCAAGAGGGAGAAGAAGCTCCTAGACTCGAAAGGTCACGGACGCCGAACCCACCAGAGTGGAAGAGAAAGGACTTAAATTGGAAAATAGATTGGGGATTTTTTCGGATTGACTGCAAATCCGAAAGTCAAGGAGTAATTGGCGGTGGATGACGCGGAGAGAAGGACTGGAAAGGAGCCGCCGACTCCGAGCAACCCCGATGTCACCAGGAAACATCATCACCGAGAGGCAATAGTGAATAGAGTTCCGAGAACGGGATGGAGGCTTTGGCTTCTAGCTATGGTGGTAGAGGATGGAATTGACGAAAGGTGTCCACAGAGCACCCCTATACACAATCCGAAGAAGGATCGGTGTTGACTAATGAAAGATGCAAACCCAAATCAAGGATTTTTTCCCTCAAAAGAGGGGTTTTCTCAAAGTTCTTTCTCTCTCTCCGTTATACGATATTTGTCTTGATAAACTTCATTGTTGCATTTTACGCACATTTTTTTTATTGTGAAAGAATTCGGGGGAGTGAATCTCTACCCGATAGCATCCTTGCGGATGAGGTCCAAGAGACCTGGATTATTTGAGATGTCGGATCCCCGGGCAGGGTGGCAAAGGTATGATGGGATGGGTACTTTACTGGCCAGGTCCGCTCATGAAAAAGGGGGCGAAGTAGGAGAGGGATATGCCACTTGGCATTCTTTGGGGCCCTTTATATCTTTCTGCATCTATATTATGTTCTGTCAAAGCATGCCTTGAGTGTCAAATTTTTGTACTGCATTAGAGCATCTTTATTATAAGTATAGTGTATGTGTATGCTTGCTTGCGGGACAGAGTGCATTGGGGGGACTCGGTCTGACCCCGCTCGCACAAATTGTTTTTAGGTATGCTTGCTCTATATTTCTATGGCGTGGGAAAACCTTCTGGGCAAATGCGAAGAACCTGTCTAACCCTACTAACTTTGCTAAAGGCTTTATTGAATCTATGGTTTATGGATTTGGTTTTGACCCGGCTTCGCCATGGCAAGTTGTACTTTAATTCCGCTTTCGCATTTTCGTTCAAATGAATTTCCGCGACTTAGTCTTTAGGACAGGTTCACGATACCCAATGACCCTTCGAACTCCCTGTTGAACAAAAATGCGCGATATAATTGTACAACACATTTTATTTAATTTATAATATTTGAGTTCGACCCCTTTTGGTTATCCTCTTGATTCGAAGTCATATCGATACCAAGATTTTGGTGTTTTTGGTGATTTGGGCTGCACCCGAATTTTAACGGGTTGCCTACGTATCTCTTGGAAGAGAATCAAGCCTCACATAGTTCAGAGTGTTTGAGTATGTGTGTTTTACCCCTTTAAAGGTTTTCATGCATCATTGGATCGTATCGGGACCCACCTTCTCGAAAGGGTAGTCCTAATATAACTCACACTATTATGTGCATGAGATTTTTTCGTGTATCACCCGAATAAATCGAGCACACCTTCTTGGAAGGGTTTCTCGACTTAACGACTATCACTTACACGGAAAATCATGTGTATTTAATTTAGATTTAATTTTAACCCCATTTTCATCTTAAAAGTGAATTTAGGGATTATCGACTGTACCCGACATATTTTGAGATTTAATATCGGGTTACCTACGTAGCCGTTTTTATGGCATCAAGTCTTTACGTAGTTCTTTTATTTTGAAGCCGTTTGATTTAATTTGTAACCGGTGACTGAATTCGGAATATTTAGAATTTTATACCGAATTTCCTACGTAACTCGTAAAAGAGTATCAAGTCTATACGTAGTTCTCAAGGAAAACAAATTTGATCGTTTGAGGACCGCGTGATTGAACCCGATGAGCTATAGCTTTGTACCGGGTTTCCTACGTATCTCTTGGAAGAGAATCAAATCACTCGTAGTTCCTTTCCAAACCAAGTTTATATTTTATGAAACTCGATTTGAGGTTTTGACTCCGTTTTTTTTTGTTTATGAGTCGGTTTGAGATTGACCCGTTAGAATTAATCGGCAAAGAATATTTGAAGAGTTTAACGAGTTTAATTTTATATTTTGATCAAACTCAAATTCTTAAGGAGAGGGCGATAGTCGATAGACAAGCCAACACCTTTGAGGGCATCGATACGCGGACACAGGAAGACACCGCCAATTAGGTATGCTCAGTCTCTCCCAGAAATTTTCCTCGAATCCGCTCTTTTAGCTTAGTGCCGAGATGATTTGTACCCCAAGCTTTGAATCCCTTCCTTCATCTACCTTCAATGGGATGCTCATTTTTCAGTTTTGATTGATTTCTTCCATGACCTATAATTTTAGGGCTTTTGGATTTAGGGCGATTGACGGAGGGGGTAACAAATTCAGTGCTCGGAAAGTTTGAAGAGGCACTAGGGAGAGTTCGACCCGGGACAATTGAAAGAACGGAGAGTTTGAGCAGGTTGGTCTAACCTTCCCTTTTGTCCTTTATATACAGTTTTGTTTATAATCTTAGTTATAGGCTGAATAGAATTTGAACGTATGAATTTGAGAATTATCAGTTTGCATTCATATATGCTTCTTTTTGTTTTTTTTTATAGTTCCCTTTTTCCAGATTTGAATCAAGTCTATCAATCCGCTGGTTACAATTTGTTACTTTGTTTTCTTTTTGGTAACCAACAGCTGACTGATTCCTGATTCCTGATCCCATGTTTGCATTTCCATTCATGGTTAAGTTCTGGTCCGAGGGCTATGTGATAGTTTAGGCAAAAGCATCTTTTTTTTTTAGAAAGAACACAGAAACTTTTATTGTCTAGCCTCTGTTAGGTTTTCCAAAGGGCCACTGTTGCCTTCCTTTATTGGCTTAAGCCTGATTTTAGCAAAAAAATTTGCCATAGTTTCGCCATGGTTTAGGCGATTTTGAGATTCCAAAACCCATACCATATGCTTAAAACAAATATAACTGTACAAAGCCATATCGTTTTGCATAGGGGGGTTTTGGAATCCATTGAAACTACCTTGATTTCCTCTTCCTCTTGTTGCTGGAGAAACCTTTGATTGAATTTGTATTGCTTTTCTTTGCTTGATGCGTGTGTGGATTCAATGCTCTCTTTTTTCACTCTCTCTGTGTCCAGTAAAAACAAAAACTGATGCCCCACCTTAGCTTTTTATAGGGAGTAATGGGAGCAGTTACCTAGCCTCAACCCACTCCCCCACTTTCCTTCCTTCATATAGTTTTTTCTTATAGTAAAACTGCAGAAGTAACTGCATAACTGTGCAGTAGATGAGTAGAGTAGTTGAAAATATTTTTCAACGTGTTTTTTTTTTCTCTTTCATAGCTGTCATAGCCTGAATTTGGGCTGGTTTTTCCAGGCCTTTCAAGCCTTTCTATGAATTTATTAAGGGTTGTATACTTGTATTCTCAGCCCATTTGAGTTGCATTATTTATATGCCATGTATAGTTAACATTATTGTTTATTCTCTTTCTTTTCAGCTTGAGCCTTTGCTTACGGAGGCCTGCAAAGAGGCTGCATTTGGAACTTCCACAAGCGACTTTTTGTAGAAGTTGGTGAGCTCTGGACACTCGTTCAACGTATTAGGTTTCTCCACTTGTATCAAGTTTTGTAAGACATATAGAATGCCCCCAAATTGTAATACATTTGTTTGATATGTATATAATAACTCGATACACTTTTTTTGAATAAATATGTAATTTTGATTGAATATGTTTGTCGTGAAATTTCACCCCCGAACAGTTGCCCCCGAACTTTGAATTTGTAAGAACCCCGTCGAACACATTCAAAGTTCGTTTGCATCTTTTGATTTCTAACTTGATGAACACTCTTTTAGGTTCTCAAAATGGATGCTTATGGGAATAGTCAGCCTCAAAGAGCTCTGGGAACTGATGGTCGGGAACTTGATCACGGTCCTATTTATCCTAGGTCCCACTCAATTCGAGAAATTGCTGTTTGTAGACAATTCCCCTCACTGAAAACGTGGATGAGAAAAGAGGACACTTTTCATGGTAGATTGCGATTCCTTCGTGATGATGATAACGGTTGTGTACAAACCACTAAAGATTTCGGTAAGAGATTTACTGGTATCTTTCTGGATAAAGTTCAGGCTGGCGAGCACCCAACCAAGCTCCCTCTTGATGGGGAGTTTTATCCCGTGCTAAAAAATTTATTGGAGAAGAGATTAAACTGGGGATCAGATTTCGCTTTTAAAGGCCTAGCCACTTTCATGCCTTTTTTGATGGAATGGACTGAGGAGATGAGAGAGCAGCATGAAGGCATATTACGTCAAGCTGGTATTTATGGCCTTGTAGCAATTTCACGCTTTCCCCACATGTACAACAAAGATGTCTGGAGAGCCTTTTGTGAGCTTTGGAGTCCATTAACGAACACCTTACATCATGCAAATGGTGAACTTGGGATTTCTCTTCATGATTTAAAGCAGATTGCAGGTTTGCCGATTCTTGGTGAACCTTATGAGGAGTTCTTACCTCCAAACGAACAGCTATCTGACAGAGCTCAATTCCCTGACACCATCTTAGAGCTTTTGCGTGTCCATGCTACTCTCTGCCGACATTATGATAGTGACTCGGTTTCTTGGGAGAACTGGTTAGCTCATTTCTATCGGGGTGAGGAGATCTATGTCGCCGTTAAAGAAGGCTCTGATATTGTTATCAAAGTTAAACGAGCTGTTCATCCGAGTTCTTTGTCTCATGCTAAAAAAACACGTCAGAAGGATTTGCTCCCTCTTGTAGTAAGTGAACAAGCTGAGCTCGCTGCGTTTTTATCCCTCTTATTGAGCAGATTTGTTTTGCCACGACATTCTAGGACAGTGCGACCTGAAACATTTGTGATGGCTTGTTTGATGGCTCAGGGCACACAGGTCTCACTGGCTCCCACGGTTCTGGGTCACATCTACCATGGTCTTAATGAAATGGCAACACACCCTACCCATCCTGGTAGGGCAAATCCTAGCTTTGGAATTCACTTTGTGATTGGTTGGTTGTCTGAGTATTTTCCTGGTTTATATCGGAGCAATACTGATAGTGACTTCCCTAGCGATTTCCCTCTTTTGAAGCGTTACACGGGGCTCAGCAGTGAGGCACATGGGATTCACAAGGCCAGATACATAATGAGACACGATCAACATGTTCGATACCGCATCATACCATTCGGGGCAAGGGTTGACCTAGATCTGGCCGATGTTGATGGAATTTCAGACACTGACTTTGAGCGTTTAGTTTGCTTACGCTCAGCTGCATTACCGATTCGGGTGGTCCGATCTTCACTCTTGGAGCCTTACTACCCGAATAGGTTTGCTCGTCAGTTTGGTTTTGACCAGGGAGTGCCTACTAACAATTTGACGTTTAGCTTTCATCATAGATCTCACAGATCTTTGGAGGACATTGTTGATCGCTATGCTCGTCTGTTCAGGAGGAATACTGGTGATCTTTTTCATATACCCCGCTCGAGTCTTCATGGGCAATGTACTTGGTGGCATTGCTCCTGGTGGATTGCAGTTTCGACTCCCTATTTAAGTCAATCAATCACGAAGGTCAATGTGACTTTGACAAGAGGAAATGCTCGTATCAAAGATAATGTTTATAATATCGCTGATATTAGGAAGGTGGTTAGCAGATTCAAAGACGTTAGGAAGACTTCTGACGCAGCTGAACCTTCCTCCAGTGAATTATTTGGCTCGCCTATTATCAGTTCACCAGTACCGTCGATGGTGGCAAACGAGGACTCAGGAAGTCTCCCAATTCCTGAAGATGTGTTGGAGAGTTGCCCAGAACACATCTCAATGTCTGCCGAGGTAGCAGAAGGAAGCCAGAAAAGTCCCCTAGTGTCTGTAAATGTGACAAGGGAAAACTCTAACAGTTCCTCGAGTACTGAGTTACACACTAAAAGGAAGAAGCCGAGACATAAAAGCCCCATGTTGTTGGAGGATTCAGGCGCTGGAAACGAAGGTGCAACCTTTTCCTCTATTTAGTTAGCGGATTTTTTTTCATCATCATTTTTTTTATATGCTTTAGGAACTTTTGGGCACCTATTTGATTTTGCACATACATTTTTTTATGAATACATGCGAACACTTTTTTTATGTACAAGAGCTCTACATAACCTAATATCGTTAAAACTTGTTGCCATCTTATTAAAATGACAGAATTCACCCTTGCTTCTTAGGTAGGACAAGTATATGCCCATGCATGTATGTTGCATGTATTCAAAACAGTTCCTCTCCATACTCTTCTATCAATAACGCATATTCAACTAAGAAAAATTGGGTTTAACACTCGACATAAAGAGTGATAGCATCCCTTGTATTTTATAAGCCAGGCTCCAGAACTAATTTGTCAAATTCCAACCTGAACTCATTTGATTTAAACAATACCTCAACACCAACGTGATCTTGACCAAAACACTGGTCTACCCTTAAGAGTGGCGCCCTTTTACGAGAAATGTACTCAGGGCAATTGGTATTGTGTTTGTTTTTAGGGCTGCATCTAGCGTTTTTGACTAGCTAGACTGCCTACGTACCCTCTTTCTGAGGGATCAAGCCGTTCGTACTTCTTTCTGGCACCCGTTTTTTCACATATGCTCCAGAGTGCCTCATTTCGGACAAACTTTCAAGTCCATATTTTCATTCACCATTTTTCACCGGGATTTTTTTCTCTTCTTTTTTTTCTTTTTTTTTATTATTATTTTTTTTACCGCATCACTCGGATTATCTGGGCCCACTTTCTAGGAAGGGTTTCCCAAATGACCCGACTATCATATGCGAACCCGGTTTTTTTTTTGTTCAAATGAATTTGACAAATGATTTTGATGTCAACCGTCCTACGTACTCCTTGTTGGAGATCAAGTCTTAACATAGTTCTTGACGTTCTCACTCTCAAACTTCATGTGAAAAACTTTTTCACAAATTTTCCGTTCACACATGAATATACCACTTCGCCTTCGGTATTTGAGAGCTCATATGCCCCTTTGGGAAAAACTTTGGTCACCACATAAGGACCTTCCCATTTCGATTCAAACTTTCCTTGCGCTTTTCGATTAATGACAATTGGTCGACGAATGGTAAGAACCAAGTCACCAATAGTGAATGAGCGAAACTTGACCCGCTTGTTGAATGCCCCAGCTACTTGAGCCTGGTAGATTTCAAGCTTTTGTTGCGTTGCTAGCCTAAGCTCGTCTAATGCTTCAAGCTCGGCCAAACGGATTTTGACATTCTCCTCGGGGTCGGTAAGTTGAACTGCTACTCTAAGAGATGGCAATTGTATCTCTAGTGGTAAAACAGCTTCGGACCCAAAGACCAAGTTGTATGGTGTACAACCTGTCGATGTTCGGGTTGTAGTCCGATAAGCCCATAGTGCCTCCGGTAACCGTTCATGCCAATCTCTCTTCGATTTTGAGACCATCTTCTTAAGAATTTTGCATAGAACTTTATTAAATGCTTCAGCTTGGCCATTTGATGACGGATTATAGCTAGATGAAAAGCTATGCTTAAACCCGAATTTCTCGCTCAACTTCACCAACATTTGATTCTTGAAGTAAAGAGCGTTATCGGAGATGATCTTCGAAGGCACTCCATATCGATAAATCAAACGAGTCCTTATGAAATTGGCGACTTCTTTAGCTCCTACCTCCTTCAAAGGTATAGCTTCGGCCCATTTGGAGAAATAATCCGTAGCCGCCAAAATATATTGGTGACCTCGGGAAGAAGATGGCTTTATGCTCCCTACCACATCAAGACCCCATGCATTGAAAGGCCATGATAAAGTAGTAGGATGTAGCATTTGAAGAGGTTGATGTATGAAGTCGCTGTGAATTTGGCAAGCGTGACAAGCTTTAGCGAAGTCCATAGCATCTTTCAGCATAGTAGTCCAATAGTAGCCTAACCGTTTGATTTGATTAGCCAATTTAGGACCTGCTTGATGCGCTCCGCACACTCCAGCATGAGTTTCGGCTAGAATGTATTTAGCTTCTTCTTTGGACAAGCACCTTAGCAAGATTCCATCAAATGTTCTTCGATACAAAGTATCATTCTTAAGTAAGAATCTTGACACTCGTCTTTTAACGTCCACCCTTCTTTTCGCATCCTCGGGGAGGACTCCATGACGAAGATATTCAGCAAGTGGTTGTCGCCAATCCATTTCTTCCTCAATTTCATAAACGGAAGCGACCTCCACTTCTTCTTTTGGCTCATCTCGCTTCGAAGATGGCATAAGCAAATGGCGTTCACCGATGGTAACCTGAATTTCCCTTTCATTTGGTAACGTCAACGATGAAGCTAATTTTGCCAAAGCGTCTGCCTTGTCATTCTCACACCTCGATATATGCACCACTTCAACTTGGCGGAATTGATGTGTGAGATATTTAGCTCTTTGATGCAAAGGGATCAAGTTTGCGTTTTTGACCTCGTATTGCCCATTTAATTGTCTAACGACTAATTGAGAGTCACCAAACACCTTCAATGGATCAACACGTATTTCAAGAGCTATCTCCAAGCCAATAATGAGTGCCTCATATTCTGCCACATTATTTGTGCAATTCTCCAAAAGAGAAAATGAATAAGGCACTATTCCATCACTTGGAGTAATGAACACGATACCCACACCAGCCCCTCTTTTTGTTGCAGCACCATCAAAATATAACTGCCAAGATTTTTCCTCTGTCATGAAGACTTCTTCATTTGGCAAATCATCCGACAACTCCTCATTGTCCGGAGTAGGGTGGGCTGCTAGGAAATCTGCTATAACTTGCCCCTTTACTGCCTTTTGAGGCACATATTTGATGTCGAAAGGAGCTATAAGCATAGCCCATTTGGCCAATCGTCCCGACAATACAGTTTTTGATAAAATGTATCGTAGAGGATCCGCTTTGGATATTAATGTGATTTGGTGGGATAAAAGGTAATGTCGTAGCTTTTGGATGGCAAAGATCAACGCTAGACATATCTTCTCCATAGCGGAATAATTTTGTTCTGTCCCCACCATTGTTCGGCTAATGTAGTATAAGGCATTTTCCTTTCCGTCATCATTATTTTGAGCCAACATAGCCCCTAATGATCGCTCAAGACTTGCGATGTACAGGATCAAGGGTCTTCCTTGAACTGGCGCCATAAGAACTGGCGGATCAATCAAATATTTCTTGATGCTCTCGAGGGCATTTTGGCAAGCTCGATCCCAAATGAAGGGAACATCTTTCTTCATCAACCTTAGAAAGGGTTGACATCTCCCCGTTAGGTTCGAAATGAATCGTCGGATATAAGCAAGCCTACCTTGCAAGCCTCGCAGTTCACGGAGATTCCTCGGAGCTGGCATTTCCATGATCGCCTTAATTTTATCGAGATCAATTTCTATTCCTCGACCTCGAACAACGAAACCAAGAAACTTTCCCGATGTTACACCAAAGGCGCATTTAAGAGGATTCATTTTTAACTGATGCTTGCGCAATCTTTCGAAGATAATTTTAAGATCATTTATATGATCCTCCCTCTTCTTCGTTTTCACCACAAGGTCATCTACATAACACTCAATGGTGTTGTGAAGAAGATCATGAAAAATAACCGTCATGGCTCTTTGATAGGTTGCCCCGGCATTCTTTAACCCAAAAGGCATCACTGTATAACAATACGTGCCTAATGGTGTACGGAAAGCCGTTAGTTCTTCATCTTCGGGATGCATTTTGATTTGGTTATAACCCGAGAATCCATCCATAAAGGACAAGGCTTGGAACCCTGTAGTGGAATCAACCAAGAGCTCGGTTATGGGAAGAGGGAACTCATCCTTGGGACATGCTTCATTTAGGTCCCTGAAATCAACACAGATGAGCAGCTGACCATTTTTCTTCTTCACGGGAACAATGTTAGCCAACCATATCGGATATTGAACCTCCCGAATGAATCCGGCCTCGATGAGCTTATTGACTTCAACTTTGATTTGTACAGTCAACTCGGGCCGAAAACGGCGTTGCGCTTGCTTTATCGGCTTCTCTTCTTCTGAGATGGACAACTTATGCATTGCCACCTTTGGATCTAACCCAGGCATGTCTTGGTACCCCCAAGCAAACACATCTCGATATTCATGGAGAAGCTCCTCATATAATCCTTTTTCCTTGTCTGTTAGAAAAGCACTAACAAAAACAGGTTTAGGATTTTCGACACTCCCAAGATTGATCTCTTGAAGTTTATCGACCGTGGCTTGACCACCATCCTCCATTTCCGGTGGAGCTGGCTGGATTATGTTAACAAAATCCTGTGAGTCTTCGACCGATTCACTCTCGCTAGAGGCCAACACCATGTTCACCTCCTCCATTTGAGTATCCATTGGATCCTCCGGCTTGCAAGTAGGAGCTCTTGACTTCTTTTTCTTAAGCTTCCACTTCTTATTTTTCTTGCCCTTGGCCTTCTTGTTTTTGGACACACTGGCTTCTCCAAGTCTCTCAAACACAGAAACTTTCGGAGAACTTACTCCTAGTCTTCCAAGGACCGAGACTCGCGGAGCGTTTGTTGCCTCTTGTAAGAACATACTTTGCTCATGACTTGTAAGAGTCATAGGCTCTAAGACTTTGGCCGACAACAATTCGCCTTCTTGCGAAAGTTGCAAATCATCCATCGAGATCTTGATAGGGGGGGGGGGGGGTTTGTTGGCTTTTACATTTCCACGAGGGTTTTGTCACCTTAATTTTGACTTTTTTATCAAGCTTTGAAGAGACCTGTTCATCGGGCAACTTAGATGACTTGCCCTTGAACACTACCCTCGTGTCTTCATTTCTTTTCTCTCCGAAATGCTGATGAATGAGTAACTTCTTCTTAGGCACGGATTGGTCAATCTTGCGGAGAGGACAAGTGTAACTTGTCATTAAAGAATTCATGGCCTTCTCCGTGGCACTTAACGGCTTTTGACCGGGTTGGCGCTTGTCTTTAGGTGTGTATTTGAACAACACCTTCGGACGAGTCACTTGCACCTCCTTCTTGCAAACAAGAGAGATTTTAGGCGGTGACGACTCTTTTCGGCCAATCTCTTCTTTTTGAGGACTTTCACTTCTACTGTCCTTTTTCGCTTCTGAACGAGTGTTAGGACTACAATGCACCGCCTTGTAAAATTTGGCATCCGCGTAGTTAACGCTTTCACCTTGAAAAGGATCACTATCTCCTCGGATAGTCCTCTCATTCCCGTTCTCATCGGTGTATTTTAAGCACTGATGAAGTGTAGAAGCGATTGATTTGCTAGCATGGAGCCAAGGTCTTCCAAGCAACGCATTATAAGAGGTTCCGGCATCGATCACATGGAAGGGCGCATCTTTGTAAAGATCACCCAAAACCACTTTTAAGGCGATAGCACCTAGCGCTTTTTGCCCCACTTGGTTGAATCCTTGAATAGTGAGTAATGTCGGCGATAGATGATCAACGGATAACCCCATCGCTTCCAAAGCCCGCAAAGGCAATAAGTTCACTGCGGAACCACAATCCAATAGGATTCTATTCAATTTTGTCTCCTCGACCATACCCGTTACATATAACGGCCTTGATAACTCCCTCCCTTGATGAAAATCGAAATAGATGTTTCAAAGGCTTTGACAGGATATTTGTGTCAAAGGCCTTGGAGCATTAACAGTTGATGAAATACAAAACCTATCTTAATTATTCGTATATTATTTTATCTTATTATATACTTCCGTTATATTATATATATATGTATGCCTAACCATTTCAGGAAGTATATTCGAGATTATATCCTTCCTTATACATATTGAGGAGATCAGTTCAAAATAGATCATGGCGTTCGAAGTGTCCATATATAGAAGATTGAAGATCAAACTGATTCGAAGGAGCCGTTGGAGATCTGGTGGTGAAGATCCTCACGCTCCATGCTCTTTTATAAAGGAAAGGAAGGAGAAGACAGAACATACAAGTGCTACACGAGCTTCATTCATTCAAGCGATCTGTCTTCCAAGTGTCTCTCCGCTAAGCGCTCAAAGAGTTTGTTGTTTATTTCAAAGCCTTTGAGAGTCACTGTGAGCTTATAGGATATATTTATTTAAAGTGTTACTCGAGAGTTTATAACTCGGGAAGTTGCACTAGGCTATTGATTTGCGAGAGTTAGAGGATTGTACTAGATAGCTGAGAGAGGTGGGGCTCTTCTAGATTGGTCTAGGACTCCAAGGGAACGTGAGTTGACTAGATTGCAATTGTATAGGAGAGAGGCTTCTCGGTGAGCTATTAGGATCCTAAGCTAAGCAATCAATAAAGCCTTTGAATCCTAGGGTTGTGGAAGAACCCTAGGCGGGGACGTAGGCCAAGTTGTGCTGAACCTCGTAAACAATTACTCGTGTCCTTTACTTATTGCTTTACCTTATTTCCGCACTTGGTTCGAATTGTTTAACTTTGTGATTCAGGTTTATCTCAAAGGTTTTGGTACAAGCTCCAAAAGTCTTGAGACTTTCTGCGAAAAACGGGCATACTCTATTCAACCCCCCTTCTAGAGTATTTCTTATTACATTGTTTTGACATTCTCGAACCTTCAATTGGTATCAGAGCTTTACTCACTGTTTTTGATCTAACAATCTTGTGAGTTTTCGATCATGTCTGGTGAAGCAAGCGGAGGATTTGCACAGGGAAGGTCCACAAGCAGACCGCCACTCTTTGTAGGAAACAACTTTGTTCACTAGAGATCTTTGATGAAGATGTTCATCATAGACCAAGATCTAGAGCTTTGGAACATTATAGAGAATGGTCCGAAGATTCCAGAGAAGGATGGACCAAATGACACCAAAGTTGCAAAGAAGGAGTCTGAATACAACCAAGCAGATCTTGAAACCATCTCCAAGAACTACATGGCTATTAACTTACTTTATTGTGGTCTTAGCACTGATGAGTTTAACCGTATCTCCTCTTGTAGGTCAGCTAAAGAGATTTGGGACAAGTTGGTCGTCACCTATGAAGGAACGAGCCAAGTGAAAGACACCAAGATCAGCATCTTCCTTCGAAAGTATGAGCTCTTTAAGATGAAGTCTGATGAGTCAATCAAGGCCATGTTCACACGATTCACAGAAATCACCAACAACCTTGACTCTCTCGGCAAGAGCTTTACCAACGTTGAGAAAGTAAGGAAGATACTGAGGTGCCTTCCAAAGGAGAAATGGGGTCCAAAAGTAACAGCTATAGAGGAAGCCCAGGACCTCACCACTCTACCCCTTGATGACCTTCTTGGAAAGCTTATCACGCATGAGATGATCCTTAATGAAGACGATGGAGAACTTCCAGCTAGCACTAAGAACTTGGCACTCAAGTCTAAGAAGGATGAGCCCAAGGATGGATCTGATTCCGAAGATGAGGATGACGATGAGGATGATCATTTTGCTCTTATCACAAGAGGCCTTGCTAGAATTCTCAAAATGAAGAAGCAATTCAACAACAAGGATGGATCAGAGTCTTCAAAATTTTGAGGTAAGCCTCAATACAACAAGAATGAAAAGAAGACTAAACCGTTGTCTTGTTTTGAATGTGGTGAAACAGATCATCTTGTGAAGGACTGCCCTCAAAAGACAAAGAGCCAGCCCAAGAAAGGTGACAAATGGAAGAAGAAAGCCATGGTGGCTACTTGGAGTGATTCCGACTCTGACTCCGACGATGAGAAGGCCAACATTTGTCTTATGGCTTCTGGAGATGAATCCCACGATGAAAAGCTTGATGCTACTGTAAGAGAACTTATGGAAAGTCCAAAAGAGGTATTATCGGAATTCCTTTCCAATATGATTGCCAATGAAGAAAAGCTTATTGCCCAAACTAACATTCTTATTAAGAGAACTGTGGACCAGGAAAGAACTATTGAGGATCTGTCTATGAGGGTCAAAGGTCTTGAAGCTGCTTATTCAGGTCTTGACATTAAAGTCAAGATGCTTGACTCGGAGAAATCTGAACTCAAGCAAGATCTCTCCTCTCTAAGAAATGAGCATCATGACTTAGAGAACGAGAAGATCTCCCTGAATAATAAGATTCTAGACCAACAGACAGCCCTCATAAGTTTTACCAAATCCAAAGGCACTCTCGATAAGATGTTGGGTGAGCAACAAAGCTCTCTAAACAAAAGTGGTATTGGTTACAATCCAAAGTTTTTAAAGAAGCAACACATTACCACTTTTGTAAAGGCAAAAGGAAGCAGAACCTCTCCTATATGTCACCATTGTGCCAGAAAGGGACATGTAAAAGAGACCTGCCCCTATAGAAGAAAGGATCCTTATATTATTCGCAATACATTTCCTGTTCATTTGAGAAAAGAACGGATAACACAAGTTTGGGTCCCCAAAGGCACTATTTTACCAAATATGGTTTACCCCAACAATGGATCCAAATTTGCTTATTGGTCTAGCCACAAAGGTTGATGTTTGTTTTGCAGGAGATCACCAAGGTGAAAGAACACAAATGGATTATTGATAGTGGATGCTCGAGGCATATGAGTGGGAAGAGTTCTCTCTTTCATGATCTAAAAGAGCAATCTACGGGAACAATCACTCTTGGTGACAAAGGGAAATGTGACATCGTTGGTATTGGTAGTGTTGGAAGTGATTCCAGCCATAGTATTAAAAATGTCTATCTTGTTAATGGTTTAAAGTATAATCTGCTTAGTGTTTCTCAATTATGTGATAGTGGTAACAATGTCAGATTTAATAAGAAAAGATGTATAGTGTGCAGAGAAGATACAGGTGAAGTTATATTGACTGCATATCGTTACAACAACATATACGCCGTAAATGCTGATCAAGTGGCACAAGGAAGCTTAACCTGTTTAAAGGCTTTGACAGACGATCCAAAGCTTTGGCACAAGAGACTCGGTCATGTGAGTCCACATACACTACAGAAACTTGTGTCCAAAGGGCTTGTAAGAGGGCTACCTGAGATGGACTTCAAAGGTATTGACATGTGCAATGCATGCACACGAGGTAAACAAACACGTAGCTCTTTCAAACCCAAAAAGGTTGTAAGTTCTTCTAGACCCCTTGAACTTTTACATATGGATTTATGTGGTCCTATGCGAGTCAAATCTCCCAATGGTAAAAAGTACATGCTAGTTGTTGTCGATGATTTTTCAAGATATACTTGGGTTGTATTTTTAAAAGAAAAATCAGAGGCCCTATTTGAGTTTTCAAAACTTTGTAAGGAGTTGCAAACTTTAAGAAATGAGCCCATAGTGTCTATTCAGAGTGATCATGGTAGGGAGTTTGATCAACTTCAATTTGATTTGTTTTGTGCTAAATATGGCATCTCCCATAACTTTTCTGCTCCTAGGACACCTCAACAAAACGGGGTTGTGGAACGCAAGAACCGCACCTTAGAGGATATGGTCAGGACTATGCTTTTAGAAAATGCATTACCTAAAACCTATTTAGCTGAAGCTGTTAACACAGCTAACTATATTTTGAATCGTTGTCTTATTCGTTCTATCTTAAAGAAAACTCCTTATGAACTTTTCAAAGGCCGCAAACCACTTATATCTTATTTTAAACCCTTTGGCTGTACTTGTTTTGTTCATAAAAATGGAAAAGATGACCTTGGGAAATTTGATGCGCGTAGTGATGAAGGTATATTTCTTGGCTATTCCACGAGTAGCAAAGCTTATAGAATCTTCAATAAAAGGACCCAGGTAGTTGAAGAAAGTATACATTATTTTTGATGAATGCAATGACGGTGCTTTGAGTGAAAGTGTTGCAGATATAGATCTTAACATCCATGAAGAGAACGAGGAAGGTGATGTTGCTACTACCAAGAACACAGAGAAGAGGAACATGCAGGAACCGATTCTTAACACTGAAGAATTGGCCCAAGGCGTTGAAGATTCGTCCAAAGCCCTTGGTGTCCAATCCAACAGTGTTGAGACGTCAGAAACTGCTGTAATTGAACCTAACAGGACCACGGAGTCAGATGTACTACAAGTCAATCCTACAAGTGTGACGAATCAAGGAGCTGAGACTAGCAAAAGGAAATTCAAATACTCCTCATCACACTCATTAAAGGATATCATTTCTGACCCTACTTCTAGTGTTCAAACTCGTTCTAAACTTAAAGATTTTTGTGCTTTTCACGCGTTTGTTTCTCTTATTGAGCCAAAGAAAGTAGATGAGGCACTTCAGGAGCTAGACTGGATCATTGCTATGCAAAGTGAGCTTAATGAATTTGAAAGGAACAAAGTCTGGACCTTGAAGCCTAGGCCAAAGCATCAATCAGTCATTGGCACTCGATGGGTGTTTCGAAACAAGCTAGATGAGAATGGTAAGGTTGTGAGGAACAAGGCAAGGCTTGTTGCCCAAGGCTACAATCAAGAGGAAGGTATTGACTACGAGGAGACCTTTGCTCCCGTAGCCAGGCTTGAAGCCATTCGCATTTTATTAGCATTTGCATCTTTTATGAGCATAAAGTTATATCAAATGGATGTCAAATGTGCTTTTCTTAATGGTCTCCTAGAAGAAGAAGTTTATGTGGCTCAACCCCCAGGTTTTGAAAGCTCAGAATTTCCCAATCATGTTTATAAACTTGACAAAGCGCTTTATGGTTTGAAACAAGCCCCAAGAGCTTGGTATGAGCGCTTGTCAAAATATCTTTTAGAAAATGATTTTAAAAGGGGGTTGATCGACAAGACTCTTTTTATCAAGACCAAAGGAAAGGACATTTTGGTTATTCAAATTTATGTTGATGATATATTATTTGGTGCTACTAACACATCTTTGTGCAAGAAATTTTCTGACATCATGTGCAGTGAATTTGAGATGAGCTTGATGGGTGAACTCAACTTCTTTTTGGGATTACAAGTTCATCAATCCAAGAAAGGGATCTTTGTCAACCAAAGCAAGTACACTAAGGATCTCTTGAAGAAGTTCAAGATGGATCAATCCAAAGCAGCCAAGACTCCCATGAGCTCAACATTATCTTTAGATCAAGACAAGACTGGAACAAGTGTCAATCAAAAGGAGTATCGAGGAATGATTGGATCATTATTATATCTCACGGCTAGTAGACCTGACATCATGTTTAGTGTTTGTATGTGTGCTAGGTTTCAAGCTGATCCTAAAGAATCTCACCTCGTGGCTGTGAAGAGAATCTTTCGATATCTCAATGGCACTAAGGAACTTGGACTATGGTACCCAAAGCAAAAGGATTTCACTTTAATTGGATATTCTGATGCAGATTTTGCAGGCTACAAGGTGGATAGGAAGAGCACATCAGGATGTTGCCAATTCTTAGGAGCATCTTTGATCAGTTGGCACTCAAAGAAGCAAAATTCAGTTGCTCTATCCACTGCAGAAGCTGAATACATTGCAGCTGGAGCCTGTTGCTCCCAAATCCTTTGGATAGCTCAACAAATGCGAGATCTTGGCATCAACCTCAAAGGTATCCCAATTAAGTGTGACAATACAAGTGCCATATCCATCACTAAGAATCCTGTTCAGCATTCAAGGACCAAGCATATTGATGTAAGGCATCATTTCATTAGAGATCATGTTGAAAAAGGTGATGTGTCCATATCTTTTATTTCTACTGATTATCAATGGGCTGACATTTTTACTAAGCCTTTGGCAGAGGACAGGTTCACCTTCATAAGACGAGAGATTGGGGTGCTTAACAAGGATGCAGTTTCGTAGGGGGAGCTTTCCCTTTACGAAAGATAAATTCTACTTAGTGTCAAGACCCTTGAAAACTATGTCAAGGTGTGTGAACTAAATGGTGGAGTACATATATCGGATCATATATTTTTGGTTAATATCTTTTTAGATATTTAATCAATTATATTTTTATTTAATTTCAAAATTGCCTATTTCTGTGTTTACCTTAACCGTTAAGATTTATTTTTGGAACTAAATCTCTCAGATTTTCAGTCCGATTTTTAAGGGAATATTTGAATTTGAATTTGAAAACCTTTCAAATTGGCAATGTAATGATTTCTTTCCTTGGAACCCTAAACCCGTCCCATCACTCCCTCTACTTAAACCCAATACTGTACCCGATTACAACCCACACTCAGACTTTTCCAAACCCTTTCCACTTCTTCATCTTCAACCTCTCAATCGTTTCTCAAGAAACCCTAACCAACTTTCTCCATGGCACCCAAAACCAAGAAAGCTGTCACACCCAAAAGACTTGGCGCCACCCCCAAGGGACGTCAGGCCCCTGCTACCTCTCCCACACCTGAACCCGCTCCTCAAGCTATCGTCCCAACTGTCGTCCAGAGCACCATCGCTGAGAGCTCGGCCATTGTTCCCAAGGGCTCTCAAAAACGCTCTGCTAAGAAGCCGATCAGTGCTAAACAGAAAGGGAAGAGGAAGATCTTGGCTGAGGAACCAGACGAGGATGAGGAGGAAGATGACCTAGACGCCCTCCTAGAAAGAGATGCCGCCAAAGAAGCTGAGGAGGAGGCCTTAAGGAAGAAAAAGGCCGATGAGGAGGCCGAGCTTGCTAAGAAACAGGCCGAGGAAGAAGCTGAGCGGATTCGGAAGGAAGCCGAAGCCGAGGAGGTTCCATCCGAGGAGGAGCCTGACGAAGAAGAAGAAGAAGAGCAAGAGGGATCTGGAGAGGACGAGGAACCTGAAGGTGATGAAGCGGGGTCCGGTGAGGACTCGGGGTCTGAGGAAGAGGAGGAAGAATCTCCCTCTCCTTCTCCTCCTCCTCCCCCGTCTCCGAAGAAGCGGAAAGCCCCTGCTGCTGTCAAACCTCCATCCCCCAAGCGCACCAGGAAGGGCACTGTCAAGAGTCTTGTAGCGCCTGTCAAGAGAGCTGCCCCAACAGTTGCGCGCAGAAAGAATGCAGACCCCCCGGCCTATATCCAGGTAAATCAATCCTTGCCCTCCTCTTGGTTTCAAGATGCTGAGACTGCTGGTAAGTGGGTAGACGAGTTTAGAACTCGTAAGGTTAGCTGTTCGGATTTTTTAGATTTTGAGTTCTTTGAAGCTTTGAAGTTACCCTGCATTGAGCTCCTCAAAAAATCCCCAGCCTGGACTCTTCTTAACCTTGAGACTGTCTACTACCCCCAACTTACCCGACTTTTCTACATTAACCTAAAAGCCAAAAACGACACCGATGGTTGGTCTTTGGAGTCTGTAGTCAAAGGGGTTAGAATCTCTCTCAACTCCAATGGCTTTGCAGATTTCCTTGGCCTACCTACCCCAGTTCCACCCGCTGATGTACACCCCTCTAAAGAGAACTGCATCATCCTTGCCCGAGCCAAATATCTCCTACCCGAAGCATCCAACAGCACCTCAAAGCAACTTACCCACTCAACCCTAACCCTTGAGGCGAAAATTATTTTTAACATCATTATTAGATGCCTCCTACCCCGTCTTAACTCTGGCTCACTTCTTACTGACAATGCTATGGTCCTGCTCTACCGCATCCTAAATGGCCTTGATCTTAATCTGGCCAACACTATCCTTGGAACCATGGCCCATGCCAGAAAAGCTAGAAAAGGCTCTCCCCTCCCCTTTGCCACCCTTTTGACCCCTATCTTCAAAGCTTATGGAATTGATGTCAAAAATGAAGAACAGCTGCGTCATACGGGTAAGTTCGACTCTAAAGGCCTTGAAAAGATTGGCATCACTCGGTCTCCCCAAGGGACCTTGAGTCTTGCCGCTCCTTCAAAAGCCTTTCCCACTGCTCCAGCTTTCGATGAACGCATGAACAACCTAGAGTTGGGCTTGGAGGAAGTTCGCCTGGATATTAAGGAGCTGCAGAAGGAGATTATGACGGAGATGAGCGGGATTTCAAAGATGCTGGAAGGACTGTGGACGAGGCTCACTGATGATGCTTCGGATGACTAAGCCTAAACCTTAACCCACCCTATCCCACCCCTGAAACTTGATACATTGCTGGTTTGTTGGAAACGTTTTCAAAACTTTTGGTGACTTTTTGATGACTGTTTTTACCTCCGCCCTTTGTTGAAAGACAAAAAGGGGGAGATGATCTGTGGTGCTTAGACTTTGAAAACCTCTGCTTAAAGGTCTTGGAAGACCTTGGTTTTTGGTTTTCGGTTGGATGTTTTCTTACTTTAAAATTTTTTGATCCAACATTTGTCTAACCCTTGCAGGTACTTAGTCCGAATTCTATTGTATTATCTATTTTTGACTAAGTTGCAGGGATGCACAGGTTTTGTCTTTCATCAAGGGGGAGATTGATAACTCCCTCCCTTGATGAAAATCGGAATAGATGTTTCAAAGGCTTTGACAGGATATTTGTGTCAAAGGCCTTGGAGCATTAACAGTTGATGAAATACAAAACCTATCTTAATTATTCGTATATTATTTTATCTTATTATATACTTCCGTTATATTATATATATATATGTATGCCTAACCATTTCAGGAAGTATATTTGAGATTATATCCTTCCTTATACATATTGAGGAGATCAGTTCAAAATATATCATGGCGTTCGAAGTGTCCATATATAGAAGATTGAAGATCAAACTGATTCGAAGGAGCCGTTGGAGATCTGATGGTGAAGATCCTCACGCTCCATGCTCTTTTATAAAGGAAAGGAAGGAGAAGACAGAACATACAAGTGCTACACGAGCTTCATTCATTCAAGCGATCTGTCTTCCAAGTGTCTCTCCGCTAAGCGCTCAAAGAGTTTGTTGTTTATTTCAAAGCCTTTGAGAGTCACTGTGAGCTTATAGGATATATTTATTTAAAGTGTTACTCGAGAGTTTATAACTCGGGAAGTTGCACTAGGCTATTGATTTGCGAGAGTTAGAGGATTGTACTAGATAGCTGAGAGAGGTGGGGCTCTTCTAGATTGGTCTAGGACTCCAAGGGAACGTGAGTTGACTAGATTGCAATTGTATAGGAGAGAGGCTTCTCGGTGAGCTATTAGGATCCTAAGCTAAGCAATCAATAAAGCCTTTGAATCCTAGGGTTGTGGAAGAACCCTAGGCGGGGACGTAGGCCAAGTTGTGCTGAACCTCGTAAACAATTACTCGTGTCCTTTACGTATTGCTTTACCTTATTTCCGCACTTGGTTCGAATTGTTTAACTTTGTGATTCAGGTTTATCTCAAAGGTTTTGGTACAAGCTCCAAAAGTCTTGAGACTTTCTGCGAAAAACTGGCATACTCTATTCAACCCCCCTTCTAGAGTATTTCTTATTACATTGTTTTTACATTATCGAACCTTCAGGCCTGTTATGGTCATTTCTCCCCAATTGGAGATCTTCATCGGAGAAGGTTATACATGCCATGCAAGAAGCGCATTGAACCGGAGGAGATGACGTGACTTCGTCGACCTCTACATGATCAACTTGGTCTTTATAATCTTCCGGATCCATGAGAGCTTGAATTAAAGCCTTCCTTAGGTCGGTCGACATTTGTAAAGCATCATATACACTTAGACGTGCGGGAATGCGCTTTAAGTGACCGATAACATCATACTTCACCTTCTCTTTATAAGAAGTTTTTCGAAGTGACATCGGCACTCGTGGTGCAACATCTTTTGGATTAGATGCCCCAACCTCCTTGTCTTTTTGGTTCGGTATGGAAGCTTCTTTGTCAACCGCCTCCTCAAAACTTGCCGTTTTTGATGTCTCACCAATAGGTGACTCCTTACCCTTTTCTTTTTCCTTGGGTTTAGGAGTAGACAACTTTTTTCCCGACCGAAGAGAAATTTCATCGACCTCTTCTTCCTCGACCATGTCGGCCCATGAGGTCATACAACACTGGACGACCTTACCTTCCCAAAATAATTCTTCATCGGAAGAATCATCGACAACTTCACCTTCCCGAAACAATTCTTCATCGGAAGGATCATCAACAACTTCACCTTCCTGAAATAATTCTTCACCGGGAGAGTCATCCTCCAAGAACTCTTTTGGAATATAATCCATAAGAGTGAACATTTTACGTCCGGGTTGAGTATACTCTTCGTCGGACTTACTTTCAGGCTTCTTATTCTTCTTACCCTTCTTTTTGTTTTTCTTCTTCTTGTTTTTCTTTTCGGGCTTCCTACCGATCATCCTAAAGCCCGTAGGTCCTGCTCGTCGGGTGGTCTTTGAAGGAGACCTTTTCCGACTTACATAAACCTGCCACTTAGAACCATTCTCGACCTCACCATCCGGCGGAAACGATTCTTCAACGTTTATTTGCATCAATATGTCATATAAAGACATGCCACCTGGCCCGTCTCTTGGCATATCCGGATAGGCCCATACAGTACGCACCTCATTGCGCATTTGAAACTGCACGGGGACAGCCTTCGGAGGCAATGATACTGTAGGAATGGCATCCTCTTTGACAACCTCTAACGAAGGGTTGCTCTCTACCTCTTCCGCTATCGATATAGGATTTGACGAAGCAGTTTGGTTTTTAGAGCTTACTCCCTCGATTTCAATCTCACCCTTGTTGATCATCCTCTCGACAATGTCTTTGAAAATATAGCAGTCTTCAATTGGATGACTAACAATATGGTGATAAGGGCAATACCTCGGATCACCCATTTTGTTAACTTCATTTGGCCTCTTTGACTCCGGGAGAGATATCATTTTCTCCTTTATCAACTCGCTGAATATACCCCTTACATCTTCATCATCAAAGGGGTATTTCTTTTGCTTCCTCTCCTCGAGAGTAGCCTTTTAAAAGTTTCTTTGGCCTGACCCTTCTCATTTGCCCTAGAAGTACTCCCGGGGCTTAATGAAGGTGGCCATCGATTCACCTTTTTTCGCGGGTTTTCTACCCTCTTCTTTCCTTACTTCATTAACTTGAGGCCGACTCGCCCCGATCTTACGCCGAGCCAATTGACGCTCAACATTGCAGGCCTTCGACACTAAAGCATCGAAAGCTTTAGGTTCTGCACTGCCTACATGCACCGCTAGCTCGGGAATCAAGTTGTTAGTGCACATTTGCACACATGCTTCTTCACTCAATTTTTCCGGGCACTGAAGTCGCAAGCTTCTCCACCTTGCAATGAAATCATTTGCAGATTCATTTGGCCTTTGATGAGCATTTGCAAGATCCATGATGGAAACTTTGGCCTTTGAGCTCACAAATTGGGCCAAAAACTCCTTTTGTAGGTCATCCCAAGTATGGATCGACTCTGGCTGAAGCTGCGTATACCATGTAAACGCGGATCCTCTTAAAGATTGGACGAACTGCCTTATCAACAATTGATCGCTTAAAGCAGTTTCTCCGCACGCGGAATAAAAATGAGCTAGATGCTCATGAGGTGAACCATGAATGCCGTCAAATTTATCAAAAGTCGGCCTTTGATAGTGCGGAGGGAAAGGAATTGCATCATAATCCGCAGGGTATGGCTTTCTATAGCCAATCTCTGGCGGACTTTGGGAGATTTTAAACTCCCGAATCCCTTGAGCAATTAAATCCTTTATCTCTTGAGGTGAGATAGAGGAGCTACTTTCCTCTCGCCTTTGCTCTTGCCTGTTTTCGGTATTCTGCTGTTGCATTTGATCCATAAGGAGTTGTATTTGAGCATCTCTTTCTTCCAGTTTTCTCTGCAATTCCTGAAGTTGTTCTTCAACGGTTGAGGCTCCAGTCACTAGCACCGACATGCTTTCAACTTCCTCCTCGGACCCATCATTTGATCCGATACCGCTAACAACTGCCGTCGGAAACTCATCCTCATGAAACAACGAATCCGAATCTCCATATAAGGGAGAGCTTTGTTTCTTTTTTGTTATAGCTGGCGGACTTGGTGAACGAGTAACTGCACCGGCATATGACGTGGTCTTAGACCTTGACCTTGTCATTGGCCCCTGATACCCCTCCATATAAATAGGGAGTGAGGTAGCTTTTCTTGGCACCACTATGTTCTTCCCTTTGTCATGAGCTTGAAAAGATGCTTGGACATCCTTCTGAGGCTCTGTAGGCTTCAACACTTTGACCCTCGAAGCTTTGGCTTTCCGATCTCTTTTTTTTACAGATCCTTCTTCGACCTCCTCCTCCGAATAGGAGGTAACCATGACTTGTTCCACATGGTTCATATCGCAAGGAATTGAACCAAAGAAAATATGGCTTGAGCTCGCGGTTTGAGGTGCGATGATAGCCTTGTTTGCCTCAAGGAGGTCTTTGGCAACCTTCCATAGGGTTGCGTTGGCCAGGTCCAACGCCGGGGATGGGGCCAACTTGCGAAGTGCCCCAGCCTTCCCGCGCTGGGAGCCGCACTTTCGCCCCCTTCTCCTCCGGGGCTTGCTTGCCTTTTTGGCCATTGGAACGGGTGGCAAAGGAGTTGCGACAACCCCGACATTCCTTTTTATGACATGGATGATGGGTTGTCGAACCACTCTCTCATCGGACTTAGTGCCGCTCGAGCTGGCGGTGTAGCTACCACTCCGACGAAGTGCGAACCGATTGCCAGTTGGTGGCACATTGACCTTGTTCTCCTCAACCTTCACATACTTGGGCTTTTTGCCCTCATGGCTCAAGAACTTCTTTGGCTTCATGCCCTCTTCCGAGACAAGCTTTGGGGACCTCACCACCCAGTTGGTGGTCTTCTCCTCCTCCGGAGCTGGCAGATCCCCGAAAACATTCTTGACTGGGATCTCCGCAGTGATGGAATCCCTACTAACCTCAAAGCGAACTTCGAACGACCGTCTCTTGATCCAACGACCCCCCTTCACCATGAAAGTGGCCGGTAGTTCATCAAAGTTCACAGTCGCGATTGGTGCCATTTTCCTTGCAACCAAAATAAATAGATAAATAAGAGGGATAAAAACGCAGCGAGCTCAGCTTGTTCACTTACTACAAGAGGGAGCAAATCCTTCTGACGTGTTTTTTTAGCATGAGACAAAGAACTCGGATGAACAACTCGTTTAACTTTGATAACAATATCAGAGCCTTCTTTAACGGCGACATAGATCTTCTCACCCCGATAGAAATGAGCTAACCAGTTCTCCCAAGAAACCGAGTCACTATCATAAAGTCGGCAGAGAGTAGCATGGACACGCAAAAGCTCTAAGATGGTGTCAGGGAATTGAGCTCTGTCAGATAGCTGTTCGTTTGGCGGTAAGAACTCCTCATAAGGTTCACCAAGAATCGGCAAACCTGCAATCTGCTTTAAATCATGAAGAGAAATCCCAAGTTCACCATTTGCATGATGTAAGGTGTTCGTTAATGGACTCCAAAGCTCACAAAAGGCTCTCCAGACATCTTTGTTGTACATGTAGGGAAAGCGTGAAATTGCTACAAGGCCATAAATACCAGCTTGACGCAATATGCCTTCATGCCGCTCTCTCATCTCCTCAGTCCATTCCATCAAAAAAGGCATGAAAGTGGCTAGGCCTTTAAAAGCGAAATCTGATCCCCAGTTTAATCTCTTCTCCAATAAAATTTTTAGCACGGGATAAAACTCCCCATCAAGAGGGAGCTTGGTTGGGTGCTCGCCAGCCTGAACTTTATCCAGAAAGATACCAGTAAATCTCTTACCGAAATCTTCAGTGGTTTGTACACAACCGTTATCATCATCACGAAGGAATCGCAATCTACCATGAAAAGTGTCCTCTTTTCTCATCCACGTTTTCAGTGAGGGGAATTGTCTACAAACAGCAATTTCTCGAATTGAGTGGGACCTAGGATAAATAGGACCGTGATCAAGTTCCCGACCATCAGTTCCCAGAGCTCTTTGAGGCTGACTATTCCCATAAGCATCCATTTTGAGAACCTAAAAGAGTGTTCATCAAGTTAGAAATCAAAAGATGCAAACGAACTTTGAATGTGTTCGACGGGGTTCTTACAAATTCAAAGTTCGGGGGCAACTGTTCGGGGGTGAAATTTCACGACAAACATATTCAATCAAAATTACATATTTATTCAAAAAAAGTGTATCGAGTTATTGTATACATATCAAACAAATGTATTACAATTTGGGGGCATTCTATATGTCTTACAAAACTTGATACAAGTGGAGAAACCTAATACGTTGAACGAGTGTCCAGAGCTCACCAACTTCTACAAAAAGTCGTTTGTGGAAGTTCCAAATGCAGCCTCTTTGCAGGCCTCCGTAAGCGAAGGCTCAAGCTGAAAAGAAAGAGAATAAACAATAATGTTAACTATACATGGCATATAAAAAGTGCAACTCAAATGGGCTGAGAATACAGCCCTTAATAAATTCATAGAAAGGCTTGAAAGGCCTGGAAAAACCAGCCCAAATTCAGGCTATGACTGCTATGAAAGAGAGAAAAAAAACACGTTGAAAAATATTTTCAACTGCTCTACTCATCTACTGCACAGTTATGCAGTTACTTCTGCAGTTTTACTATAAGAAAAAACTGTATGAAGGAAGGAAAGTGGGGGAGTGGGTTGAGGCTAGGTAACTGCTCCCATTACTCCCTATAAAAAGCTAAGGTGGGGCATCAGTTTTTGTTTTTACTGGACACAGAGGGAGTGAAAAAAGAGAGCATTGAATCCACACACGCATCAAGCAAAGAAAAGCAATACAAATTCAATCAAAGGTTTCTCCAGCAACAAGAGGAAGAGGAAATCAAGGTAGTTTCAATGGATTCCAAAACCCCCCTATGCAAAACGATATAGCTTTGTACAGTTATATTTATTTTAAGCATATGGTATGGGTTTTGGAATCTCAAAATCGCCTAAACCATGGCAAAACTATGGCAATTTTTTTTGCTAAAATCAGGCTTAAGCCAATAAAGGAAGGCAACAGTGGCCCTTTGGAAAACCTAACAGAGGCTAGACAATAAAAGTTTCTGTGTTCTTTCTAAAAAAAAAAGATGTTTTTGCCTAAACTATCACATAGCCCTCGGACCAGAACTTAACCATGAATGGAAATGCAAACATGGGATCAGGAATCAGGAATCATTCAGCTGTTGGTTACCAAAAACAAAAAAAAAGAAAACAAAGTAACAAATTGTAACCAGCGGATTCACAGACTTGATTCAAATCTGGAAAAAGGGAACTATAAAAAAAAAGAAACAAAAAGAAGCATATATGAATGCAAACTGATAATTCTCAAATTCATACGTTCAAATTCTATTCAGCCTATAACTAAGATTATAAACAAAACTGTATATAAAGGACAAAAGGGAAGGTTAGACCAACCTGCTCAAACTCTTCGTTCTTTCAATTGTCCCGGGTCGAACTCTCCCTAGCGCCTCTTCAAACTTTTCGAGCACTGAATTTGTTACCCCCTCCGTCAATCGCCCTAAATCCAAAAGCCCTAAAATTATAGGTCATGGAAGAAATCAATCAAAACTGAAAATTGAGCATCCCATTGAAGGTAGATGAAGGAAGGGATTCAAAGCTTGGGGTACAAATCATCTCGGCACTAAGCTAAAAGAGCGGATTTGAGGAAAATTTCCGGGAGAGACTGAGCATACCTAATTGGCGGTGTCTTCCTGTGTCCGCGTATCGATGTCCTCAAAGGTGTTGGCTTGTCTATCGACTATCGCCCTCTCCTTCAATCGCAAAAGGGGAAGCTCCAAGCCGCCACCGTCGTCCTCGGAGAGTTCCTGCGACAGCAACAATGAACTCGCTTCCGCCGGTCTGTGCAGAGATGTGTGTGAATGGAGCTGAAATTAGGTTTCCGTCACATTGAAAAGAGAAATAAAATGAAAGGGCTTGATTGGGATTGAGCTGGGCTCGGCCCACTGACTTTTAAAAGCATCCTCTTCATTTAAACATACAAGAATGATAGGTCACAGTTGGTAACCTATCTACATATGTACATGTATAATATGTTTGAAAGATGGGTAATTTAATTGCAAAAAAAAATAAAAATAAAATAATACCCACTAAAATATAAGAATTATAATCGGCATAAATTAAGAATTTGAGTTTGATCAAAATATAAAATTAAACTCGTTAAACTCTTCAAATATTCTTTGCCGATTAATTCTAACGGGTCAATCTCAAACCGACTCATAAACAAAAAAAAAACGGAGTCAAAACCTCAAATCGAGTTTCATAAAATATAAACTTGGTTTGGAAAGGAACTACGAGTGATTTGATTCTCTTCCAAGAGATACGTAGGAAACCCGGTACAAAGCTATAGCTCATCGGGTTCAATCACACGGTCCTCAAACGATCAAATTTGTTTTCCTTGAGAACTACGTATAGACTTGATACTCTTTTACGAGTTACGTAGGAAATTCGGCATAAAATTCTAAATATTCCGAATTCAGTCACCGGTTACAAATTAAATCAAACGGCTTCAAAATAAAAGAACTACGTAAAGACTTGATGCCGTAAAAACGGCTACGTAGGTAACCCGATATTAAATCTCAAAATATGTCGGGTACAGTCGATAATCCCTAAATTCACTTTTAAGATGAAAATGGGGTTAAAATTAAATCTAAATTAAATACACATGATTTTCCGTGTAAGTGATAGTCGTTAAGTCGAGAAACCCTTCCAAGAAGGTGTGCTCGATTTATTCGGGTGATACACGAAAAAATCTCATGCACATGATAGTGTGATTTATATTAGGACTACCCTTTCGAGAAGGTGGGTCCCGATACGATCCAATGATGTATGAAAACCTTTAAAGGGGTAAAACACACAAACTCAAACACTCTGAACTACGTGAGGCTTGATTCTCTTCCAAGAGATACGTAGGCAACCCGTTAAAATTCGGGTGCAGCCAAATCACCAAAAACACCAAAATCTTGGTATCGATATGACTTCGAATCAAGAGGATAACCAAAAGGGGTCGAACTCAAATATTATAAATTAAATAAAATGTGTTGTACAATTATATCGCGCATTTTTGTTCAACATATGGAGCTAACTCGTAAAAGAGTATCAAGTCTATACGTAGTTCTTAACGAACCGATTTGAATTTTGTGGATTGACGATTGTACTCGACGAGCATAAGCTTTATATCGAGCTACCTACGTACCCGTTAGGACGGGATCAAATCATCCGTAGTTCCAATTTAAGTCGTTTGGTTTTGACCTCATATTCATTTAAAATGAATTTAGAGGTCGACGACTGTACCCGATATATTTTTTAGAATTTAATATCGGGTTACCTACGTAGCCCTTTTTACCACGGCGTCAAGTCTTTACGTAGTTCTACCAAAGGACAAATTTAATTTTGTTTGTAACCGGTGACTGAATTCGGCGTATTTAAAATTCTATACCGAATTTCCTACGTAACTCGTAAAAGAGTATCAAGTCTATAGGTAGTTCTGAACGAACCGAGTTTATATTTGGTGAAACTCGATTTCAGATTTTGACTCCGTTTTTGTTGAAGCCGGTTTGAGATTGACCCACTAGAATTAATTGGCAAGAATTTTTTGACGAGTTTACTTTTAAGTTTTAATCAAACTCAAATTCTTAATTTGTGCAATTATAGTTCTTATATTTTTGGGGGTCAATTTTGCAATTAAATATTTTTTTACCAACTATGTCCGAATATGTACATTTGAATCCAAACATATATTCTTTGAGTTGGCGTTGCCAAAATCCAGATTAAATTTAAACCCATTTCCATCCCTTTTTCTTTTATTTAGCCCACCTAATCCTCAAACTCAGCCCATTTTTATTTTGGATGAGCTCGAGGTCAAGTCAAGCCCATTTCATTTCATTTCTATTTTGTTCTTTTGAAGAGAACTGAGCCCAGATTTTTTTATGTTGTTGTTTTTGCCATCACAGGCTTACAGCAACTGCGTTTATTTTGTTATTTCTTCACACGCTCAGGCTCTCTCTCCCCGAGCGACCGAAGACAGCGCTGTACTCATTGACAGCTTCCGGCACTTTTGAGCTCCGATCTTGGGCGATTGACGCACAGGGGAGCAGAACAAGGGCGGCACAAGGGCGAAGCGTGGGTGATGCAAGCTGAAGACGCCCCGGTTTCAGGTATGTGCGAGGCTGATTTTTGCTTTGTTTTGCGAATTTCAACCGAACCTCATGCTCGCTCTGATCTTTGGGCGAATCTTGGTCTAAATTTCAGCTTCTTCTCACAAATCCCCTTTCAATTTTGTGTTTAGTTCTCAACCTCAACTGATTTTGTTTTCAAAATCCGATTTTAGGGTTTTTCATTTGTGCCATTTGGGGCTTCTCGATTTCGGCATCCGAACGAGAAAAGGAAGAGCACGGGCTCGCTTCTAGTAGTTGAAGATGGACGAGCTCTTGCAAGGGGAGGATGCAACAGGTTTGTTTTCAAAACCCCCTTTGCGATTTGCCCATAGATTCGCTCCGGTCTGGGCTTCAGACAATTTGTAACTTGAGATTTTTTTGTTTGGGACTTCTTGATTTGGGTAGGCAAAATCTCAGGCTCGGGAAAGTCCGGATACTTAAGAGGGGCCAGAAGTTCCTGATTCCGACCGGGTGAACGGTTGGGAAGCGAAGCAAGGCTCAGCATAGTCCTGCACACGCCGTGACATCCCCAGGAGCGAGTTTCATCTCGCTTGTTTCCAATAGGTATGTGTCGACCTCTTCTCCAGAGTTTTAAGTCCTTAATTGATTTTCTTTCAACCGAGAACTTAGTTTTTGCCCTCAAAATTTCAACTGTATGCTCTCTTTTTCTTCTGCAATTAGTAAATTTTAGGGCTTTTTGAAGCAATTGCAGTTTGGTAGCAATTAGGGAGAATTTGTGCCTCTTCATCTCTTAGTTGTATTTATACTAATACATAGTTATATCTTTTTGAAAGGTACAAATGGCACCAAAAGTGATTGTCAACTTCAACGAGCTCCCAGCAACCTTCATCATCAAAGGAGGCCGCTGGATCAAGAAAAGATCATTCGAAGCTCATTGTGACATCACTCGGGACTCAATGTCTGCAATGATCTCGATCAGCAACATCTTTGGGGCTCTTCAAACTCTAGAGGACAAGACCATCGCCATGTGGGTGTTGAAGTCTCCCACAACGCTTTCAAGGGAAGGGGGCATGAAGCCTAAATTACTTCCAAGCCATGGGGGCAAGAAGCTCAAGATCACCCAGCTAGACGATAACATGTTCAACAACCAACCCATCTGTAACAAGCTCAAAATGCAGGAGGGTGGTTGCAACGACACAAAGCCAACTAATGAAGTAGCTCGAAGGCCCGTCATTCATATCATCAAAAAGAATGAGGGGTCAACCGCAGCTTTCGCATCACCCATCTCCATTGCCAAGAAGGCAAACAATTCCATGAAGAGAAGGGGACGCAAGTGCGGATCTCAACGCGGCAAGACAAGACCTCTTCTTGTGCTAGCTCGTTCATCAGCTTTAGAGCGAGCCAATGCAACTCTTGCAAAAGATCTTCTTAGATCGCAGGTGGCAGGTCAAATTCCCTTAGTGGTTTCGCAAGGAGGGATCCTCATTGGTTCTATGCCCATCTATCTGAAAGAGGTTGTACAAGTCAACATGACCTCATACTCGGAAGAGACAGAACCCATAGCCACAAAGGTTAAGCCTTCAAGATCCGAGAAAGGGCAAGGAGGTCCAACCAATATCTCAAGTCTCTAGGGAGGATGCAAGAGAGAAATGCCAGTTGGAGCTAACAAGTTCAAATACTTCAATGGTTGAATCTCAAGCAAACATCTCACAAGAGGGACCAGATGTGATGCAGGTATTGACTACCAGCACATCAAGTGTCGAGGAGCAGCTTCAAGAGTTACAAAGAAAGCTCAATGAAAAAGATTCTCAAATTGCATCACTCCTCGCTCAAATCAATATTCAAGCTCAAGCAAATAGACAAGAGCAATCAAGGCCAAATGGTGAAGGGTCAAGCGGTAGCACATCGATCTCTTCACAAGAAATCAAAGAGATGATCGCTCAAGGGATAAAAGAAGCCTATGCATCACAAAATCCGACAGTGATCGGGTATAAAAAGCCATATCCAGCACGTTACGATTTGATGCCATTTCCCCAAGGCTACCAAAGACCGAGCTTTGAGAAGTTCGATGGCCTTCACGGTTCACCCCATGAGCACCTAGCTCATTTTTATTCTGCTTGTGGTGAAACCGCCTTAAACGATGCCTTATTAATCAGGCAATTCGTCCAATCTTTAAAGGGATCGGCATTCACTTGGTACACTCAACTTCAACCAGGGTCGATTCAAACATGGGACGATCTACAAAAAGAGTTCCTAGCTCAATTTGTGAGCTCGAAAGCAAAAATTTCCATTCTGGACCTTGCAAACACCTATCAAAGGTCTAAGGAGCTCGCCAATGACTTCATCGCTAGGTGGAGAAGCTTAAGACTTCAATGCCATGAAAAATTGAGCAAACAAGCTTGTGTTCAAATGTGCACCAACAACCTAATACCGGAATTAGCAGTACATGTTGGAAGTGCTGAGCCTCGTTCATTTGATGAGTTGGTGTCTAAAGCGTGCAATGTTGAAAAACAGCTAGCACGAGAATCCAAATGGCCTCGAGATAGTGAGGCTAACAAAAATGATGGCGATGAGGTACAAGATGAAGAAGAGTCTATGGCGACTTTCGCCAAACATGAGCGAGAGACCAGTAATGAAAATGGTTCTAAAGCTCAAAGAAAAGAGAAAGCCAAGGAGCCAGCCAATAGACTCGCCCTTCATGAAAGAAGGCAAAAGAAATATCCTTTTGACGATGATGATGTGCAAGGGATATTCGATGAGTTGATGAGTGTTGGACTTCTAACACTCCCGGAGCCAAAAAGGCCAAAAGAGGTTGGCAAAACGAGTGATCCAAATTATTGCTCGTATCATCAACTCGTTAGTCATCCAATCAAGGATTGCTATGTCTTCAAAGACATCATAGAGGAGATGATTAACAAAGGAGAAATTGAAATCGAGGAGGCAACATCCTCAACTCAAGCAGCTTCATCAAATACCATTTCAGTGGTAGACGTTGCAAAGTACATTCCCTCACTCCAAGTGTCTGCTCAAACAGAAAAAACATCTGCTATGGCTATTGAAGCTGGGGGCAGCCCCACGGTTTCATTGCCTTTTAAAGCATTAGTGAAAAATGACACTGCAAAAGAAGAGTCCTTGAATGAAAAAGACATCGCTCAATGTTGTATGGTCTCATGGACCAATGACATGGACGAAAAAGAAGCAAGAGTTAATAAGATTACTCTTCGCTCCAAGCATCAACTTCTTTCCTCAAAATCAAAAGAGAAATCAAAGAGAAAGAAATCAAGCTTCGATGAAGCTTCAAAAATGCACAAGAAGCATAAGGTTCAAGTGCAAAAGCTAAAACCCTCTTTCAAGGGTAAAGCTCCACAAAAACTTGTCGAGGAGGCGTGTGTCAAAAATTTCCAAATCTCATACGAAGACGGTGTTCTAACTGCAAGTGTGATAGAGCCTAGGATGTCCGCATTTGAAAGGCTCGAGACGGCTTCAGGTGGAACTCTTAAATCTTCGGTGTTTAAAAGGCTAGATCTAGCCTCTGCATATGAAGCACCGAAATTTTCGGTGTTTGAAAGACTCGAGCTAGCCTCAACAGATGGAGAATCCAAACCTTCTGTGTTTGAAAGGCTTAATATAGCCTCGACAAGTGGAGAATCTAAAGCTCCGATATTTGAAAGGCTCGGAAAAGTTGATGAGTCTAAAAGCAAGAAGGTTTAAATGAAGAGGCCTAAAAGCAAGAGCTCCGGAAGAGACAGTCAAAAGTTCTCGTCCATAAGCTCAACCAGATCATGGACACCTAAAGCTAAGTAAGGGTTTCAAAATGATCAAGTAGTCTCCAAGGCAGAAAAACAAATAGTTATGCCTAGAACTACGTTAAGACTTGATCCCCAAGAAGGGGTACGTAGGAAATTTGGCCTCAAAAGCAAATATGTGTCAAATTCAGTCGCACATAAAAAAAAGTTTTCGGGTTCGCATATGGTAGTCAGATTATCCGGGAAACCCTTCCTAGAAGGTGGGCCCGAGTGATTTGAATGATGCGGTAAAAAAAAAAACAAAATCCCGGTATGCAAATGATAGTCAAGTTCTGGGAAACCCTTCCTAGAAGGTGTGCTCAAGTAACTCGAGTGATGCATATAAAAAAAAGGACTTGAAATTAGTCCGAAAATCAAATGACCCGGAAGCTTTTATGAAAAATGGGTTCACAAAGAACTACGAGCGGCTTGATCCCTCATAAAGGGGGTACGTAGGCAGTCTAGCAAGTCAAAATGCTAGGTGCAGCCACAAAAACAAACAAAGCATCTTCTTTTCTCAACAAGAAGAAAAAGAAAATCAAGTCCTCCTCTTTTGTATTCATCCGAGCATTAGCTCGCCTACAAGGAGACAAAATCAAATATGGTATGAATACATGCACATTTTGTGCCTGTATTGAAAACGAGGCAAAAGAAAAGCGAGAGAGAAAATTTTTGTCTTTCAAAAACATTCTCACAAAGAGAAACAAACAAGAGGCTCATGCCTAAATTTTCCCGACTCTGATTATCACGTCCAAATGTGATAGTCAATTCAAGTTCTATAAATCAAAATTTCCTTCCAAGGAACCCTAAGCCAAAAGTTGCTTCAAAATTTGATTAATCAAATGGTCAATGCGTTCTTCTCTCTCGAAACCAAAAAGGCCTAAGCCTCTCAATACCCTTCAAACCCTCTCAAACAAAAAATTAGCCTACACTATCTACAGATGTACGAGCATTCAAAGCTCCCAAAATTCAAAACCCAAAACTCAAAAAAGAAAGCCACCAAATGCCTTGGCTTCAAGTGGTATGGGTATAAATTTCAAAATCATCTCATGTGATGTTTTGATCACAAAGCTTCAACCACAAAGGTTGCAAAAGCTCAAGTCTACGACACCAAGTCGTCAAAACCAAATTTAGTCTAAGACCAGAAATCCAATTGAAATCGGTCAAAAGACGAAAGCTCAAACCTATGACATCAAGTCATCAAAATCAAATTCTTGTCCTCACAAGAAAACTATCAAATCCAAATTCAAGCTTAAGGTCGAAAATCTCCGACCAAAAGCCAAAAACCAAAAAAACTCAAATCGGCCAAACGTCAAATCAAAATTGACTCAAAGCCAAAAATTCAACCAGTTTGAAAGGCCAAAAGTCAAACTGGTTGAAGAAGCCACAAAGGCAAAAATCAAGTTTTGAGGAGGAAAATTTTTCCGACTCTCATGTACCCATACCAGATTACCTCTCATTGGTCATAAGTAAATTCTATGAAGGATTGCTTTTCAAATGTGATCAATTTTCCCCGGAACGGTATATAAAAGTTCCAATTTTCTTCGGACTACAAATCAAATAAAAAGCTTTCTTAAGCCAGGTCCATTAGAAACGAAAATTGTGCACAAATAGCACAATATCGAACTTTGAACGTGCTCGACATCTCGCACGCACAAAGTTCGGGGGGCAACTGTTGGAGGGTAAAGTTTCACAACTTTGAAATAATGATGATCTCATATTAAATTAATCAAGTATCAAATTGTGATTAATTTAATTGACATTCATTATTAAAAATTTAAAATGGAAGAATGAACTTCAAACTTGGGTTGAAATTTGACATATAAAAACAAATATGCAAGTTCTCTTCAAAGGCCCAAGAAATAAAAAAAAAGGCCCAATCCAAATAACATCAGTTATAACAAAAGTGAAGCAAGTCTGGGAAGTTACAGTAAAGAAAAAACTGTACACAAAAGGAAAAAAACTGCTATGAAACTGCAGGAAACGTGGTGGGGGAGTTATTTTGAGGTAACTCCTACAACCTCTCCCTATAAAAAGCTACGTTGCCCAAGGGCTGTGGTTTTTTTCTTCCTCTGCTTCCCACCATTACCAAAAGCAGCAAACCCTCCTCTTCCGGACATCAGAAAAGAAAGAAACAAGCACATCTTCTTCTGCCTCCTGGAGAAACCTGCAACAACAAACACAAGCAAGAAAAACCAAACAACATCAGCAACCCTTGTTCCTGCTGCAGAAAGAAGAAGACTCAAGGTAGTTTTCATGGTTCCAAGACCCCCCTATGCAAAACGATATAGCTTTGTACAGTTATATTGTTTTAAGTATATGGTTTGGATTTTGGAACCACAAAACTATCCCTAAACAGAGGCGAAATGCTGCCCAATTTTCTACTCAAACGGTTTGCCACAAAACTTCTAATGAGTTAGGCAGAAAAAAAATTCAGCAGGGGCACTGGGTTGCCCAAGGATCCAAACAGCCACCAAGGCAAAACCAACCTGAATTGGGGATCTAAAAAACTCTGGAAAGCGTAGAAAAAAAGAAACAAAAGCATGAATTGGGTATTAAAGAGAAATCACAATCAGAAGCTAAGAAATGGCAAACTGATATTCCTAAATCCCAAAATCAGTCGGGCTAAATAAAATAAAATAACAATTGCCTGTTTGTCTCCGGAAGGCGTGTTTGGAAGCAAGTTTGGACAAGCCGGCCTTCTCAGACATCTCTTCGGACTTCGGCTTTGTTAATCTGCGGCTCACGGCTCACCTGTCCAGACCCTATCGATGCCTTTAGGTTAGCTTGAGAGCGTCGATCCATTTCTTCAAACTCTTGGAGCTGCTGCTCTCCCCAAGGAGCTCTTAGCCGTTCCGACATCCATGTCTAGTGGCGCCGACAGATTGAGACCCAAATCTCCTTCGGCCCTCAATCTTTGATTCTGCTTCCCCCCGGTTAATTCGAATCTGAACAAATGACTGGGCGTTTGTGGCGATCGAGATCTGTTGGTTGAGCGGCGCACAGATAAAAGATAAAAAAAGGATGAAGGCGAGGGTTGCTATCTGCTCATTAGTTGAGGGAAAGCTGATGAGTTTGGACTTAATTAAAAAAAATAGGAATGCAGGCTTTTAATTAAAAAAATTGGACTTGAAATGCTTACGGTATTGGCCCATTAATATTGATTGGAAGCCTACATCTCTACTTTAATCAAATATGGGCTGGATTAATATTGGGTAATTACTTGAAAGTTAAAAAAAAAATGCCGAACATGTGAAATTGTGAATGGCAATTCACATTCGGACTTTGGGGTGAATTTTGTTTAAATTGCAAAACCAACCCACTAAATTATACGAATTATAATTGGCACAAGTTAAGAATTCGAGTTTGATAAAAAAATATAAAAATTAAACTCGTCAAAAATTCTTTGCCGATCAATTCGAGTGGGTCAATCTCAAGTCAGCTCCTAAACAAAAACGGAGTCAAAAGCTTAAACCGAATTTTCCTAAATTAAAATCGGTTCCAAAAAGAACTACGTAAAGACTTGACGCCTCCTATCGGCTACGTAGGTAACCCGATATTAAATTCTAAAAATATACCGGGTACAGTCGTCAACCTCTAAATTCCTTTTAAATGAATATGAGGTCAAAACCAAATAAATTAAATTGCTCTCATTTAGAACTACGGGTGATTTGATTCTCTTCTAAGAGATACGTAGGACACTCGATATAAAGCTTAGGCTCGTCGAGTTCAATCGCCAAAAACAAATTCAAATTGTCCATTATAACTCGATACAAAGCTTCTGCTCGTCGAGTTCAATCACCATCCTCAAATGATCTCACGATCAAACCCAAATACAAATTGTCTTTTGTCCCGAACTACGGTGACTTGATTTTACCAAACAAGTGGATACGTAGGAAACTCGGTGTAAATCAAGTTCTCACCGAGTCCAGTCACACCTAAACTTTCAAACAAATTTCCTCAAATTCAATATCGACTCCAAGTCGTCCCAAATATCAAATTTTCATCAAATCCAAAGTGTCTCCTCCGACTCGATATAAAGCTTTCGCTCGTTGAGTGCGGTCACGACAAAAACATCAAAAACCAAATACCAAATTCAAATTTGTCATTTTCAAGAACTACCTATGATTTGATCCCTTCCAAAAGGGTATGTAGGAAACTCGCAAACAAGTTCAATCACGATCCCCAAATTGACCTTTAAGTCAAATCAAATCAAACCCCACCTAAAACCGTTTTCTATGCAAATGATAGGCGAGTTACTTGAGTTACCCTTTCGAGAAGGTGAGCTCAGGTTACTCGGGTGGAGTGTTGTTTGAGCTACCCTTCGTAGAAGGTGGGCTTGAACTTCATCCTCTGATGCACACAAGAAAACGAAACCAAACATAAAATCCAAAACACTCTGAACTACGTGAGGCTTGATTCTCTTCCAAGAGATACGTAGGCAACCCGTTAAAATTCGGGTGCAACCCAAATCACCAAAACCACTCAAATCTTGGTATCGATACGACTTCGAATCAAGAGGATAACCAAAAGGGGTCGAACTCAAATATTAAAAATCAAATAAAATGTGTTGTACGATTATTGCGCATTTTTATTCAACATACTGCTCCCATTACTCCCCATTTTAAATACTGATCTTTTGGGGTTTGAAACCTCGACCCGTACCTGAATTGCAAAATCCGAATGAAGGTATCCAACATGCGAAACGTAATCCGGATATTTATATCCGGGTCGTTACAAATGAGAAGCTGCAAAGGGAGGATGGTACTCAAAGAGTTGATGAGAAGCTTTACAGGAGCATGGTAAGTGGGCTAAATTATCTCACACACTCAAGGTCAGATATAGCCTACAGTGTGAGTGTGGTCTCGAGATATATGCACAACCCACTACGCAACAATTGGGAGCAACAAGGAGGATCTTCAAATGTGTAGTAGGCACCTTGAAGTATGGTATTTGGTATGAAAGTGTGCACAATTTCAAATTACAAGGGCATACTGACAGTGATTGGGCAGGGTGTTTAGATAACAGAAAGAGCACCTCAGGCTTTGTGTTTGGATTGGGCTCAGGGGCTGTTACATGGAGCTCGAAGAAGCAGGACACAATGGCATTGTCCTCTTCAGAAGCTAAGTATGTGGTTGCAGGGGCAACTGCTAGACATGCCTTGTGGTTGAAGAAGCTAATGTTAGATTTGGGGTGCAATCACACTAATGCAATTGAGATATGGTGTGATAACAGATCAACCATAGCAATGACAAGAAATCTAGCATTTCATGCCCGGACCAAGCACATTGATGTGCAACATCACTTCATCAGACAGTTGGTGGCTAAGGAAGAAATTATGCTCAAGTTTTGTGGAACTAATGATCAGGATGCAGATTTGTTCACAAAAGCTTTGAGTGGTGCCATGCATGAGTTCTTTATGGAGAAGATAGGCATGAGGAGAATGTGAATTAAGGGGAGGAGTTGAATTATAATTCACATTTTATGTTCAAAGTTTAAATGGTAGTTGTTTTTCTTTGTTAGAAAGTAAAGTCAGTAGATTTCGAGTCAACGTTAGCAATGCAGTCGATGTCGAATAGAAGTTAATCATAGGAAATAGTTTCTTATGCATTTTGGTTAGCTAAGTTAGTGGGATAGTGGAGTGTAATTGCTATTACAGTTATCAAGTATTGTAAGTAGTTTTGTATGAACGTTTTGAAGTGAATTGAATCAAGGAGTTATTGGCTGTTGAATTGATCTCCTGCTCTTTCGATTTTCTTGCTAACTATCAAAAAGATAGTAGTGAGTTTTGTTTGAGTTTTGGTGCAGTGAATGTGCACAAGAGTGTGATTGATCTCTTAGAGTAATGATAAGACATCTGTCTCGCGCGTTCTCCAGCCGTTCTCAATCTCGCTCCTTTCTTGTTGAGCATACTCCAATGGCCAATTTGGTTCATCCTTAGGATTCGAAATTGCAGAAATCAAGGTATGGCTTTCTCTTCTCGTGTGTTTTGCTTCCCTCTATGATTATGATTTCTAACGAATTCTTCAATTATGTTTTCTGATTGATTGGAATGAATTAGGGTTTTGGTTCACTCTATGCTTATGATTTCTATCGAATTCTTAAATTATGTTTTCTGATTGATCGAAAAATGATTTTGAATTAGGGATGATTAAATTCGGATTTTTGGGGATTTTGGGTTTTAGCTTTTTGTCTGTTTTGATTGTCTTTCTAATTATGATGTCTATCGAATTCTTGAATTATGTTTTCTGATTGATCAGAAATTGATTTAGAGTTAGGTGGAGTTGAACTCTCTATGTAATTGTGTGTTCTTGAGGAGCTGCATGTCAGCTAGATTTACAGACAGAGACTTGGGAAAAATAAAAGCACAAAACAAATAAGTGATAGAATCAAATGAAATACGGTAGAAAACTAGCTATAGAGATCATTGATGGTTCTACCTATAGTTATGTGATGGAGCTGCACGACTTTAATCTTGGGAAGAATAAAAGCACAAAACAAGTCATTGTCCAGTGAATGTAAAAGGTTCCTAGATGGTGATTAGCATGGGCATGTTTTTGTTAGGCCACTTGCTCAAATTTTATTTTTCTTTATTTTTTCAAGTTTCTTATACCTCGATAATCTCCCATTTTCCCTTGATCTTAATCAGTTGAGTATCAACCACACTGAATGGTTCCAAGAGTCATTTTAGCGGGAAGATTTATCTCAACAACTAAACAAGATAAGGCTTGTCCATTGAGGTGAGAGAGATGAGTGCCAACAATAGACATGTGTTCCTTAGTGAGCTTCCTTATTTTATAAGTAAGGCTTGTCCATTTCTTGAGCATTCCTTTGATCTGCACGCACGAGTTGCGTGCTCAACTAGCAATTACCTTTGGAATTACCCCTCCAACACAGCAGGTCTGCTGATGCTGCTATATAATTGGTCATATTTCATCTTACACTTTATTTAATTCTTGAATTTAAGCATCCTTATAACATTACAAGGATGGAAGTTGCTCGTATCCTTTCCATATGATATGATCAGTCTTGTTATGTTATTGCAATCATCTCCCAGCTTAATGTGAACCTTATATGCATTTTAGATATTCCCCCCTGCTGTTTTTTCCCCCTTTTTTGCTAATTGTTTTTCCTTTTTTGTATGGACTCTTAATTCGCACAATCTTACATTCTCAAAGTTGTCAATTTGTTGAGTCATACTAAGCGCTCGGCTCTTGTAAACAAATCATAACACACCCTTGTATGACTGCTTTTGTATCTTTTAGCTTAATAGGTGACTCGTGATCATAGTTAACTTTCACTTTCTACATTTTTTTTACAAATATTATATTTTTTTCAAAACCAAATAACTGCATGAGGTGGTATGCATACAATGGAATGATGTGGTAAGATGTGCAACAAAAAAATTGTAATGCAATGTGTAAGAACATCATCTGGGCTCCAATACAATGACGTCTGAAATGATGTTAACACTAGCAACTTGCCCCTGGTTACTCCCTGATATCGTTGGTAAGCTCTTCGGATGGTCCCCGATTCGGCATATGGGTGCTCATCATATATCTCATAATAGAGTTGGTAGGTTAGTTATCTAAAACCCTAATTTGGCACTTGCTTGAGTTGATCAAATTTTTATAGAGAGCAAACAAGAAATACTACCAATTGAGAATATGCTTTTCATCTATAATTTTTTTGACAATTTAGGTCATATCCTGAAAGTCTGAAACACTTAATTTATGCAGGAAAGATCCTTCATCAAATATAATACAAGTCAACCAAGTAAACTGATGTTCAGGGAAAAATTAGTAGCAAGGTTAGTGCAAATTTTTAATACAAGTCAACCAAATATAATACAAGTCAACCAAGTAAACTGATGTTCAGGGAAAAGTTGTTAGCAAGGTTAGTGCAAATTTTTAATACAGTTTTTTGTGGTTTATTTTGTTGATCTGTTATTGGTTAAGACTTGAGATGTCATATAATTAAGATTGTTGTTGATCTGTGTTCATGCGACCTCTGAATTTTTATTATTGTTTAAACAATCTTCTTGTCTCCCGCCCAGAAAAAAGGAGCATTAATTTTTTATCAATGGCTGACTTAGCATATTCACTTGTGTTCATCTGGTGCAGGTTTTTATCGATTGTGGGACATCCTTTGTATCCAGTGAAGTTGATGATCACAAGTATGCTGGCTGATAATAGCCCGACCTTATCGCGCCAAGCAGTAATATGAGTTGTGTTACAAAAATCAAATTGGTATGCTCCTTTACTCTTCTCAAAATCTTCTCATATCTATTCTTCTCTTGTCTCAGAATCTAAAAGAAACCTATCATGAAACTCTTTGTAATGTTTTACACCTTGTGACTCATATGTGAAATGTTGAATTTCCTTGGTTGCTATATGCTTATTGCTAGGTCATGTCCTTAGTCGCCCCGCGGCCTCTGACAGGACTGAGATATTTCTTTTCCTTTCCCACCTTACCTATCACCGTCGTAGTGAGCAAGTCAGTTTTTCTTTCTTTCCTTCATATTTTCATCTTTTGTTGTCTTTTATGTCATTGAGGACAATGCCAGATTTAAGTGTGTGTGTGGGGAGGGGGGGGGGGGGGGGAATTGCATGGCATAATAGGATTGCATGTTTATTTTCAGTTGCACTTGTATATTTGTTTTTAGTTTACATTGCATGCATATCAACATGTTACTTCAAAAAAAAAGGAAAAAAATATTTATATTTTATGCATTAGTTAGGTTTAGGTCTTATTTCCCCATATGAATATTGTTTGTCCTCTATTCTATCTATTGAGATTTATGTCCCATGATGTGCTTGGATTGTTGAAACCTTCGATATATATTTTCTATACTATTTGGTGAACATGATTGGTTAATGATTGAGCACATAAGATCTTGGAATTTTGAGTGATCATGAAGTTCTAGACATGACCGGGTGATCTTATTTTGTCCTATTTAGGACTGCACTTGATTTAGTCCTCTTGCTTGTTGAGTGTACTCTCTTCAATTGCTTCCTCTTTGGCTTGCATTTAGATATCTTTTTCAAGGCTGCATATTCTGATTTCTGCACATGACTTAAACATGATTGAGGCACCTTAATTAACCCTATTTGACTCTATTCCACCTTACATATTATCCTCTGCTTGAAGCTAATTTGAGCCTAATTGCCTATTATTTTGTAGCTCCACAAGATTTATCCATAGCCAATGATAGACTGACCGCATCCGAGAATTAGGAATGGTTGGTGAATATCTATATTGTGGATGATGGTTTTTAGTGGTGGATTGTATGTTTGAGGTATCCTTATGAGATGTTTGATTCTTGCTAGTACATTCATTCCTTGGGACATAAGGAGGATAAAATTCACTTTGGGGTAAAAGTCAAGGAAAATCATTTGATATAGCATGAAAAGGAACATTGAAAAAAAAAAGAGAAAAACCTCATGACCTAAATTGTTGAGTATGGTTTGTAAAGTTTTATGCTTGAGATTGGTGTTGTATTACATTGTAGAGTTATGGTATGAGTTTATGAGTGGTATTATGATTTGGTTGCTTCCTTAGTTCCCGGATTATGAGCACCACATGACCTAAATTGTTCAATACCTTATATTTTCTAACTTGGCCCCCATTACAACCCAATTGAAAGACCTCATTATTTTTGTTGTGTGTAGAGTCACCAGCGGTGAAGAGCTAGAACACTAGTGCAAGACTATTGTAGCTAAGCTTTTGGAGATTGAGTTTTGAGCGTAAACATTTAACCCTAAACACTTGAGCGAGAGTGAAACACATATTCCTTGTGAGGTCTAGAATGGATATAGTTGCCTTATTTAATTGATTGTTGCAATTATGTGCTATGATGTTGTTAATCTATTGTGTTTGCTAGTTTTTCATACACTTAAAGATTATTGAGGTGGATACAGGAATTGCTAATCTATGGGGGCTGCAGAGTTGAGTTCTTTATTGCTTGAGGACAAGCAAAGGTTCAAGTGTGGGGGAATTTGATAGAGCATGATTAAATATGCATATTAGGATTCATTTAGCTTAGTTTGGTTGTAAACAGTGCATATTTTAGTTACAATTACATGTTTTACTGTGGTGTTGGAAGAGTCGGAATCTATGCAATTTTATGGTTAATTTCAGGTAGATGTGGATTCGACGAGGAATGAGGAGACTCTTGGATGAAGAAAGATTCAAGTTGAGGAAGAAAAGTGAAGAGCACGGGAGCGGAGTCGAATTTCGAGAGCCTAAGTGAAGAACAAGTCAGCAGAAATTGTCGCCAGACAAGCTAAACTTGTAACGCACTTTCTGGAGGCCTCGGTGGTGGGAATGACTATTATAAGAATGGGTTGGAAAGCTCTTTCTGAGATCTACAATTTTTATGTTGACATCGAGACCAAATTCGAAAAGGAAAAATCGTTGTGATCAGCATGGACGGGCACGGCCAATCTAAACCGCCCCACGGCTCGAAGCCCATCCAGAGGATTTCGCTGATCGCCCGGCCGCCCCGCGGCTTGGGTTGGCTGCCCGCGGCTTTTGCAGAAATGCCGAAATAAAAATCAAATCTGAATTAGGGTTTTTATGTTATTTTTGGCCGACTATTGGGAGGCTTTTAAAAGACTTTTCTTGGTTATTCGTTCATCGACCTTAGAGCACCCACATTGGGGTGTTTTAAAGAGTAAAATAAGGAACTTAACAATAAAGTAATAGAGGAGAGATATATTTTGGTAAGGAATGATGTGATGGATTCACTAGTAAGAAACCCTTAAAAACCCAATAAAGAAAGAAGGTGAGGGACATGAGTGAGAGGGGAGGAAAGAGAAAGAGGGGAGTTTAGGGTAAGTAGTGGGGCTATTTTCAATTTTATGTTATTTATTTATAATAAAATGGGTTGTAGGGATGTGGGCTAAAAATTAAGTTGGGTTTCTTAAGGAGAGAGAAAAATAAAAAGGAGAGTTAAGGAACTGAACCGGGTTCCATGGATGCAGATGCTCTTATGCACTTTAGAGATTATTGAGAGAGCATCGTTGAGCATGAGCAACTAAACTCTCGAGGTTTCGTCTACAGTTTGGATCTTTGATTGTTGAATTGTGAGTTTTTTAATCTAGTTCTTATACCTATTCGAATGTTTTGACTTCTTTGCACTAATTAATTCCTTGAATGTGTTTTATTCTCTCTGTCCTGATCAACTAGTTAGAGTAGATTCATTCAATTGCTAGGGTTTTGTAGATTCCTCATAGCGAACCTTAACCCAAGTGGCGAACATATCCCTTTAGGACTCGTAGGACTAATTGGATGCGTAGGAAGTTGAATATATGTTAAATATCGACTCGTAGGTTGATATTGCATGTACCTTGGTTAATTCATAATCTTAATGCTATCTCTAGATTAAATCTTAACCGTGTTAGGGTTATTTAGAGATAGGAATTACTAGGACTCGTAGGAATAGTAATTTACCCAAGATCTGGACATGGACATTGATAGGAAAAGATAAGAACTGATAGCGCCAGCAGTCCCATGACTCCGGACGACATTGACGACAAGGTGAGAGTGCCATTCGGAGCTCCGATCACTAGAGCTCGGGCCAAGATGCAACCAGGGCTCTTCTTGTTCGTCTAGGTGCTACCATGGACCAAGGGCTCTGACCTTCATGGGTCACGATGCTCAAGGTTCAACCGACGGTTAGTCTTCGTCCCCATTCTACCTAAATGAGGGGCGAGACTTGATGATTCGTGGTAGGGCCAAATATGCCCTTGTTATTTTTAAGACATTTATTTACTTTCTTTAGTATTATTTATTTAGGGAATAAATGTGTGGAGATATTTTATCTCCTTGCTCTTTATCTATTTTTATCTATTTTTTTAGCTAGTTTCTAAGATAGATAAAATTAGTAGGATTTATATTTTATTTAATTAGTTTTATTATTTTTTTAGATAAATGAGAGAGATAGGGTTCCTTTGCAAGGAGCCACTCTCATTCGCCAACAAACCCTATTTAAGTTGTATTTTCCTTCTTTTATTTTCACGTTGAATTGAATATAAGAGCGCTTGGCTAAACGTTCTCTTCTTTGTTCAACCCTAGTCCTCACGCCTTTTCACCTCTTACATTCTTTACTTCCAAATCTGAATTTTGTTATTCACTTTCTCAAGAATTCAACAAAACAATGTCACCTACATTCAAATCACCCAAACCGATTCAAAAGTCAAACCGGAGCCAGCCTGCAGTTCAGTATCGAGCGCTGTTGGCCATATCGAGTGGCCTGCAGGGGGAGGATCGACTGGGTTATGGCTCTGCAGGGGTTTCCTTTGGGTGGTGTCGAGTGGATCCATTCAAGAGGTCTCAAGTACGGGTCGAGATTGATCTTAAGGCGACGCAAGATCCGAACAATTCGAATCGATGGGAATTACAACGTATCAACTGGTATTCAGAGACAAGGTTATGCGAGTCTTAAGCCTTGATTCGTTTACTTGAGTGATCTTTATTTCGTGCCCTAATTTTTTAAACCTTATGCCGATTTGATGTGTTATTAAATTCATGAAATTCTCATCTTTTAACCCTAAAATTGGCACTAGCTGGTGATTTACTTATTGGATCTATAACTTGGAAGATGATTGAGTTCTTAGTTGCAAGTTTTATTGCCTTATTTTGTTGTATCATGCCTATAATTGAGTTTTTGGTTGATTGTGATTGATGATCTTGCACCACAAAAAAACCCTAATTCTTCCAATTTGTTAGCCTTTCACCCTAGTTGTTAATTTGCTTACTAATTAGATTATCTTAATTTAATTTAATTTTTTTTCTTCCTACTGTTGCATTCGGCATTTCCTATTATTCATCAGGTCTGTTTGGCTTTTTGCAAGTGTAAGGCGGTTCGGTCTTTCTTGAAATAAAAAAAAAAGTAAGCCGAGACAAAAAAAATGATAAGTTTGTTTCGTTTACATCTTTATATATATTGATGATCTATTAGATGTTAAGCTCCACAAAGAACCCTTATTTGTGTGATTTAGAGCCGTGCCGACACCGGGGCCGTGGTCACACCCATCTCTCTCAGAGCCGTGTTGCAACCGTCGGATAATAGTCGACGGAGTGTGTGCACTTTTTAGCACTTGTGTTGCTCGCATTATTTTCCTTAGTTGCTGAATTTTTGAGCTTCACATTGTATTATTCATTGCATTCTCTTATTATTTGCGATTTCGTATTCTAGCCGCATATCATTAATTGCATCTCCTTGCATACTCTTTTTCTGGCTATCTCTTGCATTTTGCTTTGATATCTTGCTACTTTCATCATTGTAAAGTTCTGTGTCCAGGGTAGATTGTCAATTTAGTGCCTTGTTTTCCTCGCATTGTTGTTTTCAAACACTTCGATTACTCATAGGATCAAAGACTTGCATTGCTTGTTTCTTTGCATATTTGTTCGGATTACTTGTGTTGTTACTTTGCTTATAGGAACATGGGTGACAATTCCGACAAGTCTACCACCTTGGGCACACAACCACCACCAGGTGCTATAACGGATGAGCAAATGTGCTTCGTCATCGATTCCGCTGGCGGAGCGGTGGAGAAACGGTTGGAGTCGATGCTCTCCGCCAACAACGCCCAACTTACCGGCATATCGATGGGATTGATGGAAAGGAAGCTTGCTGAATTTCATATAGAAGGGCCATCTTCATCGACAGGTAAGAGACATGGTAAGGGTCATTTAGATGATAGCTCAATTTTTATTCCTAAACATCGATCTAATCCATTTCCCGGCGAGACCGAGGACGATGATGAAGCTTTTACAGTTAAGACAACTCGCCAAGAGGGTCATACCACCGCTCCTCCCCCACGGCAACCACATCGGACTCTCATTCGAGACCACCCGGTCTTCGACGATTGGGAAGGACAACGAACCGAGAGGAATGTTGATGGCATGCCCCTCCTTGAGGACCCATTCCAGGAGGCCGATGACGCATTTGATGATATTCCTCGCCCCAACTTTGGTCGCCCCCACATGAATCATAACAATGATCAAGCCGCCCAACGTCGAGACATTAAGGTAAAGCTTGACACTTTTGATGGCGCCAATGATCCGGAGGCGTACCTCGCTTGGGAGACTCACACCGACTACGTCCTTGACCACCTCCGTTATGATGAGACGGAAAAAATTGAGGTAGTAACCCTTCACCTTACAGGACTTGCTCGCTCATGGTGGTTTCGTACAAGGGATATCCGTCGGAGGCAAGGTAAGCAACCAGTAGAGACATGTCCTCAACTACGTTACCTCTTGAAAAAGAGGCACGCACCCGAGGAATATGTCGAATCTATGAGGCTGAAATTAGCCACCCTTCGCCAAGGTACTAGGACTCCTATGGAGTTTAGAGATGAGATTGAGAGAATCTCCCACCAGGCGAATGTTTTTTTTACTGAAAGGGCCCTTTTGTTGACAGTTTCTTGCTGGTTTAAATGTTTCTATTCGTAACCCTTTAGCTATTCATACCTTTAGAGACAGTAACACTCTTTGTCACAAAGCGCAACTCTTATATGAACAACAGCAGGAGGCGAAGAGGTCAAGCCAATCATCTTTTGGTCGAAGGTTTGTTCCTGCACCTACTTCTCCTAACACTTCTAAGTTTTCTCCTATCTCTTCCTCGCAGCAAGGGAGTCTCCGACTCACCTAAGACAGGATTTGAGATTCAAACACGAAAGGTTGCCGTGCCATCTCCTAATGCTCACGCTCGAGAGCAACGTTGCTTCACTTGCAATAGCACCGACCACATCGCTAGGAATTGCCCCCAAAAGAAGAAGGTGTTGCTCAATGACATTCGAGACTACTATTATGAGGAAGAAGCTCTTGAAAATCCCCCAAGTTCAATCGAAGTGGAGGATTCAGCTCATATGTCTCATGAGGACAACATCGACATCGACCCCAACACCTTCGACGATGCACTTTGCTTGGTCAATCGGCGCGTTCTAACTCTTCAAGAGCGCCTGCGGCCAACCAATGAGAGACTATTTTTCACACCAAGTGTGTGGTTCGGGAAGCCACACTCACGATCATCATCGATGGAAGGAGCTACTGCAATTTGATCAACAAGAAGGTCGTTGATTACCTCCATCTTGCTACTACTCCACGTGCAACCCACTATGGTCTTAACGGCATCACCGACGGTAACTCCGAAACTCTTGTTACTAAACAATGCTTGGTGTCTTTTCAAATAAGGTCATATAGTGATCAAGTATTGTGTGTGGTTCGGGAGACTATTTTTCACATCAAGTGTGTGGCTCGGGAAGCCACACTCACGGTCAGCATCGATGGAGGGAGCTGCTGCAATTTGATCAACGAGAAGGTTGTTGATTACCTCCATCTTGCTACTACACGTGCAACCCACTATGGTCTTAACGGCATCACCGACGGTAACTCCGAAACTCTCGTTACTAAACAATGCTTGGTGTCTTTTCAAATAGGGATATATAGCGATCAAGTATTGTGTGATGTTGTTAATATGGATTGTAGTCATATCTTGCTAGGCCGACCTTGGTTATATGATAGGAGTGTCATTCATGACGGTCGCTTGAATACTTATTCCTTTAACTATGACGGGAGGAGAGTTACTCTCCTACCCCTTTCTCCTCAAGTTATTTTAAAGGATCAGGTCCGAAAGCGCCAACAACAAGCCGAAAAGGCGGCCCAAGCACACAGGAAGGACGACGGCAAAACAAGCAGTCCGGCGGAGCAGGCCGCGCCCGCGGCCACTGGAATCACCGCGCCCGCGGCTTCTGGGGCAGCACCCGCGACCCATACAACGTCCTCTTCCTCCTCTTCTTCTTCCACAACAACGCCCTCATCGTCCATCAAGGGTTCGATGGAGAAGCGGGCTCTCACGACACGGAAGTTGACACGGGATTCACATCGACCTTATATTCTTTTGCTTCAAAAGAAAGTTCTTGTCACTTTTAGTTCTTTTGATAGTTTGCCTGCACCTATCTCTCGCTTATTGTAGGACTATTTAGATGTGATGCCCGATGAGCTACCCCCTGGATTACCACCCGTCCGTGGAATTGAGCACCAAATCGATTTCATGCTCGCCGCTTTCTTGCCTAACCGTGCGGCGTACCGTGCTAGTCCGGAGGAAACTAAGGAGTTGCAATGCCAAGTCTCTGAGCTTATGGAGAAGGGCTATGTCCAGGAGAGCCTTAGCCCTTGCGTCGTCCCTGTCATTTTGGTGCCCAAGAAGGACGGATCGTGGCGAATGTGCGTTGATTGTCGTGCAATCAACCAAATTACAGTTAAGTATTGTCACCCTATACCTCGTTTGGATGATCTGCTTGATGAACTCCATGGTGCATGCATTTTTACTAAAATTGATCTTAGGAGTGGCTATCACCAAATTAGGATGAAACAAGGGGATGAATGGAAAACGGCTTTCAAAACTAAGTATGGTCTTTATGAATGGCTTGTAATGCCTTTTGGTCTTACTAATGCACCTTCTACCTTCATCAGACTTATGAACCATGTCCTTAGAAAATACTTAGGGAAGTTTGTCGTTGTTTACTTTGACGATATCTTAATTTACAACAAGAACCTAGATGACCATGTTCAACACTTAAAGTGTGTTTTTTATTGTTTTCGAAAGGAGAAACTCTATGCTAACTTTAAGAAATGTGTTTTTGCTTCGGAATCTACCATTTTTCTTGATTTTGTTGTGTCCAGGGATGGTCTCAAGGTAGATACCGAGAAGGTTCGCGCTATTGAGGAGTGGCTGCAGCCTTCGACGCCAACCCATGTGAGATCATTCCTTGGTCTTGCGGGGTTCTACCGGCGTTTCGTGAAGGATTTCAGCATCATTGCTGCCCCACTCCATGAGCTCACCAAGAAGGATGTAGCGTTTCGCTTGAATGACGCTCATAAGAGGGCTTTCGACGCCCTCAAGGACCGTCTCACCCATGCACCCGTGCTCCAGCTGCCGGACTTCTCCAAGACCTTTGAGCTCGAGTGTGACGCGTCCACCACAGGGATTGGCGGTTTTCTTCTTCAGGACCGTCGACCCGTGGCCTATTTCAGCGAGAAATTAGGCCCTGTGGAGCTCAACTACACCACCTATGACAGGGAGTTGATCGCTTTTGTTCATTGCCTGCGCACTTGGCAACACTACTTGTGGCCAAAGGAGTTCGTCATACACTCGGATCACGAGGCCCTCAAGTACCTCAAGGGCCAAACTGTGCTGAGTCGGCATCTGGCGAGGTGGGTGGAGTTCCTGGAGACCTTCTCTTATGTGGTGCAACATAAGAAAGGCACGGAAAATGTGGTAGCCGACGCGCTATCACGAAGGTATGTTCTCTTGAGCCATTGTGATGCACATATACTTGTTTTTGCTTTAATCAAGGAACTTTATGAGCATGATCCCTTCTTTAAGTCTATATATGCACATATACTTGGTTTTGCTTTAATCAAGGTATGTTCTCTCGGGCAAGCTTTGTATCCCGACTTCTTCTATTAGGAGACTTCTCACCTTAGAGGTTCATGAGTCTAGGGGCCACGGAGGCCTAGAAAAAACCTTAACAGGGTTAAAAGAACACTACTTTTGGCCAAAAATGACTAATTATGTGATGAGATTTGACAAAAGTTGTGTCATTTGTGTTAGGGCTAAGTCTAAACACCAACCACATGGCTTGTATACACCCTTACCGATTCCTAAGGGGCATCAGGAAGATGTCTCGATGGATTTCATTGTAGGCTTGCCTAGGACTTCTAAGGATCATGATTCTATATTTGTTGTGGTTGATAGATTTTCTAAAATGGCTCATTTTGTTCCATGTCACAAAATCGATGATGCTATAAATGTTTCTAGCTTGTTCTTTAGGGATATTGTTAGATTGCATGGTGTGCCTTTGACTATTGTATCGGATCGTGACCCTAAATTTGTGAGTTCATTTTGGAAATCTCTTTGGTCTAAGTTGGGGATTAAATTTTTTTTTTCTACTTCATGTCATCCCCAAACTGATGGTTAGGCGGAGGAGATTGAACAAAAGTAGGTAATCTCTAGCTTACGCTACGCGATGGAGATTATTTAGCACCACTTGAACATTCCCAGATTCACAAATAAGTGGCAGATTTTGATGATAGAAAAGTTACCTGCCATGATGTTTCGTGGTTGGATTCACAAATGAGCTCAGCATCGTCTTCAATTGAGCCAAATAGTGGCGTAGGAAGCGGGACAAGGCGATGGCTCCTTCGAACCCGACCGAGAGGGGGGAAAGCGAGAGATTGGGATGGTGGCAGAAGCTCTTATTTGGCCCTCAACGGCCGCTAGCAGAGGCAGTGAAAGCGAGGGTGAGAGAGCGAAAGAAGGGAAGCAGAGGGTAATGTTGGGCTAGAAACCACTTTCCAGCCGCACCCGGAAGCGAATTCGGGTAATAAAAGAACCAACAACAATCAACCAGCAAACCACGACCAACCGATAATATCCAATCCGCAAACCAAACAACCAAGCAACCACAAACACAGATAAAAGCACAAATATTGACATAAGATTTACGTGGGAAAAACCCTCTCTAACCAGAGGATCAAAAAACCCACCTTCCGCCCACCAGAGCAACAAATCCACTAATCAATAGGTCAATACAAGTGTTTAACAATCCAGTCTCAAACCGAGACAAACAAACATGGAGATCTCAAACACCAATCTAAATACAACCTGGATCTAGAATGGATTCCTCTCAAAAAACCTAGCTAAACACTTGTAATCAGATTAGATTTTCAAGAGGAGAAAATACCTATCAACAAACTCCCATTGTTAACTTGCCGAAGGAAGAAGACGGATCACCAGATCAAGAGACGAAATACCCGCTCGAATCTCCTACCTTTCTTCTCTTTTCTCCCTCCTCTCTCTTTTCTTTCTCTCTCCTCTTTTCTTAGTTGCTCGGCAGATCTCTTTGGAGCTCACTTCTTCTCGTGCTCACCAAGACAAGGCAAATATTATTGCCTTTTGTCTTATCAAAGAAGCAATATAGGTTCACTTTGGACTGGACTCTTCATGGGCCACTTGGCCCAACAATCTCCCCCTCCAGCCCAAGGGGAAGACGTTCCTGCTCGTCCTGGCCTCACCTGCATCCGAGTCCCGTCTCACCTCCGAGACGCGGAACTGATTCTCGCCAAATGTCACCATCACCCTGTAGCTCCCCCTCCTCCGTAACTCTCTGGTACTCCGAGGTAGAACTCCCGGTGAATGCATGACCTTCTCTCTCCGACCCTCTAACAGTTTCTTCTATCCGTGTTGGCTTGACGTGCTCAGATCTGCCACCAGTCATAGCACCTGATGAACTCCCCTCTGACACAGCTATTCCATAAGCACAATCATCTGAAGCAAATTCCACACTTGTGCTATCCTCTTCTGACGTCTCAGAAGTTCCGCTAAATCTTGTCTGCAATCCAGACAAATCACAAGTGTCCAAGGTCTCCTTATCAGCAAAAGAAAGGAGAGACTTTCTCTTCTGATTCTGCAGCCCCTTACCACTCAAGCATCCTGTAAGCCCTAGCACCAAATCAAGCGAAGCATCACCATGAACCTCTGTCACAGCTTCCCTGATTTCTTCCATCTGAGTCCTGTACAATGTACCGCTAAAAACACCTCTAGCGATCACCATTGACCCTTTCTTGAGTTTCCACTTCCTACTTCCAAAGAAGTTATCATAGCCCTTTTTATCCAAGAATTGAAGAGATATCAGATTCTTCTGCAAATCCGGTATGTGTCGCACATCTGTCAATGTCATCCTGCAACCTATGTTTGTCAGCACACAAACATCTCCCATACCAACTATATCAGACAAGCTTCCGTTCCCCATTTTTGCTTTGTCAAAGCGTCCCACTCGGTACGAAGTAAACGCTTTCCTCCTTGATGTAGCATGGAAGGATGCAGCTCCATCAGCAATCCACTCTACACAAGAATTCGGCTCCTCCAAGCATGTGAGAACAACCTGCTCATCATCACTGTCCTGCAGAACTGATGTTGTACCCTTCTGATTTTCCTCTTCCTCTCTTTTCTTCTTCCACACATTGCAATTCCTCTTCATGTGCCCTTCCATGCCACAATGATAGCAAACAAAGCTCCTCCTAGTCTGAGATCTCCCTCTAGACCTGCTCCCTGAAACTGTCACAAGAGCATGTGACGAATCCGTGCCCATATCCTTCCTCCTAGTCTCCTCGTTGTAGAGACTATCCTTCACTGTAGATAAGGACACAACCCCACCCACGGCATAGTTGTTAATCGACACCACTAGAGTCTCCCAACTATCAGGCAAAGAGCTCAAGAGCAACAAAGCTTGCAACTCATCATCAAGGACTAACTTCATGGTGTTCAACTGATTCACCAATTCCTGAAACTCACTCAGATGCTCTGCAATAGGCTTTCCATCTCTGTACTTGAGATTCATCAACTTTCTTATCACAAAAGCTTTACTCTGGGCTGACTTCCTTTCATACATCTCCTTCAATTTTTTCCACAATACTTTTACATCTGTCTCGTTGCTTATGTGGTGATAAACACTATTATCCACCCACATTCTGATGGTTCCAACTGCCTTCCTGTACAGTTTCTTCCAATCATTATCGGATGTCTCAGCTGACTTCCTCGATCCTAACTCAACCGGATCAAACAGGTCTTTACAATACAAAACATCCTCCATCTTCGTTTTCCAGATAGAGAAATTCGAAGTCGTTAGCTTTATCATTGTACCCGCAAATTCCTCGGTCTTTGTCGTCATCTCTACTCCTATTACCCAAAAACAACACAGCCAAAGATCAATCAAAGGCTCTAATGCCACTTGTTGGGCTAGAAACCACTTTCGAGCCGCACCCGGAGGCGAATTCGGGTAATAAAAGAACCAACAACAATCAACCAGCAAACCATGACCAACCGATAATATCCAATCCGGAAACCAAACAACCAAGCAACCACAAACACAGATAAAAGCACAAATATTAACACAAGATTTACGTGGGAAAAACCCTCTCTAATGTAACACCCCCTTCTATAAACGAGGGAATGTTGCAGCACCAGTAATTATGCAGACTTTAATGGTCTCATAATTACCTTAGGCTAATAGGGACATGCAACCATGCTCCCATAAACAACAAGATAAATAAATAATTTTAAAAGAATACCAGCGGAAGACACGAATATTATTTTTATTACAAAGTAACTGTTATTGCTTCAAAATGTAAATATATCTGTGTTCAACATATCAAACAAAAGAAACTAAATTAAACCAGAAAACTCATTTACCGAAAGATGTAATTATACAATAAAAGCTTGAAAATCTTTATTCCTTCAACTTCAACTCCTCAAGGCCTTTTTCCATAACCTGCAAAATTTAGTCTGATGTACAACGCATGCAGGCGAAGCACACCAGCCAACCAATACACAACACGGTTGGTTAGTTCGGTGAAGAACTAGCAAATGACGAGGAAGGGAGTAATTTATGTGGATCTCTGGACACTCAAAAGAAATAGGAATAGGATAGTCCAATAACATTAGATAACTAAGAAACTGAATCTCTGAAGAATCATATTTCCAATAAAGATGGAAAATGATATCGGAAAATAATAGTGATCATCGTTACACACGCACATACACACACATCACTTATTAGGATATAAAGTATTTCATTTAGAACACGTGGTACCAGCCTCTGCCGTACACTGGCAAGACGGCCTAAACTACCCCACTGGGGTAAAGTGTATCCATTCGAGAAATCTGCAGTTCGAATGGGCATTTCATGAAATGTTTATAGAGCAAGGCTTAGAAACCTTGACCTGACTTTACCATTTTAATAATAATTTTATTTATAATCACATCACACACTATCACAATTAAAGTCACACCCTATCACAATTAAAATCACAAGTCCACATTTCGGTGATCAACTCATTTTTATCCACTTTAGAACATTAAAGAATTAAAGTGGATGAAGTAAATAAAATGACTAGTATGCATATTTCAAGAAAATCTTAATACCACATACTTATAACTCAGCATGAAAGAATAAAGAACAATTCATGCTATAAAGGAATTTTGGGCCTTTTACGCAATTTAACAATAAACACAGCCCAAGTTTCTAAACATGCCTTAGAGTGCAATTATAAATAAATTACAAGAATAAATGGAAGTTGTAATTTATTCTCAAGGATAGGCATGTTTGATAAAAATAAACGGTATAAATTAAAATGAAACTGTAAATGAATTGAATGAAGGAGACAAAGTCACTTGCCTTGGTTACAGACCCAAAGTCTACGAATAATAAAGATTAGGATTGATCAAGAGATTAAACTTCTTCTGAAGATGTAGAATCCCGCTTGACGTCACCAACTATATATGCAAACGCATCCAGCCACGCCGTACATAGCAGACAAATAATAATTTAATTAGCTTACGTCCAATAATTTTATCCTTAAATTTCGGCAGAGTCTCCTTTTAAAATAATCCTTAATTATCCCGATAAGACTTATATCCCTTACTCACTTGTCCAACACTATTTTTAAAATGCCCGGACAGTATTAGGACTTGCAAACTTAATTTAGGATTTCCTTTCCTAAATTTAATAGGGCATTATAACGACTTAGGAATGTCATATAATCCAAAATAATTGGGCATTATCTCGACTTAAAAGAAATACCCGTTTTATCCAATGTTATATAGCCTTAAGAAATACCCAAATTTCTTAATAACGATGAGCATCATAACGGCTAATAAAGGCTGATTAGGAAAGACCTTGAATTATACACGGATATTATAACGATATAAAACATCCAAGATCTTAAAATAAGTGAGAGATATTTTACCAGTGGGATAATGCCGAATCGTCTCAAAATACAACGACTAAATAATAATCAACGTCACCCGGAAACAAATTGGTACGAGAGGATTTACGGTATAAGCTCTCAATATAGCTAGAGTGAATGCCGAAATGTAATCACACTTCACCCCTTTATATAGTAATGTCCAACCAATAAGGTAACTCCTTGGATGCCAAGCAAGTTCAAGCTAATCAACATGTAAACGTGGCATTCAATTCTCATTTTAGCCCACTTCATGTGATAATTACGAGAAACAACCCAAAGTCTTTAAATTACATATTTTGTCCTCCTTAAATATATATTCCAACAATCTTTCACTCCACCTTTTTGGAAATATTTTACCAACTTATTCTTAAGCATGTCTTATATATATCCAATAAATTTTATAACTGTTTTACTTAACCCTTGACATGTTAGCGAATCTTTCCTAGATCTCACTAAATTCCAAACTTGATAAGGCGTCGTAAAATTTTACCTTAAAACTTCACCCCCGATGTTTTATTAATTTACACAATCCCTTACAAAATGACGTCGTAAAAGGGAAAAATACAATCGGGGTATTTCATCTAACCAGAGGATCAAAAAACCCACCTTTCGCCCACCAGAGCAACCTAGGCGTGGCCACGGGTTACGGGTCAACCCGTGACCCGCTGGGTCCGGTTTGACGGGTTGGCGAGTGGGGACGGGTAGCGGGTTAGGGTTAGGGTCGGGGAATCCGTGACCCGTGACCCGACGGGTCAACTCGGCGGGTCGACCCGCCGGGTCAACCCGCTTTTTCAAAATATTTTTTTTTTGAAAAATTTATTTTTAATAAAATAAATTTATAATATTATGTAAATTATGTAAATTATTCTTAAAATAACTCACAATAATACATAAACTAATATGCAATGTGCAATGTGAGACAAATAAACCCCATCCTTCTCCTTTTATAGACTTGGAAGTCTTCCTTCCTACCCCTCATTTCCAATGTGGGACAAAGACTTTGTCCCACATCGAAAATATGGAGTTAGAATGAGAAGGCATGGGGCTATATATATGTATCACACTACCACATTTCTTCCACTTCACTTGTTTCCTACATTTCCAAGTTGGAAATGAAGTTTGGGAAATATATTCTCATATTTTTTTCTCTTACATCACACAATGAAATTATTGTGGATGAAAGAATTAATATGGAGATATAATCTTCCTACATTTTTAACACTTCATATCAAAGTGATAAAATGTGTTGTGAAGATAAAATCTTTACATATTATTTCTTTATTTATTTTAATAGTCATTTTTTTTAAAAAAAAGATTTTTTTTAAAAAATAATGTAACCCGCCGGGTCAACGGGTCGACCCGAACCCGTCAACCCGTGAGATTTACGGGTTAGGGTTCGGGTCGGCCAACCCTGACCCTTGACTCGGCGGGTCGAACCCGTCGACCCGGCGAGTCCGACCCGTGGCCACGCCTAGAGCAACCAATCCACTAATCAATAGGTCAATACAAGTGTTTAACAATCCAGTCTCAAACCGAGACAAACAAACATGGAGATCTCAAACACCAATCTAAATACAACCTGGATCTAGAATGGATTTCTCTCCAAAAACCTAGCTAAACACTTGTAATCAGATTAGTTTTCCAAGAGGAGAAAATACCTATCAACAAACTCCCGTTGTTAACTTGTCGAAGGAAAAAGACGGATCACCAGATCAAGAGACGAAATACCCGCTCGAATCTCCTACCTTTCTTCTTCTTTCTCCCTCCTCTCTCTTTTCTTTCACTCTCCTCTTTTCTTAGTTGCTCGGCAGATCTCCTTGGAGCTCACTTCTTCTCGTGCTCACCAAGACAAGGGCAAATATTATTGCCTTTTGTCTTATCAAAGAAGCAATATAGGTTCACTTTGGGTTGGACCCTTCATGGGCCACTTGGCCCAACAGGTGAGACATCGACGGCAACCGAGAGTGAGAGGGAGAGGGAGATCCGGGATAACGTCGACGGTTGGGGACGATGGAGACCATCGGAAGTTGAGAAAGGAGATCTCGCCATGGACAGAGGAGGGCACAAGATCTGAAGTGAGAATGAAAGGGAAAGTGAAACAGAGTACACACACCAAATTAATTTTAAAAAAGTCTAGCACGCCTAAAAAAATATTAAAAGTTGTCAATTACCTAATTAAATGTTGAAAGGTGTACAAAACACCAAATTTTCTCAATATAAATTTATTTTTTAAAAATAATTTTTTCAAAAAAAAGATTGGAAAGACGATTGACCCGACTGGTAGGTGGGTCATGAGGGGCTCAACCTGAATCCACCTACCCACCCAACCTGCTTACCCATCGCCCCGGACCCGACGAGTCACCTCTAGATAGATCTGTGGCGACCCGGCAGATCCGGATCGACCCGTGACCACCTCTAGATATAGTAGTCATAGATATCGTCTCCTTATTTACATTTTATAATCAATCTTATAGAGGTCTGATATGTTATGTGATTTTTATTGATCTCCTAAAAAACTCAGGCCTGTCCAATGGGTTGTGCAAAGAGCCCAACAGAACAGGGCTCCCAATTTTACTAGGGCCCCAAATACAAATTTATTAGCACTTATATTTTTTATGGTTCCAAACTTCCAATGAATCACAATGTTATGATGTCTTATTGGCACTTGGGTTCGAATCACAATTGGGGTTTTTTTTGTTTAATATTTTAACATTTTCTACATGTAAAACTACATTGGGCTTTCTTATTAACTATTTTTAATTAATCTTGGGTCTTCTTATCAACTAATTTTATTTGTTAATTTAATACATCCTTATGTTACATTATTTTCGGGGCCTTCTTATTTACTATTTATATTATTTTGGGGCCTTCTTTTTAACTATTTTTATTTGTTAATTTAACACAACCTTCTGTTATATTGATACAAACATAACTAGTAAAAATGACTAAAAATCTAATAGAAATTAGAAAGTACTTCTATATTAACTTTATTTTGTTTTTTATTTTGTAAAAATAAATTTATATTATACTAATGTTATGATTTATTAGTAAATCTTAATAAATACTCCTCCTAGTAAAATATTTATATTTGACTTTTTCGTAGGGTCTAGAAAAAATAAAAACTCGATTTTTATTTATTTTTAATAATTTTATATATTTTATATAGTTTTTTTCTGTATTAAAAATTATATAAAAAATAAAATATTTTAATAAGGAGATAGCATTAAACCGGGTCCCAAAAATACATTGGACGACCTTGAAAAGACCAGCATGTATATTCTCACATCAATTACTCTTGTTAATTCGATCAAAAAAAAAAATTACTCTTGTTAATCTCTTTGTATAAAGCTTCAACGAACCTAAAGGAAAAGATCAACCTTTCTCACAAAACTCCTCTCTTAATCATGCAACATAAACTATTTTTCCAACTTCAGTTATAATATAAATCCGTTTCACATGCACATTTGAACCTTCACATACCTTTATTTATATATATTTTTTTTTATTAGAAAGAGAGACGAGACTCACACTAACATTCGCCTAAATGAAACATCAGCTCAACTGCTCAAGCTCCCTGTCTTACCAAAAAAAATCCAGTCATATACAAATAGGGTATGTTTGATTAGGAAGCCTTCAAAATTTACCCCAAGCTTCTATCCATATTCCTATATCTTTCTTATCCTTCATCTTCTTCTATAGCACAGTCAGCTTACATTCATACCGATCGATTAAACGCATTGATTGCGATGAAAGTCTTTGTGTGACAACAATCCATTGATCAAGCGTCTTACCCTATCAGCACCTGGGCCAGGCTTAAGCAAAATGGAGTCTGCAATGCCATAAGCAGAGCTCGTCTTATTATTATCTGCATTTTCTTTACGAACCAACCATCCTCCAGGTACGAACCCATCAGCATCGCGGCCTAGGAGCACAGAATCTATCTTGTCGAGCACAGGGCCAGGGCCACCGAACTTCCTGGCAAAGGGGGCATCACTCTCCAGCATCTTCTGGAAGTGTTCGACAGTGAGGAAATGCGGGTGCTGTTTTGGTGGATTGTCCCAGGATATGAAATGTAGGTCGTGGCTCACAGTTGTGTTCCTGAACTCGGGGGCGTTGCAGATCACCGTGTGGAAGTAGCCTTCGGGCGATGAAAGAAAGTTGGCATAGTACATTAGAACTACTCTGGGAAGGTTATCCCATCCCCACAGTGTGTACTCCATAAAAGGCCTAGACAGCATTACCCAAGCTGAACCTGATGATGACAATTTTATTTTATTTCAAAAAAAAAAAGTTAATTAGATGAGCAAATTTTGTTAAATTACAGTGTCATACATAGCAAGTATATACAAGTAAGATTTGGTGGAGGATCCGGTGAAGGTGTAAAGCCTTGTGTGGATCGGGTGATTCAGTGACTCGCTGATGATTACCATCCCTAGTGAACTCTAAAACAAATTGCTCAAGTAGTGAAGAGAGCAACAAGTTCTGAATCAAACCTGTGAACAACTTAAAGGCTGTAGGTGTTCTCCTTTGCTCCGGGACCCAGAAGACATCGGATTTCTGCGTGCTGTAAAACCCAGGGTCTATTATAACTGGTCTGGCTCTCTGGTATCTGTGGACAGCAAGAACGAGGAGGTGTAAATGTGGAAGACAATCTGAATGCTGACCAAGATATGGACCACAGTTGGATGGTTAATGTAGCAAAATGATCATTGGAGTTTGAATGACATACTCCTTCCAACCGATATCACTCGTATGCTCAATGAAGTTTAGATCTCTGGGTATTGTCGATAACGTGTGAAGCAAATCTGATTCAAGCGAAATGACTTGTTAACAGCTTTATATTTTGCCCTTTGTTGAGGACCATAGAAAATGATGTGTAGGACCAAATAGATGCCAGATGAAAAAGGCACAGCAACACAAGTTACATTTAGAATAATAGCATCTTGAGATCAGCAGTGCATAACTGTAGTGGAAAAGTGGGCAATTTCATGCTGGAATGCATTAAAAGTTGAGACCCTCTTTTGTTTAGCCACCCACCTTCAACCACATCAGGGGTGGTTTATGCATCTAAACATGTTATGCAAATGTCAATGAATCTTATTTCTAGAAAAGTAAAGAATATGATGTTCTGCAATAATACATTGGATTCCATCACCATTGCACTAATTATGTCTTGATTGAAATCAAATTCAAGAAGAGAAGGTAGTTATACAACCATTTGAAGATCCTAACCACTGAACATCAACTGAAAAATCAGGCCCAAAAAAGGACTTTGTTCAATAAGTAAACAAATTACTCATAAACAAATAAAAATAATCTGACCATCCATCCACATACCCATAAAAAGGGGACAAACAATAACAATGTTAAAAAAATAATCTAACCATCCACATACAGCTAATCTAAGCATTCACAAAAAAGCTCAATAGGGAAAAAAAAGAAGAAGAAGATAACCACAAATTCAAATTCAACAAACTTGTAGGTGTAATAAATGGCAGGAGATTCATTACCATCTTGGGTGACCAAAGGGTAATCAGAAGCACTCAAGTTGACAAACCAGTCCCACTCACCGCCTTCCTTCAACAAAATTGCTGCACCATGGAGGGTGTTGCTAACCATAGTGGGGCCCCTGTAGGTGACCAAATTGGACCTCACAACCACCCTAACATTCCCAATCAGGGAAAAAAGAGGCTCATTTTTCACAAAATTCACCAGCTCAGCCCTCTCCTGAGGTGAGGCCTCAAGATCAAGGTGCACTGCATACTGATTCAGTGGATGGTAAAGAGCCTTAAGGGTCCTCTTCAGGCTCTCACCATCACCCATGGAGCCAGAAATCAAGTAAGCAATTCTGGGTATTGGGTTCTTGGAGGGGGGTGATATGAGGAGGTGGGACTCCACAAACTGTGGGGTTTTGGGGCTTTGCAAAGGGGTTCTGTAGAAGAGGGAAGTGGGTGTGTAGGAGATGAAGAGGGAGAGGAAGATGAGGAGTGAGGAGAGGAGCAAGGAAAGGACTAATAGGAAGAACCATTTTTGCCTCCTTGGTGGAAGTGATGGCGGTGGGGGTGATGGTTTGGTGGCAGCTAGACCACCATTGCTTGAAACCCCACACTCCATGGATTGTTTTATTTGGGGATTTGGTTAATTCCTTTATGAGTATTGGGAAATGGGTTGGGTTTTTTGGTGGGGTGTTGTTAAATGGTGAGGTCTCATTTGGGTATATTGGTGGTTCTGGGAGTTGCTTCAGGTGGAATGTGATGTGAGGGAAACAAGAAGTGGAGGGAGGAAGGAAGGGAGTGTGGATCTGTGTGTGTTGGTACTTGGTTGTGAAGTGGATGGAGGAAGCGAGTGATGCCAATTTTAATGATTCATTTCACAAATTTCAAATGGACTTTTTTTTACTGTTTTTTTAATGGTTGGGAGTGACAATGATAGTAGTAAGATGGTGATGGACCCGGTGGTGGGAGAGAGGAAAAGAATGTGGGCTGTATGATAAGTGCAATAAAAGCATCTGACATAATTACAAAAGTCACAGCTAAAATAAATAAAAAAAAAAGAGGCGTATCTAGATGGATATTAGATTCTCTTACCATCACATTAAGGGTAAATCATGTATTGGTATGTACAGTTTTACCTTGGGTAATTTAAATTTTATGGGTAATAATAACGCTTTCTAATATTTCCTCCATATAATGTGCCTTAAATCATCGTTGACCGGCGAAACATCGGAGAGTCCACTGATCGGTCAGCGAGTCGGAGGTCCAGGGGGTGACGCGCCCCTGGCGGGGACTAGGGGGCAACACCAACCCTCTTTTACGGTATGCAATGTTTATTGGAAACGGGCATATCGTCTCTCTGTTTTGGGCTTTCAGTCCATTGTCTGTTTAGGGTTTTATGAGTCTCTTCATATACTCATGAAACGCCGACCCTTGTAACCATAATCTGTTTTCGTCTCCTCTAATACAAAACTGGCTCTTGTCATGTACAGAGATATGTTATGTATAGGAGTTATTAGAGATTAGTATAAATACATATATCTTGTATTAGAATAATCATCAATGAATCATGTGGAAAACCCAATTACTCTTTTCTCCTTACCTTACTCTCTCTCTCTCCTTAATCTCTCCCTTACTTTACCTTTCCCTTTACGTTCTTCCCTAATTCATCGTCTTCTTCCCTAATTTCTTCCTTTTCCCTATCAATCTCCGTTGTTTCAGTTATGATCCATCCAGGGATATAACAGTTCTCTACCCGAGGACGTATGTAATACCCAGTTGTCGAACCACGTAAATCGCTGTGTTGTTCTTCGTTTTATCATTCTCGCTATAGCAGTAAATAAAATATTATATAAAATATTAATTTTTTAAAATAATATTATACTTATTAATAATAAATATAATATTATTTAAAAAATAATTAAAAATATAATATTTTATACAGTACAATTTTTTACCGTCCTAAAAAAAATGTGCTTAACTTGAAAAAGTCACTTATTTACACGCGGTTTATATTATGTCTCAAATGAGAGTGTGTTTGTATTCCAAATTTCCAATCCATCATGTTTATAAACTAACTTGAAACCAACTCAACCTTTGACATGAAGTTTGAATCATATAAACTAAATCTTAACAAATTATCTGAATTTGGCAGTAGATGTGGATGAGATCGAGTGTGCATCCACTGAATGTATCCGTCTCCAACGACAAATGCATAGGCAGGTCTGGTGGCTTACAACTCTCTCATTGCAAATAGGTGATGTGATGGTCGCAATCTTCTTAGTAGTTGTCTGCGGGGATGAAGGTCACCTCATATTTTCCTTTTAGGGAGTTACGGCTTATCAAAGTCCGACTCAAACCGATAACAAGGGGTCGTATGCACGGACGCACATGCGCTAGCAGCCTAGCACACAAGTCGAGTGGGGTTCCATTCTAAAACCAATTGGCAATAGAAGGAGTAGCTCACCGACTCATATACTAGAGCTTGTTATATTCAATTTTCCGATGTGGGACACTTTTGATGTGATTCACATCTCTAACACGGCTAAAGATGTACGTTGGAGGTATAGGATTTGCTGAAATTTGTTGAATGCAATCGAAGTGCCGAAGGACACGATATGCTGATCTAGCATATGTACGATTCCTCCTCCGAATGGTAACTTTGTACCAAGAAAGACAGGGCCTATCATTGAATTCTAGCTAGCATATATGTACGATTCCTCCTCCGAATGGTAACTTTGTACCAAGAAAGACAGGGCCTATCATTGAATTCTAGGCCTCATCCAAAAGACATAAATTCGACCTACATGGACACAAGTTCATCACATTTGCACATAATATTAGTTCAATCTAATTTATTTATCAATTACTATTTTACATACCTAGTCACTCGTCGACTCATTTGATGCACGTCATACTTTGATGACTTAAAAGGAGGTGAAGGAAAATATAAGAGTGCCATTTTATTGGTCTTACCACTCACGTAAGGGCCAAATGTTTCTCTAGTATTTTCAATCTAATTATTATACTTGAAAAAACTAGTATTAATGCCCGCGATCTTCGCGGTTTTTTTATATGACTTTTATTATTTATGCACAAATTGTGTAAGTTTATAAAAATTGTATAAAATATTATTTTGTGCTAAAAAAAGATAGATTTATAACTGATTAAGATTTAAGGTTGAATATTTATATTAAAATGATAAAGTTTGTAACCAATTAAGATATGAGATTAAATATTTATATTAAAAATAATAGATTTTATAATTAATTAAGGTGAATAAATAGAATAAATCTAATTGCTTATAGTTTTAATGAAATTTACTTAAACATTTAATGGTTGATATGTGGTATAGTCTGGAAAAGACGGTTAAACAATATATAATTTTAAATTTCATTTCAATATTTATACCTTGTAAAAATCGATCTTAATAAATCAAATGACCCATGAAATCAATATATAATCACTGGATAGCTTTTATATATATATATATATATATAAACTATTTACGAGTTTGGGTACTAATTGGACACCAACCGATCATTAATAAGATGAATAAAAATTAGTTGTACGTAGTAACATACAATTGCGTATATATCTAATTTCTCATATACATCCACAAAATCCCAAACGTACGTAAATGATAACCGCTTCTTCCTTTCATCATTCATATATATCGATCAATTATCCGATCAGTGTTCGATTAATATATATCTTACTTAAAGATTTGCGGGGTTTTATTTTTAGTTTCCAAGTAATATATATTTATAAGATTTTTTTAATTTGTCAAAATTCATTAGGGTTATTCAAAAATGTTATCAAAATGTAACTACTCGAGATATGATAAAATTTTATTATTTAAATTAATTGTTATTGTTACTAACGATAAGTTAAATGATGTGGCTAAAAGATATGAAATTATTAATTGACGTGGATTAAATTGATTGGACATTCATTAATTGACGTGTCAAATAAACTCGGTCAGAATGCACCAGAAAAAGACACGTAAGCAAATCGCACCAGAGCCCGCCACATAGGATTTCAACGCCTCTGTTTTAGTATTATATATTGATTGATATTGATTGATATTGATATTGATGATTGATATTGATGATTGATTGATATTGATATTGATTGATTGATGATTGATATTGATTGATTGATAATATTTATTTGAATAGTCAAAATGAAACCCTAAAACTACTAGGATATATGTCGGTCACACTAAGCAAAGATAGAGGTGGCGAATGGTTATAGTTACCTAGTGTAATTATATCATCTATTTAAAAATATATCCTAATTAATAAGATAAAATCAATTCATAAGGGTAAGGGAAAGTCCTATAAGATATATAAAACTGTTCTTATATATTGTTTATGAGCATTTTTAAGTAATACTAACAAAAGAAAGTTCCATAAATAGAATCTCAACTAACATAGAAGTTACTATAAGTTCGTCTTCCAAAAATAGTGACAAAATGAATCATATGTTTGTCATGCATGTGATAGGCTACAAACCTACTCCCATAAGCGTATGAGATCAGTTGTAGTATATCAAGGTGTCGAACTCAAGAACTAAACGAGTATAAATTGAATCTTCGTTACAACTAGTTTGACTAAGCCAAAATCATAGGTGGATTAAGTTTTATGCTACAACTAATAAAATAAAACAAAATGAACGAAAGTTTTAGAATTGAGGAATTAACAACTATGTGTTATCGATAGATTAAAGAGTTTTTTCTCGCTTGAAGAAATCTGATTTCGTATAAAGGTAGATTATCTAAGTACATTACTAATCTCTTCTCGGTCTCAAACCCTGTATAGGATATTATATCAATTAGGCTACGCTCAATAGGATTAAATAAAACAAGAATCAAACCATATTCAAGGATAGTAAGCAACACTCTATCTCAACATAGTCGGAATCACCCCAACCTAGAACGATAGATTGTCAAACATGACGAAAGAGAACAAATCAAAAGCAATATAAAACAATATAGCCAAAAAGTGTCAGAGAAATACATGGTCTTTTACAGTGGAAATCATCTCAAAGCAATCAATTTGCAATATTTTATATATCATCCAACTAATCTAAGGTTCTCCAAGCCTTTCTCCAAATCCCCAAATCCGAGTTTTCAACCTTTTTCCACCAAAAACGTTACCCCTAGACTACCTTAATTCTAAGTATTTATATCATCTTATAATAAATCTAAAACAAACTAACCGGAAAGCTGAAAAGGCAACCCGCATCTGGCACTGTCAAGACTCGTGAAGGGTCTCCCACGAGTCGTGACATCTTATACTTGGCACTAGCACTATGAGAAACGATGTGTTTTTGTATCCGACCTAGCTATATATATAAAGCCTTCTCGAAGGCTTGACCAGGCATCACTGTTCTAAGCTCTCTCTCCTAAACTCAAACACTCTCACCACACTGCTAGTTTTTCTAGGGTTTCGCTCTTTGAAACTTCATCTCCGTTTGCAGAGCTTTGCCGCCGAAGAAGTTCCCTCTAGTGAGCTCAAGATGACGACCGTCTATAGTCACCGGAGTCTATCAATGGCCTGAGAGTTGTAGAAGATCGAAGCTATTCTTCGATCTTGAGTCCAACAAAGGGGGAATCTCGGATTTTCTCTTATTTTATTCCATTTCACCTTTGTGCATGCATAGATCTAGGTTTTGTCTTACACCTCTTGTATTGCCTATCTACAAACTTATTCTTAGTGGATTTTGGGATGATACTTGAAGCCCCGGGGACATAGGTCTCTGTCCAAACCTCCTTAACAAACATCCTTTGTTGATCTTGCATGAGTCGTTTTAGATTCTTTGTTTTCGATCTTGCTTTCGTCGTTTTAGCTTCCCCAAATTCTTAGATCTCGCTAGATCGGGGATAACACCTTGTAATCTTGTAACTGGTCCTTTGATTGCCAACTGATTTTATGATGAGGGGGCGTGTTGTGATGTGAAAGGTGTTTGTCCCAAATCGAAAAACACGAGAACCTAAACCTTGTATATAAAACTGATGGGCAACGTCCCCTCCTATTGCCAATTGATTTTACGATGAGGAGCATATTTTGATGTAAATGATAGATTACATAGATGTCATATTGTATAGTGGGCCAAAAGGCCCAATCTCTTGTAACTTATATATATGATTGTCTAATGAATAAAACCCTCAAGGAGGACTTTACATCAATTCTATCATTCTACATGGTATCACAGTCTTTTCTTCCTCACGGAACCCTAATTTGATCCTCCCGCCTCCCCTCTTCTCTTACCGGCAAGCGCCCCTCTTCGCTTCTCCCCCTCGACCTTTCTTGTCCACCACCGAGCACCACCCACTTCTCCGATCACCCAGGCTATTATCACCTTCACCTACAACGCCTATATCGGAACCAAAACACCGGCCCCGGTGCCCTGAGCACCAGATCTGCGCTTCCCCTCCCTCACAGCTCTCCTCTGCTCGCTCGCTAAAACCAATGCCGCTGTCCAGATCCGAACTCGCCGGCAACCACGCCTTCACAACCCGGCCCAGATTCGCCCACCCTGAGCTCGGATCCGTCCCTCTTCGGCCTATACGCACCCAGCCGCCACACACCGTCCTCCCCCGCATCTGACACTTCCAACATCCGAGGGCCCCCAACTGGTCTCTTTTCTAAAAAAAAAAGGTCCTCCTCCTCACACGACATTAGCTGCGGTCGCGACATATGCAGCGGTCGCGGCATCGGCAGCAGCAACGGCCGTAGCTCTATGTTGCGACCGTGGCATATGTGGACTGGTGGCCCTCGTCCTTGGAACGCCACCCCTCGATGGTCCCCGATGCCTGGCTTCAACCCTCATTGGATGCACTCCGGCTCTCCTGCCCCGCGACATGCCGGTCCTCAGCCCTATCTGACATCGTCAGATCAAGCCTATGTTCCGCCTGATCCTGATGGGCATCACACCTTCTCCTCTATGCAGCCGACATCTCCCGACTCTTCGTGGTACATGGACACTGGTGCCACCTCCTATATGACGAAATCCTCAAGTAACCTCTCTTCTATTTCCTTTAAAGGTCCTACACACTCTATTATCGTCGGCAATGGTGGTCGCCTTGCTACTTCGGGGATTGGCCATGCCAAATTACAGACCCCAACCCACCCACTACACCTTAACAATGTCCTCATTGCCCCAAAGATTGTCAAAAACCTTATCTCCGTCCGTCGGTTCACTACTGACAATAATGTTTCCCTTGCGTTTGATCCCTTTGGTTTCTCTGTGAACGATCTTACTACGGGTGTTACTCGCCTAAGATGTAACAGCACCGGGGAGCTCTACCCTGTCACACCGCCTTCTACATCCCGTCAGTCGTGTCCGGTCGCCCTCTCGGCATCGTCGTCCAGCCTGTGGCATGCACGTCTTGGTCATCCCAGTGCTGCCGTTTTAGATGTCCTTCGTTCTCAGAGTCTTGTCAACTGTAATAAAGACCTACGCTCTAGTTTATGTTTTTCATGTCAGTTAGGCAAACATGCAAGACTGTCGTTCCAACGGTCTTTGAACTCCACCCTTGCACCTTTTGACATCATTCATAGTGACATTTGGACCTCTCCTGTGCTTAGCAAGGATGGTCACAAATACTACCTCTTGTTTCTTGACGATTACACTCATTTTCTATGGGTGTTTCCATTACAATTCAAGTCCCAAGTGTTTCCTATCTTCGTCAAGTTCCATGCCTACATTAAAACACAGTTTCACACATCCAACAAATGTTTCCAATGTGACAATGGCCGTGAATTTGACAAGGACCTTCACTCTTTCTTCACCACAAATGGGATCTCCTATCGGTTGTCTTGCCCCTATACTTCCCAGCAGAATGGCAAGGCTGAACGAATCATTAGAACCATAACCAACATGATGCGCTCTCTCCTCTTTCACGCATCTATTCCCCTTATCTATTGGTCTCACGCCTTATCAACCACATGTTACCTCCTCAACATTCTCCCATCTACTACCCTACACCATCGCTCACCCACTCAGGCCCTATATTGCACCTTGCCTAGGTATGATCACCTTCGTACCTTCGGGTGCTTATGCTTCCCCAACCAGTCCTCCACCGCCCCACACAAGCTCCACCCGCGCTCCACCCCATGTGTCTTCCTAGGCTATCCGTCTGATCATCGCAGTTACTTTTGCCTCGATGTTCAGAGCCATAAGCTTATTCTGTCACGTCATGTCACTTTTGATGAGTCTCGCTTTCCCTTCTCTTCCCCTTCTACCTCCTCTCCCACCCCCACTGTCTCCCAATCTGAGTTAGAGTCTCCCTTCCCACATTTTCTCCTTCCCCAGAGCTCTACCGGTGCTGCTGCTTCTCCCATGCACCGCCCCTACCGCCGCCTCCCCCTACCACCAGACCGCACACCCGTAGCATCTCCAGTGTGTTCAGACCGAGACAAATTGTCTATATGTCCGCCTCCGACCACCCCAACACCCCCCACCCTCAGCCTCACACCCCCCACATCCCGCATCGCCAGATGCCGCGGCCGCAGCATGGTGCTGCGCCCGCGACACACCTCCCTGCCGCGGCCCCTGCCTCCTCTCCCTTGCCGCGGCCGCAACTACATGTTGCGCCCGCCGCACAATCCCCACCCGTCCCCGTGGCTCCTCCTACCTCTCCTCCGACCTCCCTTTCCCCCATCCCCACCTCCCACAAAACAGCCCTCCTCAACCCGAATTGGCAAGCGGCTATGCTCGATGAATACAGGGCCCTTACAAGGAATGATACCTGGGTTTTAGTTCCTCGCCCTCCTAAGGCGAACGTCATTCGCTGCATATGGCTCTTCCGCCACAAGTTCTGCTCTGATGGATCGTTGGAACGGTACAAAGCTCGTCTTGTGGTTAATGGTCAATCTCCGCAGACAGGTATTGATTGTGATAAGACATTCAGCCATGTGGTCAAGCCTGCCACTATCCGAGTGGTGCTGAGCTTAGCGTTATCGCGACATTGGGCTATTCATTAGCTGGATGACAAGAACGCCTTTCTGCATGGCCATCTGAATGACACAGTTTACATGTTTTAGCCGTCGGGGTTCATTGATGCTGATCGTCCCAAGCACGTGTGTCTCCTGAAGCACTCTCTGTATGGCCTGAAACAGGCTCCGCGGGCATGGTTCCAGCGCTTTGCATCTCATCTGCTTCGCTTGGGCTTCGTTGGCAGCCGCTCGGATACGTCTCTGTTTATCTATCGCAGAGGCACAGACATGGCCTTTTTGTTACTATATGTCGACGACATCATCCTCACCGCCTCTTCTGATGCTCTTCGGATGTCTATTATTGCCCAGTTGAGCGCCGAGTTCGCCATGTCAGATCTGGGTCCATTGTCTTACTTCTTGGGAGTCGCTGTGCAGAGTCATGCGTCTAGGTTGTTTCTCTCTCAGAGTAAGTATGCTGCCGAAATTGTTACTCGGGCCAAGATGAGCAACTACAAGCCAGTCTTCACCCCTGTGGATACCTCCAACAAGCTCAGTGCTCACTCTGCTCCTCTGTTTGATGATCCGACATTGTACCGGAGTCTCGCCGGTGCGTTGCAATATCTTACGTTTACTCGACCAGACATTAGTTATGTTGTTCAGCAGATCTGCCTATTTATGCATGCACCCAGGGAACCGCACTTTCAGTCCTTGAAGCGGATGATCCGGTACATCAGCGGTACCCTCGAGCTGGGCACCACGATCACCCCTTCCTCTCGGCATGACCTCATCGCTTACACTGATGAGGATTGGGGTGGTTGTCCTGACACACGTCGCTCCACGTCTGGCTACTGTGTCTTCCTCAACGACACTCTTGTGTCGTGGTCAGCGAAGCGTCAGTCTGTGGTGTCTCGCTCTAGCGCTGAGGCTGAGTACAGGGGTGTCGCCAACGTTGTCTCCGAGTGCTCATGGCTGCGCAATCTCCTTTTTAAGCTCCGCTTCCCTCTTCAGAAAGTCACCCTGGTCTACACCGACAACGTCTCCGCCGTCTATCTGGCCAGCAACGCAGTCCAGCATCAGCGCACGAAGCACATTGAGCTCGATCTCCACTTCGTTCGGGACAAGGTTGCTCTTGGACATGTTCGTGTTCTGCATGTCCCGTCCTCCTATCAGTACGCTTATATCTTCACCAAGGGTTTACCTCGGCAGTTGTTCCTCGATTTTCGGTCCAGTCTAACTGTATGGGACCCTCCACTTTCCACTGCGGGGGTTTGATAGATTACATAGATGTCATATTGTATAGTGGGTCAAAAGGCCCAATCTCTTGTAACATATATATATATATATATATATATATATATATATATATATATATATATATATATATATATATATATATATATATATATATATATGATTGTCTAATGCATGAAACCCTCAAGGAGGACTTTACATCAATTCTATCATTCTACAGTAAGTGTTTGTCTCACATCAAAAAACACGAAAATCTAAGCCTTATATAGTCTGGTGGACTACTTCAAAATCCAAATGTGGATGCATACTATATTACCCTTGGTTAGATTTCTCACGCCAACGAATCCTAATCTATACAAACCTAAAAGCAGAAGCAAATGCTTCCTACCTGGCTTCACTAGAGTGCTCAGATCCAGATATCATCAGGAAGAACCTTCTCCACTTCTTCATCAATACGTGGCACCTATGTGGCATATATGTGGCAGCGGTTTTGTTTTACGCTTTGAATTCCCCACGTTCTTCACTTCTTTCTCTATAGTTTCAACCGCAACTCTTTGTTTTCCATCTTTATTGTTTTTGGATCGGTATTGTTTTGTGCCGGAGGAGATGCCGAAGGGGGCAACATGGTGCTTAAATTCGTCGTTGCTCAGACCCCCTTCTCTCAATCTCGGCTTGGATTGTAGATCCGATTTCAATGTTTGTTTCTACATAGGCTGGTATTGTTTTGGCCTTTCAATTTCAGTTTTAAAATCACCGTTCTAGGGGTACGTCGACGGTTGCGAGAGGAGCACCACTGCTAGGGTTCAGGGGGAGGAGAGTGTGGTGGCTCTTGCTGACGCTCGCCTTCTTCCTCAAGTACTACGGATACATCGACGACGACGAGAAGGGCACCACCGCTAGGGTTCAGGGGGAGGAGAGTGTGGGGAATTGGCCTCCGTTCAAGGTTCAGGTTTGATTGGAGAAAATAAGGTGCGATCTTGAATCTTGATTTGGTTGGAATGTGTTGATTCCTTTTGTTTTGTGATTTTGTGATTTTGTGATTTGTTGATTCTTTCTGTTTTGCCCAAAATCAGTCCAACCATCAACCGGCAATTTGGCCCCATCGAACCTACCGTCCCTCTTGCTTTCTTCTTCTCCCTTTCTATCTAATTTTGGCATCAATTTACCAAATTTCTTTAATTATTGTTCAATTTCTCAAGTCTAGGATTCAATTTCTTTAATTATTGTTCAATTTCCTTGATTATGGCCCCAATTAATCCATTCGTGTTCTTCCTTTATTCTTCTCCCAATCAATATGATTTTTTTATTGTGATTTTATTGCAAATATTTTGGTTTCAGTTTAATCAATTTCCAGACTGTCAGGAAATAGCAGTGAAAAATTGTCATAGAAATCAGCCCACAGAGATCGAGAATTTGAGAGTGAAGTTTGGTTGTTGGTGAACATTCATCACGGGAACTTGGTTAAACTTCGTAGTTCTAGGTTGAAGAATAAACATAGACACTTCATTGATGAATATTTACCCAACAAGGGCCTCGACTCCTATTTATTCAGCGAGTTTCGCATATTTATCACCAAATTTCATTGTTTGATTAATCCTAAATTCAATCGGATTACACCTTTGATTTTTGAATAGTGCTAGAATTAGTAACGATCGGATTACACCTTTGATTTTTGAATAGTGCTAGATTTTGTAATGATGTGTAATTGAATCATTTATGTTAGAATCAATATTGGTGTGTCATTGAATTGTTGTAGTACTTGTTGATGCACATTTCTTGTCTCATCGGATTGATGGTGTTTAAGAAATCAAATTTGGTGGATCTTTGCAGGGCCATTGAACATCCTACTTACTCTGCGCTTACAAGGCCATGGTGTGAACTTTCCTCATTGGTGCCTCCCCAAGCGCTTGCGTCCCACAAGAAACTTAAGGCCTGTAGCTCTGCTTCATGTGTTTTGTTTGTAAATAAGTTGTTTGGTTTTTAGAATTGTACTGATTCATAAGTACATAACTTTTATTTGTGCAAGATAATTGAAAGTGTAAATTTATATTGGTCATATAAATGGGAAAATAACTTCTATTTCTTTCTAGCATAAAGAAAAAAATCCATCTTCAGAACTCCCGTTTGCTTTGCTGTTATTGACGATATGATTTTAACATTTAGGTCGAGAAGGCTGCTTTTGAGGAGCATGAGAAGAAGAAGAGGGGGTAATACATTAAAAGTCATTTAGGATATGTTTTAGAATCACTATTGCAGTTGTGAAATACGTACATAAATTAAGATCACACTCGATGCAATGCAATGAATCAGTGAAATATCAACGAATAGTGATGGCTCATTGGTTCAACAAAATTTATCTGAAAGCATTCGACAAATGGTCACCAGTATACTTGAGATGCAGGCTAACTGATCATGATACTTACTAGCTTACTTTGAGGTAAATGATTTACACCATTCATATTCAAGCATTGCCTTAAGTGAGTAGTGAACTGAGTTTATCGTTTGTTGGTTTTGCCATGCCAGTTCAGCCACCTTCTTGCAGGCAAATTATTGAATTCAAACGATCACCGGCAAGATAAACGTGCATCCTTTTTCAGGATCCTGTTGTGCTGGACCGTGATGGAGTGATGTGTTTGTCAGTGCATAAAGGACTGCCAAGAATGTAATGAAATACCTTGTACTGCATCTCCATTATAGATTTTAATGCCTTTTTTGGTGGATGTTTACAAGGTTTAAGATCACATTGGGCTATTCATATATCTTTATTGAAAGTTGGATCTTTTACAGCTATGTTGTGACTGTTGTCATGTTTAGTAGATAGATCGATATCTCTTTTAATTTATGACACATGATAGCCAGCTTTGTGGTGCAGGTACTCGGGTTGTCAACACACTCCCTCCCTTCAATGTTTCAAAGGCCCAAATTTCAGCTATTGGTAAGAAATACGGGATGAAGTTGGTAAGCAATAGAAAAAATTTGGTTGAGTTAAAAGATTTTTTTGTGAAATGTAGGCTGAGAATGACATGGTTGTGTGAATGAAGACCAATATTAACATGTTGCTGAGATTTACAACCATTTATAACTGAACTCTACTTGCTCATTTATATGATTAGAGCTTTTGTTTCGTGTCTCAAATTATGCATATTTTTGTTCTATTTTTTTTTTCATATTAATTACATAAATAAATTTTAGAATCACACATTTTAAAATCAATATTGCCATTTCTTCATTTGGATTTATCTTCCCTTTTTTTTTCAAATAAATGACATAAATTTATATCAAACTTATTCTAAATTCAGGGATTCTTTCCTAACCTATTTTTTATTCTTCCCTTTCGCTCAATGGCTTAATATATTGTTCTAGGAGTAACATGATGTGTTTGATTGTTATTTCGTTTCAACTTATGAGTTATTATTGTCGGTACGTCATAGGTGGTGAGAAAAATTAAAACTTAGTAGTTTGATATGATACTTCTTATGTAGATCCATCTTACGTAGATGACCTTAGCAGTGAGCAAAGTCATGATACTTCTTACGTAGATGACCTGAGAAGTGAGCAAAGTTGGTCGTTGAGATCACTTTCAGATTCAAGTGTAGCTTGTGTGACTACCGAATTGGCTATGCAAAATGTTATTCTGCAGATAGGTTTACGTGTGCTGGCTCCTGAAGGAATGCAGATCAATAACTTACACAGGTAGTTACACCATACACTAATCTTCTACTATTTTTTGAAGGATTTCATGTGTTCGTTTACCCTGATTTTGAGTGCTATTGAAGATATTGAAAAGCCGTCTAAAGCTTGCCATTGTTTGTTCTGCATTATGTCTCATTCATATTGGCAGTCTTATGGCTTCTAATCATTCATTAATAGTTAAATATGGGTTTTGAAGTGTCATGCATGCTTTGAAGTTACCAATGAAATTGGAAGGTTGTTGATAGGAGGAAATCGAGAATGCAAATTTAAATATAAATAAATCACAGCAAACCAGATTCCGTCCCTTGGAAATAATTACAAGACTTCCTCCCGATGTAGCAGCGGGAAGTCAGGATCGATCCATGAGGAAGCGTGTCAGCGGATCCTAGGCAGCGGTGGAATCTCACGGACAGAAGTCAACAGGCACAGGGCTAGTCGATCTCGACAAGGCCTACTCGAGAACGAGTAGAGTCTTGGTCGACGTCGGTTTGTCTTGTCGAGTACCTGCACACAGAAGCTACAGCGATGCTAGATCGAATATCAGTGAACTGGATATCGAGTAGTGCAATTCGAGATCGAGTTAAGGGACAGAAAATAAAACGAAATAAAGTAAATGCAAAGGCTTTGGGATTCGAATTAAACTGTATGTAAAAGACTTCCAAGATTGGGGTTTGCGACAACGATAACCAAGCATGCATAAGGCAGAGATAAACAGATAATCATGTGAATCGCATCAAAGGACAAGCTTTCACCTTTTCCAACAATTTAGACAACTCTTTCAAGAAACCCTAATTGTCTTTACTGATTTTATGTTTACAATCCAAGTTGTTAGCATGGACCTCCATTAGATGGGTAATAAACACATAAAAAGTAGTAGATGCTCAAAACTTGATAAAAGTCGGATCTTTACCTCAATTATGCATGGCTATCGTCGGGCTCGCCCCAACCCTAGAAGTGGGTGGACTACTCGCGCTTCATCGCAACCTCAGACATTGATTGATGAAAAGAAACTAATTGCATTAAACCAAACTCAAGAAAGTACAAACCAAACAAAGCTGGATCACTCTCGCTCTCCTGCTCCACTCGGCCTCTCTCTCTCTCTCTACTCTTCTCCTAATTGTTGTGTGTTGGAATGAATGAAAAACCAGCCCCATGGGCTTTATTTATAGGCTTCTAAACCTTGCTACTCAAGGATAGAATATCTATATCTATATCTAAGACTTTAAAGATAAATAAAAGCAACAACATAATTAAATCTAAATAAGAGAAATATATCTAAAGTGTCTTCAAGTGGATAGATCTCTTTCTTCCATGATATATCTTGATAGATCGGATAGAATCGGCAATCTTCGGCCCCAAGTAATCCCAATCCGAGTAGGATAGAGCAAAACGCGTTACGCGGCTTCTGGAGGCTTCCTCGATCTCGAGTAAGGGCTAGACGATCTCGAGTAGGATTGTTGGTCGACCGGTGTGACTTGGCGTCTCGGCTAGCTGGTGCTCGACAGGCTTGGATATGGCTCACCAATCTCGTCGATCTCGAGGACCCTTTGTCGACATCGAGTAAGGATGGCTCGTCGACTAGTGTTGCTTGGGCTGGTCGGGCAAGTCTTCTCGATATGCTCGGACACAGGCTCCCCGGCTTCATCGATCTCGAGAACAACTTCTCGATCTCGAGTTGGGTGTCCGGGCATGGTCGGGCTGTCTCTCCTCGGCATCCTCGGGTGGCCTTCTCGACTCCGGTTGTCTTTGAAGCTTTGTCGACATCGAGTAATGGTACTCGATCTCGAGTAGGTTGCTGGAGCCGGGTTGTTCGTCTTTGGCTTCTCGACATGATCCTCCTTGATCCTAGCAGGTGTCTAGACATGACTCGTCGAGATCGACTAGAGTTAGTCGATATAGAGTAGACTCGGGTCTCCGTCCTTGCTTCTTGGTTTTCTCCCGAAATGACTCCATATTCTGCAATATTAAACAGAAACTTATGTAGATCTCCATTTCTGACAAATATGCATATACTACATAAATCCGACATATTCCCAACCCGAAATATGCAAAATGTAACGAATATGGAGCTAAAATATGCATAAAGACATGGCTACTTTAGAGACATCAAATCACCCCATACTTAGACTTGCTTGTCCTCAAGCAATAACCAAACAATAACCAAGACCTACAACACATCCTTCAAGTCTTCGCCTTTGTCAAAAGCAACATCTCAATTAGTAGCAATGTAAGACAAGTGAATTTAACGTCATCACACATATATGAGCGATCCATAGGCATAGGTAATATAAATCCAACCTCACAGGGATAATGTGTTTACACTCAGCTCTCAATGTGTTTAGGCTATGTAGATCAACTCTCAACTCAATTCCATATACAATCTCATAAACATTGCAATTTAAATATGAATCCACTTCGCAACCAATTATGAAAATGCAACAAGAATTATCAGGAGGACTTTGCTCAATAGAAGTCTTCAAAGAAGATTCCATTCGGCGGGGTTGTAATGGGGCTTGGTAAGAAATAATAAGGTATGGAATTATTTGGCCATGTGGTGTTTAATAAAATTCGGGAATCAAGACTCCTAAATCTCCAACACAACTCAACCAAACCACAACTTTCAATCATATGTATCAACCAAACTCTCCAATTTGTCTCAATGAAGTATGTAACCTTTCAAACTTCTTCAACCTCTCCAAAGTATGTTTCTTGCGAAATAATGAAAGAAATAAGGTAAATTTGGCTCATGCACTTTATTCACAAACATATGTGCCTTTTTTTTTTTGAACGAAAATAAAATAAAATATCACTAATAGTGCATTTATAGGGTGAGCCAAAAATCCTTTTACATAATATGTATAGCAAGATAAAAATATAAAACCAACCCATATCTCAATAAACTCAAAAATCCCTCTTACTTGAATTCCAACATAAGCTCATTCCTTCCACAAACCATTATTTCAACCAACTCTAAGTCTTAATTCCCAAATGGGGGTCAGGCTCAATTTGGCTAAGGATAATTTTGTGGAGTTCACAATAAAAGTCTCAGGCTAATGTTCTGGCTTCAAGCAGGGATAATGCAGGGTAGGTAAAGAGAGGATAAAATTGGCTTAAAAGGTGCCTCCTTCATTTAATTCTCATTCACATAAACATATAAATGCATTGGCTTTGAATAACTATCACAACATTTAGAGATGCATAGGAAGAGTAAATACACTCAAGAAAGCAGATGGATTTTTAATGTTCTCCCTATAAGGCCAAAATTCTCTCTGGGACAATTTTTGTTGGATTTTAACCTTTAGCTTAGGATCATATGTGCTCAATTTCATCACAAGTTCACAATCCACATAAAAACCATTTCGAGGACTTAGGCTAAACCTTCCAAACACGCCATAGGATTTATATGATCAAGTCAGTCATTATTTATCATCATAGGACATCTAAGTTAGGGTATAAAAACTAAAACAATGCAAAAATTTAAACATGCATTTTTTTTCTTTTTTCGACATTTTCTATATATTTTTTTCCTTTTTATTTTTTTTTCCTTTTTTTTTTCTTCTTATGCAACTAAAAACAAGACTAATGTATGGAAAAGACTAAAATGCATAGAATTTAAACATGAATGCATAACATAAAAATTAAAATTTCACCATGTAAAATAAAAAAGCAAGACTAAAACATATAATAATGATAATGAGCCCTTCTCCCACCCCATACTTAAAATATACAGTGTCCCCACTATAAAATCAAATCAAAACAAGAGTAAAGGAAGGAACTCACAGGATAACACATCGAGGAGGACGAATCAGTGCAGGTCGAGGAAATGGGCTTGTCGATCTCGAGTACAGCGTACTCGATCTCGAGGAGCTTTCTGTGTCCAGTGGTTTCTGAAGTCGGGGAGCTTCTGGGCTTGTCGATCTCGAGTTGGCATACTCGACATCGACGAGTGTTTGGGCTGCTCCTCCTTGTCGTCGTCGACTTGGCCTTCGTCGATTTTGACTGTTTTTCAGGGACTTCTTTATTCCACTTTTCGCGATCTTTATATGCTTGCTGACCTAAAAGTGTTAGATTGCACACAAGAACAAGACTACCCACATGAAGTATTCTAAAAGACATAAAACCAAAAACCAAAAACCAAAAACCAAAAAGTTCAAAAAGGTCTAAAAATTCATAAAGTTTATATACATACTCTAGATTTTAGAGTCGCTAGGCCGACTTCTCCGTTTGCGCTCAAGGACCATTTGTGTGGGGCCTGCTTATGCTTGGCCCTTCTCCTGGATCATCTAGGTCCTGATGGTAGTATGCAAGCTCAGCTGACAGGGGGTTGCTTGCATCATCTCCCTTCTCTTTCTTCTTCTTCCTTCCAGCTCTTAGCTTTCGCAGATTCTCTCGCCACGGGGCCTTACCTCCCCTTAAATTATTGAAAAATTTCTTTATGGACTGAGGGGGAGTAGAATTCATACCTGAACTTACCTTTTCGGACCCAAAACAGAAATCTTTGGGCTTGGGGCTAGTCGATGTCGAGTACTGCTGATCGACCTCGAGTACAGGGACCCCATACTTAGGCTCTGGGCAAGTCAGTGGCTCAACAGAGGAAGTCGACATCGACAAAGTCTTGTCGAGATCGAGTAGGCGGCTTGTCGAGATCGAGGAGCTCTTGTCGACCTCGAGTACAGTGCTGGCGCTTTCCTCCGCTGTTTGTTTGGTCCCGTGGTTGCTGATGCTTTTCACCTCCAGCCATGAAATTTCCTCCTTTGTAGGGCCAAACGAGAAATCCAAAACCTCATCGCCTATGGTGAAGGTGAGCGATCGATTCTTAACACTAATTCTGGCATCTGCAGTTGCTAAGAATGGTCTACCAAGAATAATAGGGCTAGTAAGATCTTCAGCACAGTCTATGATAAGGAAATCTGCAGGAACGAAGAATTTACCAACCTGGACGGGGATATTCTCAACTATACCTGTAGGGATGACCACTGTATTGTTTGCCATGTATAGTTTGGCATCCACAGGCTCTATGCATCCTATCTTTACCTTCCGCCGGATTGATAAAGGCATGATGCTCACACTTGCTCCTAGATCACACAGAGAATCATATTTATATTGCCCAAAACCCACAGTAACAGAAAACTTACCAGGGTCAGGTCTCTTTTCAGGGAAGTGGAGTACTTTGCATTCGCTTGCGATCTCTGAGATGGATCGCTTCTTGCTCAGGATTTCCTTTAGAAATTTGACATATTCAGGCATCTCTTGCAGGGCTTCTGTAAAAGGAATAGAAACATTCAGTTCTTGCAGCATATTAACAAATCTGGTAAACCTACCTGCAGTGGGATCTTTCTGTGTTTTTGAAGGGAAAGGCAATGGCTTTTTCTGCTTAGGAGCCAGATCAGACGTCGGAGGTGCTGCAGAGTCGTCGACGTCGCCTTGCTGTTCCTCGATCTCGACCAGGGGCTCCTCGACATCGAGTTGGGTGGTCGACCTGGAGTTGCTGGGCTGCGCAGCGGAGTCCGAGCTCAGCTTCTGGTCTGTGTCGAGCAGTGGCTTGTCGAGATCGAGTACACTCTCCTCGAGATCGAGTAGATTTTGCTCTGCCTCGAGTTGCTGCTCTGCCTTGCCTTGCTGTTTCCCGACCTCTGGCTCGTGTAATTGATGCCCACTTCTGAGTTTGACAGCTGCGACGTGTCTGGTTTTCCCCTTAGGATTTGGTTCTGTTTGCCCAAGGAGCTGTCCGGGTGGTCGTGGGATCTGTGCAGCGATTTGACCCATCTGCGTCTCTATTCCCCTTTTCCAGATGTCCAGTTCTCCAAATTTTATAGTGATGTTCTGGAACTGGTTATTGATGGTGCCCTGATTCCGATGCATCTCCTCAAGGATCAGCTGCAGATCATCCTTCTTTTGATCCCTTTCTGGATGTCCTGGAGCTCTGTAGGGTGGGGGGGTTCCTAGGAGGACCTTGGTTCCACTGTGGCTGATAGAACCTTTGATCTCCCATGTAGCGATTTGGACCCCCAGCGTAGGCTGCCTCCTCATGTGTCTCTGCCATTCTGACTTGCTTAGTGTGTGGGCACTCAGTAGTGGTGTGCCGCTGTGATCCGCATTCTATGCAAGGCTGGTTGACAGACAGATATTTAACTTGCTTGAGAAGCTTATGATTCTGGTCTCTGTAGAACTGCTCTCTGACATCTGGGTCAATCTCCTTTGCTGGCTCATAGAGTGGCATAGATGGTGCTGGCCTGGCATAGGAGCTTTCCTCATAGTTTGCAGTAGACCCATATTTGTTGTCATAATTGGTGAGCTTGTCTAGCACACCCCATGCGTCAACTGGCGGCATCGTCAGATACTCATAGCGAGTATACTGGTTGATTCTGTCCTTGGTGACTTGGTCAAGAGAATTGAAGAAGATCTCCTGAATGACGTAGGGTGGCTGTCCATGAGTAGGGCAAGATCGCAGCAGTTCTTTGTAGCGTTCTCATGCCTTTGCTAGCGGTTCCCCGGGCTTCTGTTTGAAGGCGGTGATTTTCTAGCGGAGGAGTGCTGTTTTGGCAGGTGGGAAGAATTTATTCAGAAATTCTTGCTCTACTTGGGCCCATGTTGTGAGTGATCTTGGCTTCAACCCTTCAAGCCACTTCAGTGCAGGCCCAGCGAGAGACCAGCGGAAAGCCTTCATCTTGATATATTCCAAAGTTGTACCTTCAGCAAGAGTACGACACATGTCAGAAAAATTGGTAATATGCTCAAGAGGACACTCATTAAATTTGCCATAAAAAGCATTATTTTTAAGCTCTACAAGAAATTGAGTGCGAATTTCATAAGAGTTTTCAGGGATAAGGATGGCCGATTCAGGCACGACGAGAGTCGGGTGCATATAATCCTCAGCAGTGGTTGGATATTGGGCAAGCTCGGCTTCTGCTTGCCTAGCGCGCTCAGCTTCTTGTTCCCTTGCTGCCCTTTCAGCGGCGATAGTAGTATCCTTTGCGGCTAGCTCCCTAGTAAGCCTCTGTATCAGCTGCTCCTGTGTTTCTGCGGCAGCCATGGCTCTTTTCAGTCTAGCGTGGGCTTGTATAAGACGTTCTGGGTTGTCTAAGCCGTCAAACTCAGGTGGGTGACCAGAACGACGCATACACCTGTAAAGTAAACTCAAAGAGAATGTGAGATTTTAACTACCTAAGGCGTGAATGATAGCTTCCCCGACAACGGCGCCAATTTGTTGATAGGAGGAAATCGAGAATGCAAATTTAAATATAAATAAATCACAGCAAACCAGATTCCGTCCCTTGCAAATAATTACAAGACTTCCTCGCGATGTAGCAGCGGAAAGTCAGGATCGATCCACGATGAAGCGTGTCAGCGGATCCTAGGCAGCGGTGGAATCTCACGGACAGAAGTCGACAACAGGGGTCCTAGATCTCGAGTACAGCAACTCGACAGAAGATCGGACAATCGAACAGTGTAGCGGTCACAAGCACAAGGCTAGTCGATCTCGACAAGGCCTACTCGAGATCGAGTAGAGTCTTGGTCGACGTCGGTTTGTCTTGTCGAGTACCTGCACACAGAAGCTACAGCGATGCTAGATCGAATATCAGTGAACTGGATATCGAGTAGTGCAATTCGAGATCGAGTTAAGGGACAGAAAATAAAATGAAATATAGTAAATGCAAAGGCTTTGGGATTCGAATTAAACTGTATGTAAAAGACTTCCAAGATTGGGGTTTGCGACAACGATAACCAATCATGCATAAGGCAGAGATAAACAGATAATCATGTGAATCGCATCAAAGGACAAGCTTTCGCCTTTTCCAACAATTTAGACAACTCTTTCAAGAAACCCTAATCGTCTCTACTGATTTTATGTTTACAATCCAAGTTGTTAGCATGGACCTCCATTAGATGGGTAATAAACACATAAAAAGTAGTAGATGCTCAAAACTTGATAAAAGTCGGATCTTTACCTCAATTATGCATGGCTATCGTCGGGCTCGCCCCAACCCTAGAAGTGGGTGGACTACTCGCGCTTCATCGCAACCTCAGACATTGATTGATGAAAAGAAACTAATTGCATTAAACCAAACTCAAGAAAGTACAAACCAAACAAAGCTGGATCACTCTCGCTCTCCTGCTCCACTCGGCCTCTCTCTCTCTCTCTACTCTTCTCCTAATTGTTGTGTGTTGGAATGAATGAAAAACCAGCCCCATGGGCTTTATTTATAGGCTTCTAAACCTTGCTACTCAAGGATAGAATATCTATATCTATATCTAAGACTTTAAAGATAAATAAAAGCAACAACATAATTAAATCTAAATAAGAGAAATATATCTAAAGTGTCTTCAAGTGGATAGATCTCTTTCTTCCATGATATATCTTGATAGATCGGATAGAATCGGCAATCTTCGGCCCCAAGTAATCCCAATCCGAGTAGGATAGAGCAAAACGCGTTACGCGGCTCTTGGAGGCTTCCTCGATCTCGAGTAAGGGCTAGACGATCTCGAGTAGGATTGTTGGTCGACTGGTGTGACTTGGCGTCTCGGCTAGCTGGTGCTCGACAGGCTCGGATATGGCGTTCTTGGAATCTCTAACACTTAGGCCGGGTTTCATGACTTTGAGATCCCTTTTTGGAGCGGGAATGGTCTCGGCTAGTGAGGATCGACACTTGATGTAGTCCAAGGAAAATGGTCCACGCACAGATAGCTCAAATTCGGATCGGCCCAAGTTTTGGTACGCGGATGGTAATCTCGTCGCTCATCTCATGTAAGTCCAATCACTCAAGGTCATCTACGTTCTACTTGGAACAAGATGTTAAAATCAGGCTTCGTCAGGTTGGGCCATCGGGTGCTGTTGAGGTGGCTTATTCTGCTCAATGGTATTCATTTACTTGAATAGTTCATTTTTTTTTATATAAGGAAAGAAATTCGATTCTCTAGACAAGCCTAGAGAAACCGAGAGCCTAGACAAGCCGGGAGATGGACTAACCATTATGTACAACCTGAAGCAAATAACAGAAAGGAAATAACAAGAAACAAATGACGGAATTGAAAAAGCAAAAATAAAGTACAAGCCATCAACACTGTAAACAACAAGCTAGCAGAAGCAACGACCGATCAGCAAAACGGAAGACACTCACAGAGAACTCTGGGGATCATTAGCTGACACCTCAACATGGACTCAAAACAAAATCAATAGGCATCATCGCATTTCCACGAAGTCAACAAGCTCGACAAACCAGTCACCGATCACATGAAACTTGTACTACAGCAAGAAAAGCAAAGTACACCAACCCGCAGACCAAAACTCATGCCATACCATTGCTAAAATAAATCCCCAAAACCCATCTCACACCCTCAAGGACGATAACAAGATCGTAAAGGCTACCACAAGGGAAACCAAAATAGAGGAAACATATAAAATGGGACATGAATAAATAAACAACAATAATAAACCGACTAAGAGACCATAGAGCGGTTAGAAAATGAACCAATAAGGCTCACAAATCTCAAGAATTTTTTTTCCCCTAACATTGTCGATCACACTTTTTTTTTCTTTTCTTTCTTTAGCGTTACAACAACGCATAACGGGGATCAACTCCAACAACCCCAAATAAGGCACGCCGGTGGCGCAAGAGGACGGATCTACGCCGACGGGGAGGGATCCCGGAACCACGGCTATGAGTATGGAGAGATGGTAAGGCGGCGAAGCAGTGGGCGAAGGCAAGGTCGGAGCCAGAGAACCCAAAATAGGGTGGATGCGTCGAAGCCGAGTGAAGATCCAAGCCGCAGCAAACCAGCCGGGCAGGGAGAAGGCGGTGAGAGCAAGCAGACGGCAAACCAGCACAAAGAAGAGATAGATGAGGCGGTGGCGCCGGTGGCCATGGTGGTGGCCAGTGGATTCGAGTTAGGCGATCGGTGAGTGGCGATGGTGGAACCAGGGATGGCTACAAATTCGTCAAGAAAATTCGGACATGGCGAAATCCAAATACGAAGCGACGGAAACAGGAGCGCAGAAGAAGGATGGAGACATCGAAGCAGCGGATGAAATCAAAACTTAAGTATCGATGGCCATGGGTTTAGGTAAATTTTAGATTGGTTAGTGGTGGTGGCCATGGCGCACAGCAGGAGCTGATCCAACGGTAGGCATCGAGGTGGTGACGGTGGTCGGCGACCAGTGATGGCGGCGAAACCTTAGACAAGGTTGATGATGAAAAAGGCCGGTGATGGCCTGACGAGGGTGGAGACAGTAACTAGTGGGAAAGATTTGGCAGAGAGGAGGCTTCCATGGAAGAAGAACATCCCGATTGAGGAGAATAGCGTTTGTTGGCGCTTGGCGGCGGAGCCGAAATCGCCTCAATAAGAGAGCGTTTTTTACTTGAATGGTTCTTTGAATTCACTCTAGCACGCACAGTAGTACTATAAGAAGATTTGTACAGCTTAAATAAACGGTAAAATTAAGCTATGAGTAAATCACTAAATCCAACATATTGCAAATACAAAAATGGAACATAATAACAAGTAGCACTGCACAAATAGATCACATGGTGATCTATATATAACATAAAGCAGACCATGGAAAAGGACATTAGTTGGAAAAGGGATGAATAGAAGGAAAATATCAGACTGAATAACCAAGTAGATCAAAGCTTCATCCCTTCAAGCTATGGTTTTGGCTTCGTCGAGAGTATTTAACCATTTGAACCCAAGATCACAACCTGCTTTTGCTGCAATCTGGAACTGCTTTCTTGCCAGGTCCATTGGGTTGGTAGCCGTGCTTTCTTCTTCATTCCTTTTCCCTCCTTTCGCACGTTTCTTTGCATTGAACTTGGTGAGATGTTCTGGCACGTGAGCTCCTGAAGTATAGGGCGTGAAGTAGCACGGGGTTAAGAGAATGGAAATCCACCGGGTATAAGCTTCATAAGCCTCAAAGAAATATAGTTCACATGGTTATCCATCAAATGTGGTGCATTATACTTTCTAGGCTCGTACACATTAAGAACAGAAAATTATCAGAAACATGCCCGAAAAGGAAGGATCGCTACAAGAATATATGAAGAAATATAGTGCACATGGTTATCCATCAAGTAAGTGTGTGTGTGATAACAAAACCTTCAGAGAATTTAGCGACACTAGTCTGGTCAATTTCTCGTCCACGACCAAACAAATGTCCTTTGTGTCAATGTTTGGATCAATGTGTAAATTGCACAGTTGGTCCTCAAGCTCTAGGGAATGTCTCATGATGGTCCTCAACCTTTATTTTCTCATAATGAAGCAATTTTGCATCAGTTCTTATAATAACTTCACTCGAAGAAATTATAGGTCAACAAACATCACAACACAACTCATAAAAGTTGAGGATAGAACATGTACTTTACCCTAACCATAAATGGGCACACTCTAGGACATCAATCCAAGGAATGATAACTATGATATCACTAAGAAAACTTCTCAGTTAGCAGGTTCCGAATTTCCAATACCATCGTAGATGCAAAAGTATAGAAAATTGACAAGTCTACCTTTTAAAGATCCAGCAGAAAGAGTAAAAGGAAAATGGTTGGCAAAAGTCAGGAATCAGGATTATAATGACTAGAAGAGTAAGTTTTTGCCATAGTTTGTTCAGAATGAAGAGTCTTGAACCAAAGAGAGAAAGAATGCCAAGTTAAACAAGAAGCATATACGGCTCACCTTTAACAAGGAGAGATCCATATGCTATGGCAGCACCAGCATGTCCCTGCAAACATTTTAAAAATAAATACCATCTTTAGTTTTGAATATCCTAACAGATGCATTCCTGATTAAGGGACATGCTATGACATCAATGATCTATATCAGCTAACGGAGTTCAGTACCTTCTCGGCTGCTCTATGGAAACACCATAGTGCGGAGGCAATGTCTTGTTTGACACAGTCCCCAGTCAGATAAACAGCACCTAAAAGATACAGAGCCCCTGGATGAAGCTGGTGATATGGAGAATAATCAGCTAACGACGAAAGGTACATTGTAGTGTTCTAATTAACAGTCATCCAGTCAAAGGTCAAGGTACCTGTTCAACAGCCTTCTCAATATAATAAAATGCTTGTTGAGCTGATTCAACATAGTCATTCTGTTGAAGGAAAATAAGGAAAGCAGATTTCAAAAGATAGGTGGTATCAAACATAAGGAAGTGGCTCGGAATATCAGGGATTAGGAATGCATAATAGGTTATTTTAATTCCCACACAAAGAAAGATGGATATGACCTTCCAGGATCAGGAAAGGAAATGAATATATATTATCATCTTGTAACTTGTAAGATGTCAAAACCCTAAGTGTGCACGCGAGGAGGATTTCTTATATTTTGACATTCTTTCTGAAACAAAATAAAGTTGATGACAAAAAAGTTTTGAAATGAACACCGTTAATCACAATTTTTTTTTGAAATGAATATCATTCAGCAGACAAAGTAATAAATTCAAGCTTAAGGATGCTACCTCAACTCTTAGGCGGCAACCTAATTCATATAATGCATCTGGATTGCCCATTTCTGCAGCTTCTACCAACAAAGCAGCACCTCTGTTTACATCATGTGCAGGCAGACTTAATACAATAAAGTATGTGTTTTTTTAGAACAAGTTGGCACACAAGAAGAAGGAAGTAGAGTAACATTTTTCAAGCACAAACAACAGTTCGATGCTAAAACAAACTTTGATCATGTCAAAAGTTACATTATATGTTTCAATTGCATAACACAATTCCTACAAACTCTGACATAGATTATTCAAGTGTTTCCCATTCTCCTCTCTTTTTTGTTCAAGAAAAATCATGGAGAATTCATAGAGATGCACTAACTTACACTGCTTTGCACTTTCCTGGAACATGGTACTTGAGGTGTAATTTGGACAACCAGTACCTAGCATGTGTGTTGGAATTATCGGTTTCCAAGGCCATCTCAAAATTTTCCTTAGCAGTCTGCCATAAAGCTCAGATCAATGGAAGATTGATACAAGTGAATCAGTAACTATAAGGCAAGTGTGCGAAGGAGATTCAAACACATAAGTATAACTTTGAAGAGCAAAGGAGACTCAAACATTCTCGTTAGGAGAACTCAGACTTGAAAGCATCTAAAATATTGTAAATTTTGCTCTTTTCTATCTGCATAAAGTCTTACCCTCAGGAAAGGAATAAGACGGCGGTCATTTAGTTCACAATAATCTATCATTCTGTCAACTTCTTTCAAAGCACTCCACCCTTTAGCTATAAGTTCCATAGCTTGCTTGTTCCTACTGTGCATTTCTCTCTGCGTCACCCACAAAGAGATTAAGAAGAAATTCAAACAAACAAGCCCAAAACACCGCCAAGGAAGGAGCCTTACCAGTTGATTGACTTGGTGAAAGCTGCTTCTGGGTCTCATTAGGATCTTTGCTAAAAATGAATTCATCTTCTTTGGAAAATGGAAATAAACCTTATATATCCTTGAATTGGTAAATAAAGAGCGGCCATTACGGGGTTCGAACCGGGGACCTATGACTATTATCCACAAGTCCTTTCCGGTGAGCCATTCCGAAATGGTTAAACCTTATATATCCTACATGAAGGGTATATCCAGATCATTAAGAATGAAAAAAGCTCAGCCTAAATAGTACACGCACTAGAGTTAGGTAAAACTAGTCACTACAATCATTAGTATTGCATGCCATACTAATTAAACTGGACAGGGCAGCAAAAAGTTAATGTACCCGGATAGATTCTTCGGACTAGCAGAAATAATTGTTGGATGCAAGCATAACAACAATGTTGATTTCTTAAATGCTTGCAAAGTGATCATGTTCAGACTTCAAATGATATCAATGCAAAGCTGATCTCACAATATATGTAGTAAATAAACAGAACCCAGTACAAAAGAATACGAATGGGAAAGACAACAGCTTATTTGATTTTGATCAATGCAGCAGCACATCTTTTCTCTCCTAAGCATTTCAACAAACACCTTGTGGGCAAACAAAATAACATTAAAAAAAACCAGATCAGCGAACAGTGGACTGGATCATTAAGCTTCGTTTACCCATTTAAAATTCCTAAATCACTCAAAATCCCATATTCTAACGCAAACGAGTGAAAGCACAAGGACGTCAATCGAAAACCTAGTTAGAACAAAAGAAATTGAAGCAAATTGAAGGAGAAGGAAGAACGTACCTTGGGTGACGACTGACGGCCGTGGACGAGAGATTGCCGAATCACACTTTCCCAAGTCCTAACTCTTACCAGTGATATTTTCCATTGACGAGAGATGTCTATGTGAATTAGCCTCTTCTAGCGATTAATCACTCGTGTGTGGGGTAGTTTTCTAATCACTTCTGATTGTCATAATAAATAGTTGTAAAACTTAATGTAGGATTGTAGAATTGATGTAAAGTGCTCCTTAGGGTTTTCATTCATTGATATAACATATATATATATAGGTTACAAAGGTATTGGGCCTTCATGGGCTTTTAGCCCACTATACAATATTAAGACCTATGTAATCTATCAAACCCCCGCAGTCGAAACGGGAGGGGTCCTTACAGTGAGACTGGAACGAAAATCAATGAATAACTGTCGAGGTAAACCCTTGGTGAATATATCAGCGTACTGATAAGAAGACGGGACATGGAGAACGCGGACATATCCAATGGCAACCTTGTCCCTTACAAAGTGGAGATCAAGCTCAATGTGCTTCGTGCGTTGATGCTGGACTGGGTTGCTAGCCAGGTAGACGGCGGAGACGTTGTCCGTATAGACCAGAGTGGCCTTCTGAAGTGGACAACGGAGCTCAAGGAGGAGGTTCCGAAGCCAAGAGCACTCGGACACAACGTTGGCAACACCCCTGTATTCGGCCTCAGCGCTGGAGCGAGATACGACGGACTGACGCTTGGCTGACCATGACACAAGGGTGTCGTTGAGGAGGACGCAGTACCCAGACGTGGAGCGACGTGTGTCAGGACAACCACCCCAATCCGCATCAGTGTAAGCAACAAGATCGAGCTTAGAGGAAGGAGTGATCGTGGTGCCAAGCTCAAGAGTGCCGCTGATGTACCGAATGATCCGCTTCAAAGCCTGAAAGTGAGGTTCCCTAGGTGCATGCATGAACAAGCAGACCTGCTGAACGGCGTAACTAATGTCAGGCCTGGTGAAAGTGAGATACTGAAGAGCACCAGCGAGGCTCCTGTACAATGTCGGGTCATCAACCAAAGGACCAGAATGAGCACTGAGCTTGTTGGATGTATCGACAGGGGTGGCGACTGGATTACAGTTGACCATCTTAGCCCGAGCAACAATCTCTGCAGCATACTTACTCTGTGAGAGAAACAGACCTGACGCATGACGCTGAACAGCAACTCCCAAAAAGTAAGACAACTGACCCAGATCAGACATGGCGAATTCCGCACTCAACTGCGAAATAATAGACGTCCGAAGAGCATCAGAAGAGGCGGTGAGAATGATGTCGTCGACATATAGCAACAGGAATGCCAAGTCTGAGCCTCGGCGATAGATAAACAGAGACGAATCGGAACGGCTACCAGTGAAACCCAAACGGAGCATATGAGAGGCAAAACGTTGGAACCAAGCCCGCGGAGCCTGTTTCAGACCATACAAAGAGCGCTTGAGGAGACAGACATGCTTCGGACGGTCAGCATCAGCAAACCCCGGCGGCTGAAACATGTAGACCGTCTCATTCAGATGGCCATGAAGAAATGCGTTCTTGACATCTAACTGATGGATGGCCCAGTTGCGCGACAGAGCTAGACTCAGGACCACTCGGATAGTGGCAGGCTTGACCACAGGGCTGAACGTCTCATCACAATCAATACCTGCCTGCTGAGATCTACCGTTCACCACAAGACGGGCCTTATAGCGCTCCAAAGTCCCATCAGATCGGAACTTGTGACGAAAGAGCCACATACAACGAATGACGTTCGCCTCAGGAGGGCGAGGAACAAGAACCCAAGTACCATTCTTCGTAAGGGCCCTGTATTCGTCGAGCATAGCCGCCTGCCAATTCGGGTCTTGGAGGGCTGTTTTGTGGGAGGTGGGAATGGGGGAGAGGGAGGTCTGGGTGAAGGCAGAGGGTGATTGGGTGTCGGGACGGATGGGAGCAAGAGGGGCTAAGCATGGGGATGAGGCGGCGGGCGCAGCAGAGCTGCGGGTAAGGGGTGCAGAGACGGTGTGGGATGCGGCGGGCGCAGCATACCCTGCGGCGGGCGCCGCAAGTGGGTGATGCGAGACGGGGAGGGATGCGGCGGGCGCAGCATATGTTGCGGCGGGCGCCGCCAGTAGGTTATGCGATGCTGGGGGCATGGGCAATTGATAGGCTGCGGGCGCAGCAGTGTGCGGCGCCCGCGACATTGGTGTTTGGTGGGGGGTCTGCTTTGCTAGGCCATGAGGTTGGATGGTGGGGCGATGGGTGGTAGTCATGGATACAATCTGACGGGGTCGGAAGACACCGGAGACGCTGCGGGTGTGTGGTCTGGTGGTGGGGGGTGGTGGGGGTGGGGGAGGGGGAGACGCAGGAGCACTGGGAGAGCTCTGGGGAAAAAGGAAGTGAGGGAATGGTGACTCAGACTCTGACGGAGACACAGGGGGTGTGGGAGACGCAAAGGGAAATCGCGACTCATCAAAGGTGACATGACGTGAGAGAAGACGGATAGACAGCTTACTTAACCTTGATGAAATGATCTTGTGGGTCTTGATATCGAGGCAAATGTAACCGCGATGATCAGACGGATAGCCTAGGAAGACACATGGAGTGGAGCGCGGGTGAAGCTTGTGCGGGGCTGTGGAGGACTGGTTTGGGAAACACAAGCACCCGAAGGTGCGAAGGTGATCATACCTAGGCTCGGCGTAATAAAGTGTCTGAGCTGGCGAGCGATGGTGTAGGGTAGTGGAAGGGAGAATGTTTAGGAGATAACATGTGGTGGATAAGGCGTGAGGCCAATAGGGAAGGGGAATAGATGCGTGGAAGAGGAGAGAACGCATCATGTTGGTAATGGTTCTGATGATTCTTTCTGCCTTGCCATTCTGCTGAGAAGTATAGGGGCAAGACAAGCGATAGGAGATCCCATTTGCGGCAAAGAAGGAGTGAAAGTCTTTGTTGTCAAATTCACGGCCATTGTCACATTGGAAACATTTGATGGACATGTGAAACTGTGTTTTGATGTAGGTATGGAATCTGGCAAAGACAGGAAACACTTGTGACTTGAAATGCAACGGGAAGACCCATAAGTAATGAGTGTAATCATCAAGAAACAAGAGGTAGTACTTGTGACCCTCCTTGCTAGGCACGAGAGAGGTCCAAATGTCGCTGTGAATGATATCAAAGGGAGCAAGGGTAGAGGTCAAAGACCGTTGGAACGGCAGTCTGGCATGTTTGCCTAGTTGGCAGGAAGAGCATAAACCAGAGCGTGGGTATTTAGTACAGGTGACAAGGTTCTGGGAACGGAGGACATCTAGAACGGCAGCGCTGGGATGGCCCAGGCGTGCATGCCACAGGCTGGACGATGATGCCGAGAGGGCGACCGGACACGACTGACTGGACGCAGGAGGTGGTGTGACAGGGTAGAGCTCCCCGGTGCTGTTACATCTCATGCGAGTAACCCCCGTAGTAAGATCGTTCACAGAGAAACCATAGGGATCAAACGTAAGGGAGACGTTGTTGTCAGTAGTGAACTGACGGACAGAGATAAGGTTTTTGACAATCTTTGGGGCAATAAGGACATTGTTGAGATGTAGTGGGTGGGTTGGGGTCTGTAATTTGGTGTGGCCAATTCCCGAAGTAGCAAGACGACCACCATTGCCGACGATAATAGAGTGTGCAGGACCCTTAAAAGAAATAGATGAGAGGTTACCTGAGGAGTTCGTCATGTGGGAGGTGGCACCAGTGTCCATGTACCAAGAAGAGTCTGAAGATGTCGGCTGCATAGAGGAGAGGGCGTGATGTTGATGATCGTAGAAGGCCATGGTAAGGATCTCGGGTGGTCAGGGGTGCTGCCGGTGGTGAGCAGCGTGGTCTGGTGACCGGCAGGGAGGCAGGGCTAGAGCAAGAGGGAGGCGGCTATGACGGTTGGGAGAGAGAGATAGGTCGAGGTCGAGCGAGATAGAGAGGAGGTCGGAGAGCGGGACTTGGCGAGAGGAGAAGGGAAGGGAAGATCTGGGCTTGTGGTCGCCGGAGGCGGGCGACGAGGGGGCGAGTCGGAGGAAGAAGACCAGAGAGACGGGAGGATCAATTTAGGGTTCCGTTAGGAAGAAAAAGGCTGTGATACCATGTAGGATTGTAGAATTGATGTAAAGTCCTTCTTAGGGTTTCCATTCATTGATATAACATATATATATAGGTTACAAAGGTATTGGGCCTTCATGGGCTTTTAGCCCACTATACAATATTAAGACCTATGTAATCTATCACTTAAAAGTAAATTACTCAAACCAACTTAAATTACATAATCAACGTTGGAAGTGACGGGCTCCAAGTCGAAAGGGACGTCACGTATACTAGTTCATAGAGCCATTAAAAAATTAATCCGGGGAGACAAGCTACTCCAATTTTTTTTTGGGGAGACAAGTTACTTGATATAGAATTTGTCAATATTGCTTGCACTTTCTGCTAGGCGTGTTCAACGGTCGAACCTGTCGAGTCATGGGTCAAAAATCCTAAACTCGAACCCTAACCTAGGGAGAGACTTGTCGTCTATATTATACAAAAAGGACATTTTATTTATAAAAAAAACCATTTACATGATTGTTATAAAGTATACTGGATTGTTGGTTGGAAAAAAAAAGGGATGAATGGTTTGAACTGGTTTCCCAGTTGCCTACATATCCTCTCGGATAACGGGACTCAAAGCTCACGTAATTCTTTTACCTTTGGTATGAATCCCGCTTACCTGAGATCTGGAAGTTTGGAGCGCTAAGCCGCTAACCCTCTGATTCGCCGTCAACTGAGAGTCCAGTCCCTTCCACATCCACTCAGTTCCACACCGATGTAGCCTCCGACTTGAATCCATCGTCCAATTCTAACTCGATCGACATAATGTTTTTCTGAATTCTCATTTTCGCCTTCTTCTAACCGGCAAGGCAAAACTGGGCTTTGAGGCTCTCGTGTTGGCGATTAACGACAAGTTGAATGTGGTCTTCATCTCCGAGGCTGTTTTTGAGATGCGTCAGAAGTGGTTGCTCTACTAAAACAACCGACTCAATGGGAACACATCGGCGGGCTCGGCTTAAGTAGCGACGGCACCGGTCCTCAAGATATCGATTTTCTTCATTTTCTTCGTTTTCTTTCATTCTTTTCTTGTGTAGCCTTAATCTGAATGAACACAAGCACAAACACAAACTTCTCTTCCAGCGAATTGGATTCTTATTAGTGCAAACTTGAAATTGAAATAGAAATTTGAATTGAAATAAAATGTGAGGATTGAATGATGAATAAAACTTAATTAATTAGCTCGGGTTGCCTCCCGAGAAGCGCATTTGGTTAAACATCGTTGACTCGACGTTTCGACCCTTTACTGGGTCTCTTCGGCCTTCTCTTTTGGATTCACTACCACATGTGATGGTAGCTTCCCTGCAGCATGTGCCATTAATTCTCCGATTTCCTGTGCCATCTGTCCTATGACTTTTTCTGTAGCTGTGAACTTATCCAGAATGAGTCGTAGGGTTTCATCCTGTTGGGGTTGAACTGCTAGCATCGGATTTCAAGGTCTAGTGTCGAACTGGTTCCTTCCTTGGTACTGAGCTTGAGCATTTGACCTGTTTTTGAACCCTTGATAAAAAAAATTAGAATTGAAATTCAAGTTAAAGGAGTAGTTACCATATGGTCGAGGACCGTTACTCCTTCTTGAACTTGAGGACAGAGATCTTTCGGATGCGACGTATCTCTGCATACTCCGCTGGTGGTTGAGTAACATGAGTCGCTAAGCTTTTCACTTGTTCTGTCAGCTTACTGATCTCATCCTACTGGATAGGACTAGAGTTTGCATTCTTGACATGGTGTATTCCTCGAGCTCCTTGTGTCCTTCCATATTTTTTTTTGATTAGGAAATAATTCGAGCGCTAGGCATACCTGACAACTCGAGAGGCCGACGAAGTCGGCAGACTACATATAAAAGGTGCAACAACAAAAAGTGGGAGGCGTAACCCCCGGACGAGCAACCGAGCCAAACCCGTACAGGCTGGAGACAACGTAGACTAAGATCCGATGCCAAGCATCACCAGACGGCGACACCGTTGGCCAGCGGTATATCAGGCATCGAGTCCTGTGGGCAGTGAAGACGATCCTCCAAGGAATTTCCTGCACGCGAAGTCGCCTCGATACACACCACCACGACCCCAGCCAATCCCGACACCGGTTGCCAGAGCTCCAACACGAAAGAGGAACGCCAAGAACAACAGGGGTCACAACCAAGAACCACCCTTGAAGACGCACCTAGAATCCCTTTCAAACGAAAGAGAATTTATTCAAACCCTGACGGGATTTTCAAGCCCTTACGGGAATTAGACCCTTTCGGGTTTTTTTTTCCTTAAGCCTTGGGCCCGAAGGACCCGAAGCTTGGGTCCAGAGGAACCCGAACTTGGGCCCTAAGGAACCGAAGCTTGGGCCCTAAGGACCCGAAGCTTGGGCCCCAAAGACCAAGGAGGAGCAAGAGGATCTCGGCCCTGGAAGCCCACCCAACCGGCGACGAAGGCGGCCATCAGAGAGAGGCGGAAGCCACGGAGTAGCAGGTGGACCCGTGACAACGACGGGCTGATTTTGTTCCGGTATGGCGGCGGCGGAGGCTAGTTGTGGTAGCGAGGATGATGGGATGGTGGTGGTTAGGCGTTAAGATCGAAAGAGACGGTGGTGCGATGGTGCGGTGGTGCGGTGGTGGGGTGGCGGTGGTGGTGCAGTGGTGGGGTGGCGGTGGTGCGATGGGGGGTGGCGGTGGTGAGGTGGTGGAGGTGGTGCTAGGTTAGGTGGTGGGGGGTTAGGGTTTAGAGAGAGAGGCTCTCACCTCTCTCTCCCTTTGTTTTTTTGTGTCCTTCCATATTGATGCGAGGCATTAGCAAGATATTCAAAAGTTTTCATCGCCTCGGCTAGTTGCGTTGATTACTCATCGCTTTGTATCCAACAATCCTTCATATAGGTAGAGAACGAGGTCATCCTCCGCGATCCCATGATACGGACAGCTAGCTTTGAGCTTGTTGAAGCGTTCAACGTACTCATATAGTGATTCTGCTGAAGATTACTTGATACTAGATATCTCCTTCTTGGGGGATAAGGAGGCATGGAGAAGCGGAGCAGGAGATCGCAACAATCAAGATCGTCAGTTCATCAATTTTGGGGCGATCAGGTTTCCAAAGGTTGAGTTTCTGACGTTTGATGGGAAGATGCAACGAAATTGGGCGCGTCAGTGAGCGAGATACTTCTCCATTTTGAGCATTTGAGAAAATTAGAAAGTAGAGTTGGTGATGATGTACATGTTCGATAGGGCTGGTGTTTGCCTGGGTACAAGGTTACCTGATGCAAAAGAAGCAAGTGAGTTGGAGAGAGATGAGCGAAGTTGCGTGCATCAAATTCGGGGAGAAACTAGGAGCAGAGATCGTGGAAGAGTTCAACAAACTAAGCCAAAAAGATGAACTCGAGGACTACAACGAAAAGTTTGAAGAATTGAGGGCAGGTATGTTATCATACAAATACAACCCACACCTTCCTACAAGCAACATCATCGCGAGCTATATCAGCGGACTGAAGGCCGAGATCAAGTCCCTGGTGAAATTAGGAAGGCTGAAGGAGTTGGTGGATGCACTAGAACTTTCGAGGTTACATAGTGATGCGGTCCAAGCGATCGTCAAGGTTAGCAAGAATCCATGGAAGGTGGGTGCGAGTTCCACCAAGATCCAAGAAGAAAACCAACTTATAGGTTCGAAGTCGGAAAGTACATACACGAGGAGTAGTTTTCAATCAAGGATTCGGGTAGAACGAGTGAACCGTGTCGCACTCTGGGCATGTGTTACCGTTGTGGGGACAAGTACTTCATGGGCTATAGGTGCAATGTCGAAAAGGTGACGATGGTGTCAGTTTCAGATAAGGGGTGCAATGAAGAAACAAAGGCACTAGACTCAAGGTATTAGCTAGACGAGGATGAACCGGGAGGTGCAAAAATAGAACAAGAGGTATTTGTCCATGCATTGATAGGGAGTTGTCCTGAGAATTCAATAAGGGTGCGTGGAAAAATCGATAATAAACCTTTAATGATTTTAATTGATAGCGGAAGCACGCAAACCTTCGTTGATCCAGAGATTGTAAAAGAGGTTGGATTTCAGTTACAACAAACGGGAGTAATGATAGTGGAAGGCATTGGAGGAGAAAAGTTGAGATGCCAACAAGAGTGTGGGGGTTTTACATGGAAAATGCAAGGAGGTTCATACTCTTTCGATGTAAGAGCGATGAGAATTGGTGACATCAACCTGTTGCTCGGGGCAATGGGATGAGGAGGTTCAGTTCTTTCATGTTTGATTTTGATAAAATGCAAATTTCATTCTTAAAAAAAGGGAACAAAGTGGAGCTGAAGGGAATCATTGAGAATGATTCCAACAAGACAGGAGGCAGGAGCTAAGACAATTACAGTGAAGAAGTTGCAACAACTTCTTCAGTATGGAGCCCCGACGTTGTTGGCACCAGTTGCTAAGATTTACCATGTTCAAATTACTGAGGAGCGGGTATCGGAAGATATTGTCCAAATTCTACAGGAGTTTGATGGTGTCTTTGCTGAGTCCAACTAGTTGCATCCAGGAGGGGATCGTGAAAATAAAATTCCTCTCAAACTACACTTCCAAAAATCCAAGTCAATTTCTCCTTGGGAGGGTGTATTTGTATGAGCTTGACTCACCCTAATTAACTATGGGCCATGAATTGAGCTTTGCAAGAGGTAAGGCTATAAATAGCCTAATCTGTAATTCATCGAGGCATAAATAGACAATATCAATTTCCCTTTACTCTTCTTCTATCTCTTTTTCTCTATCTTTCTCTTCTATCTCTTTTTTTTTATTACGAGGAACACACCTTTGGCGGTAAACTCCGAGTACGTGACCCAGCTGGCAAGAGCCACGTACCAGGTAAACCGGTTTGCGCCGACCGGCTCGACCCACTGATGGGGAGCAAGGCAAACCTTGGAAGGAAATTCCAAGGAAAGGGGTGGAGGCAGGGATCGAACCCGGGACCTCCTTCCCACCCCCCTTGCTCCTCACCACTAGACCACCCCAACTGGGGCTCTTCTATCTCTTTTTCTCTTCCACGCAAAACAGTTAGGTAGGAGCCTAACAATACCTTACTTGCTATACCTTAGTTAGTAGTTAGGAATTTATTTTTAATAGGCATGAGGACTTTAGCCCTATTAGACACTCATCAATGAACCGTGATATATAATGCGAGAAAAAGGTTTTTTTTTTTCTCCTAATGAAGATAGAAAAACGTACAGATTTGTATGATTTAACTCTTAATAAATTCCTATTTATACAGGTTTGTATGATTCACTCTTATTTAAACTTCTATTTGTTTAATTTTTTGAGAAATAACTTCTATTTGTTACTTGTAAGAAAAAATAGTTTATATAATTAAGCTAATGCAGAACATCTCATATTTTTAACTGATCTATGCATTAAAGACAGCTTCCGCGCAAATTACCACTGGAGAAACAATCCTTTCCAGAGAGATGAAGAAATCAGTGACTAACATCTCCTAAAGGCTAAATCATGCATCTACATAATTTTACCAAAATGACAGACATTCTTTCATGCATCTACAGAATTTAACATAACTTTCACGCAAATTATCCAGCCAAAATCATCCTGCCAAGGCCAACCAGATGACGCGAATTGAAACACTTTCACACAACAGTTTGCTTTGCCACATTTTCATTTGCTTTTCGAGAATCATCACCGTCTTGTGCTTCCTGGATGATCAGACTTGTCAGTAACATTTTTTATGCAAAAAAGAAAAGAAAAAAAAAGAGATATTACCTCCATTCCCCAGTTGATATAGTCTGGGGACTCACATGCCTTGTACTCTTCTACCAAGCTTTCAATTATATCTCTTGATTCATCAAATTCAGATAAATCATTGTCCTGTGCACGTTTTGCATTAGCTTTCAATTAATCAAATTCAGATAAAAAGAGCACCCATCCCAATCCTGATCTTTTTAACTGTGTTCATAAAAACACATATTGAGTCATTCATTTTGTTCAAACTTTACTACTCTAGCAAGAACTTACCAAATCTCTCTAATGACTTAATAGTTCCACTTCACTTCCAAGGAATTAAAGTTAAGAAAAACATATTTCTACTAAAGCCAAGATGGTACTTACCGCGAACATTGCAAACTTGCGATAGTTATCCAGGAAAGCTTGCTTTTTCCTCAGCTTCTCATACTGACTCAAACACTTGCTAAAGAGATGTCTTATACCAGTATAGTTAGCCAACATGAGTCCACTAACCTACAGCAGAGAATACATGGTTAATTATATCACAGCAAAAAGTCATATTATATGAAACCTACACAATAAGTTATCCCTAAAAGTAAAGAGAAGAAGCCCAAAATTTCAGCTTGGAAACTATCAAATTCAGTAGAACAAGATGTCAACAAATGAAATAGAGCAAGGAATTTTTGAACCTTATGGGATGTCTCAACATATGGAGACTTTCTCGACAAAGCCAGCTGCATTATAAAACCAGAGTAACAAAAATTTCAACCACATTGCATTAGGAAAAAGCGACGGAAGATAAACATAAGCCACTGCCTTGAACAAAACCTGAATATTAGCAGCCCCCCATTCAATGAAATTAACTCGTTTCCTTTCTCGGATGCTTTGAAGACTCTTGTGAACCTGGCAATAAGAAAAAGGTATCCAGCAGTTTTAATACCAAAATTTAGAGGATGGAAGTCAATACCATAATCAACTACAAGTATGTTATGAAGCAGTCTCTCTTGACAACTAGGGGAAACAAGTAATGAAGAAGTTCTGTCAAAGTGCCAAATACTTCAATATTCTGTCTGGTGCAAATGGCTTATGCTTACCATACGAGTTAGCTTTATAGGCCACATAAATTACCATGGGATACGTATGAGCGCCAAACAGACGCAATATTAGCAATTTTTTTACCGACAAAACAATAATTTTTTTTATTTTGATACAAGGCAATATTTCGGGCTTGGTCATCCATGGATAGACCAGAGCCCGAGAACCGACAAAACAATAATGTTTCAGAAAACCACCAAGGTATCAGCACTCACAAACCACTTTATATTTCCAGATTAAACAAACTTGGGAAACTATATTTGAGCAAAGCATGGGTAAGTCTGAATAGTATATTTGAGTAAACATGGGTGCTGCGAGATATTAATGAACACTGGTGAACTTCTGTTCTGAAATATCAAATGAGCCTGCTTCAGGCCGTGATAACGAGCATAAGAAGAAGCATCAACTAAAGGCTAAATAACAAATTCAGGATCACTCATGTGTTATTTTTGTGTATCCACAAACAACCAACAGACTGTATCCCATTCAGAAGTTTCGAATTTATTGGCTTCTGTTCATAAAGTTGTAAGGTAAGAACAACTCATAAAAAAAGGACGAAACCTATTACAGTGATGAACAAGTTAAAATAAAGGAACAGTTTAATTGGATAACATATGAAATACAACTAACTATATTACCTCACTTGGATCCACATCTCCTTGAATAATGTTTAAGATTGATATATACTTATAAGCTTGACTAGCTATCTTTTTCCGAGAATTAAAAGACACCATTATATTCTTGGGCTGCAAAACAACTCTCGCTCAGAATAATGGCTTGTTGAGGATTAAAATTTTCAGAGCCATGGAAAAACGAGAAAAAAACCTAACCTCCAGGAGTCTATTCATGACACTCAGTAGAGTGGTTTTGCAAACAACATTAGCCTGCCAAGTTAAACAGATGTATCAAACAACAGAATTCAGAAGCTAATGTGTTCCACAGTTGGTCAGAATTCAACAATCAAATACTAGACTGCCATTCATATCATACCTGACGCTCAATTGTCAATGGAGTATATCCTGTGATCAGAAAATGGCATCTAGGAGTAGGAATCAAAGATGAAAGGAGGCCAACCAAGTCATTGTTCATATAGCCTGGATATCGCAATGTGGTCGTGCTGGCAGCCATTAATGTCGAAACCAGTGAATTTGTTTGAGCAAAAGTGGGATTTGTAACACCAAGCTGCTCAATTGTTCTATCCAAAGCCGTATTGTCAAGAACAACAACACAATCAGCATTTAAGGTGAGCCGCTTGAGTGTCAATACAGAGTTATAAGGCTGTACTACCACATCACTTGTTTCCATCTGATTAGGAAACACACTATATGTCTGAACAAGCTTCTTGCTATAGCGATCACTGAGGGTCTCAAGGAGATATGAACCCATGCCTGCGACAATGACCAAAACGTTTGTCCTTGGTAAAATTGTTACATGTTAGATGCAAGCACAAGATCTATGAAAGACCGCATAGAGTATCAGCCTTTCCATAACCCAAACATGCTATCACGGTACGAAGCCTATAGGAAGGCTTTTGCTCCTTTTTACGAAAAAAAAGGAGCAGGCTCGATGAGAAGTATGTGTTCTTTGCATCACTCAGAATCTATCATAAAATGTTTACAAACCTGATCCAGTTCCCCCAGCTATGGAGTGGCATAGAACAAAACCTTCAAGACTATCACTTCCATCAGCTTCTCTGTCAATCATGTCCAAGATATCCTCCTCCACTTCCTTTCCCTGCTTATAAGAAAAACAGTCAGATGGTGTCAGCATGATGGAGTACAAGTGTTCGTGTGGTTGAGTAAATATGGAAAGGGAAAAGGGATTTGAGTTAGTATAATCAGGATAAAAGCTCAATAGATTCTTGTCTAGTGCAAACTTTTAGTGAACCACACAACCCTCATTTTGAAACCAATGCCTAATAGGAAGAATGAAATGGAGAGAATAAAAACAAATTTATTTATGGAAGAAGAGAAAAGGTAAGTTGAGATGAAAATTATGATGAATGACTATTAAATTAAAAGTAGAATAGATTCAATTCATTTCCCTTTCTGTTTTCATAGGTTTCAAAGAGCATTTGCACAGGAAAAAGAAGTAAAAACTGAGAGTTAGTACGTTGCCCAGAAAGAAGGATATAATTCCTCAGTGAGCAAAATTGGCAACCCAAAAACAAATAAAATCTGAGATGATTCCTCACAGCCAACATCAAATTAGACAAAATAGCTTTCTTGAACATACATAATATTGAGCCGAGCAACTGCATAAGATTAATTCTGGTCATGGTAATATAGACTGAGTGAGTGTCTTTAATGCACTAGGTGGCCTGATGCCAAGTTACCAACCTATCGGTCAAGTGATTTTCATAACAACTTAGCCCGATCATATATAACACATAAAAAAAAAAATCAGTACCTAATCTAAGATATATACATGTTCAGTGGAATCATACGCATACGCTCACCCTGTGCATAGCCGATAGGAACAGCAAAAAATGAGGTTAGGCAATAGGAAAGCAAACCTGATGATAGCCACTGGCCCAATTATTTCCAGCTCCCCCTCCGTGATCGGACACAAATATGTTTTCATGATTGTAAAGTTTCCGATATTCACTGTTTTGAATCCCATTTATAACTCTTGGCTCCAGGTCAATGAGTAACGCCCGTGGTATGTAATGCTGGTCATCAGCTTGGTAAAAGAAAACATCTTTCCTGTCACCTCCCTGAGAGTCACAGCAACAAAATGTCAGATTAAAAGAGCAGCTAAAAGTAAGTTAACTCAGATGTTAGAACGAACTTGAACACGAAAACCTTTAGATATGCCTAAAACAACACGACGAAAGTAACTAAGGCATTGTTTGTTAAAGTAGCAGGGAATAGAAGGGCAATGAATCAAATTTGTATGATCATCACTTTTTTTGTGAGTCTAGAGAAGGGAGGAGGGAAATGGTTAGAGATACCCTATGCTCAAGCGAAGAAGTTAATTCTTATTTTGTCATCATTTAAAGTTCAAACAACATTTGAAATAACACAAAAGAGGGATTTGCTGATTAGCAAGTTCATTTCAAGTGGGTAACTTGTTTTTAAGGTTTGAAACATAACAATTGAAATGAAAGTAATAAAAACTTGCACAACCTATACTTATTGCAGTACTCAATCACCTTAGTTAGAATCTTGCTGGTGATATTGGGAAAATACTACATTGGGGATAATAAAACTATATAATTTCTTTATATTAATGTCAAATATATGAACTTATATGCATACGGAAAGGCAAATACAAAAATCCGTTGAAGAAAGATACAATCTTTAGCTTGAGAAAATCGATCAACAAGAGAGAGAGAGAGGTGTACCTGGGTGGCGAAATCTTCAAGGATGCCATCTTTACTAATACCATGCTCGTGACAGAGCTTCTTCCAAAATTCCATACCGATCTGGTTCCCGCATTGTCCCACCTGTAGCGTGATGATCTCCCGCGGCATTCTCGATCTCTTCAAATTCCTCAACTTCTTCCCTCTTGTGTTGTCTTGTAGGGCTTTAAGTTTTCAACCCAGTCTTTTAGGGCTTTAATTATGTTTAAAATAAAATCTTTTTAAGGTAAGATGAGATTTCAAATTTGAATATTTTTTGATGACAAGGAACCGCCTTTGGTGACAACACCAACAAAATCTCTTTACTAAACGGTTTTCCTTAATTAAACGGTTTTAGAGATCTTCTTTTACGTTTCTTTCATTTTCCACCGTTTTCCTCTGGATAATGTTAGGAGGTTTTTGCAAAATAACCACGAAAATGGGGTAATTTTGCAAAACATCCGCGTTTTGGGACATTTTTGCAAAATATCCTAAATAAAAGCCTCCAACGTCTCTCGAACCCCGACTTTCTCTCTCCTCCAATTCTCCATCTCCGGACGCTCTGTCTCTCTCTCCCGACCTGCTCACCGGAGATTGCTAGGATTTGCGAGAGATTACCATTCCGACGTCAACGAAGCTATCGATTTTGAAGTGTAATCTAGAGAATCAGGTAAGTAAATTTAGTAGAACTAGTACTTTTCCCGTACCTTGTACGGGTGAGTATTTTTATTGCAATTTGCCGTTTTAGTTCCCCCTCGTACTATGAATATATTTCATTTCATTTGAATTGTTGTCATGTTATCAATTATAACCCTCGTTATAATATAATAACACTTACAATCACAAACAAAAGTCTCATAATTATGGTCAAGTTTGATATCTTAAACAAAATATTCGACACATTAATTTTCTACTAACATATTGTTCTTGCTTCTTGTCATGTCGTTCTTCGAAATCTTTGATTATCATGATGAAATACTTTTTTTATTGAGACAATCGATACTTCAAATTTGACAAAAAAAATAGTAAATCACCCGCTTCTACGCTTCTCCTAGTATCCATCCTAATTGAAGACAAAGAAAAGAAACCTTATAGTTTTTAGCTTAAGAAAGCCGAATTCGGATCCTTTATGATATTTTATCTATTACACATCATTCTACACTTTTTAAATTGATCTAAATTATAAACCAATTTGATAAAGATACCCTAAGTTTAAATGTATAAACCCTATATAGCTAAAGAATTTTAAAAATGATATTTAGTGTGTGTTTTTATAATACTTAGACCCTTAATTAGAAAAAAAAAAAGAACTCTATTTGTAAGTGTATAAACATTAAGAGGCCAAAACATTAAGGAAATTTATAGATATCAAGAATCAAGGCTCCAATTATTGATCGGAAGAAACATAGTTTTAATTTATAGATATTTTTAATTTTCACTTTCTGTAATTGTAATCTTAGAAATTTTTTCTTTTTTTACTGGCGACCCTCTGTGTAGGGTCATTCAAGCCATCTTTTGATGGCTTCAAGATCGCTTGATCGATCTTGAAGCAAAAGAATCATATAGCTTGCAATCTGTTGCTGAAACATGACATAAAATCAGAGACATTTTTATGACATACCAAAGGAGTGGACTGGCATGGTTTTTTGTTTTACTGTTATTTCTAGGAGTGGATTAATTTTTATGTTTGGTTTACTGTAATTTTTTTCATGACATACCAAGTAAGAACAATTAATGTCCTCTAAATGATGAGTAAACCCTGTTGAGAATGTGATTCAATATAATATCACATATAGAACGAAAAATATAAGTCAAAATATCATAAAACCTGTTGAGAAATTGATCACCAATAATGAGTGATAATCCCCAAATCAAGGAGATCAATTTTCCATTGAATATAATCACCTTCAATGTTGTTGATATTATTTGCGCTTTTGTGATTTTCATTGTGCTATTCAGAAACTGCTAGCCTGCACATGAATAGAGAGACGGGAAGCATAGGAATGACCAAATCGGAAGCAATAAGGATCCTCTATAACACTTGATGCATCACGCCATCACGTGATGCATCACAAAATTATTTTAACCTTAAATTAGTTTTTTTTAAAATAAAAAATTATAGTCATATTACAAACAGGTATCCTTACATTGATTATAAGAGCAAAAAACAGGCCATTAGAAGACAAAGCATTGCATGGGTCGGATTTGGGCGGTCAAAAACCAAAAGGAAGAAGAAGAAGATAATTAGCCTCCATAATTGAGTTATGCTTTTGTTCAATGGCTTTTGCTGGTGCTGAGTGGAGACAAACCTTTATTACAGCCACGCCTCCAATAAGTTTAGCGATTCTCCTCGGAGCTTCTTACGCATATAAGCATTATCTGTTTCATCTAAATCCTTCTTTATCAGTGAAATTCTTGCCTGGACTTCAGCTTTTGTTGAATCATCACTCATCAAACAGCATCCAATTTGAGGATTAAAATTCGACAAGAAAAAAAGGGAAATTTCATAAGATGAATGATTGCAGAAGAAGGGATTCGAACATCAAATTCTTACTTTCTACAAGATCAGATGAGTGTTTGTATTGATGATTGGAAACAGAGAGTGATCTTTGCTTACCTGCCGAAGCAAACAGCTACAGCTACAGCTAAGATGAATTTGAAAAAAAGACAGATTTATTTCTCTCTCTATTTTTTTTAAATTTGTTGGAGAAAGACAGACTAATATATCTGAAAAGCTTCAAAATTAGTTTTGAACAAATCTTCAATACTGAATTCTCAAGCAACCATGAGCAATGTAAAGCCATAAAAAATATATTTATATCAATTGATTACCTTAAGCAACCATGAGCAATTTAGTTTTGAACAAATCTTCAATACTGAATTCTCAAATCAAGCAAAGTGAAGTAAATCTTCACTGCAAGTGTAGATAGCACGCAAGAGAGAGAACTCAATGGAGGTTGGGGTTTGGCCTGCAAGAATGAGAGAGAGGGCAGGTTGTCCACTTTGTTAAGTGGGAAAGAAAGTGGAAAAGGAGATTAATTAACTTGAGAACATTGGGAAAGAAAGTGGCTAATGGAGTAGGAATCTACATTAAACAACAATTTGAAAATTCAAAGTAATACTCAGAAATCAGTTATGAAACTTAGAAAGGGTGATCATGTCATGAATGCTTGGGAGTCATGGATAGATAAAACTGGAAAACAAAATATACCTTTAAAAAATCAGTTCAAGTTCAGAGATGATAATTGACCTTTTAACATCAAATTTTATTCAACCCCAAGCTTCTTTAAGAAGATTTATGATTCTTGAAACTCCTTATTGTATGGTTCTACAACATTAAGGTCAAACCCTGAAACTGGTACAAATAGCGCATACAAAACTAATATGAGCATATCGGGCCCTAGCCCTGTTTCTGACCAAAAAAAAAACCTAATATGATCATGAAAAAGGGATGCAAGCTTACCGCCTAAAGGAGCTTTGGTTGTTCTGGCTTGACCTCTAGTCTTGCTGAAATTTAGCATTTGGAACAAATTCTTATAGGCTAAATTTTGCAGCTGATCAAGTACCAATCAAAATCTGTCACCTGCAGCAATGGGGAAAAAATGCGTTGGTAATAGAACAACGGGATGACAATCTGAAGCAGGACCTATGAAGGACAATTGCAGTGAACTCCCTCCAAAATTCAAGGAAAATCTCAATAGGGAATTTATCATCAATTTCCTGCAATAAAGGAAATACAAAATCAGAAAGCTGGTAATTAGAAAAAGACTACATCCTCAAATAACACAACTCTGTCCTGAAAAAGTACTTTGTTAATTTGCTGTCAAATGACCATGTTTTAACTTGGTATTTACGGTTGCAGCTGGGTATTAAGGAAGAACCAAGAAAACATGTGAAACAGTGAGGACAAATTATCCTGATCAATGTAAACTAACTCAAGTCGATTAAATTGTAAAAGATTCAAAATATGAGGTAAGCCACTATATATATCATCTCCAAATTTAATTTGTAAATTGTAGTTTGTTAATTTGCTGTCAGTTAAAGATGATAGGCATTGTTCTTGTGGGACCTTTGAACTTCATCAGCGAATAAACCTGCAAAGTCTGTGGTTGCTCATAACGGAGAGGTAAGTGGAAAAAGTAGCAAAAAACTTTCTCACTGTCTAGTGCTCATTGATGTGTATACGCAAATTGGCCTTGTACTTTTTTCATCTCTATCACCATCTAAACCTACCAGTCTGCTATAGGAAACATAAGAGAATCAAACAATTTTCTAGTTTTGTAATTCCAATAGAAGATATTTCCTATCAAGAACATATAACCAGCACACAATGAAAGAAGCCAAAAATTCAGAACACAATCACAAAATCATATAGGCATGCTCCCGAATAGACAAAGAAAACTGAAACCTTCCCCAAAAAACCTAAAAACATAAAACTCAGTCACCAAAGAGAGATATTTGTCGACAACCAACATCACAGGACAAACCATATCGAACAGATCCATATTCATCGCCCCACACACTATTGAGCTGCTTCTTGAACAGCGCGATCTTCAGGAAGAATTCATAACTGGAATCAATTGAAGATTCTTGAACACCCATGTTCTGATTTCACTCCCAATCCAAGAATCAATTATTGAAGAATTCTTGAGGTCCCATACCCAACTACCCAAAGATAACTAATATATATCAACTGAATTACAACACAGATTAACTAAAATTAAAAGAAATTACATACCTTGCATTATCCATGACTGAATAATATATATCAACCTCTCTAAGCATAACTCTCTAAGCAAGACACCAAAATCTGCAGCACAATACTGAAATGTTACGTGTTTTCAAGGAAAATTCATCAAATACAAAAATATGGGGTAGTTAATGAACACAATGGGTTGATCAAACAAAACACATCAACTATCAAATATTGTACTAAATTGATCAAACAAAACACATAAATCACCATAGATCAACAGAAAAAGAGCATCAACATATCTTAAAATTCAGATTTTCTGGTTTCTCTATTTCAGATTTTGTAAATAGACTTAATTTTTCAGATTTTGCAATTCGGATGACAGAGAGGCGGCGTTTAAGAAGTACTCACTTGAGAGTTTCTTTCTTTCTCAGGCCTACTGTTTGCAAATCTGTAAACTATGCTCCACCCTTGCAATGAATGAATTATTCCTTTAAAGACTTGGCTAATTGTGGAATTGAACTTTCCCAATTCAGAGTCTTGAGGGTCCTCTTCTCCTACTTGAAGCGAAGATGTTGAAATTAAGGAAAAAGAAGCACAAAGAGATGGAAAGGCAAAAGAAGGTTGCAATTTCAATTTCAATCTCATTGAGAATAAAAGCGCATATACTCAGTTCCAAATTGAATAGATTTCTATGTGAATTTCAAACCGCAACAAACCCAAACATACAAACTCACCTCAACTCAATTCGAAGCCTTGGATGTCAGAGCCAGAGTCTTAGGCGAGCCGGAGCCTTGTATGTTGGAACCCTAGACAATGGTCCCATTTTTTCCATTTGTGTCGTAACCACCTCTGATGACCTAGGTTGGTCCAAAAAATCAGGACGTAAATGAAAGCAATAATATTGGATAATCTGTCAGCTATCCTTGCACATACCAAGAACATTGTAACATAACACACCGATCTACAAAAAAGGCTTAAAACTGAGCTAAAAAAAACTGAATCTACTGAAAAAATTTGGAATTCAAAGTTACTGATTATAGAGCTGGAAATCCACAAATCTGACATCAAAGGTAACATTGCAAGGTTATGATCAGAGGTAACACTGTTATGAACGAATACCTGAAGGACATAACTTTCATAGCAAACTCCCAGATCACAATTTCTGCAGCATTAGCAAGGAAAGCTATTGATTAACAATGAGGGAGAGGGGAAATGATGACTAAAGATTAAACATAACAAATGCATATTGAGACAAATACAGAAAACAGACCTTACACAAGTCTAGACAATCAATAGACATGGCTAAATTGCCCGACATTTCATCAAAGATGTAGAGAGCATGACAAAATGACATTTTAAAACCATATGCATTAGTTCAGAGGTGTTTTTTCTCATGGAAGAGGTTCTTATGTATCATAAGATTCAAAACCATGGCAACCCTAGGAAGAACAATTCTAATTACACAAATATTCCACACACTCTCATAAATTGCAATCAATCCTCACAGGTCCCAACCGTAGGAAGAGTAATTCTAATTACACAAATATTTATTTCCATTCCGAATTTCCAAATTCGAACTTAAAAAAGGTAGAAATTGCAATTTTAATTTTGAATATGAAGCTTTACTTTACCTCGATTATTTTAATCGTGAAGCCATCTCCAACACCATCATGTCGAGCGAGGTCGTCTTCGTCATGTGCTGTCTGTCGCTATCCATAGATGATACTCCAGCTCCCTTGCCCATCATCTTCCGCCGCTAGTGACATAGGTTGGTTATATTGCGGGTAGGAAGTGAAATTAAAGTGCCAGTCCACTCTTGCATCCTATAACTCCTCTTCTTAAAGCTATCAACAATTTGAAGGAACATCAATCGAAACAATTAAGAACAGCGAAGCTCGACATCCCTAACCCTAATTGCTGATGACCGCGCCGATCGCCGCCGCCTTGGAAGTCGATTGTCCCCGTCCCCGCCGGGATGCTGAACCTCGGCATGAACTGCAGCGTTTCCCCAACCTGTGAACTAAAATACAAAACCCTAACTTCTTGCCTGAAATCCCTAATTTTGAAAAAAAAATGATTTTTTTTTTAACTGAGCACATACTTGTGAATTCCCAAATTCAATCACCCAAAACCTAATTTCTATAGCTTGAAATATATAATACACTTACTTATGACATTCCAGCATCGTCTCTAGGTCTTTACTCGCCATCAACGTCATTGTCTAACCTTCTGTTCATCAATCGTCCTAGTCCCGAGCCGCCTTTATTGGCTCTGTGAGAATTTGTTGTTCAGATCTCCCTTGTATGCAAAAAAGGCTAAGAGTTTCTTCACCACACAGTCGATCGAGAAAATCAGGCGAGCAAGGACGAAGAAGAAGTGGCTTAAACTGCCTACAATGGAAGCTTTAGAGTTCGGATTACTCGAGCGAACAAAATTCGGACCTTAAATTGCTGGAAATGGGAAGTAGATCTTTCAATTACCGATGGGGATTACTCCATTAAAGTCTGTCGACGCTCATAGAGGAGAGAGAAGGTAGCACGATTGAGTCCCCTCGCCCAATTCGACCGCCTCCCCGCCGTACCCGACTGAATCTACTTCCTCAGCCCTCCACCCAACTGCCGCCTCTTGTTACTCACTGACAATGGCGCCGCCCACAACAACCCTCCCGCCGCTCACCGATCGTGTCAAGCCATCACAACAAAACCCCAATCAATTTTGAGGAATAACTTACCTTTGAGGAAGAACGTGGAAGAGAGAATAAACAGTTGAAGAGAGAACATACGTGGGTGGGGAAGGGAAAACTGCTTTTTAACTTGTTCATAGAAGGGACACGTGGCTCATTCTTTTACAAAGACTGTACTTCTAAAATAATAAGTATAAGGAGTGGATAAGGGGTGGATTTTAAGTCGATTAGAATTTACGTCAAAGACGCAAATTTAACTGGAATTTTTGGATTACTTCTTTAGTATTGAGATTGCTCCTTTAGAATGTGTTTATATATGCTTCGGTTTTGCAATTACTGCTTCAGTTTTGCGATTACTGCTTAAATTTGCGCCGAAGGCGCAAATTTCTTAGAATTTTTGGATTACTTCTTAGAATTGAGATTGCTGCTTCAGAATGTGTTTATATATGCTTCGGTTTTACAATTACTGCTTCAGTTTTGCGATTACAGCTTAAATTTGCGCTAAAGGCGCAAATTTCTTAGAATTTTTGGATTACTTCTTAGAATTTCTTAGAATTTTTTGGTTTGCGATTACTGATTCAGTCTGTGTTTATGTATGCTTCAGTTTTGCAATTACAGATTTAGTTTTGCGATTATTGCTTCAATTTGCGCCTTCGGCGCAAATAACTGGTTCGGTTTTGTGATTACGGATTGGAATCATGTGATTACAAGTGTAGATTACACCAAATTTGTGTTTATCTATGCTTATAAAAGCTATAACAGTATGGAAATATAGTTGAACAGAATTATTACTATTATTGAATGAATCAAAATTTGTGCCTTTTGCGAAAGCTTTGATTCATTTTTTATGCTTATATATGTTATAACAGTATGGAAATCTATGCTTATACATACAGTAGCATCAAAATTTGCGCCTTTGGCGCAAATTTTGATTGATTTTTTATACATGAATTTATATTTATGAGCATTTTTTTCTGTATATGTGCAATATTCAAGTTTCAAATCGAATCTGTGTATGTTTATGGTTATTTATGCTTATTCATGTTTTACATTGCTCAAGTCATCTCTATGATTGCTTAGGATGTGATTTCAATATGATTGTTTCAACTAATCAGTAGACCTTAATCATAGAAGTTCACAACAAGAAGTGTATTGTATTCATTTTGTTGTTCATGTCATCATTACACTTGAATCTGCACTCTTTATTGAAGTATTGATTCCTTAATAGACTTTGATTGCTAATGTCATCACTAGTTTTCCTTATTCAACATTGATTAAGCCATGTCATCACTGCAATGGAGTCATAATAAAATTGCACAGGGGATGCCTGTTCAGATTATTTTATACTTATATATTCTATAACAGTATGGAAATCTATGCTTATACATACAGTAGCATCAAAATTTGCGCATTTGGCGCAAATTTTTCTTAACAGGTTTATTATACTCACTTTGGTTGGTCGTGTCATCGTTATTGAACATTTATTGAGCAATGTCAGCACTACAATTAAGTCATAGAAAAATTGCACAAGGTGTGCAAATCTATTGTTGCTTTTGACAATGCAAATCTATTGTTGCTTTTAAATAAGATGTGTATTTTACTAACTTTGGTTGATCATGTCATCGTTTTAAATCAGATTGTGTTTGTTATTACTTGAATCTGCACTCTATATTAAAGTATTGATTCCTTATTAGACTTTGATTGCTAATGTCATCACTAGATTTCCTTATTCAACATTGATTAAGCCATGTCATCATTTTTAATGAGATTGTGTTTGTTATTACTTAAATGTATTTATCCTCTTAAATTCATACTCTGCAGATTACAATGGCAACCCACATTATTACGGTTGTATGTGGTGGGAAATGGTTGTTTAATGATTCATGTCCAACCTTTGTTGGAGACACTACATCAAAGGTGTTTATGATTGACGAGACAATAAAATTACAGGGTTTAACTGAAAAAATTCAAAACAGATTCAATATAGATAGTGCATTGGAATTGAAATTCAATCATTTACACCCTTTCAAACTGTTGAGAGCTCCGCTTGTTGTTGAATGTGATGCTGATTTGAAAGAGTTCTTAAGGTTGTCCGACCTAGAGAATGTTAAATTTGCTGTGGAGTTGTGTGTCAGCATTAAATCAAATAGTGAAGAAGTTGAAGATCAACAGGCATCCTCGGCTGAGAGTTTACAGTTGGTGGCATGCAATCCAACTATTGACAATATTGTTACAGGGGAAAATAACATGACATTGATCGGTGACACCAGGCTGAAAGGTGTATTGTTGGAAGATGTTGGAGATGACATGAATTCTCTAAACAGTGACACTGCAAGTGATGAAGATTCAGCAGATGAAATATGGAGAGCATTCTATTCTACAGCACACAGGAGAGAAACTACACTAGAAGATTGGGATGCTGATAGCTCTCCTGTGTCTAGTGTGAATCTCAATTCACAAAACTTGATTTGCGTAGGCAAAAGCTTTGCATTGAGGAAAGCAGTTAAGCATGCTTTAGAGATGTTGTCAATAACTGAGATATTTGGTTTTCGCGTGGTAAAAGCAGATACAAAGTATTATAGAGTGCATTGTGTAAATCCTGACTGCAAATGGAAAGTGCATGTCAAAACTTTTGGTCCAACTTGGCATGAGGTGATAGTGTATGTGGAAACGCACACCTGCACATGGGATTTCAGGACAAAACACTGCAAACAGCCTTCATCTTATGTGATTGCAAGTATGATCGAATCAAGGTGAGAACTTTTTTAAAGAGATAGTATTTATATTTTAACTAGCTTTCTAATATATGATTTGTTCTAATTTATCTGTAATTACATAGTGTTGACGTTGGATACAGACCAGCACAGATAAAGGATAAAATGAGAACAGAACAAAAGATGCAAATTAGCTACTGGAGAGCATGAAAGTCATCAAAAATAGCTCATGAAATGGTTAAGGGGACACCAGAATCAAATTATGCAGATTTACCATCATTTTGCCATATGCTCGTGGAGAGAAACAATGGGACTATAGCTTTGATTTCAAAAGACAAAGAAGATAGATTTCAGTACTTCTTTCTGTCATTTGGACAGTGCATCAGAGCATTCCCACTCTTAAAGAAGGTATGTCTTAAACAGTGTCAGCACAAATTCTATTGTCATCGATTTCCTTAAATTTGATAACATAAGTAATTTTATTTGTTTATATATCAGGTTGTTGTTGTTGATGGAACATTCCTAACTGGCAAATACAGAGGGATGTTGCTTGGAGCAGTTGCACAAGATGCAAATAAATCTTTCCACTTGCTTTTGGTATTGTTGACTCCGAAAACAACAGCTCCTGGGAATGGTTTATGTATCAGCTGCTGCAGGTTGTGCCTCCTTCAAATGACTTAGTGTTTGTCTCTGATAGACATGCTAGCATTTCAAGGGCTCTCTCTTTAGCTTACCCAACAGCTACACATTGCATATGTATGTGGAACTTGAAACAAAACATCAAAGCAACGTTCAAGAAAAAAGAGCTGGGGAAAATGTTCAAAAAAGCAGCAGAGAGTTACACTATCCAAGAGTTCAACAACCACCTTGCACAAATCGAAGCAACCTGTCCAAAGCTATCAGAATATCTGGTGTCGGCAGGTTTTGATAAATGGGCCAGAGCACATTCAAGGTGTGATAGATACAACATGATGACATCCAACAATGCTGAGAGTTTGAACTCTGTTTTCAAAGGCAAAAAGGATTATCCCATTGTGGCACTTGTGGAGTTTGCTAGGGAAAAGCTCACATCATGGTTCCTGGACAGGAGAGAAAAAGCACTGGCAAATCAAGACAGACTAACTCCAGAGATCCTTAAGTTGATAAGAGAATCACAAGCGCAAGTTGGGGTATGCAGAGTAGAAAAGATGAATGAATCCCAATTTGAGATCAATGGCCAAGGAGCTGTAGCTATAGTTGATTTATCAGCGAGGACATGTACGTGCAGAGTATTTGATGTCGAGAAAATACCTTGTGTACATGCTCTAGCAGCAATAACACACATAAAAACAAATGTGTCTGATTTTGTTGCAAAATTTTACAGCAATGACGCTTGGCATATGACATATGCAGAAACAATATATCCAGTGTTGGATGAAGATGAAGGAAACATCCCTGATGTGGTTAAATCTATCAACTGTTACCCCCCGGTAGTAAGAAAAAGAGCAGGAAGACCACCTACAAATAGAAAGCTATCATTGGGAGAGTACAAGAGGAGGATGAAACATTCAAGATAAGGCTGTCAGCGAAAATTCTGTCATCAGTATTATATAAGAATAATGTTAGTAGAAAATACAGTTTATAAATTTGTAAATGACATTTCTTTTTGAAAATTAACATTAATTCAATAATATAGAATAAATTTTGAAATTTTAACATGTACTAATACAAATTTTACCATGCTGAGCAAGTTTTCCCCATTTGTAGTATATTGTGCAATTTGATTCTATTGATGAGCAAAAATAAGATAATGTTGAGCAACAACCTATTAAGCAACTATGAAGCCATAATTAGATAAAACAAACATTTCGTTGCAAACAAAGTGTTGTTGAGCAATATATAAACAATCGTTGAGCAAAAATAAGGTGATGCTGAGCAAGTTTTCCCCATTTGTAGTATGTTGTGCAATTTAATTCTATTGATGAGCAAAAATAAGATGATGTTGAGCAACACCCTATTAAGCAACTATGAAGATATAATTAGATAAAACTAACATTTCGTTCCAAACAAAGTGTTGTTGTGCAATATATGTACTATCGTTGAGCAAAAATAAAGTGATGTTGAGCAAGTTTTCCCCATTTGTAATATGTTGTGCATTTTTATTCTATTGATGAGCAGAAATAAGAGCATGTTGAGCAATAATCTATGAAGCAACTTTGAAAACATAATTAGATAAAAATTAGATGTCATCGCAAACAAAGTGTTGTTGTGCAATATATGTACTATCGTTGAGCAAAAATAAAGTGATGTTGAGCAAGTTTTCCAAAGGCATAATATGTTGTGCACTTTATTCCATTGATGAGCAAAAATAAGACAATGTTGAACAATAATCTATTAAGCAACTATGAAAGCATAAATAGATAAAAATAAGATGTCGTTGCAAACAAAGTGTTGTTGTGCAATATATGTACTATCGTTGAGCCAAAATAAAGTGATGTTGAGCAAGTTTTCCAAAGGCATAATATGTTGTGCACTTTCATTCCATTGATGAGCAAAAATAATACAATGTTGAGCAATAATCTATTAAGCAACTACGACAGCGTAAATATATAAAAATAAGATGTTGTTTACAAGAGTTAAGCGTTGTGCAAATCTAAACTATTGTTGATCAAGAATAATACGATGTTGAGCAAATCTAAGGTATGGAATTATATGAAAAATAATAACAAATAAATAAAGTCTCACAAAATTCCTGATTTATTGGCAAACAGAAAAAAAGAAAATGAAAACGGTTTTCCTAAAAAAAATATAAAAACCAAATATATGTGAATGCGCAAAACGCTTTTCAGGTTCGAGAAGTTTTCCATCACATTCTTTTAGTTTCTTCCTCGAGCTAAATCTACTCTGTCCATTTCTCTGTGAGATTGCCTGAGGCTTGATTGTAGGCTTGTAAGAGGGAGATCTATCATATACATAGAGATGTCTCCAGATCCGAAAGATTTGATTTCGTGTTTTCTGTGTATTAAAGTTCAAATTAGAACGAGTACGGTTTAGGGCTTAGTTTTCCACGAAAATTAGGAAAAATCGCACTTATTCAAGCGAATTTAATGTTTATAATCAAGCAATTTTTCAGCCTTACAAGACCTACCATTGCTATTTCAATTTCTTTCGCATAATAAATTGAAGTTAATGTGATTAATCTAGAGGCTGAATTTGGGAATTTGATAATTTGGGAATTTGGGAATTTGTTCGGCATAAAATACAGTCTCTCACAGTGTCATATCTTCAATTATATTTGTATAAATTGATTGTAAGTGTTCATTCTATAGGTAAACGTCCGCAGAGTGTAAGTGATTCACCTGTTCTAGACAGTCAAAATAGAAATTCGAAGAGATCAAAACGATTTGGATTTAAACCTCCAGTAGTTGATTTATCTAGAGATTCACCTCCCTTCAAGGATGAACTGTCTGTTGATACTGAAACTGGTAAATCCTTGGAAGTAGGGGAGGGTTGTAGATCACTTGAATCCAAAGATTCGCAACCGCTTGTAAGAAAAAACAGTAAGAGAGAAGTGCACCCTGGGATTGATCTTCGTGTTAGCACTGTTGCTGTGGAGACCATTGAAATTGCAAGGCTGGAAACCCATTCACCTACTGAGACGGTTGTTGAACATGTAAACCCAACTGTGCATATCATAACATCTGATGAGCAAACAGATATCACAGACATACAACCTATCGCAGAAAACAGGTAGCTGGTTGTGAGGAGTGAGAGAAACACTAGACAAAAAAATCTCCCATCATTGAAATCACGGTCAAGCCCACGCTTGCTGGTGTCATCCTTGAAAAAATTGAATGCCAAGCAAAGGAAAATGATTGAGGATATTGGCTTTGGATTTTTGTTCAACTTGGAGATTGTTACCCTACCACTACTTCTTTCGTATTGGTTAGTGGATCAGTTTGACCCTAACAAGTGTTGCTTGGTGTTGGCTAATGGAGGCGAACTTGAAATTGCAGAAATAGACGTGCATATCACAATGGGATTCCCAATGGGGAAAGTTTTAGTTGGAAGAAAATCAGCTAAAGAGAATTTCAATCTTGTGCAAGAGTGGAAAACCACATTTGATGTCCAGGACAATATAACAACAGCTATGGTTATGGAAAAATTGATAGCTGACACTGATTGTGGTGATCAATTCCTTCTGAACTTTATAGTTATACTGGACTCTATCTTGGTTGATACACTAGGAAACGGACATGCCAACCATAGTTTAATAAGAGTAGTTCCTGAATTGGGTGATCTGAAAGACCTAAATTGGTGTGCTATTGTGTTGGAAAGTTTGGTCGATGCAAAGAGAAGTTGGGAAAAGAACAAGAATGGCCATTTCAGAGGGCCTATGTTATTCTTGGTTGTAAGTATTTTTTTCAAACCTTCGCTCTGACGTTAACTTAATTTCTTTACCATGTCAGTAGTACAAACGTCACCCTCTATACTTTTATATACATGCCTATAGTATTCTTTATGTCAACATTCCCTGCTCCATCGTAATACTCATATATGTTTATCCCCTTGGTGTGCCAGTTGTTTTACATGGATAGGGTGAAATTATTCACAAGCACAACACTAAGAAGAATGATTCGTTCTTTCCCGGTTTTCGTTGGCATAAATTACAAAATCTTGCGCCAACGAGAAACTGATGATATAAGTACTGGAGGCTTTGGATGTGGCTAAGTCCAGGCTCGCCAAGTTGTTCCTCAACATCAAGACGTACCATCTACAGCTTGTCCACAACCTACTGCACAAAACGATGAAGGCACCAGTCACCCTGCTGATCCAGAAAAAGAGACACCCCCAGTTGAGGTTTGTATGAATTATTTTAACCAATTTAATGTAATATTAGTACAGTATAGCAATGTTCTGTTATTTACTGATGACTTTTTATTCTTATTTTTTATGTGATGTTATCTTGTAGAGTTGGATAAAGTTGTTTGCTCAAAAGACTTCTGCACTTGCGTCTGCTATTTCTGATTTTGCTGAGTGGTCTACGAAAGTCCCGAATGAACTACAACATGATGACAAGGTGAAAAGGCTTCTACATGGAGCAAACCAGCTTTTAGGGGTGGAAAATGTCATTTCTGAGGCACCTACGGCTACGGATGCTGCTGACATGTCAAATATGAATGACCCTGTAAGCCCATATTTTACCGAATCACAAGAGAAATTCTGGGCAGATCCTGTTTTATTAGATTGCATTACTCAAATTGAAATGACATATCAGAACAAGCAAAAAATGAAATCAAATATCAAAGTGGACGGGGAATTTTCCTTTGATATATTTCTAGATGACCCTGCTTTTAAGAAAGATGAAGGGACATCATTGAACACATCAGTTGAAATGAAGAATGCTAATGAAGCAGCCCAAGCTCCCCCAGACAACCATGGGCAGTCTCCAATACAACAGCGTGGTGAAGCTACTCCTACTCCCCTACCCACTCAATTTAAAGCTGATACTCCACCAGTGAACCCTTTGGGAGATATAATAAAATGCATTACCCCTGCTGCCTTGCCACCAAGAAGGTCGCCGCGGATCAACATAGTTGATGGAAATGCTGCAGACCAACTTAATAACATGAAGAGAGAAGAAGCTACAAGGAGAGCACATAAACCTTCTGCATCTTTGAGAAGCCCATATTACTCGCGTGTTGTTGACATTACAGATCCTATCTCTGAAATTGAGCGCACTATTTCAGCCTATTTAGCAATGAAAACACCACACAGCAGGTAAGCTCATTTTAAACTTAATCTTCTTAAAGTATGTTCAGTTACAAGTAAAAGGTTATTTTCATAGAATCCATCTTCAAAATGATTGACATTGCAGGGAAATTTTGTTTAAGCACAAGTCTGTTGAAATTGTTAGAACAGACATGGCTACGCTTGAGGATGAAACCCACTTGTCTAGTGTCGTTATTGGTGCATGGACAGCTATCCTCAACCACAAGGAACAGTATAAAAGTGCTCAATCACCAGCAAGACTTTTTGTCAATATCAACAAAACTGTAATATTCTTACAATTTTAACTTACAATTACACTCCATTGTTAGCCGTTATTACAATTTATCTGTTTTTTTTTACTAATTTCTATTCTTCAACCAGTTTAATGTAGAGAGTGTATCGGTAAGAGCTTGTGATGAACAATTCAAGAGGTTTAACCTCCACATGGATACTGTATTGTCATCGTCACCACACCTTTCTTTGAAGGATATAGACATGGTACTCCCTTGCAATTAAATAAAAAAGGTTCAGAAGACCAATCACTAATGTTTATTTGTTTTTTGTTATGTTGATTAGATTGTATATGCGGTTGAACGAACAACAGACTATGTCATGGTTGTCTTTAACTTTAAAAACAAAATGGTCCAAATTGTTGATGTCACACCATCTTCCGGTGATACAATTTGCCCCTTCACATCGCCCTTTGAATGTTTGGTAAGTTTTACTACTGATATCTAATATTTCTTTCCTTGTCTTAATTTCATTTCAATATCAACTCATTTTATAATTAAAATTACATGAATTCTAATTCAACCCATGCAGGGGGATATGCTGATTGCTTATCTAACAGAGAAGGGACTCCTAGCAAAGGCAGAAATAGTGTCAGATGCAACAACATCAAAAGTCCCCATCACATGGGCTGGAGAGGAGAAAGTTCAATATTCTGGGGCATGCCTCATGCGCCACATGGAGACCTTCTTTGGGACAGAGAGAGGGTACAAGTGTGGATTGGAAAAGGGCAATTTCAAGAATATTTCAAAGCTAGGTGTGAAGTATCTGACAGATATAGTATGTTCAGAGTTAAATGAAGTGAACGCAGATGTTGTGAAGGCAGCAAAATCCCATGCAAGAATGACTTCAAAAGGAATTCAGGGGCAGAGACTGAATCTTGGTTGAACAACCACAACGGAATTTCATGTTTTATTTTCAAACTTTGGAATGAATTTTGGTGTAGACAGTTATATACGCTACTTCTGAAAATTTTTCTCGTACCAATTAAGACAGTTGTTGTCCGTGGGGTCAGTTTTCTCGTACCCATTATTACGTTTGTTGTCCATGTGTTTTTTTGATGGATAGTATTTGTCAAGATGCATACAACTATAACTGCTTCTAAACAGTTGTGTTTGTTCTTCAATGTGTCAGCACAATTCTCCGCACTTATAATCAAGTGGTCTATGTTATTCAAACAGTTGATTTAGTAATATCCATTCGTTTGTTGTGCAATTATAAACTATTTTTTAGCAAAACTAAGATGATGTTGAGCAAAATCCAAGTAACATAAAAACTTAGTTAAACAGTGTCAGCACTACTTTTACCAAAACAATCCACAAACTAATCAAATGTGTCCGCAGTATAACAAGGGATAGGCGTAAAACTTCAGTCCCAATTTATAATTTGAAATATGAGGAAGGAAATTACAAAATAATTATATGATTATTATGATATTAATATGTTGCATCATATCATTAGGATGGAACATATATAAACTAAAATAACAAAAAAAATAAAAATACATTCAACATATAAATAAGCAATGTTATTACTTATTAATATAGTAGAACTACAGTCCTAAGAAGTCATCAATCTTCTTCCTCCTTTCCATTTCTGCATCTAAAACCTCTTTAACACACCCTATTAGATTGTCCTTTGCGTCTTCAAACAACTGTCTTTGATTGCCCAGTTCTCTTTCCATCTGTATAAAAGATAAAATACAAGACTCAATCACAGAATGGGGAAAAAATTTATGGATAAAACTTCAAATATCACCTTTGATAATGCTTCACCGTCTTCATCTTTGGACGCATCCGAATGTGATGTTCAGTTACTATTATTGATCTTTGGTATTCCTCATATAATGTGTAATGAACAACGACGGCTTCCAACAACTCGGCCCTGCGAGCCTCTTTGTTAGTCTCACATGCTTCATCAACTAGATTCATGTGATAACCAAGGTAAACAACACCATCCAGCACGTCCATCAATTGATGGAAACTCGTGCAAAACCCGACAGTGTTACCATAGTTCATCTTTTTAGAGAGGGATGTATTTCTGTTAAAACCGGTTTTCAGGCGCCAATGGATAACAAAGAATGATAAATGGATATATATAGGCAACAATTAGACAGTTTTCATCTTGTAACAGTTATTTGTGACAGTTTATTTCAGAGTAACTATAAAAAAAAACTGTCAAAACTGTAAAACTATAAACTGAAAACAGATTACAGTTATTTGAGTTACAGTTATCTTTGGTGGACATTAACTATCTCTTGTCAGCACTACTTTTGGTCTTATCCACCTAGTGTCATCACAAAAAGTTCAAAAACAGAAACCAGCCAAAATTATAAGAATAGTTTCACAAATAGATCCAACTACTCTAACCAACAATGTAAATAATGTGATAAAAGACTTTCAACACTTGCCAATTCGGGCAACAGCATACACTTGAAAATAACAAAAAGAATACTAGCCCAGGGTCACAATTAAATGTACCTAATATCAGTGTCAGCGCTACTTTGGGACTTACCTTAATAGTGTCAAACACATAAGCTTCAATATCAGAAAATGTCAAGCCATAAACTTCAATGGCAGAAACCACCAATATGATGAACTAGTGTCACACCAAATGTCCTACTTAAATATCAAAGATTACTATAATTTGAATAGAAATCAGAAAGAAATGTGATCAAGGACAAATTTCATTCATAAAACGTATTTTCGATTACATTAGTACCATACAAAATTACATACTACACTTATATCATATACACCTAGAATTCTGCTCGGCAAAGAGGACAGTTGTTTTGAACTAAAAGCCAAGATCGTAAACAATTTGGATGAAAGTGATGTTGGCATGGCGTTTGAAGAACAGGATCTGACTCCAACATTGGAAGCAGGCAAATTGTACATTCATCATCATCAAGATCAAGGTGATATATCTCCCTTAATCCGTCAACATCCATAGGCTCTGGAGGTGCTGGAGGATCTGCTTGGTCAACCTCTATATGAATGTCATCATTTATGTCGGACTCATAGCTTGAATCAGACGAAGAGTCATCATAAAAATGTACATTGATGGTGATATTGGGGCAAAGGCCATACTCAACAAGATCAGCATCGGCATCAAACCAACTTCTAGTGTAATCCATTAGAAGTCGATTGGCTACCTGGGTTCTAACCTCAACAGTTACTCCTGCATCCTGTAGCACTTCGTTGCAGCGGGCTAGACTCAAAGGCAAACCATTCCAAGTAGACGTGTGATAGAATGTTAAGGGAATGCTGTCAGAGTGGATAGACACAACAAGTAGACCCGGTCCATACCAGTATGACTCAGATGCTGATATTTCAACTTCATAAGTACCAACGACGTAGTCGTAGTCTAGTTCAGTATAGGTTGGGAATGCCATTGAAGGATAGAAAACCTACACAGACAAAATCAAAATATACTCATACATTAGACATTGACTTAAAAATAAAACATTACATCGATATTAATAAGAAATAAACATTTGAGAAAGACAAAGGAGTAAAAATGCCTGAAAAACTGGAAAAACCCTAACTGATGACTTTTAATGACAGTAAGAATCACATAACACCCACGGAATATAATGCAATAGCAAATAAGCAAGACAAACACCAATATATGAACATTAATAGACTAAAAAGCAAGGGGAAGTTCAACGAAAATCGGAGATTACAACAATAAAAAAATTGCTGAAGCAGTACATCAAAATAACAGATAATGTTTTTTTTTAAAGGAAGAAAACAGAAAGGAGTACATACCACAAAAGGAATCGCACCTTGAAAGCAAGAAATCTGGATGAGAACGAGAGAGGATGAAGATGAACAAGAAGAAGAAGATGAAACGACTTGCAGACAATCTGAACAACGTTTAAGCATAGTATAAATAAGCGGGAAATGGGCCGGGCATCTCTAAACGAAGCCCAACAGTTATGTTGAAGGCAATATCAACAATTTAAACATTTGTGCAAAATTAATGTGTTGATAAGCAAAAATAAGATCATGTTTAGCAAATTTCCACCAATAGCCGGTGTTGTGAAATTTAAATCTGATGATGAGCAAAAATAATAACATGATGCAAAAAACAAAATTATTGGAAAATTTTAAAATTATATTGACAAAAAATATAATCATTATGATAACATTTTAACCATAAACTACTGTTGTGCAACTATAAACTACTGTTGAGCAAAAATAAGTTGATGTTGAGCAAAATTACACCAATCACCCCCACACATTGTGCAACTTTATTCTATCATTGAAAAAATTAAGACCACGTTGTGTAACACTATAGTAAGAAACTATAAAATTAGGTTGACAAGTAAAATTGAATCATAATGGACAAAATTTCACAAGTCTCAATTGTGGTGCAAAAATATTATATTGTTGAGCAAGTTTATCTTACACAACATACACTCATAAAACCATAGAATATAAGACTGGTATCACCACTAGTTGTAGCTAATACACGTCTGGTGGCAATACTATGTGCATTAAACACCTCTGGCAACCACATACACTTTGAAATTAATATATACAGGTGTAATGTTACCACTATTTGTAACTAGTATCAGTGTCAGCACTACTTTGGGTCTAAAACACCTAGTGTCACCACATGAAATTCAAATATAAAAAACGATCAAACTGGTGACACCACAAATTCAAACTAATATAACCCACAATGTCAACAATAATATGGTCATTAAACATCTCTTTCACCCCCATACACTTAATAATAAAAAAATACAACACTCGTGTCATCACTACTTGTAATATAATATGAGTGACACCAATACTTTGCGTCTCAAACACATAGTGCCCATCACATAGACTATAAAATGAAAAAAATATAAATACATACACTTCAAAAATCATAGAATACAAGACTTGAATAATAGGGGGGGGGGATGGGGGGAACCAGTGTCACCACTAATTGTAACTGATATCACTGTCAGCACTAATTGGGACACCAAACACCTAGTGTCACCACACACACTGCAAAATCAAAAAATACAAGTATGGTGTCGGCATTACTTTAAACTAATCAGACAATAAATGTTAACAATACTTTGAGCATGAAAAACCTCTTTACAAAATATACACTTCAACAAGAACAAAAACTAGGCCACTGTCACCACCAATAATATATAAGCATATTCATCAAAGATCAGGTGGGATTTCTTCCTAAAATAAAACACAGTATCATACACAAACAAATTTAACAGTGCATTAATTTCATTAATATTATACATTTCCAAACACCAGTTAGGACAAATAGTTACAAAATACAGTTGGTATGATTAGAATGGAAATCATATACAAAAAGGTGCCAGATACCGACTTCCATTCATACCATACATTCCATTAGCTTAACTAAAACAAAATAGTTGCACCTACAATGTCTTTTCCAACAAAATATAGATTACAAATAAGCCTAAAAGGGTGCTCGACATAGTGGACAAATGGCTTCATACGACAACCACTCTAGAATACACTCTGTGTGGAAGGTATGGGGACACACTGACCGAAGGGTCGGCGTTGATGGCAGCATCGGCTCAAGACATATAGAGCACTGGTCCACATCCTCTGGAGAAGCTGGGGGATCCACATGCTCTGGAGAAGCTAGGGGATCCACATCCTCTTCTTCATCGATGCTCATCTCAGATTGAGAGCTTGAATGAGAGCTCATGTCATCTTCAGATTCTTCAATGAAACGTACATCGATAATGAGATCCGGGCAGAGCCCATATTCAACGAACTCAGCATCGCCTGAAAACCACCTGTGAGTATAATCCATTAGCATCAGATTGGCTACTTGAGTTCGAACCACAGCAGTGACCCCTGCTTCATGTAACAACTGATCACACTGTTCATAAGTCATTGGCAACCCATTCCACTCAGTGAAATGGTCCAGGTACAGCTCAGGGATCCTTTCAGAATTGATAGCCACATGCAAGATGCTAGGTCCATAAACAGGCGTCTGCCGTGGTGTGATTACCACTTCAAAAGACCCAACAGTGTAATGGTAACCAATTTGAACTTCAATTGGAAGTGCCATCTAAGGATACAAAACATACACAACACAAAATAAATATACGCTCATATAAATTGGTGAAATCAAAACCCTAACCGACTGAAAGAGGATGAAAAAATCATCTAAAAATCAGGAAAAAACAAAAGAACACTTGCTGGAAAAATGTGAAAACAATAACCGATTTTATAAAGTTTACAGGAGATCGAAAGGGAGAGAAATAGATGAGAAATGACGCACATTTGGGAAGAAGACTTCGGAAAGAGGAAAAGCTTGTGGAGGAAGACGAAAGGACTTGGAGAGAGGGTAAGGATGAATAGAGTGGAAAGGGTTTGAATGACGTTGGACTTCTGAAGAAACGAGGAAGAACACCGCTTTAAATAAAGTTACCGACTTGGGCCAACTCCTTTCATCAGTTAATGGGCCACAGTCTCATTTCTTGAGGTTTAAAATAAATCAACCACCAATTTGGTCCAAATCCTATTGTTGTGCAAAATTTAACCTAGTGTTCAGCAAAAATAATATCATGTTGAGCAAATTTCCACAAATCAACCATGGTGTGCAATTTAATTTTAATTATGGCCAAATAAAGGACAACATGATGAGATAAATATGCTTGAAAAATCAAAAATTATATTAAGGAAAAATAATATCATATTGGGAACAAATTCACATAGATCAATTGTTGTGCAAAGTTTAACCTATTGTTCAACGAAAATATGATCATGTTGAGCAAATTTTCACTAATCGACCATTGTAGGCAATTTCATTCTAACGATGACCAAAAAAAAGGCAGCATCGTAAAAAAATATATATTTAAAGATTCAAAAATTATATTAAGCAAAAATAAGATGTTATTGGGCACAAATTCACAAAGATCAATTGTTTTGCAAAATTTAACCTGTTGTTCAGCAGAAATATGATCATGTTGAGCAAATTTTCACCAATCGACCACGGTATAAAATTTAATTCGAACGATGACCAAAAACAAGACAGCAACGTAAGAAAATATATATTTAAAAAGTAGAAAATTATATTAACGAAAAATAGGATCATAATGAGCAAAAATTCACAAAGATCAATTTGTGTGCAAAATTTAACCTAGTGTTCAGCAAAATACAACAACAAACTCAACGCTGCTTGAAACTAACATCAGTGTCAGCACTATTTTCGTACTTAGGCAGCTAGTGTCAGCCCATAATGTTCTCTTATATATCTTGAGCACTTAATTTGTCAAATTACATCCAAATTCCCCACTTACACAACAACAACCTATCTAACTACTGGCTCTTTAAAATTTAAAACTCCAAGTTTCTTTGATCAGATCTGCACACATGAGTTCTCTGAAACGAAAGATTTTTTCGTTGTTGAAATTTTTAACATCTCCCCCAAATACAGAAGCTTCAATCGCTTTTAATGTAAACACACCGCATGAAGCCCTGTAGACAAAGAAAGAAACAATGTAATGTAAGGACATAAATAACAAGTATCTAAACGTAACCAAAGAACAAAACAAGATAACAAATACATACCCAGTAGAATCATGCATTAACCCAGGAACCATGTATAGCTGGAAAGGAGAGGAATCGAAGTTTTCAAATAGCCCAGCCTTTGCTAAATGAATTGGGAGCCAAATAGCAAACAGTTGCAATTGTTCTTCAAGAACACCTTCCCTAACAGCAGGAACATTGCAATCGAACAGTTGCAATTGTTCCTCAATTTTAATCTCCAACGCCACCCAGTGCTTGTTTATAACATTGAAAATTGTGTAAATTTTCTTTACCGATGCCCATGGCTTCCCATAATCAGCAGGGCACGTACCGACAAAATAATCCTCAGTGCTGGATTCAAGATCTATGTCTATCCCATAACATGAAGCATAGTCAGGAAGGTACTTCAGATAAAATAGCCAATCAAGAACAAGAACATCTCGATACTTGACAGGGTCCTCATGAATGCGCTTCCTAATGTGAATCAAACCTGCTTCTAGATGCTAAACAAAGTAATAAAAAAGTGAATTCAACAATCAAATAATACAATAAAAAGTAATCCACACATATATATAAATATATAATGTAGAAATACAACCAGTTATTACTTGACAATCAAACCACATATTCTTCAATAAAATACGCTGGAAAAACTTTCTATCAACCCTTGAGGTTGGACCAACAACGGAAAAATTCATGCCAAAGAGTACACAAAGCAAAATTAAAAAATATATATATATAGCATAAGATGCTGTAACTAATACAATAACAACAACATTTCATACAAAATACTAAACATAAAATTAAACAATACCTTTGCTTTTTTACGAGTCCATAAATCAATTCATGATCTTCTGAGCTGATCAGTGATTTCTTAGGGGCATGCTTTGGCATCCTCACTTTCTTCACTTCCACAACTGGACCATACAAGAATGTATTGTTTGGTGGGATAAGTTTGGAAGCCTTTAGTTGGTCCACTTCGATTTGGATTGCAGGATCCTTGGCGAACGAATCCCAATCAACGCCTGCACCCTTGTCGTCCTCATTGTCAGACAGACAAATGTACTTTTCCAGGGATGGGTCAACCGTAACTCCAGCAACTTTACCACCAATGCCTTCGCCTTCACACTTTGTAGATTGAGGCACTTCAGCTGAAATTACTGGAATCCCAGCCTCATCTCCAAAAACCTTAAAATCAGTGTCAGCAACAACAGGTGGAGACTCCTTACCCACTCCTGGAACCTCAGTACTTAATGAAGGCAAAGACACGGGCACAACTTCAACAGAAGCGGGAGATGATTTCAACATTAACTCCTCGTCAGGGAAAGACTGCTGAAGATCAGACACAACATCATTCAAAATTTTGTTCACATCTTCAACAACAACCTTCATAGGTGTGGCATGGGGTTCACCACCACTGACGCGTTCATCATCGCCTTTCACAAGAGGGCCGTCGGGCTTGCCAGGAACGTGCTTATCATCAGCCTTCACGGGTGTGTCCTGGGGCTTACCAGACCTGACATGTTCACCATCAATTATCACAGGAGAGCTCGCAGACTTACGAGCAATGTGCTTATCATCAGCCTTCGCAAGTGTGCCCTGGCACTTACCACCACTGGTGCTTTCATCATGAAATACCGCAGGAGAGCTCGCAGTCTTACCAGCAATGTGCTTATCATAAGCCTTCACAGGTGTGTCGTGACACTTAGCACCACTAACACTTTCGTCATCAACTTTTGCAAAAGTGTCCTTAACATCAGACTTGACAGGGTTTGACTGCAACCTCTCAATCAAAGCTTCATAATTAGCAACCCTAACCTCAAACTCATCGTACCTCTTCGCCATCTCACCAAACACTTGAAGGCTCCCATACAACTCAACAATCTTTGTTTCAATTGCATCTACCCTTGCAGACAACAGATGCATAATCTTAGGGACCTCTTCAAGCTTTGCAATCCTGCTATAAATCTCCTTCACCCAGTCAGGATCAGATGGGAGAGAAGAAGCAAAAGCATCACCATGGGATTTAGGAGGCAACTCACAAGTTGGATCATCGTTAGCATCCATTTGAGGAGAAACATCTTCAATATCAACCACTTTCTCTGATGACACTGCTATTTTGTCAGCTTCATCACTTGAAATGCGAACATATTCATTTTCACAAGCAACAGATGTTTGCCCCAGCACAGACTGCCCACCAACAGAATCATGTGCTTCAACACTCCCCAGAGGTGACCTCTGAACAGAAGGGGTCGGCACATCACCCTCTCCATCACTGTCAGCAGAAGGCGTCTCAACTCCTTCAACGGTGTCACCACAATCAATGCCATCTGCAAGGTCGGCCAAAACATATCGCCTCACAGTTTGACAAGCATCCAATTTATCGGATTTAGGGGAATGGGTGTCAGAGTGCAAAACATCAACCTTGTCTTCGCAAACAGGAACTTCACCACAAGATTTGAAAGTATGGGTGTCAGCAGTAAAATCTTCACCCTTGTCATCACCAACACTGACTTCACACCCAGGTGTAGAGACTGCAACATGAATATCTACAGGCTTCACCACATGTGCACCCTCGGTATCAACAACAGGAACTGAAGGAATAATAAAAGACTTGTCAACATTACTATCATATAATGGCCTATAACTACTTACACCACCGTTCTTCTTCATCTTATACCTCCGCTGAAAGACGATATTCAGCGGGACATCATCTTCTAAAAGGTCACATGAATCAGTACCCAACCGACATCGCTTGGAAGGTGAAGCAACCACATCAACCTCCTTGTGCAAATCTGTGTCAGCAGTAACTCTCTTAACCGCCTTAGAAGGAATAACTCTAGCACCTGTCCTCACTGCTGAAGCCTTCTGTCGAGGCGTCTTTACATCACTCTTGACAGATTTTTTACGGTCTAGAGCAATGTATGGATTGAATAGAACACGACTTGCAGAACGGCCCCTCCTCAGGGGAACCCGTTCCTCAGAGCTATCGCTGGACTGCACCTTCTGTTTCTTTTTACCACCCATCACTCCAGCGGAAGATTTCCTCTTCTTTGAGGTCCCTATATCTTCTTTATCCCCCCCTGGGAAAACTTCAAAAGCAGTTTCAAAGGACTTACCATCCTGTTTCTTTCTAGCAGCCTTGCCTCTCTTCGCAGGTGTCTTCTTCTTTGACGTCTCGCCTTCATCATGTTTCTGCAACACATTAGCTTCTTCCTCCTCAACTTGGGGAGCCCTATTTGAAAACTTAGCTTCATATGCCCTTCTACGAACACGAAGACTCTCATACAAAGTCGCATCAACAGGTCCAGAAACTATTTCTTCAACTGATGCAACAACTATTGCATCAACTACAGCATCAGCTTTTTCACCAGCAAATGCCATTTGTTCGGTGCGTGCAAACTCCCCATAAATAGGGAACAACGGACTCTGGACAAAACGCATGTATCAGAATAAAAACCCAAAGATGAATCAAATAAAAATGTTATTTCAGAGAGAAAATATAAAAATATTACCAAATCCCCATGAAAGAACTTCTCAGCTTCAGCGTATACTTGGCTATAATCACATTGCCAGTGCAACGAGTATGGATCTAGTTCAGGCATCTTAAAATTACAGTCAAAATTAACGGATATAGCTGGGAAAGCTTCTAATATCCAAGCCTGTTACAAAAGAAAACTCGTTATGAAACTACAAAACAATATTAAAAAATGCTCACATAAGCATTAAAGTTGTGCTGACACAGACAAAAAAATGATGACATAAGACAAGCAATAACTAAAGCACAATACCTGGAATGCAAGGCAATACCCATACATTTGATAAGAACCCCTAACCCCATTCCGATCTGCAACAGAAGAACTCTTCAATGACTTCAACAAACGGGTATATGACTCTCTACCCCAAGGATATAGTTCAAACTCCTTCTCATTGCACGCAAGAGATAAGAATTGTGCACTTACAACTTCTGACCTCCTATAAACAATTAACCTCCCAATCAGCAACAACTTTGCCATAATCAACTTCTTCTTAGACATCTTTTTCTCAGATATGAAACGATCAAGTAACTCATCATGAGTCAGTTTCTTCTGCCCAAAAAATTCAAATATTGACACTTTCTTTGGGATATTACAAACACGGTCTTCACAAAGAAGGCCTGTAATAACATGAAACTCAGCAATTGAAAAACGTGCAAGATGTCCACCAACTCTAAACCACAACTCATGCTCTTTTTGTGTTTGTACTTGACGGAGCACCATTTGATGCATAAGCTGAAAATTCAAAACCATTTTGGTGCCTTGCGTCAGCACCCATCCAACGCAACTTTTTTGCAGAGTATTGTAGTGAGAAGGACACAAATGCTCCTTGATCAGATCACAGACAGAAGGATGTGAATATATGTTGGATTTACAACGAAATCGCTCAGAAACAGGAATGCAATATTCCAAACCCTGATCAATAACAGACAATTAAGCAAAAAAACAACCATCAGATTAAGAAAAAACTACAACTTGCTCATCAAAATAAAAAATAACTTACATCAGAACCAGGATAAGAGGTGGATGAATCAGAAGATTGAGTTCCTGCAAGCAACAAAATACAGAAAAATGTAAAAAGACAATAACAGAATATGTGATGACATAAACAACAACTAGAATCATGAACATTAACATACATTTTTACACAGACATAGTAAAATAACATGAACATTACAAAACACAGACACAAAATACCAAATCCAAACACATACATTGTTGGAACTGCAACAAGCTAACACAAAAACAGACAGTGTCAGCGCCATACACTTGAAAATAGCAGCAGATAAGTACAGTATCATCGACACAAACAATCAAAAGCATGGAAAACAGGTACACATACACGAAGAACACTAAATAGGCACTTACAAAGTGCCACAACGCAAATTTGACGAAAAGAAACAGTTCAAAAACCCGAATTTACATATGCAACTTCCAAAAACGACGGAAAGTACTAAGAACCGCACATAAGAATGCATATAAAGCATCGATTTACCATAGATTGCCAATAGTATAATGAACAAACAATAAAATCAACATAAACGAGCATATTCCAAAACCCTAGCTCGACAAATTTCGCAAAAATCCGCCAAAATTATACCTGAGATACTGGATGACGACATTGAAGTAAACGATGCAAACTCCGAGCTTTACAGAAGCAAGGAAGAGCAATCGAGCCGGAAAAAGCACAAAACCGGAGATGGAAAGCCAGAAACGCAAGTTGAAAAATTTCGAGCAAAGAGAGAGTTCGAATGAGGAAGAACACGATTTTCTGGAAACACGAAAAAATGTCCGTACAGAAGGTAAATTAGGTATATATAGGGGCTATTTCGCAAATTTGTCCAAACCCGCGTCTATTCCGTAAATACGTCCAATTATTGTGCCCATTTCGCAAATTTTTTCATAATGTTAAGGCTTTGTTTGGTTAAACGTGTTAATTTCACTTTCTAGGATGTTACTTCCCATGAAATAAACTTTTGATGAATTTTACTTTTTGGGAAGTATAAAAATATGTTTGGTTGAAAATAAATTCACATGAACTCGATTCCTATAATTTGTTTGGTTGAACAGGGAAATCTCATAGCAATTTATTAAAAATTACTCTTATGGCCTTTATTTATTAACACGCCCTTCTTATTATAGGGATAAATTGGAAATTTTCTTAATCAAAATTAAAATAAAAATGAGATTTGAAAAAAATATATGGGGGAAGTAGATCTTACCCACACCCCTCATGGTAAGATGAATTCCACCATTTTGGAGGAATTTCAATTCCCAGGAATTAGAATTCCTGTTTTTTAGTTTTAATTTTTTGTACCAAATACATGTATTGTCAATCACGTTCTGGGTTTTTATACTCCCCAGAAAGTAAATAGCTAACCAAACGAGCTCTAAATGTAGCTTTGCAATATCAGCAAAATCTCTTTATGTTTCATGGAATTAGAGGTATTGAATTAGCTGGCAATTTCCCGTAGCTTTTGCTGCTATTGATTTAGTATGCAAAATCTCTTTATGTTTTATAGAATTAGAGTTGTACTATAGGATATGATAATATGTGAGGGGAATTGCTCATTAATTTACAACACTTCAAAAATCACGTACTAAATTACAATAAGTAATGTTGATTTTTATATTGAAAAATGAAGGTTACACTATTACTATTATTCTATTCTATTACTATAGAAACGTTACACTATTGTCATTCTTGTATTATATTGTAAACAAGGGCGGAGGGAGGGGGCATGAGGTGGCTCGATCCCCTGGGTCGGAGGAAAACCTAAAAAAAAATATGTATTTTTTTGTAATTTTTGATAATTTAAGGGTTAAAAACAGTTTAAAAGAGTAATAGATCAATAATTGTGCTTAGCTTAATTGGTATGAGGTAGGAACTTGAACGATGAGGTCTTGAGTTTGAGTCCCTATAGCTCAATTTATGGATTTTTTCCCTTCATTTAGCTTTTTAAACATACAATAGCTATTTAAATCATACATTTAATGTGTTTTCTACTATATTTTTTACAACAAAGATTTTATCTTATATATATCTTCAAAAAAAATCGATTATATAGTTGAGCCCCTTCTAAATTTTTTCCTGGCTCCGCTCCTGATTGTAAACACATAGGGTATTACGATACACTAACCATCTCACCTTATTGTTGTGTAATACACTAGGTTGTGAATTCAACCCTTATTATTGTACCCCAATAACAATACAAGATCCTCCTACTATTACCCAAGAAAAACCAAGGATCGCACAATCAATAAAATACGTGGAGTTTTTACGTAATTAATTAAATTATTTTCCAAAAATGGAGGTTACTATGCAGATTTCCATTCTCTCGGTTAAGTATTAAATTATATAAAAATAATAATTCAAAAATAATATTTTATAGAGTTTTTTGCTCCTTAAAAAACATGCCGAAAAGTAAAAGTCCATTTATTTTGGAACGGAGGTTGTATATAATTTGGGGAAAATGCATTTTCTCTTTTTATTTTAGATAAAATTTGTACAAAAAAATTATTAGAGATGTTCTAATTAACTAAATAGACTAAATTTGCAGGGATGTTATCTTTTTATTTTTGTTATTGAATAGACTAAATAAAAAGTTATTGAGATTTTTTGTTATCTTTTTATTTTTTTCATAATTAATTTAAGCAATGGATGATTTGTACGGGTTGCTGAATTTGTAACTAAGGGTATTGTTGGGTATATCCTGTCCTAATGAAGAGGCTCATAATATTTTTCTAATAAACAGATCCTAGCTATTCAAATAGATGAAGGGTCAAGATCTATTTTACATACAATGCAAATAGATGAAGGGTCGACCCGTGCATCGTCGCACTCCTCTCGATCTATGCAACCACACAACGCAATTCTCCACCACCCTTATATTCCACTCGCAACGCCGGCTTGGGATCATGCCCCCGCCGTCCACCCTTGTCGGACCTTTGATAAGAGACCGACAGTGATGGAAGTTGCAATGATGATAAAAAATAAAGAGGCACTCCTGGTATTGCATAAGGAAGCCAGTGGTGAAGCTTCGTTATCTTGGTCCTTAAGATGTGTGTGTGATATTGGAGAGATCATTCATGCTTTAGATGATACCCTTAAGATGTGTGTGGTATGTTAGTGAATACCATCAATTGATTTGTAAAATTCATCAAACAATTGAAAATCAAAACAGAAAACTCATCTGAAAAACACAAATTGTTGTGGCGAGATATATATATCCGAACCCACTGCCTTAGAAGCGATTTCGCCCCGACCACGGTGCAAGTCGGCTTTTGGCATCGCCCCCCAAGGTTACACAGCGCCCTTCAAAAGCGTGCACTCGCAATTGAAGAGATGGAATCAACAGGAACTCAGAGCATTCTTTCACATAGAGGAGAGGAGGAGGAAGATAGGAAACGCACGTCCATTCTTAAAAACCCTAAAAGGCCTGTTTTAAGATGAGAGAACGTGTGTTTCCCCCACTCTCCCACCAACCTCCTTAGTTGAGGAAATACCTCAAAACTTGTTAAAATTATATTTTTTTCTTTAAATATGTATAAATTTGTATAAAATAAATCCCAGCATAAAACCTTATTCAAACATCTATTATAAAGCCTTATTCAAGCATTATTTCCAACAATCCCCCACAAATGCGAGAAATTAGGTTTTTTAAAACATCTTTTAAAACAACGTTCTGAGCTGGTTTTATGGAGGAGATACTTAAATGTTGGTGAACAAGTCTTGAACCAACACATAGTGAAGTTGAGTGCCTCCCTTGCCATAGAAGTGAACAAGTCTTGAACTACTATACCCGAAAGTTGATCTCAACAGCACATACCTCAACCATGATCCTGGTGATTCCGCGATAAGATCCTCAAATATGTATGTGGTCATCTCATACCTTGGGTGCTGAAGAGTGCTCTAGGAAGACCACCCTAGTCTTCCATAGAAGGTGACCAACCCCTTCACACTCTCGTAGGTAGCTCCATCAAGTCAATCTCACATAGACCACCTTTATTAGGGCTATGGAACCATTAAGAGCTTTACGCTCATCCTCTTCTATATTCGGTGAATCCATCAAGTCCTTCTCAATAGGACCACCCAACTCTGGGCTATGGACTCATTAAGAGTATATGACTCAACCTTTCGCAATACACCTATCATGGGAATGAGAAGTGGTGTATCTCTCCTCATATGGGTTTGAGTCTCATTCCCTTAGACAAACCAAGGACTAGTCTCATGTTTAGCCCTTTGTCAATATATCATCAGGTTCCTCTCGGACCTCACATCCTCCAAATAGACGACACCATTCGCAATCAGCTGTCTCACAGCTTCATGTCAAATCTGCGTGTGTCTCTTCTTGCCATTCTATGTATTGCTGCTAGCTACACAAATAGCATATGTGAGTCACAACGTAGAGAATTAGATAGAGCTTCATGCTCCCACAAAGGTAAGTAAGCCAGTAACATTCTCAACTACTCAATCTCTTGTCCAGCTAAATCTAGAACTATGATCTCATATTTCATAGTCGATCTAGCACACATGACAATCTTGATGATTTTCACGATATAACACTACCACATAATGTCAAAACAAAATCACTAGTGGAGCTATAACATCATCATAATTAGAATGTTCGATTATACTGACACAACGATAAATTTATCAAACCTTCTCAACATTTCTCTACATAATGGAATGAAGCAATTTCATTTTTATAGTTTCTTTAACACTTAGAAACACATCAACTTCACCCATATCTTTCATTTCAAAGTGAGAGGAAATAAATTTTTTAGTTTCATTTATCATATGCATGTTAGTGTCAAATATCATCTCATATCCACATAAAGGCACACATACCTAATGTAACACATCTTGGCATAAAAACATGCATTATAAACACAAAACCAAAACTTCAACACATGCAGTTTGGTAAAATCCTCATAACATTTCAAATATGCTTGGTTAAAGCCATATATTGATTTCTTAAGTTAACACAAAATTCTCTTTTCTTGGAACCACATGCCCGTAGGCTGTTCCACAAATCTCTTTCTCTAGATCGTCATTTAAAATACAGTTTAACATCCATTGATGCACTTCCAATTTATAATTAGATGCTAAAGCAAATAATAAATATAAATGACAATCTTAATCATTAGAGAATATGTATGAAAGAAATCAATTTCATGTTTGTATGAATCCTTTAACCCCTAGTCTTGCCTTACACCTTATAATAGAACCATCTGTTCTAAAATTTCTTTTAGAGATCCATTTACACTTAATGGTTTTGATACCTCTAGGCAAGTTAACTAGTTCCCAAGAAAGGTTACACATAATAGATTCCAAGTCATTGTCAATAGCATCTTTTGGAAGAAACTAGTATAGTTTGAACTCATAACCTCTTTAAATGTTCTAAATTCATCTACAATAACTTAAGAACATAAATAAGAGGTAGATCACTTTCAGTCACATCAACGAGTTCCTCCAACAAAGTTGTCTCAAACTTAAGCTTACATCTAGTTTCCCTTTATCTCATTTACTCCTTCTAGACTCACTAGATTCAAGATTGACATTTGAATCAAGTAAAGATAAAGATGCAGACATGAGCACATATGCATGAATACTATTATGATTTTACTTAAAGTAAACATCGCTAAAAACTCAGCGTCATGATATTCACACAAATTATATCATAAAGCACGTAAGCTCATAGACAATACAATTGTTCTCATAATAACCAACAAGAATAACATCAACCATATTAGATCCAACATCATCTCAATTAAAGGAAAAATACAACCACTTTAGTCAAACACCCCCACATTTTTCATATACTCTAGTTGATTCTAAGTCATTTCCGCACCTTATATGGGGTTTTGTCTAACTTCTCATGTGGTATCTTATTTCCTACAACAGAAAGATCTAAATTGTTTGGTTCTAATCAAGTTGGTTTTATATCTCATATGCATATATCAAGAACAATTTTTTCTACTACATCTTTGATCTTAGCAAATGCATGCAATTTGGTATATCCAAAGATCATCAACTTAACGTGATATATATAACACCTTTACCAACACTTGCTTTTAGAGTTTAACAATAAATTAACTCAAACAATCTAGTGGTCCTCTCAATTACGGGTTTAAAAGGTATTTAGCATGTTTAACATTTATGCACATATCACCATATTTTGATCATCAACAACCAAGTTAGAGTTTAGGAGCATATATATATGGAATTCTCTCAAAGAAACAACTTCCTATATATTTCCTAATGTCATGCCAAAGATCAACATTCATAAAGATGTCATAAGACAACTTTCTTTCAAGGCAAACCGAAAGAGTCATATCATGATCATCATTTAATAAAGCATATGCACAATTCATGACCCCGATCAACATATATGCATTTTTGTATAGTTAAAATTAATAAGTGAAGCAAGAATTGCTTACCAAATTAATTTCAAACTTGAAAATCATGTCGATCACTTAGCTTAACTCATAGAATAGGCCGGCACGAATATACCCAACAATTGTCCTTTGTAAGAATGAAGTGACACCTCGATTGGTTCATCGACGCAATGCGTTGAGCATCCTAATCTCCTGCCTCTAGCAATCGTTCTTCGTTTTGACATCCCAGTGCCACTCCGCATACATCGCATCATGAAATCAACCACACAAGTTATACTTGAGTTATACAAAATCATCATGATAGCACATCTTCATCAATTTGCAATCGCCCAATTAATAAATCAAGTGGTTCGGAAATTAAAACTAGGATGTATGTATGCACTTATTTCTTACTCGTAAACCCTAGCCATATATTTAGTCATGCCTTTAATAAACTAATACATATATTAGTTTTTATTATTATTAGCATCCTCACAATTTTCATTGACTCCCAATCCACCGAAAAAGGTCAAATGAATGACCTGATTTGAATCCCATATGATCAATTAATTCAAGAGAACTTGATAAATTTAGGCAAGTATGTATGTACCTCCCATGGTGATCAATGCTGGAGTACAAACACCAAGCCGCCGCGGCTAACCACAAAAGCTCCCGCTTCGTGGAGGCTCCCAATTGACGTGAGTACGTGACCTCCTTACGATGGCTTGTGTGTACGTACTAGTGGGGACACCGCTTGAATTCCCCCGCAGCAACCTTACCAACCTCAAAGGCAGCCATCTCATCGGCGCCGCGTTGATCTAGAAGCCGAAGAAGGTCGGTACGTATGGTTATGCCCCTCCTATAAGCCATCTTCAAGGTGGGCCACTTCGCCTTCAAGCAATACTCACGACCCATGGCTGCAGCGGCTATGTGCGTGGTCGATTCACGGACCGAACGCCCTCAGTTATTATCGATCTCCAGCACAACTTCATAGGAGTACCCCCGCCGCCAGTCCACGCAGCGCTGAACCAAGTATCACCGCCACCCCACTTCCCTATTTTTTTTTCCTGAATTTGGGGGAAATTGAATACGAATCCGATGATGCAGCCAAGGCTTTGGGCCATAGAAGAAATCAAGAGCACCGACGCCGCTCCTCTCCTCCGCCGCGTTCCCTGCGTCTTTGTTTTGCTTTCTTCGGTATAATTGATCGGGACCAGATTGAATCTTTCCCTGAGTGATCCTACTGCGCCGAGTCAGAATCAGGGAGTCCAGCCTTCTTGGCGAAGTGCTCGACGAAGCTCGACATGAGCCTGCCGCCATGGAAGCTGCTAGGAGCTTTCCGTTCATCTGCACCTTCCATTGGACTCGCCATCGATAGCCCTAGGCGTCGGGCGCCGTGGGCTCGAAGGGACCCGACTGAGCCCAGGCCGGCAGCCGCCATTGCATCGAGCTCGGCCTCCTTCCTCCTCACCCTCCCTCAAATCGTCCTTCGATTAACCAGATTCACTCTTTGACACATCTACAAATCATTTGCAGGATTAGAACTTGAGACAATTGAAATTAAAACAATACGGTTAATCAGATTGATCAATTAAAATCAATCTTCGATGCTCATTCCTTAACTCTATTCAACCGGTAACAAACATCAAATCGCTTCTAAATTGTTAGTGAATACCATCAATTGATTCGTAAAATTCATCAAATAATTGAAAATCAAAACAGAAAACTCATCTGAAAAACACAAATTGCTGTGGCGAGATATATATCCGAATCCACTGCCTTAGAAGCGATTTCGCCCCGACCACGGTGCAAGTCGGCTTTTGGCATCGCCCCCCAAGGTTGCACAACGCCCTTCAAAAGCGTGCACTCGCAATTGAAGAGATGGAATCAACAGGAACTCAGAGCATTCTTTCACATAGAGGAGAGGAGGAGGAAGATAGGAAACACACGTCCATTCTTAAAAACCCTAAAAGGCCTGTTTTAAGATGAGAGAACGTGTGTTTCCCCCACTCTCCCACCAACCTCCTTAGTTGAGGAAATACCTCAAAACTTGTTAAATTTTTTTTTTTTAAATATGTATAAATTTGTATAAAATAAATCCCAGCATAAAACCTTATTCAAGCATCCATTATAAAGCCTTATTCAAGCATTATTTCCAACATGGTATTGCACGGATCTAAGCATATCGTTTTCAAAACAAAAATGTGTATTGAAGAAGTAGATAGTGTAGTTGTGGGTGCTTGTGGTACTTGTTTCACGGTCCCTCGGTCTGACGTTCCATCTTTCCTATTTCATAGTACCTTGATTTCCACTTGAATTTTTGCTCGTTTCGGATCCTCTCAATCACCACACGAGTGAAACCAAGGTTGCTGACAACTACTGCGCGCACTCCACCAGCACTGAGGAGGTTGCCCGGTAAGCTCCGATGCAACGGATCGCCAAAAGAGCACAAAAACACTACTGAAAATCTGCGGAAAAAACAGTGTCAATCTTTTTAGCCAAAAAGGTTCTTCAATATATTTTCCAATCTAAATAATTCAAAGCATACAATGTTGTTTAAAATAGAAAACCTTGACCAATTCTTCCTTGCAAATGATAGAGGTTTGGTTAGGTAAAAATAAATCAAATATCCTAAAGATAGATAATTCTTTCCTAAGATAAATCAGACCTAATAAAGATAGATAAATAACAACTTAGTGGAAAAGGAATTACCTAGATGAGATATATTACTTCCACCTTATTATTTCCTAATTGCATAAAATAAATATGTCTAAATAAAATAATAAAACCGAAAATAATTAAATAAATATATAGAAATTCGTCCAAAACAGGGACAACTGCAAAGATGATGAATTTTGGCCAACTTCGAGTTTGATTCTAGAAAGACCTTCAACAGAAAAGTTGTAGATATTTTCGTCTTCGTTCCAACAAGGTATGGCACGACCTCATCCAATAAATATGGACTCCGAACAACCCATTTTACTGAGACGTTGAAATGCTGTCAACCCGTTAAGAACGAACCAAAACTTGGACATAAGCTCACCTTGCTCCTTTGGACCTTCTTCCATGGTGGAGCCTTCTTCTTTCTTTTTAGGAGGACATACTCTTCCTCCAATAGCCCTCGAATCAATCTTGGTGGCTCGCCTGGAACAGGATCATTGTTTGAGCCACAGAAGCTCATCCTTGATTGCATCAGTTGATACAGTGCTTTGCAGCCGCAGATTTTTATTCTGACACGCTCCTTGCATTATCCTCTATCGATCTCAACTTTCCATCTACCTAGCTATGCTTTGAACTGCCTGCACTAGACCCTCAAACTTGATTGATAGGCAGTTTTATTTCTTTTATTATTTCATCTATGTTTTCACACTTATTTTTTATGGGTGTTCGAGGCTGCCTCAATCAAGATTTGGTGAAGTTTGCTGGCTTTCGATGGCATGTTGGTTGACACAGGCTTGCAAATTTGAGTGATGGGCACGCCGAGATCATTGTTGGGTGATCGAGAGGCGCTACAAAGTTCCTTATTGTGAACATATCATCCGATTGATTACCGAGATAGAAACATATACTCATTTTAAAATACAAACTTCTAATTCTTCCTTTAATTTGTATATTTGTGGATCTACTTGCAGTTTTTACCGCCATCGTAATACGGAGACAACGAAAAGTCGGTGTTGTTGATGTTTATGAGTTTAGTGCTTGTCGACAACGGTTGGCCATGTCGGTGAAAGTTTTATTGACATCGGCCTCCAGGGAGAACGAATTTTTTGCCGACACCGGAGGTCCGTTCCTATAACAACCTCTTGAGTTTTCTGTGTTGTTGCAATTGATTGGAAGCCAGATATTTGGCATCTCCTAAAAATTCAGTTTTTCATTCCAACAACTCAACAAGTATGACGATGGCAAGTCTTCGTGTGAGATCATGAGATTGATTGTAATGTCCTCCTTGAGGGTTTCCATTCATTGATATAACATATATATAAGTTACAAAGGTATTGGGCATTAACGAGCTTTTAGCCCACTATACAATATGAGACCTATGTAATCTATCAAACCCCCTTAGTCGAAACGAGAGGGGTCCGTACAGTGAGACTGGAACGAAAATCAATGAATAACTGTCTAGGTAAACCCTTGGTGAATATATCAGCGTACTGATAAGAGGACGGGACATGTAGAACGCGGACATGTCCAATGGCAACCTTGTCCTTGACGAAGTGGAGATCAAGCTCAATGTGCTTCGTGCGTTGATGCTGGACTGGGTTGCTAGCTAGGTAGACGGCGGAGACGTTGTCAGTGTAGACCAGAGTGGCCTTCTGCAAGGGGCATCGTAGCTCAAGTAGGAGATTGCGGAGCCAAGAGCACTCGGAGACAACGTTGGCAACACCCCTGTATTCGGCTTCAACGCTGGAGCGAGACACGACGGACTGACGCTTGGCTGACCAAGACACGAGAGTGTCATTGAGGAAGACACAGTAACCAGACGTGGAGCGACATGTGTCTGGACAACCACCCCAATCCGCATCAGTGTAAGCCACAAGATCAAGCTTAGAGGAAGGAGTGATGGTGGTGCCGAGCTCGAGGGTGCCGCTGATGTGCCGAATGATCTGCTTTAAAGCCTGAAAGTGAGGTTCCCTAGGGGCATGCATGAACAAGCAGATCTGCTGAACGACGTAACTGATATCAGGCCTGGTGAAAGTGAGATACTGAAGAGCACCAGCGAGGCTCCTGTACCGTGTCGGATCGTCAACCAAAGGACCAGAATGAGCACTGAGCTTGTTGGATGTATCGACTGGGGTCACGATGGGATTACAATTGACCATCTTAGCCCGAGCAACAATCTCAGCAGCATACTTACTTTGTGAGAGAAACAGACCAGACGCATGCCGCTGAACAGCAACTCCCAAGAAGTTTGACAGCGGACCCAGATCAGACATGGCGAATTCCGCACTCAATCGCGAGATTATGGACGTCCGAAGAGCATCAGAAGAGGCGGTGAGAATGATGTCGTCAACATAAAGCAGCAGGAATGCCAAGTCCGAGCCTCTGCGATAGATAAACAGAGACGTATCCGAACGGCTGCCAGTGAAACCCAAACGGAGCAGATGAGAGGCAAAACGCTGGAACCACGCCCGCGGAGCCTGTTTCAGACCATATAGAGAGCGCTTGAGGAGACAGACATTCTTGGGACGCTCAGCATCAGCAAACCCCGGTGGCTGAAACATGTAAACTGTCTCGTTCAGATGACCATGCAGAAAGGCGTTCTTGACATCTAACTGATGGATGGCCCAGTTGCGCGACAGAGCCAGACTCAGGACCACTCGGATAGTGGCAGGCTTGACCACAGGGCTGAAGGTCTCATCACAATCAATACCTGCCTGCTGAGATCTACCGTTCACCACAAGACGGGCCTTGTAGCGCTCTAACGTCCCATCAGAGCGGAACTTGTGACGAAAGAGCCACATACAGCGAATGACGTTCGCCTCAGGAGGGCGAGGAACAAGAACCCAAGTACCATTCTTCGTAAGAGCCCTGTATTCGTCGAGCATAGCCGCCTGCCAATTCGGGTCGAGGAGGGCTGTTTTGTGGGAGGTGGGAACGAGGGAGAGGGAGGTCTGGGTGGAGGCAGAGGGTGAATGGGAGTCGGGAAGGACGGGGGCAAGAGGGGCTAAGCAAGGGGAAGAGGCGGCGGGCAGTGGCGGACCCACGGGGGGGCTCGGGGTGGCTTTAGCCCCTCCCTGGGTCCAGGAAGAAAAACGTTTATATATATATACGGGTCTTAATTTGTAATAAATAAATAAAGAGTGAGTAAGTATCACATGTTCAAATTAGCCCAGGTGGTAAAGCCAGAGTTTAGAGGGGAAGTTAAACGGAGGTTGTGAGTTCGATTTCCCCATCTTCACTTCCAGCCCCCAACATTTGCTTTTTACTCTTTTGTATTTTACCCACCCGCCCCTTTTTTTCAATTCATTCTTTTGCTTATTTTTTAATTCATTCTTTTGTTTTTGTTTTTTTCATCCACCCGCCCACTTTTTTTAATTCAACTTTTTTTTATTCTTTTTTTATTAACACAAGTTACTTTGGTTTTTTTACACACTAATTGAGTTTTTTTACACATAGTTCCACTTAACTAATTTTTTTTCTTTTGAGAATCAATTTTGTGAATAGAATTTGAAATGTGTGGATTATTTTTTTATAGGAATATATAATATGAACTGAAAATGTTAGTGTTTCATACTTATAATTTGTACTTTCTAGTTTGGTTTTTTTTCACACTAATTGAGTTTTTTTTACACATATTTCCACTTAGCTCATTTATTTTTTTCAAAATCAATTTTGTGAATAGAATTTGAACTGTGTGGATTATTTTTTTTATAGGAATATATAATATGAACGGAAAATGTTAGTGTTTCATACTTATAATTTGTACTTTCTAATTAATACTCTATATGCATCTTCCTAATGTTGAACCGATTGGAAGTGGAGATGTCGTTACTAGTATTTGTAGAGATAATTTAAGAGTGGGAAAAAAAACTCCATTGGAGGAACAATGGGGGATTATTAGTGATCCGGGACTAGGAAAACCTATTCAAGAATATCATCGTTCTTTATAATTTTCAGCCCCCCTCTGGCGAAAATTCTAGATCCACCAATGCGGCGGCCGGATCAAATGCGGCGAGGGTTGCGGCGGCCGCCGCCAGGGAGGGGTGTAAGGCTGCGGGCGCAGCATTTGGATGGGCGGCGGGCGCAGCATGCCTTGCTGCGGCCGCCGCACATAGGTGAGGCGAGGTTGTTTGGCGAGGTGATGGGAGGTGGATAGCGGGGTGATGGTCGGTGCTCATGGAGATGATCTGACGGGGTCTGAAAACACCGGAGACGCTGCGGGTGTGTGGTCTGGTGGTAGAGGGTGGTGGTGGAGGTGGGGGAGGGGGAGACGCAGGAGCACCGGGAGAGCTCTGGGGAAGAATGAAGTGAGGGAATGGTCACTCAGACTCTGTCGACGACACAGGGGGTGTGGGAGACGCGAAGGGAAATCGTGACTCATCAAAGGTGACATGACGAGAGAGAATGATCTTGTGAGTCTTGATATCGAGGCAAATGTAACCGCAATGATCAGACGGGTAGCCAAGAAAGACACAAGGGGTGGAGCGTGGGTGAAGCTTGTGGGGGGCGGTGGATGACTGATTAGGGAAGCACAAGCAACCAAAGGTACGAAGGTGATCATATATGGGCAAAGTGCAATACAGTGCCTGAAACGGTGAGCGATGGTTGAGGGTGGTAGAAGGGAGAATGTTGAGGAGGTAGCATGTGGTGGCCAAGGCGTAAGGCCAATAAAGGAGGGGAATGGACGCGTGGAAGAGGAGAGTGCGCATCATATTGGTAATGGTTCGGATGATTCGTTCGGCCTTGCCATTTTGTTGAGAGGTGTAGGGGCAGGACAAGCGATAGGAGATCCCATTGGTAGTAAAGAAAGTGTGAAAATCTTTGTTGTCAAATTCGCGGCCATTGTCGCATTGAAAACACTTGACAGAGGTGTGAAACTGTGTTTTGATGTAAGCGTGGAATTTGGCAAAGATAGGGAACACTTGAGATTTAAAGTGCAGAGGGAAAACCCATAAGAAATGTGTATAATCATCCAGAAACAAGAGGTAATACTTATGACCCTCCTTGCTAGGCACATGAGATGTCCAAATATCACTATGAATAATATCAAAAGGTGCAAATGTAGTGTTTAAAGATCGCTGAAAGGGAAGTCTGGCATGCTTGCCTAACTGACAAGACGAACATAAACTAGAGTGATGCTTTTTATTACATTGGACAAGACTCTTAGAACGAAGTAAATCTAAAACTACAGGACTGGGATGACCAAGGCGTGCATGCCAAAGACTGGATGATGATGCCGAGAGGGCGACTGGACTTGACGGGCTGGATGGTGAGGGCGACGACACATGATAGAGCTCCCCGGTACTATTACATCTCAGGCGAGTAACCCCCGTAGTAAGATCCTTCACAGAGAAACCAAACGGATCAAACACAAGAGAAACATTATTGTCAGTGGTGAACCGGCGGAAATAGATAAGGTTTTTGACAAGTTTGGGGGCAACAAGGACGTTGTTGAGGTGCAAAGGGTTGGTAGGGGTTGGTAGGGTGGTGTGGCCAATGCCCAAAGTAGCAAGGCGACCACCGTTGCCGACGATAATAGAATGAGCAGGACCCTTAAAAGAAAGAGATGAGAGAGTACCTGAGGAGTTCGTCATATGAGAGGTAGCGCCAGTGTCCATGTACCAAGCGGCGTCAGGGGGTGTCAGCTGCATTGAGGAGAAGGCATTGTGCACATCAGTCGGGTATGCCTGATCAGACGACGGGTATGCCTGATGACTGACAGGGCGGGGAGCAGGATCCAACAAGCCCTGCTGACGGTTAGGATACGGGGCTGGTCCACAAAAGGACGCACCGGGGTAGCCATAGGGCATCCAAGGAGGGTAGCCCGGGTTGGGGTACCAAGAGGGGTGGCGGGGATCAAACTGCTGCGGGTAGCCATTGCTGCGGCCATTGCTGCGGCCGCCGGCTCTTGGTCCCTGCTGGTCGTTGCTGCGGCCGGGCTGGAGGGCAAGCTGCTTGATGATGTCACTGGATGAGACCAACGTCGTCTTGTCTTTGGCGGCGTCGGTTGTCTGACGTTGAAGGCGAGTCTCCTCCAAGATCAGTTGAGACCGGGTCTTCTCGAACGTAGGGAGAGGTTCCGTCTGCTGTATATGAGTAGCAGCAGCATTGTATTCGGAAGGGAGGCCCGAGAGTACCTGGAGGACGAGACGGGTGGCGCTGGGTTTAGAGTCAACGGCGTCGAGCTGATCAGCCAGGGTCTTGATGTGCTGACAGTAGGCAGATATCGACGGGAAAGAAGAAAGCTTGCAACTGGAGAATTCGTGCTCAAGATAGACAGCACGGGTGGACTTGTTGTCTTGAAAGATATCCTGAAGTTTGTTCCAAGCATTCAAGGCGGAGTCTTTGGGGTCGAGTATGGTGGTCAATAGATCTTTTGAGATGGTGTTGAAGATCCATTGAAGGACAATGGTGTCAAGTTGAGCGAAGAGATCGTCGTCTTCGCTTTCAGGGCGTTTGGCGGAGGAGTCAATGTGGTGGAGGACTTTATAAGCCTTGACATGGGTCGTGAAGAGGTGCGACCACATGGTGTAGGTACTGGATTCATGATCAAGAATGACAGGGATGCAATTTTTGATATTGGAGATGGTTAGGGCGGAATGGAAGGGTGATTTGGTGGCGGTGGGTTCGGTTGGTCATGGTGACAAGAATGATGGAGAGAGAGAGGAGTGATGGGTCGGCGGCAAGGGGACGGGGAGGCCGACGGCGGATGGGGAGGGTGGCGGCGAGGAGCGGCAAGGAGAGAGAGAGGTGGCCGAGGGGAGGGTGCGAGGAGAGAGAGAGAGGTGGCGGCTAGGTGGCGGCGAGGAGAGAGAGAGAGAGAGAGAGGTGGCGGCTAGGTGGCGGCGAGGAGAGAGAGGTGGCGGCTAGGTGGCGGCGAGGAGAGAGAGATGTGGCGGCTAGGGCTAGGGTTAGAGAAAAAATTTAGGGTCTTTGGATCCTAGGTTGTGATACCATGTGAGATCATGAGATTGATTGTAATGTCCTCCTTGAGGGTTTCCATTCATTGATATAACATATATATAGGTTACAAAGGTATTGGGCCTTAACGGGCTTTTAGCCCACTATACAATATGAGACCTATGTAATCTATCACTTCGATGAGCAGGATGATGAGACTTTATGGTGGCGTAGTACTACTTAGTACTCAGTGGTCGCAAAAAGAGAGCAATGTGGGAGAGAAGAAATATATGAAATTGAGTTTTAAGTAATAGGAAATAGATCTTGGCCTTTGGTATATTTGTACGACTGTGATGAAATCATTAGGAAGATATTATGCAATATACGTTTGGAGAGGATCCAGGTCCAATAAAAAACACCTTTACAGTTAATGAAGAAAAAATTTGCCAAATAGGCACTTTATTTGGACATATTTGCAAAATAGTCCCTTTTTGGACAATTTAGCAAAATAGCCACTATATATACTAATTCTCAATTTTTTTTAATTTTTTTTCTGATCGTTGGCCCCAATCCCATCGTCTCTTCAATCTCTCTCCACTCCCCATTGAAGGCGATGGCCGATGGAGCTCTCGATCCGGCGCCAAAGCCGCCGTCTAGTGGCGAGCGAGCGGCGGAGCGAACGAGCGGCGGAGGCCGGAGCGAGCGTCGGATGTGGCCGTCCGAGATCTGGAGCAAGAGGCCAGATCTGGTTGAGCGACCGCCGGAGCGAGGTCGAGCGAGCGCCGGAGCGAGTTCGAGCGAGCGCCGAGATCCGGATTAGGTTCGTTCCCAGACCTCCTTTCCAAATCTCCTCCCGAGCTCTGTCCATGGATCCGCCTCTCTCCTTTTGGCACTTCCTTCTCTCCTCTCGAGCTCCATCGGTGATTCTCCCCCGGCCGGCGACTCGCTTCTCCTGATCGGCTCCTCAACTTGCTCGGCCTTCTCCTCCTCTTCTTCTCTTTCTGCACAACCTGTTCTCCTCTTGCACGACTTGTTCCCGACCAGGTATTCTTCTCTTAAACACTCATCTCTTTCTTTGTCACTCTGAACTTTGAAATCGGTACTCTTGAGGGATGTATAGCTGCTGCAGTTGTGTTGTACACTTGCCTAGTGCCGACCGTTGACTGAATATGTCGAATTCTCTGCTTCATTGAATCATTGAGCTTTTGGCTTCCAATTGAGAAATTCTATTGGGCAAGGCAGGGTAGACATTGCTTCTTGGGGATTTTATTTGTAATCATTTGTATTTGATATTCGATTACTTTGTCACGGATTTCTTTGATTTCATTCATAGAATGCCTTTGGATTGAAACAAACTTATGCTGCAATGCTTTCTTAAATAGTCCTGCACTTGATGAAATTGATGATCCTGATGTTGTTCATAAACTATGGTGACAAAATCATACTGTCGGATTTAACATATCAAGGAAAATGCCTACTTCTGAGTTCTTCTGAAATTGGACATCTCACTATGGAAGATTATATGTAGAATCTTTGAATATATTTCACACATGCTGAGAACAAATGAAGGTTCATGGTCCTGGTGTTTCTTTACTTCCTGTTTTCTTCTTGAGAGTTATCCAAACATAAGTGTTGATTCAACAAGAACATATAGTTGACTCTTATAACTTGAAGCTATATATGCATTTTTAAAAAAAAAAATTATAATTAGCTTGGATTTGACTGTTATCATCATACTGTATGACATTTTTTCCTTCCTGTTCAGATAATCATTCTGGAGGACACAAATTGAGACACAGAAGAGGAAAATCTGAGTCACCCCGTGATGAATATACCAACACCAAGGATGTGAGGTTAGCTCGTAAGTCCTTTTGTTATACGGTTTCTACTTCATATATGTTCTTCTTGAGATGTTTGAACTGAATGATTAATCTTATCGGCTTGCGTGTGTTCAGGGTGACAGTAGGCACTTGGAATGTAGCTGGAAGGGCTCCAGATGTACATCTGGATATAGATGAGTGGCTTTGCAGGGAAGATCCAGCAGATATTTACGTTATTGGGTAAACACTAACATCTATATATGTTTTTCAGAATTTTACTTGTTACTATGGAAAATATGTTTTTCAGAATTTTACTTGATATTGAAGATGAATCAACCCTTGTTGAATCAGGGCTTTGCGAGCCAGAAACAAAGATGCTAGAGCTTCCCAAGATGGATGAATGTTTTGCCGGGGTCACCGACTCCAGCTGCACTCTCTCTCCTATCAAATCAGGATTAGAGCTCTGGAAACCAAGCACATGTATTGGATCAAGCAACCTAATCTTGTTGTATATAGGTGTTGTTTCTCGATTCGACATGCATTTTTTAGAAATTTGATCTTGTTGGTAGCCTTGCTATGAGGAAGATAGATGCTGATTTGAATGTCCGAACCGGAGTTGTCAAGGCACTTGAGTCTTGGTATTGATAATCATGTTGAATTTTACAAAGTAGAGATGCATATTGTACTTGTTCGAAATCCTATCTCACATCTACTACGTTTTCTGCTATATTTCCAATGGTTTTAGTTTAATATGCTCAGCTGTTAGCTGTAATATACCCAGCTGTAATTAGTTTCCTGATTAAATATAGATGGATTGATTGGGCATTTTTCTGCAGTTTTATACGGACGTATTTGTAAACATTTTAGCACTGTTCTTGTGATTAAACACTTTGGTTTATGTTTATGCAGGAGTTACAAAGAATTGATGGCCAAGTGTTCATATCTCGGAAGAGGTGAGGCTCGTTCTCTTAAAAAGCTTGAGAAGACGAAGGAGAAAATTGCTAAGCTCAAGGTAACACAGTGTGTCATTGCTTAGTATCATGTATACAATTCATAGTGATTGGGCTGACATTTTTGCAATTTGACCATTTTCAGTCTAGAATCCAGGAAATGGAGGTAGCCATTGAAGAAAAAGACAATGAGGTATTAAGGGCTGCCAAAGCTTTCAAGAGAAGAGCGTGATGAGAGTGCAATTGGTAAAGCGAGCGAGGTCGAGAGAGGCCGGATCTCATATCAGAGCCAAGGTCGAGCGTGCGATGTCGAGCGAGGCGGCGAGGCGGAGCGAGGTCGAGTGAGGTCCAGCATTCTCTGTACATTATACTGAAATTTCTGCTAAACCAGTGTTCAGCATTCTCAGTTTTTGTTCCCTTTTTTCATTTTATTTTTGTAAATCCGGCAATTGGATAGTTCTCTTATCATAAAATTTCTGTTCTATGGAATACCGAATATGTTGTGCTAATACTGTTAGCAGAGGCTTGATTCGAAGTATTGAATTCGGTAATTCAACTTTATAGTTGGAAGCTATGACAGCAATAGGGAAGATTTTGTGAAAGAACTAAAGGCATGTGTAATTTTTGCTTTTAGTTGCTTTGAAGTGAACATAATAATGTTGTTGGCTCTTGAAAGGGGCATTTTGGTTGTGTATTTTTTGTAGCTTGGATGTACTACTACAGCTGTGTGGAGAGATCATATGGTGATTTGCCCAAATTAGATTTTTAGTTTAAGAAGAATCAAATTAGATTTTAGTTTGTATGAATAAAACTATAAATTTCATGAATAACACTATGAAATTTTAGAGTTGCACGACTCTATTGTAAGAGTTGCACGACTCTGTTTTAAGATTCGCACGACTCTGTTGTAAGAGTCGCACGACTCTGTTTTAAGAGTTGCACGACTCTGTTGTAAGAGTTGCACGACTCTGTTGTAAGAGTTGCACGACTCTGTTTTAAGAGTTGCACGCCTCTGTTGGAAGAGTTGCACGACTCTGTTTGAAGAGTTGCACGCCTCTTATTATTGTATATACTTTGCTAACATACACACCATGTCACCATTCAATCAACTCGAAAAATAAAGAATAAATTAGGATCCACAAAGCTAGATTTGAGTGAAGCTAATGTAAATATATATTTATGTAGGAGAGTGATTCTAGATGCCTTTTCAATCCTTTTCCTCCATTTCTTTTGTCAAAAACTAATGTATATGCATCTGTATCTTCCCATTTGTCTCAACTTTTATCTTGTATTCGACATGCACGTGAATAAAGACGAGTACTTCTAAGATCACTTCACATTCCGACCCAAGACTAATGCTCTCTTTTTTTCTCTTTAATATTTTGCTATTTCATCCTGATCATCCATGGCAGCTCTGGAGGATACCAACCTGCTGTACAAGCCGCAAGACGAGGTGCTGGCAGAGCTTCGAAAGTTCAAGTCTCATACCGAAGCCTGTAAACCAAGATCACAGGACACTCAACAGTAGCCGAATCTCTTAGGAGGTGTTAGTAATCTTTTCACACTAACAATGAGGGCTTCTTGCAAGATTTTTTAGCATATGTGATTACAACCTCTATCTGCCTAGTTTGTATCCAAGCAGAAGGCCATTTGCTCTAGTCGTATATGCAAGATGTTTTTGGGTCGTATATGCTTGTGCAACTCTAAAAAAAGTGCTGACATGGGAGAAAAAAGTGATGACACGGAAAAAAGTGCAACTCTAAACTAGACTTGGATCATATTTGCACAATTTACAGTTATATTTGCACATCGTACTCTTATATTTGCACGACAAAATATTAAAAAAAATAAATAAAAAAATTAGATTTGATTCATATTTGCACAACTTACGATTATATTTGCACAACATGCTCTTATTTTTGCTCAACAATTCTTTATTTTTGCAAAACAATCAAGACTTGTGAAATTGTGTCTTCACATAATCTTATTTTTTGTAAATATAATTTTATACTTTTTAATAGATTATTGCACAACACAGTCTTATTTTTGCTCATCAATAGAGTAAAATTGCACAACATGGGGGATTGGTGAAATTTTGCTCAACATCATGTTATTTTTGCTCAACAATAGGTTATTTTTTGCACAACAATCGAGACTTGTGAAATTGTTCTCAGCATGATTTTATTTTCTCTCAATATAATTTCATACTTTCGCAATAAATTATTGCACAACATCATCTTATTTTTGCTCAACAATAGGTTATTTTTGCACAACAATCGAGACTTGTGAATTTGTTCTCAACATGATCTTATTTTCTCTCAATATACTTTCATACTTTCTCAATAAATTATTGCACAACATGCTCTTATTTTTGCTCATCAATACTTTTTTTGCACAACATTCGAGATTTGTGAAATTGTGTCTCAGCATGATCTTACTTTTTGTAAATATAATTTTATACTTTTTTAATAGATTATTGCACAACATGATCTTATTTTTGCTCATCAATAGACAATAATTGCACAACATGGGGGATTGGTGAAATTTTGCTCAACATCATCTTATTTTTGCTCAACTATAGGTTATTTTTTGCACAACAATCGAGACTTGTGAATTTGTTCTCAACATGATCTTATTTTCTCTCAATATAATTTTATACTTTCTCAATAAATTATTGCACAACATGCTCTTATTTTTGCTCATCAATACTTTATTTTTGCACAACTAGTGGTGAAAATTAGTGCTGACACTGATATTAGTTACAATTAGTGCTGACACTGATATTAGTTACAATTAGTGGTGAAAATTTGCTCAACATGTTGAGAAATACCATGTTGAGAATGCCATGTTGAGAAGCAATACCCACAAACACTCAACGTACACTTATACTATGTGAATTGTACATCTTTTAGCCTTTCTCTTTCCTAATTACTAGTAAAGTTCTTCCGATTGTCCCCCTCTTCACACTTTTTTCTTAGGGTTTCTGTGAATTAGTTGTAGCCTGTAAATGATGACAAATATACAAGTTTGTCACTGAATTAAATTCAAAATCTTATAGATAGCGTAGGGATTGATGAATTGGGGCTTGTTCCAATATACAACACTTCCTAGTTTGGCCTAATTAGGCCAAGCACAAACAAATACTAAACAACTTGTTTATTGGACTCCAAAAAAGAACACACATATATGGCTAATTACTTGTATAAAGTATGCCTAATTTCTGATCCAAGTGCAATAACCTACTAGTGTATATACACTCCTGCCAATCTCAAAGGCTATACATTCCTTCAAGTGTTACATTTATCAGCTCCTGAAATTCGGCTTTTTGATCACAAACTTGTCGTCGTGAAGCACCCTAGGCGTTGGCAGCAGCCATGGAGTTCTCACATCACAGCAGAACTGTCTTGTCAAGATCCTCGTCTTCTTCGGTTTCCCAGAGGAAGTTAGCTTGAGCTGCAAGTTGTTTGAGCTGCAAGTACGTTGTGATCACGGATCACAACGTACTCTAACCTCATAAGGCCATCCAAGGTAAGTTCTAACCTGCAATTAACTTGTGAGAGTCCATTTCAATGAGTTTGAGTTGAGACGGGGAATGATGATCGCTAACACTGGCACAGATGGTCTGTATTTCGCAATCAATCTGTGAAAACAAGTTTCGGTTTAGAGATTTTGCCACACAATTTGATCATATATACTCTAGTAAGCAACTTATACTGTAGTAACTAACCTTGCAGCTCCTCCAGACGACGTGAACACGACAATGGCTGCAGCTTTCACGTTTACAGCAGTGCGTACCTTCGTTAGACCATTGAGTTTTAGTCAGTTTTCTATGTATATTGATACACTAAATGTAACAAGAGTTAAATCTTCTATACCATGGATGAAGCAACAGACTCTGGATGATTCACAGGCTCTTCAACATGTTTGGTGATCCTTTTGAAATTCGCCGCCTGGTTGTAAACAATCTAGGCATGTAAGGAGAGGAAAAGGCATTCCTTAGAGCATAACAAACTCTTGCAAATGGTGATTGTGGATTCGGAAAGTTATATTTGCTCACTTCGTAGCAAATCCTTTTAACGATTTGAAATGCTTCAACTGGGTAAATCCCTTGGAAGGTTTCAACACCTAGCAGTATGCCATCAGCTCCTGAAAGACAGAGAGTCAGCGAATTGCGCCTAATAGTGGTTAAAAGTCCTATTGAGTGAGGTTACATACCATCAAGAACAGCGTTGGCGACATTAGTGGCTTCTGCACGAGTTGGTCGTAGATTAGTAGTCATACTGTCGACGACTCTAGTGATGATCACATTCTTTCCAGCTAGGTTGCACCTATGTGCAACAGACTTCTTAAACAGAAACATCTTCTCTGGAGGCAGGTCAATCCCGAGGTTCCCTCGAGATAGGATTACTCCATCCGCCTCCTTTAGGATCTCATCAAAATGCCTTAAACCTTTGATTCATCACAGAGCTAGTTCTTCATCGCTCGACCTCGAATAAAGATTCAAAGTGGCTTTTTAACCCATTTTTCCAATTGATTCATCACAGAGCTAGTTCTCAAGTAATATTTTGTCTCTCAAGGAATAAAATATAGGTCAACAAAGAATACATAGAGATGGGTGAGATGTGCTTACTAGATGCTTCCAACCTTTGAGCAGCCTCCTGAAAGATGAAAAAACACAGAATTCAGAAGCAAATTAAGCAATGACACAAAGGTAGAAATTAGTTTTGAGAAAAATGGACGACCTTCTTTTGGATGGTTTCTTTTTTCCATGTCTCAACGCCCTTTAAGAAAGCCCGAGTTGATGTCCCTGTACGGGCATATAATCGGCTTAGTACGTAAGACTAACCCCAAATACAAAATGTGTGTATGAGAGAACAGAAGATTGAGCAAGTAGAATGTACCGAGGAAAAGGATAATCAGTAGGACCGTGACCATCCAGTCTGCAAAGATGACATTGAAGCCAACACCAATGCTGATTCCAAGGACCAGCATTGGCTGGAACAGAACAGCAAGGTCATAGTCGATAATAGGCATATCAAGCGTAGGATGCCTTTGCCTAAGGTTATAGATAGCTGCTGAAGCAGAAGCACCCATGATCATACCTGAATCATCATATCACATCCCAACACGATTATCACAACCATATACATACAACATGCGATTTCATATGAAAATGCAGTACCCAGCCAGTTGGGATCATAGTTGATAATAGGCATGGCATTTAAAAATCATAGTGATAGTGAGAAAGAGCAATAACTAAAAGATCCTCTGCTGTCAACAGGGAAGATTTTGTGGCACAAGCACCATCCCATTAGCATGAATTGCTAATTCATTGATCTCAAACAAAAAGAAATCAGTTATAAGTAAAACTTCACATTCTAGTAACCTCCTCACAAGTCAGAACCTATGGCCACTGCTTATCAACTGTTCAATCTTATATACAACTAACCTATAGGAGCATTGATGCTCGGGCGCACAAAATTGCATTGCTGACAGAAGGAAATTCATTTGCATAGGAAAGATTCAAAGCCATTAACTTCTCTGGTGATATCATCTACACCATCATTTCCAACTATAGACCATCCTATCCATCATCAGTATAGCCATTCAAATCAAACGAACATTGCTTGAAGAATCACTCAGTAGAAGGAAACCTACAAAGAGATCTGTGAATGAGGGAAATAAAAATAATAGTAGTATGGAACCAATTTGAATGAGCAAGAGCACAAGGCCAATAAGCATCATCAAAAACTATGCTGCAAAGAGAAGTCTTAAGTAAAAAAGCTTAATCAAAAACACCAAATCAGTGGTCACTTAGATACCTAAATGTTTTCTAAACTTGAAAGCCTGAAGCTACATCTTATTAATATTTTCATTTGTGAGGAATCTACTTCAACAGAGAGATATGAGTATGAGAATCCCATTTTCGATTCCATTAATTTCCAAGATCAATCTAATCTAAAAGTCAAAGCTACCATGGAGAGCTATTTGCAAACTTTAAAACAAAACAAAACAGATATTGAGCTCATTGTTATAAATAAGATAAAAAATCATGTCCGCACACTAAGGAAGCATCAGCAAACCTAGGAAAAAAACCATGTCAGCACACTAGGCATGCATCAACTGATTCATTAGATCAGAAAATAAAGATCATGTTCTTCAGAATGCTGACAGGCTAAAACAGAACTATGAGTAAAACATTGGTAGATGTCAGCAAGAACCAGAACATAGGAGCATGTGAGGATCCGAATGCATAGCAAAAACCTAAAAATGTTGAACACAGACACAAATCCAACTCTCTCCTCTTTCAAACAAATATCGGATATTAAAAATCAAACCTGTACGGATAACTCAAATCACACAAATGCACTTGCATTCTGTTTCAACAGCAGCTGGTGGGCACCTTTTGATTTGAGCCAAATCCCTGCAAATTATGACAGTAAATTAATCCATGTGCATAACAGTACACCTGCCATTGCATTCATCTGGATTCTTCAAGCTCAGTCTTCATGCTCCTCTTCACCTTCTGAATATGTAAACTGGAATAATTATTTTTTATGCACCTTATTTGAATAATTCTTTTTTTTTATAGAACTTAAAGTGTAGAAGCTGATAAATCAAATGTGTGAAGCAAAAAATACAAGGAAACCCAAATTTACAAGTCAAGTACAAGGGCAGATAAGCATACGAAGAGCCCAAAGAATATTGCCAATCTTGAATCAAGTTGCTCACCTTGTACTCCGAAGGACCCAAAATGGGTAGTAAATGATACATAGTAGCAGCCAAGAACCAGCAAAGAGGATGAATGCAATGCTAGCAAGTGCGTTAGCCTCACTATATATGGACATCTTCCTGGTTTCATGAAACACATCGTTGCCATCAAATAGGTAGAAATTGATCTTCGATCGATCGATTGATAAAATCCAACAGCATACATATCAAAAAGGCAGAAAAGTAGAGCAAAGATTTCGATCGATTGATAAGGAAACTGCAATGTCTGTAACATGTATGCTCAATTTCAAAGCCTTCACAGTGCAATTTGACAAAGAAACATAAACACAAACACCTTGAGACTTCAAAATCGACCCCGACACTTCAAAAATCGAAGAAAATTTGCGCCTTCGGCGCAAATTTTCTATGCTTCCATTGCACTGATTACCAGATTCGATTGTATACTTCAGAATCTACTCAGAAACGTCAATAACCACAACAGGAGCGGAGAAAAGGATTTGAGCAACAACTGATAATAAGCTCAAGCAAAAACCACAAATTCAAAGCCCTAAGACGACAATAATTTACCCTAACAGCCACTCCGATGGAAGAAAATGAAGATTGCAGTCGTGAGAGAGGCTTGGAGAGGAAAAACCTAAAGAGGAGCCTTCGACGAGAGAGTTTTCGAGCTGCTTCTCGCTATAATTACCGGAATGCTATACTTACTTGATTCGATTGGAGGAACGTCAAAATCGGTGGTTTTGATGGATCAGAGAGATCGGTGGTATCGGCGAGCAGTAGAGAGAGCGTAGGAGGAGAGAGCATCGCGTAAGAGAGAGAGCGTCGGGGAGGGAGAAACCTTCGTCTTCAATGGCGGTCGAACAGAACTGAGCAGTGCGAGAGAGAACGTGCGGAGAGGGAGAGGGCGGAGGAGAGAGAAAGGCGCGTGAAACAAAGGGAAGGGGGTTTATATTGCGGCCATTTTACAAAAATGTCCCAAAACGTGACTATTTCGCAAAATAAGCCCATTTTCGTGGCTATTTCGCAAAATCCCCCATTAATGAATATGGTCTATAAACCTCATTCTCTCAACATTATTTCGGGTATAAATTAAATAAAGAGTTAAACTATTGACAGGATGTTGAAAGGGTGATTTTGGTAGATGACCCTTTTGAAATGTTTGATTGGGTACTTAGACCCCAAACTATTTTAATTAGTTTTTGGTAGACCCCCTCCAAATAGAGTGGAATGATCAATGGTCAACCGTTTGACCGGTAAACGTTGACCAACCCATTTGATTTGTTTTTTTTTTGTGATGATATATTTTACCGTTTTGATGCCAAAATTTTATTATATTTTATTTTCACTTTGATGCCATTTTTCTAATGAAATGATTGGATGACACTTTTTTAATGCCACTTTTTTAAACCTTGATGACATTTTTTGTTTACTGTGATGCCACTTTTTTATGTCAATTTTTTTGATGATATTTTTTTTACCGTGATGCCAAATTTTTTTAAAGTAGTGTTTTGATGACATTGTTTCTTTAATGTGATGCCACTTTTTTTAAGTAACTTGAAAGTAATGATTCGATGTCACTTTTTTAATCAAATCGTTTGATGTCACTTTTGTAATGCAGTAAATTGTATATCGATATATTTTCATTCATTCTACTTTTATTCACTGATGAGTGATGACATTCTTTGTTGATGATATTTTTATACAATTGATGACATATGAGTTTAATACGTAATTACACTTCATTGATGACATCTTTTTATTGATGACTTTTATTCATTGATGACACATTTGTAAGTACAATTAATTGATCTCAATCATTTGTGATGATATTTTTATATAATTGGTGACATTGAAGTATGAAATGTGGAATCAAAACAATGTCACCAAACAAAGGCAATACAATCTCTTACAATCAAAAGCTCAGGAGTTGATGATGACAAGAAATTGTTTCTATTTTATTGGTCACTAAAATTTTCATCGCAAAAAGACAGATTTTGTCGCGAAAATATGTGAAAGATACAAAAATAGCCTATGCGAGATTTGAACCCGCATCTATGTGCTTGAGCACAATGCTCTACCAATTTGAGCTAATAGAGTTTAATTTGATGCCACATTTTTAATTTGAACCCGCATCTATGTGTTTCTATTTTAAGCAAATCATTTGATGCCACATTTTTAATTAATCAATTGTATATCGATATATTTTCATTGATTCTATTTTTATTCACCGATGACTAATGTGTGATTACACTTCATTGATGCAATCATTTGTGGTGACATTTTTATTACATTTGATGACACAAGGACATAACATGTGATTAAACTTCATTGATGACATCTTTTGGTAGTGGTATTTTAATGCTCACATAAAACCAATAATTTATTTGTGATTAAACTGTGAAATTTGATTAAACTATAAAATAATTAGTGGACAAGTGGTATTTTGATGCTCACATAAAACCAATAATTTGTTTGTTTGAAAATCTAACAGATCAAGCTTAAATGCTACCCTTTTGGCAGTAGCAAGCACAGCAACTCGACGTGTGGTAATGCATGCATCCACGTGTCCCCTACTAGACTAGGTACTTTGACTTCTAGACCTCCCACTCCAACTTGCTAAGTGAATGCATTTTGTTCAAGCTCCTGTGAACACATTGCTTCAGAAAAAGGAAGGTGGACCAAATGACACAGTTTGGCACCCAACGAAGTCGTTTGATCGCCTCGTTTTAAAACCCATTTAAAACTCCCACAAATAGAAAACGACGTCGTCAAAGTGATTCATCGTCTTCAATCGAAGCTTTCAGAGATCCAATGATCTCAACACTGTTCTTCCGCCACCTTGTCATCAGCAGTTTTTGGATGCAAAACAACTCTATTTATCATATATATAATGAAACACAGTGTAGCACTTCTCTGATCGATGCTGCCACTCGCGGTCTGGGAGCCTTTTAGCATTAAATCAAACATCACTTACTGCACAACAACTCCAATTAAGCAGATCTACGCAAGCGATGAAAGCAAAACCCTAGATTTCTGAAAGATGAAATTAATCAGAATCGAAGCCACATCGGTGACGAATTACATCAAAACACAAGATTTCTGAACGAGCCTCTTTAAATCGCATATGGAACAATTTCAATTAGTCACAGCACAATGGAAGGAAAAGGAAATCGAGTTAAATAAAGACAAATCCAGGAAATTGAACGCAAAGGCAAAGGCCATCGCGATAGTAGATGCTTCGAGAGTTGGTGAATGAGGGAAGAAATCGAAGGAAGAGAAACACACCGGACGGTGGTGAGCGAGGAAGCGACGGCGGCGATGGACCGGGGCTGGGGACATACCGGAGACTTCATCTTCCACTTACCTCACCCGCCATAATAAATATTAGAAATTTGCACACAAAGCCTTTGCTTCCATCTCGATTTTAACCCTAGTTTGATCAGACCGTCTCCCTTACCAGCGAGATTTGTATTCCTTAAATCAAATTCTATTCCTTAAATCAAATTCTAATGAACATATCACCAGAGACATCATCATGTTCCTCTGATTCGATGAGAGTCAAAATCTAATGAACATATGACGAGAGTCATCAAAGAGAGGAAGATTCAAGCTAGGTGCATGTTAATTAATTAGATTCAATGAGTTTTTGACAATCCTGTTGGGATTTACGAAATCAAGAAATCGAATTAATCTTTAACAACATTAATTATTAATCTAATTATTGTACAAATTACAGATGATGAATTAATCTAATTTATAGAATTATCACAATTAAAAATAATCTGCCATCACCGGAGGCTTATCTACCCAGAACAAAGAATCTGACGCAAAAGTGCAACATCTGCTTTGTTGGTTGCAATTTCGACTTCGGATGTGGCCCTTAATATTCATTCCTATACGTTTTAGGTTTTATAATTTTATCATATGTGGCGCACTACATTAATTCCCTCTGCATATTTTGGGGCAAGAATTAAGGTTAGAGTGCCAGTGTAATACCCGTGCCTTGAAGGCATGATATGTTATGAAATCATGAATATAACAATTATTAAAGTTGGTGACGTAACAACAATTAAAAAAAAAACTTCATAGTTATATAAAGTAACAAAACACAACAATATTATCAAATGATTAATAATCGATTATGATGACAAATATATGTTTGTATGAAAGATAAAAGTGTAATACCACATAACTGGCAGGCGAAAATGAAACATATATATAATTATACAGTATATTTTTTGAAATGATAGATGAAGATATACCTCCATGCACGTCATTTATTGAAGCAATATAACAAAATTAACCTAAAAAATAAATCACAAAAAGGAATCATAATTAGAGCATTATAGTTATGAGAGAACTTATAAATTAAAAATGAATGGAAGAAGTTCCATATTACATACCTTAGATAACACACCAATAAGAGCAGATGCTAACTTTTTCATCAATTGCACAACTTCTCTTTCGAATAAAGTGAATGTAGTTGATCAAGATCCATCTATGACAATGACTTGCAGCAAATACCTGCATATGGTATTTTGTACAATAATTCAGGCACGGGTAAAAAAAATAAGGGTATTGAAGATGTCCGACGTTCGTACGGTCCGCCCTCGATCGATTATCGGCTCTTCATGGTTCGGTGCAAATCCCGCTCCGAGAAAGACCAAAAAGCTTGATCGGGACCAGCCTAAGCCGATCCCAACACTTCCGAACCGATCCTTCTTATGTTGTACTTAGGCCTTTATTTACAAGGAAGTTCTCCTCCTTGCTTTCCTATTTGTTGTCGATGTGGGACGGTTCTCCTACTTGCATTGCTTATTTCCTTATAGTCGATGTGGGACGATTCTCCTACTTGCTTATTTCCCTATAGTCGATGTGGGACGATATATATATATATATATATATATATATATATATATATATATAGGGAAGCTTTAAAATGTAAAAACTCCTTAACGTGTAAAATTTGGGTTCAGGGGGCGCGCGCCGGAATTTCATTAAAAAAACCGGGTTGAACCGGGAAAAATAAAAAAAAAACAGAAGAAAACCGGTCCTTCCAAAAAGCGAGATCGCGTTCGCATGGAAACAGATTCGATTGACGAAAAGCTTCACCTTCTCGCCGGGGATTACAATCAAACAATTTGAATTGCAGAAACCTGTAATCAGCAAAAGGATTCATCGAAGATCAGACGAATATCCTGATAGAAGCAACAACAACAGAGTCGGAGGAAGAAATTTTCAGAAAAAAGGTGCACAATATGTCCGTTCTTATTAGATTCAAATTCGCATTCGTTACTGTATTAATTTGTCCAAAGTTCATATAATTTGTCCGAATTTCGGATCCGTTCTGAAAAAGATGCAGAATATCAGTGTAATTTGTGTAAACAAATCCCAAATTTTTAGTAAAAATAAAATTATAGGCTAAAACGAACCTAGGGTTTGAAGTTTGCAAAACAAGAAATGGTCGTCAATTAACATAAATTTGCACTTAGAAAATGCAAAAATTGAATAGAAAACACTGTTAATATGCAATCCAATCCTCATTTGCATGAAATTTATATTAATAAAACCTCAAAGAACTGATATATGAGAGTTTGCTGTCTGATCTTAATATTCAGTATAAAATGTTGGTTTAGCACTTATGTAGTTATAAATTGCACTGTTGATGGATTGATGGCACTGGTTACAAAAATTCAATTTATCTAATAAAGTTTTCAATGTTGGTTTAACAGAAAATATGGAGTCTGTACCAAAGTCACATAATGAAAACATAGAATCCTCAGCTGCTTCGACTACTGCTATCATTTGTGCAACACCAATCAGCATTGATGCAGGGCCTGAAGTGAATATCAATAATCTGATAGTGCAACATCAGCTCCCATACCGGGTGTTTGTGACACCAAACAACACCAGATATTGGATACCGATTTGCAGTGAAGAGTTAGAGCCAAGGGAAGGGAAAGTATTCCAGACATTGAATGAAGCTGTGAAAGCATATAAAGATTATGCATATAAAGCTGGATTTGATGTAAGGCATGGGACTACAGTTAATGCTAACGGGGTACAGCAACTGAAGTACTTATACTGCAACAGAGAAGGATACTCAAAAGGTAAACAGACAAAGAAGGTAAGAAAAAGATTATCTATACGAGTTGGTTGTACTGCTAAGATCATATATAAATATATACCTGAACAAGGATATGTGGTGACAAAATTTGAGGAGAAGCACACACATCCTTTCGTTGATGAGATCTGCAGGGTATACATGAAGAGTAATAGGAGGATGCAAAGTTACCATCAAAAATTTGTGCTGGACTGTGCAAAACAAAGAGTTGGACCAGCAAAGGCATACAGATTATATAAAGAAATGGTGGGAGGATATAGCAATGTGGGTCCATCAGTGATTGATTTCACAAATCACAGAAGAGATCTCTTAGCTTATTTCAAAGGATCTGATGCACAAGTTGTTATTGACAGATTCTTCCATAAGCAAGAAATATGCAGTACATTCTATTTTTCTTTTGATGTCGATGAAGATAATCAGTTGAACAGATTGTTCTGGTGTGATGCAGTAAGCAGAAAAAACTTCTCATTATTTGGAGATGTTATTTCATTTGATTCAACGTACAACACAAACAGGTATTACACATTATTCATATTAAATATTTAGATACATCATATCTGTAAGCACTGTCATAGATTTTAGTTATAAAACAGACAAAAGACAAATTGCCTGATTTATTCACAAATATAGTAACAAGACTGCACAGATAGAATGTATAGATGCACAAAATCATGTATATCATGCACTGCAAGATCGAATAAGAGCACAACTACACAGCCTAGTGATCTTTTTTTTAAATACATCTGTAATACCAACTTTATACATGTTTCTTTTGAAATTATTCTAATTTTCACAAGTGTCTTATATTAAAGGTACAAAATGGTGTTCAGTCCCTTCACAGCATATGACCACCATAAATTATTGGTGCTGCTAGCATCAGGGCTTTTGAGGAATGAAAATGTAGAGTCATATGTGTGGTTGTTTGAGCACTTCAAAAAGGCAATGGGTGGGTGTCCTAGGATTTTCACAACGGACCAGGATCCTTCAATGAAGATTGCTGTTCAAACTATTTTTCCAGAGAGTAGACACAGATTATGCATGTGGCATATCATGGACAAGCTATCTCAGAAAATAGACAACTCCATGAATGGATACTTCAAATTCAGTGACAAGTTGAGGAGTATTGTATGGAACAGGGAGAGTACGCCAGAAGAATTTGAAAAGGACTGGAATGACTTAATGGAAGAGTATGGAATGACAAGTCACTCATGGTTGAGTGAACTGTTTAGAATGAGAGACAAGTGGATCCCTGCATATTTTCAGAATGTGAAGCTTAGTGGATTGATTAAAACAACATCCATTTCAGAGAGCATGAACAGCTTCTTCCGTAAGTTCTCCAACTGCACTGCGAATTTAATTGAGTTTATGTTGTATTATGAAAGCGTAATTGAAAATCAAAGGCATATTCAAGGGAAGAAGAACTATGACTCTGAAATACTGGAACCAATTCTGATTTCGCCCCTTCCTCTAGAAAAGCATGCATCCAGATTATACACAATAAAAATGTGGGGGAAATTTCAGGAGGAATTGAAGGGAGCATTGTACAACTGCAGAGTGACAAATGTGACAGAGATTGATGAATTGGAGATATATACTCTAAAGGAAAACAGCAAGATATACACTGTTGAGCACAAAATTGAAGATCATGATTGCTACTGCTCTTGTAACTTGTTCAACAGGTTAGGATATCCATGCCGACATATATTAACTGTTTTGAAGGATATACAAGTTCAGGAGTTGCCAGAAACACTACTGCTTACTCGTTGGACCAAAGCAGCAAATTTGAGTAATGTGTTCACTTTGGATGATGTTGTGGTCAGACAGTCAAGTGCAAAACAAGAACAAAAACTCCTGTTGACAAATATGTTAGCTGAATTTCATGCTTGTGTGGATTTAGTTAAGGACAATAGTGATCAGATTAAGCACTTAACATCTGCATTAACAAATGCAAAAAGGGAGCTCCAACAAAGTGCACAAACATCAACATCTTCAACAGCTTCAAAGTCTGGTATGTATGATAGGGTTGATGAAGAAACCGAAGATTACTGATTGCTTATTTAAACCCTTTTATACAAAAAATAAAATAAAATAGTCCAGAATTATATATTCAAAGTATACTAATTTTAATAAGTTTGTTAACTTGAAGCTATGTTTGAAGAGTTTGCTGGAGTAAGCCTCCCGAAGAATGTGGTAATAAGAGACCCAAAACAAGCAAAGACAAAAGGCAGTGGGAAGAGGCTCAAAGGCGGGAAGGAAACAGCAATTCAAACACAGAAAAAGGGGAAGAGAATATGTTCAATCTGCCTTGAATATGCACCTCACAACAGCAGGACATGTCCATTAAGGGAAACATAATAGGAATCATAAGCACAATTTGTAATGGAAATTTATTAATGCACTTTAGTATTAGAAAAATGGTATACTTTGAGTTTTCTTATTCACAGATGTTATGGACCAACTTTTATATTATGTTCATTACTATCTCGGTTTTGTGTTAAGATAATATTTAATTGTGCAGTACAAGCTATTTTTATATTTTCCTTATTACTATAAACAATAATTATTTTAAAGGAAATAGGAAAAAATCCCAAGTTGCAAATGGATACATACAGGGTAGAACCTACTATTAATTATGACTTGCTTTGTAAGATTGTGAAAAATCACCAAATAAGGTGAGATTCAGGTAATGATGGAAGATGCATTTACATAGCCTCAACTACAAACATCTAATCACCAAATAAGACCTTCTTAATTAATGTGCAATCAGAAAACATCACCAAAAGAAGAAAACCAACAGTATGAAATGGGATGTTTAAAAACAACCGTATAATAAACACAGTTACTATAGGAATAATTAGTTTATAAAATTTATATATAAAAAAAATATATATATAACAAGAACAACTTAAATAAATATCTTTTAATTTAAAAAACGTAAAGATTCAAGGAGAACTATAAATTAAAATAATGAAGTCTACAAATAAAATGCTGTATGAAAATAATTAATGCAGATATGGGAAGTTGGGAAGTATTAAACATTTAAAATGGGTAATCATTACAGTTATAGGGAGTTGAGGCGGGTAAATGTCTTTGGAAAACCGCCAATTGGATAAGGCCAATCAAATGAAGGGAGTTGAAGAGCCAAAACCGCCTATATAAAGACAGATCCTCCATCATAGACATCACACAAACCGCCTGAAATCTCTTACACATCAAAAAACAGAGAAACAAAAAATTCAAAAAGACAAGATGGAAGGATTCAACCCGTTCGTGTTTGCCGAAGAGTTCTACAAGATCAACAACGAGATAGACAAGTACTTGTACCCAGGGTACCACATGAATCTCTTGGAGGAGGCTGCAGAGACAAACACTGAGGAAACAAGGAAGAACCTCCTAGAGGCCGCCGAGAAGCATCAGATCTTCCTGTCTTCCCTCAACCAGGAGAGGAATGCAAATGCCTACAAGATATTGGAGGCAACTGAAAATGGAGAGGAAGAAACCCTGGAGAAGGTAAGATATCAATACTTTAAATAATTTGATTTAAAATAAGATTGCATGATAATTTTACTTTTAAGTATAAATATTTCTGTAGTTCCAAAAGAAACAAGTGCAAGTGGAGGAAGAACTGGCCCAGTACAGGGAGTACGTGACTGACTGCATCAGGGAGGTCTTTGAGGAAGAAGACAAGAGGAGGAGGAAGATTGCAATCTTCCTTGGAAGATAAGCAGTCGAGTGCAGAAAGAAGAAGAAGAGGAAGAATACAGACTCTACTTTTGAATTATTAATTATATATTTTATATGAAATGTCTGTATTTCTTCTTAATTTGAAGTGTTTAGGTTTTAAACAATGGTATTTGGGGTTTAAAAAACAATTATTCAGCTGTAATTTATGAACAACTATTTCCCTATTTTATAAAATATGTATTGCAGTATATTTGCCTATGTGATTGATTGGAACAGGTAGTTATCTGAAGATGAAGGAAAGAGGAGGAGGACAACAGCAGACGTTCTTAGAAGATAGGCGATCAAGAGCAAGGAGGGAGAATATTCAGAAGAGATCATATTTTACTTGTAGATTTCAGTCTATTAGACATGTAACTATTTTCAAATAAATGTAATCTCAGTTAATATTATAAATATAAACTATGATTTGTTAAAAACAATATATTGATTTCTATGCACAATAAGTTGTTAGGATTGCACAGAACAATATTACAAATGCACAATACAGGTTTACAAGTGCACAATAACAGAATAATAAATGGACTTAAATTTGATATTTAAACTATATGAAAACAACACAAAGAACAATGGATTCACATAACGAACAAAAAATATAAATAATAATAGATTTAAAAGCAAGTAAATAAGGAAATAACATTATATTTAAAATATGCACATTAACGTCTTATAGTTGCACGAAACGATATTGTGGTTGCACATTATCTAGAATGCATTTTACCACATCACATAATAGATTTGTAAATTGCACAAAAAGAGAATACAAGTGCACTACAGGACAAGTGAAATAAAATTATATTAAAGTGTGAATTCGTAATTCAATGAAATACAAACAAAGTAAAATAAAAATACTACAACTAAAAAAAAATAGAGTTAATGAAAATTAGGTAAATAAAAACACAATGTTACATAAATATAAAAACAGTTGTTAACTTTGCACAATAAGGTTGTGTAATTGCACAAAACAACCATATGAGTGCACATATTATAGTGGGGACCTTTATAACTGCACATAATACAAATATAATTGCACAAAAAAGAGATGCTTTTGCACTATTGCAGACAAAAAAGTAATTTAGGCTAAAATGTCATTTGTATACTAATATAAAACCCACACAAAGAAAAATATATTCACAAAAATAAAAAATAAAAATTAAATTAAAATAAAATAAAAAATAAGAACCAGACCAATATAAGAAACCAAACAGAGAATGAGATGTCACCATAAAAGAATGAATAAAGAGGCACCCCGGGGATAAAAAAATAGAGCATCCTATTGCATATGCACAATAGGGTATTAAGGGTGCACATAATTATATTATAAATGCACATATTAATATTAGGCCAGCACATGACTATATAATAATGTCACAACATAAAGAAATATGTGCACGATTAAAATTAAATATAAAACGCATAAAGATTCAAAATCGAACATGAAAAAAACACAACAATATTTAGAATGCCAACATCACCAAGCGTACAACACATAGACTAAAATAGACAAAGATAACCCAAAAAAGGAATCATAAAGGGTTATACATTACAACACATGTAGGACACAAAATTTGTATACCCTGAAAAGTACCAAATGCCCAGCAAAATACTAATGTTTGGTATATACTCTTTCCTACCCAATCAATCCAACCGCAATTTTAGAGCTTGAACACCTTTTAAGGTCAAGGATGCATGTGCCTTAGCTTGAGCTAAAATTTCAGATCGAAGTTCATTGACATCAGAACAAATTATGTCGGTCATGTACTTCACACGCAGCTTGGAGATGTTCTTGTCAGCCCCATGTTCAAAACCACACTTGAATCCCTTCTCCAATCCAGCGAATGCCTCCATATGGCGCATCATGTAAACACCAGAATGGGGACGTTTTTCTTCACCAGCCCAAGGAAGATAAATGTGTGATTGCTGAAGCATAGAAACTAATTCTGCCTTCTTTGATAATCCATTAGACTTCAAATATTTAATCAAGAAACTATGCTGCAAAAAAAAAAAGCATAAAAATACTGTAAATGATAAACTGAAAAATAGAAGAACAAAAAACCGCAAAGACTAAAAAAGTGACATATAAGTATGAAAACTAACCACATGGCCAACTGTATATTGGAAGATACAAGTAGAAGCACGAGTATCACTTAACACATCCAAGAATTGAAGTTCGTGCATTTTCAGATTAAAGACAACCATGCAATAGATTGAGTCGTAATACAGACCAAACACAAACTAACACAAACATAAAGAAAACAAGTCAACAGAAAACAAATAAAGTAAGAAAGAGAGTAGGGGAGATAAAACAAAAAAAAGTATTAAAAGGAACAAATACCATATCAACATCTTTCAACCGAATGTGAGGAGCAGCAGCCAGTTCAGAATCAACATGGATACCAAGTTTTGTGTAATGTTCAGCAAAGTCATCCGAAGGGGGGTTTGGGGCAAATTTCTGGAAAAAAAAAATACAAAATAAAGAACAAGGAAATCAATAAATGTAGAATGGGAAAAAAATTAAGGACAAAAAAATACAACTTACAGACGAATCAAGAGATATAAAAAGCCTTGATGGAGATACAACACTTCTGTATTGTTCTTTATAATTAAGAACAGAAGCCCATGCCCTCACAACAGAGAAAGCGACTTCAAAATCTTCTTCAAGGGATTTAAAATCAGCTCTAATAACTTCAACAGACGAATTCTTAAAGAGAACTTCATTGCAATAGGCAAAGAACAAATTATAAAAAATAAATATAACTCAAATAAAATTAAATATAATAAAATAACTAAAGTAAAAAAAGAAAAAAAAAAGAAAAAGGGGAAAAAGGCTTACACATCAGAAGCTGATTTCTTAGACAAATACGCACAAATGCAACGCTCAATGTCAGACACACGCTCATTCACATCAACAAGCCTGGAATAGTAAGGACTCTTCAAGGAATCAGCAGGTTTTGAAACCCTCTTACCTCCAACATCTTTCTCATTCTGATCAGCAGGACAACCCCTGGTAGACCTACGTAAAGGCATGACAACAGGAGATTTTTGCTTCTTTTTATACACTTTAGGGGTTGCACACTGAATGTCACTTGATGTTGATATGCCTAAAGAAGAAGCAGCATCTCCACCAGAATATTCTTTGGCAATATTGACAACAGAGGAAGGAACACCAGGGACACCCACGACAACAGACGGTGCATCTCTAATATCTTTTTGTGCATCAGCATCGGGCTTGGGTGCAGAGACAAAACCCTTTTGTGCAGACTTATCAGACTTGTTAAAATCTTTGGCAATTGCTTCTTCAGAAGATTTTTTTTGAGATTGGAAAGCAGGATCAGAACCAAATATATCAAACGATGGCTTAGCGGGAAGATTCATAGGCATAGTCCCCTTACCCTTAAAGACTGCAGAATCACCCTTCTTTCCAGCATCACATTCACTCTCAAAACAACCACCACCAAGCCCACCCCCAGATACATTACCAACTGAACAAAAAGGTTGATCAGTATGACCAGACGATTGCATCTTACATTTATTAATGTAAGCTAACTCAATTTGTGTAAGAGCATCCAAAAACACAGGATCTGACCATATAGGATCTTGGGATGAAATCCACTCAGAAGCAGGGGGGGTTGCCAATATTAGAATGGTCTACGAGAGGAGAAGCAGCCTTATCACCCTCAAACTCCAAACCCATCAACTTCTTTGCAGCATTACTGAGGGTTTTTACCATTTCATTCTCTCTAAATTCAGGAGGAATTTTATCAGCCAAATCAACAAACTCAGATATGGAAGTAGCGAGAGCAGCAGTTTTTTGAGCAAAGGATTGAATAAAATTCTACAAGGGGAAGAAAACACACAAACACACACACAACCAAAGATAAACAAAATCAAACAAAACACCATCAATATTATAAAAAAATATACCTATAAATAAAGAATAGCAGGAACCTCAATAGGAGATGATTTTTTTTCCAGAAACTTTTGGATTGTCAGTAGGAGCATCTGAAGGGGCAGCACATGGGGATTTGGGGTTATATACAGGAACAGATTGACGTTCCTCAATTCTACCACGTCCAAAGCCTCCACTGGAAAGATCATCGTCTTCGCGTTGACGAAGCATAGGTGATGTCAACCCCATAAAAACAGGGAAAGACCGAGTTACTCTCCTCGACGAAGTACTTGAGAATAACTTCACCCTATCAATATAAAACAGCTAACAAACACAACCAAACAACAACAAACACATAAGAAGCCAATTATAATAAACAGAGGAGATGATGATGTACTAACAAAACATAAAACTATTGAATGAAAATGAGAAGGTGAAAAAAGGAAAAACAAATACTCACAATGAGGAAGAGAATAGGACCTCTAAACTGACTGGTTTTGTTCTTCTCCCAAATTTTTTTGGAATCCACTAAGCTTTCAAGAACAAAAGCACACCAATTCAAATCTTTGAAGTCCTCAGTCCCAGATAAGACTTTAACCAAATTGTGATTAACATTGCCATTTTGGATACTGTCCACAAGCAATGAATCAAATAACACAGCAAAGTTGATGATAAATTTATCACCAACATCGGCATCAGCAACCATATAATCAATAAGAACAGAAGGATTAATGGAATCACCAGTAGAAAACAAACTCTTCCACTTCGTAAGAACATCTGACTTCTCTTTAGAAGTTTTCCTACATATCAACTTCTTGCCCATAGGCAAGCCTAATGTAATATGGACATCAAGCTCAGTAATATCTAACCTACTTCCATCAGCCAATACCAAGCAACATCGATTGGCATCAAACTGCTCAACCAACCAGTGACAAAGACACAGAGGAAGATACTGAATTTCCAAATCCAGCAAAGAACCAAAACCAATCAGCTTAATACACTCCTTTTGTTTATCATTAAATCTACCCAATGCACAGACAAACGCACGAGGATTTGACCTTGTTTTCAAAGATGGGTATTGATTAGCCCTTCTAACTCGCGGCTTCTTAACAAAAACAGCACCAGCCCCAACATCTTGGGGAACATTTGTGGTTTGGAGGGGCACATCAGAGGCTACTGTTTGAACATTAGTCCCTTCAGATTGCAAATTTTCTACAACAGGTGGTTGGCCTTCATTCTCAACAGAAACATCAGCTGCTACAGGAACATCATCAGTTACATTATGCTGGGGATTAGTAGACAAAAATTCAGTGCTATGGCCTACAGAAGCATCTTTGGATAAACAACCTTCACTTTTATCAACTTCCCTTGATTTACGTATTAGAGGAACATTATCTTGTGATTCAATCTCAGGTGACGCCCCTTCCCCGTCGGATACAGAAAACCCAGGAGAATCACGTGCCAGATCAATAGCTTTAGGAACAGGCCGAGGGGGCCGAGATTTCTTAACACGTTTTGAACGATAAGCAACAACAGCTAGAGCTTCACCACCAACCTTGGACCTAGTTCTTTTCCCTATAAGGAACAACCAAAGAAAAATATAAACACACAACAAAATACTAACGACAACTAAATTGAGCCTAATTAGCAATAAATATAAAAAATCTACAAAGTAGAATAAATGAACACCAAAAACAAACATAAACCGAACAACAAATGAAGTATAAACACAAATACACAATGAATATTAAGAATAGGAAACACTTATGATCATAAGCGAGTATAAAACATAAAGTGTGATAACAAAAAACCCAAAAATCACAGGAATAACAACACGAAACAGCTTGAATAAGAAAAGGAACAAAACAATTACACAAATAACAGCAATGAGGCGAAAAATAGCTGAATATAAGGGCAATACATAAAAACGCACAATTTCGAAGAAAATAGAAACCCTAACAAACAGGACAACTTAAATAGGAGCGAATAACAACGAATCGTTGCGCGTACCTACTGATGAACTTGACATAGTGAAACGACGACTCCAAAGACACAGAAAAACCTCGCCGGAGATCAACGACACAGATGAACGACAAAGCGAACGAGAGAGAGAAAGGATGAACGGAGCTGGAGAGATGATCTAAACGCAACGGAAAGAGAGGAAACGGGTTTTAAAAAAATAAAGCCCAACGCAAAACAGGCCTAGCGTTTGGGATTAACAGTAATCCGAGTCCAGTTATGTTAATTAAGGAGATTTTACACGTTAAGCTCATTTTACACAATAAGGAGTTTTTACATTTGAAGTAAACCCTATATATATATATATATATATATATATATATATATATATATATATATATATATATATATATATATATATATATATATATATATATATATATATATATATATATATATATATAGGGAGTGGTTCCCTTGTGCACACTCCTTAGAGTGTATCTAGTGCACGAATTCTGACCGTAGATCTGAACGGATTGGATAGCCTAGATTACGCCATGTGTAATTGTTTTTTTATTAAAAAAAAAATACCACTCCCATTCACTGGGACCCACATGCAAAAAAAAAAACCCACCCTCATTCACTTAAAAGCGTGTCATCCAACCTCCATCAATTGCCTTTTTTTTTTGGTTTTTTTTTCTTTTAAAATATATAAAATATTTATAAACAAAATGCTTTTTTTTACTGGAGAATAAATGTTTTTTTTAACCCACCTGATTTTAGTTCGTTTGAAAGATTGACAATTCCACCGAATAAATGTTTTTTTTAACCCACCTGATTTTAGTTCGTTTGAAAGATTGACAATTCCACCGAATAATGTTTTGGTTGCTACCGAATAAGGTTCTGTTATCTTTTTTCATTTAGTTCATATAAAAAAAATACCAATTCAATTGAATAATTTATCACATTCTACCGAATAATGTTTATTTTTGTCAATCATTTTCGGATAAAAAAGACCTCAAATCCCTAAATAATACTTACAAATAATACGAATAATGGTTCCTATTTCACCGAATATTGTCTCACATTACACCGAATAATGTCTCACATTTCACTGAATATTGCTTTATTTTATACTGTTTACCAAACCGAAGACTCCATATTCTGGTGAATAATGAATCGGATTTCACCGAATAATTTAACTAACTCGTTATCACTAGTAATCAAAATTTGATACATATTGACGAATAATGAATCAAAATTATGCTTCTCGAAAACCCTAATCCAAACATACAACACCACATCCACCACCCCCCTCCCCCCACCCACCACACCCCCACCCATCATCATCAGCCTACAGTACCACTAACCCCCCTCCCCACCCCATCAAAACAAAAGACGAAGCATTTTTGTGAATTGGTCATTAATTAATTCACAAACCTAACTATTTGCCTATCTTATCATCTAACAATTTGCCCATCGGATCTGAGAACTCACCGCCGTCGGAATTGGGGCCAACGAAATTGGGGCTTGATGGCGACCGGAATTGGGGCCAACGGAATCGTGCCGGCCAACTTGTGAACTCACCGATCTCTCCGAAGTCGATCGTCGATCTCTCCAAAGTCGCACTACTCTCGCCTCCGCCTCGCCGTCGAATTGCCTCCGCCTGGACATCGCCGCCATGATCAAGACAACTCTTTCGACGCCGCTCTCGCCACCGACACCAACCCCTGGACCACGAAGACGATTTCCGAAGTCCTTCGCCGCCGCCGATTAGCACAAGACAGGTCTGGTTACGATCTGCTCACGCTGTCTCTCTCTTCGGCAGGGGTCGCCTCGCCTCAGCCTCCGCCTCGCCGCGTTCACCTTCGCCTCCGCCTCGCCGGGTTTGCCTTTGCCTCCGCCTCGCTCTCTTCGACTCCATGGGTGAACAAGAATGAAGAATCAAATGTCGGCCAAAAAAAAAAATGAAGAAGAAGCAATTAGGGATTTGGGATTTTATTCAAGCAAACAACACGCGCTTACTGAGCGGTTTTCATCAATTGTGTGCGGGGTCCACCTGTTTTTAATTAAAAAAAAATAGCAGCCATCCATCCATACCCATTCTATATATATATATATATATATAGGGTCGCGCTCCGGTGAAAACCAAAATTGCGGTAGAAATCCGTGAGGACCGGCTTTTTAGCTCGGTTCACTTGCTTTATAGCCCGGTTATGAATAGAACCGACCTATAAAGTCACAAATTTTAGTCCGGTTCTAAATAAAATCGAGTTATAAAGTCACTATAAAATTTTAAAACATTAGCTTTTTAGCACGATTTTTCGGTTTGACCGAACTATAAAGTCATGTGTTATTTTAAAATTGGAGTTTTTAGCACGGATTTTATGTTGAACCGAGTTGTAAAGTCACCGTGTGATTGAGGTTTTTAGCACGGGTTTCAAAAAAACCGAGATATAAAGTAGTCCTCACGGGTTTTTACCATAATTTGAGGTTTTCACCGGAGTCAATCCCATATATATATATATATATATATATATATATATATATATAACTTGGTTTCACTTGTTTTGGTTAAGTAGATATATGTCTTGCCTCCCTTTGATTTGTCATGCTTCTATATTTACCCAAATCTCTAACACGTGTCTTTGATTAGCTTAATTATAATGTTGTTTTAAGGGTTTAATTTATATAGCGGGAAACCCCTATTTGATTTATCTTGTTAAGATTGTATAATCTCCTTTGGGTCGGATAACTGTGTTAAATAGTTAGCCTTATTTTCATAGCATCGTCAGGTATAACTTGTAAATAAGGAATTATGTATTATATAATTTAATAAAGAAGAGAATTGTGTACTCTGAATAAAATAGAGATTATTGTCTTGGTCTAACAATGAGAGTACATTTAACTATATGATAAATTGTACCTTGGAACAATGTTGGATATTTCTGTACTGGTTGCACTTATCACCGTAAGGCTGGACTTTTTTCTTACACTTTTTTTTGGTGAACATTTTCTCACACTCTTTGCATGAAGTATAAAACCATCCAAGTGTATTATCAATGTGGTCAATATATGGTAGCCAAAGCAACTAACTTCATAAACTTGAATTAACAATTAAACCTATAAGATACATAACGGTTAGCTTGATAATAAGTTTGTCTTACTTTCTACCACCAAAGAAAGCATATAGATACCTTCTTCAAATATATATCGTAATAAAAAATGTAGAACCACCTTGTAAGGCCTACCGATTTTGTAGGTACGTTGTTAGTGACTTGTGACCTTAATTAATTTGGTGATCCTGATTACTGTTGATCAGTGGCGGAGCCAGGAATCTCGGCCAGGGGGTGTTAAAAAAATTTTGTAAAATATATTTTTTGATGTATACTCATTAAGATGACTTTTTAAAAATATATTGAAAAAACACTAAAATTGTGATTTTATAAAATGACATTTTTTAATGAAATATGACATTTTTAAACACAAATATAGAGAGAGAATTTTTAAACACTAAAATTTAAACATAAATATGACATTTTTTAATGAAATAGTTTATAGAAACAAAAAATATAGAGAGAATTTTTAATGAAATAGTTGATAGAAATAAAAAAATATAGAGAGAAATAAAAAGGAATTAATGATATAGTAAGACAAATAAAAAGTGAAAGAATTGGGAATTGAACCCAAGACCTTTTAATTTTGATTATCATTCCCTCATTCTCTTATCACTTGAGCTAGAGAGCACTTATGTTTCAAATATCCTTTAAAGATCTTATATTATCTTAAAAATACTAAATATATGCAAAAAAAATTAATTTTTTTTTGTATTTTTTTTCCGCCAGGGGGGTGCTCGAGCACCCCCAAGCACCCCCTGGCTCCGCCCCTTCTGTTGATCACTTTGTTCCTCTATTGTTTTTTTTTTTTTTTGATAAGGAAAGGTTTCGGTTGGCAGAGACCTAGTCGATCGCATCCTGACGGATGAGCTCTAAAAGACCTAGATTTTTTGCAAGTGCTTGTCCCCGCAAAGAGCGATTAAGGTGTGCAACCTTATCTTCAACTCTATTACCAATGTGGGGGACATGCGAGAAGGATACTTCTTGAAAATATTGAATGCTTGTTTTGATATTTCCCATAGTCAGTTCAATTTCCTATGGACATTTTCCTTTATTTGCGAGGTGCTTGATAATGATCTGTGTGTCTCCTTCAATCTCGAGTTTTCTAATATGGAGTTCTCTAGCTTTAAGTAGTCCTTCTCTCAGGGTGAGGGCTTCCGCCATAAGAGGGGTGTGGTTGCCTATATGTTTGTATCCCAAAGTTAAAGGTTTCCCCTCCCAATTACGGATAATATATCCCGTAGTACTTTCATCCCTGATTGAAGAGGATCTATCGAAGTTTAGTTTTATGAAACCAATCATCGGTTTTCTCTATTTTATTTTTGATTTGTTGGTTTTTCGACTAGACTTGTCCTTTGCAGGTGACAGGAGGAAACTATCGTTGTTCCTATCAAAGTATAACTCAAACCTACAAACTAGTATAGTAAGCAAGTAAGAGGTCAATCCCACAGAGAATCAAGTATTCCTAAGCAATGTATATTTACCAATTAGTAGAAAAGAGGGGTTTTTGGTGATTGAAGATAAGAAAAGAAACTATAAACAAATTAGTAGAGATAACAATTGAGAAAGTAGTTTCATCTATAAATATCCACTTTAGTTTGGTTGATTGAACATCGATTCTTCTTCAAGTTCTCTTTTCATCCTATTATTGTTCCTGTCCTGATCTTATGTAAATTACTAGTCCTACGAGTCCTAGTAACCCTTACTAATTAGATAACCCTAACACGGTCAAGATTTAACCTAATAGTAGCATTAAGATTAAGGATTAACCAGGATACATGCAACACCAAGCTACGAGTCAGCATTTAACATATAATTGATTCTCTACACACCAGTTTAGTCCTACGAGTCCTAAAAAGGCATGCTTGCTACTATGGATTAAGGTTCGCTACGAGAAATCTACAAAATCCTAGCAATAATCTCAACTAGTTGTACGGACTAGAAGAAATCAACAATATTCGCAAAAGATCAATACGAATCAATAGGAATAGAACAAGAATAGAAATCTCACAACTTTATCAAACCAAAGCTTCAATCTATAGACGAAACGAAAGAGTTTATCACTCCATGGCCATGGAGGCTCCCCTTTAGGGTTCTCTTAATTGATAATCTCCAAGTGTATAAGAGTTAGATGTCTAAGAAAATAACCCTAATAGTCCTTAAATAAACCTAACAAAGTCGGCCAAAAATAGGGTAGAAATATTTAGATAAAAGATATAAAATAGGAAAATCGGCGTTCCGGACACGCAAGAAGCCGCGGGGCAGTCAACCCCGGCCGCAGGGCGGCCTAGGGCAATCAGCGAAATCTTCTTCTGAGCTACGAGCCGCGGGGCGGTTTGCTTGGCCGCGGGGCGGCTTTTACTGTTCACAACGATTTTTCCGTTTCGAATTTGGTCTCGATGTCAACATGAAAGTTGTAGATCTCGGAAAGAGCTTTCCAACGCATGCTTATAATAGTCAATCAAACCACCGAGGCCTCCAGAAAGTGCGAAACAAGTTCAGCATGTTTAGTGACAACTTCTACGAGCTTGTTCTTCACTTAGGCTCTCTAACTTCGATTCCGCTCCCGTACTCTTCACTTTTAATCTTCCTCTTCACTCTTCCTTCATCTAATAGTCTCCTCATCCCTCGTCGGATCCACATCTACCTGAAATTAATCATAAAAGCATGTAGATTCCGACTCCACCAACAAAACAAGTATAAATGCAAATCTAGCATAATCTATGCATTATATAAATCTAAATCATGCTAAATGCATCCTAATATGCCTACCTAAATGTGTGCTATCAGCAGGTCCAATTCCAATATCTTCCTCTTGTTTACATGCTTTTCTCCAGTTTTCTCGGAGTGTGTTGATGAACAATTGTGTTTCTATGTTTGATGGTATGTGGTCATCCCGAAAGGTTATCTGATTTCTGTAAAACCAAATGGTCCACAATTTAAACACTAGTGTTTCTTTCTCTGTGGTATTGAGTTTATCTCCTAAGGTACTCATAATCACTTTAATATCTCTTGTATTTCTTAGTATGTTGGGTACGATGTTTTGGATTGAAAGTACTTGCAAAGAAGGGTATTTAGCGAGGCAACATTCCAAAAACAAATGTGCTTCATCTTCAAAATGGTGGCCACACATTTTACAGAGAGTTGGGACTGAAACACCCCTCTGAGATAGTCGAGATGTCGTTGGGAGCCCCTTTTGAACTACTTCCACAGAAAATTTTTAATCTTTGGGGGAATATGTAGATTCCATATCCATGAATTGGGGTCGTCTGTCACATTTTCAGAATTTGTAATGAGTTTTAATGCACTTGCTGTTGTGAACCGGCCCTCTCTATCCGGCCACCAGAAAAGTATATCTGGGAAATGAGAGATAGGGAGAGGAACATCTGTTATTTACTTTACAAATATGTTATCGAATTCAAGCTTCAGTTTCTCAATCCACCATTTTCCATTCATTATATAGTCGCTTACTTTTTTTTTTTATTAATATTGACTCCTTGTAGTGGGTTTATCTTCTCTAAAAGAGGGGTTGTTGACAACCAGTTGTCTGTCCAGAAGTTAATCGTTCTCTCATCTCTTACAGACCAGATTAGGCCTTCTGTGAATTTATCTATGGGTCGACATAGGTTTCTCCACTGCTAGGAAGTATTGCCCTTTATGTTATATTGAAGAAGCTCTGTGTTTTTCAGATATTTGTATCTTATCAGTTTTACCCAATAGTTATTAGGTTCGACAAGAATTTTCCACAATAATTTCATTTGTAGAGCCTCATTCATGTCCTTAGATTTTCAAAGCCCGATTCCACCTTTACTTTTTGGCTTGCAGATTCTATCCCAACTTATAAGTGGTTTATGTTAGAGGTCTTTGTTCCAGAAAAAAGTTTTGTTGATTTGGTCTAGTTCTTTATGTATGTTGGTTGTCAACATAAAACTTTGCATTGTGTTGAGAGGTTTTGACAAAAGATTTGAATTGATTAGGACGGCTCCGCCCTGTTGGGAGAGGGCATCAACCCTCCATTTAGAAAGTTGATCTTTTGATTTGCATACAATTCCTTCAAAGGTCTCTCGATTTACCTTTCCATTAATAATGAGGCATCCCATATAGTTTTCTAGTGATCTTGTATGTGGGATTTGTAGACTTCGCTCAAGTTCTTGAACTCTAGTTCTAGGTACACCACTAGTTGTTTGAAACGAGGATTTGTGAAAATTAACATTTTGGCCCGAGAACTTGCAGTATTCATCGATAATTTTCTTGATATTTTCACTTGCAGTTGATGAGGCTTTTGCAAAAATCATGATATCATCCGCGAAAGCAAGGAAAGGTATACTGAGACCGTCCCTGCCGAATCTAAAGCCTACGGAACCAGAACCCGTTGATGCCTCAACTTGTAATTTTCTATCAATGATTTTTGAACCCAAGATGAATAAAAAAAGGAGACGACGAATCTCCTTGCCTGATTCCCCTAGTTGGTTTAAATAAGTCTGTAGGACCATTGTTTACCAAAACTGAAAATGAGACAGTTTCTACACACTCTTTTATCCATCCTATAAAAGTTGGGTGGAATCCGAATTTACGCAGGATTTGAAAGGAGAAGTCCCAATCAACTCGATCATATGCTTTTTACATGTCAAGTTTTATCGCCATCCATCCTTCATTTCCTTTTCCGTTTTTAAAAGTGTGGAAGATCTCGTGTGCTATTAGTATATTGTCCTGGATTGCTCGATCAGATATAAAGGCTCCTTGTAATGGGTATATGTGCTTCCCAATCACACCTTTTAGGAGATCATTTATGATTTTTGAAATTAGCTTATATATAGTTGAGCAAAGGCTGATTGGTGTATAATTGTTTGTTGTAGCTGGGTGATCACATTTTGGCAAGAGGGTAATAAATGTGTGGTTTGTTTGTTTAAGCAGTTTACCTGATTGGAAGAAGCCTTTGATTTCTTTTATCACTGATGGCCCAACAATGTTCCAATAAGTTTTATAAAATTCCACAGTCATCTCGTCAATACCTATGGATTTATTTTTACCCATGCAGAATAATGCTTTTTTAATTTCGCCATTTGTTACTAGTTTTTTCAGTTCCCCATTTTCACACTCCGTAATAGAGGGATTTATCAAGGATAAGTAATTTGATTTGTTCTCCCCATGTTTTTTGAATCTTCTTTCAAAATCCCGTTGAATTTCCTTCTTAATGTTTTCTTCTCCAATGATTTGGGTTCCATTTGCAACGGTAATGTTTCTAATAATCTTTCTGTTTCTTCTCCCTGTTTCTGTCCTATGGAAATATCTTGAGTTTGTGTCAACAAGTTTTGGGTGTTTAGTTTTTGCTCTTTGAATCCAAAATTTCTTATGGAAAGCTAGTAACACTTCCTTTTTCTTAAGTAGATTTGTTTGTTTAGTCAACATGAATGTATTTTCGCAATTTGGTGTCTCCTTTTGTAAGTTCAAAAGACTTTTTTCGACTTCATTTTATTGTCAGAAAATGTTTCCGAAGGTTTTTCTATTCTATTACTTGGATTTTGCCTTCAAAATTTTTGTCTTAAAAGATAATTGAAACATTGCTGATCCATTGCAGTTTGCTCTCCACGCTTGTTTAACAATGTTTCGAAAGTCTTTCCCGTGTAACCACATGTTTTCAAATTTAAATGGTGGGGCTTTATGTATTTAACCGTTATTTAAATCTAGGGAGATTGGACAATGGTCAGACGATGTGAATGCATGGTGGGGTAACTTGTAGATTTGGGAATACTTCTAGAAACCGATGTTGAACAATTGCTCTATCAAGCCTTTCAAGAATATTGTCCGGTCATGAAACCTTCTTTCTCCACGTGTAAGGGTTCCCTGAAAAAGGTATTTCAAGTAGAGCACATGATCCTTTAAGATTGAGAAGTCGTCTAAATCGTGCAGAGTTTATTTCTGCTCCTCCAAACTTGTTTTCACCATAACTAATCTCGTTCATATCCCCTATCACTATGCATGGCAGGTCTGCAGGGGTTATCAAATTTTTAACTGTCAACCAAAAATCATCTTTATCTCTTTCATCTGGAGTTCCATACACAAAAATAATTATGCAGGAGAAATTTTGAGTCAAAGTTTTTGTATTTGATCGAAATGATTCTCTCGTATTGTCTATCTAGAGAAAGTTCTTCGTGTGTGAGGAAATGTGATTTCCAAAGTACCCCTATCCCACCAGAGCGTCCGATGACCGGAGACCAGATTGCTTTATCAAACCCTGAACTACTCCAAAATTTCTCTTCGGGTATTCTTTCTGTTTTTGTTTCAGTTAAAGCGATTAGATGGATTTGTTCATTTTTACAAAAAGTGTTAATGTCGGTCCAGAATGTGGGTTTACCAATACCTCTAAAGTTTCAGGCACATATTTTCATTTAATCTTAGTTTTTTGTGTGGCGATCACATGTTTGATCCCAACACCTTTGTTGTTGCCTAAAAGTTTGTATTCATTTTGATTTTTTAAATAAGTGGAAGCTTTGTAATCGTTGATCGGTGAATCGGTTGAAGTACCGAAATTGATGCCATATTCTTCATCTTCAAAATGAATGGAAAGTGTACTGACTTTGGATGTTTTGTATTAAAAAAGCTATGTACAAATTTTGTTTCTTTTTAAAGTATATGATCCTCTTAGTTACTAATTTTGGTACAGGAGAAGTAACACAAGGACAATTACTATGAATTTGTTTCAAATTTTTATTAGGGTTGTTTGGTTCCCCAATTGAGGAGGATGTGTTAGTCGGTGTATAGCCAATCATTCCCACAAACACAAGGCTCCGCAAGACCAAACATAACGTATTGGATGTTGTGATCTTAATAATTTGGGTAAATTGAAGACCAAAAACACAAGCCTAGCTCATTGACAGTAACTGTTCTTGATACTTCTAACTTGATGTTCACCAGAAGCTCATAACCACTTTATCAAAAAAAAAAAAAAAAAGAAGCTCATAACCACAAGTAGGAATAATATATACTTTCTTAATTGGATTCCACAATTTTAATTGGACAAATGGTCATAACAGACAATATTGATGATAAGATTTGTTTAAATGTAAAAAACCTAGGATAATCTTTATAAATTTAATCAAACATCTTGTAGGCTATTTTTGTAAAGGCTCGGATTTTCAAATCCTAATTTTTTTCGGAAAAAGAGAATTAAAAATGAAATTTAATCGGTTTTAAAACTCGTTTAACGGATTCCGACCGGAATATAAAATTTGACGAATAATTTCCATCCTTTCACCTCGAAAATTCAAAATAATTATCGGATGGCGATTTGAGAACTAATTGCGGGATTCAAAATTCGCGTATTCGGGATTTAATTCCGGGTATTAGTTTAACCAATTCAACACTCTTCCTCACCCACTCCCATCACCTCACCATGCCTTCAAATGCAACGATACCCTTCACCTGCTCCCCATCCCGTCTTCACCATTCCCCTGCCTTCTGTCAACATGAGTTGCACCTCACCTCCTCCATTTCACTTCAACTTCATTCCCATCTTTCATTTTCAATCTCCATCACCTTCACCGACTACTCCCTTCGGCTCTCCTGCTCCATTCCATTTTCATCGCCATCACTGCAGCTCACCATCACCATCGTTCCATCACCGTGCCGCACCCTTGAACCACCTCCGATCACCACCTCTAGCCGCCTTTCCATTGTTTTCGGGCCACCACCAGCGCCGCCAATATCCACCAAGGCGCCACCAGCAGCCCCGGAGCCACCAGCGCCGTCGATGAGCCACCGAACAGCCTCCTTGCTCTATTTTGTGAAGCCTCGTTCCGGTCCGACGAGCCATCGCGAGCCACCGACGAAGCCCAGAACTCCGATCGAGAGCTCCGAAGTCGCGAAAAATCCATCTCGGTGAGCTCTAAACCGCCTGGATTTGCTTGATTGTTATATTAATTGGACTATGCGCTTCTTCAGGTAAGTTCTTTGAACTTACACATGATGGGCGCTCTATGCACTGGGTGTTATATAGTAGGCTAGTGTCCATGCACCATACGACTTAGAATCACGCTTAGGAGCTAAAATGAAAATCATATGATTGCTATATGTCCTTGCAAGAGAACGGTCGTTATCTGTGAAGTAACTAGAGTCTTTGCTAGGGTCATAGGACAACCCAGTCCCATCGGGTCCCGTCCTGAGTCAATCGAGTCATGGAACTTCCTTTACTTATATTATGAGCATGATTGCGAAAGCTACCTGCGGGCTTTATTATTTCTTGTGGGGCGGGTTGGGCATGCGTGTCGCCCGATTATTATGGAATGTATTCACGAGCTGGTCAGTCTCCGCCCTATCGGAAGGGGGTGGAGGTAGGAGAGGGACATGCCAGTACTTGGCATTCGGTGTGGATCCATTTATCGCTTCCTGCATTATATTAAACTGTCAGTATATATATACGTGATTTAATTTCTGCATTGCATTACACATTTCATCTTAGGGATAGGATGCTTATTATATGCCTCTTAGTGTGTGTTTATACACGCGCATGAGTGGCCTTATGATTGACCCAGATCTCCCTCTTTTTTTTAGATTCAGGTACCCCTCCCATTGTTTGAATTTGTGCTGTTATGGCGGGGTTCATTCATAAGGCGGAGAGTGAGTGCTTGAAACTCTGAATTCACCAGATTTACACTTTTTGGGATTTCTTCCTACTTATACTTTGTTTGACCCGACCTTGCCGCGGCACTGGTTGTATCGTTTTCAGAACTTATGTCATTTGCATGATAAAAGGTTTTCCGCGTTGTAGACTTATGACAGGTACAGGGGTTTGCCTCGGGGTCTCCAACGGACCTTCAGGATTTGGGTGCGAAATCCCCGTTTAAACTACAAATCTTTGGTTCAAACCTTCAACCTGTACTCGAAGCACAAGATCCTAACGAGGGGTTTTATCCCTCAAAACGTAACTCGGGAATCATAATCCCGGGCCGTTACAATTTTATACAGAAAGCTTGGACAAGAATCTTTGGTTCTTCAAATCTTGGATTTGTAAGCTAGTTATGCTACTGCTATATATAGTTACTACAGTAATAATTAGAACATGATCATGTTGCGCTGATTAAAAAAAAAGGATCCAAAATAATGAAGTATAGATTGCAATATAAAATATAATTAAGCAAACATTCCAGCACTATATCTCATATGACATTGAGAAAATACATAGAAAGTTAAAAAATTAGAGAGTTCATGAAAAAATGTATAAAATAAAAAGAATGTTGCCTATTACAGTCGTCGTTTCGCAAAATTCTTCAATGGTTTTTCGAGCATAAATATGTAAGAATGTCTCCAAATTCTTTTTGAAATACCATCTAAATTTGGATAAGTCGAACCTTGAGCTTGTAGAAACACCCACTTAACTAGATATCCTTGATCGATAAACTTTGGACTAGTTGCCAACTTACAAAAAAAAATGAAAAATAATGTTTACCTTACACAAGGATTAAGGGAAAAAATCAGTCCTAATTAATGCTCTGTAAATAGGAGAGGGGAATTAGTATGGGAGAGTTTGCAAAATGTCCAAAAAACATATCTCAATTGGTGAAATATCCACACCTTTGGACAAATTAACATTTTGTCATTCAAATATAAAAGTATGTTGTGCATGTGCAAATATAACAGTAAGTTGTGCAAATACGAGCCAAGTCTAGTTTTTTTTCTAATTTTTTTTTACATTTTTTCCTTCGTTTCAGCACTTTTCGTCGTGCAATTTTAACGGTATGTTGTGCTCATATAACATTTTTTTGTGCAAATATAACTTTATGTTGTGCAAATGTAATATTTTTTTTTCGTTTCAGCATTTTTTGTTGTGCAAATATAATAATATGTTGTGCAATTATAAGTATATGTTGTGCAAATATAATATTGTGTTGTGCAAATGTAATATTTTATTTTCGCTCTTTTTTTTTCATTTCAATACTTTTTGTTGTGCAAATATAACTTTATGTTGTGCACATATAACAATCTGTTGTGTAAATTAGAGTTTTTTCTCACACGAATATAATATTGTGTTGTGCAAATTTGTGCCACATGCGCAAATATAATAATCTGTTGTACAAATATAAGTTTATGTTGTGCAAATATAATATGAGAAAATTTGCGTCGCAGACGCAAATTTTCGTATATAAAAATACGCATAAAAACGATGTCAGCACTAAAAAATACGGATAAAAACGATGTCAGCATATATAAATTTCACATAAAAACGATGTCAACACTAAAAATTGCACTAATATATCTTATTATTGAACATTGATTATAAAATTTTGTAAATTACTAGAATTATATAGACTTTAGCCTATGCAGGAGTCGATCCCACGTATTTGCGCATAAGCACATCGATCTGCCATTAAGCTAGAAGGCTTTTAAAGTATAATTATAAATAAGGTGCTGACATGAAATAAAGTGTTGACATACTACACCACTCACCACTATAAAATAAGGTGCTGACATGAAATCAACGAAATGAAGGACTTATGTAGGCAATCGAATATAAATTAAACATGATGACTTTAAGCGAACAAGTATTGTTTATATTGCTACAATCATATGAATTGGGGGTGTTACCTTAATCAGCTGATTAGTTATGTAAAATAAGACAAAACCTGCACAAATATTTCAAATTTACCATAATCAACTAAGAGTTATGTAAAATAAGACAAAATGCCAAAACTTACATTTGATCATATGAACCACATAATTAGACAGAAAATAATGAAAGATATAAACGAAGCGAAAGACAAACCCAATCAAACACAAAGGTTTTTTTTTATTTCCACAAAGCATAATATTATTCTGAACCGGTATATTTGTTGGCAAAGATAGGGTCAACAAAGCATAATATTATACTTATACCATGAAAACATAATTGAATTCATGAAAGAGTACATTACTACTAAATATGCCAAAACAGATTGAGTAAATGCAACTACCAATCAAAACAGATCAGAGATATTTCCCTCTAAGAGTAAATGGCAACGTTAGTTGAACAATAAAATTTACATTACTGAATCATAAGCAGTGGCGGCCGCAGAAGTTGATGAAAGGTGGGGCGAAATTTTACACATGTAAATTTATAATTCTCAATGCAAAAATAGTAACATCACTAATTTATCAATTAAAGGAGTAGGAATTGAACTATCCACGTTTGTCTCCACATATCATTTGCAACTACATTGCGAGGAGTGGATAAATCAACACTACACTTTGTTGATTCGAGCAAAATATTTATCTAAACCGGAATCTCTAATTATAATTCATAAACAATGAAATAAACAAAAACAAATTAACAAAATCTCCAATTTTCACACTTCAAATCTAAAAGTAGGTTCGCAAACGTCACGTGAATTCAAAATTCACTCCTTGAGGGGAATTCAATTCGTTGGAGAATTCCATGCGTACTCAAATTGAATTCGTTCTAAGATCTAGGGTTTAAATTAAATACATATTAAAATTAAATTAATTTGATGGACTGATAATGAATATTTTAGATAGGCATTATAGATGGTTTTAGATGCATTTAGAGTATGTTTCTTGTGTGTTTTATGACTAATTCATATTCTTGATCATTTGGTATTCGAAGTTTGGAATCTACGATTTTTAGTGTTTATTTGTAGGTCTTATGATTCAGACTCGAAAGGTGGAGAAAACATGGAGTAAATGGACAAAAGAAGAGCTAAGGAACTAGAGCGGAAATGGAGAACTTGGAGAAATCCCATCTTTGAGGTTCTGAGAAGTTAGAATTAGCTTTTGAGGTCTTCATGAGAATCGTATTTCTTGAAAAGAGCTTTCCAACACATATTCATATGCGTCAATCCGACGAACGATGACTCTGGAAAGTGCGTTACAAGTTCAGTCTGTCGATGCTGTCAGGTTGTACGGACGACGCCCACCGTCCTCTCAGATCCGGATTATGCGATATACGGCCCGAGTTTATTTTTATGGGAACTTTTATCTATCTTTTCCTAGGGTTTTCAAGGGCCAGTTTTGTGCCTATATAGACTATTCTTTTCATTATTCATTCATTAGACAACTATGGAGAGAAGAATGGAGGTTTTCTACTTCGGTATGATTCACTAAATTTCTTTAGTTTCGCCTACAATTCAGAGACATGGTTGGTTGACTTGTGAGACTTGAATTATATGTTATTCCAATGATTGATTCATTACCTTTGCGCTGATTTTGTGTTGTTGATTCTACTTTGATTCGCATCTTTGATAGAATTGCATCGTGCTAGGGTTTCAATTGTTTCGCGAGAGTAATTGTGTCTTTTGTAGCAACCACAAGCAAGTGATTCCGCGAGAATGATCTTGATTGTGTAGGGTAATGATAGTTTGGGCGACCATTCTGCCTAGAATTTTGGGAATTTGTGCTATTTGTATGTTGAATCCTGCAAGGTTAGGGTTTTGCTTATAGATGTAAGGGGTTGTCATCTTTGCGAAGAGTGTCAATCCATATAAACCAAATTCGGATTAATCCAAATAATTAGAATAACTAGAAAGAGAGACAAGGATCAAGAAATCAACCATTGTTGAGAATTTGTAGGTAAAACTACTTCATCTCTATTGTTATCAATCAATCATCATTCCTACTTTTACTTTATTTGGTTACTTTAATCATATCAATTACCTTCAATTTCATTACTTTGATAGCAATTTGAGTAGACAGGAAAGATATTCTCTTTGTGGGTTCAATCATCATTCCTACTTGAATTGCACAAAAAGAGAACATGTTAGCACACAATTAGAAATAAAAAAGAACCATGTCAACACACAATTAAACTTTGTCGAGCTACTAGCTAATATCTCCAGATAAGTCAGAAATCACAAGGCACTTCAATGTAAAGATACAAACACGTTATTAAATAGGAAAAGCGAAAAGAAACCCTAGTTGTTAAGCGATAAAAATAAAATAACAAAAATTGTTGATATTGTCGAAAAAAAATATAAAAACCCAATTTTAAGCCTTGAAATGATCTCCGATGGCCTAAAAAGCCATAGTTCACAGCAAAGCAGTGAGTTTGAACCGTGATGCGATTCCCTATCCGAAAAGGTATCACAATAGAAAATCCGACACCGGACACTTGATATCACTTCTGACGAGACCGCACCTTCTACCGAGACGTATATCAACTTTAAATACTATCAATTGGATTGCAACAGAAGATTAAATTTGTTTATTGACATGGTCTAATTGTGCGCTAACATGGTATAATTATGCGCTGACATGTCTAGTTTATGTGCCGACATCTGCATATTCAGTACATAAAGAGATCCCATCTTCATTGCAAGAATCAGCAAATAGTGAAATGGATGTACAAGTTAAGATGTATAATTTAAGAAAATGATGTTTCAACAAATGAAGAAGAAAAAGGAAAACAAACAACAAACTGAAGTTGTAACCCTGCTGACATACATATTCAGTACATACATACTGCTGCCATACATATTCACACTTGCATTCCACAAACCAGATAACTCAAACAGATGCATACATGCCACAAAAATTTGAAGAGCACAAGAACACATCAACAAGAATAAAGAGAGGCATAAGAACACAAAAGAACATAACACAATAAAGAAAAGATGGATTTGGTACCCTAATTCATTCATGTCAGCATTTACACAACTACAACAGCTACTACTAGATAACTAATTCCAAGAAGAATTTTTTTTAGCCAACTTCTAATTCGATGTCAGCATCAATAACTAGATGTCAGCATCAACAACTTGTTGTATTTTAGGTGCATCCTATACTAAAAAAGCATCTATTATGCCATAAAAGTGTGAAAGCCAAGTTTAATTTGATGCTTAGCAGTGTAATGCCAATGAAAATAAGAGATTCAAAGATCGATTTTTGAACTGAAACAGATAAATTAACACATTCAAACAGATTCAAAAAAAAAAAATCAGATCAATGGAAGATAAGTATCTAATTTCCACAAATGATTACAGGTGAAGAGTATTAACTTCGCACAAATGCAAAAAGCATCAAAATCAAAACAGGTGAAGCAATAAGCCAATCTGAGTAGCAGTAGATCGGAGCTGCCTGAGTAGGAGCAGATCGGTGCTTAAGCAATAAGCCAATCTGTATTCACAAGAGCGAAAACTGAAGCACAAGAGAGGAAACGAAAACGCTTTACCTGAGTATCAGCAGATCGGAGTTGCCATAGCCACAAGTCCTCTCGAACGCCATCGATTCTCAGTCGCAGCTCCTGGGAATCGAGATGGTGATTGGTGATAATTCGTGACCTCGTCAGTAGAGATCTGGTATCATCGAGAGAGACGAGGCCAGAATAGGGTGCCGCAGGGATCCACCGAAATCTAGGTAGCAGCAGATCTGGTATCATCGAAGCTCCTGGAATCGCCGGATGTCAGATCCTTTTGCTACTCCCTCGTTGAAAGAGGGTTACCATGGGACCGAAGCCGACAACTGAATTGAAAGAATTCGCCATGGATTGTACAAATGAGAGGTGGACGGCGTAGGGATCCATCGTCGATCAGCGAAGATGAGGCTTGAAAGTTCTTCGTCTCTGATATTTGGGATTAGGGGATTTGGAAGTTTGTTTTAATTTTAATTTTTTATTTTTCTTTCTTATTTTTTATTATGTTAATAAGAATGAACACTTCACAAATTTTTATAAAAATTACACTCCTCCAATTAGAGCGAAAATTTGTGAAATTCGACCCAAATTTTCTCAATAATTAATTACATTGTGGGTTACAAGAATAATCCAGGGCCCGCTGTGGGCCCATTATTGGACCGTTTACTATTGTTTTTCTTTATTTTTTTTTTTGGTCTGTGAAAAGCTTAAACCCGCGGAAACCTGACCGGCCCGGAGATTCTCCGTCCGTTCCCATCTCTCTCTCTAAAGAAAACACAAAAAATCAGGAAAACAATAGAAATGGTGGCTGCGGGGATCTGGGACGCCATGGAAGTAGCTGGAGAAGCTGGTTGCTCTGAAATCTTGTCCTCTCACCTCGTCGTGGACACTTCCCTCTCTCTACCTGACATGGAGCCTCGAATCATGTTCGTCTTGAACAATCTCTCTTGAACCTCCTCCTACCAATCACGAATTTGCTTTGTTGCGTTTCCTTCTTACCGATTCCAGTCTTTACCAATTGCCTCTCGCCTTCTCCAATTCAGATTCTGTTTAATTTCGGTGTTTGCTTGTAATGTTAGCTTACTCCGTTGAACACTGAAATGGTCAATTTCTCTGTTATGGTAGCAACAAATGGGCGTTTTGAGTAATTGTGTGAGATTTTGGAAGTAACGATGTTAAATGAAATAGGATTAGGTCTTTCTGTTCTGAAATATGTCCGTTTGAATCTTTTTTTGAGATAGTTTGGGAGATTTTGATTGATTTGGATCGATCTTGCCATGGCAGCCATTTGTGTAAGGATTTATTCAAGAAATGGTCGGGTTTAGATGATTCAAGGTTTTCGGTGGAGACTGTTTCTGGTGGAATCACAAACTTGTGTGAGTAATTTTTTCTGGTGTCTAAACCTTGCCTTGTTGGATTTTAAACTGCTCTTTACTTTTGTTGGTTTATCCTTTCCGGTGAAATTGAACATTTCATGTTCTATTTTTCATGTGCATTTTCATATATGATTATTTTATAGATGAAAAAGAAAATGATAAATTGAGAAAAACTACCAAATTTCTTTGTAGTGCTGAAGGTCACTGTGAAGGAGGAAAATGAACATGATGTTTCTGTAACTGTCAGGCTATATGGACCGAACACAGATTATGTTATCAATAGGGAGCGGGAACTACAGGTTTGTTTCTGATGGATTAATCTTCACGCTTTCCACGTTAGGCTTTATGTGGCTTCTTTTCTGCTCAGTTTTAATCTTTGCTTAATCATTAAGCCCTATGTTTAGTGTTGCTTTATCATATTTTTTTCCCAATTACATTACATGCTCTTTTATCTGGAGTGCAAATTTACTGCTATCCTTGACAATTTTTAAGAAACCCACTGTTCGAGTAGGCAATAAATGGTTGGTTTGCTTCTACAAGAAAGGATTGCTTGTGGATTTTATTTCATTTTAGTTTGGCTATCATGTTCATTTGTTTATTCAATGGCTGGGATAGAATGGTTTTAATAGGAAAACTGCTGAATTAAGCCTTCAACATCATGAGTTTCTTCATGAGGCTGGTCTGGATTACCTAAATGTGCTACTTCTCTTTAGGCTTATGTTGCAAATCTGCAATTTTTTTTCCTATTTCTATATATTATTCTCATCAATGTTTTAATTCCCTGAGGTTTTTTTGTCCAGTTAAAGTACCCGAGACGACTTTCCTAATTAGCATGTTCTCATTTGCTTCATCTCTGATGAAAAACTTCCACGTTCTCATGTTGACTAAGCTTGTGTGTCTTTCATTGTCTGTATCATTAATTTGCATTCTCCACGTGGTAATCCTTTTTATATTTGTTATAGTCTATTAGATACCTGTCAGCTGCAGGATTTGGTGCCAAACTTCTGGCAACTTTTGGAAATGGCATGGTTCAGTCTTTCATCAATGCTCGAACTTTAACTCCAGAAGGTAAGCATCTAAAATGCTTGGCTGCCAATGGGTGGTTTCTCTTTGACTATGTAACCCTGTGTAGCTTGCATTTGTACACTTTCCGGTAACTTCTTTAAAACTAGCAACATGCCAGCCAAAAGATTGTTAGTGTGTTTGAATGAGTTGATATCTTCTAGAAGAACAGCCATTAAGGTTTTTGAAGATCATGAAGCATGCATGCATATGAAATTTGTAGGCTGTATTCTATTCATGTAAGAATTTTGACTGGTTGTAATATGCTGATTAATGTGCATCCTTTTCTGTTTAAAACCCTAACAGATATGAGGAATCCGAGGTTGGCTGCAGAAATAGCTAAGCAACTTCAGAAGTTTCATCAAGTAGAAATCCCCGGCTCCAAGGAACCTCAGTTGTGGAATGACTTGGATAAATTTTTTGAGAAAGGTTGCTCTTTTCGCTATCTAGTTAGTGTTTGTTAGGATTTGAACTTTTTGTACGCAATGTTCCTTGACCAAATTGATTCATTGAACGTGGAATTCTTTTCTTGTTTAAAATCTAGAATTTGTTTCTTTGTCATTGCCAATACTTTTTGAATTGTTAATAATAATATGATTTCAAGTTGAAAATTATGGATAAAGATCTTTATGAGGTACAGACATGAAAACTGAAAAAATATTATGTCCTTTAGTTTGCAAAAATAGTGAACTTGTTAGATAGAAGTTTAATATGCGTTCAATAATTCAATTGTTCCTCTGTGGAAGGTAGTATGTCGGCCGTTCCCTGTGTCCTCAGGTCATTGAATAAGGGTTTTTTAAAAATTTTATTTTAATTGCAGCCTCTAATCTCAGCTTTGAAGATGCTGAAAAGCAGATTACGTATCAGTCCATCTCATTTGAAGAAATTCATGGTGAAATTGATGAACTGAAGGTGATTTTTTTTTTTCACTATTTCACTTCTCTGGTACTCTTTTACAGTTACTGGTCAGCTGAAATTCTCACCATTTTAAAAGCTAAAGCACCCAGTGTATTATATTTTACACAGTAATCTTAGATTCTTAGAATCTTAGGCAGTGCTTGAATTATTTCTTTCTTTATTGGTAATTGTTTCTCTTATTTGACTGATATACATATATGCCTATACAACTAGAAAAGAAAGTAATTTAATATATTCCTTAGTACATTATACATTTTTGCACAACATACGGTTATATTACATGGATGATACAGGGAAGGAACAAAAAGAAAATTACATGATCATTGATTTATTGGTAACCTAGGTTATGTATGAATTTCACAAAATCACGGAAAGGAAAATGGACATGCATGTACCTTGACATGCTGATGGAAATGTCCTCTGGACCAGGCAAGAAATTTATATTGAAATTTGATGAATGACAATGAATAGTCCAATTATCTTCATTGGTATTTGTTGGGCGCTGAAAGTTAATTGGCTACATTATTAATTTATATTAGGATTTGACGAGTTTCTTCTTAACAGTATTTTGCCTCTGTGTATCAGGAAATAACAGGTCAAGTTAATGCCCCAGTGGTTTTTGCACACAATGATTTGCTCTCTGGCAACCTAATGCTTAATGAAGAACATGGTAAGCATGCTTTTTAAAAAAAAATAAAAATTATTAATGCAAACACAATATTTTCAGTTGGAAACATAATTTTTTTCCCTCTTCATTCCAGACTTCCTCTTACAAGTTCACATTTGATAATGGATATCTGCAGTAAAAATGTTTCATGCTTTCCCTCTCTTGTAGAGTTATTGAAAGTGAACAAATTTTTGTGCGCTGCCTTTCTCTAGCCATTAGCCAATTTGCTTTTTGCGATAGTAGGGTGTAAGCACTAGCTTTATCGACTTCTGTTCTGTCTTGATATCTGTTATTCAGATTTTGACTTCTGTCTATCTATTTGGTGGAATTTTCAGAGAAATTGTACTTGATAGATTTTGAGTATGGTTCGTATAATTATAGAGGCTTCGATATTGGAAACCACTTCAACGAATATGCAGGATACGACTGTGACTACAGCTTGTGTGTGCCCTTCTTTCTCCAATATTTTGATTGTTTTGTGATGATGGTCATCGTAGTTGATTGATCATAGTTGATTTTATCATTCTGCAGATATCCAACTAAGGAGGACCAGTACCATTTCTTCAGACACTACTTGCATCCAGATAGCCCATATGAGGTATGTGGTTAGCTTTATTTTTGCCTATTCATAGTTAAAACTAACTTGTGACCCGTTGTATATCCAACTACACGATATTGTAAGAATTTTGTCAACGATGAACTTCATCGGCTTCATTCAACCTTTATGTTTACATGTTGCATCTGTTTTATTGTTCCATCTGTTCTATTTCAGGCTGTAAAATCTTGTAGCAGTATTTGCATACTCTCGACTTGTAACATTGATTCATTGAGAAGACTTTGATGAATGTCTGTTTTACTGAATCATGTCCCCCAAGCTAGAATGTGAAAAGCTTGTTTCTCTTTTGCACCTAACGACAAGAAGAAAACCATGAACATAAAAGATGGACTGAACATACACATTAAAGTTAATTGGGTTTGCGTTTTAAAATTTCAGCACTTGTCAGCTGTATTATGTAGAAGTTGCAAATGCTCTTCCCTTCCCAAGAGCATATAGAACAGATTCTCTTGAAGTTGAAGTTCTACCAGTAGGAATGATTTTATTTTCAGAGATTAGAAGCCATTTCTTGAGTGTGCTCAATTGATACAAAGTCAAATGCTGATGATGTCTGCTATCTAGTTTTTACCGTAGAATCCTTGAAAAGATAGGTCTCTAATGCAATTCGTGGTGATGCTCAAGCTCTCTTGCTAATTTAGTGTATTGAATCAACCCCTTTGTCACACACATGGGTCTTGTCGCATGAAACAGGAAGGGTTTATTAGTTTTTATATTACAAGGGTGAATGGGTACCTTACATATTGATATTTTGTATTCGCAGCCAATGTCTTGATTAATGTTGCAAACCGTAAAACCCAATGTAAAATGGCTGAATGATTGGTTTACAAGCTTGATTGAACACAATTACTCTTGCTAAAGCAACTTGCAATAAGTTTGTTTTCACTACAGGTACCAGACAATGAACTGGAAGCACTTTATGTCGAAACAAACACGTATATGTTAGCTTCACATTTGTATTGGGCACTATGGGCTCTTATTCAGGTATTGTTAATCATCCATGTTGCAGTCTTAAGGAATAACACTCATCATATGCCACAACGCCAATAATGCTGTCCTCTGCTTCTATCATGCCTTACAGGCAAAGATGTCTCCCATTGCTTTCGATTACTTGGGCTATTTCTTCCTGCGTTATGGGGAATACAAGAGAAGGAAGGGGGACACCCTCTCCATAGCGAAAACATACCTATCAACATCTTAATTCAAGGGAGGATGTCGGCATGAGATTCTTTGAACAACTCACAGAAACTACAGAGAGTGGATTCGTGTTGTCGATAAGACTTCACTGGATGGTCAGGGTAGCTGTGTTGTAAAATATTCTTTGTGGCTGGAATTTTCAGCTTATAGGAAGCGGTTCGTCCCTTGGGGATTAGTTGCAATAGCATGCACTATAAATCGTTAAAGAGTTCTGTTTTGGCCCTGGATTTGTGTTTGTGTTATTAGTCATTTTGGGGAGTCGTAATTTCTCACATTATGAAATAATGACATGTTTGCTGAATGATTTCCCTTATGACTTATTGGGGAGCCTCGTAAAACATTATGAAATCTCAAATTGACAAATTCATCATAGTGAAGTTTTTTAAGGTTCAAATTCCACCAAAATTTATACATATATACAGTACATGTTTAAAAGTATCAACTTTGGTTCATGTGTTTTTTTTTTTGAGAATATAATATTTATTTATGGGGTCTCGGATTTTGGTGTTAATTGTAATATTAAAGAAGCAAATGACAGAAAGGATATAACATGAAGCAAATGATAGAAAGGAAATAACATGAAGCAAATGACGAAAAGGAAATTGCAAAAATAAAGTACATGTCATTCTACTAACTGCAAGCTAGCATAACAAACGAACCAACCGACCAAAAGGAAGACACACAGAGAACTCTAGGGATCACTAGCGGATACACATTATGAACTCCAAGAGCCATTAGACGTCGATCGCACTTCCATGACGTCTACGAGTCTGGCAAGTCAGCCATCATTCATATGAAACATGTACCACAATGAACAACAATGCACACCAATCGCAAAACCACACCCAAGCCACACTATCACCCATTCAAACCAAAAAAAAAGAGCTCAAAACCCTCTAGGACGATAACATGATCATAGATAGGCTACCACAAGGGCAGACCAAAATTGAGAGGCATGAACCAGGACTTGGAAGAAAATACGGATAGTAGCAAACAGGAAAATATATAGAAGAGCAATTGGAAAAGAAGTAGCAGTTTAATCCACACAAGGCGATTTTTTATTCAGGTCGGGGCACCCACCAAAGAACCTTAGACGAAAACACCCCGACACGAAGAGGACGGAACAACGACAATATTTTTTAAAGTTGCATTTTGCGGATCGATTGTGTTAAATTTGCATTTTATTTGATCTGATTGTATGATTTAGAGTGTTTTTTAAAGTTCTCATTTTTACCGGGCGCTATAGCCAGTGTTCTAAAAGACACACTTTAGGCATTGTGTGATGCTAGTGTTCTAAATGATTGTGATTTTGAGTTCTAGGTGGCTAGGCAGAACTCTAGACAAAATTAAAACAATATATCTTAATTATTTCCTTTTTATTTCAACCCTTAGTACATGTCCATAATCCATAATGACTAATAATAATTCATAATATGAAATAATAAAACTTACGGTCATTGACCGCCTCTAAAGTAAATAAATTCAAATGATGTGCTCGATAGTGTTCTAAAAATAGCCTTTAATGAAGTATTTTCACTTGGTAAATGGGACAAGGTGATATATATGTTTGGCAAAAGGGTAGCAAAGGGGTAGTTGAAACTGATGAATTATTTGTGTTAAATATATATTAATAAGCTAGTACTACATCCGTCTCGCAATACTTGTTGTTTTAGTTCTATGCACATTTATTAACAAAACCTATATTTACTTTACTTTTATAGGTTAAAATACCTAAAAGCAACAATTATTACCTATAAAAAGAACAATTATTACCTATAAAGATAATAATTATAGCTAAAACAACAAGTTTTTTTATACAACTTTACTACTCTAAAAAATCTTACATTTTAATAAAAGCTAATCTTACATTATAGCTAATTAAACTAAAATCTTACATTATAGCTAAAACAACAAGATAATAATTATAGCTGTTAGGGTAGTTGATGAAAACTTGTTAATAAAAAATCATATGCTCCGAAAAGCTTGGGTGAGTACGTAGCTGATGAAAAACTATGATTTCAAAAGCTAATTAAACTAAAATCTTACATTTTAAAATTATATAATATCAAAATGACAAGCTCCGAAAAGTTACTTCTTGTGCCAAATAGAGCCATAATCGAACAATCAACAAACTATAAACAAATTTATGAATCAATTCCTAATTTACTAATTTAGGGGTAGTGTCGGCTTGGATTTGAGAGGGAGAAATGAGAATAGAGAAAATAATGAATAATTACTTCATCTTAAAATATAAGTTGTTTGATTTTTTGATATGTTTTTGAAAGTGCTAAAAGCTCTAAAATATTAACTTTTTCCATTAATTTTTCAAATAATTTTATATTTATAAAAAAATAATATTTTTTTATATAGTTTTTAACTTTTTAAAAGTGTACCAAAAACTAAAACTTTTAAACCCCAAATTTCCTCAGGCGTCAAGCCCATTTTTAGGAGCCTTCCTAAACCAACTCCTAGCTATTCGCCTAGGCATAAAAATGATAAGGGTCTCGTTTGGTTGAATATGAAAAGTACAATTTATGAGAAGTTACTTCTTCGAAATTGTATTCATAGGAATGACACTTCTTGGGAATTGATAAAAGATGTTTGGATAAATTTAGGTTTTTAAAAAATAGTAATAAGGGAAGAAAAAATTTTACATGAAAAAAAGGTGGAAGTGGAATTTAACTAGTCTCCCTTAGATAAATGAACTTCCTCCAAAATGAAGGAATTGAAATTCTTATGAAGTTAAATTCCCGGGTTTTCTATAGTAAAATTTTCGCAAATTTCGCTTGCCAGCCTTGAGGTAAGGGCTTTTTCACATGGTGTACCAATATTTGACCTATATCGCGTGGTACCCCTAAACTTTTGTTTTTAGTTTCACTGTGTGATCCTACCTTATCTTTGTTATACATTTCCCGTTAAAATAATTTTACATATGGATACTGAGAGTGGAGGAGTTCTTTGTGGACTAGGAGAGAGGGAGAGATTCTTAGGCTTTGCGCGCGCGAGAGAGAGAGAGAGGGGGGGACACCGACAACTAATGGAGGTCGACTCTGACGAGATGAGGCCGTTATAGTTAACCAAACGTGGTGACATTAGCAACAGAAGTAAGATTTTTTCCCTCATAATTTGATTTTGGAATTTAGGGTTTTTTTTTGTTGAGGAAATTTGGTGCAATATACCTTTTTGAAAAGCTTACTAGGTATTTGTTCTCCTTTGAAAATTAATTAGTCGTCCTAAGCCCATTTGAAAATTAATTAAGCGTGTTTACCCTCTTTTAACCTCTCCGTTCTGTACTTCCGCTTCCTCCTCAATCTTCTCAACCTCACCATTGATAGAGAATCTCTGGTTCCAGATGAACAAGGCGGCCATGGATGGAGCGAAGACCGTGGTTCAGGCAGAGATGGCAAAGCTAGAGGCAGAATTTCGCAATCCCCTAGCGGTGAGCAACACCTTTCCGTCCGCCGCATGCTCGCGTCGCCTTCTTGGATTCGTTAATTATGTCTTGCTGACATTGGGGAGCCTTTCTCCGGCCATATCCACCTATCCATTTTGAATTCCTCCATATATCTAACCTCATTCTCATCCTTCTCCAGACATCGATGGTTTCTTTTTGTCAGAAAACTTGATTTTTTATATTTTGAATATGGCCATTCCAGATTCGCGACCTCCAAGTAATTTTTTGAACTTTCAAATCAATTTGCCCTTATATTATAGTGTCTCTAGTTAATTTGCATATTATTGTGCCAAAATTTTGGTTTTCGATTAGATTATTCAATTTGGATAGATTTAGGGTTTTGAATTTGGGTGAAAATGTTAAAATTGATGACAATCTCTCTTGTATATACTTGAACCCCCATTAGTTTTAATTGCAATTTCTCTATATATGTAATTGATAATAAAGTTAACTTCCTTAATCACTCAGTCTCTATTGATAGTGAGTTGGATACTGCTTGTGATTGTATGCGTATTCCTTGACTATACCTCTGGTTGCTAACACCAATGACGAATTCAAAACAAAACCAAATGCACTAGAGGAGAAGGTTGCAAATTTAAGTGAGAAGAAGACGATGTTGCTGATAGAGGCGAGGAGACTACAATCTAGAAATTGGAGCTTGAAGCTAGACTGAAAATTTGACTTTAAAGACTAAAAAATTTACATTGGAGAGGGAAAATTGTGATATCATTGGAAGGGAAAATGTGCTATTAGACTTGCTATTGTATTGGTAGTAGCTTTTGTATCAATTTTAAACTTCAAATAGGTTATGATTGGTGGGTGTTGTTAGTTGAAGGGTTGATGACTTGTATAATGTTTTGGTAGTTTGTATATGTTGAAAGAGTATTTTATATAACTTGTATAATGGTGCCTTTTGTCTGCGCGAGCTAATACACCAGTTGTCCCTATTAGCACTTCTTAAAACCTCCCTCAATTCATAGAAGAAAGGCGACCACATACTTTTACATTCATTCTCATAAATACCATATACTATGCTATGGGAAAAGTCTCGTTGTTACCATCCATAGCATTCGTAGACAAACAACATTGCCATGTTTTCCCTTCAAATGGCATCCATCTACTCCAATAAACCCCCAAGATCCATGAATGAAGCCTCCTTCATTGGCTTCAATGGTAGGAATACACTCTTAAATTACAAAGGATGCTTGTGATCATCTCTAGGGTGTGTCGAAACAATATGTGCTTTCGAGCCTGGATTAGAGCACTTCACAATCTCACAATAAGCCCGTAAACTCCCATATGAAGCTTCATCATCTCCATTCATGATCTTGATGGTAAATGCCCTCGCATTGTACAAAGATGTTGGTTTCATGTTTATGTTGTATTTAGTCATCAAAAGACTTTGCATATTGCCCCTTTGATCTCCTCATATACTCCGACATGTTTAAGGAGTATTTTTGCCACCCAAGAAAGATTTTTCATTGAGTAGGGGTGATATATGAGCTCACAAGCTTGAGTACCTGGTGTTCAAGCTCGACTCGTTTGGAAAGGAGACGAGCTCGAGCTCCATATAAAAACGAGCCTAAGCATGTACTCGAGCTCGGCTCGTGAGTTGGGAAGGGTGCTCGAGCTCGAGCTTGTGAGCTCGATTATACTCGACCCGAGCTCGACTAGGGATATAAATCAAATCGAATAGAAACCAACGACAAAATCCCCATTTGATTTTTTTGATCTTAATAAAGGTGGAAATACTATTATGGCCTAACTTTGTTAATAAGAGTAGAATGATAGGATTGATGTAAAGTCCTCCTCGAGGGTTTCATTCATTAGACAAAGATATATATATATATATATATATATATATATATATATATATATATATATATATATATATATATATATATATATATATAGGTTACAAGGTATTGGACCTTTGGGCCCACTATACAACATGAGACCTATGTAATCTATCAAACCCCCGCAGTCGAAAGTGGAGGGTCCCGTACTATGAGACTGGATTGAAAATCGAGGAACAACTGCCGAGGTAAACCCTTGGTGAAGATATCAGCGTACTGATAGGAGGACGGGACATGAAGAACACGAACATGTCCAAGAGAAACCTTGTCCCGAACGAAGTGGAGATCGAGCTCAATGTGCTTCGTTCGCTGATGCTGGACTGGGTTGCTGGCCAGATAGACGGCGGAGACGTTGTCGGTGTAGACCAGGGTAGCCTTCTTAAGAGGGCAGCGGAGCTCAAGAAGGAGATTGCGCAGCCAAGAGCACTCGGAGACAACGTTGGCGACACCTCTGTACTCTGCCTCGGCGCTAGAGCGAGACACCACAGACTGTAGCTTCGCGGACCACGACACAAGGGTGTCGTTGAGGAAGACACAGTAGCCAGACGTGGAGCGACGTGTGTCAGGACAACCATCCCAATCCGCATCAGTGTAAGCAACGAGGTCAAATCGAGAGGAAGGGGTGATTGTGGTGCCCATCTCGAGAGTACCGCTGATGTACCGGATGATCCGCTTCAAGGCCTGAAAGTGCGTTTCCCTTGGCGCATGCATGAACAGGCAGATCTGCTGAATGGCGTAACTGATGTCTGACCTAGTGAACGTAAGATACTACTAAGCATCGGCGAGGCTCCGGTACAACATCGGATCATCAAACAGAGGACCAGAGTGAGCACTGAGCTTTTTGGAAGTATCCACAGGGGTGGCAACAGGCTTGCAGTTACTCATCTTGGCCCGAGCAATAATCTCGGCAGCATACTTACTCTGAGAGAGAAACAACCCAGACGCATGACGCTGCACGGCGACACCCAAGAAGTAAGACAACAGACCCAGATCTGACATGGCGAACTCGGCACTCAACTGGGAAATAATAGACGTCCGAAGAGCATCAGAAGAGGCGGTGAGGATGATTTCATCGACATATAGTAACAGAAAGGCCATGTATGTGCCTCTGCCATAGATAAACAGAGACGTATCTGAGCGGCTGCCAACGAAGCCCAAGCGTAGCAGATGAGAAGCAAAGTGCTGGAACCGAACCTGCGGAGCCTATTTCAGACCATACAGAGAGCGCTTCAGGAGACACACGTGCTTGGGACGATCAGTATCAGTGAACCCCGGTGGCTGAAACATGTAAACTGTCTCATTCAGATGACCATGCAAAAAGGCGTTCTTGACATCCAGTTGATGAATGGCCCACTGTCACGACAACGCTAAGCTCAACACCACTTGGATAGTGGCAGGCTTGACCATGGGGCTGAATGTCTCATCACAATCAATACCTGCATGTTGAGATCGACCGTTGATCACAAGACGAGCTTTGTAGCGCTCTAACATCCCATCGAAGCGGAACTTATGGCGGAAGAGCCACATGCATCGAATGACGTTTGCCTTAGGAGGGCGAGGAACCAGAACCCAAGTACCATTCCTTGTAAGGGCCCTGTATTCGTCGAGCATAGCCGCCTGCCAATTCGGGTCGAGGAGGGCTGTTTTGTGGGAGGTGGGGATAGGGGAAAGGGAGGTCGGGTTTGGGGCTGGAGAGATTTGGGAATCTGTGGGGGCGGTAACAGGTTGTGCGGCAGGCACAACAAAAGGCTGCGGCCGCGGCACTGGTTGATATGCCGCCGGCGCAGCAAGATGCTGCGGCCGCGGCATCTGGGGTGACGGAGGGGGTGGTCGGGAGTACGCAGGAGGAGATTTGGCGGGGTGCAGGGTGGCGTTCATAGAGACGATCTGACGAGGTCTGAAGACACCGGAGATGCTACGGGTGTGCGATCTGGTGGTAGGAGGAGGAGGTGGCGGTGGGGGCGGTGTAGGGGGAGAGGCAGGAGCACCGGTAGAGCTCTAGGGAAGGAGAAAGTGTGGGAAGAGAGATTCTGACTCAGGCTGAGACATAGGAGGTGTCGAAGATGGGGGAGGAGGAGAAGAGAAGGAAAAGCGAGACTCATCAAAAGTGACATGGCGTGACACAATAAGCTTATGACTCCGAACATTGAGGCAAAGGTAACCGTGATGATCAAACGGATAGCCTAGGAAGACACATGGAGTGGAGCGCGGGTGAAGCTTGTGTGGGGCGGTGGAGGACTGGTTTGGGAAACACAAGCACCCGAAGGTACGAAGGTGATCATACCTAGGCAAGGTGCAATAGAGTGCCTGAGTTGGCGAGCGATGGTGTAGGGTAGTAGATGGGAGAATGTTGAGGAGATAACATGTGGTTGATAAGGCGTGAGGCCGATAGGTAAGGGGAATAGATGCGTGAAAGAGGAGAGAGCGCATCATGTTGGTTATGGTTCTAATGATTCGTTCGGCCTTGCCATTCTGTTGGGAAGTATAGGGGCAAGACAACCGATAGGAGATCCCATTTGTGGCGAAGAAAGAGTGAAAGGCCTTGTTGTCAAATTCACGGCCATTGTCACATTGGAAGCATTTGATGGATGTTTGAAATTGTGTTTTGATGTAGGCATGGAACTTGACAAAGATAGGAAACACTTGAGACTTGAAATGCAATGGGAAGACCCATAAGAAATGAGTGTAATCATCAAGAAACAAGAGATAGTACTTGTGACCCTCCTTGCTAGGCACAGGAGAGGTCCAAATGTCACTATGAATGATATCAAAAGGAGCAAGAGTGGAGTTCAAAGACCGTTGGAACGGCAGTCTTGCATGTTTGCCTAACTGATAGGAAGAGCATAAACTAGAGCGTAGGTCTTTATTACAGGTGACAAGACTCTGAGAGTGGAGGACATCTAGAACGGCAGCACTGGGATGACCCAGGCGTGCATGCTACAGGCCGGACGACGATGCCAAGAGGGCGACCGGGCATGATTGACTGGACGCAAAAGGTGGTGTGACAGGGTAGAGCTCCCCGGTGCTGTTACATCTCATGCGAGTAACCCCCATAGTAAGATCGTTAAAAAAGAAACCAAAGGGATCAAACGTAAGGGAAACGTTATTGTCAGTAGTGAACCGACGGACAGAGATAAGGTTTTTGACAATTTTTGGGGCAACGAGGACATTGTTAAGGTGTAGTGGGTGGGTTGGGGTCTGTAATTTTGCATGGCCAATCCCCGAAGTAGCAAGGCGACAACCATTGCCGACGATAATAGAGTGTGCAGGACCTTTAAAGGAAATAGAAGAGAGGTTACCTAAAGAGTTCATCATATGAGAGATGGCACCAGTGTCAATGTACCAAGAAGAGTCTGGAGATGTCGGATGCATAGAGGAAAAGGCGTGATGTTGGTGATCGTAGAAGGCCATGGTAAGAATTTATTTTATTTTATTTTATTTTTTTTAGCCACCTAACTTAATGAATAATTAAGTTAGGGTCAGAAACGAAAATAGGAAAACAGAAGGGATGGTTCTGTAATTTCTTCAAAAGAGATTAAAATTCTCTCCTTTCTTCTTGTTGGAAGGTGTTCAGAGACAGGGAGGCCGGATGTGTGTAGCCGGAGAGATGACGTATGTGTCGGGTGAGGCAGGGAGGCCGGAAGGAGTCCGATGTGGCCGGATCTGTGCTAGTGGTGGTCGGGGTAGTCGGATTTGGGGAGATCGGCGAGGCTGCTGTGGTGCGATTTGGTGAGATGACGGATTTGGTGCGATTTGGGGAGATCGGCCGGGGTGGAAAGGAGGCTGTTGTGGTGCGATTTGGTGGCTGGGGTGGTCCGATGCGGCTGCTGTGTGTAGCCGGAGAGATGACGGATTTGGTGAGATTTTGTGGCGGCGGGGCTGTTGTGGTGCGAGAAAGAGGAGATGCGAGGGGGGAAGGTGCTCGGATCTGGGCAGAGGGATGTCGGCGACGGTGTGCAGGCTGGTGAGATAGTGGTGTGGTGGCCGACTGTAGGCTAGATGGGAGTGAGAGAAAGAGTAGAGAGGAAGGGGAAGGCAAGAGTGAGGCCGGCAACGGGTGTTTGTGAGATGACCGACGGAAAAGGGAAAGAGACGGGGGAGGTGGGAGGATCATATTAGGGTTCCGTAAGGAAGAAAAGGCTGGGATACTTTATAAAGCTATTTCATGCAATGGATTTGACCTTGTGGTTAATAAACAATTTGTATCTATTTTGGTTTATATTGTTATGTTTCTCGCGAGACTTTGAATATAGTTGGAATAGAACATGTACCGGTTGTGCAAACGCAAAGTCTTTACTTCATGAAGCATTTTAAGGGTTTGAAATCCCTCCTTTTAAATTCTCCCCTTTTAGTTTTAAGACTTTCTATATGATCATAACTTGAAGATAAACGATAAAACAACTCGTACTTAGATTGCTAAGATCGGAAAGAGGGGTAAGCTATAACGGTCCGAATATAAAATCCGGGTTGGTTTCAAAGGTCGGATACCTTCATTCGAATCTTGCAATACAAGTACGGGTTGAGGTTTCAAACCCAAAGAGTTAGGTGGAAAGAAGGGATTTCAGAACCCTAAAATTGTGTTAGGTCCATTGGGGACCAAGACTTATCCTAAGATTCTAAGTCACACAAAAAGAATTTACTTTGAAATTCAAGCAAACATAAATATGATACATTGTTGCCATGATAGAGTTGGGTCAAAACCCAAAACGATAATATAAAGTACGAAATCCCCAAGGTAAGGTGAAGTCTAAGTTAGTTTCTCGCTCAACTACTCCATAAAGAACATCCTCGCCAAGTAGCACAAAACACTCAAAGATCTGCCAACAAACCTTTAAAAGGAGAACGGGAAAAAGAGTCAAGTTGAGCCACGCTTGCGGGACCGGAAATCCTCGTTGAGGCTACGTAGTATGTTCTATACCTAATAAAGATGCTTCTAATACATTATTGAATCTTAAACACACAAGGCATATTGACAATTTATATATATATATATATATATATATATATATATATATATATATATATATATATATATATATATATATATGGTTAAAATAAAATGGTACTTAAAATAAAAATTGCTTAAAATGAAAATGGGCTTGATTTTTAAAAAAATAATTGAACAAAAAATGCTTTCAATAGAGTGCATGCCGAGCCGGGAAAAAGCAGGCAGTAGAAAGAGCCTCAAATTCGGACACAAGTCTCCTCCTTTTCTTCCCGTCTCTTCTTCCCCTCTTTCGTCTTCTTGAACAGAGCGACCGTGCAGAGCTCCCATGACTCCTGTCCTATTCTCCCACTCTCAATCTAGCTTCCTTTGTTCCCGATCTTGAGCTCGAGCTCTCTCCCGACATTGCTTCTTCTCGAGCCCAGACGCCTCTCCCAATGGCGCATCCCTCCTCGACGCCGACGCCAACCATGGAGCTTTGCTGCCTACAATCCGGCGCCTTGAGGCTGAATCTAGGCGAATCCAATCAGACCTCCGAATTCGATGCCAATCAGACCTCCGACGCCGACTAATTTGTTTGATTCGTCGCTTGAATTCGACCAATCCGACCTTGGAGATTCGACCAATCGGAAGCCCTCGTCACCGAGAAGCGTCGCCGGAAAGACCTTGGAGATTAGACCAATCGATCAGGAAGCCCTCGAAGATTCAACCAATCAGGAAGCCCTCGAAGATTCAACCAATCAGGAAGCCCTTGGTGCCTCGAGGTTGAATCCAGGAAGCCCTCGCCGCCGGGAAGCGACATCGTTGTGCTGTGCCGCCGCCGGATCCACCACCGGCTGAAGCGCGGCCGTTGTGTTGTGCCCTCGTTGCCGGATCCACCAACCACTGAAGCGGCGCCGTTGTGCTATTGCCGGGAATCGGAGTTGTGTTGTGCCGTCAACGCACCGGAAACCAGTCTGTACTGGTAGTCTAGTACTGTAGCAACGCACGGGAGAGGGAGCTGCGAAAATTAAAAAAAAAAACTTCCCCATACTTTTTATTTGTATAAATATTGCCCTATTTCAATAGTAAAAATTGCATATTTTAACCCATAATTTTTAATTGGGTACTTCATAATTTTATTTTTGCACTTTATCATTTTATTTATACACTTTATAATCTTAATCGTGCACTTCATAATCTTATTCATGCACTTCATGCTATTATTCATAGACTTAATCCTTTTATTTATGCACTTTATAATCTTTATTGTGCACTTCACAATCTTATCATGCACTTCATATTTTTTATTCATACACCATCATTTTACTCTTGCACTTTATTATTTTATTTGCACAATATAATATTATATTTTCACAACTTAAAGTTATATTTACACAACATAATATTGTATTTGCACACCATAATGTTATATATACACTTTATCATCTTATTTGTGCATGCATGTTATCATTTTATTATTGCACTTTATAATCTTATGCATGAACGGGAACAAAGAGAAAACAACCATAAATAGCACATGCGGTAATTTGCCCATCCTTATACCATTTTTGAGCTAATAGACTTTTTAATGGCACATGTCGCATTAAAATGCAAAACCGCCATAAAAATAGCAACTTATAAAGAAAAAATATGGTAGAAAAATTTACATTATGAAAATGCACATTTATTAATAATAACCTTTACTGTATTATTTGTTCACTTTATATTTTGTAATCTCATATTTTTAACTTTTAAAATAAAGACAAAAAATGTGATGTAGGATATTTTGTTGCTGTTTTGTAATCTTATAGTTGCACCTTATAATATTATTTCAAATAAAAATTACAGGCTAAAATCTAAAATTTTTATAAGTGAAATAAGAGAAATATTGGTAGAAATAGAAAGTATGGGAGAGATGGTGACATTTACCTCATAATTAGGGTCATTTACCCATTTATCGATTTGCCACATAAAATTAGGACCATTTACACATAATTTAGGCCCATTTATCTATTAATCATTTAATTAGGGCTATTTAAATTTAAATTATGTCCATTTACATCTAAATTAGACTATTTTCATTTTAAGAACCATTTTCATTTGAATCCTTACATATATATATATATATATATATATATATATATATATATATATATATATAGGGATTGACTCCGGTGAAAACCTCAAATTATGGTAAAAACCCGTGAGGACTACTTTATATCTCGGTTTTTTTGAAACCCGTGCTAAAAACCTCAATCACACGGTGACTTTACAACTCGGTTCAACCTAAAAACCGTGCTAAAAGCTCCAGTTTTAAAATAACACATGACTTTATAGTTCGGTCAAACCGAAAAATCGTGCTAAAAAGCTAATGTTTTAAAATTATATAGTGACTTTATAGCTCGGTTTTATTCAAAACCGGGCTAAAATTTATGACTTTATAGATCGATTCTATTCATAACCGGGCTATAAAGCAAGTGAACCGGACTAAAAAGCCGGTCCTCACGGGTTTCTACCGCAATTTTGATTTTCACCGGAGCGCGACCCTATATATATATATACACCGGAGCGCGACCCTATATATATATATATATATATATATATATATATATATATATATATATATATATATATATAGGGGAGGGTTCAAGTGAGAATAATTTATCCCGTGAGAAAAAAGAAGCAATCTCATTGGTCTAAACAGATCTGAATTTTAAAACAAAAAAAACCTACTCACGCGCTTCCCTTCTTCTACACTGGAAAAACATGGGAGCGTGGGAAATCCTCACCACGTCCACAACAAGCCTTCCGTCCACGGCGTCGATGTCTGTCGGATCGCCATCGCCTCGCCGGATTCCGACCTCGAGCGTGGCAGCATCTACTTCCTCATCTCTGGTGTCATAGCCAGAGCGGAGGAGCTTCGGCGCCGTTTGCAGCGCCATTGACGGCGATTGGCGAGCTCCCGGCGATGCTTCCTTCAACAGTTCTCCCGGCCGCCAGGCGCCAGACATAAAGCGCCGGCACCGACGCGCTCGGCGTACTTGCCGGCCTTGAGAAATCAGGCGATACGGCCGACGGGGAACTGGAGACCAGCCTTGCTGCTACGGGAGGTCGACTTGCTCGCCGCTGCGGAGCCGAGCATTTTCCCTCTTCATGCCATTGCTGAATTAGACGGAAATTGATGGAAAGCTCTTGCTGGTGAGTCAATTCAAGGAAAGAGGGAGAGAGAGGGAAGAGGAAATCAATAGCGGAGGTTTAAGCGGGAAGACGGTGGATTGTTGAGGGAGGTTGAAGCTCGTTGATTTGCAATTGCCAGGGAATTGCTTTTAGGGATCGACATAAGCAGTACATACTTTCAGAGTAGGAATTCAGACAGATACGATGGTGATTTGGGGATTTTGAAAGGCCATTATGACCTTAATTAGTTTTATTTTTTTATTATTATTTTTTTGTTAGGATCGAGACTTAATTAGTTATTAAGACTATTATGACCTTTCGATGATGATGTACCATGGTCTACCTATCGAATTCTACCACAGGACATTTCCTCTCCAATTTTTTTGGCTATGTTTAATTGAAAAAAATGTTATGTGGATCAGGGTTTTAATACCAATTGGTTCAGGATTTTTATCTTTAAAGGTTCAGGGTTTTTATATGAAGTGGTTCATGAAGTTATACCAAATGGTTCAGGAGTTTTATACCAAGTGGTTCAGGGGTTTCAATACAAAGTGGTTCAGGGGTTTTATACCAAATGATTCAGGATTTTTATAACAAATGGTTCAGAGTTTTAATAACAAGTGGTTCAGGGTTTTAATACCAAGTGGTTCAGGAGTTTTATACCAAGTGGTTCAGGGTTTTACTACCAAGTGGTTCACGAAGTAAATAGTATTGGTTCATGAACCATTTTATTTTAAAAAATAAACAAATAAATAATTAAAAATTAAGCATTAAGAGAAAATAAAAGAAGAAGGAAAATTTCATGAACCACTTCTTTATAACTTAATAGTATCGGTTCAGAGTATTATACTAAGTGGTTCAGAGTTTTTATACCAAGTGGTTCATGTTTTTTATAACAAGTGGTTCAGGGTTTTAACAGCAAGTGGTTCAAAGATTTTTATACAAAGTGATTCGAGGTTTAATACTATGTGGTTCAGGGGTTTATACCAAATGGTTCAGGGTTTTAATACCAAGTGGTTCAGGGTTTTAATACCAAGTGGTTCAGGGTTTTAATAGACAAGTGGTTCATCAAATAAATAGAGAGTAGTGGTTCATCAAATAAACAGTATTGTTTCGTGAAATAAATAGTATTGGTTCATGAACAATTTTATTTTAAAAATAAATAAATAAATATTTAAAAACAAACATTACAAGAAAATAAAAGAAGAATGAAAATTTTACAATTATTAAATAGTAGTGGTTCATCAAATAAAGAGTAGTGGTTCATCAAATAAATAGTATTGGTTCATGAAATAAATAGTATCGGTTCATAAAATAATTTAAGAATATTTAACTAGTTAATTAACAAAATAACATTAAAAGAAAATAAAAGAAGAATGAAAATTTTATAATTATTAAATAATAGTGGTTTATGAAATAAATTCTAGTGGTTCATGAAATAAAAAGTAGTGGTTCATCAAATAAATAGTATTTGTTCATGACCATTTTATTTAAAAAAAATAATTAATTATAAATAAACATTAAAATAAAATAAAATAAAAGAGGAATAAAAAATTTACAATTATCAAAAAGTAGTACGTGGTTCCTGAAATAAATGATAATGGTTCATGAAAATAAAGAGTAGTGGTTCATCAAATAAATAGTATTGGTTCATCAAATAATTAGTATTGATTCATTAACGTACTATTTTATTTTAAAAGCAAATTAATAATTAATTAAAAATAAACATTAAAATAAAATAAAAGAAGAATTTTTTTTTATAAATATTAAATAGTAGTGGTTTATGAGAAATTTGGAATAATTAGGGTTTTTATACCAAATGGTTCGAGGTTTTATACCAAGTGGTTCAGAGTTTTTATACCAAGGGATTCAGGATTTTAAACCAAGTGGTTCAGGGTTTTAACCATGTGGTTCAGAGTTTTTAAATCAAGTGGTTCAGCACATAAGAAGTATAATTAAAAAATAAACATTAAAAGAAAATAAAAGAAGAATGAAAATTAAATTTTATAATAAGTGAAGGCCATCAGAAAAGAATAAAACAAAATGAATACGTGAAACATCAATAAAAGGTAAATGGTACAGTGGTTTGAGACGTGAGTTTGGAGCAAAGGGTCCCAGGTTCAATCCCCCCAAGTTTCCACAAATCAAACATTTTTGAGAACGAGGCTGCGTGAAGCACACGCACGGGGAGGTGCGATTGGGGGAGCCGGAAAGCGCGCTCGGGGAGTTGCGATTGGGGGAGCCGGAAAGCGCGCTGGGGAGGTGAGCAGCAGGCCGGGCGGACGGTTTTCTTATTAAAAAATTTATATTATTTTATTCCGTGTGGACCAATAAAATCGCTTCTTTCTTTTTCACTTTTGGCTTCCTTTGTACTCAGCCCTTAGAATGTAACTTGTACACAAATATTGACCGTTAATTGAGAAAAGATGGATGGTCTAGATTATTTGGGTATTTTCTGATAATTTTTAATTAAGAAAATATGGGTCCATAAAAAATCATCATTCAATCCAGTTGATAGCGCGTGTTCACTCCTCAAAAATCAAAATTAGAATTTTTTAAAGAAAACCCTAAAACGGTTCGTAGTCTAATTGAATGCCGCATATAGACATTGAAGAGCAGAGACGACCTTGAGCTCGGGCGATCGGCGAAGAGAGCCCAGACGAGGCGGAGGCTAGCCCTAGTGAGCGGAGGCGAGCCCATCCTTCCTCTCTCTCCTCTATATGCGCTTCTTCCTCTCCTTACTCCTGGTGCTGCTTCGCCTTATCGTACTCCTTCTAGTCGACGCTCACTCCTTCAAAAATCCCGTGAAAAGATGATGATTTGAAAAAACACAAGCCTTAGGAAGTACTCAGGCCATTGATTGAGAGATCGACGGGTTCAGATATGAGGGAAAGTGTAGAGTGTGTGTTGAGCTCTATTGTGACGTTAGTAGGGTGTGAGTTAGTTATAGTTATTAGGTGAATAAGGGCGACAACTTGTGCAGATCCACTTGTACAGATCCATTATGTGGCTATATATAGCCTATAGTGTGTACATAACTGAATAAGGGTGGTGATAATGCATATCTTAGATAGGCATTATAGGCATTTTTAGTTTAGTTAGGTTGCATTTCTTTCATACTTTGTTGCTAAATTGCATCTTGTGATTATTCTAGAAGAGTTCGGATTCTGCGCAAATTTATGTTTATTTTGCAGATTGAATTGGAACACAATTGGGAGATGCAATATCTTGAAGAGGAATACAAGAAATATTGGAAAGAAGCAAGGAAGGAAGAGAAGCAAAGACAAGTGGAGATACACGCGAAGCTAAACAAGAAGAACCGGCAACGAGCTATGCCGCGGCCGCAGCCAGGACCGATGCAGCGGGATAAGGAAAAGTTGCTGATGTCGTGGCCGCAGCATATGCCGCGGCCGCAGCATGGGTCGTCAGCGCTAGACGTTGCGTTTCATTTGAGAAAAACCCTAGTTTGTGTTTTGTGTTTTGTGGCCGACTTGGATCTATTATAAGGCCGAAATTATGTTATTTTGAGACTATTTCTATTCTATTCTTACGTTCATCACACACTTTAGAGATTTGAGCGGTGTCTTCCATGATGAACTAAACTCTTCTATTCTGCCTGCAATTTGAAGCGTTATTTGGATTGATTGTGAGTTTCTAATTCTCGTTCCTTGTTTTCTATATTTGAATGCTTCAACTTCTTTGTGCTTGATTGTTTATTGTTTTGTTCTATCTTGTCTGGACAACTAGTTAGATCAATTCAATTGCTAAGGTTTTGTAGATTCCTGATTGTGAACCTTAACCTAAGTAGCAAACTTGTTCCTTTAGGGCTGATTGAACTAACTGAATGAGTAGGAAGTTGGATGTGTTGTTAAATCCCTCTTTAGGGACTGCAAATACCTTGACTAATCTCTGGACTTAAAGCTGTCAATTGGGTTAAATCCTTCTTTAGGGACTGTTCGATTGATAAGGGTTTCTAGGACTGATTGGACTAGTAACTATATTAGGTCAGGACAAGGGCATTCATAGGAAACTTAATAGGACGAGAAGAAGTTACAAGGATCGCTTCAACCAAATAAAGTGGAAAATTGTAGGTAGAATTGCTTCTCCGAATCGTCTGAAGAAAAATCATTTACTTTTGATTGCTTCAATCCGCTTTGATAAAAGGCGGAACTTTCACATTTAAAAACCCCCAATTTGGTTACTTTAATTGACACTTGAATCAAACTTGAATTATAACTTTCCCCATGGAGTGACCTCATGCTTATTGCTATACTAGCTATAGGTCTGAGTTTTCTTTGGCGGATCAACGACAGGTTTTCCCTCCGTCAGTTGGAATACAGATAATTCACAAAACTAACTCCCATAGTCGATCTCTTTCTCTACAATTCATCTTCCTCCATTGCTGTACTCTGCCTGTTTGTGTTCTACTCATGTTTAATCACAAGAATAAACATTAGTAGTTGAACCTTGTGATGGTATCAGAGCAATCGATTTCGCAACGAGCTGAAATCGACTAGTTTTCTCTATTGAAGCTTTGCTGTTCTGATTTTCGTTGATTTTTCGATTTTGATTCTACTACGAGTTGTTGTTGTGAAATTCGATTTTGATTCTTCTATACTGCATCTTTTGTTGCGTTCCTCTGAATTGATGATCGATAATCGTCGATATGGTGTCAATTGATTGATGCGATTCCGTAATTCTACGCGTGATTGATTCCGCGTTTTTGTGCCTTCTGTTTTCTCTCGTTTCTTGTCTATAAGTGTTGATCTGTGTTTAGTGATTGCTGTCATAGATCTGCGATTGCTTTGTGGTCATCAGTGGTTGATGACAGGTTTGGTTGCACAATTTTGTGATTTTGCTGGTTCTTGATTTTGGTATTTGCTTGTAGCATGTCTTAGCAGTCAGGGTCCAACATGAATCTTGATCAACGAGTAGTTGCTTCGAACGCGATGTTACAGATCCCTTACATCTGACCAACTCGGATCATCCAGGGATGACACTAGTTGCTGTGCAGTTCATAGGAAATAATTTACTTAGTTGGAGTCGTGCCATTAGAATGGCACTTGGTGCGAAGGTTAAGCTTGGATTGGATAATGGCACTTGTAGTAAGCCCGAGGAAGGATCCGCAGATCTTGAGAAGTGGATTCGATGCGATTTTATGGTCATGTGCTGGGTGGTTAATTCAATGAAACCAGAGATAGCTGAGCAGTTCATGCATGTTACCTCAGCTAAGGAGCTTTGAGATGAAATCATGGAAAGATTCTCTGAATCCAATGCTCCTCTTGTATATTAACTGTAGAAAGAAATCAGTGATATCAAACAAAAGAACCTTTCTATTTCTGCATATTATGGAAAGAGGAAGAGAATCTAGGATGAACTCCAGTCTTTGCAAGGAATCCCTGTGTATGTGTGGGGTTCTCAAAGGCTGTACTTGCCTGATTCTGAAGAAGTTGCTTGATCGAGAGGCGACTACACAGCTGATGCAGTTCTTCATGGGACTCAATGATCCTTTTAAGAACATCTGCAACAACATTTTAGCTATGGATGCACTGTTTTTGTTGATTCGTGCATTCCATATGGTGGTTCAAATAGAGAGGCAAAAGAAGATTACATCAAAGCTGACTCCTTCTCAACATGATGTTTTTGCTGCTATCCGGTTTCAGAATTCGAAGTGTGAGAAAGGACAATCGTCTAGCAAGACTATAAACTACAAGAGGGACTATAAGAAGGCAAAGATGGATCGTCAATGCTCTTATTGTAAAGAGAAAGGACACCTCCGGGATACTTGCTTCAAATTGGTTGGCATACCTGACTGGTACAAAGAGCTTAAGGCTCAGGGAGGTGGCAAATCAGGGACTGATGGTGGTAAGTTTGTGGAAAACGTTGAGGACGTCGTTGGGAGGACTCAAATGGAGCATCCTCTAATGGACGCTGAGTCACAGACCGCTGGACCCGAAAGGATGATGCCCGACGAGAACATGATCAATGCCTTAATTGCTGAGGCAATGAAGAAGGTTCGAGGCAAAGGTCCTGAGGTCAATCATGGCTCGGTGAATTTCGCAGGTAATGTCACTGCTACGTCCTTTACTAATCATGGGTTAGAGAAGGTGTAAAGTTGGATTATCGAATTAGGGGCTACTGACCATATCACATTCGATAAGAGTTTGTTTGTGGATCTAAGGCCACTTGAGCACCCAATTCACATCAGTTTTCTAGATGGTGTGGTTCAAATTGTTCAGTTTGCGGGGACTGTGGTTCTCACTGAATCAATTACCCTCTTGGATGTCTTGTTTATGCCCTAATTTCATCATCACTTGTTGTCTGTCTCCAAACTTTTATACACCGATGGTTCCGTATTCTTATTTTATAAATCTCATTGTGTGCTCCAGGACATTTCAACTAGAAGAGTTATTACAACTGGAGTTTGGAGGGCTGGTCTCTATTACTTTAATGAGTTTGCTTGCTTGTCTCAGCATCAGAATATTCGCAGAATTTCTACCCAGAATAAGGCATTTGTTTCTAATAATGGTGAGTCTGTTTTGAACTCCTTTGCTGATGTTTCAGACTCTATTCGTTTGCAGTTGCTTCATGAACGCTTAGGTCATTTTTCTGTCTCTAAGATGGTACATTTGGATGGTTGTACTCGAGATTCCTTAACTGATTTTAGTTGTGACACATGTGTGGTTTCTAAACACCACAAGCTTCCATTTGCTAAGAGTTGTTCTCGTGCATCCAATGTCTTTGATTTACTTCATTTGGATCTTTGGGGGCCGTTCAAGATACCTTCTCTTTGTGGAGAGAAATACTTCCTGACAATAGTGGATGATTATTCTAGGTGCACTTGGACATTTCTCATTCGCACCAAAGAGTACGTTTTCCAGTTAATTGTGAATTTTTTTGCTTTTGTGGACGATCAGTTCCATGTTTCGGTCAAACAGATTCGTACAGACAATGGGACTGAATTCCTTTAGTCCAAGCTCAAGGACGTTCTCTTGAGCAAAGGGATTGTGCATCAACGTTCTGCTCCGTATGTCCCCGAGCAAAATGGGCGCGTCGAGCGAAAGCATCGCCATCTGGTTGAGACTACGAGGGCTCTTCGTTTTCGGGTAAAGATACCCATAAGATTTTGGGGGGAGTGTGTTCTCAATGCTACCTTTCTTATCAACTTGATGCCTTCCTCCGTTCTTCAATGGAAATCCCCTTATGAATGTGTTTTTCACAAGCCTCCTGACCTTACTCAGCTCAAGGTAATGGGTTGCCTTTGTTTTACTTTAGTCACAAAGTCTCATCGAAATAAATTCGATGCCATTGCTAAACGTTGCATTTTCTTGAGGTATCTACCCGGTCAAAAGGCCTTCAAGGTTTATGATATTGAGGATCGTTGCATCTTTGTCAGTAGGCATGTTGCATTCAGGGAATCCGTGTTTCCATTCCGAGAGGATTCATCTTTATCCTCTGATCTCCATGATTCCGTTTCTTCCTTACCTTCTATCCAGTTTGGGGATGAGTTTGTGACAGAAGTTTTGTCTCCTCCTGGTCTTTCACCATCTCTCCCTGATCAATTATCCCCATCTTCAGCTACAACATCTCCAACGTCTGGTTTGCGAGTGTCTGATTCCCCAGTTGATAATCCGTCTTTAGATGTTGATCAGGTATCTCCTCAGCCTGCTCACGAGCATTCCCCTACACGAACTCCTCGACCGATTGTTCGTCCATCTAAACTTGATGATTTTGTCTGTGATTTGTTACCTCGTCGGTCTCATCATCATACTCCTGCTGGGTCACTATCTGCTATTTTTTCGGTTGTCAAGGTTGAGGATCTTTAACATTACACAGATGGATTAATTCATTCGTTGTACAATGTGTTGGCCATTCGAGAACCTTCAACGTTTGCTCAGGCCAGTAGAGATCCCGCTTGGGTGGAAGCGATGAACAAAGAGCTCTAGGCTCTTGAAGAAAATCATACATGGGACCTCACTTCTCTCCCACCTGGTCATACTGTCATAGGGTCGAAATGGGTTTACAAAATTAAATTTCTTCCCAATGGAGAGGTGGAGAGATTCAAGGCTCGATTGGTGGAGAAGGGCTACAATCCACTCAAAGATCGAGATTATAAACACACTTTTTCCCAGGTTGCGAAGTTCCTAACTGTCCGAACTGTGATTGTTGTTGCCGCTTGTCGAGATTGGAAATTACATCAACTCGACGTCAACAACGCCTTCCTCCCTGGCTATCTTGATGAGGAGGTGTACATGGTACCTCCATTGGGGTATTCTAAGGTGCAATCGGGTCAAGTACGTCGTCTTCGTCGTTCCTTATATGGCTTGAAGCAAGCAAGCCGTCAATGGAATATTGAGCTTACTAAACATCTCGTATCTCAGGGGTTTGAGCAATCTAAACATGACTACTGCTTGTTCATATCGGTTCAAGGATCCCTCATTGCTATTGCCTTGATTTATGTCGATGACATGCTGATTACCGGTAACCATGACTCTGCTATTGCTGATCTGAAGTGCTCATTAGACAGGGCATTCACGATTAAGGACTTGGCTCTCGCTCGTTACTTTTTGGGCATGGAAATTGATCGATCTTCTGATGGTATTATCTTAAATCAACGCAAATATATCACTGACATGCTCCTGGATTCTGGGTTTGTCAATTGAAAATCAACTGGTTTTCCAATGCAGAGAAATCTTCAGCTTAGCATTGATAAGGGGACTCTCATTGCTGATCCCGAATCATATCGTCGGCTTGTTGGCCGACTTCTGTTTCTCACTATGACTCGTCCCGATATCTCGTATGTTGTCCAACAGCTCACACAATTTTTAGCTTCTCCTCGCGAACCGCACTTGAAGGCTGCTCATTTTTTGCTCCGGTATCTCAAAGGTGTACTGTCAACTGTTCCCTTTATTATCCTCGCCATTCTTCACTTTCCATTCGAGCTTATCCCGACGCAGATTGGGGAAATTGCCCATTCTTAAGCCGGTCTCTGACTGGTTATTGCATCTTCATTGGTGATTCCCTGGTGTTGTGGAAAACGAAGAAACAAAAGACGGTCTCCAAGTCATTTGCTGAGAGTGAATACCGGAGTATGTCCACCACTGGCAGCGAATTGGTTTGGTTAGTTGGCATCCTCAGAGATCTCAGGGTGTCTATGGAGCGTCCGATTCCTCTCTGTTGTGACAACAATGCCGCCCAACACCTAGCCGCTAACCTGGTGTTTCATGAGAGTGCCAAACATCTTAAAATTGATTGTCATTTTGTTAGGGACTTGGTGTTGGATGGGTTTCTTTCCACAGTTCATGTGCCTTCCCATTTGCAGATTGCTGATATCATGACTAAGGCTTTGGGTACAGAACAACACATCTTCCTGGCTTGCAAGCTGGGACTTGTGTTCCATCACACACGTCCACCTTGAGAGGGGGGGGGGGGGTGTAGAGTGTGTGTTGACCTCTATTGTGACCTCAGTAGGGTGTGAATTAGTAGGGGAATAAGTGCGACAACTTGTACATATCCACTTGTACAGATCCATCTCGTGGCTATATATAGCCTATAGTGTGTAAATAACTGAAGAAGGGTAGAATACAGATAATTCACAAAACTAACTCCCATAGCTGCTCTCTTTCTCTGCAATTCATCTTCCTCCATTGCTGTACTATGCAGGTTTGTGTTCTACTCACGTTTAATCATAAGAATCAACATCAGTAGTTGAACCTTGTGAGAAAGTAAAGAAGAAAGCGAGAGGGCAAAGGGATCTGAGGACAAGGGAGATGGAATACATGGGAGGAGAATTTTGCAGGTCCGGACTCGGATTGAAATGGTGGTGGAATGAAGAGGAAAGAGGGAGTTTGAAGAAGAAGGAGCAGGGCGATGGGGTTCAGATGTGAAATCGACGGGGCGACGAAATCAAATCCAAGCAATTTGTAGTGGTGATTGGAAGAGGTGATCGGCAACGGCGACGACGGTCCACTAGTTCGATGCCTCTGATGGAAGGGGAGGTGGTCGGATCCACCATGGGTGGGGTGAAGGGTGTTGTCGAGGAGGGAAAATTGGAGTTCAGTGCCTTCGATGAATCATTCTTGTGCAATTTTTTTTTGGTACTAGTGGTCATGAGTTGATCAATTATATTTGGTGAAATCTGATTTATTATTCGTCCGTATATATAGTCTTCAGTTTTTGACAAACAACATAAAAAAAACCTTCATTATTTGATGAAATGTGAAACATTATTTGGTGAAATATGAATCATTATTCATATAAATCGTAAGAATAGTTTAGGGATTTGAGGTTTCTATTATCTGAAATTGATGAACAAAAAAAAAATATTCGGTAGCATGTGACAAATTATTCAGTGGAATTGGTAAATTTTAACCGGGTTTTAAAAAATCATTTATTTCCCCCAAAAACAATTTTTTCACAAATATTTTATATATTTTAAAAAAAGGAAAACAAAAAAAAAAGCAAGGGTGGGGGTGGAGGGGTTGGGTAACAAAGGGAAAGGGAGTGGGTTTTTTTTCTATCAGGTGATAGGGTATGTATGAAGGTCGCCTTTGATTTGTTTGTCTTGGCCCTTTTGTAGTTAAGGGCTAGACGGAATAATAAGATGTCAATTTGCATAAGTAGCCCCTAACGAAACCGAAAAACCCCTAAATGGAGATTGAATTCGAGATTTAATTACCCAAAAACCCTAACCGGAGATGTTGCAGGACCATAGGCGAAGGTTGTGGAGATGTTGTACTTCATGCCTCTCCCTTGAAGAGCAACCTGCCGCTCTCGAGAGCTCACCAACCGTCGAATATGACCTTCATACATACCCTATCATGTAACGACCCAAAATTATGATTTCCGGGTTACGTTTCAAGGGATGAAACCCCTTGTTCAGATCTTGCAATCCAGGTACGGGTCGAGCTTTCAAACTCATTTTAAGATAAGTAACATGGAGGGATTTCGAATCCTTAAACCTCGAAGGGTCGTTGGGTACCCTTAACCTGTCCTAAGACTAACTCGCGAAATTCATTTAAAATGAAAGTAAAGCGGAAGCAAAATTAAGATACAAGTGCCACGGTAGAGACGGGTCAAAAGCAAATCATAAGTGGGTGATTGCCATTTTACCAAGTTAGAATATTAGCCAGATTCTCCGGTTCGCCAAGAGATTTCCCGTCACAGAAGCAAGGAGCAGACAAGGAGCGGTACCTAACACTATCCACGAAGCCAGACCCGGTAATCACCTGCGGGTCCTCTGACCGTGCTGAGGCCACATAACATGCCTATACCTAAATAAAGGATGACTAATGCAATACAAGATTTAAATCACATAAACATGCTTGACATATATGATAATATGCAGAAATACTGTAAGGGGCCCAAGACAATGCTAAGTGGCATATCCCTCTCCTACTCCACCCCCTTTTTCATGAGTGGACCTGGCCAGCACGATACCCATTTCATCGTGGTGGTGCACGCACCACGGAATCAAAGCATGCTCATCATCATCATCATCAAGAATAGTGGAACGCAAATCAAGCTCGCCCGATGGTGCTGGGCTATCAAATCATTCTCATATCGACTCGATTGACTCAGGGCTTTCGATGAGGCAAGGCTACCCTATGACCCTAGCAAAGACTCTAGGACTATCACAGATAACGGTAGTTCTGTATTCAAACATACATAGTAAACACATGCTTAGTTCAATGCAACTCTAGCATGATACTACATGACATGTTTTAATATGCAACAACAACTACACATCACATGACACATCAGATAACGGTAGTTCTGTATTCAAACATACATAGTAAACACATGCTTAGTTCAATGCAACTCTAGCATGATACTACATGACATGATTTAATATGCAACAACAACTACACATCACATGACACATCAGGAAGGAGGTCCAAGTTACTGAGTAAGTCCCGTAGGATACTTACCTGAAGATGCCGAACAATAAGATAACACAAGCAAGGGCTCAAATGCAAGTCCAAAGCAATCCAAAAGCAATACACACCTATCATCAAGCCACTTCTATAAGCTACCGGACAAACATTCATACACACGAAACTCAAGTTCTCAACATCCTCAAAACCAAACGATGGTAAAATCATTTTCAAAGACCTATCCGATACGATCAATCATCAACCAAAATCATTTACTTCGAATCAACCCCATGGATAAAAGCATACCAACCATATTTTCCAAATTTCCTTCTCAAAACCAAAATCATCAGACCAAGACAAAGAACCCCGACATTAAACATTTAAACCTTAAAACCAATTTCTCTAATTCATATTATAATGATAATTCCGGCATCTCGGTTTCAAAGCCACAAACCCTTTAAGAACATTTTCAGAAACTTGAAAACCCTTTTAAATAATACAAACAATATTTATCAAAAATAACCTCAATTAATTCCATCCTTAAAATCCCCCTATTTAGACCAAGATCGACAATCACTTCAAAATTCCTAAAATCTCATTTTTAATCCTCATAAAATACATATTCCATGATGTAAAACAATTTCAGAAATCGGGAAATATACCTTTATAAGTCTGAAATAATATAACAACAATAATAACATACCTAACTTTAGAATAATATAATGTCATAACATAACATAAAACAAATTAAATCAATTTATAGCCCAAATCCAAAGAAAGACCAATACCCAGCCCGGACAATATAACCCGAAACCCAAACCCGATTTTCAATAAGAACCCCTCTCCCTCCCAATATGACATAATCCAGAACAGAAAATGGGTCCGTCCGGCCCATGCCCACGCCCAACCCGGAAATCCCAAAAGAAATCTGATTGGAAGAGGAACCCGATTCCATGCTCAGCCCAATTCCCTTACCCGGATCTCACTTCCACATTTTCGAATTCAACCAGAATAAAGTAAATAAAATAAAAAGAAGTGGGGCCCACACGGATGGAGAATGGAGACTGACGCGCGGGGCCACAAGGGCTTCTTCTTCTCCAAAAGAAAGAGCAAAGCGGCCACTTCCGGTGGAAAAACGGGGGAAAGAAGAAGTAAACCAGGCCGCCAGTGACCATCGTTTCCGACACAAGATTCACTCAAACTGATCGACTTCCAGTTTCGACCCAACCCAAGCAAAGGGAGGTAAGCGCGAGTGAAGGAGGGAGAGAATTAAAGAAAAGAAAGAAAATCTTAATTTGAGAAGGATCCCCCAATACACAAATTGAAATCCCGACTCTCGAAATCCGCTAATCCCGACTCTAATGAAACAAATTAAAATTCCAAAATGAATTTTACAACTTATTTACAAATGATCAAAGTCAAATTAATTCTCAATTTCGAAGCTCAAAGGCGAAATTAAAATCCGTCAAAATCCAATATTTCTGAAAAGGTAAATATATAGATGATGGCGAAAGCCAAAGAGTAACAAAAACGCGAGACCATACAAAGAGTCTCACGGTAAAAATACATCCCTCAAGCTACCAACCACAAAATACCATCACTCGTATTTCTTGCTCACATGCCACAGCATCTCATAAAACACCACTCACATGAATTACCACTCTCAAGCTACCACACAAAAAAATAACCCATCATAAAGAGGCCCACATGTCGAGACCCCCTCCCACCCATTACTTGCCGAGTTCAGCACTACCATTCAAAAGATTTGCAAGATAATAAACTAAAGGAGAGGGCCCCACCACAGCCCAGTCAACACGGCAACACACTTAGACAAGGAACCTTTCACCAAAAAGCTATTCCAAAGGAGCAAAAGCAATTGCAGCTTTAGAAAAAGCAATTGGGAAAGCATCACAAGTGATGTCACCCACAGGCCTCCAAACCACACCTTGTTGCACGCGCCAAGCCTTCTTCGACGTAACTGATAGCATGCATTTAGGTAGGCATAATAGGTTGCATTTAGCTTAATTAAGATGCATTTCATGGATGGATTAAGTACAATTTGCATATTTGCTCTCTACGTTGGTGGATCCGAGGATGAGGCATGGGTTGATGACGCATTAGATGAGAATGTATAGTTGATCGGAGAAGCTTACATGAAGATCTAAAGAGGTCATGAGAAGAAGAAGCGAGCCTAAACGAAGAACAAGTCTGCAGAAGTTGTCACCAGACATGCTGAACTTGTTTTGCACTTTCTGGAGGTATCGGTTGTCCAATTGACTATTATGACCATGCATTGGAAAGTTCTTTCAGAGAACTACAACTTTCCTGTTGACAAGAAGAGCAAACTCGGAATAGATTTTCCGTGAAAGGCCCCTGGCTGCGACCGCAGCAACCATGCCGCGGCCGCGGCCAATCAATTTGCAGGGGCCTGCAGCATATGCCGCGGCCGCAGCATTTGACGTATGCGCGCCGTTCTGTTTACGAAAACCCTAGTTTATGTTATTTTGTTTGGTGGCCGACTTAGACCCTTTAAAAAGGCCGATTATTGTTAGTTTTTTAAGGACGTCTATTCTATAATTTCATTCATCAGACACTTTAGAGATTTGAGCGACGTCTTCCATGAGGAACTAAACTCATCTATTCTGCCTGCAATTTGAAGCTTTATTTGGATTGATTATGAGTTTCTAATTCTCGTTCCTTGTTTCCTATATTTGAATGCTTCAACTTCTTTGTGCTTGATTGTTTATTGTTTTGTTCTATCTTGTCTGGCCAACTTGTTCGATCAACTCAATCGCTAAGGTTTTGTAGATTCCTGATTGTGAACCTTAACCTAAGTGGCAAACTTGTTCCTTTAGGGATGGTTGAACTAATTGAATGAGTAGGAAGTTGAATGTATTGTTAAATCCCTCTTTAGGGACTGCAAATACCTTGGCTAATCTCTGGACTTAAAGCTATCAATTGGGTTAAATTCTTCTTTAGGGACTGTTCGATTGATAAGGGTTGCTAGGACTGGTTGGACTAGTAACTATATTAGGCCGGGACAAGGGCATTCATAGGAAACTTAGTAGCACGAGAAGAAGTTACAAAGATTGCTTCAATCCAATAAAGTGGAAAATTGTAGGTAGAATTGCTTCTCCTAATTGTCTGAATCACAATTGTTTACTCTTGTTTGCTTCAATCCACTTTGATAAAAGGCGGAACTTTCACACTCAAAATCCCCCTCTTTGGTTACTTAATTGACATTTGAATCATACTTGAATTATAAATTTCCCCATGGATTGAACTCTTACTTATTGCTATACTAGTTATAGGTTTGAGTTTCTTTGACGGATCAACGACAGGTTTTCCCTCCATCGGTAACCAGAAAGGAAGAACTCACATGAAGCCCACCATTAAAATAGAGCTCCTCACCGCCGACAAAAGGGAAGAAACACCCGACCACTAGCGAATCGGACACAAATCCAACACCGTACAAACAAAACCAATCTCAGCACCACTCACACCAGATCGGCCTGACTCAAGCCGAAGAGATGGACGAAAGGAGTGTCCTTGCAGACCCGACCGAGCCCAATGCAAAGGCTCCTCTCCACCAACATCACCCATTACATCCCGAGATAGGGGTTCAAGGCCAGCCCGACACGCCCAGATCGAACAAGGATAGCACAGACTTACCACCAAAAAAGAAGAAGATGACCGGCAGCACGCAGCAGCTCCGGCCAAACAACAGTGGACCCAAATGCTTTACGAGCACTAACACGCCGGGTTCACGTCCTCGGAGCGCCCACCACACCACGACCCACCGGACAAACCTTCCTGAAAGCAAATCCGTCGCTACCCAACTACAGATCTAGGCCGACAAAATGGGGAAGCAAATAAGATCCGACAACTCAAAGTCAGATCTGAGCCGACGCCTCCCAAACTCCTTTCACGGACCGGGGAGGAGGACAAATCCGGCCAAGAGAGCAAGATCCAAGCACCCATACGCTTCATCGACGACACTAACCAAGAACCCATGAACCAGATCTGAGCGAGGACGAGATAGCACCACCGAAATTCGCCCAGTACCGGAGCCCAGCCCACCGAAACCGCTCAGATCCAGGGCAAATCTTACCATTCCGCAAAGCAAGATCCAGATCTAGCCACAAGGAAGATGACGCATTGAAACTCACAGATCCAGACTCGACCCGTCGAGCACCGCCTAGATCTAGGCAGATGACGCCGGAAAACCATCCCAGGACAATTCATTAGAACCGAACCACAACGGAATGACTCGCACCACCACATCAAAATAGAACTACTCAACCCCAAGATAATCACTAAAATTTTACAATAAACCCGGTAATTACCACCCAATAGATTTGAGTTTGAGAACAATACCCAAATGGAATGAAGTTCGTGGTTAGGGATTGTAGGAAGAGCCAAGACGAGAAGAGAAAACCAAGAGAAGAGGGACTCTCAAAAGAGAATTTCTCTCTCAAGGACGAGTTTTCAAACGATGCTGGAATGACTTTAAAATAAAACTTATGCTCGAGGATGAGTTTTCTCCAATTTTTATAAACAATATATATTTAATTAAAATCATAATAAATTAATATATAAAATATATTCGGCCTTTACATTCATCCACCTCTAAAAACACGTCTCGCCCCCGAGACTAAAATCATTCTAAAGTAAGGGGAAGGAGTCCGAAATCAGTGAGTCCGAGGATCATACCATAGATTCTGCAAGCACCTCATAAGGGCCCGTATGAGATTCTCACATTATCTTCGATGTGATCATGATATTCCCATTTGGTCGTAGCAAGTATGCGATATGGGCCCTTATCACATCCGTCCCCGACTTCTCCATTATATCATAACTCAAAAGCATTATAACGTCCCGACTATGTCTTAGCAAGCAAACTATAAGTGCCCCTATAAATGCTTGTATCCACTTCGTGAGGCGTCATAATGTAAATCCGGTTCCGAAAAGTCCAAAAGAGTTTCTAAAGGGAAAGATTGACCTTGAAATCTTTGAAATTCTCGATATCATTTATTCTTTTAAAATCCAAATTGGTCCTTTTCAAAACTGCTCGAAATCTTCAAATCCTATGTTTAACCAAGAAACTGTACACCAAAACAAGTCAAATCCTTCAAATCAAGATTTCGTCAAAACCCTCCAAAAACCAAATCAGTTTCCCGCACATCAATCAATCAATTTCAGAAAGCTCGGAGGTGGAATCATCCACCTCTAAGGGCTAATCTCATATTCTCTTCCTAGTTTCCAGAATCAAATCAATCTAACCGTCTCAATTCAAGCAAGATTCACAAGCCATAAGAAATGCATAACCACATAACCAATCAATCTCCAACCAGTACATCATACGACAAGTCTCAAACATATGCCAACACAGTGCCACAAGGTCACAACGTCTCCATATCATACCAAGGATCATAATATGCATCTCAACAATATGCCAAAATCATAACAAAAGTCCCGACATCACACCAAAAGTCATAAAACTATCTCCTCATCATCATAGAGTCAACGAACCAAAACCCATCATCAACACATCAACACAACAAGGTCATGCTATTAAGATTCAGCAAAAGGGGAGGTCAAGGAGTATATCAATCATTGAAATGCCAGCATATTCACCAGACATCATCTCAACTCAATATATACAATGCCATATAATGATCATTTAGCAATCGCGCACTATTATCTCATATAATTACAAGTCATGCTCCAAGTCATATTCATCATTAACATATTTATAATCATGCTTACCAACCATATAATACAACATCATGTTTACTACGACATAATATAACATCATGCTTTCACACAATAACACATCATTATCTCATAATTCATGTAACACATCATAACATGCTTCTAGAACAACATAACAGGATAGCGATGCATCAACATATCATGATAACATTGGTCACTTTCAACTAGATCTCAATATTGCATATTAACATGTAATATTACCCCATATTAGGTTCATCATGGTCGTTATCTAACATCATACCTCTACATATCACAAATCACATAATCATGAAGATCCTTACATCATCACCAATCAAAATAAAACACAATCCCCACTTGCTCGATTCCAATTCCGAGCTCAAGACCATCCTCATCTAGACTTTACCAACATCAACTCAGACACATCCCCTAAAAAGAAATCCCAATTCATTTCAATACTCTATGAAGGTTCGATAATGTATAACAAAGTATAATAAAGATACTCTAGAAGGGGGATTGAATAGAGTATGCCAACTTTTCGCTGATAATTTCAATACTTTTGAAACGCTTGCAAAACCCTTTGAGATTAGACTTAATTCTTTCCTCTGGAAAATCTGAATCACAAAAGAGTTATACAATTCGAAACAAGTGCGGAAATATAGGTAAAGCAATAAGTAAAGGACGCAACGAATTGTTAATGAGGTTCGGCTCCTTAAAGGCTTAGTCCCCGCCTAGGGTTCTTCCACAACCCTAAGATTCAACCGGCTTTATTGATTCACAAGACTTAGGATCCTAATAGCTCACCGAGAAGCCTCTCTCCTATACAATTGCAATCTAGTCAACTCACGTTCCCTTGGAGTCCTAGACCAATCTAGAAGAGCCCCACCTCTCTTAGCTATCTAGTGCAATCCTCTTACACTTCATGAATCAATCGCCTAGTGTCCACTTCTTGAGTTACAAACTCTCGAGTATAACACTCTCTCGAAATATATCCTATAAGCTCACTGTGTAACTCTCAAATGCTTTGAAACAAAAGATACGACTCTTAACAACTAGCAGAGAGCACACGAAGAAGACAGATTGACTTGAGGGCTTGAGTGCGAATGAATGCTTGTGTTCAACAAATGCACTTGTCTTCTTCTCTTCATCTCCTTTTTATATTAAATCAAATCGGCGCCTCATTCAAAGAAGGATCTTCTCTTCAACGGCTAGAACAGATCATGATAATCTTCACAATCTTCTATTTTGGGAAACTCCGAAGCCATGATCCACCAGATTCGATCTTCTCGACTTTAAGCTTAAGGTAGGAGATTTCATTCGAAATTCTTGCTGCATTTGTTAGTGCATAATATATATAATAATATCTGGAAATATATAATAATAACATATAATAACATCCGGAAATAATATGCACATAATACAGGTTTTGTGTTTTATGAACACAGCTGTAGCTTCAAGACCTTTGACACAAGCTATGTGTCAAAACCTTTGAAACCATTTCCGATTTTCATCAAGGGAGTGGAGTTATCAATCTCTCCCTTGATGAAAGACAAAACCTGTGCATCCCTGTAGCTTAGTCAAGCAGATATATCATAAGGCAAAATCGGACAAAGTACCTGCATGGGTTAGACAAATGTTGGATCATATAAGTTTTAAAACCAATGAAAGATATCCAACAAAATAAAACAAAATAAGGTCTTCCAAGACCCTAGTTCACAACAGTTTTAAAGTCTAAACCATCAAACCATCTCCCCCCTTTTGTCTTTCAACAAAGGGAGGAGTATAAAACAGTCACCAAAAGTTTTGAAAAATAAACAAGGCCAGGAGTGTTTAGATCACGGGCTAGGATAGGGGTTTAGGATTCATCGTCTTTAGCACCATCCGTGAACAGCGACTTCAGCTCATTCAGAAGCTTGGCTATCACGCCCATCTCCAGCAACAACTCTCGGTGCAGCTCCTTGACGTCCAGGCAAACTTCCTCCAAACCCAACTCAGAATTCTCCATGCACTCATCGATGACAGAGGCAGTGGGAAGAACTTTTGAGGAAGGAGAGGCAAGACTCCAAGTCCCTTGAGGGGACTGAGTAATGCCAATCTTTTCAAAGCTTATGGAGTCGAATTTACCCATATGATGTTGTTGTTCTTCATTTTCAAAATCAATTTTAGAAGCTTTGAAGACATGGGTCAAAAGGTTTCCGAATGGGAGGGGAGTTCCTTTTCTGGCTTTGCGGGTGTGAGCCATGGATGGGATTCGGTGAAACTTCCAGAAAAAGGTTGAAGGAGAAGGCTAAAGGTCGGAGGGTTTTGGTAGTTCTGGAGAGGTGATCAATAGTTAGAGTACTCGGATAAAAAGGTTGAAGGAGAAGGCTAAAGGTCGGAGGGTTTTTGTAGTTCCAATGGTGATAATCATAACACTACTGCCAATTTTAAAAGATTTGATTTGCCAAAAATTCAAAATTCAAACCGTCCTTTCAAATCTTAAAGGCAAGAGAAGATTTATCCGAAAAAAATTCCATAAATAAAATGTACTCGGATAAAAGATTTTTCGGAAAATAAAATAGGTAATGTATAAAGAAGGTTAAAATCCGTTAAAGCTATATTTGATCAAATATCTAATAAGATATCAACCAAACATATGATCCGTTATATGTGCTCTACCATTCAGTTCACAAACTTTGACATGAATGTCAAAGGTCTTGACACTGAGTAGAAGTTTTCTTTCGTAAAGGGAAAGCTCCCCCTACGAAACTGCATCCTTGTTAAGTATTCCGATCTCACGTCTAATGAAGGTGAACCTGTCATCCGCCAAAGGCTTAGTAAAAATGGCAGCGCATTGATAATCAGTTGAAATAAAGGATATGGACACATCACCTTTTTCGACATGGTCTCTAATGAAATGATGCCTTACATCAATATGTTTGGTCCTTGAATGCTGAACATGATTCTTTGTGATGGAGATGGCACTTGTAATGTCACACTTAATGGGAATGCCTTTGAGGTTGATGCCAAGATCTCTCATTTGTTGAGCTATCCAAAGGATTTCGGAGCAACATGCTCCAGCTGCTATGTATTAGGCTTCGGCAGTGGATAGAGCAACTGAGTTTTGTTTCTTTGAGTGCCAACTAATCAAGGATGCTCCTAAGAATTGGCAACATCCTGACGTGCTCTTCCTATCCACCTTATAGCCTGCAAAGTCTGCATCAAAATACCCAATTAGTGTAAAATCTCTTTGCTTCGGGTACGACAAGCCAAGCTCCTTAGTGCCATTGAGATATCGAAAGATCCTCTTCAAAGCTACAAGGTGAGATTCTTTAGGGTCAGCTTGAAACCTAGCACACATGCAAACACTAAACATGATGTCAGGTCTACTAGCAGTAAGATATAATAAGAAACCATTGAGAAAAGCACATTTGACATCCATTTGATATAACTGTATGCCCATAAAAGATGCAAATGCTAATAATATGCGAATGGCTTCAAGCCTGGCTACGGGAGCAAAAGTCTCCTCGTAGTCAATACCTTCCTCTTGATTGTAGCCTTGAGCAACAACCCTTGCTTTGTTCCTCACGATCTTACCATTCTCATCTAGCTTGTTCCGAAATACCCAACGTGTGCCAATGACTGATTGATGCTTTGGCCTAGGCTTCAAGGTCCAGACTTTGTTCCTTTCAAATTCTTTAAGCTCACTTTGCATAGCAATGATCCAGTCTGGCTCTTGAAGGGCATCATCTACCTTCTTTGGTTCTATAAGAGAAACAAACGCGTGAAAAGCACAGAGATCTTTAAGTTTAGAACGAGTTTGAATACTAGATGTAGGGTCAGAGATGATATCCTTTAATGAGTGTGATGAGGAGTATTTGAACTTTCTCTTGCTAGTATCAGCTCCTTGGTTCGTCACATCAACAAGATTGATTTGTGGTACATCTGACTCCATGGATATGTTAGGCTCAGTTACAGCAGTTTTTGAAGTCTCTACACTTTTGGATTGGTTGCCAAGGGCTTTGGACTGAGCTTCAACACCTTGGGCCAATTCTTCAGTGTTAAAAATCTGATCCTGCATGTTCCTCTTCTTTGTCTTCTTGGTAGCAATATCATCACCATCCTCATTCTCTGTGTGGCTGTTAAGATTTAAATCTGCAACACTTTTACTTAAAGAACCGTCAATGCATTCATCAAATATGACAACAAGCATGTACTTTTTACCATTGGGAGATTTGACTCGCATAGGACCACATAAATCCATATGTAAAAGTTCAAGAGGTCTAGAAGTACTTACAACCTTATTGGGTTTGAAAGAGCTACGTGTTTGTTTACCTCGTGTGCATGCTTTGCACATATCAATACCTTTGAAATCCATCTCAGGTAGTCCTCTTACAAGCCATTTGGACACAAGCTTTTGTAGTGTATGTGGGCTTACATGACCGAGTCTCCTGTGCCAGAGCTTTGGATCGTCCGTCAAAGCCTTTAGACAGGTTAAGCTTCCTTGTGGCACTTGCTCAGCATTCATAGCATAGATGTTGTTATAATGATAGGCAATTAGAACTATTTCACCTGTATCTTCTCTGCGCACTAAACATCTTTTCTTGTTAAATCCAACATCATTACCATTATCACATAGTTGAGAAACACTAAGCAAATTATACTTCAAACCATTAATAAGATAAACATTTTTAATACTATGGTTAGGATCACTCCCAATACTACCGATACCAACGATGTCACACTTTCCTTTGTCACCAAGAGTGATTGTTCCAGTGGATTGCTTCTTTAGATCATGGAAGAGAGACCTCTTCCCACTCATATGTCTCGAGCATTCACTATCAATAATCCATTTTTTCTCTTTCACCTTGGTGATCTCCTGCAAGACAAAAATCAACCTTTTTTGCTAGACTAGTGAGCAAATTTAGATTAATTGTTGAGATAAACCATATTTGGTAAAATAGTGCCTTTGGGGACCCAAATTTGCGTTATCCGTTCTTTTCTCAAGCGAATAGGAAATGTATTGCGAATAATATGAGGATCCTTTCTTCTATAGGGGCAGATCTCTCTTACATGTCCCTTTCTTGCACAGTGGTGACACATAGGAGAGGTTCTGCTTCCTTTTGCCTTTACAAAAGTGGTAATGTGTTGCTTCTTTAAAAACCTTGGATTGTAACCAATACCACTTTTGTTTAGAGAACTTTGGTTCTCACCTAACATCCTATCAAGAGTGCCTTTGGACTTGGTAAAACTTATGAGGGCTGTCTGTTGGTCTTGAATCTTCTTATTCAGGGAGATCTTCTCGTTCTCTAAGTCATGATGTTCATTTCTTAGAGACGAGAGATCTTGCTTGAGTTCAGATTTCTCTGAGTCAAGAGTCTTGACTTTAATGTCAAGATCTGAATAAGAGATTTCATGACTTTTGACCCTCATAGACAGTTCCTCAATAGTTCTTTCCTGGTCCACAGTTTTCTTAATAAAAGTGTTGGTTTGGGTAATAAGTTTCTCTTTATTGGCAATCATATTAGAAAAAAATTCCGATAGTACCTCTTTTGGACTTGCCATAAGCTCTCTTACAGTTACCTCGAGTTGCTCATCGTGGGATTCATCTCCTGAGGCCATGAGACAAAGGTTGGCCTTTTCATCATCGGAGTCTGAGTCACCTGAGTCGGAATCACTCCAAGCTGCCACCATGGCTTTCTTCTTCCATCTATCACCTTTCTTGAAATGACTCTTTTTCTTTTGAGGGCAATCTTTCACTAGATGGTCTGTTTCACCACATTCAAAACAAGACAAAGGTTTAGTCTTCTTGTCATATTTGTTGTATTGAAAGTTAACTCGAAATTTAGAAGACTCTGATCCATCTTTGTTGTTGAATTGCTTCTTCATCTTGAGGATTTGAGAAAGACCCCTTGTAATGAGATCAAAGGGATCATCCTCATCATCATCCTCATCTTCAGAATCAGACATATCTTTGGGCTCATCCTTCTTAGACTTAAGTGCCAAGTTCTCCATCGTCTTCATTGAGAATCATCTCATGTGTAATCAGCTTCCCAAGCAAGTTATCAAGGGGGTAGAGTGGTGAGATTCTGGGCTTCTTCTATGGCTGTCACTTTCGGACCCCATTTGTCTTTTGGGAGGCACCTCAATATCTTCCTCACTTTCTCAACATTCTCAAGGTTGTTTGTGATTTCCGTGAACCGTGTGAACATAGCCTTAATAGACTCATCTGGCTTCATTTTGAAGAGTTCATACTTTTGAAGGAAAATACTGATCTTGGTGTCCTTCACTTGACTGGTTCCTTCGTAGGTGACAACCAACTTATCTCAAATCTCTTTAGCCGACCTACAAGATGAAATACGGTTAAACTCATCAGTGCTAAGACCATAGTATAGTAAGTTAATAGCCTTGTAGTTCTTGGAGATGAGTTCAAGATCCGCTTGGATGAATTCAGCCTCGGTTTTCGTGACTTTGGTTCCATTTGGTCCGTCTTTCACTGTAACCTTCGGACCATTCTCTATAATGTTCCAAAGTTCCAGATCTTTATCTATAATGAACATTTTCATCAAGGACCTCCAGTGGACGAAGTTGTTTCCTACAAAGAGTGGTGGTCTACTGGTAGACCTCCCTTGTGCAAATCCTCCGCTTGCTTCACTAGACATGATAAAAACTCACAAGATTGTTAGATCAAAAGCAGTGAGTAGGGCTCTGATACCAATTGAAGGTTCGATAATGTATAACAAAGTATAATAAAGATACTCTAGAAGGGGGGTTGAATAGAGTATGCCAACTTTTCGCTGATAATCTCAAGACTTTTGAAACGCTTGCAAAACCCTTTGAGATTAGACTTAATTCTTTCTTCTGGAAAACCTTAATCACAAAAGAGTTATACAATTCGAAACAAGTGCGGAAATATAGGTAAAGCAATAAGTAAAGGACGCAACGAATTGTTAACGAGGTTCGGCTCCTTAAAGGCTTAGTCCCCACCTAGGGTTCTTCCACAACCCTAGGATTCAACCGGCTTTATTGATTCACAAGACTTAGGATCCTAATAGCTCACCGAGAAGCCTCTTTCCTATACAATTGCAATCTAGTCAACTCACGTTCCCTTGGAGTCCTAGACCAATCTAGAAGAGCCTCACCTCTCTCAGCTATCTAGTGCAATCCTCTTACACTTCGTGAATCAATCGCCTAGTGTCCACTTCCTGAGTTACAAACTCTCGAGTATAACAATCTCTTGAAATATATCCTATAAGCTCACTGTGTAACTCTCAAATGCTTTGAAACAAAAGATACGACTCTTAAAAACTAGCTGAGAGCACACGAAGAAGACAGATTAACTTGAGGGCTTGAGTGCGAATAAATGCTTGTGTTCAACAACTGTACTTGCCTTCTTCTCTTCATCTCCTTTTTATATTAAATCAAATCGGCTCCTCATTAAAAGAAGGATCTTCACTTCAACGGCTAGAACAGATCATGGCAATCTTCACAATCTTCTATTTTGGGAAACTCCGAAGCCATGATCCACAAGATTCGATCTTCTCGACTTTAAGCTTAAGGTAGGAGATTTCATTCGAAATTCTTGCTGCATTTGTTAGTGCATAATATATATAATAATATCTGGAAATATATAATAATAACATATAATAACATCTGGAAATAATATGCACATAATACAGGTATTGTGTTTCATCAACACAGCTGTAGCTTTAAGACCTTTGACACAAGCTATGTGTCAAAGCCTTTGAAACCATTTTCGATTTTCATCAAGGGAGTGGAGTTATCACTCTAATCTCGCCCCTCATCCCACCAAGCACTCCCACTAGTAATCCACCTCTAAGAAGTCAACTCATATCTCTAATCCTCACACCCGGGTACACTCTCACTCTATGTCCTCAATACTCACAAAGGTCATTTCTTACACTCCCGTATTACCCAAGACATCACAAACATTATGCCTTGCTATCCACACCTCTTCTATAATAATGTCTCGGTCACTACTTAGACGGTCTATTTCTAACCATACCCCCGGCCCAAGATTCACCTAGAAGCTCATTGGAACCACCCAAGCATTGCCTCTTCTAAAACCCAAACTCACTCGATCTTACCTAAGCCGACATCCCTCTCTGACGACTTACCTCATAATAACATCGATCATCCTAACATCTCAAGCTCTTTCACCACTCTCCGACCATTCCACAAAAGAATCTCACCCACACGTTCAAAGAAGAAGAAATCATGAAATCATCACACATAAGATCCACATAATATCAGCTAGCATTTATAATAATATCGTCATAAGTTCATCATCAAGCATTGTAATGTATCAATAAGTCTCAATTTACCGTCATGCTCAAAATTATTGCAAAACACCATATATGAACATAATCAATTCAAGCAAGCAAGTTTTATCATAACCTTATGAGATAACAATTCAAGTTTCTCAGCATTTGCAGTTTATACTCTTATAGGCACATGAATTTAGATCATGCTTAGCAACTTCGAGTAGCAACATGTCAAGACATCATGGTACATGAGAACTATAAGGCATCAAATCATATCATCATAGACAACCGATAATCAGGCAACAGTCATCACCAAGTCAGCACATCGACACGTAAATCTCATCGCCATGTCGGTGCAATATCATCGTCAACAACTTTAGAAGGATTAGTAATTCGAACGGAGGACAATCTTGCTTGCATGTCATATCGTACTCAGTAACCGTAATTGTCAATACTTGCTCGTCCTGCCGATATCATTAATCTTGAATAGGGGAGTGAAAAGAGTGGACAACCCACTGTTCCTTTCGGAGATAAAATGGGCCAAAGCTAAAGGTGACAAGACTAGGGACAAGACTCCGACCCGAGAATAGAAACGATGCCCTTGTGGAAGTCTATTAGGTTACAATTGTGACGAGCAAACATGAATTCATCATGGAGCACATCAGTCACATTAATCCACACTAATATGTACCTATCTCAAGGAGAACGACATACATTTTCATTCCAAAAGACACAATCGAGTCCCACACTGATGCATGTGAGATAGGCTAGTAGTCTACTATTCCATGATAACAAATATGCCTAGCAACTTAAGCAAGTTATACGGAATCAGTAACGATCATGCGGGGCTCAAGGTCATGCGGGATTTTAACAATGTTGACAAGTATCATGCATATGAACAATGCACGAGCATGGTATACACATCAACAAATGAGTTCAAATATAGCATTGACAGGTATATCATAACAATCAGACGAAGCGTCATACGAGAACACATAAGAGCAGCATAGTGGCTATTACATCTAACAACAATGATCATATAATAGGTTAAGTATAGCATGTAATCATACGACGGGATACAATTAGAAGCATAGGTCTTACATGATGCTAGCGATACATGATAAGGCATGGACATAATCAAGAGTGATTAAATGAATTCAACATAATTTTCATGGAAGCGAGAGAGATCACCATAGAGTAACAAGGAGAACATCACGGGCGATAGATTATAATCATGCTAGGAATGAGCAGTCATAGGGAACAGAAAACGGCACAATAACTATCACATTATAGAACAAGTACGATAGGTAATCATTTAGCGAGTCATATTGGAAATCATAAGGCCTACATGATACTAGTAACACATATCAAACATGAATACAATCAAGGTAATTCGACTAGATTCATTATAACATTCATGTGTCATGCGAAATAATGATGTAGCGTGGTGTGTGATCATGCGGGGTGCCAAATCATACATCTATCCAAGTATAAGAGGACATCATGGAGAAATGGGGAAACACTAGCGATAACATATAAGCATGTTAGGATCAACCATCACGGAAAGCAAGTCGATCATCGAATTTAACATCAATCTAATCCAAATGAGTAAAACATTTTAAAAGGATAGAGAGAGGGAGAACCATACTATCAAGAACCTAGCTCAAGAGAGAACCAACCATAATGCAGACAAGGTACAAATTTGCACACTTCACAACTAGGGGTCCTACATGATACTAATGACTCAACATAGCATACGATACATACATGCATTTAATTGATTAATAAGAAGATACACAAGACTTCAATTCGATCACATTCCAACGATATAGAAGCATGGGAGGAAATGTAGTGAAGTATAGTGCGAAACTAACTAATGGGGCAATATGACCAAAGTACGGGGACATGTGTTCAAATCAACAAATACTTGAATAAGACATGCATTTATCAAGGCTCAATTACACCAACCTATTCTCAGTTTAGCTGAAGCAGCGCACAACAATATCAATTGCAGAATAATCAACCATAGTCAATCTGATGAATACAAATAAACGGGCAATGCTATAGATTCTTGGCACAAAAGAATGATAAGCATCGAGGCGTCATCATTTAGCATCCTAAGGAGATCATTTACAAGCATTCATACAAAGAAGAGTTGATCACACTATCATGGACCTAATCCAGGGGAAAACAACAATCATATAGGTTCATATCATGCGGTTCATGCTTCCAATCAATCATACAAGCAATACAATAGGCCAAGTTGACATGTTATGAAAACATATAATCATGATAGAAAGCAAGGCACAACACGAGCCTAAGCAATGTAACTAACCACAACATGAGCTTAAACAATATGATCATGACAGAAAGCAAGGTATAACATGAGTAGCTTTTTACTAATGATCATTTGTGAGGTGCATGCGGGAGATTACAAAATCATGTCATGCAATTCAAAGAGAGCCACCATTTCAACCGGACAGAGATCCCTAAGGGCAACCATTGACTCTCCCCAACTGACTCATCACCCTTCTTTCCCATGGGACTCTAGTACGACTCTTTGTGACAAGAAAACACTGGTTGGTCATCATAAGAATCGAGAAAGACAGCCCCAGAAACACCTTACTCTCCGACTCGGAATGACGTCAAGAACAATCTTCCAATACTCACTCGGATAACCCTCATATCCATACATGATTCCCGACATAATGTGTTTACTAACCCGATTTCCCGTGAAAGACACTGACATCCGGTAGAAAGATTCGATAGAACCGAAAAAGGGTTAACATAGGGGAAGGGGTTGTTGTTGTGGGAGGAAATCAAGACTTGCAATTAAAATATAAATAAAGCAAAGCAAACCAGATTCCGTCCCGTGCAAATAATTACAAGGCCTCCTCCTGATGTAGCAGTGGGAAGTCAGGATCGATCCACAAGGAAGCAGGTCAGCGGATCCTACGCAGCGGAAGAATCTCACAAGTGGTGATCGACCACATGAGTACTCGACCTCGACTAGGTGGTAGTCGACAGGGGCCAGTACAGTCGATTTCGAGCAACAGAAGACGTTGGGTGGTGGTCGACGTCGACAAGCCCTACTCGACGTCGAGTAGATCTGGTCGTAGCCGAGTACTGCAGAAACAGAAGCAACAGCGATCTTGCTCGATCGAAAATCAGTGGTCGACGTCGTCTAGGAGTAGTCGAAGTCGAGTAGAAACAGTACGTAAACGAATGCAAATCTCGAACCTAAACAATGTATAAAAAAGACTTCCAAGATCGGGGTTTGCAACAACGATAACCAAACATGCATAAGGCAAGATAAATAACGATAATTATGCAAATCACATCGAAGGATTAAGCTTTCGCCTTTTCCAACAATTAAGTAACTTTCTCAAGAAAACCTAATTGTATCTACCAATTTTATGTTTATAATCCAATTTGTTAACATGAATCTCTATTAAATAGGCCATAAACACATAAAAGGTAGTAGATGCTCAAACATAATAAAGGTCGGATCATTACCTCAAACACGCATGGCTATCGTCGGGCTCGCCCCGACCCTAGAAGTGGGTGGACTACTCGCTCTTCATCGCAATTGCAGACATCATTGATGGAAAAGAAACTTGCATTAATAAACTAAACAGAGCTTACAACCGATCGAAGCCAACTTGCTCTCGCTCCTTAACCTCTCTCGGCCTCCACTCTCTCTCTCTCTCTCTCTCTCTCTCTCTCTCTCTCTCTCTCTCTCTCTCTCTCTCCCCTACTCGATCTCTCTAGCTTGGAATGAATAAAAATCAGCCATATAGGCTCTATTTATAATGCTAAATCCTTGCTATCCAAGGAAAAGAAAATCTATCTAATTTCTAAAGATAAAACTTAAATAAATGGGAACATTTATCTAAAAGGAAAACTATCTAAATATCTTCAAGTGGATAAAATCCTTCTCCCCATAGATAGATCTAGATAGAACATGATGGATCCAGCCTTGCTTCGTGCCCAAGTTGTCCACATGTGCTCGGAATGGCCCAACAGACTCACGGCCCAAAATCGCATAGTCGACTTCGAGTAAAGCTTGGTCGAGTTTGAGTAAAGCTTGGTCGACTTCGAGTAGAGTGTACTTGACTTCGAGTAATCTTAACAGCTTCTCGATCTGGTTCTCTTCCTCGAGCTCGTGTGCGGTTCAGTCCTGGTCGACATCGAGTAAGGTACTCGACGTCGAGTACATGTTGAACTCGAGTTGTCTTCTTCTTCTTCCATCCTCGATCAAGTCTGCTTCAGCTGTATTCGACTTCGAGTAAGGCCTGGTCGAAGTCGAGTAGAATCCCATCCTTTGGTTTCGTCTCGGAATGGCTCCAAATTCTGCAATATTAAACCAAAACTTGTGTAGACCTCTATTTTTGACAAATAAGCATATACTACACAAATTCGACATATTTTCAACCCGAAATATGCAAAGTACTTAGAATAAGGAGCTAAAATGTGCATAAAAACATGGTTACTTTAGTGGACATCAGTTGTTCCACACAAGTTGGGCTTGACCATAGGGAAATGAGGGTACTCCCGCTATCCCGTTTGCACAGATCAGTTAGTACGCATTTCATAGTCAAGGCGTACCAATCATATCCACAACAAGCACTTAGCATAGAAACAGTCAATGACAATCAGAATGATCTCCTTGGAATCTTCCAGGCCCATCTGTAAAGAACAAGCTAATATTTTGCCTACCCAGTATCGACTACATCCAATAGGGATGGCATTAACGCCTTTCTACCTACTCGTTTCCCCTTTTGGTCGGGTTTTCTCTTTTATCATAAGCCAAGTTCATTCTTAGTCCAATTGGGTTAGGAATATTAAGTTCATTTTGCCCCTTTAAAATCCTTTTCAAATACATTGAAATTCATGGGTGGTTTTTCCAAAATATACACTCGACCCTTGCGTACCCGAATTATGATTTCCGAGTTACGTTTCAAGGGATGAAACCCCTTGTTCAGATCTTGCAATCCAGGTACGGGTCGAGGTTTCAAACTCATTTTAAGATCAGTAATAAGGAGGAGGGATTTCGAACCCTAAAACCTCGAAGGACCGTTGGGTGCCTTTAACCTGTCCTAAGACTAACTTGCGAAATTCATTTCAAATGAAAGTAAAGCGGAAGCAAAATTAAGATACCACTACTAGAATTTTGCTTTTAACATCGGGTAATAGCCAATGTCTTTCAAAAAAATCGATGTCTATGTGGGGGATGTAAAAAGTCAAAACTTTTTAACATCGGCTATTACCCGATGTCTTTGTATGTTATAACATCGGTTATATTTTTAAATCTGATGTCTTTGATATCGTATAACATCGATTGTAAAATATATCCGATGTTATAACATACAACGACATCGGTTATCACCCGATGTTAAAATATTTTGACTTTTTACATCCCCCACATAGACATCTATTTTTTTGAAAGACATCGGCTATTGTCTGATGTTAATTGACATATTTGCTTTTCTTTTCATTATTGTAGCCTATGCGGGATTTGAACCCGCGTCTTTGTGCTTGAGCACAACGCTCTACCAATTTGAGCTAAGAGGATTTAAATTACCATAACAGAGAAATAATGTCTTGTAAATCCATAACAGAGAAAAAATCAAGAAAATAGAGAAAGTCAAAATTACAAAGAAAACATTTGTATTTTTAACATAGATGATTGTCAACTACTAGAAAGAGATATATTTCCTAGGAATGAAGCATTTGTATTTTTTATGTTTAGGATATATAGAGGGTGATAACAAGAAGAGAAGCAGAATATAAGATAGAAGAAAGTACTCAAGTAATGCTGCTTTGAACCACCAAAATAAGAACCAGTTTCTGCCTTGAATGATTCATGACCCAAGTAAACTTATCCTTAATGAAGATTACAGTGAAAATCAATTCATACTATAAATAAAATTTTCAATACCTCATCAGCAACAATTCTAATATTTTCAAGAGATAAGTGTTGAAGTTTGTGCAGGGGCAAGATGTCAGGAAGGAATCCAGCAGAGGAGGAATCAGCTTGTTGTGTTCTAGGGAGAGTTTTACCAGACAAACACACTGTCTCAGTTCCACTTTATGTTGTGAAAAAATAGAAAGTTAATAGATTAGGAGGAATCCAATCAAAACTAAGTGCAAGCACTTGAAGCATAAAAGAACCTACAAATAGTAAAGAGATTTATAACAATGAGCAGTCAAATTCCTTAGCATAAGGAGGTAAACACAATTGAATGTGCAGAGTACAGACACACATTAGCATATGAGTTATTACTTGTAAGGCGAATTTTATCAAATAAAATGAACCTTAAATGATAACTCAGAACTGTACAGTCGAACCTTAACCACGATTTCATGCTGTTATAAAGAATAAATGGGCATCGGTGGATATGCCTCAAATATAACTACCATACTAAAATAGAATGACAAAGCAAAGGGGATGGTACAAAATAAATAGGCAAAAGTGGATATGCCTCAATCCTAAAATGGATTTGGTCACATGATTAACTAGACATGGTGTAGTTAATAATATTAATAAGAAGAAAATGATAAAAAGAAAAAACCTCTTCGGATCACAAGGTAATAAGAAACCTATCAGGAATCAAAAGTCAATGCTTGCATGCATACCCTGTTACCATTAAGATCAAATTCCTTCCCAAGTGATTCCATGACCAGCTGCTGAAGGTATCTGCTGAAGAGCAATAGACTATCCTTGTAAGGAAGCACAACCATATCCTATGAAAAACAAACGGTTTGAAAGCGAAAGATTTGAAGACACTTAATAACGGAGCTAACAAAATAAATCACATTAAAAGAAATCACATTCAAATGGTATCTGAGTCCACATTGAAAGCGGGTATATACTACTATCATCACCTTTGATCCAATGCCATAAGAAGCCAAATACCAACAAAGAGCTAGCAATGCTGCAAGATTCTCCCTCAACTACAAAGAAAGTTACCTTTGAATGAACAACCAAGGGGTTGGAAGAAATAAATGTGAAATATGATGAAGTTCATAGAGGTCTAACAAGAAATATGCATGTCTATCGTAAAGCTAGACAATAAATCTGGATCCTAACTTGGATAAAAGACAACAGAATTTAAGAGATTTACATATACTAGTGGTGAAAGGTGAAGGTGAGAATTACCACATTACTCCTGGTTGCATCATCCATCAATGGCACGCCTGCAAGCATTTTCCTGATGTCGGTTCCCTGCAGGAAAATGTCAAAATTATTCAAAATTATGACTAGTGCAGAATTAAATGAAATGCGAAATGGAACCAACCTGTAGTGTAGCTGGCAGTAGACCCACAGCAGACATTTCGAACATTCTACCACCCACCCAATCAAACACGGGAAATCTAGCTAGCCACCCCTCGATTCTTGTAGTTTTGTCTAGCAACGAGTTTTCTTAAGTAATAGCAACACCCTGTAGAGTTTACTGTAATAAGAGAACCGCAAATAGGACGAAAAAGCAATATCAAAGTATTCTGACAAAGCTACTGAAATGTACCCAAGTGGAAAATTTTTATGCAAGCTAAGCTTTTCGGAAGTATTTATGCCTACCAGTGTTGAGAGTCCGTTCACACGAAGCTGAATATTCGCTTTGCACACTCTTCACATAATTGCCTTCTACTTGGCTCTGCACATAACGACCAAAAAACAGGGTCAGTTGATAGAATCAAACAGGAGATAGGCAATGCACATAACGACAAACAAAAACCCAAAAAAATGAGTATTAACCCAACAGGAGATAGGCAATGCACATGGAATAATCTGTTATAAGCTTCATTAGGCGGGAAAAGGACTGCCTTGATGAACTTCCAGCCAATTACATGAAGGTGTTCTAGATGTGTTCTTCTGTCCGATACATATAAGCAATTTGAATGTAACTTGGGCAAGTTGGGGAGGATTAACTATGTTCAGATATTCAGCAAAGGAGGTATTACCTAAATGTAGAACTATAGGATAACTAAGGGTTCCACACAGATGAATAAAAAATAGTCACTTAGAAAGATAAGATGAATATGTTGCTCTAAAAAATAATTTTAGCTTGATTCATCCAATTAGCTTACTGACAAGTTTGTGCTACATGATTTAGGTACTCATTTCAGGCGATTGTCGAGATGCAACCGATACAAAAAAATAGGTTGCTAAACACCAAACTGTAAGAATCAAGATGAAAAAAATTCATAACAGAGAAACTTTTTTTTTAAGTTGTAGAGATTGGGATCCATCTCATGAAATAAACATATATAATAAAGGATAAAGATGAAAAATAAACGGATCAAATTCCGATTACCTCTATACTGCAGGAAGAGTTGAGAAGGATATGACTTTGAGCACGCCGCCTTTACCCCTACAGACACCCAACTAACGTTGCAGGGGTAGGGTTTGGTTAAACATAGCAATCAAATTGAAGGACAGAGAATTGAAATCCTATTAGGATCCAATGATTTCTAGGGTTTCAGATGTAATTTACCTGAAAGAGAAAAGAGAGAATCGAAATTTGCTATATTGAATCCACTTATAGTGCGATTGACACAACACAACAATTGGATTCAGAAATCATCCGAGAAGTGTATTCACTTCACGACCTACTTGCACCCGCCGCAACGAGATCCAAACTTTGGATGAAGTCGATGATTCAGAAGAAGACGACCACATGAACAATCAATTCACAATAAAAAAAATCAATTGAATCAGGAAGTGAAATAAACAAATTTGGGTTTGGAATCCCAAACTTTTAAACCCTAAACCCTAGAATTCTGGAAGCAAAGGGAGAGATCGGATAGGAAAGAGGAGAGATATATTACCGAAGGTTCGATAATGTAAAACAAAGTAATGTAAAGATACTCTAGAAGGGGGGTTGAATAGAGTATGCCGGTTTTTCGCAGATACTCTCAAGACTTTTGAAGCTCGTGCTAAACCCTTTGAGATTAGACTTAGTCTTTTCTCTGAAAACCTGAATCACAAAGTTAAACAATACGAACCAAGTGCGGAAATAAGGTAAAGCAGTAAATAAAGGACTCGAAGAATTGTTTACGAGGTTCTGCACGAACTTGGTCTACGTCCCCGCCTAGGGTTCTTCCACAACCCTAGGATTCAACCGGCTTTTATTGATTCACAAGACTTAGGATCCTAATAGCTCAACGAGAAGCCTCTCTCCTATACAATTGCAATCTAGTCAACTCACGTTCCCTTGGAGTCCTAGACCAATCTAGAAGAGCCCCACCTCTCTATGCTATCTAGTACAATCCTCTTACACTTAGTGAATCAATCGCCTAGTGTTCACTTCCTGAGTTACAAACTCTTGAGTATAACACTCTTCTCGAAATATATCCTATAAGCTCACTGTGTAACTCTCAAATACTTTGAAATGAAATAACAGACTCTTAAGGACTAGCAGAGAGCACACGAAGAAGACAGATCTCGCTTGAGGGCTTGAGTGTATGAATGCTTGTGTTCAACGAATGTATGGCTGTCTTCTTCTTCCTTTTCTTTATATTGAAACAAATCGGCGCCTAAGGATCTTCACCAACGGCTAGAGAGGATCATGGCTTGAGCTGGATTGTTCACAATCTTCTATCTTTGGAAACATTCGAAGCCACGATCTTCCGATTTGAATCTTCTCGATTTACAGCTTAAGGAAGGAGATAATATTCGAAAAAGCTTCCTGAAATGTTAGTGAACATATATAATAATATATTGGAAGCATATAATAACATATAATAATATTCGAGCATAATAACATAGAGAACAGGTTTTGTGTTTCATCAACACTGCTAAAGCTTCAAGACCTTTGACAGAAACAGACTGTCAAAGCCTTTGAAACTTATTCCGATTTTCATCAAGGGAGTGGAGTTATCAATCTTCCCCTTGATGAAATACAAAACATGTGCATCCCTGCAACTTAGTCAAACATATATAATATAAGCAGCATCGGACTAAGTACCTGCATGGGTTAGACGAATGTTGGATCATAATATTAAAGCATGAAAAATATCCAACTGAAAACAAAACAAGGTCTTCCAAGACCTTCATAGCAGTTAAAAAAAAAATTTTAAAGTCTAAACCACAGCAGATCATCTCCCCCTTTTTGTCTTTCAACAAAGGGAGGAGGTAAAACGGTCACCAAAAGTTTTGAAACAGTTTCCAAAAACCAACAATGTTTCAGATTTGGGGTTAGGGTAGGGTAGGGTAAGGCTAAGCTTCATCGTTCGGAGCATCATCAGTGAGCAGCCACCTCAGATCCTGCAACAGCTTGGTTACCCCGCTCATCTCCGTCATAAACTCCTTGTGCAGCTCTTTGATAGCTAGGCGAACTTCCTCCAAGCCCAGCTCCAGGTTGTCCATGCGTTCATCAACGGCAGAGGCAGTGGGAAGAGCTTTTGAAGGAGAGGCAAGACTCCAAGTCCCTTGGGGGGACCGAGTGATGCCAATCTTTTCAAGGCTCTTAGATTCGAACTTACCCATATGACGCTGTTGTTCTTCATTTTTGAAATTGATTCCAGAAGCTTTGAAGATATGGGTCAAAAGGGTGGCAAAGGGGAGGGGAGTTCCTTTCCTGGCTTTTCTAGTGTGAGCCATGGATCCTAAAATCGTATTGGCCAGATCAAGATCAAGGCCATTTAGGATTCGGTAAAGTAGAACCATGGCATTGTCGGTAAGAAGAGAGCCGGAGTTTAGACGGGGTAAGAGGCAACGCACAATGATGTTAAAAATAATCTTTGCCTCTAGGGTAAGGGATGACTGGGTGAGCTGCTTTGAAGTGCTGTTAGATGCTTCGGGTAGGAGATATTTGGATCGGGCAAGGGCTAGGCACTGTTCTTTTGTGGGGTTCTCGGGAGAGGGTGGACAAGGTCTAGGTAGGCCAAGGAAATCGGCAAAGTCAATGGAGTTGAAGGAGATTCTAACCCCCTTGACGATGGATTCCAAAGACCAACCTTCGGCATTGTGTTTGGCTTTTAGGTTTATGTAGAACAGACGGGTAAGTTGAGGATAGTAGGTGGCTTCAAGGTTGAGAAGGGTCCATGCAGGGGATTGTTTGAGTAGAGATATGCATGGTAAATTCAAAGTTTCGAAGAACGCAAGATCTAAAAAATCAGAACAGCAAATCTTACGAGTTCGAAACTCATCTACCCACTTTCCAGCCGTTTCAGCATTTTCAAACCATGAAGAGGGTAAGAATTGGTTTACCTGGATGTAGGCAGGTTGATTAGCATTCTTCCTTCGAGCCTGTGTTGGAGCAATCCTCTTGGTAGGCGCCTCAAGGCCTCTGAGGGTGCCCTTCTTGGTACGCTTGGGAGATGGAGGCTTGGCAGCTGCTGGGGCTTTCCGCTTCTTTGGAGACGGGGGAGGAGGAGAAGGAGAAGGAGAGGCAACAGGTTCTGGCTCCTCTTCCTCCTCGTCCTCAGACCCCGAGTCCTCAGCGGACCCTTCAGCGTCCTCATTGTCTCCTTCAGCATCCTCGTCATCGCCGGTCTCGTCTTCCTCTTCTTCTTCTTCCTCTGGTTCCTCCTCGGCCTCCTCCTCGGCCAGTTTCCTTGCCAGCTCGGCCTCTTCCTCGGCCTTTTTCTTTCTCAGAGCTTCTTCCTCGGCTTCCTTGGCGGCATCTCGTTCCAGAATAGCGTCGAGATCCTCCTCTTCCTCCTCATCATCCACCTCCTCAGCGATGATTTTCTTTTTCCCTTTCTGCTTTGCACTGAGAGGCTTCTTCGCTGAGCATTTTTGAGAGCCCTTGGTTACTGTAGTCGTGCTCTCAGCGATGGTGCTCTGGACAACAGCAGGGACGATTGCTTGTGGAGTGGGTTCAGGTTGAGGGGAAGTGGCAGTGGCCTGGCGTCCCTTGGGGGTGGCGCTAAGTCTTTTGGGTGTGGAGGCTTTCTTAGATTTGGGAGCCATGGAGATTTTCGGCTAGGGTTTTAGAACAGTTGAGAGATTGAAGGAGAAGAAGAATCGAAAAGGTTTAGATAAGTTTGAAGTGGTGAGAGAATCGGGTACAGATTGGGGTTTAAGTAGAGTGAGGTGATGGAGTTGATTGGACGGGTTTAGAGTTCCAAGGATGGTAATGATAACATTACCATTTTGAAAAATATTTCAATTCAAAATTCAAAAAACCTTGACATAATTCTCAAAGGTCTTGACACTGAGTAGAATTTATCTTTCGTAAAGGGAAAACCCCCCCTACGAAAGTGCATCCTTGTTAAGCATCCCAATCTCACGTCTAATGAAGGTGAACCTGTCCTCTGCCAAAGGCTTAGTAAAAATGTCAGCCCATTGATAATCAGTTGAAATAAAAGAAATGGACACATCACCTTTTTCAACATGGTCTCTAATGAAATGATGCCTTACATCAATATGTTTTGTCCTTGAATGCTGAACAGGATTCTTCGTGATTGATATGGCACTAGTGTTGTCACACTTAATGGGAATACCTTTTAGGTTGATGCCAAGATCTCTCATTTGTTGAGCTATCCAAAGGATTTGGGAGCAACATGCTCCAACTGCTATGTATTCGGCTTCGGCGGTGGATAGAGCAACTGAGTTTTGTTTTTTTGAATGCCAACTGATCAAGGATGCTCCTAAGAATTAGCAACATCCTGATGTGTTCTTCCTATCCACCTTGTAGCCTGCAAAATCTGCATCAGAATACCCGATTAAAGTAAAATCTTTTTGCTAGTCTCAGCTCCTTGATTCGTCACACCAGCAGGATTGATTTGTGGTACATCTGACTCCGTGGTCCTGTTAGGTTCAGTTACAACAGTTTCTGACGTCTCAACACTGTTGGATTGGACACCAAGGGCTTTGGACGAATCTTCAACACCTTGGGCCAATTCTTCAGTGTTGAGAATCTGTTCCTGCATGTTCCTCTTCTCTGTGTTCTTGGTAGCAGCATCATCACCTTCCTCGTTCTCTGCATGGATGTCAAGATCTATATCTGCAACACTTTCACTCAAAGAACCATCATTGCATTCATCAAATATAATATGTATACTTTCTTCAACTAACTGGGTCTTTTTATTGAAGATTCTATAAGCTTTGCTACTTGTGGAGTAGCCAAGAAATATACCTTCATCACTACGCGCATCAAATTTCCCAAGGTTATCTTTTCCATTGTTATGAACAAAACAAGTACAACCAAAGGGTTTAAAATAAGATATAAGTGGTTTGCGGCCTTTGAAAAGTTCATAAGGAGTTTTCTTTAAGATGGAACGAATAAGACAACGATTCAAAATATAGTTAGCTGTGTTAACAACTTCAGCCCAATAGGTTTTAGGTAATGCATTTTCTAAAAGCATACTCCTGGCCATATCCTCTAGGGTGCGGTTCTTTCGTTCCACAACCCCATTTTGTTGAGGTGTCCTAGGAGCAGAAAAGTTATGGGAGATGCCATATTTAGCACAAAACAAATCAAACTGAAGTTGATCAAACTCCCTACCATGATCACTTCGAATTGACACTATGGGCTCGTTTCTTAAAGTTTGCAACTCCTTACACAGTTTTGAAAACTCAAATAAGGCCTCTGATTTTTCTTTTAAAAATGCAACCCAAGTATATCTAGAAAAATCATCAACAACAACAAGCATGTACTTTTTACCATTGGGAGATTTGACTCGCATAGGACCACATAAATCCATATGTAAAAGTTCAAGGGGTATAGAGGAACTTACAACCTTTTTGGGTTTGAAAGAGCTACGTGTTTGTTTACCTCGTGTGCACGCATTGCACATATCAATACCTTTGAAGTCCATCTCAGGTAGTGCTCTTCACAGCCCTTTGGACACAAGCTTCTGTAGTGTATGTGGACTCACATGACCGAGTATCCTGTGCCAGAGCTTTGGATCATCCGTCAAAGCCTTTAGACAGGTTAAGCTTCCTTGTGCCACTTGATCAGCATTTACAGCGTATATATTGTTGTAACGATATGCAGTCATTATAACTTCACCTGTATCTTCTCTGCACACTAGACATCTTTTCTTGTTAAATCTGACATTATTGTCACTATCACATAATTGAGAAACACTAAGCAAATTATACTTCAAACCATTCACAAGATAGACGTTTTTAATACTATGGTTGGAATCACTCCCAACACTACCAATACCAATGATGTCACATTTTTCTTTGTCACCAAGAGTGATTGTTCCTGTGGATTGCTCCTTTAGATCATGAAAGAGAGAACTCTTCCCACTCATATGCCTCGAGCATCCACTATCAATAATCCATTTTTGCTCCTTCACCTTGGTGGTCTCCTGCAAAACAAACATCATCCTTTGTGGCTAGACCAATAAGCAAATTTGGATCCATTATTGGGGTAAACCATATTTGGTAAAATAGTGCCTTTGGGGACCCAAACTTGTGTTATCCGTTCTTTTCTCAAATGAACAGGAAATGTATTGCGAATGATATGTGGATCCTTTCTTCTATAGGGGCAGGTCTCTTTTACATGTCCATTTCTAGCACAATGGTGACATATAGAAGAGGTTCTGCTTCCTTTTGCCTTTATAAAAGTGGTAATGTGCTGTTTCTTTAAAAACCTTGGATTGTAACCAATACTACTTCTGTTTAGAGAACTTTGTTGCTCACCCAACATCCTATCAAGAGTGCCTTTGGATTTGGTAAAACTTATGAGGGCTGTCTGTTTGTCTTGAATCTTATTATTCAGGGAGATCTTCTCGTTCTCTAAGTCATGATGTTCACTTCTCAGAGACGAGAGATCTTGCTTGAGTTTAGATTTCTCTGAGTCAAGAGTCTTGACTTAATGTCAAGACCTGAATAAGAAGCTTCAAGACTTTTGACCCTCATAGACAGATCCTCAATAGTTCTTTCCTGGTCCACAGTTTTCTTAATAAGAGTGTTAGTCTGGGCAATACGTTTCTCTTCATTGGCAATCATATTAGAAAGGAATTCCGATAATACCTCTTTTGGACTTGCCATAAGTTCTCTTACAGTTACCTCAAGCTTCTCATCGTGGGATTCATCTCCTGAGGCCATAAGACACACATTGGCTTTCTCATCATCGGAGTCAGAGTCAGAATCACTCCAAGTTGCCACCATGGCTTTCTTTTTCCATCTATCACTCTTCTTGGACTGGCTCTTCGTCTTTTGAGGACAGTCTTTTACAAGATGATCTGTTTCACCACATTCAAAACAAGACAAGGGTTTAGTCTTCTTCTCATATTTGTTGTATTGAGACTTACCTCGAAATTTTGAAGACTCTGATCCATCCTCGTTGTTGAATTGTTTCTTCATTTTGAGGATTCAAGCAAGGCCTCTTATGATAAGAGCAAAAGGGTCATCCTCATCGTCATCCTCATCTTCGGAATCAGATCCATCTTTGGGCTCATCCTTCTTAGACATAAGCACCAAATTCTTAGTGCTTGCTGGAAGTTCTCCATCGTCTTCATTAAGGATCATCTCATGCGTGATCAGTTTCTCAAGCAAGTCATCAAGGGACAAAGTGGTGAGGTCTTGGGCTTCCCCTATGGCTGTCACTTTAGGACCCCACTTTTCTTTTGGGAGGCACCTCAATATCTTCCTCACTTTCCCAACGTTCGTAAAGCTCTTGCCGAGAGAGTCAAGGTTGTTGGTGATTTCCGTGAATCGTGTGAACATGGTCTTGATAGACTCATCAGACTTCATTTTGAAATGCTCATACTTTCGAAGGAAGATACTGATCTTGGTGTCTTTCACTTGGCTGGTTCCCTCATAAGTGACGACCAGCTTATCCCAAATCTCTTTAGCTGACCTACAAGATGAAATACGGTTAAACTCATCAGTGCTAAGACCACAATAAAGTAAGTTGATAGCCCTGTAGTTTTTGGAGACGAGTTCAAGATCCGCTTGGATGTATTCAGACTCCTTCTTTGCGACTTTGGTTCCATTTGGTCCGTCTTTCTCTGGAATCTTAGAACCATTCTCTATAATGTTCCAAAGTTCCAAATCTTGATCTATAATGAACATCTTCATTAATGATCTCCAGTGGACAAAGTTGCTTCCTACAAAGAGTGGTGGTCTGCTGGTAGACCTTCCCTGTGCAAATCCTCCGCTTGCTTCACCAGACATGATCGAAAACTCACAAGATTGTTAGATCAAAAGCAGTGAGTAAAGCTCTGATACCAATTGAAGGTTCGATAATGTAAAAAAAAAGTAATGTAAAGATACTCTAGAAGGGGGGTTGAATAGAGTATGCCGTTTTTTCGCAGATAGTCTCAAGACTTTTTAAGCTCGTGCAAAACCCTTTGAGATTAGACTTAGTCTTTTCTCTGAAAACCTGAATCACAAAGTTAAACAATACGAACCAAGTGCGGAAATAAGGTAAAGCAGTAAATAAAGGACTCGAAGAATTGTTTACGAGGTTCGGCACGAACTTGGCCTACGTCCCCGCCTAGGTTTCTTCCACAACCCTAGGATTCAACCGGCTTTTATTGATTCACAAGACTTAGGATCCTAATAGCTCATCGAGAAGCCTCTCTCCTATACAATTTCAATCTAGTCAACTCACGTTCCCTTGGAGTCCTAGACCAATCTAGAAGAGCCCCACCTCTCTATGCTATCTAGTACAATCCTCTTACACTTAGTGAATCAATCGCCTAGTGTTCACTTCCTGAGTTACAAACTCTTGAGTATAACACTCTTCTCGAAATATATCCTATAAGCTCACTGTGTAACTCTCAAATGCTTTGAAATGAAATAACAGACTCTTAAGGACTAGCAGAGAGCACACGAAGAAGACATATCTCTCTTGAGGGCTTGAGTGTATGAATGCTTGTGTTCAACGAATGTATGACTGTCTTCTTCTTCCTTTTCTTTATATTAAAACAAATCGGCGCCTAAGGATCTTCACCAACGGCTAGAGAGGATCATGGCTTGAGCTGGATTCTTCACAATCTTCTATCTTTGGAAACTTCTGAAGCCATGATCTTCCGATTTGAATCTTCTCGATTTACAGCTTCAAGAAGGAGATAATATTCGAAAAAGCTTCCTGAAATGTTAGTGAATATATATAATAATATATTGGAAGCATATAATAACATATAATAATATTCGAGCATAATAACATAGAGTACAGGTTTTGTGTTTCATCAACACTGCTAAAGCTTCAAGACCTTTGACAGAAACATACTGTCAAAGCCTTTGAAACTTATTTCGATTTTCATCAAGGGAGTGGAGTTATCAGTTACCTCCATAGAAAAGGGGACCGACGGCGGTGAGAACCAGACTACGAGAGGATGGTGCGGCGGGAAGGAGATGGTGAGACGCTAGGATGAAGCCTTCGAAGGTGGTCGACGATGGCGAGATCCAGCCTCCAGGAGGACAGTGAGCCGACGAGAGAGACGGGTCAGGGGAGCGATGAGGGAGGCGAACAGCGAGATGGAAGGAAGAGGCTAGAGACGAGATCTGATTGTTGGAGATGTCAGGGTTCTTCAAGCTCCATCGACGGGACTCGGAAGAGATATTGTGGAGGAGGGGTCGGTTTTCTGAGGAAATGAAGAATGAAGAAAGAAGCGTTTTTTTTAGTGAAAACAGCGCTTCTTTCCAATTTTACCCCTATATCTTAAAGCTGAGTCTTTTGGAGGATAGTTAGACTATCCACGTGGCGGCCTAATATGTTTTTTTTTTTCCAATTTTACCCCTCCCTTTCTTAATCAACTTTTATTTTGTGCCCCTCTCTTTCTCGGATGGTGATACACATAATTCTACACCACCAATTAAAATTTGACATGTGTATTTAGAGAATTTTTTTTAAAAAAATTTCTACAACTTTCGGTCTTTCAAAAACTGTTTTTTTATGCAAAAAAAAAACTGTTTTTTTAGTGAAAAAAAACCATTTTTTTTAAACCGTTTGAAATTTTGAATTGAATGAATCTAATTTCAATTGTTATTTTTACAACCATATATTAGTGAAATAAATTTTATTGATTTTTCATATAATATTCAACCATAATATATACGTAGTAGATACTTTTATTTAGCATATATTTCAAACTGTTTACATTTTATAAATGTAAATAAAATTGTAAATATATTATAATTAAGAATTTATATAACTTATATATATTGAAATTATAAGTTATTTGATATAAATTTTATTTATTGATAATTAATGAAATTAAATATATCAGCTTTGATAAAGTTGCAAAATATTCGAAAAATAAAATACAGCTAGTGATAAAGTTGAAAAATATACCTATAAAATACTATATCAAGGCTTTTACCATAGTTGCACAACTAGATACAGATTACACCCACTGATACCATCACATTCACTAGCTTTGAGATGATCAACTGGTTTTTAAATAATGAAGAAAAGTATTATTTTATTTTTTATCTAACTAATTAAACTTTGTTTATATGTCTTATGATAGGGAACATTGTATAAAATAATTTATAAATCTCATACTTTACGCAAGGGTACCATACTATTCAACCCAGATGTCTGGGTATAAAAAAAAATACAAAACTTCATCCGCGTGTCTATAAGAAAAGTACATATCTCTTCCAAGCCCGGGTTCAAAAATTGGATTTACATGTAACATGCGGATTTAATCTCGTGTTCTATCGGACCTGCAATTTTTTAACATTTTGGTAAATATTTTAAAATCATGAACATTTTGCTAATTTATTTAATTGTGAATATTTTTAAAAAAAATCCTTCTTCTATGTGTATATAATGAAAATTAATTAATAATACGCCTATATTCTTAACTTAATAAAAAAAAATAGAGTAGGCAAATAATAATCATAACGTACTAGAAAATTATTAAAATTATTAGTAAATTATTAAAATAATTAGCAATATCGTTTTGTTAGTTTAAATTATTAGAAAAATTTACATAATACGGCAATAAATAATACGATAACATCCGAAAAATATGATTAGTTTACTTAGATTAATTTAAAATCGGGTAAAATCCACCTATGGTCCCTGAACTTTGATCAAATGTTCAAACGGGTCCCTGAACTTTATTTTTGTTCATTGAAGTCCTTGAACTTTGATATTTTGTACACATTTGGTCCCTCTGTTAGTCAATTTGTTAAATATGTGTTAAATAATGATATAAAAACAATGTAATTTGGTATATTAATAGAATAAGTTAGGTTATACACATGTAATTGTTTGGTATTTGTTTTACTAAAGTAAAAATAAAAAGTATATTATATTAAAAATATATGTTTTAAAATAATATTTTTTATAATAAAAAACTTTCTATTCTCCAACTAAATGTTATAATTTTCCGATGATATTTTATTTTAAAGTATTTTGATGACCGGAAATTTCTTATTTAATTAAAAAAATTAAAATGTGTTTTGTTAAAAAAAATAAGCTCTACTTTTTCTATAAAAAATAAATTCTATTTGTGTTAACAAAATAAACTCTATTTTTAATTAAATAAGGAAATTTTAGTCATTAAAATACTTTAAAATAAACTATAATTGGAAAATTATAAAATTTGGTAAAAAAATAGAAAGTGTATTTGATAAAAATATATTTTAAAATATGCTTTGTTTAAGAAAACTCTATTATGTATGATGACTTTTGAGAAGAAAAAAGCTTAATTTTTTACTTTAGTAAAACAAATACCGGGCAATTACAATTGTATAACCTAACTCATGTAATTAATACAAAAATACATTGATTCCCTATCATTACTTAACACATATTTAACAAATTTACTAACAGAGTGACCAAATGTGTACAAAGTATCAAAGTTCAGGGACTTCAATGAACAAAAATAAAGTTCAGGGACCCGTTTGAACATTTGATCAAAGTTCAGGGACTATAGGTGGATTTTACCCATTTAAAATCCCGTGCGTTGCGCACGGGTTATAGGCTAGTTGTTTTTTAAAACACATATTTAACATCTGTCAAATAAATAGGACGATGTCTATACTTTTATTTACATCTCAAATTTAGAAACCGATGTTAAAAAATTGTTTAACATGATAGGTTTTTCTGACTGATGTTAATGAGCCGATGTTAAATAACATAATTCTAGTAGTGTACAAGTGCCACGGCAGAGCCGGGTCAAAACCAAATCATAAGTGGGTGATTTCCATTTTACCAAGTTAGAATATTAGCCAGATTCTCCGTTTCGCCAATAGATTTCCCGTCACAAAAGCAAGTAGCAAACAAGGAACGGTACCTAACACTATCCACGAAGTCAGGCCCGGTAATCGCCTGCGGGTCCTCTAACCGCGCTGAGGCCACATAACATGCCTATGCCTAAATATAGGATGACTAATGCAGTACAAGATTTAAATCACATAAGCATGCTTGACAGATATGATAATATGTAGAAATACTGTAAATGGCCCAAGACAATGCCAAGTGGCATATCCCTCTCCTACTCCACCCCCTTTTTCATGAGTGGACCAGGCCAGCACGGTACCCATTTCATCCTGGTGATGCACGCACCACGGAATCAAAGCATGCTCATCATCATCTTCATCATCAAGAATAGTGTAACGCAAATCAAGCTCGCCTGATGGTGCTGGGCTATCAAATCATTCTCATATCGACTCGATTGACTCAGGGCACCCGATGAGGCTAGGCTACTCTATGACCCTAGCAAAGACTCTAGGACTATCACAGATAACGACCGTTCTGTATTCAAACATACATAGTAACCACGTGCTTAGTTCAATGCAATCCTAGCATGATACTACATGGCATGCTTTAATATGTAACAACAACTACACGTCACATGACTCATCAGGCAGGAGGTCCAAGTTACTGAGTAAGTCCCGTAGAATACTTACCTGAAGATGCATAACAGCAAGATAACACAAGCAAAAGCCCAAATGCAAGTCCAAAGCAATCCAAAAGCAATACACACCTATCATCAAGCAACTTCCATAAGCTACCGGACCAACATTCATACACACGAAACTCAAGTTCTCAACATCCTCAAAACTAGTCGATGGTAAAACCATTTTCCAAAACCTTTCTGACACAATCAATCATCAACCAAAATCATTTACTTCGAATCAACCCCATCGATAAAAGCATACTAACCATATTTTCCAAATTTCCTTCTCAAAACCAACATCATCAAACCAAGACAAAGAATCCCGACATCAAATATTTAAACCTTAAAATCAAATTTTCAAATTCATATTATAATGATAATTCCGGCATCTCGGTTTCAAAGCCACAAACCCTTTAAGAACATTCTCAAAAACTTGAAAACCCTTTTAAATAATTCGAACAATATTTATAAAAAATAAACTCAATTAAATCCATGCATAAAATCCCCCTATTTATACCAAGATCGACAATCACTTCAAAATTCCTAAAATCGCATTTTTAATCCTCATAAAATACATATTCCATGATGTAAAACAATTTCAAAAATTCAGAAATATACCTTTATAAGTCTGAAATAATATAACAACAATAATAAAATACCTAACTTTAGAATAATATAAAGTCATAACATAACATAAATTGTTTGGTAGTAATTTCTAAAGCTCTCGTAAAATTGGGATTATATTAAAGCCACTCTCGTAAAATTTGGATTTGATAATCGATGGATCGGATGGGTTATGAATTGCCTAACCACTACAACCTTTTCTGTTCTGGTTAACAATCGGCCTGGGCCACAGTTTAAGCCAGAAAGAGGTCTCAGACAGGGGGATCCCCTAGCTCCGTATATTTTTATCCTTGTAATGGAGAACCTTGCAGCAGAATTACAGGAAGAGGCAAGATTAGAGGATGCTCTAGTTGGCATCAAGATCACTAAAAATGGCACGCCTATCCCTTTCTTAACCTTTGCTGACGATACTATAATTTTCGCTCCAGCCGCCCATAAAAGCATCCATACTATTAGGAATATCCTCAATAATTTCTCCAATTTATCGGGTCTTGCGATCAATTACGGTAAGAGCTCACTTCAAGTCTCAGAAAATGTGAGCCCCTCACTTGCACACTCACTAGCAAATGAAATGAATATCCCAGTCTCTAGAACTCTGGAAACATATCTGGGGATACCTCTCCTCCGTGGAAGAATCAAGAATGCCATGTTCCAAGAAGCCATTCAGACTTATAAAGGTATATTTCTGAATTTTTGAAGCTTTATAAGTCTGGAAATCGGGTTTGGGTTTCGGGTTATATTGTCCGGGCTGGGTATTGGGCTTTCTAAAGCTCTTAACTTTGACTATTGTTTGGTAGTAATTGGTGTTTTTGTCGCCTAATTGAAGGTGCTTGGTTTTGGCCCTTTGCTTCCAGAATCTGTGGTTATAATCAAGGAGAGCCAGTTTTTTCTTTTCTAAATTCATGAGTTTTCTGTTGTCCCAGCTAGACAGCCTTCCCCATGGAAGCTTGGCTTGAAGGTTTAAAATTTTTTTATCAACTTCAGCAAGCTGTCTTAGTATATTGTTCGATTGTGTTTTGCACCATTGCTTTGTATTATTCTTTAGCAGTTTCTGTTTTTTCATGAGTTTGTAAGCATGAGAGCCAACGAATTTGTTTTCCCATACTTGCTTCACCATTCTTTCATAAAAAGGATTAGTTGTCCAGGCCATCTCAAACCTAAAGGGAGCACCTTTCAGGCCATTTTTGTTGCCTATTTGGAGAGTAATTGGACAGTGGTCAGACAAGGAGAAGGGGTGGTGTTGTACTCGGAGAGCCATAAATTTGGTTATGATATCTTGATGCGCAAGGACTCTATCAAGCCTCTCATAAGTGTTAGCTCTGTCCTCACTGTGTTTCCTCCAGGTGAATGGGGATCCTATGAAGGGGAGAGTATGTAAATTGAGTTCCTCTTTAATATTTCTGAGCCTATGAAATCTGGTAAGGGATGGGGTATTACCTCCCACCTTTTCCGCATCATTTTCAATATCATTCAAATCGCCCATAATAAGGATTGGTAGATTATGTTTGTTAACAACTTCTATGATTTTATTCCAGAAATTCGTTTTCTCTTGTTCTATGGAAGGTGCATAAACAAAAAGGATTGCAATGTTTAGGGAATCTATTGAAGTTTTTATCATGCAGAATCTACTGTTTTGTTCAAGGATGGATATGTTTTGGCTTGCTTTGGAGTTTTTTTGAAGCACCCACAAGCCACCTTTGGCCCCTGTGGAGCTTATGAAAAGAGATTTATGGAAGCCAGCGAGACGGAGTTGGCTATCTAGAGGTGGTTCAGTAGCTTTAGTTTCAGCAATAGTCAGGATATCAAGACTATTGTTATGTCTAATATGGTTAAGCTCTTGCCACAGGAGAGGCTTTCTAGCGCCCCTAATATTCCAATAGCCGATATTAATCATGAATCAATTTTAGGAGCTATGCTAGGTAGCTCATTGGCAGCATTTTGGATTAAGATATCAGATTCATGGTCCTGATTTTCGTTATTAGTTGGCTGCTTCGTGCGGTTATTAGAGAAAGGGTGGTGAGTGGTTTTATAGGAGTAATCCTTATTACTGATGAGATGGATACCAAATGAGAAGAGATAGAAATTACCTGAGCAGCTATGCATATTTGTATTCCTTTGAATCTTGACAAGGGGCTGTCTCTTTCTGCTTTTCCATCCTTTTTCCTTCTCCAGGGAGGTTGAGCTGCGGTTTTTGCTTACAGCAAAAGTAACAATTAAGTGGTTACAAGGGTTGTTGTGGAGCTTGTTGTTTGTGTAATGGTTGGTTTTGCTTCTCCCCACAGCCATACTCACGAGAGATTTGGTGGGGTTAGGCAGAATTGTTTTGGAGAGGAGAGTCAGAACCATACCTTTGCACTGTCGCCGACTTCCATCCCCATAATCTATTTTAGCTGACATATCCTGGGATTTATTTAAATCATCTTGCTGGTTTATATTGCCAACATTTTTAGAGCTATCAATCTCCTGCAACTTGAAGAAGATGAGAGCTCGAGAGAAAGAGATACTAAAGCAATAGCAGAAACTTGAAATCATCATATCATCATTATAGATACTGGTGCCATAGAGGTGCCCACTAAAGGGGGAAAATAGGGGACTCTTGCACTTAACCGATTGCTTACAAACATTACAACTACCAACATAATTAGGGAAGTTCAAGCAAAGTCTAGGACTAGGACTGAAAGGCATGTTCAAAAGGGCACTAGTGTGCATAGAATTATTTAAGCGCAGCCAAGCATAACAGAGGCCAGCTGCAAGGCCTTGAGTCCTGTGGTGAACCATCATCAATTCTTCTTCTTCGGCTTCTTATTGGCAGGGGACGAGGCTTCTTATTTTGGCTAGCTAATACGAAGTCTTCATATTTAAAGTTTGTAGTATTGTTTTTAGTTTAAGTTTGATAGTTCATATTGTTTAAAGTTATTTTATTTATTAAATAATTAAAAAATTTCTTAATCGGAGGAGGCACTTGTGTAAAGGCATAGGGGGGAGCAAACAGTTGAACGAGATTTCGCATAAAATCCTTTTCGATCCAAAACGTAAAGAATGGGTGAGAGAGTGAGTGAAAGAAATTGGAAGGATGAGAGGAGTTAGAATATTCCTACATATATATGTCCTCGTCTTCTTCTTCTTCTTCTTTTTCTTTTGTAAAAAAATAAAATAAAAGCAACAACTATAATTCATACTACCTCCGTATCAAAATACTTGTCTTTTTACTTTTTGGCACGCTTTTTAAGAAGCGAAAAAATCTATAAAATATTAATTTTTTTCATAATTTTTTTTCATAATTTTATATATAATTATATTAAGTATGAAATTATTTCTGTAAATTAATAAAATCATTGATATTTTATATAGTTTTTATCGTTCTTAAAAAACGCGCCCAAACTAAAACAACAAGTATTTTGATACGGAGGGAGTATTTCTTTTTTTTTAAATGACGAAAAATTCACTTTCGGTGGTAAACTTTAAGCACAAGACCCAATCGGAAATAGCCACGTACCAGGTAAAGTGGCTTGCGCCGATCGGCGCTCGATCCGCTATTAGGAAGTAAGACAAACTTTGAATTTTTACCCAAGAAAAGGAACGGAGACAAATATCGAACCCGAGACCTCCTTACTACTCCCTTTCTCCACACCACTGGACCACCCGACCAGGGCCTATAATTCATATCTCATTTTTACCATCGAATGAGTAATGGCAGTGTGATAGGATTAAGTTCGCTTGTTCAACTAGTATTATGTGTTTTTCATCGTCCATATTGCACCATTTTTTTTCCCCTAAATTGTTCATTTTAACGGTTCGTCATTTGCTAACTCTATCGGCCTCTCAAAGTGTTAGGTATATATGTCTAACACTCATAGTATTTCCTTATATATATAGGGTCGGGTTCGGGTACACACACTTCCAATAATGAGAAGGAAAGAAGCATTCTTATTGGTCCACGTGTATTAAAAAATAAATCTAATTGGTCCACGTGTATGGGGACGCGCGCTCATCCCAGCCCGTTCTCGCGTTTGCATTTTGAGGCCCAGTCGCACACTACGCGCGCCACACTATGGCTGTAAAATAAAAATAGACGTTCCCCGGATGGGAATTGATCCCAGATCCTTTGCGTTTAAATACACTTCAAGAACCACCGTGCCATTTGAACCTTTGTTAACTAATACTGCATCCATTTGTATTTATTGCCTTTGGTCTTTATTGCTTTTGGTCTCACAGTGAATCACGTACATTTCCTTTTAATGCACCCATTTGTATTTATTGCTTTTTGTCTCACATTTAATTACCACCTAATATACACATTTTTAATTATAATTATAATTAAAATATTTTCATATAAATTTTAAAATTACACATTAGACCACCTTAAGTTACTGAACCAACCTCTATTAAGTTACTGAACCAAATTCTATTTAGTCACTGAACTAACCTCTATTTAGTCACTGAACCAACCTTTATTAAGTCACTGAACCAACCTATTTACTTATTGAATCAACCTCTATTTAGTCACTGAACCAACCTATTTACTCACCGAACCCAACTCTATTTAGTCACTGAACCAACCTATTTAGTCACTGAACAAACCTCTATTTAGTCACTGAATCAACCTCTATTTAGTCACCGAACCAACATCTATTTAGTCACCGAACCAACCTCTATTAAGTCACTGAACCAACCCCTATTTAGTCACTAATAACAATTTTATTCACAATGGTTCAACAATTTTATTCACAGTGGTTCACACAATTTTATTTACAGTGGTTCAGCAATTTTATTCACAAAATGGTTCAGCCATTATGACAATTAAAACCCTGAACCACTTGGTATTACACTTTCACTTCAAGTCTTTACTATTTATTTCATGAACCCCTACTATTTATATATTTCATTTTTCTTTTATTTTCTTTTAGTGTTTATTTTTTAATTATTTATTATTATTTTTAAAATAAAATGGTTGATGAACCAATAATATTTATTTCATGAACCAAATATTTACTCCGTGAACCACTTCTATTTATATGCGCTGAACCACTTGGTAATAAAAACCCCTGAACCACTTGGTATAAAAAACACTTAACCACTTGGTAGAAACCTCTGAACCACTTAGTATTAAACGCCTGAGCCCATAGCTTTTTTAATTTTTAAAAATTGTAAAATCATTTTTCTCCAATCTCCCCACCCTTCCAAATTCTTCTTCTCAAATCTATACATTAAATGACTAAAATTTTAGTTTGATAAATTTTAGAACTTTTTTCATAAATGTTTACTTTCATAAATAAATGGGGTGGCCCATGCTTTTTCACAGATGCTCCCGCAACAAACATCGGTTGAAATGTTGAATGTGTTCCTACACTAAAGCTTCTGTATTGAAGGATTATTTATTTGAATAAAGAGTCTTCTTCTCCATTCTTCTCCAACTTTACATTTGCTTTTCAACGAATTTGATCCATCAATTGTTTTTTCTGCAATAAATTCTAGAGCTGCTCTTTTAGTATTTTCTTTTCGTATTCATTTTTTTTGGCATAGATGCTTGAATTGAGAAGAGACTGACCAACGCAATGATGTTCTACAGCCAGGCTTCATCTATCTTGCTTAGTGTTTGAACATTTTGGCCTCTTTCGATGTCAGACTAGGATGCAATGAAAGGGAACAAGAGACAAAACTTTAGCTAGTAGCCCAAACTGTAGAATTGTAGAATTGATGTAAAGTCCTCCCTAGGGTTTCCATTCATTGATATAACATATATATAGGTTACAAAGGTATTGGGCCTTAATGGGCTTTTAGCCCACTATACAATATTAAGACCTATGTAATCTATCAAACCCCCGCAGTCGAAACGGGAGGGGTCCTTACAGTGAGACTGGAACGAAAATCAATGAATAACTGTCGAGGTAAACCCTTGGTGAATATATCAGCGTACTGATAAGAGGACGGGACATGGAGAACGCGGACATGTCCAATGGAAACCTTGTCCCTTACAAAGTGGAGATCAAGCTCAATGTGCTTCGTGCGTTGATGTTGGACTGGGTTGCTAGCCAGGTAGACGGCGGAGACGTTGTCCGTATAGACCAGGGTGGCCTTCTGAAGGGGACAACGGAGCTCAAGGAGGAGGTTCCGGAGCCAAGAGCACTCGGACACAACGTTGGCAACACCCCTGTATTCGGCCTCAGCGCTGGAGCGAGATACGACGGACTGACGCTTGGCTGACCATGACACAAGGATGTCGTTGAGGAAGACGCATTACCCAGACGTGGAGCGACGTGTGTCAGGACAACCACCCCAATCCGCATCAGTGTAAGCAACAAGATCGAGCTTAGAGGAAGGAGTGATCGTGGTGCCGAGCTCAAGAGTGCCGCTGATGTACCGAATGATCCGCTTCAAAGCCTGAAAGTGAGGTTCCCTAGGTGCATGCATGAACAAGCAGACCTGCTGAATGGCGTAACTAATGTCAGGCCTGGTGAAAGTGAGATACTGAAGAGCACCAGCGAGGCTCCTGTACAATGTCGGGTCATCAACCAAAGGACCAGAATGAGCACTGAGCTTGTTGGATGTATCGACAGGGGTGGCGACTGGATTACAGTTAACCATCTTAGCCCGAGCAACAATCTCTGCAGCATACTTACTCTGTGAGAGAAACAGACCTGACGCATGACGCTGAACAGCAACTCCCAAAAAGTAAGACAACTGACCCAGATCAGACATGGCGAATTCCGCACTCAACTGCGAAATAATAGACGTCCGAAGAGCATCAGAAGAGGCGGTGAGAATGATGTCGTCGACATATAGCAACAGGAATGCCAAGTCTGAGCCTCGGCGATAGATAAACAGAGACGAATCGGAACGGCTGCCAGTGAAACCCAAACGGAGCAGATGAGAGGCAAAACGCTGGAACCAAGCCCGCGGAGCCTGTTTCAGACCATACAGAGAGCGCTTGAGGAGACAGACATGCTTCGGACGGTCAGCATCAGCAAACCCCGGCGGCTGAAACATGTAGACCGTCTCATTCAGATGGCCATGAAGAAATGCGTTCTTGACATCTAACTGATGGATGGCCCAGTTGCGCGACAGAGCTAGACTTAGGACCACTCGGATAGTGGCAGGCTTGACCACAGGGCTGAACGTCTCATCACAATCAATACCTGCCTGCTGAGATCTACCGTTCACCACAAGACGGGCCTTATAGCGCTCCAAAGTCCCATCAGATCGGAACTTGTGACGAAAGAGCCACATACAACGAATGACGTTCGCCTCAGGAGGGCGAGGAACAAGAACCCATGTACCATTCTTCGTAAGGGCCCTGTATTCGTCGAGCATAGCCGCCTGCCAATTCGGGTCTTGGAGGGCTGTTTTGTGGGAGGTGGAAATGGGGGAGAGGGAGGTCTGGGTGGAGGCAGAGGGTGATTGGGTGTCGGGACGGATGGGAGCAAGAGGGGCTAAGCATGGGGATGAGGCGGCGGGCGCAGCAGAGCTGCGGGTAAGGGGTGCAGAGGCGGTGTGGGATGCGGCGGGCGCAGCATACCCTGCGGCGGGCGCCGCAAGTGGGTGATGCGAGACGGGGAGGGATGCGGCGGGCGCATCATGTGTTGCGGCGGGCGCAGCATGTGTTGCGGCGGGCGCAGCATATGTTGCGGCGGGCGCCGCCAGTAGGTTATGCGATGCTGGGGGCATGGGCAATTGATAGGCTGCGGGCGCAGCAGTGTGCGGCGCCCGCGGCATTGGTGTTTGGCGGGGGGTCTGCTTTGCTAGGCCATGAGGTTGGATGGTGGGGCGATGGGTGGTAGTCATGGATACGATCTGACGGGGTCGGAAGACACCGGAGACGCTGCGGGTGTGTGGTCTGGTGGTGGGGGGTGGTGGGGGTGGGGGAGGGGGAGACGCAGGAGCACCGGGAGAGCTCTAGGGAATAAGGAAGTGAGGGAATGGTGACTCAGACTCTGACGGAGACACAAGGGGTGTGGGAGACGCAAAGGGAAATCGCGACTCATCAAAGGTGACATGACGTGAGAGAATGATCTTGTGGGTCTTGATATCGAGGCAAATGTAACCGCGATGATCAGACGGATAGCCTAGGAAGACACATGGAGTGGAGCGCGGGTGAAGCTTGTGCGGGGCTGTGGAGGACTGGTTTGGGAAACACAAGCACCCGAAGGTGCGAAGGTGATCATACCTAGGCTCGGCGTAATAAAGTGTCTGAGCTGGCGAGCGATGGTGTAGGGTAGTGGAAGGGAGAATGTTTAGGAGATAACACGTGGTGGATAAGGCGTGAGGCCAATAGGGAAGGGGAATAGATGCGTGGAAGAGGAGAGAACGCATCATGTTGGTAATGGTTCTGATGATTCTTTCTGCCTTGCCATTCTGCTGAGAAGTATAGGGGCAAGACAAGCGATAGGAGATCCCATTTGCGGCAAAGAAGGAGTGAAAGTCTTTGTTATCAAATTCACGACCATTGTCACATTGGAAACATTTGATGGACATGTGAAACTGTGTTTTGATGTAGGTATGGAATCTGGCAAAGACAGGAAATACTTGGGACTTGAAATGCAACGGGAAGACCCATAAGTAATGAGTGTAATCATCAAGAAACAAGAGGTAGTACTTGTGACCCTCCTTGCTAGGCACGGGAGAGGTCCAAATGTCGCTGTGAATGATATCAAAGGGAGCAAGGGTAGAGGTCAAAGACCGTTGGAACGGCAGTCTGGCATGTTTGCCTAGTTGGCAGGAAGAGCATAAACCAGAGCGTGGGTCTTTAGTACAGGTGACAAGGTTCTGGGAACGGAGGACATCTAGAACGGCAGCGCTGGGATGGCCCAGGCGTGCATGCCACAGGCTAGACGATGATGCCGAGAGGGCGACCGGACACGACTGACTGGACGCAGGAGGTGGTGTGACAGGGTAGAGCTCCCCGGTGCTGTTACATCTCATGCGAGTAACCCCCGTAGTAAGATCGTTCACAGAGAAACCATAGGGATCAAACGTAAGGGAAACGTTGTTGTCAGTAGTGAACCGACGCACAGAGATAAGGTTTTTGACAATCTTTGGGGCAATTAGGACATTGTTGAGGTGTAGTGGGTGGTTTGGGGTCTGTAATTTGGTGTGGCCAATTCCCGAAGTAGCAAGACGACCACCATTTCCGACGATAATAGAGTGGGCAGGGCCCTTAAAAGAAATAGATGAGAGGTTACCTGAGGAGTTCGTCATGTGGGAGGTGGCACCAGTGTCCATGTACCAAGAAGAGTCTGAAGATGTCGGCTGCGTAGAGGAGAAGGCGTGATGCAGAGCTGGCGGAACATAGCCTGGGTCAGGCGATGTCAGAGAGGCCTGAGGACCGACATGTCGAGGGGTAGGATATCTAGAGTATCCAGAGAAGGCGTGATGTTGGTGATCGTAGAGAGCCATGGTAAGAGTTTTTTTTTTTTTTTTTTTTTTGTGCAAACGGGAGGCCGGTGAGGAGGGGAAAGAGAGAGAGAGGCGACGAGGAGACGACGCCGGCGACGGGAAGAGGAGGTGGGGCGGGAGGATCAAACTAGGGTTCCGTGAGGAAGAAAAGGCTGTGATACCATGTAGAATTGTAGAATTGATGTAAAGTCCTCCCTAGGGTTTCCATTCATTGATATAACATATATATATAGGTTACAAAGGTATTGGGCCTTAATGGGCTTTTAGCCCACTATACAATATTAAGACCTATGTAATCTATCACAAACACTCCTCTTTCAATGAATCTGGAAGCAAATTTCTCCTCTTTTGATAAATCTGGAAGTGAATTTCTCCTCTTTCGATGAATCCCGCTCCTTCCCCTCCTAACCAGTAGCCCAATATACTCCTGTGCGTCATAATTCAGCAAATCGGAGAAACGGCGTTGTCTCCCCGACCATCTCGGTGAGCGGCGTGGCTGAAAACGCCCCGGATCTCCTCCGATTCAGCATCTCGATTGAACACAAGGAGAACGTCAAGGTCGCTGCCCGGGGGAACGGCCACTCGATCAACGGCTAGGCGATGGCGAGCGATGACGGCGGGATGGTGCTCGACATGAGAAGTACATGGGAGATGAAGAACGGCCACTCGATCAACGGAGGGACGGCGGGGAAAAGGACGATGAGGAGATTGTACGAGGTAGGGGAAAAGTCGGGGAAAAGGAAGATGAGGCGAGGAACGAGGCGCGTGACGCTGGTTTTAATTTCATTCTTTTTAATTAAATTCAACCAATCACTACACTTCTTTCCTTCTCACCGGACCAAGTAATTCTCACTTGAACCCTCCCCTATATATATATATATATATATATATATATATATAGAGGGTGGGTCATGTGTTAACAACCCTTATTGTGTTTTGTGTTAACAAATACAAGTCATCGATTGATTAGAAATTGATGGATGAGATTATTCCCCAAAATTAATTAATTGTAATATTAAAAGAGAAAAAACCCTCTTTTCCCTCAATACGTGCGCGTGGGATCACAACCCAAATCCCTTTTTCCTCATCTTCATTCGCCTCCCAGAAACCCTTTTTGTCGTTTAAAGAAGACGATCCGGCGCCCACCACTGCAACTTCCAGCGACGCACCCAGACGTACGCTTGAAGGGAGGCACGTCGGCGAAGAAGCAATCGACGACGACTAGTGGAGGATTGGGTGAAGCTGCGTCGAGTTGAACAACAGAGGCAGTCAACGGTTGCGTTGTGTCTAAATAGCATTCCTCCATCGTCCCACAAATTAAATTGTGTTACTGTGATGAATATTTCTTTAATTTTGCCGAATATTGATGAATAACTGGGAAAATTGTGATGAATATTGCCAAGGTTGATGATAATGAATCATAAACTTTGATGAATCTTTGCAAAATATATACTCTTTGCAACTTTGGTGAATAATTGATTGAAAGTGATGGATATATGAATAATTTTGCCGAATATTGATGACAACTTGGAAAATGATGAAGATCAAAAACATTGATGAATCTTTGATGAATAATTGTGAGATTGTGATGAATATTCCTTGAATTTTGCCGAATACTTATGAATACTTTGAATTCTGCAATTACTCTGTGATGAATATTGCTAAGGTTGATGAATAATTATTCATGGTTTTGATGAATAATTGAGTGACTGTGGTGCACATTTCATAAATTTTGCCGATGATGAATAATTGTTGATGCCAATTAATCCAAAATTTCACAATTAATTGAGTGATTGTGGTGCATATTTTACAATTATTGATGAATAATTGAGTGACTGTGATGCATATTTCACAATTGTTGTTGATGCCAATTAATCCAAAAAATAGTTACGTCCATGTTTTTTTGCATCCGACAACCGCCCTCAGCAGCCAAAATTTCATAGTTACAACAAATACTTGCTTCCCAACATCGAATAGTTCAATTTCTAATTACGTTTTCTAACCCATCACCGGCATCCATCAATGAGTTTCCATCTGATTTTCTTCTTCCTCTTCTTCACTGTCCTGTGATGAAACGTCGATATGATTTTCAAATATTTCAAATAGGAGATTAATTGATAATGATCTTGATTTGTACGACCAAAAATATTTTAAAAAGGGAAATTGGTGAAAATTGGAAAAAAAAAATCAACACTTTCCTTAATTTTCTCACACCCGGTTTTAAGTAGATAACTGTCTGCTTGCATCGCACGCTCTACAATTGTGAGAGTGGAGCAGTTATATGGCTGGGTCCCACTTTTTTAATAAAAACAAAATATTAAAATCCTTAATTAATCACAACCTTTCATATTCATTCAATCAACAGTCATTATTTGTTAACACAAAACACATTAAGAGTTGTAAACATTTGATCAAAGTACGTAATGGCTATCAGGATGAAGATTCTCCGCAGTATTATTGTAGGGAATAAAGCCTTCTTCTTATCGGTGTTTTCAGTGGGGAAGAGCCCCTCCATTTTCCAAATTTGTTATATATATATTGATCGATTGAATTCGTTTAGATGAGAAATAATAAGCGTTTTATATTGGAAAGTGGTGAAACTCAGATATAAAGTATCAATTGTTGTGCTATTTTTAATATTGCTAATTGATTTTATAATGATATTTCATTGTATTTATATTTAGGAAAAATGATAAAAAATAATACAAACTATTAGTCATGATTCATGAACCAATATTAATACGAACTTTAAAAACTATCAAAAATAATATTGTATAAACTATAAACTATTTCACATTAAACCAATTTCGTGACGAAAAATTTACGGTTGATTTTTCGGTTAATTTTTTGACATGTCAACTAAATGTTCAAAAATTTAATGATGTGACATCATATTATTAAATGAATAAGTATAAAGTTTGAAAATAAAAACTAATTATCAATACAAACTGAATTATAAGGTTAATTTATTCATATTATTTGCACTCAAATTTGGTGTTTTTTTAACAAAAAATACAATGATCACTAACGATGTGATGTAACGTCATTAAATTTTCAAAAGTTCAATTGTCACTTCAAAAGTTCTCCCGAAAAAATGATTAGACTCTTTTTCGTATCAAAATTGATTCAATGTGAAATACTTTGTATTGTTTTTGGTAGTTATTAAAGTTTCTATTAATATTGGTTCATGGTTGATAGTTAATATTATTTTTAGTAGTTTTTAAAGTTCATACGGAGTATTAATATTGGTTTATGGCTGATAGTTTATATTATTTTTGGTGGTTTTCCCTTGTATTTATGTGTTAACTTTTTAATACATGTACAGATTAATGTTAGGATCGAAAACCTCACTATTTCAATTAGGGTTGGGCTTCCGGCCTGGACCGGATCGGAACGGACCGGACATTATGGTTCCGGTCCGGTCCGATCTGGCGGACCGGAATTTTCGAAAACTTAGACCGCGGATCGAACTGGGACCGAGAAATATGGTCCCGAATTTTTCGGTCCGCGGACCGGAAAGACCGATTGGATCGTTTATAACGCTTACATTTAAAATCAAATCTAAATCTAAAAATATTACAAAATACAAATTGAAATTTCTTAACCCTAGATTTATAATCGGAACAAGATTCTTCAATTTCTAGAATATTTATAATTTCTCCAAATCTATACTAAAATGAACATTAGTTTGTCAAAATTTACATAAAAACCTAGATCTAAAATTGAAATTGAGAGAGGGAGTGACTTACTGAGAGCCGCCGACATTGAGAGAGGGTTGGTGACGTCATAGAAAGAAGATCATTTCGGAATGGCTCATTGGAAAGAACTTATGGGTAGTACCCAAAGGTCCCCAGTTCGAACCCCGGATATGACCGTTCTTTATTTACAAATTCAAGGAATGGAAGTGAAACGCGTGCCGCGTATGGCTCTTCTTTAGTCTTCTTTCTTTCTTTCAGTTTTTTTTTTCAAAATAATACGAGTTTCGGTCCAATTCTGGTCCGAACCGGAAATTCCGGCCTGGTCCCGAATTTGGTTTGGAACCCGGAAATAAAAATATCTTGGACCGTGGAACAGATCATAATATTCCGGTCCGATCCAAATACCGTAAATTCTGATCTCGATCCGATTCCGGTCCCATCCATATTTTGTCCAGTCTTAATTTCAATTTGAAGTGCAGAATGATCTCAACTGAATTCTCATATGCTATAAAAACCAGGCATAATATAATACAACGGCGGAGTGCAGTAATCCTATTAACATCTTAATTACCTTTACTGACATAAGGTGGATCTTTTTATGCATGTGAGACTAAACACGATCCGAGTTTTGTACCAATCTTATAGAGAACGAAACATTAATTCTCCATATATAATTAGATAGTACGTGACTATCCAACATTGGAAATGGTAAATTAAAGATATTAAAATAACATTTAAGTTTATTGGTTTTTTTTAATAATTATCAACCAGTAGAGTTCCCACGTCATGACGCGATTTTTTAAAAATAAAAATTTAATAATAAAATAAATTAATATTTTACAATTAAATAAAATATTGGTTTTATATTTTGAATTAAACTTATAAGAACAGACTCATAAGAAGAAGGGTATAATTGGCTCATTCAAAATGGACTCAATATATTGTGATAATTTATGAAAATTTACAAATATATACACTTTATATATTAATTTAATATTTTGAATTAAACCCAATGATTATTTTAAAAATGCAAATTAATTGCAAAAAGAAAAGAAAAAGTGATTAGTTAAAAATGAGAGAATTAAGGTGGATGCGACACATAAGCGAAAACTCTTCTATTTTAAGCGTTTATATAGATGATTATTTTAAAAATGCAAATTAATTGCAAAAAGAAAAGAAAAAGTGATTAGTTAAAAATGAGAGAATTAAGGTGGATGCGACACATAAGCGAAAACTCTTCTATTTTAAGAGTTTATATAGATATAGATATATAGATATAGATATAGATATAGATGATTATTTTAAAAATGAGAATTAATTGCAAAAAGAAAAGAAAAAGTGATTAGTTAAAAATGAGAGAATTAAGGTGGATGCGACACATAAGCGAAAACTCTTCTATTTTAAGAGTTTATATAGAATATAGATAGATTGATTTTGAAATTATTTAAACCTTATTTGATTTATATGTTGGACTTGTCTCTATACAAATAGGTAGAAGACAATTGGTTTCTTTTTTCTAATTTATTTGTCACTTCAATTTATAGTTCATGTTGTGGTTTCGTTGTTTTATATCGGTGAGGATTCTCTATCTCATTGTTGGAGGTCTTGAATTAAGGTCATTAAGGACCTTTATATTTTTGGTGCTTGTAAAAATTAACTACGTACGATTTACTATTTGTATCTAGTTTCTCTACAATTTTAACGGGTGATGAGAAGGTCGTGAAAAACCTCAAGCAGAAAAAGTTTCATGGGATGGGACGACCCTTGCAATAAAATAGTATGGTGTATGTTCAATTGCCGATTTGCCGGGATCAATATAATCTCATGGGCCCATAAAATATTCAGGTGTCGTTATCAAGAAGATCAGTTCATGGCATGAGGATGTTGAAGATAGAAAATCTCTCTCTTATGGAAAGTGGATGCTTTTGGATAGAAAGTCTTGACCCTAAGAAAGAAGATTTATTTTCCTTTATGACTAATTTGTTGTGTCAAGGAAAGCATGCTGCGACGCTATAAGTGGATTGGTTGAAGTAAGTAGTCGTTGTGGAGGATGAGGAGAAGAAGGCAATGACACATCAAGGAGAAGATTGATGTCACACAACCTCGATATTCATTAGTGCAATACGTTACTTCCACGAGTATAGGTTTGAGTAATACACATGTGTTGTTCGTTATGTTTTGTTTGTGTTTGTCTTGGTTTGGGTTGGGGTAAGTTTACTTAAGATTGTTTGTAAGAGTCACTTTCAGTCCACAAACACTATGAGTTATGTTTGGTGACTTCTATTAACAATAAAAGTAGTGATGTCCATGTGTTTTAACCGTGTTTTTGTGCTTATTTTAGCTTCATATTTTGTCTATTTTATATATTCTGGTTTGGGAATATTGAGAACTTGTGTAGTTTGTGTTTAATTGCAAGAAATAGAGGTCTACATAAGTTTTGATTTAATTTTGCAGAATTTGGAGCCGTTCCAGAACAAAGCCAAGAAGAGGAATCGACTGCAGAAAAGTGCTCGACGTTGACAGGAAGTGATGCTGAAATATTCCAAGTGTTGGAATAGAAACCTACTGTAATTGAGCTCTGAGTGGTCGAAATTCAACCTTCATATCGATCACTGCTCAACATCGACTAAGCATTGAGAGTACTTGACATCGAGGGAGGCACTCGACGTCGATTGAACCTGTGCAACACTTAGAAGATGTTGAGAAGAAGCACCCGAGATCGACTGGATTGATCAAGGTCGATTTCATTGATGAAGTGGTCCATGTCGACTACTTTGCTCGACATCGACTGAAACCCAATTTGTCATGGACGCGTTTTGAAGAGTACGACTTGAAGAAGGATTTGCTTAGCCACGAAGTTTGATATCTTTATCTTTTTAGATAGACTATTTCTTATGGGTAATTCTTTATTTACTCTAGGGAGTTTTATTATTAGATATAATTTAATTATTCTTTTTATCTTAGGATTAGAATTATTTCCTTGGCTAACAAGGATTAGTAGCTATAAATCCAATTTTCATACACAATAATAGCAATAGAGAATTAGGGTTTGGAGCTTTAGAGTTTTGGCGTTCTTGCGAGAGTTAGAGCATTGTGATTGTGAAGACTCTAAGATTTATTTGCAAGTTATTCCTTTTATTTCACTCATGTCTTTCGTTACAATGAGCGAGTAGTCACCCTTCTTCTAGGGTTGAGGTGAGCCCGACAATAGCCATGTTGGTAAGGTTGGTAAATCATTAAAGAAGGTATCTTTTATCTTGTTCTACCTTGTGCTTAATCTCTGAATGCAAATTTAAAGAACTCATGTTATGAAAATTGGGTAGTAACTAGGGTTTCTATTCGGAAGTTTATTAACTCTATTTATGAAAAAGGTAGATGCAAATTAGGTTGATTTATTGTGAGATATATTTACCGATTTGCTGGATTGGGTGAAACCCTTATCCTTTATTGATAAAGCATGTTTCTTTGACGATTTATTGGCTTTACTTGCATGGTTGTTGTCGAGATAAGCCCTGGCTTTGGAAGATTTTTTCCCCATATTTGTTTACATTAGTTTATTATGATGTTCGTTCGTTGAGTTATCGAAAAACCCAACACCCTGATATTTTTTGTCCATTCTTTCATTCTTCGACCATCTTTGCCGAAGTTTTTGGTCACTTTGATTGCTCTCAACATCGACTGCTTTGGTCGACATCGAGTGCCCTATACTGATCGATGGTTTTCTGAGTCGATTTGATGTGCTACTGACCTCGACTACTTCTAGTCGACGTCGACTGTTGTTTTTGTGTGATTGCAGGTTCTACTTGAAATCGACAGCCCCTTAGTCGACATTGACTGCTTCTAGTCAAGGACTTCTGGTCGATTACAAAACATGGTTTGAGGTTACTTCAGGATCCGCTGAGACACTTCCTTGTGGATCGAACCTGATTCCTTTCCACTACAACGGGGGAGTTTTGTATTTTATTTGATAGGCTAGGGTTGATTATTTGGTTTCATATTTCATTATTTCTATAGTCAATTCTCCCCTAAATCAAGTAGATCTATTCGAAATCCTCCTCAAGGCAAAGAGAGGTGCTTCCCCACTACCGTACCTGCATGTAATTACAGGGTTTCCACCGTAAATCAATTGTCCCTCATTGTGCTTTATTCCGCTTAATATAGTTAATAATGCTAACATAACCTTAAATAAAGGTCCTACAATTGGTATTAGAGTCTCGTTGCTCGAGATTGTGTTAATATTTGCAGAATGATGAACAAAGAACATGTTTAAGCTATGTGAAAAGTTCTGGTGGAAACGATTCACAACACAAATGATAAAGGGTCGTTAGAACCCTTTATGAATTGCCTTCTCGACAAGGTCTTTGAAGAATTTGGGTGCATGTGTTTGAAGAATTTGAAGCCCCTAGAACTTCAAGACCTCTAGAACCCCTTCACATGGACCGTCTTTACCCCCTTAAAGGATAAGGTCTTTGAAGAATTTGAAGCCTTCAGACAACAATCTACACTTTTCCATTAAATGACATTAGATCTGACTATGACATTGAGTTTCAAAATGCCAAGTTTGAGTTATTTTGCTGGGAGCATGGGATCACTCACAACTTCTTTGCCCTAAGTACCCCTCAATAGAATGGGGTGGTGGAAAGAAAAACAAGACCATAGAAAACATGGCAAGAACCATGATGAGTTCTAACAATATTCTGAGGTATTTATGGGAAAAAGACATTAAAATCGCTTGTTACATTCTTAACAGGGCTATGATTCATCTCCTACTACACAAGACAACATATGAGTTGTTAAAGGAAAAGAAGCCAAACATTTCCTACTTACGTATCTTTGGGTGCATGTGTTTTTTTCATGACAATGTTAAGAAAACCCTGGGAATTTTCGACCTAAGAAGGATATGCTCCCCATAGCAAGGCATACAAAGTGTACAATAAGAAGACAAAAACTGCGGAGAAGAGCATTCATGTTGTTTTTTATGAACGCTTTATCACTAAATTGTCGTAGGTTCAAGAGACCCCTCAGGAAAGGATGAATGATGAGTTCTTTAGTATAAGAAAAAACAAAGAAGATTAGGAAGACAAAACTCCGGAATGACATAGAGTGAAACTGAGACAAGAAGGACCCTCTAAGGCATCAGATGTTAGAAATAGGGTCCCTGATGACCCAACCAATGTAAAGACTTTAGCTGAACCTAATAAAACTGTTCTTGACTCTAAAGGGGAAAGAGATGAAGAAGACCCATGTAGCGGTAGACAGGGTTGCAGGACCCAAGATGCTCAAGTGTTTACACCACTAGAGAACCCTGTGGGTCAAAATATAGGAGCTATTCCTAGAAACTCCACAGTTAGTGCCTTAAAACTGAAGGTTTAAACTACCAACAAAAGAGCCCTCATCCCATTGAAAACATTATCGGGGACATCAACCTACCTACAAAAATATGATCATCTCTTCGAATGTAGGAGGTGGGAACCAACTCAGTGAGTGCTAGATTTGACTTAGATAGTGAATGTCCAAGTCTAACCTTCTTTGCCTTCAACGATTACATCTCCATGGTTGAATCTAAAAATGTGAAAGCTGCTCCAGGGACTCTGATTGGATCATGGACATGTAAGAGGAACTGCACCCGTCCTAAAGAAGCAATGTTTGACGGTTGGTACCATGACCCAACCTCCGAGATTTTAGGATAAGGAATACCCTGACCATGTCTTATTCCTCGACGAAGCTCTCTATGGCTTGAAACAGACCCCACGAACTTGATATGAATGGCTCTCAAGTTTCCTACTTAAGAATGAATGTAAGATGGGTGTGGTGGACAAGGCCCTTTTCTTATTGGAAGAAGGACACATTCTGTAGGTGACTTGTCCTATTTGGACGATATTATCTTTGGGTATATTAGTCCTTTGTATGTGAAAAAGTTTTTGGATCTCATGAGCAATGAGTTTGAGATAAGACGACTGTTGTGAGCTGAATCTGCCATGTTTTACAGTTACTTTTATATCGTTTTCTGCATACATTTCATGCATTTGGGCTAGAATAGTACAGAATCTATGTAGTTTATGTTTATTTGCCAAATTATGGAATCTACACCAATTTCTGTTTAAATTCGCAGAATTTGAAGCAATTTAGAGCAGTTCTGAGAAAGGTTGGAAAAGCTCGGAAATCAACTACAGAAGTCCAAGGTCAAAGGACTACAGAACCATGACGAATCAAGTTGGAGCCCAGAGTTACTTGATATCGAGTTCATTTACTCGATATCGACAAAGGATGTCCGAGCAGTGCTGGTCGAGTAGAGCTGGTCGAGGAAGCTGAAGACGAAGGCAACCCGACTCCGGAGCTTTACTCGATATCGAGTAAGCTACTCGATATCGACAAACACCCTGATGCCATACCAGGAGTCGAGGAGCTGTGCCAAGTCGAGAAGCCGAAGATCTGGAGACGCTGAGCAGCATCTACTCGATATCGAGGATCTTACTCGATATCGACAACCTCAGCGCCACATTTCTGAGCCAGTGTCGGGGAAGAGTTACTCGACCAAGACCAGCAACGCAGAAGTCGACATGGTTACTCGATATCGAGGACCCCAGCAGCGCCTGTCCGAGCTAGATCGAGGACATGCTACCCGACATCCCCAAGCTAGCTGAAGTCGACGTCATTTTTACTCGATATCGAGAAGCGCCATCCTGAGCCGCGTTACGCGGTGAGCCGTCCGACGCGGTTTTGGATTGCTTGGAGCCGAAGATTGTCCGAGTTTGCCGAGATCTATCCACACCTATCAAGTTCTATCTATGGAGAAGATCTACCCACACAAGAAGATATTTTGCTACTTTAGATATAATTTCCTTTTTGGATTTATTTATGTTATTCCATTTATTTATCTTTAAGCTTTTAGATATAGAGATTTAGATATAGATATAGTTGTTCTTTCCCTGATTAGCGGGAATGAAGCCTATAAATAAAGCCTTAGGGGCTAGTTTTTTATTCATTCAATTTCAGAAACAAGTAGTTACACATAGAGAGAGAAGGAGAAGAGGTTGTAAGTTTGAAATTATTAATGCAAGTTAGTTCTTTTTCATCAAAGATGTTTGCTATTGAGATGAAGAGCGAGTAGTCCACCCACTTCTAGGGTCGGGGTGAGCCCAACGGTGGCCATGTAAGGTGATGCGGTAAAGGTACAATCTTTTTATGCAATTCGTCTTTTATCCCTATGAGCATGATTCTTTTGCGAGAGTTGAAGGTGATCCTTGTTTGTGTTATTGAAGCAAAAGTGATCTTAATACAACTTGGGTTAATTATGTGAAAAAGGGTTAGTAACAATTAGAGTTTATGCGAAAGCCTCTATATTCCTATTTGTTAATAACGAAAGTTATTTGATGGAAAACATGATCTTTTATGCCTTTATGTGTTATTTTGCATGGTTATCGTTGTGGTGTTGATACCCTGGCTTTGGAAGTCTTTTAGTATATTGATTTATTTCGTTGAAAATCTGAGTTCTGTGTTCGAAGTTTGCAATTTTTAAGTTTCTGCTGTTTGTCGATCTCGGGGAGTTATAGTCAATATCAAGTAGCACCTTGTCGATATCTAGTAAGACTTTGTCGAGATCGAGTTTCTGTGTCCGAATTTGCTTTATGTCGTCACTGTGCTTTGTCGATATCAAGTACCTTCTTGTCGATATCGACCAGTCTTTGTCTTTGCTTTTGTTTCTGCTTTTGCTTTGTTATTTCTGTCTTTCTGCTTTTTCTGTCTGTGTGATTTACAGCTATCTGAGATCCGCTGACACGCTTCCTCGAGGATCGATCCTGACTTCCCACTACTGCATAGGGAGGGAGTCTTGTAATCATTTGCAAGGGACGAAATCTGGTTTGCTTTGATTTATTTATATTTTATTGCAAGTCTCAATTTCCTCCTATCAACAAATTGGCGCCGTTGCCGGGGAAGCAATCATTCGCGCCTTAAGTAGTCAGATCTCACTTTTCTCTTGAGTTACTTTGCAAGTATATGCGCCGTTCTGGTCGAACACCTGAGTTTGACGCCTTAGACGAACCGGAGCGCCTTATACACATCCAAGCTAAACTAAAAAGAGACATGGCGGCCGCAGAGACACAGGAACAACTGATTGAGAGGCTTACGAGGGAACTAGCTGCTAAAGATACTGCTCTCACTGCTGAGAGAGCACGCACTACAAGGGAAGCTGAACGTGCAAGGATATTGGAAGATGAGCTTGCCCAATACCCAACAACTGCAGAGGATTACATGCACCCGACTCTCACCGTGCCTGAATCGGCCATTCTAATCCCTGAAAATAACTATGAAATTCACACTCCTTTCCTTATTGAAATAAAAAATAATGCTTTCTTTGGTAGATTTAATGAATGCCCTCTTTAGCATATTACAAACTTTACTGACATGTGTCGTACTCTTGCTGAAGGTACCACCTTGGAGTACATCCTAATGAAGGCTTTTCGTTGGTCCCTATCTGGTCCAGCATTGAAGTGGGTTGAAGGGCTGAAACCGCGATCCCTCATGACATGGGCTGAAGTAAAGCAGGAATTTCTCAACAAGTTCTTCCCTCCTGCCAAGACAACACTCATTCGCCAGAAGATCACAGCTTTCAAACAGAAGCCTGAGGAACCGCTGACAAAGGCTTGGGAAAGATATAAAGATCTTCTGCGATCATGCCCTACACATGGACAGCAACCCTGCGTAGTTCAAGAGATCTTCTTCAATTCTCTGGACTTGGCTGCAAAGGATAGAATCAACACATATACTCACTATGAGTATCTGACGATGCCGCCTGCTGACGCATGGGTTGCTCTCGACAAACTGACCAACTATGATAACAAGTATGGGACTCCAACCAACTATGAGGAGAATGCCTATGCTAGGCCAGCCCCATCCATGCCCCTCTATGAGCCCTCTAAAGAGATTGACCCAGATGTCAAGGAGCAATACTACAGAGATCAGAACCGCAAGCTCCTCAAGCAAGTCAAATACCTTTCTGTCAACCAGGCCTGCATCGAATGCGGATCACAGAGGCACACCACTACTGAGTGCCCACACACAGAGCAAGTCAGGCTAGGAGAGTACCATGAAGAGGCAGCTTACGCAGGGGGTTCCAATCGCTACATGGGGGACCAAGGTTCCAACAACCACAATGGAACCAAGGTGCCCCTAGGAACCCCCCACCCTACAGAGCTCCAGGACATTCGGAAAGGGACCAGAAGAGGGATGATCTACAGACTATCCTAGAGGAAATCCGGAGGAATCATTCAGACACCAAGCAGTCCTTCAACTCAGTCTACACTCAGATACAAGGTGTTAACTCTAGGCTTGGGGAGATCGATGTCTGGAGGAAATCAGTTGATACACAGATTGGCCAGCTAGCAGTAGGAGTCCCCAGATAGTCAGGTTCACTCCCAAGATCTTCAGAACCAAATCCCAAGGGAAAGACCGGACACATCGCTGCTGTAAAACTCAGAAGCGGCCATCAACTACAAGAGCCAGAGGTCGGAAAGCAGCAGGACGAAGGAGAACAACAACTCGATATCGACCAGACCTTGGTCGATATCGACAAAAGGCAACTCGATATCGAGAAAGGACAACTCGATATCGACGATAAAGTGGACCAACCTTCGTCTGCACAGCACAACAACTCGACACCGAGGAAGCTAGTCGATATCGAAGATGAACTGGTCGATATCTAGGAGACCCAAGTCGAGATTGAGAAAGCTGCAGCATATCCGACATCTGTTCCGGCTCCAAATCAGAAAAAGAAGCTTCCATTCCCAACAAAATCTCCAAAGGACCCAACAGAGAAGAAGTTTCAGCGCTTCATCAAGATGCTTCAGAAGCTCAATGTCACCATCCCCTTCACAGAAGCTCTTAATGAGATGCCATCCTATGTCAAATTCCTCAAGGAGATTTTAAGCAAGAAGCGGTCTATGGCTGAGATTACAGAGGAGTGCAACCATTTGGACATACTTGATAAGAGGCCAGATCCAGGTAAGTTTGCTATAACCATTGGATTTAGTCAATATAAATTTAATGCTTTATGTGATCTTGGAGCTAGTGTGAGTATAATGCCTTTAACGATATGGTCCAAGATTAAGATAGGTGCCCTAGAGTCTGTGGATGCTAAGATGTATATGACAAACAACACTGTGGTCATTCCAACAGGCATGGTGGATAAAGTGCCAGTACAAGTAGGTACGTTTTTTGTCCCTGCTGATTTCTTAGTTATTGATATGCCAGAGCACCCTGCTTGTCCAATTATTCTAGGAAGACCCTTCTTGGCGACGGTGGATGCCAACCTAAGCGTGAGGAAGGGAGTACTCACTATCGAGGATGCCAACATAAGCGTGAGGAAGGGAACTAGCTGCTAAAGATACGGCTCTCACCGCTGAGACGCTGAGCAGCATCTACTCGATATCGAGGATCTTACTCGATATTGACAACCTCAGCGCCACATTTCCGAGCTAGTGTCGGATAAGAGTTACTCGACCAAGACCAGCAACGCAGAAGTCGACATGGTTACTCGATATCGAGGACTTTAGTCGATATCGAGGACCCCAGCAGCGCCTGTCCGAGCTAGATCGAGGACCTGCTACCCGACATCCCCAAGCCAGCTGAAGTCGACGTCATTTTTACTTGATATCGAGTAGTTTACTCGATATCGAGGAGCGCCATCCTGAGCCGCGTTACGCGGTGAGCTGTCCGACGCGGGTTTGGATTGCCTGGAGCCGAAGATTGTCCGAGTTTGCCGAGATCTATCCACACCTATCAAGTTCTATCTATGGAGAAGACCTACCCACACAAGAAGATATTTTGCTACTTTAGATATAATTTCCTTTTTGGATTTATTTATGTTATTCCATTTATTTATCTTTAAGCTTTTAGATATAGAGATTTAGATATAGATATAGTTGTTCTTTCCTTGATTAGCGAGAATGAAGCATATAAATAAAGCCTTAGGGGCTAGTTTTTTATTCATTAAATTTCAGAGACAAGTAGTTACACATAGAGAGAGAAGGAGAAGAGGTTGTAAGTTTGAGTTTATTAATGCAAGTTAGTTCTTTTTCATCAAAGATGTCTGCTATTGAGATGAAGAGCGAGTAGTCCACCCACTTCTAGGGTCGGGGTGAGCCCAACGGTGGCCATGTAAGGTGATGCGGTAAAGGTACAATCTTTTTATGCAATTCGTCTTCTATCCCTATGAGCATGATTCTTTTGCGAGAGTTGAAGGTGATCCTTGTTTGTGTTATTGAAGCGAAAGTGATCTTAATACAACTTGGGTTAATTATGTGAAAAGGGTTAGTAACAATTAGGGTTTATGCGAAAGCCTCTATATTCCTATTTGTTAATAACGAAAGTTATTTGATGGAAAGCATGATCTTTTATGCCTTTATGTGTTATTTTGCCGTTGTGGTGTTGATACCCTGGCTTTGAAAGTCTTTTAGTATATTGATTTATTTCGTTGAAAATCTGAGTTCTGTGTTCGAAGTTTGCAACTTTTAAGTTTCTACTGTTTGTCGATCTCGGGGAGTTATAGTCGATATCGACTAGCACCTTGTCGATATCGAGTTTCTGTGTCTGAATTTGCTTTCTGTCGTCACTGTGCTTTGTCGATATCGAGTACCTTCTTGTCGATATCGACCAGTCTCTGTCTTTGCTTTTGTTTCTGCTTTTGCTTTGTTATTTCTGTCTTTCTGCTTTTTCTGTCTGTGAGATTTACAGCTATCTGAGATCCGCTGACACGCTTCCTCGAGGATCGATCCTGACTTCCCACTACTGCATAGGGAGGGAGTCTTGTAATCATTTGCAAGGGACGAAATCTGGTTTGCTTTGATTTATTTATATGTTATTGCAAGTCTCAATTTCCTCCTATCAACAACGACATGTCTTATTTTCCATTTCTACATGTCCATCAAGGTGCAAAGGGTACTCAGGTCCATTAGGAGAAATACTTGAGGGACTTGTTAAGAAAGTACGGGATGGGAAATTCAAATGCATATGACACCCATATCTCTTCAAGTATGAAAATTTGTGTTGATGAAACGATAGAGTACATAGACAAGACCATGTACAGAGGGATGACTAGGTCCTTTATTTACCTTACTGCTTCTCTCTTGATATTATATATAGTGTGTGTGCTTGTGTGCTCGCTTTTAGAAAAATCCAAGGGAATCTCGTTTGAAGCAGGTCAAGAGGATACTATGGTACTTGAATGGAGCCGATGACGATCTATGTATCTGATATCCAAAAGAATGTCCCTTGTGTCTTAGGGTTCAAAGAAGTAGAATTTAGTGGCATTACCAACTGTTGAGGCAAAGTATGTTGTCGTGACAACCTGTTGTGCTAAGCTCTTGTCGCTAAAATAGTATTGGGCAATTACGATATAATCTCCAAATTTGTCCCTATCTTGTGTGACAGTAATAGTGCAATCAACATATCTAAAAATCATTTCCAACACTTTATGACTAAGCATATTCATGTGAGGCACCTTTATTTGAGAGACAATGTTGATAAAGAGCATCTTAGGATGGGTTTTTGTTGAACAGAGGATCAAGTAGATGACATTGTCACTAAGGCATTAAATAGAAAACCTTTTATGAGGCTTGGATTGAGCTTAGGAATGATCTCTCTGAATTAGGAGTACTTGGTGTAGGGCCCTTAATGATTAAATAGAATAGGTTGGTATATAAGTTACCTCAATAAGAATCATCATATCATGAGAACCCTGATAGTTCTAAGTTGTATATGCGCTCTTGCACTTTTTTTTTTTATAATGAAATCTATGCTTGATGGATGTCGACTCACGAGGTATTAAAAGCTATTCTTTTTCGACCTTATAGAAATTGACTTGATCGGTAGAATCTTCACCATAAGCCAAAATGATTGTCGAATTCAATCGACCCATGACCTTGTCTTACACAATTTCCCTATGGCCCCTTTATGTTGTAGCCTTCCTGGGATACTTGTGTTTGACTCCTATCCATGCTTTCCTACCTATCTCTGTTTGTTTGAACACTGATTAGAACTGAACCCATATGAAACGGTGTACATACTTGGCCCATTTGGTTCCGTAATGCTTCGTGAGTTATCTATTGTGCAAAAGGTTGTCAAGGAAACTACGGGGGCATATTTTTGATGAAAAAGGGGGGGGGGGGGGGGGGGGGGGGAGTTTGTGCTATGAAAGGATGTGGTTTGTATTGTGAAAAAATGAAAAGAGAGAAAAAAGTAAATGAGAGAAGGAAGAAAGAAAGGGGAAAGAAAACAAAGACATGGGATTTTCACTAAAATAAATAAATAAAAGAGAGTTAGAGAGATTGTCTGAGGAGGATCCTCAAGATGGAAATGGAGGCTGAAAAGGGTTTTGATGACCCTCTAAGATTGAAAGAGGTCTACAAGAGGAACATTGTTGGAGATTTGATAAAAAGTTGGGGACATAAAGAGAGTTAAAATCGCTAGTCATATCGATGATCAAAGAGGTGCAGAACCCTACGGACCCTCAACACTCTGAGCAACCTTGTTTGTCTCTCATGTTTCTATGGTTTTAGAACATTGTCCTTCTACTATTGACATCTTGTGTAGTTTCTAACCATTAGGAGTGCATGATATCATATGCTTCAATATCATTCTCGGGTTTTCTCTATATATTGAGTTACTATTTTGAGCCTCTAGGTGTACTAACTGTTTCGATGATGTCATAAAGGCTCTCACAAAGAAGAAAATGTTGGTGTGTTATTCATTGAAAATATCGATGAAAGCTAAGAAAGTCCTCTAACTCTCTGATGAAGAATGTCGAAGTGAGGGGGAACTTTGTATGAGGGGAGCTATTGTTGGGTGGATGGTGCTACTGAGAACGTCAAGGTTTTTTGTTTCCATCACCAAAAAGGTAAAATTGTTGGAAGTCTTGAGGGTTGTCAAGGATCTTTGTATTTTGGTGCTTGTAAAAACGTTATATGGTATACTATTCGTGTCTAGTGTCTCTGCAGTTTTGATAGGTGAGGAGAAGGTAGTGAAAAGCTGTTGATAGGAGGAAATCGAGTATGAAATATAACAAAATAAATCAAACTAGATTCTGCCCACGCAAATAATTACAAGACCTCCTCCTGATGTAGCAGCGGGAAGTCAGGATCGGTCCACGAGGAAGCGTGTCAGCGGATCCTAGGCAGCGGTGAAATCTCACGATCAGAAGTCGACAACAGGGTCCTCGAGCTTGACTAAGGGTTAGTCGACAGAAGTTCGGACAGTCGAACAGGGCACAACAGCTCGGCAATAGTGGTCGATCTCGACAAGGCTCTACTCGAGATCGAGTAGCCTTCGTCTTGGTCGAGTAGGTCTGGTCGAGTTCCTGCACAAGTAAGCTACGGCGACTCTAGGTCGAGAATCAGTGGTCGAGGTCGACCAGAGTGTGGTCGAGATCGACGAGGACAGGGAGTAAAACGAACGAAATAAAGAAAAGAAAGAACAAATGCTTTTGGGATTTCGACTTAAACTGAATGTAAAAGAACTTCCAAGATTGGGGTTTGCAACGACAATAACCAAGCATGCATAAGATAAAATCAAACAGATAATCATGTGAATCGCATTAAAGGACTAAGCTTTCGCCTTTTCCAACAATTAGACAACTCTCTCAAGAAACCCTAATTGTCTCTACCGATTTTATGTTTATAATCCAAGTGGTTAACATGGATCTCCATTAGATGGGCAATAAACACATCAACAAGTAGGAAAATGCTCAAAACATGATAAAGGTCGGATCTTTACCTCAATTATGCAGGGCTATCGTCGGGCTCGCCCCAACCCTAGAAGTAGGTGGACTACTCGCGCTTCATCGCAAACTCAGACATCATCGATTGAAAGAAAACAACTTGCATAAATATAAACCAAAGTTTACAACCGCTTGAAGCCAACTCCGCTCTCGCTTCACAACTCCAATCGGCCGCTCACTCTCTCTTTCTCTCTCTCCTACTACTTCTCCCACTGAAATTGAATGATTAAAACTGAGCCCCATGGGCTTTATTTATAGACTTCATTCCCTAGCTATTCTAGGAAAGAAGATATCTATCTATATCTAAAACTTTATCTAAAACTTAAAAGATAAATAAAAGCTTAATGGAATTAAATCTTAAAAGGAAAATATATCTAAAAGTCTTCTATGGATAGAATTCCTTCTCTTCATGATGGATCTTGATAGTTTTGGATAGAATCGACAATCTTCTCGTCCAAGCAATGCAAAACCGAGTAGGATTCGTCAAGCCGCGTCGAAAAGCTTCTGGAAGCGTGGTCGATCTCGACAAGAGCCTTGTCGATCTCGAGTAGCAATCCTGGTCGACTGGTCTTGGCTGGCTTCTCTGCTCGACCGGCTCGGACTCTGGCTCACGGTGCTTGTCGATGTCGACAAGGGCTCGTCGAGGTCGAGTAGCCTGGCTATGTCGACTGGGTCTTCTCGGGTGGATCTCCTCGACAGGCCTGGATCTGGTCTCCGACCTTCGTCGATCTCGACCACTGCTTGTCGAGATCGAGTAGAGTGGTGGTCTTCTTAGTCGAGCAACTCCTCCTCGGCAAGGACTCGGATTGGCACTGGGTGGCTTGTCGATCTCGACAAGGGTTCGTCGAGATCGAGTAGGGTGGTGCTCGGATTCTCGTCCTCGGCTTCTCGGTCATCTCTTCTCCTTGTCGACTCCGGGTGTGGTGTTGAGGCGTCGTCGATCTCGACCAGGGCTTGTCGAGATCGAGTAGACTTCCGGAGCTGGGCTGGTCTGGCTCTCGATCAGGCTCTGTCGACAAGGCTGTGCTCGGCTATACTTGTCTAGATCGAGTAGGGTTTACTCGAGGTCGAGTAACCTTGGTTCTTGACTCGATTCGACTTCTGTAGCTGTTTTCCGAGCTTTTCCGACCTTCTGTAGAATTGCTGTAAAATGCCTTGAATTCTGCGAATTAAACAGAAACTGGTGTAGATTCCATAATTTGGCAAATAAACATTAACTACACAGCTTCTGTACTATCTTAGCCCAAATGTATGAAATGTATACAGAAATCGATATAAAAGTTGCTGTAAAACATGGCAGATTCAGCTCACAACAAACACCCCATACTTAAGCTTGCTTGTCCTCAAGCAATACTTTTAATTGTCATTCAGGGGATGAATTCAAAACTCTCAACATCTTAGATTCATTCTTTATATGTCCCTGCAATCAATTACCATCCTCGAAAAGGTACTAGTGTCACAGATCCATGCATGTGCAAATATACAAAAGCAACATCTACTCACAAAAGGAGGTTTATGCACAAATAATTTTTATGTGACAAAGCAACAATAATCAAGAGGACTTTTAATTTAAGCTCAATAAGGAGTAGATTGGTAAAAGGCTAAAGGTGGGCAATTTTTGGCAATGTGGTGCTAATGATCCGGGGAAATGGAGTATTTCCAAACTGAATTTCCACATTCCTTCTCTTTGAGATTCATCACCTTTCATATTGCTTTTTCTCAATAATAATGCTTTTACCTCTCTAACCTCAGCACTGCCTTCTCGCGAGTCGCAAACATGGGTGTCATGAATGGCCCCGGATACTTAGTGCGTCGGACTCCTCACCTTGTGTCCCATCTCGCCAAACTATTATCTCAGCGAGCAGGGTCGATCTTTGATCGGATTTTCTTTCACTCATTAAATTTTCCATATATTTTAAACAATTTCCTTCCAAACTCCAAAAATGATAACAATCACACAAACACCATATGACAATCTCCATAATGCAACATCATTCTCAACATAATCCCCGGATAGGGTAAAGAATAGCAATATTTTAGAACATGTGGAGCAATATATGAAATAAGGCATATTATGGCTTTTGTGTAATGCATAAGCATAGGTAAGGCTAGGATTTCAAACATATGAGCATTATATGGAAATATAAAGTCCTCCATCATTTTATCATGCAACATGTCAAAAGCAACTTCAAAATTTACCTCCTTTCATGGTTTTCAAGAAATAATGCACTTCATTGTGACTTCCCTTTACTAGGCAATTTCATGCTATATCTCTAATGAATCCAATTTTGCATCGTCGAGTTCAATATAAGCTTCCATGACATTATTTCAAAAATTTTCAATGGCGGTCATTTTTCTCCAATTTTGGAAAACATGCATATAAGCACATAAATTAATAATGAATTCCAAAATAGCCATGTAGCAATTCCAAGAAATAATGCACATATATGTCAAATATGATCAAATAAATCAAATATGCACAAGGTAAGCCCTTTTCCCACCCCATACTTAAAATTTACAGTGTCCTCACTGTATAAAAACAAGTAAAAACAAGAGTAAAGGAAGGAACTCACAGGATCATATCGAGGAGGCAAATCAGTCTAGGTCGAGTAGGTTGCTCGTCGATCTCGAGTACGGTGTACTCGATCTCGAGGAGGCTCGTCTGCGTCTAGTGGATTCTGAAGTCGAGGAGTGTTCGTTGGCTTGTCGATGTCGAGTACGTCTACTCGATCTCGAGTAGCTTCGTCTGGGCTGCTCCTCCTTGTCGTCGTCGACTTGGCCTTAGTCGATTCTGACTGTTTTTCAGGGACTTCTTCTTTCCACCTTTCGCGATCGTTATATGCTTGCCGACCTAAAAGTGTTAGATTCCATACTAAAACAAGACTATCCACATGAAGACATATACCCATAATAGAAAAACTAAAAAAAATGTTCAAAAACCAAAAAACAAACAAAACAATGTCCAAAAAGTCCCAAAAAGTAAATGTCTATGTACAAGCTCTAGATTTTATAGTCGCTAGGCCGACTTTCTCCATTAAGCTTTAGCCTGGCTCATCTTTGTCCGGAGGTATAGGTGGATCTGGTGGTTCCTCCGGTGGTGGGAAGCGTGGGATGTCATCCGGGGGCATCATGTGAAGAAGCTTAAATCTCCCTGAGTGAATGCTCCATGGCTTCACCCATTCATCTTCCTGGGCTCCAGTTGGCATGCATAAAGGAAGATATAAAGAAAATATACATACCTCATCATCATACCTCTTCCGATTCATAGGTTGACTTGGTTGCGCGTCTCCACCACAGCAAAACGGTGGAGTGGGAAGAGATATTTCCATCTCATCATGCGGAGCTTCATGCCACTTTGCTAGGACCCCATACTTGAATATGAACATCGGTTGCTCAAAATCATCGGGGATAGCCTTCGCCTTGTAAGGTAAAAGCGATCTTGGAATGCCCTGGTCAACAATGTCCAACTTCTTCTCTTCTAGTGCTATTTCGCCGTGGGATCCTTCATATGATTCATCAACAATAGGTAGCAAAGTAGGAATGAAATTCGAGGAAGGACATACCTGGTTGTCGACATTGAGTGGGTCAATTGGCTCGTCGAGAGGAGGGCATGGTCCTTTAGACTGAATGGAAGCCTCAAGCCTTCGGTGTTCGTCTTCCAACCGAGCTATTTCCCTTAATCGTGACTCCTCCACTGCGATCCTATTTCTCCGTCTCAAATCTTGATACCATTCTTCCCATGCAGGATTCCCTTCGACAAAGTCTTCCATCTTTGTACCTAAGCTTTGAAATCACAATCAAGAACACAAATTAGTGGTAAAAGCTTGGCACCCAGTTGGTACCGGTGAGGTAGGTGGTGGTAGGGTATGTGAAAGGTAAGAAAAAGGGATGGGCTTTTCTGAACCTTAAACACAATTAAACTAGGCGCGATTGATATCTCCCCGGCAACGGCGCCAATTTGTTGATAGGAGGAAATCGAGTATGAAATATAACAAAATAAATCAAACTAGATTCTGCCCACGCAAATAATTACAAGACCTCCTCCTGATGTAGCAGCGGGAAGTCAGGATCGATCCACGAGGAAGCGTGTCAGCGAATCCTAGGCAGCGGTGAAATCTCACGATCAGAAGTCGACAACAGGGTCCTCGAGCTCGACTAAGGGTTAGTCGACAGAAGCTCGGACAGTCGAACAGGGCACAGCAGCTACGGCGACTCTAGGTCGAGAATCAGTGGTCGAGGTCGACCAGAGTGTGGTCGAGATCGACGAGGGCAGGGAGTAAAACGAACGAAATAAAGAAAAGAAAGAACAAATGCTTTTGGGATTTCGACTTAAACTGAATGTAAAAGAACTTCCAAGATTGGGGTTTGCAACGACAATAACCAAGCATGCATAAGATAAAATCAAACAGATAATCATGTGAATCGCATTAAAGGACTAAGCTTTCGCCTTTTCCAACAATTAGACAACTCTCTCAAGAAACCCTAATTGTCTCTACCGATTTTATGTTTATAATCCAAGTGGTTAACATGGATCTCCATTAGATGGGCAATAAACACATCAACAAGTAGGAAAATGCTCAAAACATGATAAAGGTCGGATCTTTACCTCAATTATGCAGGGCTATCGTCGGGCTCGCCCCAACCCTAGAAGTAGGTGGACTACTCGCGCTTCATCGCAAACTCAGACATCATCGATTGAAAGAAAACAACTTGCATAAATATAAACCAAAGTTTACAACCGCTTGAAGCCAACTCCGCTCTCGCTTCACAACTCCAATCGGCCGCTCACTCTCTCTTTCTCTCTCTCCTACTACTTCTCCCACTGAAATTGAATGATTAAAACTGAGCCCCATGGGCTTTATTTATAGACTTCATTCCCTAGCTATTCTAGGAAAGAAGATATCTATCTATATCTAAAACTTTATCTAAAACTTAAAAGATAAATAAAAGCTTAATGGAATTAAATCTTAAAAGGAAAATATATCTAAAAGTCTTCTATGGATAGAATTCCTTCTCTTCATGATGGATCTTGATAGTTTTGGATAGAATCGACAATCTTCTCGTCCAAGCAATGCAAAACCGAGTAGGATTCGTCAAGCCGCGTCGAAAAGCTTCTGGAAGCGTGGTCGATCTCGACAAGAGCCTTGTCGATCTCGAGTAGGAATCCTGGTCGACTGGTCTTGGCTGGCTTCTCTGCTCGACCGGCTCGGACTCTGGCTCACGGTGCTTGTCGATGTCGACAAGGGCTCGTCGAGGTCGAGTAGCCTGGCTATGTCGACTGGGTCTTCTCGGGTGGATCTCCTCGACAGGCCTGGATCTGGTCTCCGGCCTTCGTCGATCTCGACCACTGCTTGTCGAGATCGAGTAGAGTGGTGGTCTTCTTAGTCGAGCAACTCCTCCTCGGCAAGGACTCGGATTGGCACTGGGTGGCTTGTCGATCTCGACAAGGGTTCGTCGAGATCGAGTAGGGTGGTGCTCGGATTCTCGTCCTCGGCTTCTCGGTCATCTCTTCTCCTTGTCGACTCCGGGTGTGGTGTTGAGGCGTCGTCGATCTCGACCAGGGCTTGTCGAGATCGAGTAGACTTCCGGAGCTGGGCTGGTCTGGCTCTCGATCAGGCTCTGTCGACAAGGCTGTGCTCGGCTATACTTGTCTAGATCGAGTAGGGTTTACTCGAGGTCGAGTAACCTTGGTTCTTGACTCGATTCGACTTCTGTAGCTGTTTTCCGAGCTTTTCCAACCTTCTGTAGAATTGCTGTAAAATGCCTTGAATTCTGCGAATTAAACAGAAACTGTGTAGATTCCATAATTTGGCAAATAAACATTAACTACACAGCTTCTGTACTATCTTAGCCCAAATGTATGAAATGTATACAGAAATCGATATAAAAGTTGCTGTAAAACATGGTAGATTCAGCTCACAACAAAAGCCTCAAGTATAGACAATTTTGAGGATTGAGACAACCTTTTCAGTAAGATAGCATAGCGTATCCTGAGCTAGACGGATCGAGATAAAGAAAGTGTTCTCTCTTATATAAGATATTGAAGATAGAAGATGTTTCTATTATAGAAAGGGGATACTTAGATAGAGAAAGTCTTGATATATCATTTGCTTGTATGACTGATTATTGTGATGCTATAAATGGACCGGATGAAGTAAGTTACCGATGTGGAAGACAAGGAGCAAAAGTTGTTGATGCATCAAGGAGAAGATTGACGTCGCATACTCTCGATGTTCATTGGTGCAATATCTTATTTCCACCAATACTTAAGATGGTTTTCAATGGCCACAGTCGGTTCACAAACACTACAGGTTGGGTTTGGTGGAGTTTTAGATGTTCGTTATTAAGGAGGCTACTACACGCTCGACCAATATTTCGCCAAATGCATAACCATTAATCAACTTCCGGTATTGGTTTTTTTTTTTGCTTGAAAATAGGTTGATGACACTGGCTTCCCGTGTCAGCAAAATCTTATTTTTCCGACACGAAAAGCTGATACATGTTCTATTTTTAGGCAAAAAAAAAAAAAATTGCTGACACAGGTAGTCACTGCTCATTCGCTTGAATATAAAGCATTCCATGCATATAGCTAGCCACTTAGTTGATAAAGAAAAGTAGACATTCTAAGTTTTCTCCAAGTCAAAAGAAGTAATGGTTTTCACCCCCGCACTATATAATTAGAGACTTTCTATCGTTAATCATTTATCTGGTTGTTAGTAGCACTAAACACCCGAGATCCTACACCCATTTTTAAAATTCATAATCACTTTAATTAATTGGTGAAAAATTATTAAAATGAATGCCCCAATTGGGGTGGCTCACTGGTGGGGAGTAAGGGGATGTCAGGAGGTCTTGGGTTCGATCCCTACCTCCGCCCCTTCCTTAGATGAAAATCTAAGGTTTGCCTTGCATCCAATGGATCGAGCCGGTCGGCGGGTTTGCCATCAAAGATGGGTTCTTCATTATAAAAAAAAATAAAAATAAAAACCCAAAGTGAGTTCCTCGTCATAAAAAAAATGAATGGACTACCATATAGAGATTGAGATCCCACCATTCTCGTGCATATATAGTTTTAAATATAATTTTTTTTTTGTCAGAGTTTTAAATCCATTTTAGGATCTATTAAAATCAGTTCGATCTTCGTTATCATATCAAATGTTTAATATTACAGGCAAAACCACTCCTTGGATTTTAAATATCGGAATCATATAAGTCAAAAAAGAAGTATATATGGTTTGTCAAACTAATGTTCCTTCTATCATTTGTAATAATTTTGTATTTCCCATTCGTTTGTGCAAATGGAATATCCACCGTTTTTGTCTAAAAATGGTTCGTTCACTAAGATACTGTGCTATCACTTGTATGAATTGATGGAGAGTCATATGGCACTGGCCCACGTGGTCGCCATGTCATCATATGTGGGCCCCGCTACACCCTTATTGCAAAGTATATGGCCTGCTTGGTTTCACCTCAGAATCAGATGATGGATGATCGATCATCTATCTGTTCCCCTTGATGAGGTATATTCCATCTGCACTACAAAAGCCTCTTTCAACCTTTCAGGATCAATCAATACAATCAACGTCGCCTTAATTAACTAGTTTACTGTAGTTATCAACGTTTGAATAATTGTACGTACACATAACTGGCAATTCAGGTCATCCGGTCGGGTTCGGATCGATCACATTCGGGTCGGGTCAACTCGATCAAAATTTATGTGTCAGGCTTGGTCGGGTCGGGTCGGGTCGGATTCGGTCAAAATGAAATTCAGATTGGTCGGGATTCATTCAAAATCGGGTTGTACCCATTCGAGTTTTCGATCAAAATCGGGTCGGTCTCATTCAGGTTTCAAGTAGAAGTGGGTCTACGTTTGTTTCAAACTATTAATTTTTTGGGTTGAATTTGTTGAATCATGTTCGTTCGGGACTTTCGGGTAACAAATTTTATTAAATTGAATATGTAATTCATGTTATTTATGTATTTTAAAAAGTATTTTTAGTAAAATTAAATATGATTCAATATATATAATCTACTCATTAGCTCGTAAGCTAACTAAACTCATTCTATTCATCATTAATTTCATTGAAATTTGGCAATATATTGTTATCAAAATCATACTTGATTCCCTATCTAAAAGATAATTCACGTTATTTATGTGATTGTTATTTATGTCTTTCAAAATATAGTTTTCAAAATAAATTTCAGTACTATGTATATGATTCAAGTTATAATATCCTCATTGTACTCATCTTTTATTAGTGAGAAATGAGAGCTTTGAATTAAAGTCGATCATTCATCATTAAATGAGTAAACGAGTAATGATTTACATCAATCTATATGAATATACTATGAGTTGATGACTTTTAGAGTTTTAGGTAATGTAGTAAACTGACTTTTTTGTGAGTTAATCTTAAATACTGATAAAGTAAACCAATTTTTTCCTATATGAAAATAACTAAACAAGATTACCTTAATCCTCATATATAAATTCATTTCCGATTATTCGATGAATTATAATATTCAATGGATTCGAATATTCGATGCATTTAAAGTATTCCCTTCATCCCTCATCAAATTTTGGAAAAAAAGTTAATATAAAATTACGAATACAACTTATAAAACTATCATATATTCATAATTCATAATATCATATTTTATTCATTACAAATCATTATCTTTTACGTCTAAATAAAGTTATGATTTTATATTTTATTCATTACAAATGATTTGATCGATCACTTTATTTATTTTTAAATAGATTATTACATAAGTAAAATTTTATTTTTGTCTCGTCGAATTTTATTTTTGTTAATTAGATTATTCATTACAAAAGAAATTTCATAAACTATGAGGAAATGAAAATAAGAGGTAATAAATGAAATTTATTGAGAGAGAAGGAAGTTTAAGGAGGGAATAAATGAAATTTATTGAGAGGAAATCAAATTTGAGGAGGAAAGAGAGAAAATATAGGAGGGAAGAAATAAAATTTATAAATTTGAGGAGGGAAAGGAGAAAAATATAGGAGAGATGAAATTTGAGGAGGAAAGGAATAAAATTTATTGAGAGGGAATCAAATTTGAGGATGGAAGAAATGAAATTTATTGAAAGAGAATGGACTTTATGCACTAATGGTTTTAAATTTTCATTTTGATCAATGAAAATTTTATTTTGTTTAGAAATAGTATTAACTATCAATAGCTCGATAATAGATTACAATAATTTTTTTTTGTTTTATAGTATAAATGTATAATATATATATATATATTCAAGGATATTCGGGTCGGGTTGGGAGTCGGGTCAGGTTGGGAGTCGGGTCGGGTCCGGGTTGAGTCGAGTTTGTCTATATTCGGATCACTTCGGGATTCGGGTCAACATTGGTCGGGCTCGGTTACGAGTTCGGGTTCTACATAAAGCCCAATTTTCAGGTTCGGTCGGATTTCGGTTCGGGTGAGTCGGTCGGGTTTCTCGAGTCGGATCAGGAATTGCCAGCTCTAGTACACATAACATAAGCCGTTTTTAATGTATGTGAAACTAATACTCGGAAACTAGACACAGAAAATCAAAATCAAATGGCGATTGGTGCACAGGAATTGAATGATACGATCGAAAGCTGATTGAATTGATCGATCTAGAACCGAGGCAAGTGAATTGTAACTGTATCCGAATAAGCAAACACGTGGAAGGGGGGAACAAAAACAAAGGTTAGCTTCAACTCTCTGAAAAAGCCATATCCTTTTGAATAACATCTCCCCAGATTGCACCTCTCTTTAGATAGAATGAAAAGGCAGCGAAGGAATAACATTAACACATCCAATGCCTTTTTATGGGTCGTCTGCATTATGTAGTTGTAGAATGAGAATCCTAAAAGTAACCCCTTCTTTGGCAATTGATCGATATCTCAGTGATGATAGATGTGAAGAGATTAAAGAGTCTCACCTTGAAAATATGAAAGATCAAATCTTAGAACATAATTGTTAGCAGTGGGTTTCTCCTACTACCATTTGACCCGACTCTCGATCCTGGCTTAACTAAAAAGAGAATGAGATACTAGACCCGTTGTCCAAGTCTTAACTAGAGGCAAAAACGATAGTGATGATGAATCTACATTATTTTCGCTAAGTGCAAACTTAGGCTGTGTTTGGCACTAGATAGAGATTATAGGGATTATGGGGATTTTAGTAGATGTTAGGAGATTGAGATTATTTTGGTAGATTAATGGGATTGTGGGGATTGAGATTATGGAGGTCGGAAATCTCGTAAATGGTGTTTGGTTGGAATGGGATTGTGCGGTATTATAAAGTGACAAAAGGTCGGAATTGCCCCTAAAAAAAAACCCATACCCCTCCTCCTTCCTCCCAAACCCACACTGCAATACTCAGATTTCCCATTCGTCGCCTCCCACACGAAACCCCGACACCGGCTGGCGATATCCGGGGACGAGGATCGAGAGCTGCCGGCGCTCCGTGACGAGGATTGACGAAGCCCCCTCGGCCATCCGCGCACCGTGACGTACCTCCCCTGTAGGCGGAAGAACCCTCATCGGAAACACCCGTGCCGTTCGTCGGAATTTCCCAGGTACGTCATTATCTGAAATTGGAGTGTGTTGTTGAAATTAGAAGTTGAAATGGGCATATAGTTGCGCTCGATTGTTCCCGTCAAACCCGAAAAATGAAACTGCAAATGGGGATGTGGTGAAAGGTTCACTGTAGTGGCCATTTTAGGGATTATAGGTTTGCAATAGCATGTTCAATTGGGGATTTCCCCACAGCCACCTAATAGGGCACCATAGCTTGTTAAGGTGAGTTGGCTCCCGACCGATAAGGTTTGCTATAGCATGTTCAATTGGGGATTATAGGTTTGCAATAGCATATTCAATTCGGGATTTCGAATTGTTGGCTCCCAACCGATTGAACCCTTTCAAGTTAGCTTGTTACGGTGAGAAAAGGTCGAAATTGGAGGAACCCCCAACAATCGGCCTTCCCTTTCGTTGTCTACTGCTGATGGTTGCATATGTTTTCATGTGTTGTGAACGTTGGGGGAGATCAGTTGAGGACGAGTATCGAACATGTCATCCGGTACCAAGCCCCCTGTTCCTGACAAGGGAAAAAAACCAAAGGGCTCGAAAGAAACACCATTTCAGTGGACTCCGACGCTAACGAAACAGTACGTGGATCTGCTTATTGGGTATCAGCGTAAATATGGCCGCGATCAGGGGTTCAGTTGGGTGGTTTTAACGACACAATTCGAGGAGCAGACAGGCCAGAAGTGTGGAAACAACACCCTTAAGAACAAGCACGCGACCATGAAGGAGAGGTGGAAGGCTTGGAAAGAGTTGATGCACGGCGAGACCGGATTGGGGTGGGACTACGAAAAAGGGTGCATAAAGGCCACCGATGAGTGGTGGGAGCGGAAATGTCAGGTACGATATCAATTGTAACATTTGTGTGTTGGAGAATGACTCTTTGTTGACGTTATGAGGATTAGAAATGTGGATATGTATTCATTTGTTGTTGTGAAATATGTATTATTGTTGTTTCAGCTTCTGTTTTGAGTTGCTGTTGTTACATTTGGTTATGTATTGTTGTTTGATCATAAAGGCCATATGTGGAGTTGCTGTTGATTTGCGTTGCTATTGTTGGTTATGTATTGTTGTTTGATCATAAAGGCCATATGTGGAGATGCTGGTGATTTGAGTTTCTATTGTTAGTTATGTATTGTTGTTTGATCTTAAAGGCCATATGTGGAGTTGCTGTTTGATCATAAAGGCCATATGTATTATTGTTATATTTGGATATGTATTTATTTGAGTTGCTGTAGACGACGGTTTTCTCATACTCTAACCTTTCTTCGCTTGGATTGATTTTGCAGGAGAAGGCAGATTTCGGCAAACTGAAGAACAAGTGCATTCCTCCGGACATTGTCGATGCCTGGGACCAGATTTACGGAGGCACCGTCGCCACCGGCAAGCACTGCGTGTCTCCTAGTATGGACCCCGTCGACAGCCCAGTGCCGATGTCCTGTACGCCTGACGACGGAGGTGTCGATCACCGTCCCCAGGCGACTCATGGGGATGTTAACCTGGGGGATGACGTGGAAGATATTGATCAGTTCGACCTCCGTAGATTTCCAGACCTAGTCCGAGATGGCACGCAGTCATCTCCTGTCAGTCCCGTGGAGGTACCCCCCGCTGTCACCCCTGGATGTAGCACCTTCCCCACTCGGTCTGGGAAGCGTCCGGCTAGCTCATCTGCGACCCCGTCGGGTCGGAAAAGAAGTGCGCGAAAGTCATCGGGGTCAGTTGCGTTCGATAGGCGAATGGATTATGTTGAGGAAACAGGTGACGCTATTCTGGATTTCGTGCGTGCTAAAGACGATTTCTCCCGAACTGAAGCAAACCGGGAGGTGGAGGTGGTGAAGATAGTAGACAAGCTTGTGGCAGATGGAATGATAGAAGATGAGAGCCCGTTGTTGATGTTCGCAATTGACTTTCTCACCGCCGCCGACAAACAAAGGATGTTCCTTGCGCTTAGTAGGAGCAACACTATGAGGCTAGCGTGGCTTAAGTCCAATTTCCGGCAGAGAGGCGGTGACCTGTAGGTCGGGTTGAGGTTGTCCTTGCACAACTAGAGTTCCCTTCACTTGCGTTTTAAGTTTCGTTATTGGGTTGGTTTGGCACTTATGTTTGAAGACTTATGGTTGTGAGGTTTTAGACATCATTCGGGAAATGTGGTTATAGACATCAATTTCGGCCCCAGATGTAGGACCTTAGCTTGGGTGCCTATGTGTGAATGCATTTGCGAAACCTCATTTCTATTCGCTATCGATGAACATGTCAAAAGTTTTTCGTAGCCTCTTTGCATGCTTCTATCATTCTTTCAACCAGCTTGCATACGTACTTAAATTAGTAAATGTGATCAGCGTCGTACCTTCTACTGTCACTTGTAGGTAAAATGGATGCCTTGGCAGTTCGACGGCGGAGGAAGCGGAGGCTAAAGCGCGCTCTCCTTGCTTACTGGTATCTCGTAGTAAAGGCAATGCGCCTAGCATGTCACTACTACAAGCACATACACAAGGTGCCGTGCTACACCTCTGCGTACACCGGACAGCAGTGGATTCAGGACATTCTCGGCCATGAGACCGACCTCCGATGTGTCCAAGTGTTTAGAATGCCGAAGCACGTCTTCACCTCCCTGTGTTCCATTCTTCACGATAGATATGGATTGCGAGGATCGAAGCACATGACCGTCATGGAGAAGGTGGGGATATTTGTCAACACCATGGCTTGGGGTGCATCGCTTCGGGACTCCTGCGAGCGCTTTCAAAGATCGACCTCGTCGCTCAGCGAAGCAATAACCGACGTCCTCGAAGCACTTGTCGGGCGTAACCGGGGTTGGAATGGCCTAGCTCGCGACGTCATAAGACCGGTGGACCCAACTTTCTCTGAGGTCCCGAAGCAAATAAGCGAAGACGGCAGATACAACAGATACTTCAAGGTCATAACTACCTCCTTGTTATTCATGTCCCTTTGCTCGTCTTTATAGAATGTGAACATGCAGTTACTCCCTGCAGGGATGCATCGGGGCCCTCGACGGCACACACATCGAAGCTATTATTCCGCGTGACGAGCAGCTACCTTACAGGGGACGCAAGGGCATCACCACGTTCAACGTCCTAGTAGTTTGCGACTTCGACCTGAATTTCACATTCGTTTCCGCCGGGTGGGAGGGCAGCGCACACGATTCTCGTGTGTTGGAACACGCCCTTAGCACACCTGGTATGCATTTCCCCCACCCGCCCGCAGGACGTTATTACTTGTGTGACAAGGGATACCCTGAGCGACCGGGTTACATGATTCCGTACTCGAAGACAAAGTACCATCGAGCGGCGTTCGTGCAGGAACCGGCGGACAACGAGAAAGAAGCTTTCAACCAGCGACACTCCTCCTTGCGCGGGGCTGTCGAACGGACTTTCGGTGTCTTCAAAAGTCAGTGGAAGATGACCAAGCCAATGCACAAGTATCCCGTAGGGAAACAGGTAGACATCATCATCGCGTGCGTGGCATTACATAATTTCATCCGCCGAGCGGGGGCAGAAGGGGAATCCGTCACCGGATTAGTGGATGACATGTATGTCGAGCCCGGTGTTGAAGGTGTCGGGGAAGCAGCCGTCGCATCCGACGACGAGAGCGATGAGGAGCTCGTCCATTCTGACAGCGATGCCGAGGACAATGAGCCCGAGGGGATGCAGGAACTGCGGGACGTGATAGCACGCCAAATTTGGGCCGACAGGAGACGAAATCGGTAATGGGGTTAGGGGGAGCCGCGACATGATGTGGTCCCGACGGTAATGGCACCATTTTGTATTATGGGACGGGTGCGTGTGCAACGTTCCGAACCTAGTACGTCGTTGGACTTTTGGACTATGATAACATTTACGGGGTAAACATTCGCAATTTTGTTTGTCAATCTTTTGGATGGGTTGCCCAAGGGTGTGACATAACATTGTCAGTTGTTCCTGAATTATGACTAAAGTTGCATCAAAATGACAATGTGATGTTGTGCTAATACTCGCTAAATCCGTTCACCTACATCAAAAAATTACAATGTTTTCCAACCTACTAGACATTGTTTGTTACACCATGTACCTCCTACATTTGCACAAACTGACAGTGTTTTCCAACCAACTGGACATTAGCGCCCCCTACACAGCAACAAAAAGGGACTAGGGAAGGGGGGAATGCGTTCCGATACATGATGTCTTCGGACGATGAAACCTTACAGAGAGGGATTCGAATCCCATTTCATACAACAAGGGAATGTACACAAAAAATGTCTTCACATAACGGGAGGCTTCAGTTCCTTGCCAGGGCCGCTAACGCCACAGCTGTCATGGCAAAGAACATCCATTTCTGGGTTTCCAGCTGGGACCTTGCGCCAAGAAGCTCCCCCCAGACTTGCACCGATTGGTTGGAGAGGGTCGCGAGTTGGTCTATCAGCTGGTTGTTGAGTTCATTCACCCTCTCCAGCTCTTCCGCAGTCCGCTGAGCCGTTGCCTCAGCTACGAAGACCCTGGTTGTGAGGTCCATAGCGATGTCCTCAAGTTGCTGAATCCTGGGATCCTCAGGAGCGGGGGGGATTGGCTGAGGAATCTCCTCAAGGGGGGCCCTGTTCTCATCGCCAGACGGAACATTACTGGAGCTTTGCTCCACCCACAAGTCCCTCTCCTGCACAACACAGTCACCACACATAAGCACCTATGCCACAATGCCTTAGGGTTGCCTCATGATAACAGAAATAAACAGTTTGACGAGAGTAAGAACTGGACGTACAAACCTGCTCGTACCACGGGGGAATCCTCTCCTCCCCACCAATCCATGGGTATTTCTCAGGACATCCGCTTGCCCAGCTGCCGGATGAAGGCATGATTTCCTATCAAGTTCATATAACAGAGATTTCAGATAAACTACTACAAATAACAGCACCTAACACAGAATTTATATAAGAACCTAACATAGAAACCATGAATTTCTAAGAAGTTCCTAACCTCTTCCAAATGTAAATGATAAACTACAAGCACAGCATTAGGTTCCTGCATGTTTCTAACCTCTCGAGAATGTGAAAGACAAGGTCTGAAAATTACTAAAACGGAACATAAACAAAGGACTCTCTGCACTATAACTAAGGACATGGTGTGAAAACTGTTAAACCTTTCAAAATGAATGAAACATACCCTGCAACACTTACATAATATAGAAAGATTGTGATTATGCAAACAAGCATTAGTAACTCAAGATATCTCAATTGTAGAGTATATAAACTACTACACAATGACAATGAGGACCTTTCATGAAGGTGAGGACATCTGAATGTTGTTTAACATGTAGGGTATATAAATCAGAAAAAGGAGGGCAAACCTGCCTCTTCTTCTTTATTTCTTTTTTGTCTAAGATGAGGACCTCTGACTTCTTTTTTACACTAAGGACCTCTGAATTTTTTGTAACTGATATGAACCAATTCATTTTGTATGTTGTGATTTTGCAGCAACATAATACACCACTTCTGATCGAAATAGTGAGGCAGCAGTTCAAAAATAACATGCATCACAAGGATCCAGAAAAGATCCAGAAGTTGAAGGATGAGTATGCTTTTGGTCAGTTGTAAATTATTCTTTTCATTGCATTCATTATTTGTATGTAGCATTAATTATATTTTTCATTTTTAAAAAATACAAATAAATCCCTTTAAACTTGTGAGACTTTTTGCCTAACATAAAGTATTTTTCTTCATTGTGCAAAAATTTCTGATTATTCATGGCTTCATGCTCATGTTGCTGAAGATTGTTCTTCCTGATTCACAATGTCAAAGATGAACAACATAAAGCAAAACAGAAATGAAATACAGAGAATTCAAATAAGAAACTAAACTGACAAACCATGATTTTCTATCAAGTTCCTAACCTCTTCAAAATGTACTTGATAAACATAATAGAAATAACATGAGGTTCCAAAAAGTTTCTCACCTCTCCAAAATGTCAAACACATGGGCTGAAATTTAATAAAATGTAACAGACAATTAAAAAACATGAGGTTCCTGAATGTAACACACCCTGCAACAGATAAATGATATCACAATTGTGCAGATGCAAACAAGATTCACTTTAACTCCACATATCTCAATTGAAGCTTGGGGAATGCAATTCCTAAAATAAGTGACAGCTTAGCAAACTGTCATTACCATAAAAATTGGAATAACATCACAACAACCATCGGCAATAGGGTCATGAAGCAAGAGATCATTCAGTTAATGCAACAAAAAATCATCAGAACTCGTAATAGTCAGACGAAATGCAAGCAATTCAAAATCCCTGTTAAATGTTCAATTTTTCTTCCTCAATTGTGAAATTTTTTAGAAGGAGACGTTGGTTAGGGTTTTGAGCCATTTGTCCGACCCAAACCCAAACCCTCCCGACCGTCGAAAATCTCCTCCAGTTGAGAGATCTCCGCCGCCGGTGGGAAGTGGCCGCCAAAAGCTTCTACGCCTTGGACACGACCCAAACGAGGCCGCCGACAGGAGAAGAGGGCGGTCCTCGGTTTCCCTTCCCCAAACCCCCCCTCGACAGCGGAGAACACCCTGCCCTGGAGGAGATCTCCGCCGCCGGACCCCAGAGCCCACCTCGGCCACTCCGACTGGCAATGAAAGAGAGGAGAGGGAGGGATTTTACCTGTCGTTGGTGGCGGTGGTGGCGAACTTACGGGCTCCGGCGATTTCTCTCGTCTCTCTCTTCTTGAGCACTCCAGATCTGGAATTGTGAAGTGTGCGATTGAGGGGCAATTTTGGATCTCATAGATCGAAATCCACCCACAATCCTCACAATCTTGGCGGGCGAAGATTGTGAGATAATCTCTCAAAATATCCACAATCCCCATCCGAGATTCTGGACAATCTTCATGCCGAACACCGTCGCCTCCCCTAGAATCCATTTTGTATTTCATGATAATCTCCACAATCTCCACAATCTAGCCTGCCGAACACGCGCTTAATTATATTACTTTCATCAACATGCTGAAACTACCCGTATCCTATACCCTTTTAAGCTTCTAATTTAACCCCTGTTTGTTTTGTTGGCAAAGAAATGTATGATTACCTTAATGAATCTAGTCCATATAAAATTAAAATTCATTAGTCATTATTTTAAGCATTACCTTCCTTCCCAGGGGCGGATCTTGGACCGTCATTCTGGGGATACTTGAAGGTAAATTTTTCATCATTCCGAGAATGTTTAAAGGTAAAAAAAAAATTTGTTTTGTAATTTTTTTCTCGGGTTGAGGATGCTTGACATAAAATATTACGAAATTAACATTAATTTTTTTTTTGGGATGTTGAGCATCCCCAACCTAAAAAAAGGATCCGCCCCTGCTCCATCCCCCATTTTTCACATAAAATTTGTTACCTTTCCCCACATTTCATACCCTAATTTTATTGAGGGTAACTATTTCCCCTGTGATGCTCTAATAATCCCCCTATCCCATCTTCTAGACTCACAAAAAATGATTGATCATACATTTTCTATATAAAATTTAATTCCTTTCCTTTCCATTCCATCCTCTAAAAACAAACGACCCCTAAGTAATTATGATTCTTATTGTCTTGCAGTGATCATAAAGTGAAGTGCTTTTTAATTTCATATATAGATGAATTATATTGAAGCTGAACTAGTTAACACCTTAGAGGCACTTACAGGTAGTTAAGCAATTTCAATATCTGGAGAATCCAGATTTTAAGGAAACCACAAGAAGCACATTTAAGACATGATGTGAACATCCAATTGGTTGTCCCCACATCTACTAAAAGAGCCTTTCCAACGAGTATAAAAAGGATGCTCGGAGTTGAAATTAATATATCTGAAACACACCAACTTAAGCGCAAGCTACAAGTCCACTGAACTCTAAACTTGATTCATCGATCATTTTGGTATGTGAAAGTACTCCTCTTCAACACGAATGATTTATCTTCTGTTAAGTATGATGAGTTTGTTTTCTTGCACAAAAAGCATTCAATTTGGTGTGTGTTTTCAGACTATTCAATCAGAAGCCGAGAAAATGAGCTGGACGTGTTCAGGAGATTGGATGTGTGGAGCATGCCAGCACATGAACTTCAAGAAGAGGGATTCTTGCCAAAAATGTGGGTTTCCAAAGTACGGTAGCCCAGATGAAGTATCAGCCTACCTCCAAAACAAGACCGACGTGCTACCAGGAGACTGGTACTGTCAAGCCATCAACTGTGGTGCTCACAACTATGCAAGCAGGACAGGCTGCTATAGGTGTGGTACGTTGAAAATCGATTACTATGGTGGATATAATGCCGCGAACTTGGTGAGTAATGGAGGATATGGCGCTAACTTGGTCACCAATGGAGGCTACGGAGCTGAACCTATCATACCTGGATGGAAGTCTGGTGACTGGGTTTGCGCAAGGTACATAAGATCAACCACTATATATATGTACGTACAATATTGTTCATTTTAACACTGGCATTAATGTGCTTACGTTTGCATTGTTCTTATGGTGTTAAACGATGCTACAGCCCGGCTTGTGGTGTGCACAACTATGCTAGCAGGATCGAGTGCTTCAAGTGCAGGACACCAAGGGAATTCGGTGAGACATCTTGCAAGTTCTTGTCCAATAAATTGATGCTTGCATCCAGTAATTTGATTATATATGTATATATATTTCAATTCAATTTTATTGAGAAGAAGCAAATCTCATTGCTTGCAGGTGGTGCATATTGATATTCGACAAAGGGCAGATTTTGATGGGAGTGTGACTTTGGCTAACAATCTCCATGTGAAGGGGCCTTCCTTTTTTTTTTTTTTTAATGTTTGAATTGTAAGTTGCCTTCCAATGAATTTTCCCCAAGCAAAGATCTCTTCAAATCCATTAGTACGTCTTTTGCATTTGTTAATTGTATGAGAATAGTTTAGTAGAATCTTTGCAAGAGACCCGAGGCCTCACCTTGCAAACATCTTGAATCTTCAAAGTAATGGAAACAACAACTTATATATATTTTTTCAACAATATAATGAGAATGTAATTGGAATAAACTCATCAATGAATCAATGGAAGGAAGGTCACTAGTTCGAGTCTTCAAGAGGTGGTCATTGCCCTAGGGAATCCATGTAAACGGAACAACACATCCACAAAGTGGATAAGCATGCATAACACAAATGCAATGGACGACGAACATGGAGGATGTCGGGTAAAAGAGATATTCATGGAATCTTTTCTATCCATAGATGAATGCTTGGCTTGAAAAATGTCAAGGGAGCCAATATTTTTTCCCCTTCTAATGGATGAGGAGAGGAATTAAGCAAACAATGTGGTGTCAAATGTCATGGACTCTTTGGAGCATCACATCTTTGAAAGTTGAAGTAGGGACTGCAATTATTATATGGGAACTAGATGCTTTGCTTCGGTTGCATTTCGTGTAGGCATAACTAAGTCATTTTGCAATATTCACTTTAGAGGAGAGGTATACTCACCCATTGCAAATGAAGCAATAGAGATGATAGCGCCTATTATGTGAATAGAGCGATAACGGTTACGAGAGTGAATCTAGTCATCTTTTTAAGTAATGGTTAATTGATCAAAACTATTAAGTATTATTCTATATATATATATTCTCTGATGTTCATTTTTCGATCAAATAACTTTAAATAAACTAAGAACGAAAAAGAGAAATGAATAAGACAACACGAGATTTGTTTACGCATTTCGGGAACCCCTACTCTGCGAGATCTTAAGAGAGTAGATCCGGTACCAGTATCCATACCACTAAGCATCACTACAACAGAAATGGCTATTGGCAAGGAAATTTATCATCGCTGAAAATTGATTTTTCGTCGCTAAAGAGATTTAGCAAAGAAATGCATTTTCTCGCCAGTTTCTCGCTAAAAGCTCGTCAAGGAAAGGTTAATCGAGGGAAAAACATTTCATCGCTGAAACTTTTAGCGATGAAATCGTTTTGTCTCGCCGTAACTATTAACAACAAATATTTTCCTCGTAAAAAGACAAACCTTTTGTCACTAAAAAAGTGAAAGGACTAAAAAATATTCGTTGATTGTGTTTGGCAACAAATACAATTTCTTCGCTAGCATGTTTTTTCCTCGTTAATGAAGATGTCAAATTGTGTAGATATTATTAGCGACTAAAATTTTCATTGCAAAATAGACAAATTTCATCGCACAAATAGGTGAAGGATTCGAGAAAAGTTGCAAAAAAACACATAATAATGTATTTCCTCGCCAATTCAAGGAGTATCCATATGTACAATTTGCATGTATGTTTGTCAATCGGCTATAAGTTTTCGGTTATGCTGTTCAAAACAATGGTAGGTTCATGTATGTAAATGTAAGGGTCTCAAATGCAAGAACATATTCTCTTCATTCAGAAAAATTGTCGTCCATCTCCATTGGCGTCAGAACTTGTTGATCTCGACGCCATCTCGGAGGGGTCGTAGGCATCTCGAGACTCATGGTATGGGTTCATGTGGTCTAAGATGCTTAAGGGCAATTCTGTAATTTTGGTGAGGTTGTTTTACAACCGAAACCAAACAGCTCAAATAGAGCAATTGGCTCCAATTTCAGTTGCTGTAACAAACTGAATTTCTGTGTGTGAACACAGATTTGTTTTTCACTCTCTTTTCCTCATGTAATGAACAACTTACATCCTACATGACAAGTTCGTTTTCTTCCATTTTTCTCTGATTTATTGTCAAAATGGTATCAGAGCGCATGGAATCGATCTGATTTGGTTGCGTTTTGAGTTCTGTATCTTCGCTTCAGTTGATCCAGGAAAATACTGAGATTTTGTGAGTTTTTTTTTTGACGACAATGGTGGGACGAGGATCCACTTCTCAATAAGGACAAGGTTACAGCGAAGGAGCAGGAGCTGGTAGGGGATTTGAGAATGGCGCTGGCAGAGGATTTGTTTTTGTCACCCCTCCTGCACCTGGAAGCACGGGAATCGGGCGTGGATGGAATCTCGGAAATCAGAATGTGCAATTTGGAGATATTACACAAGGTATGAACACCGTGCACATATTTTGTGAGATTGGGATGAATTCAGATTTTGTGATGAATCTCGTGTCTGCTTTGTTCAATGGTACAAATTTTGTGAGCTGGAGTAGAAATGTTCGAATGGCTTTGGGTGCCAAGGCCAAATTGGGATTTATTACTGGTAGCTGTGTGCGTCCTAATGAGGATGGTGAGGATTATGAGAAGTGGTTAAGGGCAGACTACATGGTTAGATGCTGGTTAGTGAATTCAATGAATAGCGAGATTGGGGAAAGTCTCACTTATGTGCAATCATCAAATGAATCAAATGATACTTTGGTGTATCAACTGAAGAGGGATTTAAGCAATCTGAAGTAGGAAAACATGTCTGTTGGGGCATACTTTATGGAATCAAAGAAGATTTGGGATGAATTGCAGATGCTGGATCCAATTCCAACTTGCAGCTGTGGTGGATTGAATCAGTGCTCTTGCAATCTGTTGAAGAAATTTGTTAAAAGGGATGAGAAAGCAAAAGTCATGCAGTTCCTATTGGGATTGAATGATGTGTTTGAGCACCTACGAGGCAATGTGCTATCAAAGGATCCAGCTCCTGGTTTGCATAAGGTCTATCAGATGGCAGCTCAGATAGAAAGGTCTAAAGGTATGACTTCTTTTGTTCAAGGAGAGAACAATGTGCTGCTGGAAAATAGGGATGATAACTTTGATAGTGAAGCAAATGCTTTGGCAAAGCAAAGATTTAATGATCAGAACAGATTTGGTGATCAGGGAAAACAATTTGATCAAGCAAGAAGGGACTATAAGAGGGCTAAGCTTGACAGGAAATGTGATCACTGTGATGAGCGTGGACATACTAAGGATTACTGCTTTAAATTGATTGGGTATCCAGAATGGTTTAGAGGACGAAAAGAAGAAGATAAGCCTAAGTATAGTGGGAGATTTGCTGCTCAGTTTGACAGTAGCCAACAAGACAGTCCTTTTGACCAACACTTTGAGCATAGTCAGAGTGTTGGGAAGCCAGACCAAGCTATGGTCAATGCAGTGTTCAATGAGATACTGAAGATGATGAAAGGGAAAGCTCCCTTGGAGTCAATGGATAGCTCAGTTAATCAAGCTATGACTCATTTTACAGGTACCTTAAATGTCTCTTTCCTTATTGGTGCTAACAAGGGTGACAATGATACATGGATTGTGGATTCTGGTGCTACAGACCACATTGCCTTTGACACAAATATTTTCATAGAAGTTCATGATTTGCATACAAGTGTGAATCTTGGATTGCCTGATGGAAGTAGTGTTTTTGTCAACAAGAGTGGTACAGTGTCACTGAGTGACAGCTTTGTTTTGAAAAATGTTTTGTTGGTGCCTCAGTTTAGGCACAACCTGCTTTCTGTTTCTAAAATTGCCTTTGATCAGAGGTTGAGAGTCACATTTAATGATGTATCATGTTGGCTACAGGACCCTATAACTAAGAAGGTGCTGGCTACAGGATATGAGAAGAGAGGTTTATACATGTTGAAGGCTTCAACTTGCCAGAGTGGCTGTAAGGACTTCTCTCATTCTCTCAGTCATGTTGTTTCTGGATGTAATAAGCTTGATAGAGCACATTTGATTTATGCCAGACTTGGGCATATGTCTTTTGCCAATTTACATCACTTGCCAGAGATCTATTGCAGTGATCTCAAAAACATTCATTGTGAGACATGCTCTTTGACCAAGGCTCACAAGTTGAGCTTTGATAGAAGTGATTCTCTAGCTGAATTTCCTTTTAAGTTGGTTCATATGGATGTTTGGGGACCTTACAGGACTCCTGCTTTGTGTGGTGCTAGATATTTTCTTACTATAGTTGATGATCATACTAGATCCACATGGGTCTATTTGATGCAAGATAAACTGCAAGTGTTAAGGAACATTACTGGGTTCCTTAACATGGTTGACACTCACATTCAAACATCAGTCCAGTTCATTAGATTAGATAATGGGACTGAATTTACTCAGAAAGGATGTGCAGATCTGTTCAGTTCTAGGGGTATCATCCATCAAAGAACAGCTCCAGGAGTTCATGAGCAAAATGGGCATGTGGAAAGGAAACAAAGGCACCTTATTGAAACTGCTAGAGCAATCAGAATTCATGCTGGACTGTCCATCAAGTTTTGGGGAGAGTGTGTCTTGAGTGCTACTCATATCATTAACAAATTGCCATCTGCTGTCCTTCATTGGAAATCTCCATTTGAGATACTTTATAGGTCTCCTCCTAGGTATGATCAGCTTAGAGTAATTGGATGTCTATGCTATGCAGTCCAACCTAATGATCATAGGGACAAGCTGGAAATGGTGGCTAGGAAGTGTATGTTTCTTGGTTATCCAATTGCTCAGAAAGCCTACAAACTCTATGATCTGACTTGGCACACCATCATTATCAACCGTCATGTGAAGTTTGAAGAGCACATCTTCCCTTTTAAAACACATGCTATTGCTACAGATCCTCACAAGGTTGCTGGTGCTCCTCCCTTGGTGTCTTTTGATGATGATCATACTGCCTTCCTAAACACCCAACCATATCCTTCTCACACTGATCCTACAGGATCTCCCAATCATGCTCAGTCCTCACATCCTTCTCCACATGATAATGCTACACCTAGGGACTCAATTCCAATTCCAAGTCAGGTTTCAGATTCTCCTAACTTAGGCAGTCCAGTTGAGGATTCATCCTCATCCATCAACAGCTCACATGTTCCCATCATATCTCATGGACTTAGAAGTCATGTTCATAGACCTGCAAAGTTTCAGGATTTCATTTGCAAGAATATCCCTTCTAGAGGCCACCTAGACACCTCTTCTGGTTCTGAATCCTTTGAAGTGTTTTCTACCACACATCTCTCTCATCTGTCTCCACAATACATCCATTCACTCATAAACATGTGCAGCACCTTTGAGCCTAATTCTTACAGCCAAGCCAAGGGGATCTCAGAATGGGAAAAAGCCATGACTTTGGAGCTTAATGCTCTCACCAGCAACCACACTTGGCAAGTTCTTCCTCTCCCAAGTGGCAAGAAGGCTATAGGATGTAAGTGGGTGTTCAAAATCAAGTACAAGCCTGATGGAAATATTGAAAGGTATAAGGCTAGGCTAGTAGCTAAAGGGTATAATCAGGTGAAAGACAAAGACTATAAACAGAAATTTTCTCCAGTAGCAAAACTGTCTACAGTCACAATTATTCTTGCTCTTGCAACTAGTAAGGGTTGATCTCTTCACCAACTGGATGTGAACAATGCTTTCTTACATGGTTATTTAGAAGAAGAGGTTTACATGCATCCTCCTCCTGGGCTCTCAGTTCCTACTGGGCATGTATGCAAGCTCACTAGATCTCTATATGGCCTCAAACAGGCTAGCAGGCAATGGAACTCTGAGCTCACAAAGTTCATGGTCAGGATGGGATTCAGTCAGTCCACTCATGACTACTCTTTATTTGTCAAAGCAGTTGGATCCTATATGACCATTGCTTTGATCTATGTAGATGACATGCTCTTGCTAGGGAATTCTACAGAAGAAATTGCTTCCACAAAACAGGCTCTACACAAGGCTTTCACCATCAAATACTTGGGGAATTGCTAGATACTTCTTAGGAATGGAAATTTCCAGATCTTCTCATGACATTCTCCTTAACCAAAGGAAGTACATTCTTGATATTCTCAGGGATGCAAATATGGAAAAATGCAAATCCACTGACTTCCCTATGCAGCATGGAACAAAGCTTTCTCTTCATGATGGGGATCCCATCTCAAGACTTGAAGATTACAAAAGATTAGTGGGCAGGTTGTTGTACCTCACTCTTACACGTCCTGACATTGCTTTTGCTGTTCAGCAATTGAGTCAATTCCTTCTTAATCCATTGCAACCTCACTGGAATGCCATGGTATATTTGCTCAGATATCTCAAAGGGTCCTTCAATCTAGCTCTCTCCTACCCAGCCTCTTCCTCACTCTTACACGTCCTGACATTGCTTTTGCTGTTCAGCAATTGAGTCAATTCCTTCTTAATCCATTGCAACCTCACTGGAATGCCATGGTATATTTGCTCAGATATCTCAAAGGGTCCTTCAATCTAGCTCTCTCCTACCCAACCTCTTCCTCTCTAGCAGTTCATGCCTCTACAGATGCAGATTGGGGTAATTGTGTGGATACAGGGAGGTCTCTATCTGGGTATTGTGTGTTTCTAGGATCATCACTAATCTCCTGGAAAGCCAAGAAGCAGAAAGTTGTCTAAGTCTTCCACAGAAAGTGAATATAGAGCTATGTCTATAGCTGCTAGTGAACTAGTGTGGGTTCAGGGTCTATTAGCTGATCTTGGTATATCTGTATATCTTTCCCTATCACCTTGTTCTGTGATAACAAGAGTGCACAACAACTTGCTCTCAATCCTGTCTTCCATGAGAGGACAAAACACGTCAGAATTGACTCTCATTTCATTAGAGAAATGGTGGCTCAAGGGTTCATTTCCACCAGACATGTTGCCTCCTCTTTACAGCTTGCTAACATTTTGACCAAGGCCTTGGGAGCTCATCAGCATACATTTCTTCGTGCCAAGCTTGGTCTAGTGGTCCCTATGGCTAGTCCAGCTTGAGGGGGGCCTATGGGTTCATGTGGTCTAAGATGCTTAAGGGTAATTCTGTAATTTTGGTGAGGTTGTTTTACAACCGAAACCAAACAGCTCAAATAGAGCAATTGGCGCCAATTTCAGTTACTATAACAAACTGAATTTCTTTGTGTGAACACAGATCTGTTTTTCACTCTCTTTTCCTCATGTAATGAACAACTTACATCCTACATGACAACTTCGTTTTCTTCCATTTTTCTCTGATTTGTGATTGTCAAAACATGGCCTTCTCCAGCAAGCTCTTACATCTCTATGTCCCACTTAGCCTTATAAGAGACCCTCTTTCCTATTTCCAGCAACATATAACAGGGCATAGCTAAAGAAAGTCAGACATTGTAGCAATCTCATAACTTTCTATTGCATTGAAGTAGCTATAAGCAAAAAACAATGACATCAACTGAAAAATGAATAAGAAACTTTTTCTCCTAGACATGAGGCCAAAATAATATGGCTACCCATCAACACTCAACAAAGACTACCAGCGTACATGCTCAAAGAAAAATCAAAGCCTAATTCACAAACAGTCAAATAAGAGTTAAGATGGTAAGCAACAATATTAACGCCATATGTGTCTGAATCGAGACTCAATTATCAGGTTTAGCAAAAAATCTAAATGGAAATCTAGTTCACAGATTGCCAATCCACAGTAGGGAAACGAATATGAGGGAAATTGGGAATGGGAATCGCACCTTGGAGAGGAGAAGTGGCAAGGAGACATACCTTCGAGCGGCGCCTCCTCATCGTCTGTCGTTATGCGTTGTCGATGGTCGGCCTCCGCCCTCCGCCCTCCTCAGATCGAGTCATTGAGATGTTGACCATCGACAATACGACAGCCTTTGCCTTCCACCTTTCGCCTTCTTGATGAAAGTATTAATGCGAACAAGGAATCGTGCTCGATAGGCCCATAGAGCTCGATAATGAAATGAGCGAACAAGGAATCGACAGATATAAACAGAAAAAGAGGGAAAGGGATAACTATTGATTGAGATTTTGTTGGGGATTGAATGACTTCTCCAGAGAATAACTCAACGCAATCCATGAAAACCAGCACAAACCATTAAAAAAACCCTAAACCTAGATCTAGGCAATTCTATGGTTTTTTGTATGAAAATCCATTGTAGCAATAGAGAACCCAAGGGAGGGACAGTCAGGTACTTACCAAAGGACATGGCCGACAGTGGACGAAGAAACACCAAGAAGCGAGGTGGCGATCGTAGATTACCTCGACGGACGATGACGGTCGATCGAGAGAGAGGCAGAGGGAGATGAGATCGAATGATGAGGGCGAGGAAGGGAGGCGGTACTGGTGTGCGGAGACGAGTAAGGAGATCGAGATTTAACTTTTAACCTACATTTTAATTTCTGGCTTTTTAAGATTTTCTTTAAAAATCATTTAATATTTGTTAGGAAAATAGGGCGATATAATTCTTTTCACAATTTTAGTGAAAAATTCTTTTCTTGAGGAACCCATAATTTTAGTGATAAAATATTATATGTCGCTAAAAAAATTCAGTTAATTTTGCCTAATTTTCCCGAAACATATGATGACCACATTAGAATTTGGCATATGGAGAGGAATTTTAACTTTTCTCGGTAATGAATTTGAGATATTTTCTCTATTTCAGCTCAGACAGTAGCGACGAAAATAAACTTTCCTTGTTGGTTAATATGTTTAACGACAAATTTTTTTCCTTGAGAAACATAAATTTTTAGCGAGAATTTACAACATTTGTCGCTAATAAATTTGGCGGATTTTACATAATTCCCACTGAACATATAACAACGAAATTGAAAATTCCTCAATGAATGTATTTTTAGCGATGAAAACATTTCTCAATAAAAGCCCCAAATTCGTCGCTATTTTTCCTATGGTTTATGCGACCACACTATAATAACAATTAGCGACAAGTAAAAAAATTTGTCACTGAAAGCCACTTTTAGGGAGGAATATAGATTCCTTGCAAAAGTTCATATGCCTTTTTATGAGGAGTCAATATGTTCGTCGCTAAAGATCACATTTACCAAGGAAAAACATTTTCTCGCTAAAAGTTTGATCGCTAAAAAGCTTTTTTGCTGTAGTGATCAAGAAACAAGGTTACAAGTTGTTTGGTGGCAAAGCACTACAACAAGTAACATTAGAACCTCTAAAATGAAAAACAGAAGAGACACAAGGAGGAAGGAAGAAGAACCCCCCTATGGGCAACCGAGAAGCTTCTCACTGAGATCTCTTGGTCACTCCGCCGGCGACACCACTTGGACCACCGTCTTCCTCAGATCTACTCACAGAAGAGCAATCACCGTCTCTCTCTCTCTCTCTCTCTCTCTCTCTCTCTCTCTCTGCTAGGGTTTCACACTTCGAGGCCCAGACTGCACAGTAGACCGAAGATGCGTTAGATAGCCATTAGTTGAGCTAGGGTTTTATGTGAGCTCCAATGCTTCAAAACACATGGGCCAGGTATTATACTGATCGAGCTGGATCGACCCAATACATTAATCAACCCATATCTATTTTCATAATGAGGTTTACTTAAGTATATAATAATATGCACATAACATATCTTTATAATGTGGTTACTTCATTAAGATCATGAAGGGATCCAAAACCTTAGATATCCAAACTGTCTAAGGGGTACGTCATTGCAACCTTAATCATGTATCCAATATTATTTGACTTGTAGAGCATATTATTTCATCACTTTAGGTACTTATAAGTTTAAATGCTAATGTCACACACATCCCTAACTTATTACAATCTACAAGTTTAAACAATCACAACAATTTACCTCCTAAACTTTTTATTTTTCCTCAATTTACCACCTTAGGGTCTTGGTGTTTCTCACGTCTGTCCTGGATCTAGGTGTGATTGTTGCTAAGGCGAATCCAGAATGTGTAGAGCATCAATGCAGTAAGCAAACTTGTCAACAGTGACAACCTTAGTGACAAAATTAGAAGTATTCAAAGCACTCTTAATCTTGCACACATTAAGCAGTTTGTTTTTGACTTTCTTCTTCATATAGTGCAATCTAACAACAATATGTTTAGTTCTCTCATGATATATGATAGCGTCTATTGTATCCTTGTCTTTAGGGCACTCTTGCATAGAGTTTAGGGAGTTTTACTCGACCATTTTACCTATTTCTTAGCCCTTTGTGTCCCTTTTCGAGGAATCGGTGTCTATCTCTTGTTTATTATGATTTCAGATGTTTCGAAGCGGTTTTGATGTTGATTCAAGAGCTTAAGGAGAAAGAGATGATTCAGGGATCTTTGGTAAGCCTAGAAGTTGTCAAAGGCTAGCTACATGGATGGAATCGAGGAGACGTACCAAAAGAACCGAAGCAAGCTCGACCAAACTTAACCTCCAGAAACCACTCGGCCGAGTGGTGCAAGAGTGAAGTCGGGGTAAACAAGCCAGAAGCCACTCGAACGAGTGCAGAAACCACTCGAGACTCACTCTGATCGAGTGCATTAGAGAGAAGGCCTCCTAGAGTTTTCACTCGACCGAGTGCAGAAGCCACTCAACTGAGTGTTTCTTGTGTTCCGAATTTAATTCTTTTTTCTTTCTAAAACGGGGGGAGCCGAGAGGTTTTGGAGAGGAGATCAGTTTAGGGACGACAATCAGAAATTGTGGAAACCTATCGGGAGGTTCTTGGGGATTCTAATCGAAAACTTGTTGAATTTTTCGTTTTCGGTAAATCTCTCTCCATCTTCTTGTAGATTCATATTTGCTTTGTCGAATTTGAATGAATTGAGCATGAGATTCTCTATGAGTGGCTAGATCTCTTGTTCTAGGGTGAAGGTAATCCCGACGATGCAGAAATAGACTCGTTCTTAGTATCGTTTGATTGATTTCTGATTTTGTTTGGTGATTTAATCCTATTGCGCCAGCTCTAGTCGATGAGAATTGGTTAGAACTGATTTTGGGTTTGAAACTGAAAGACTAAGACCCTAAATTGGAATTTAGATGGTGAATTTAGGCCGAAAATCTATTTGATCCATTGGAACCCTAGGATTAAACCCGAAGTTTAGTTGATCGAAAGTGAAATTGAACTTCTTGAGGATTTATAGATTGTTATAGATATTCTAGATGATCGTTATATCAACTGAGACCGAAAGGCGAAATTGATGTGACTTTCATTTAGAATTCTAAGCGCTTAAGGGTTCTAAATTGGTTGCTTGAAACCGAAAGGAGATCGTTAACCAATTTAGACACATTCGGTTCGATTCCGAAAGGAGATTTGCGATTACCTTAGATAGTCTGCCTTCACTTTTGAGTTAGAAATCATTCAAGCGAGAATATATTGTGGTCTATTGACAATGCATCGTTGGTGAATCCCTAGCCCCAGAATATCATCCATACATATATTTCTCATAATTTTTATCGGTGTTTGCTATTTTTACACACACATTTTCCCTCAAATTGTTCGTTACTTTTGGGCTTAGTCGAACTAGTTTGAAATTGACAATCGATATTCCTCCGGTCCTTGTGAATACGACACTTGATTACTACAACTAAACCCCATACACTTGTGGGTGTAGGTTTTTAGCCTATCAATGTAGAGGATCTTTGCACAGATAAATAACACTTTGATTATCAATGTACACAGTAGGCAGATAAATTTTCCTTTCAATTTCATCAAGAATACCCCTAAGCCAAATAGCTTCCTTGGCAACTTTTGTAGCAGCCATATATTCAACTTCATTGGAGGAAAGAGCTACAACTGACTGTTGTTGAGATTTCCAAGACACACAATTTCCAGCCCAAGTAAAATAGAAAGCAGTGGTAGATTTTCTATTATCTCTATTACTAGCATAATTAGAGTCAACATACCCTACAAGTTCATTCTTAGACATGTGTTCAGAATATATTTGACACTTTTTTTCAGTACCACAAAGATGTCCCAACAAGTATTTCATGGCATTCCAATGGATTTCAGCAGGAATAAACATGAATCTACTAAAAACACTGATAGCAAAAGCAATAAATGCCCTATTACACAATATATCATACAAAATAGATCCAACTATACGCCAAATATATAGCAATATATAGCAAAGGCACATTGCTCATTTTCTGAATATCATATTCAGATTAAGGGTACTGTTTCTTAGATAACTCAAAGTACCCTTCTAATGGGACGATAAAAGATTTAGAGTTAAGTATTTGAAGTTTATCAAGGACTTTCTGAACAAATTCAGACTGAGATAACCACATAAGCTTTCTTTTTCCATTCCTGTGAATATTATTACCAAAGATTTTTCGAGCACATCCTAAATCTTTCATATCAAAGTGCATTTTCAGATCTCTCTTAAATCCAAATATGAGAATATTAGAATTTGATATAATAAGAATGTCATCCACACACAAAAGGACGTAAAGAGGGGAATGAGAACCAACACCCTTAAAATAGAGACAATTATCATGTTCACTTCTATGAAAACAAAGCTTAATTATACAAGAGTCAAATTTCATGTAGGCATAACTAGTTCGAGTAGTCAAATGTAAAATAATATGCACATAACATATGTTTATAATATGGTTACTAGATTAAGATCAAGGGATCCAAAACCTTAGACATTCAAACGGTCTAAGGCGTTCTTGCAACCTTAATCATGTATCCAATATTATTTGACATGTAGAGCATATTATTTCATCACTTTAGGTACTTACAAGTTTAAATGCTAATGCCACACACATGCTTAAGTTATTACAATCTACAAGTTTAAACAATCACAAAAATTGCCCTCCTAAAGTTGTTATTTTTCCTCAGTTTCCTACCACCTTAGGGTCTTCGTGTTTCTCACGTCCGTCCTCGATCTAAGAGTGATTGTTGCTAAGGCAAATCCAGAATGTGGAAGGCATCGTTGTAGTAAGTAAACTTGTCAACAGTGACAACCTTAGTGCCAAATTAGAAGGATTCAAACTTAATCTTACACACATTAAGCAGTTTGTATTTGAATTTCTTCCTGATATAGTTGAACCTAACATCAATATTTTTAGTTCTCTTATAATATAGAGGGATATTTGAACAGATAAATAGAACTTTGTTTATCAATGTACACAGTAGGCAGATAAGTTTTTCTTTTAATTTCCTCAAGAATACCCCTAAGCCAAGTAGCTTCTTAGGCGGCTTCTGTAGCAGCCATATATTCAACTTTATTGGAGGAAAAAGCTACAATTAACCGTTGTTGAGATTTGCAAGACACACAATTTCCAGCCCAAGTAAAATAGAAAGCAATGGTAGATTTTCTATTATCTCTATTACTAGCATATATAATTAGAATAAACATACCCTACAAGTTCATTCTTAGACCTATGTACAGAATAAGTTAGACACTTCTTTTCAGTACCACAAAGATATCGTAGTAGGTATTTCATGGCATTCCAATGGGCTTCACCAAGAATAAACATGAATATGCTCAAAACATTGATAGCAAAAGCAATATCTGGCCTAGTACACAACATAACATACATAATAGATCCCACAACTACACCATAAGGCACATTGCTCATTTTCTGATTCTCATATTCAGATTGAGGATATTGTTTCTTAGATAACTCAAAGTGCCCTCCTAATGGGAATACAACAGATTTAAAGTTAAGTATGTGAAACCTATCAAGGACTTTATGAACATATTAAGACTGACATAACCACATAAGCTTTCTTTTTCTATTCATGTGAATTGTAACGGCTCGGGATTATAATTCCCGGGTTACATTTAAAGGGATAAAACCCCTTGTTGGGATCTTGTTCTCTGAGTACAGGTTGAAGGTTTGAAATCAAACATTAGTGCTTTAAAGTGGGATTTCGAACCCAAAACGTAAGGATCGTTGGAATCCCAAGGGTAAATCCCATATACCTGTCATAAGTCTAAGTTGCGGGAAATTCATTTATCATGCAAACAATTATAATTCTAAAACCATACATTGGGTTGCCACGGCGGATCCGGGTAAAACCGTAGTTCAAATATTAAAGTCCAAACCCTTAATAATTTGGTGAAGTCAGAGTCTCAACTCTCTCTTTCCGCCATGTCAAAAACCTCGCGGTCATAGGGCCAAATCAGCATCATTATACATATATGATATACCTAAAAATACTAAGAGAGCATAGGATCAGATCAAGGCCCGCCTTTGCTCTACCCCACAAATAAGCACACATATATTCCTAATAGCATCCTTCTAATGCAGAACAGGAATTTAATTCACGCAAGCATGTTAGCAGTTTATATATATATATATATATATATATATGGGGAACGTTCAAGTGGAAACATCCTTTCCCATAGAAACACATTTACGGTGAAAACTTTTAATATCAACCCTTCAATTTTCATCAATGATCATTATAAAACAGTGGCATTTTTTAAATTTACATGAAGTTCAAGCCTTTAAATAAATATCATTAAAAAAGGCATTCTCAGACATGAAACCCTCATCTTTCATCTCCTTCATGTGCAATTCCGATGAACGGTGTTTCATCCCTTCTGAATTGAATGTCGGCGCTGCCTCTTCCATTTCTTGTCGGTCGCTAATACCGACCCATCTCTTCTACCTCGGTCGCTCTCCGCCTCTTCTCCTCTGATTTCGCTATATTTGTCACTGAAGTTGGTTTTTTTTTGGCTTGATTCGATTTTGATTTTGATAGGGGCAAACGACAAGGTGTAGAGGACGAAGGACGAAGATCGAGAGAGAGAAAGGCTACTTGTCAGGTTCAGATTTTTATTTTGATAAAAATTTGGCAGATTCGGTTAGGGCTATGGTTCAATGTCTCTTTCAATTTATCTAATTCAGATTGTGTTTGGTAAGATTTTGAATTCACTCGATTCGATTAGCAAATTTGTTGTTATTGGGATTAGTCTAAGCTTTAAATCTAAATTGGAGTTTCAATTTTTGGTCTGATTGAGAAGTGCAATGCAAAAATTGTAAGAAGTGCAGTGCAATGCAAAAATTCTAATTATTGGAAGTGTAAAATACATTGATCAAGCTAAGAAGTTGTGGTTAGAAGAGGGAGTTGATCATCAACATATTTATTTTGTAGATTGGGATGCTATAATGTGCTATTGCTTCTCTGACTTAGAATGGAATGTATTTTGGTATGGTTGTTTGTGAATAATTTTGCCCATCGAAATTCTCAGCTTATAGAGAAAAGTTCTCAAGTTGCGATTGTTGCTATTGAGAACAGAAATGTGTTATTATACACACGATGTTCTTTTAGACCGTTTTTGCTAAAAGATTTGTCGGTCATGTTGTTCTTTTGAACTGATTTAGGGATTAGGTTCGCATGGTTGGTGTGCCTAATTTTAGTATGGACTGATTTTTGTATGAATGTTGGCTTCCTTTTGTCGTTCTTGGGTCTAATTAGGCTTAAAAGTCTTAAAAGCCTATTAGCTCAATGGAAGAGCAGTGTGTTATTATATACACATGATGTGGGTTCGAATCCCATATAGGCTTTCTCTAAACCTCAATGGTACTAATCGAGTTGTTAGTTTTCCATCTTATGTATTATTCATTAGCCTAGAATTAAGAGTTGACAATAGGAACAACAATATCTCAATTACGAATTGACAACAACAGAGTATCACATAACACCCGAAAACAGGTTTAAAAAAAGAAGAATAAATTTAAAATAAGAAGGAAAAGAGGCAGTTTGCTTGGTGATCACTTCTTCGAACACGTACGGTTATTATGGTTGGTTTCCTTCCCCACATGTTCTACAAAGCCTTTTGCGCTTTTGTTGCAACTCAATTGCCAATTCCTTTCCTCCTTTGATTATTTTGCCACTTCTCTTTAATTCTCATATATTATTTCACATTTCAGATGTTTGTTGTCTCTTAGATCTGCTATGTGTTGTAGGAGGAAATCGAGACATGCACTTAAAATATAAATAAATCAAATCAAAACGATTCCATTTCGTGCAAATAATTACAAGACTCCGTCCCGTTGTAGCAAAAGGAAGTCAGGATCGATCCACGAGGAAGCTGGTCAGCGGATCCTAGATAGCGGAAGAATATCACGAAGAGTAGTCGACTCAGAGTACTCGACCTCGACTAGGGCGTAGTCGACAGGGGCCTGATACAGTCGATTTTGAGCAGCAGAAGACACGGGGGAGTAGTTGACGTCGACTAGTAGTCCTACACGTCGAGTAGAACGGTGGTGGTTGAGTACCTACAGAGATAAAAACAAGCAATCGATATCGAGAAAGCACTCGATTTCGAATGTTAGTAGTCGACGTCGACTAATTTAGTCGACGTCAGGTAGTCCTGCAGAAACGTGTTCGTGAACAGAAAGTAACCAGTGTGTTGACAAATTCGAAGGTTGTAAACAAATATGAAATAAAACTTCCAAGATCGGGGTTTGCAACGACAATAACCAAACATGCATAAGGTAAGATAGAAATAATCATGCAATCTCATCAAAGGATCACCCTTTCGCCTTTTCCAACAATTAGACAACTCTTTCAAGTAACCCTAATTGTATCTACCGATTTTATTTTTATAATCCAAGCTGTTAATCTGAATCTCTATTAATTAGGCAATAAAAATAATAAAGATAGTGGATGATCAAACGATAATGAAGATCGAATCTTTACCTCAGGCGTGCATGGATATCATCGGGCTCACGCCGACCCTAGAAGTAGGTGGATTACTCGCTCTTCATCATAGGAAAACTCATCAAGAATAAAAGGAAACTAACTTGCATTAATAAAATAAAACCAAGCTTACAACCGATCGATGCTAAATTCCACTCTCACCAAACTTCACTCCTCTCGGCCTAGCTCTCTCTCTCTCTCTCTCTCTCTCTCTCTCTCTCTCTCTCTCTCTCTCTCTCTCTCTCTCTCTCTCTCTCTGCTCGCTTTCTATGTAATTGGAACTGAATGAGAATGTCCTAAAACTCAGCCCCTAGTTCCTTATTTATAGTATTCAATCCACGCTATCCAAGGAAAGAATATGCTATCTATATGTAAAACGATCTATCTAAAGACTTAAGATAGAACATGGTAAATAAATCTCTAAAATAAATAAGGGAAATATCTAATGTGGATAACTCCTCTTTTGTCTTGATAGATCTTCATGTGGATTGATAGAATTCCACCTATCTTCTCTTGTAAGTAATCCTCATGCCTCGGCACACACTCAATCTCGTCTCGGATTGACTTAGTTGAGTACGTACTTGACGTCGAGTGACGCTTGTCTTCTCTTCGTGCACTCGATCTCGGGTACTCTCTGGACTCGATATGTGTACTCGACCTCGACTAGAACTCCTCGACGTCGAGAGAAATTTGCCTTCTCGAGTGGATGCTCTGCTCGTGCTTGACTTGCTGATTTCGACTTGGATGTACTCGACATCGACTAAAGTACTCGACATCGACTAAAGTACTCGACGTCGACTAAAGTACTCGACATCGACTAAAGTACTCGACGTCGAGTAGAGAGTGGTCGACGTCGACTACTCTCTCGTTGACATCGAGTACTTTTTGGTCGACGTCGAGTGCAGGTTCGTCTTTCTCTTCTCCGTTCTCTAGCTCGTGTAATTTTTTGTCCGCTCCTTAGTTGTACATCTGCAATGTGTCCGGTCTGCCCCTTGGGATTTGGATCGGTATGCCCAGGGAGTTGTCCGGACGGTCGTGGAATCTGTGCCGCGAGTTGACCAACTTGGGTCTCTATGTTGCGCTTCCAGACATCCTTCTCCTCAAACCTTGTATTAAGGCTGTGGAGTTGAGTCTGGATGGTCGCGGTGGATTGATCGTTCTTAGCTTGATTCCTCCTCCTTTCAATCGAGGATGATTTGTAGATCATTATTCTGTTGGTCTCTCTCTGGACGTCCTGGAGCGCGATGTGGTGGGGGGTTCCTAGGGGTACCTTGGTTCCGCTGTGGTTGATAGAACCTTTGGTCCCCCATATAGCGATTGGGACCCCCTGCATAAGCTACTTCTTCTCCCATTTCTGCTAGTTGTACTTGTTATGTATGTGGGCACTCAGAAGTGGTGTGTCGTTGTGAACCACATTCAATGCAAGGTTGGTGAACAGATAAAAATTTGACTTGTTTAAGAAGCTTACGATGTTGGTCATTGTAGAATATATTGCTCCTTGACATTAGGATCAATTTCCTTAGAAGGCTCATATAGGGGCATGTATGGGGTTGGCCTTGCATAGGCGTTATCGTCGTAAGTCGCAGGAGCCCCATAGGTGTTGTCGAAGTTGGTGAGTCTTTCGATCGATGCCCAAGCCCCCGTTTGTGTTTGTGTCAAATACTCATATTGAGTGTATTGATTGATCCTCTCCTTGCTGGGCAAATCAAAAGAATTATAGAAAATCTCCTGAATTACATATGGTGGCTGCCCAAGAGTAGGGCAAGATCGCAGTAGGACCTTGTATCGATCCCATGCTCGTGCTAGCGGCTCCCCAGGCTTTTGTTTGAAAGCTGTAATCTTCTGGCGTAGGAGCGTTGTCTTGGCAGGAGGAAAGAATTTGTTAAGAATGCATTCCTTACCTCAGCCCATGTTGTGAGGGATCGTGCAAGCAGTCCTTTAAGCCACTTTAGTGCTGGACCTGCAAGAGACCAACGAACAGCATTCATTCTAACAAATTCAAGAGTTGCACCTTCAGTAATAGTTTGACACATATCAACAAAAGTAGTAATATGAACAAGAGGGCATTCATGCGGTCTTCCTTCAAAAGGAGCCTTTTTAATTTCAGAAAGAAAAGCAGTGCCAATCTCAAAATCATTAAGAGGGATAAGAATAGCCGATTCAGGCACTGTTAGAGTCGGGTGCATGTAATCATTAGTCGTGGTAGGATATAGAGCGAGCTTAGCTTAAGCCTGTCTCGTTTGTGCCTCTACCTGATCAGCACGTGCAGTTGCAGCGACGAGAGCAGCGTTGTTGGCTAATAGCTCCCTTTGAAGCCTCTCGATCATCTGAGCTTGTGTTTCCGCAGTCGCCATTACTTTCTTTAGTTTTGAATGGATGTGTAGAAGGCGTTCCAGATCGTCTAAGGCATCAAACTCAGGTTTTTGACCAGAACGGCGCATACACCTGAAAAGAAACTTAAAGAAAACGTGAAATCTAGCTATCTATGGCGCGAATGATTGCTTCCCCGGCAATGGCGCCAATTTGTTGTAGGAGGAAATTGAGAGTTGCAATTAAAATATAAATAAATCCAAGCAAACCGATTCCGTTCCGTGCAAATAATTACAAGACTCCCCCTCCCCCGTTGTAGCAAAAGGAAGTCAGGATCGATCCACAAGGAAGCCGGTCAGCGGATCCTAGATAGCGGAAGAATATCACGAACAGTAGTCGACTTAGAGTACTCGACCTCGACTAGGGTGTAGTCGACATGGGCCTGGTACAGTCGATTTCGAGCAGCAGAAGACACAGGGGAGTAGTCGACTAGTAGTCCTCGGCGTCGAGTAGAACGGTCGTGGTCGAGTACATGCAGAGACAAAAATGAGCAATCGATCTCGAGGAAGCACTCGATTTCGAATGTTAGTTGTCGACGTCGAGTAGTCCTGCAGAAACGTGTTCGTGAATAGAAAGTAACTAGTGTGTTGACAGATTCGAAGGTTGTAAACAAATATGAAATAAAACTTCCAAGATCGGGGTTTGCAACGACAATAACCAAACATGCATAAGGTAAGATAGAAATAATCATGCAATCTCATCAAAGGATCAAGCTTTCGTCTTTTCCAACAATTAGACAACTCTTTCAAGTAACCCTAATTGTATCGACCGATTTTATGTTTATAATCTAAGTTGTTAACCTGAATATCTATTAATTAGGCAATAAACATAATAAAGATAGTGGATGATCAAAACATAATAAAGATCGAATCTTTACCTCAGGCGCGCATGGCTATCGTTGGGCTCACCTTGACCCTAGAAGTAGGTGGACTACTCGCTCGTCATCATAGGAAAACTCATCAATAATAAAAGGAAACTAACTTGCATTAATGAAATAAAATCAAGTTTACAACCGATCGATGCCAAATTCCGCTCTCGCCAAACTTCACTCCTCTCGGCCTAGCTCTCTCTCTCCCTCTCTCTCTCTCTCTCTCTCTCTCTGCTCGCTATCTATGTAATTGGAACTGAATGAGAATGTCCTAAAACTCAGTCCCTAGGTCCTTATTTATAGTATTCAATCCACGCTATCCAAGGAAAGAATGTCCTATCTATATCTAAAACGATCTATCTAAAGATTTAAGATAGAACTTGGTAAATAAATCTCTAAAATAAACAAGGGAAATATTTAATGTGGATAACTCCTCCTTTGTCTTGATAGATCTTCATGTGGATTGATAGAATTCCACCTATCTTCTCTTACAAGTAATCCTCATGGCTCGGCACACACTCGATCTCGTCTCGAATTGACTTAGTTGAGTATGTACTTGACGTCGAGTGACGCTTGTCTTCTCTTCGTGAACTCGAGCTCGGGTTCTCTCTAGACTCGATATGTGTACTCGACGTCGACGAGAACTTCTCAACGTCGCGTGAAATTTGCCTTCTCGAGTGGATGCTCTGCTCGTGCTCGACTTGCTGATTTCAACTTGGATGTACTCGACGTCGACTAAAGTACTCGACGTCGAGTAGAGAGTGGTCGATGTTGACTACTCTCTGGTTGACATCGAGTACTTTTTGGTCGACGTCTAGTGCAGTGCAGGTTCGTCTTTCTCTTCTCCGTTCTCTAGCTCGTGTAATTTTTTGTACGCTCCTTAGTTGTACATCTATAATGTGTCCGGTCTGCCCTTTGGGATTTGGATCTGTATGCCCATGGAGTTGTCCGAGTTGACCAACTTGGGTCTCTATGTTGCACTTCCAGATATCCATCTCCTCAAACCTTGTATTAAGGCTGTGGAGTTGAGTCTCGATGGTCGCGATGGATTGATCGTTTAGCTTGATTCCTCCTCATTTCAATTGAGGATGATTTGTAGATCATCCTTCTGTTGGTCTCTCTCTGGATGTCCTGGAGCGCGATGTGGTGGGGTGTTCCTAGGGGTACCTTGGTTCCGCTGTGGTTGATAGAACCTTTGGTCCCCCATATAGCGATTGGGACCCCCTGCATAAGCTACTTCTTCTCCCATTTCTGCTAGTTGTATTTTCTCTGTATGTGGGCACTCAGAAGCGATGTGCCGCTGTGAACCACATTCAATGCAAGGTTGGTTAACAGATAAAAATTTGACTTGTTTAAGAAGCTTACGATGTTGGTCATTGTAGAATATATTGCTCCTTAACATTAGGATCAATTTCCTTAGAAGGGTCATATAAGGGCATGGATGGGGTTGGCCTTGCATAGGCATTATCGTCGTAAGTCGCAGGAGCCCCATAGGTGTTGTCGAAGTTGGTGAGTCTTTCGATCGATCCCCAAGCCCCCATTTGTGTTTGTGTCAAATACTCATATTGAGTGTATTGATTGATCCTCTCCTTGTTGGGAAAATCAAAAGAATTGTAGAAAATCTCCTGAATTATATATGGTGGCTGCCCATAAGTAGGGCAAGATCGCAGTAGATCCTCGTATCGATCCCATGCTCGTGCTAGCGGCTCCCTAGGCTTTTGTCTGAAAGTTGTAATCTTCTGGCGTAGGAGCGTTGTCTTGGCAGGAGGAAAGAATTTGTTAAGAATGCATTCCTTACCTCAGCCCATGTTGTGAGGGATCGTGCAAGCAATCCTTTAAGCCACTTTAGTGCTGGACCTGCAAGAGACCAACGAACAACATTCATTCTAACATATTCAAGAGTTGCACCTTCAGTAATAGTTTGACACATATCAACAAAAGTAGTAATATGAACAAGAGGGCATTCATGCGGTCTTCCTTCAAAAGGAGCCTTTTTAATTTCAGAAAGAAAAGCAGTGCAAATCTCAAAATCATTAAGAGGGATAAGAATAGCCGATTCAGGCACTATTAGAGTCCGGTGCATGTAATCATTAGCCATGGCAGGATATAGAGCGAGCTCAGCTTAAGCATGTCTCCTTTGTGCCTCTACCTGATCAACACGTGTTGTTGCAGCGGCGAGAGCAGCGTTGTTGGCTAATAGCTTCCTCTGAAGCCTCTCGATCATCTGAGCTTGTGATTCCGCAGTCGCCATGACTTTCTTTAGTTTTGAATGGATGTGTAGAAGGCGTTCCAGATTGTCTAAGGAGTCAAACTCAGGTGTTTGACCAGAACGACGCATACACCTGAAAAGAAACTTAAAGAAAACGTGAAATCTAGCTATCTAAGGCGCGAATGATTGCTTCCCCGGCAACGGCGCCAATTTGTTGTAGGAGGAAATTGAGACTTGCAATTAAAGTATAAATAAATCAAAGCAAACTGATTCCGTTCCGTGCAAATAATTACAAGACTCCCCCTCGTTGTAGCAAGAGGAAGTCAAGATCGATCCACAAGGAAGCTGGTCAGCGGATCCTAGATAGCGGAAGAATATCACGAACAGTAGTCAACTTAGAGTACTCAACCTCGACTAGGGTGTAGTCGACATGGGCCTGGTACAGTCGATTTCGAGCAGCAGAAGACACATGGGAGTAGTCGACTAGTAGTCCTCGGCGTCGAGTAGAACGGTCGTGGTCGAGTACATGCAGAGACAAAAACGAGCAATCGATCTCGAGAAAGCACTCGATTTTGAATGTTAGTTGTCGACGTCGAGTAGTCCTGCAGAAACGTGTTCCTGAACAGAAAGTAACCAATGTGTTGACAGATTCGAAGGTTTTAAACAAATATGAAATAAAACTTCCAAGATCGGGGTTTGCAACGACAATAACCAAACATGCATAAGGTAAGATAGAAATAATCATGCAATCTCATCAAAGGATCAAGCTTTCGTCTTTTCCAACAATTAGACAACTCTTTCAAGTAACCCTAATTGTATCTACCAATTTTATGTTTATAATCTAAGTTGTTAACCTGAATATCTATTAATTAGGAAATAAACATAATAAAGATAGTGGATGATCAAAACATAATAAAGATCTAATCTTTACCTCAGGCGCGCATGGCTATCGTCGGGATCACACCGACCCTAGAAGTCGGTGGACTACTCACTCTTCATCATAGGAAAACTCATCAATAATTAAAGGAAACTAACTTGCATTAATGAAATAAAACCTAGCTTACAACCGACCGATGCCAAATTCCGCTCTCGCCAAACTTCAATCCTCTCGGCCTAGCTCTCTCTCTCTCTACTCGCTTTTTATGTAATTAGAACTGAAAGAGAATGTCCTAAAATTCAGTCCCTAGGGCCTTATTTATAGTATTCAATTCCCGCTATCCAAGGAAAGAATATCCTATCTATATCTAAAACAATATATCTAAAGACTTAAGATAGAACTTGGTAAATAAATCTCTAAAATAAACAAGGGAAATATCTAATGTGGATAACTCCTTCTTTGTCTGATATTTCTTCATGTGGATGGATAGAATTCCACCTATCTTCTCTTGCATGTAATCCTCATGGCTCGGCACACACTCGATCTCATCTCGGATTGACTCAGTTTAGTACTCGACGTCGACTAAAAGTACTCAACGTCGAGTGAAGCTTGCCTTCTCTTCGTGCACTTGAGCTCGGGTACTCTCTGGACTCGATATGTGTACTTGACGTCGACTAGAACTCCTCGACGTCTAGTGAAATTTGCCTTCTCGAGTGGATGCTCTGCTCGTTCTCGACTTGCTGATTTCGACTTGGATGTACTCGACATTGACTAAAGTACTCGACGTCGGGTAGAATTGTCAGCTTTCAGCATTCTGCTTCGTTCTTGAAACGCACTTTCCCGAGTCCTTATTCGTCCGATTGACGCATATGAGTATGAGTTGGAAAGATCTTTTCCATGGCTACAACTATCATGAAGATATCAGAACTTAATTCGGAATGATGAATGATGAAAAACGGCGTTTTCTCCAACTGCACTGTCCTACGCTCTTCCTTAGCTTTTACAATATCTTCATGATTTTCCTTTAAGCTCCAAAGTGCGTCCAATTTCTGCGAAATTAAACAAAAACTAGCGTAGATCTCTATAATTTGAAAATAAGCATAAACTCCATAGTTCCTGTACTATTCTAACCCAAATGCATGAAATGGATTCAGGAATCGATATAAAAGTAAACGTAGAATATGGCGAATTAGGCTCACATCACTATGTAGAGAAAGTCTATATGGGATTCGAACCCACATCATGTGTATAATAACACATTGCTCTTCTATTGAGCTAATAGACTTTAAAATATATTCATAAACCCATAACTCTTCCATTGAACTAAAAGCTTTCATTGTGAATGTTCTTTTTCTGTCAGAATTAGAGTTGTCCAGTTCAGTACCTTTATTCTCTATTTCCAAACAACTGAAAGTAGCCTCATGATAAAATTATCCCAAACAGCTGCTGAGAGCTCTCCAGTTCTGTGAAACATACCAAAAATTACCTCTCAAAATTGCATTACTCAATGAAACAAAACAAATTGCTTCAAACGGAGCAAAAAAAAGGCTTTCATCCAACAATTCAAGGGAAATTAATCGACTCAGAAACACTTAAAATCTTATCCCAAACAATTCAAGGGAGATAATATGGGAAATGGAAATTAAAACATCATTTGACAAGGAAATAGAAACTACCCATCTCTAACTAATGCCCAAATCAGTCCCAAATTGGACTAAGCATAACCTTTTAAGCCTAATTAGACCAAGAACAGCAAAAGAAAGCCAACCTTTGTACCAAAATCAGTCCATAAAAAAATTAGGCACACTAACCATACAAACCTAATCCATAACTCAACTTAAGAAAAGCAGCAGAGACTGCATAATTGAAAAGGAAAGCAACAACAACAGGATTACCATAATCTAATCCAAAGGAAAGCAACAACAGCAGCTGGACATATTAACAACAGCAGCTGGAAAGCAACAACAGCAGGAAAGCGACAACAGTTGGACAGATCAACGCATCTTCTCCCCAAATTGTGCCTAATTGGTTGTAATGCAATCAAATTCAAAGGCCATTAGACACTCAATAGTGCATAAAACACCCTGCAAACCCATCAAATTAATCATAGCGAAACCTAAACCCTAGAAATTTAGGGCAAAACCAAATTTCATGTAAAAGGTAAGGAATCAAATTCAAAATTTTAAGGTGAAGATTACCTCAGCAGCGAGATACTCGAGGACGGCGGCGAGGTAAACGGGAGATCGGCGCCATCTATTTGTCTATTGGAAAGAGTCGCCGGAGGGATGGGGTTCACTTCTCGAATAGCGAAGAGGGGGCGAGGAGCGAGGCGGCGTGATGGCACATCGGGCGAGGAGCGAGGCGGCGTGATGGCGCATCAACGGCGGGGTTCACCTTCAGCGGCGCCCTTCTTCAGCTTCAATAGTGACGCCCTTCTTCGCCTTGTTGTAGGAGGAAATCGAGACTTGCAATAATAAAATATAAATAAATCACAGTAAACCAGATTCCGTCCCTTGCAAATAATTACAAGACCTCCTCCTGATGTAGCAGCGGGAAGTCAGGATCGATCCACGAGGAAGCGTGTCAGCGGATCCTAGGCAGCGGTGAAATCTCACGAACAGAAGTCGACAACAGGGTCCTCGATCTCGACTAGGGTAGTCGACAGAAGATCGGACAGTCGAACACAGCAGCAGCAACTCGGCAAGGGGTGGTCGATCTCGACAAGGCCCTACTCGATATCGAGTAGCCTTCGTCTGGGTCGAGTGGGTCTGGTAGAGGTCCTGCACACAGTAAGCTACGGCGACTCTGGGTCGAGGATCAGTAGTCGAGATCGACCAGGGCTTGGTCGAGGTCGACGAGGGCAGAAACTTAAAACGAAAACGAAAGAAAGTAAAAACAAATGCTTTGGGGTTTCGACTAAACTTAATGTAAAAAGACTTCCAAGATTGGGGTTTGCAACGACAATAACCAAGCATGCATAAGGTAGAACCAAACAGATAATCATGTGAATCACATTAAAGGATTAAGCTTTCGCCTTTTCCAACAATTAGACAACTCTCTCAAGAAACCCTAATTGTCTCTACCGATTTTATGTTTATAATCCAAGTTGTTAGCATGGATCTCCATTAGATGGGCAATAAACACATAAACAAGTAGGAAAATGCTCAAAACATGATAAAGGTCGGATCTTTACCTCAAATATGCATGGCTATCGTCGGGCTCGCCCCAACCCTAGAAGTGGGTTGACTACTCGCGCTTCATCACAAACTCAGACATCATTGATTGAAAGAAAACAACTTGCATTAAACTAAATTCCAAGACTTTACAATCCCGGCAATCCAACTCTCGTTGAATGCCAAAACCCTAAAACCTTCGAACTCCTAAATCTCTATGGAACTACTTGTCTCTGACTGAAATTGAATGAATAAAACTGAGCCCCATGGGCTTTATTTATAGGCTTCATTCCCTAGCTATTCTAGGAAAGAAATATCTATCTATATCTAAAATTATATCTAAAAGGCTTTAAAGATAAATAAAAACAATAAAGGAATTAAATCTAAAATAAGGAATTATATCTAAAATGTCTTCAATGGATAAATCTTCTCCTTCATGATGTATCTTGATGATTTTGGATAGAATCGGCAATCTTCCAGCCCAAGCAACCCTATACCGAGTAGGATTCGTCAAAACCGAGTAACGCGTCTTCTGGAAGTCTACTCGATCTCGACCAGGGTCTTGTCGATCTCGAGTAGCCCTACTCTGTCTCGAGTAGGCCTCGTCTGTCTCGAGTAGGCCTCGTCTGTCTCGAGTGACTGGTGCTCGACAAGGCTCGGACATGGCTCGGAGGTCTAGTCGATCTCGAGTAGCCCTACTCTGTATCGAGTAGACTTCATCGTCTGGCTGGCTTGGTCGGGTAGATTTGCTCGACAGGCTCGGATCTGGGATCCTGGGCGTCGTCGATCTCGACCAAGCCTCCTCGAGATCGAGTAGAGGTGGTCTGCGTCTTCGTCCTCGGCTTCTCGGCTTGCCACAGCTCGTCGACTCCGGACATGGCTCCGAAGTGTGGTCGATCTCGAGTAGAGCTAGTCGATCTCGAGTAGGGTTCCGGGAGTCGGGTTGTCTCTGACTCGGTGTCCTCGATCAGCTCTGCTCGACCAGGTGTGCTCGACCAGGTTGGTCGATATCGAGTAAGATGTACTCGATATCGAGTACACTTGGCTTCAGCTTTCTGCTCTGTTCTTGAAACGCACTTTCCCGAGTCCTCGTTCGTCGGATTGACGCATATGACCATGCGTTGGAAAGCTCTTTCCGAGGGCTACAACTCTCATGAAGAAATCAAAGCTTGATTCAGAACGAAGAATGGTGAAATATGGCCTTTTCTCCAGCTGCACCATTCTTAGCTTCTCCATGAGTTTCCTTTAAGCTCCAAAGTGCGTCCGATTTCTGCGAAATATAACCAAAACTTGTGTAGACCTCCATATATTTAAAATAAGTGTAAACTACACAGATTCTGTATTATTCTAACCCAAATGTATGAAATGCGTGCAGAAATCGATATAAATGATAGTATAAAACATGGCAAATTAGGCTCACAACACGCCTTCGCCTCCAAGAACACATCAACAGGTCGGGAAGATTGAAGGGAAGGGAAGACTGCAAAGAGGAGATAAGGCATGATAAAAGAAGGGTTGAAATTTCACTTTACTTACAAAATTTCCACCGTATTATTAGGAGCCATTGATTGGAATTGGACGGTTAGGATTAGAAGTTTTTACCATAAGTTGGTTTCTATGGTAAGCCTTGTTTCCACTTGAACCTTCCCCTATATATGTATATGTGTATATATAAATGTGTGTGTGTGTGTGTGTGTGTGTGTGTGTGTGTGTGTGTGTGTGTGTGTGTGTGTGTATGTGTGTGTGTGTGTGTATATAAAGCGACTAATGGAACCACACAGAATGTCAAGTGGCATGTCCCGCTAGGCTCCTAAGGATTCCTATAGCAACTCACCATCAATCGAGCTACCTCACCTCACGGTTAGGGTTGTGCAGAAATATACGACACGGTTGACACGACACGAAACCGCAACAGAATGATACGAAAAAACACGAAACGATATTGATACGACACGATTATGACACGAAACGGTAAAACACAACAATAATCGTGTCGTGTTCGGATCGTCATTTTCCCCTTATTGGGTATCCGACACGACGCGATAAATTTTTTTTGTAAATATTAATATCTAGTGTTAATAGAAATATTACAATTGTTCTTGAGGATCACAAAGCGCTGGTTGCCCAATTGGTAGAGCGTGCCTACTTCCGTGTCATGTGAACCCTGAGGACCAGAGTTCAAATCCCATTTTTCCTATTCCCTTTTACATTTTTTTCCCAGCCTTAGCCATTCGTTTTCAATTTCTTTTTTTCCTACAGACTCGCGTCGTGAGTCGTGACTGCTGTCTAGGTTAAGCCAAGATACTCTTCTTTCTTTATTCTCAGTTCTCACCCTCTCTTCTCACAAACTCGCCGTCTAGCTCGCCGTCGCCGGCTAGCCCTAGCCAGCCCACGGCTCACCATCGCCTCACCCTCTCGAGTCTTGATTGCTCTCTTGCTCGCTCGCCATCGTCACTCGTCAGCCTCGCCCGGTGGAGTCTCTCTTAGTCAGTTAGTCTCGTTCAGATCCGGCCTCGTCCTCGACCTCACTCGAAGCTCACTTCAGATCCGACCGCTAGTAAGTATTTTCTAGGATCTAGGTTTGATAGTTCGCCCGATGATGTTATGTAATTGATGTTTTGTCTTGTGCAATTGATGTTGTTTGAGTGTATTTTTTATTGTTTGTTTCAATTTGGTGGATTTTACAATATGACCGAACATTGTTTGTTTCAATTTGTTTTCATTTGGTGGATTTTACGGTATGACCGAAAATTTTACAGTATGAACTAAAATTATTTGTTTTCATTTGGTGGTTTGATATCTCATTTGTTGTCGTTGATTATCTTGTAGTGTTGCTCAACCCGCTGATATAGAGAATGTTAAGGTCTCAAGTGGAGAGTGTCCTAATGGTGACACTATGACCGAACCAGAATTAGGGGAAGGTGAAAGTCAAATGAAGCATTAAACGGCCAAATCGAAAAAAGATATGAAAGGTAAGAAGCCTAAAACTGAGCGTTCTTCTGGTCCAGTTAAGAGAAAGAAAACATCAAAGTTTTGGTTGCATTTCACTGAGATTCCTAATACAACATATGCATCTTGCAACTATTATGGTAGTAAGATTGGTTGTGATCCTCAGAAAGGAAATTGGGGTTTACTTAATCACACTAAAAGATGCAAGAAAGCTCCAGAAAATGTTGATGTGAAACAGAAAAAGCTAGAACTTGAGGTGCAAACTTATGTTGGTGACGATGGTCTAGTTTCTTCTACCGGTGTTCCATCTTTGTGGAAATTTGATCAAGATGGTTGTAGAAAGGAACTAGCTAGAATGATTATTGTGGATGAGTTGCCTCTGTATTTGTTGAGAAAGAGGGCTTTCGTAGATTTTGCAATAAACTGAATCCCGCTTTTTTGGTGCCTTCACGTACTACTATAACAAGAGATTGTTATACTTTCTTTATTGAGGAAAAAAAGAGCTTTAAACTTTTGTTGAACAAGTTGTCTTCTCGAGTGAGTCTCACGACTAATGCTTGGACTTCTGGTCAGAATTTGAGTTATATGTTCTTGACTGTGCATTTCATTGGTGATGATTGGGTTTTGCATAAAAGGATTCTAAACTTTTGTCCTCTTGCGGCTCATTCTGGTCAACTTATTGGTATGGCTGTTGAAAAATGTTTACTTAATTAGAATATCGAGAATGTGATGATGGGGCCGGTGGAAAATGCTAGTTCCAATGATGGTGCTATTGATTATTTGAAAAGGAGATATATTCATTAGGAATGTAGTGTGCTAGGAGCTAATCATGTGTATATGAGGTATGCTGCACACATTATGAATTTGGTTGTCAGAGATGGGTTGAATGATTTAGATCCTGTAATTGTGAAGATTCGTGGTCTAGTTAAGTATGTTAGATCTTCCCCTGCACGACTAGAAAGGTTCAAAGCTTGTGTGAGAGAGGAGAAAATAGAAAGTAAAAGTCTTGATTGTTTGGATGTTGACACTAGATGGAATTCAACTTATTTGATGCTTGAATCAGCTTTGAAGTTTAAGAAAGCGTTTGACAACTTTTTATTGAAAGATCATGCTTGTTACAAGGAGATGACGAAGAAGGGTGGGGTTGGAGTTGCTACGGATGAGGATTGGAAGTGAGTCTCTAGTTTTTTGCCGATTTTGAAGGTGTTTTATAATGGAACGATCACATTAAGTGGCTCTCGCTATGTGACTTATAATGTTTGTGTGGAACATATGTTTGCTATTGGATTTTCCATCACAAATTTGTGCAACAATGAAGATGAATGCATTAAACGTATGGCAAAGCAAATGAAGTTGAAGTATGATAAGTATTGGGGTGATATTAACAATATCAATCACCTGTTGTTCATCGCCATACTTCTTGACCCGAGGCATAAGATACAAGAAGTTGAGTGGCTTATTACGAAGTGTTATGATGGGACAAAAGCCACAATCTTGAGTAGTTGTGTGAAATTGCTAGCTAGTGAAATGTTTACACATTATGAGTCTTCAATTCCCAAAGAAGGAAGAAAGGGTCCTCATCGTCTTCAACTCCTAGCAATACTACGACGAGTTCCGATGAGAGTCGGAAAGGGAGAGTTATGGATTTTACGAAGTTGTTCACTTCGACCTTTCGAAGTGAAATGGGGCAATCCGATTTGAGTTTGAAGTCTGAGTTGGAGAAGTATTTAGAAGAGGCGCCGGAAGAGAGGTCCGTGAAGTTTGATGTTTTACATTGGTGGAGGGATAATCAAAGAATATATCATATTCTTTCAAAGATGGCTCATGATGTGCTTGCTATACCGGTTACCACCATTGCTTCCGAATCGGCTTTTAGTACCAGGTGACGTAATCTTGATTCATTTCGTACTTCCTTAACCCCAAGAATGGTGGAAGCCCTTATTTGCACTCAAGATTGGCAACACCGCACTAATTCTTCGGTAGTAATTGAGGAAAACTTATTAGCGTTGGAGGAAATAGAATAAGGTAATATTCTATTCATTATCTAATATCTTTTGTTCATATTTTCTCTACAACTTCATATTATTTATCTAATATCTTTTGTGCATATTTTATCTTTTCGGCTTCATTAGGGATGAAGGAGTTAAGTATTGAGCAACCACAATTCATGATTGATGAGGTTTTTTAGTATTAGCATCCGGTGAAAAATGAAATGAAGGGAGGTAATTTGTGCTACTTGTCATTTTATATACTTATGTTTCCTCTTCGATTTCACTAAGATTACTATTTATTTTGTGTGATACATATTGAAACTTGTAGGCAATGGATCAAGTGCATATGCGATGTTGTCTACTCGGAGTCCTGGAGACAGGGTACCTTTGTTGCTACTTATCTTATATCTACTGTTTTTTTTAAGCTTCTCTAGTTGAATGGAGGATGTATGAACTAGTGAACTAGTGTTGAACTTCTTTTGTGTGTGTTTTTATTTTTTTGCAGGTTTGTGTGTGTTTGAACTACTGTTTGAACTGCTATTTTTGCAGGTTTGGAGTATGTTAAGTATGTTTGAACTACTGTAGTATGTACGCCATATTTTTTATATAAAAAAACAGTAATTTAAAGCTTAAATAAAAGTAACACAAAACCCTTGTACGACAACATTAAGAAAAAAAGGAGGTTTTTGTACAAATCATGTCGTGTCGTGTTATACGAGTATCCGACATGAAACCGTGTCGTGTTATCGTGTCGGATACCCGATACTTATCGTGTCGTGTTCGGATCAGCACTTTTCCCCTTATCGGTTTTGTGTTTCTGTCTTGTCGTGTCGTGTCGGATACCCGGATATGCACAACCCTACTCACGGTGCATGCCAACCCCACGTAATGAGCCTACTAACTATGAAAGAGAGACTAGTAATGACAACTATATAAGGCCTAAGGCTCTAAGAGTCCTATGGCATTTACTACCAAAAAGCCTACCGCATCATCGAGAGCAAGCAACTTTCTATATAGAAAGCATATTGCGCCATCGAGTGCAAGCAACGTACTTTCTATAATAAGCACGAACTAAGATGAAAAGAATAAAGATAAAGGTCACATCTATTAATAAGAATGATCATTCGTTAATGTAAACCTAGCATGATAAGAATGGTCATTCGTTAATGTAAACCTAGCATGATACTACATGGCATGCTGATTATGATATGCAACACCTAGTATATCATGCACATATAAGTAGGAAAATCTGATCAATTTGAGTAAGCTTCGAAGAGACTTACCTGGAGGTGCAGAAAAGCAAGGTAGAAATCATACAGTTTAAGATCACCTAAGTATCACAATGAAAATATCAGTCTATCTATTCAAACATACAAGCACACATTATTTCATATAATTTCACGTATCTAAAGTCTCATCGTCGTATTTCCAATCCATCTCATAGTTTATCATATACCATCTCGCATCTCATCTCATATCCATACATCATCGCATAACATCAACATAGATCATCAGACTTCATCTCAACTAATTATTATACCATATATCAATCATTTAGAAATCATGCATCTTTATCTCATATATAAGCCATATTCCTACTCTAATTCATATTCATACTCTAATTATTTTATCCTACTTTCATATATACATAATCATGCTTATCAACCTTATAATATAACATCATGCTTTAATATAATAATATATCATAGTCTCACATCATAATTCACATCATAATTCACATCATCATAAACTCATATTTAAGGACATATATCATTTCATCCCATAATTCATATTTAACAATTAAATCGATATCATAACGCATCATAACAAGCTTATCAGATTAAGATCTCACCATAGATCATATATCGCGGTATATCAAAGCAATATCACATATCATAATTTATTAATTCTCACACAAGTTATCAGATTATTCATCAAGTTAGGCAAAACAAGTCACTTTCCCAAGATTTCCCAAAACTCGTATAATCTCAAGTTAGCTCAAATCATTATTCAAAATACTTTCTCAAATCATACTTGACCCAAAATTCCATTTACAAAACATTACTCTTAAAATCGACTCTTTACTTATTTTATCAAAACAATCCCGACAAGGTTAGGGCATTTCCAAAATTCTTCTTTTTAATAACCCAATTCTCATTCATCAAATTAATTTCCAACCTTAAGAACCGTTTACGAATTCTTTTTCAAACTCGGTCCAATTATAATATTTTCAAATTCCAACAACTTTAAAAGCCATAATATTATATAATACATAATATTTTATTTTATTTTAAATATTTATATAATAGTTATAAAAGTTAGTTTTTAAAACCTTGATTTACATTTTATCTCAAATCACCCCAAGATTAGGCCCAAGGGAAAATAGGCCCAGCATGTCCTTAAAAATCGGATCCATTCTTTAAAATCATATTCGGATTCCCATAAATCTGAAAATGAGCCAATCCACTTTATTCTCTGAAATTTTTAAATCTGTCAAACTGCAGAAAACCACCCTTTAAATAGCCTATTTTACTAGAAACCACCTCCTAAAATTGAAATTGCAGAAAATCACCCTTCCCTATATTCTGTTTTGTTTTCTGTCAAAAGAACGAAATTACTATTTTTGTAACGGCCTAGATATAAATACTTAGGTGACGTTTTGAAGGCCGGATACTTTCGTTCTGATCTTGCAATCCAGGTACGAGTCGAGGTTTCAAACCTCTTAAACATTAGTATTTAAAGCGGGGATTTCAAACCCCAAAACAATCGTAGGGCTGTTGGGTACCCTTAACATGTCCTAAGGTCTAAGTCATAGAAATTCGTTTAAGGAAAACGGGATGAAAAGCGAAAGTAAAGTACAACTTGCCATGGCGGAGCCAGGTCAAAATCAAAATCATAATCAAATAATACTTAAGCCAAATTAGCGGGTCAGTCCGGTTCTTCACTTTCGCCGGGGAGTATCCCTCGCCATAGAAGCACAGAGTAGCAAAAGGAGCAAGTACCTAACACTATCCACGATGTCAGGTTCAGAGACGCATGCGGGCCCTAAAGCCCACGTTGAGGCCATATAATATGCCTATACCTAGAATAAAGGATGGTCTAATGCAGTACAAAATTTACACATAAGACATGCTTTTATCAGGATATAAGATAATGTAGAAAGACTGTAAAGGCACCCAAAGAATGCCAAGTGGCATATCCCTCTCCTACCTCTACCTCCCTTTCTATCAGGGTAGACACTGGCCAGTCCGCTGCTATAACGTAGCAATTCCACCCGCAAGTGGAATATGTGCACATCAATAATCAATCATCATCATGCTCATAGTATAAGTAAAGTTGTTACCATAAGACTCGAATGACTCAGGACGAGACCCGATGGGACTAGGCCGTCCTATGACCCTAGCAAAAGACTCTAGGACTCACATATAACAGCCGTTTTATTTTCAAATACAACAAGTAACCAAATGCTCATTCACAAGTGCAATCCTAGCATGATACTACATGGCAGGCTTTTATCATATGCAACATATACACACTATATGACACATCAGGCACGAGGTCTGAGTTGTTGAGTAAGCTCCCGTAGGATACTTACTTGGAGGCACGCATAATTCAAGCAATCAACACCAATAATAAGCAATGTTCAACAGATCACAAATCACCTAACAAATATACAAATATGTATAAGTCTATCTATGTCACACAAGGCGCCCCTAACTATCATACATAACTTCACATATCTCATTTCAGATTATTCCATCTTATTTCATCATAAATCATTTCATGCTCATATCATCTCAACATATATCTCATCCATCATCCATCTTGCATCATCATATAACATTTCATATCTTATTTAAAATTCACATAATTCTCAAGAAAAATTCAACAATAAATTCCCCGAATTAAATCAAGTAAATCCTTTTCCCAAAGTTTTCCAAATTCTTAAATCTCAAGTTAAGTCAAATCATATTAAGAATAATTTCTCAAATCATAATTGGCCAAAACCCATTTATAAAACATTAAATCATTAATCAACTTGCATGTTTTTACTACTCAAATAATTCCGGCATGTTGGCTTTACAAACACAATCCTTAAAAGACATTTCTGAAAACTTGAAAACCCCTTTTAAATAATTTTACCAAGCAATACTTTAACTAAAAAATACAATACCAAAATTAATCCTCTTTACAAATCATAATTATAAAGCAAAGCCAATAAATCATCTCAAAATTCCAAATCACATTTTAACATTATATAACAATATTTTGTTGTTATGTTATAGAAAATGTCAAAATGAAGAAAAAAATTGGAAAATGTCGAAAAAATTAAAGAAAAAAAGTGAGTCTTTGTTTTGTTGTTTTGCATATTATGTTATCAAAGATTTCCATCTAATTTGAGTTTGTCCTATTTGACTTTATACTAGCATGATCTTATAAATCTCATGGAATTCTTGAATGATTGGACCTTGTCTTGAAAATTGGTTTTTACGTGAAATATGATTAGGGATATGAATTGAGCATGTATGATCTAAGCTTGGGAGCATGCTTCATATTCGACAAAAATTTGTCATAGTGAGATATTTTTGGCCTTATAAGGGATACATCTATATTCCTTTTGCTTTTCTTATGTGATTTACTCTTCCAATGCATTTATCATTGAGTATTGCCATTGTTATCTATTTTCAAGGCCGATTATATACTTGTTCATTGCTTGATAAGTTCAAATGATAGAGGCAACTTTTTAGCCACATATTTATCCATGTCTACCTTATGTTATATCTTGCTTTGAAGCCAATTTGAGCCTTTATCCTTTTTATTGATAGCTCCACAAAATTATTATTCCTAGCCTATGATGAGCCTTACAATTATTCCGAAGGAATGGAGATTTTGAGTGGGTTATGGAATCTATTTTGGACATTGAGAAGAATGAAGCTAAAGTGTAATGTTATGGTTTATGGTTTTGAGAAGATGTATTGTTATGTGCTTATTTATTCCCTCATTTGTATGCATTTGGTTTACATGTATTTCGGCTCAAGAAAAAAAAAATTTGGACCTAGGGAGGATAAAATTCACCTAGAGTTCAAAGTAAGTGATTACAAAAATCCGAAAAAGAAAAGAAAAAGAAAAAAAAGAATAAAGAGCCATGTTATTTTTATTTTTGCATAATGAGGAAGAATTGGATTGTGTTGGTTAGAAGTTACATTGGTTGGGTGTTGAGATTTCATGATATGTGAGATGATATGATGAGATGAGATGTTTTTGATGAGATGAATGATTTTGGAGTTGAGATGATGATATTGAGAGATGTTGTGCATTTGTGAGCTTGATGTTATTGAGTTGGTTTGTGTTATGTTGGGAGTTGTTGGAATCTTGTTTTCCCGGAATTTATAGCACCACATGACCAAACACAATTCATTGCCCTTATGTTTCTACCAAACCCCATTACAACCCCGCAGAATGGAATCTTTTACGAAGGTTCGATTGAGCAAAAGTCCTCTTGATGTCCTTATTTTTGCACTGACGTATGGTGGAGATTTTGTAATATAAATGTTAATATTTGAGTTGATGCTTGCATATGGAATTGAGGTGAGTGTATGTTTAAAGCCTAAACACATGAGAGTGAGAGATACGCATGTTATCCTTAGTAAGGTTGGATTTTTTAGCATGCAAGCAACTTGATCCCATATATACATGTTATGATGTTTATGTGCCTTGATTATATTTACACTGTTGATGATGTTGCTTTTGATGAGTAAAGTTATGAAAGAATTTCATGTGGGATGCATAGATGATGTTTCTGTTTTATGGTTGCTTAAGGACAAACAAGAGTTAAGTGTGGGGAGATTTGATAATGCATATTTCATATAGGCATTATAGGTATTTCTTATTGCAATTAGGTAGTGGTTTTGCTTATGTTTGAGTCTAGTTTCGTATATTGCTTGTGAAGTATTCGAGTTCGAAATCGACGCCTTTTTAGTGTTTATTCTGTAAAATTACATTTCGACCTGGAATGGGCTTTGGAAGAGCTTTAGAGACATGTTTTGGAGAATATGGAGGCTAAGGAGGAAGCTAAAGAGGAGCAAGGAAGCACGACATTGGAGAATATTGAAGTCAATCGAGGGAAATCCGTCACTGCATAGGCGGCGCCCGCCGCCATTTGCACGACGCCCGCCGTGGGCCGGTTTCCAACGTTTGCAATTTTGGATCCGAAGACATTATTTCCTATTATTTTATTCCTATTTCCACTAGGGTTTGGCCGACTCATTGAGAGTCTTTATTAGGTTATTTCAGTTTATTCTAGAGAAGAGAAGATTATTGTGAGACTATGAACACAATTAGAGAGAGAGAGAGAGAGAGAGAGAATTGGCCTATGAGTTGCTAAACTCATAGTTTCGCCTGTGATTCGAAGACATGGTTGTTTGGATTGTGAGGATTTGATTCTATTTAGTTATTCATATTCGTAGTTATCATCTTGTGCTTATTGATTATATTTATGTTCCGTTCTATGATTGATCACCATGTTAGGAATTGCATCTTATCTATGAATTCGTTGTTGTTTTCTTGATAGCAAACAAAGGTATTGAGATAGTGATGTTTATTTGTCTATTTAGTGAAAGATTTCAGTTGATCTATGTTGAGGATATTCGATTAGGGCTGAGTTCGGTTTGCGCCTATTTGTCTCTATTGCATTGAATCGATGTGCCAATTGGTCTTGATTACTTGAGTCCTTAATGCTATTCTTTGGTGATATTGAATAAAATGAGTGAATCTCTACGAATCTCTCAACTTTAGTCAAGTAGACCTATGAATATGAGTAATTGATAGATCAATCCTAGGACCATGAGTTCCAACCATTGTCAGAGAATTACAGGTGAAATGTTCTTTCTACTTTGATATCAATCTACTTTGCAATCATAAATCTGGTTACTTTTACATTCTGGTCATTTGCTACAAATCATTGCTTTGTCATAAAAGTTCTTACTTAGAGTTATTGAATAGGAAATCGATTCTCCTTGTGGGTTCGACACCGAACTTCATCGCTATACTAGTAGTTATTTGGTCTATCAAGTGACTGATTGCCTAATCTATTGGTTTTGTGTTTGAGTTTGGATATTATTACTATTTGATAAAGGGCGAAACTGCCAACGACATTCGTCCCGCATCAATGTGACATATAAATAGTTTCATAAAGTTCTCCATGCAAAAAGGTAGTTTTAACATCAATTTTCTCAAGTTCCCAATCATACACAACAACCATAGCAAGTAATAAGCACAAAGTCTTTGACGGAGGGAAAACTTGTCGTTGATCCGCCAAAGAAAACTCAAACTTATAATTAGTATAGCAATAATCAAGAGGTCGATCCCACAGGGAAATTCGCTATTCAAGTGTGATTAAGGTGCCAATCAAGTAACCAAAATAGGGGTTTTATGTGTGAAAGTTCCGCCTTTTATCAAAGCGGATTAAAGAAAGCAAGACTAAATGATTGTAATTCAGACAATTAGGAGAAGCAATTCTACCTACAATTTTCCACTTTATTTGGATTGAAGCGATCCTTGTAACTTCTTCTCGTCCTATTAAGTTTCCTATGAATGCCCTTGTCCCGACCTAATATAGTTACTAGTCCAATCAGTCCTAGAAACCCTTATCAATCGAACAGTCCCTAAAGAAGGATTTAACCCAATTGATAGCTTTAAGTTCAGAGATTAGCCAAGGTATTTACAGTCCCTAAAGAGGGATTTAACAACACATTCAACTTTCTACTCATTCAATTAGTTTAATCAGCCCTAAAGGAACAAGTTTGCCACTTAGGTTAAGGTTCACAATCAGGAATCTACAAAACCTTAGCAATTGAATTGATTCTAACTAGTTGCGCGGGCTAGATAGAATAAAACAATAGACAGTCAAGTACAAAGAAGTTGAAGCATTCAAATATAGGAAACAAGGAACGAGAATTAGAAACTCACAATCAATCCAAATAAAGCTTCAAATTGCAGGTAGAATAGATGAGTTTAGTTCCTCATGGAAGACATCGCTCAAATTCTCTAAAGTGTCGGATGAAAGAAATAAAATAGAAGTTCTGAAAATAACATAAAACTTGGCCTTTTAAATCATCCAAAGTCGGCCACAAACAAAGTAATAGGTTCTAGGTTTTTTAATAATCAAAACGACGCGCAAAAGCGCTGACGACCACTGCTGCGGGCGCAACATATACGCTGCGGCCGCAGCATGTGCAAACTTTGGTACCCCGCTGCATATTGATTGGCGGCGCCCGCGGCATACATGCTGCGGCCACATCCAGGGGCTTTTCACGGAAAATATATCCCGAATTTGCTCTTCTTGTCAACAGGAAAGTTGTAGTTCTCTGAAAGAGCTTTCCAACGCATGGTCATAATAGTCAATCGGACAACCGAGGCCTCCAGAAAGTGCAAAACAAGTTCAGCATGTCTGGCGACAACTTCTGCAGACTTGTTCTTCGTTTAGGTCCGCTTCTTCTTCTCAGGACCTCTTGAGATCTTCATGTAAGCTTCTCCGATCAACTACACATTCTCATCTAATGCATTAACAACTCCTGTCTCATTATCGGATCCACGATTACCTGAAATAATCAATAAAAGTGTGTAGATTCCGACTCCACTAACATAGAGAGCAAATATGCAAATTGTACTTAATCATCCATGAAATGCATCTTAACTAAGCTAAATGCAACCTATTATGCCTACCTAAATGCATGCTATCAAACTCCCCCACGCTTAACCTTTGCTTGTCCTCAAGCAATGATAGAATGAACATGAATTAACGCATCCCTCAGGAAATCCCTTCAAGTTTCAACCTCATCAAAAAGCATCATCATAGCATGTGAAAACATAAACCAAGCAAACAAACGTCATAGCATATATTCCAGTGATCAAAGCTTACAAGTAGACATCGTCCAACCTCACCAGAAATATGTGTTTCACTCATGTGTTTAGGCTTTAAGGTACAACTCTCAACTTAATCCAAAATGCACTAAGCTCATAGACATTGACCACCATATCACCAAATATCTACAGAAATGTCATTACTTGCGGGACACAATAAAGAGAACTAAATAAAATGTGACACTTTTTTTTTCTCTTTTCTTTTGTTTTCTTTTCTTCTTTTTTTTTCTTGTCTTGGTGCTTTCCTTGCGCGAGACGCAAACATGGGTGTCATGAATGGCCCCGGTCTATCAACACCTCAACCTACTAATATGAAGTCCACTCGAACAACTTTTGACGCAAGTTGCAAACATGGGTGTCATGAATGAACATGGTTACTCAATGATCAAGCTTTCTTTCCTAGTGGATAGTTTTCAACACCTTTTTGCGCGAATCATACCCATGGGTGTCATGCGTAGATCCGGTTACTAAGTGCATCAACCATTGCCACCTTATTCACTAAATATGCAAAAATTCAAATAATAGACTCAAAATATAAACATAAACTCCGCAAGCAACACACATGTGAGTCGGTCTTTAAAAATAGATATTGCAGTCAATGCCAAGAGGTAGCAACACAAGGAGAGTAATTCACATAATTGAGCAAAAGAATTCAAATAAGGCCAAACATTCTCACAGGGTCATGTTTTGAGGACTTCAATCATACTTTAGCTCAATCATACATGCTCAATTATATTTGCTAGCTCATGTTCCACAAAAATCAAATACAGACAATAATCAAAACATCCAGAACTCCATGGGATTTATATGATCATGGTTGAAATTTAAATTAGAGGACAAACTAAGCTAGATGGGTATTTCAATGACACATATGTATGCAATGCATGCTTATTTTTCGATTTTTCGATTTTTTTTTAGATACGAAAATTTAAAATTAAAAATTAACAAAACTAAATAGAAATTACAGAAACTTAAACATGATGCAGAAAATTAAATATGATCTCCTATATGCATCTATATATACAGAATTCCTCTCCCCCACACTTAAAGTTTTCATTGTCTTCAATGAAACAATAAAGACAAGAAAAGTAAATCAAATATAATCAGGGTGAAGGAAAAGAAAAAGGAAAAAGAAAGAAAAACTTACCTCGGGTTGCCTCCCGGGAAGCGCCTTTGTTTCAAGTCGTTGGCTTGACGTAATGGCCCTTGATTGGCCTAGGTTCCTCCACCAGGGTCACCTACACCTGTCATTTCATTGACAAATGCGGGCACCCTTGGAAGGTGTAGCTCTCTGTCCAAACATTCATCCATTACCCTTAGCTTCTCTCCTTGAGCTAGTCCTGGGGGTTGTCCTGAAATTAGAAAAGGTTTCAATTTGTTAGGGGGCTCAAATTTCCATAAACTATTTTCCTCATGTATCTCTAACAAATCACGAAAATTATTGTTGCGATCAATATCGTTAGCAATAGGCATATCTAAAGAATTTTCAGGAGAAAGCGTAGCATGATTAAAGAGAGAGAATTCTATCTTTCTTCCATCAAACTCCATAGTCAATAAACCCTCACAACAATCGATTTTCGTTTTCGCAGTTTTCAGGAATGGTCTTCCTAGTATAATGGGTGTTTCTGGGGCTCCCTGCTCCATATCTAAAACAAAGAAATCAACAGGGAAAAACAAATCATCTACCATAACCAAAACATCTTCAATAACGCCTCTTGGCCTGATTTGTGATCGATCAGCAAGTTGCATTGTAACCCCAGTCTCAGTCAGAGCACTCAAACCCAAAGACATGTACATGTTGTAGGAAATAACATTAATTGAGGCTCCTAGATCAAGCATGGCTTGTTTGAATCTAGTATTCCCAATAGCACATGGAATTGTAAACATACCTGGGTCTCCACATTTTTCAGGCAATTTCTTTTGCAACATAGCAGAGACATTTTCATTCAAGCTTACCTTTTCCTTCTTTTTCAGTGTTTGCTTCTTCTTTATGGTGCACAATTCCTTCAAAATTTTAGCATATCTAGGAATGCTCTTAATCAATTTGAGTAAAGGAATATTTACCTCGCACTTGCTGAACATCTCAAAAATCTCCTTATCGTTCTCATACCTTCTTGTATCCTTCAGAGCTTCCGGATGTGGCGGAATTGGTTTTTGAGTCTCAATGGGCAAAGAGGAAAAAGGAGGGGAAGAAGAAGCAGGAGGAAGAGGGGAGGAAGAGGAAAGAGAGGAGAAAGGTGGGATATGTGTACCTGAAGCTGAAGGCTCGGCGGGACCACTGGCGGCGGGCGCCGCATTATGCTGCGGGCGCAGCGCGCTTGATTGGCCGCGGGCGCCGCAAGGGTGCTGCGGGCGCCACACGCTGTGAGCTCTGTCTTCTTCTTCTAGCACTTCTATCTCCTCGTCCATTATTTCTTCATCGTCCTTTTGAGGTGTGACAACCAGTTCCTTGCCACTTTTAAGCATTATTGCACTGACATTCTCCCTGGGATTCTCAATCATTTGCAATGGGAGCTTTCCTGAGTCATTTGCCTCTTTTGCGCTCAGCAGTTGAATGATTTGACTCATTTGATTCTCTAAGTTCTTAGATCGTTCACCTTGGTCCAAGACTGCCTGTGCGAGGGTCTTAGTGCACGTCTCTAAGTTCTTTGTGCGTTTAGCCTGGTTCATGACGAATTGTGTGAGGGCTTGTAGTGCATTTCCATCAGGTGCACTTGCCTGAGGCTGTCCTCCCTGGCGAAGGTCAAATTGTTGTTGTGGCCTTACCTGATGCCCTCCTTGCTGATTGAAAGGTTCTTGGTAGTTGCCATAACCATAGCCCTGCTGATATCCTCCATTGTAGTTATTATTGTTGAAGTGTCCAGGATTACCAAAGTTGCCTTGCCTAGGCCTTTGTGGAGAAAAATTCCCAATTGCATTCAACTCAACACTAGGTTCTTGCCAAGTTGAGTACATATCCATAGGATGGGATGGATCGCTGTAGGATTCACATGCTTTCAACTTCTGAGATGCTCTGTCAACTACCAGCTTCTTGATCATCTCTTTCATCTCTGCCATATCAGTCTGTAATGCAGCCACTGGGGCATCAATAGAAAGTACACCTCTAACACAAGTGCTTTTGTTGAACTGCCTACAGCCCTCAGAGAGCTCCTTAAACACTTCCCAAGCTGCAACAGGCGTCTTATTCAGCATGTTTCCCCCACAACAAGAATTCACCGTTTTGCGCTCATCATCAGTAAGCCCATTGAAGAGAAATAAGACCAAATCCTTCTGAGAGAAGCCATTGCATGGGCAGCTAGCGCAGAGTTTCTTGAAGCGCTCAAAGTACTCATATATCGACTCCGTCGCGTACTGCTCAATGCTGCTGATGGACCTTTTCAAGGCATTAAGCTTTGTTGCAGGGAAGTACATCTCCAGGAAGACTCTCTTCATCTCAGCCCAAGTAGTAATAGATCCCAGTGGTAGATAGAAGAACCACTCCCTCGCATCATCCTTCAAAGAGAAGGGAAAAGCTCTCAGCTTGATTTGATCCTCAGTAACGTTCTCAGGTTTCATTCCAACAACCACAGTATAGAACTCAGACAGATGCTTGTGGGGGTCCTCCCCACTCAACCCATGGAACTTGGGTATAAGATGAACTACCCCTGATTTCAGCTCAAAGTTGACTCCTTCCCCTAGCGCAGGGAATTGGATTGCCAGGGGTTGATGTGCCACATCAGGAGCGGAAAGCTCCTTAAGAGTGCGGTTTGCGTCGTTAGCCATCTCTACAATGTTTTCTACAGAGAAGAATTAGTAGCATGGGTATGGACCATATAAGATGGTCCACACTAAAAATCAGCACTAAAATCACACAAGAATCAATAAATTTCCCCGGCAACGGCCCCAAATTTGACGGAGGGAAAACCTATCGTTGATCCGCCAAAGAAAACTCAAACTTATAATTAGTATAGCAATAAGCAAGAGGTCGATCCCACAGGAAAATTCGCTATTCAAGTGTGATTAAGGTGCCAATCAAGTAACCAAAATGGGGGTTTTATGTGTGAAAGTTCCGCCTTTTATCAAAGCGGATTAAAGAAAGCAAGACTAAATGATTGTAATTCAGACAATTAGGAGAAGCAATTCTACCTACAATTTTCCACTTTATTTGGATTGAAGCGATCCTTGTAACTTCTTCTCATCCTATTAAGTTTCCTATGAATGCCCTTGTCCCGACCTAATATAGTTACTAGTCCAATCAGTCCTAGAAACCCTTATCAATCGAACAGTCCCTAAAGAAGGATTTAACCCAATTGATAGCTTTAAGTTCAGAGATTAGCCAAGGTATTTACAGTCCCTAAAGAGGTATTTAACAACACATTCAACTTCCTACTCATTCAATTAGTTCAATCAGCCCTAAAGGAACAAGTTTGCCACTTAGGTTAAGGTTCTCATCTAATGCGTTAACAACTCCTGTCTCATCATCGGATCCACGATTACCTGAAATAATCAATAAAAGTGTGTAGATTCTGACTCCCCTAACATAGAGAGCAAATATGCAAATTGTACTTAATCATCCATGAAATGCATCTTAACTAAGCTAAATGCAACCTATTATGCCTACCTAAATGCATGCTATCAGTCTTATACTTAACTACTAGAGCAAATATGTCATTATAGTAAATGCTCTGCCTCTTAAACCCCTCAACAACCAATCTAGCCTTAAATCTTTACATTTTCATAGTTGCAGAAGAGAAGATACTCTACATCTTCATAGTTGCAGAAGCATAATGGGCAGTCCGTAGGTATTCCAATGCCTCGAGAAGCGAGTTTGAAGGAAGTTGGGAGACCATCTTTAAGGATTCTCCGTAGAAAGTCCTTGACTTTTGACAGTATATCAAGTTTCCAAATCCAGTGGTACTCGGATTGTGAATGACATTTGGCATGGTGAATCATGTCAATAGCTGAATTGGCAGAGAACCAATCGTTTTTCCTCCAACGCCAGTATATCTATCATGTTTTATATTTATAGGGATAAGGATGCGAAGTATAGTGGAAATCATTCTACTATCTAAATGGTTGTTTAGCAAGGAGTGAATCTTTTGGGTATTCCAGGTTTTTTCATTGTTAATGAAATCTTTTACCTTCCAGGTATTGTTAATAGTAGAGCAGTTGCTCGCACAGTCCATTAGTGTTACCACACCAATTGTTAAGCTAGAAGTTTATCCAGGTGTCGTTGCCGATAGACCAGCAAAGACCACATTTAAAAAGGATGATGAGATGATAAAGTTTAGCCCATTGCCAGGAGGTATTTTTTTGTAGCTTAGGATATGGTCATTCTTAAGATATTTTTCGGTGATTAGTTTAACCCAAGGGTTTAAAGGTTCAACAATTATTTTCCATAGCAGTTTCAGTTGACGAGCTTTATGCATATCTTCCAAGTTGCAAAGTCCCAGCCCTCCATTGTGACAGGATTTTCATACTTCAAACCAATTAATAAGTTGTTTATGTTTAGGGCCCTTATTTTAAAGGAAGTTTTTGTTTATTTTGTCAACTTCCTTATGAATGGAGGTTGGTAACATGAAACACTACATAATATAAAGTGGTTTATCCCTTATGCTTTATGATTTACGAAGTATTACTTTTTTCAAACTCTTTAACCCTAAAATTACCAAAAAAAATATATTAAAAAAACTATCATATATATATTGAAAAAATTCTTCTTCCAATCAGGAGGGCTCGAGCCACCCCATACCCCATAGATCCGCCTCTAGGACTATATGAGTCTTGTATTATTCAAACTCTCGATATGTGATAATTTTGTCTCTTCGCAGCATAGAGATTCATTATCATGATCCCTTGATACTTTTATATCTTGCAAGGTGCAACAATGGTGTTTAAAAAAATGCATTCAAAACTTACGTTGTTACATTAGATGGTAGTATCGATCGACGAGTTAATTTTGGCAATTCATCATATTCATTGACATTTTAGTGAACCATCAGATGTGAAGTTCTGAATGTAGAGAAAACGATATCTCCTAGCGAGGGAGTCCCAACACCCCTTTTGGGGTCTCCACCTCTTGTTCAATACCTCCACCACCGAAAACCCTCTCCTTTGGGAGCCCACATCTCCTCTTGGAGCCACCAGTCTGCCGCTTCGGCTTGTTAAACCCCCGGCTCCGGATGCCGTTACCTCGGCTCTGATCATTATTACCCGAGTCTTGTACCACTCGCTACCCCATCAGTGCCTCTCCGGCCTCCTTATTCCCTTCTCCCCTTATCTCTCTTATCTTGAGAGGTTTGTGAAAACCATTGTGGGATTAACAAGGAGCTGGAATTTCCGACCAACAACAAGCCACGTTCGGTGGATGGAGAAAATCAGCAAATCCATTCCCCCTTTTTACTGGTTTTCTTTCAAATTGCTTTGGGGTTAATGGACTTTATCACCCTTTTCTCCATTCCAAGATGCTAACTGCGTATGTGGTGTACAACCCTAAAAAGTGAACTCCCCTTCGGTGGTGATAACACCAGGTTGCTAGCGCAACCCCAAACTAACTAGCAGATGTGGTGAATCCTTCAATTGGGGCCCCAATCGATCCCCTAACACTTCCTCCGGACTGAATTTGGCCTCCATTCGAGAGTCCGGAGCCTTCACCGGTTCAATTTCATGGGTGTTTTTTTGTCCGTCGTTGATTGACCGGTCTTGCACCTCCTCTGTTTGCAACCCAGCCTTGTCCACGATCCGATCTGTCCGCTCCGGTGGCGTTCTAGAGCAACCTTTCACCCACCAGGCGTGCCTGATTCATAAATTACTCCGCCTTCGGCGCTCATCCCTCATCTCGTGGCTCTCCTTGGACCCCAACCACCCAATTTGTGTATGTTCGCCCCTGTACCGGCTTCGACGACATTCGGTTCGTTCGGTTGTTGGTGATCCTCCACTGCACGGTCAGGCTTCGGTGGATGTGGTCCGTCTTGACTACATCATTCCTTGCCTCTTTCCACCGTCATTGGCCCTCCGATGGGAGTCTCCTCCTTGGTGTGGTCGCCTGCGTGATTCTGGCGTCTTGTTTCTTGGCCTGGTTTTTGTGCTTTGGGCTTAAGACAGAGTCTTGGGCCTGAGGTAGCCCGTTGGTGAGAAATTAAAAAAAAAGTCGTTAATACTTTTTATATGTGGAGGAATATCCGTATTTCTCTATACATTTTTATATTAATTGAGAATAAAATCTCGCAAGGGTATCAAACTCCGCTTGTATGGGCGTGTACTAAATCCTGTTAGGGTTTACTAAGTACCAATAGGGTTTTCGGTGCTCTTTACTCAAGTGGTGTGTGGCTCTACGGTGGCGTGGCTTCGCGTTCTTCTCTGTGGATTTGGTTCTAGTCGTCGGAGTCGGGATAGGTTGGGTCGTGGTAGTGTGTATCGTGGTGTCTCAACTACTCGGGTTGATTGCTTCCCTGGAGTTTCATCGTCACTGTCCACATAATGATCAGGTCTTGATGTACCACTAGCATACAATTCTACTTTGTGTGGTGCTTTGCTTCGTCCGTCGTCTTCATCCTCATCAAGTTTGGTTTACGTCCGCTAGGTTTCATTTTTTGTAGAGTGGGTTTGCTTGGGTTTGCACCGTTTTATTGTTGTATGTTATGACTTAGGCGGTTTCCCGTTTGCTGGTTTAGCTGGCCTTCGAGTTTAAGATATGTTTGAACTTGAATTTTTATCTAATAAAAAAAGGTGCGAAGTTCCGAATGGCTCTCAATAGACCTGTCATTCGGGTCGAGTTCGGGTGAGGTCATTTTGGATTTCGGGTAAAACTCGTTCCGGGTAGATACAGGTTGAGTTGAACTCGGGTTTGACCCCATTTCGGGTTATATCGGATCGATTTCGGGTTTGTCAATTTTTTCTTTTGTAAATTAAAAAATCATGATTTAGAAATTTTGCGATAATTATAAAATGCTAAAATTAAAAACGTGGTTCATCAGTTCTAGTTCTTTTAATTATATATTATATCTGATCTAAAATATTTGATTTTTATTATTTCTCACTATTTTTAATAAAATTTAAAAATATATAAAATTTTAAATTTTTAAATGAATTTAAAAAAAATAATTTCATGCAATTAGTAATAAACATCGAACTTTTTTAATATTTTTTTGAGGTTTTATCTTCGTAAAAAATGTGATGGTAAATAAAAAAAATCAAATATTATCGATCGAAGGGAATATTACAATACAAATAAATATAAAGTTGTTTTGAAAATGAAAGATCAAGTCGATTGAAATTATAAAATGTAATAAATCAAAATCTCCATAAAAAATTTTAATCATATATAATTATAAATCAATCGGGTCACCAGGTCAATCGGGTCAAAATTATCGGGTCAATCAGTTCACGGGTCTAAACCTTAGATGACTCAAAAAATTACCGATTTTTCGGGTTTGGGTTTGAAAATTTTTTCTGATCTTGACTCAAAATTTTCCGGCGTGTTCGGGTCGGGTCGTGTTTTAACCGATCTAACTCTAAAGCATGTTGCTAAATAAAGTATTTTACATCATTTTAGTTTGTTATTTTGTCCAGAAAAGCATGTAATTTTATATATTTTGGACTTTATTTTACGAAAATAGCATGATAATAATTAATTGTTATAATATTATTATATTGAGATGGATAAACACTAGAAACCCTAGTTCCCGTGTAAACTCCTATATAAAGGGTCCATTGGAACCCCAATAAACACATCAATTCCTCCTCTCTTCTCTTATCTTTGATTTATCACACGTTATCAGCACGAGGTTTGCTCTTTGATCCGATCTATTGATCCGGTACGTGCGTCAGTAGCCCTTCCTTGAGCTTTACCTATTTGTGAACTCTAATCACTGTAATTAATTCACTACAAGAAAACATGGATTGGGCGACGAAATAAAAATTTTGGGGCGACAATACAATTTTCGTCGCCAAAAATTGAAAATGCGTGACAAATCCATACTTCATCGCAAAACAACACTATACAGTGACGTAATATTGTTTTTGTCGCCCCTTATGTGCATTGGCGACAAGATAAAAAATTGTCGCCGTACAGTGTTATTTTGGCAACAAATTATGAAAATAGTCGCAAAAATTCTCATCTGGTGCGACAAATAGTCATTTGTTGCCCTATATCATACATTGTGCGACAATTATACGTTTGTCGCATTAAAGTAAAGACTTGGTGCAACAAATCTCATGTTTTATCGCCGTAAGTGAAGGTTTTGGGCATCAATAATAAGTTTGTGGCCCTAATTGAAGGTGTTTTGTGACGAAATGCATATTTGTCACCCTATTAGGAGGCTTTTGCAACAATTACACGTTTGTCACCCTAATTGAAGGTGTTTTGTGATGAAATACATATTTGTCACCCTATTAGGAGGCTTTTGCAACAATTACACGTTTGTCACCCTAATTGAAGGCTTTTGTGCAACAAAAATATGTTTTGTCGCCCTCAAATGAAGGCTTTATGCGACATTACCAAAATGGATGCCCAACCTTATTGTCTATGGCGACAAAAAACTCTTCTTTGTCACCTAAAATCACTATATGGTGCGATGAAACTGTCATTTGTCGCCCAACATATTCACAATATAACCCACAATCATAAATCAATTTCATTATATCTAAAACTTGAAAAAAAGTACAGAGTACTAATTTTAATACATTTTTTTTTCATTACTCATGTTGTTTAAATATAAGTTTATCGACATAATATTATTTAGTATATTTGATTCTATATATCCATATATTCAAATATGTTAATATTATATGTCAAAAAACTTATCTTGTTCAACTTATATTGTATTTGAACAAGATAAGTTTGTTGGATAAATTATATATATTTGCCCAAAGGAGAGACGAAATCCATTTCTCTCATTCAAATGAATATTTATTTGAATATATGAAAATACCTATATTCGTATTCAAATGAAAATGAATATGGATATTCATATATGAATCTATTTTGATACTCCCTCCGTCTTGCAATATATAGTTGCTATTTCAGAGTAGTAAATGCATTAATTCGATCATATTCATATGAGAAAAATAAAGGCATTAATTTATATGTTTCTATTTAAGTATTATAATTTATATTTAAAAAGTAACACAATTATTGATCTTAATATAAGTAAATGCATTAGGAGTATAACTCTATGCATCTATTTTGATACTCCCTTCGTCTTGCAATAGTTGCTATTTCAGAGTAGTAAACTTGTATAAAAAAACTTGTTATTTTAGTTATAGTTATTATCTTTATAGGTAATGATTGCTCTTTTTATAGGTAATAATAAATGCTTTTATGTATTTTATCCTATAAAAGTAAAGGAAACATAGGGTTTATTAATAAGTGTGCATAAAGCTAAAATAACAAGTTTTGTGAGACAGGGGGAATACTATATACAAAAAGATTGGAATTGGTTCCAAAAATTTAAATTTCAAGCGAAACATATAGCATTAGTTATAGGATAGTTTAATTACTCCCTCCGTTCCATAACACATGTCCCTTTGCTTTTCGACACGCTTTTTAATAAGCGAAAAACTCTATAAAATATTTTTTTTAATTAAATTTTTTATATAATTTGATACTTATTACTAATAAGTACTACCTCCGTCTCAAAATACCTGTCGTTTTACTTTTTGGCACGTTTTTTAAGAAGTTAAAAACTCTATAAAATATTAATTTTTTTCATAATGTTATAGACAATTGTATTAAGTATGAAATTAGTTTTTTAAATTAATAAAATTGTTGATATTTTATATAGTTTTTACGGTTCTTAAAAAACGTGCCAAAAGAAAAATGACAAGTATTTTGAGACGGATGGAGTATCAAATTATATATAAAAAAAACTAAAAAATAATGTTTTATAGAGTTTTTCTCTCATTGAAAAACGTGTCGAAAAGGGACATATATATTGGAGCGGATTATTTGTCAATTTATAATATTCAGTTTAGAATAATAGAAATTCTAATTTAGTTTTATAAAGTTTATTATGTTTCTCAAAAAAACGAATAAGACTATACTGTATAAGTATATTTGTCACTTATTTGACAAATAAAAAACATTAAGAAAATAATTTAAACAAGTTTTATTGAAATAAGAAATTGGATTTACAATAATTATACTCCGTATTAATGAGGATAAATATTGATTGACAAATGACAATACATAATTGATTTTTTTTAAGAACTGACATTGCGTATATATTAATAGGAAATACAGTAGCTTTTAATGATAAAAAAAGGAAATAGCTTGAAAAGGGGTGCTCTTTGAAGTCGTATAACTCAAAACCTAGGCGACAACTTCACACAATTGTTGCCCATCGGAGATTGAAGATGACAAAGCAATCCCTCTGTCGCCCCAAATCAAAAGGCGGGATACAAGATATGGAAAGTTTTTCGAGAATTTTTCGATTCCAAATTAAACGCGATTCGGGCAAAGAAGGAAATCTCTCCAGACGATCGATTTTTGTGGTTCTGCTAGGGTTCTTTGCTTCTCTCTGGCAAAATCGACCAAGAATCGTCATCTTCGACTGCTGCGGGTTGCTTGATCAGGTATGATTTTGAGTTAATTTGATAAGAAAGTGTGATGCAAGCTCTCATATAGTGAAAATCGCTTTGATTACTTCAGTTTTTCAATAGTAATTTGGCCAAAAACTAAAATTTCAAACTAGTTGTTCAAAGTTGTGGAGTTTGGTTGTTCATATAATAATCAATTGCAATTGCTTGATTACTTTAGTGCTTTAATTTCAGTATTCAGATGATTAGTTCAAATTAGTTGGTAGTCTATGGAATGCGCTTGATTTCCACCTGTTTCTTATCTCATAATAGTAATATTGTAGATGCATGCGATTTTGGTTTTTAGATTTCATCAATTATTAATGCTAATGGTTATAATTGTGTACTTTGATTGATATAATAATAAGTCTCGATTTTACATAATTTATGGGTGGGCACGGACTTGAGATAAGTCTTATTTATACTGAATTTTGTGTGCTTTTAAGATTGCTTTCATTTAGTCCTAAATATGTCTAGATTATGTTTGCAATTCAAACTGACATCTTTTCAAGTTCTTTGGGAAAAATGTTAAAACTAATTCAAAGCTTTAGCTTTGTTCCAAGTTACAGAGATAGTAACACATGCATCTTCAATTGTTACAAGTTACAGATATAGTAACACATGCATCTGTTGTTTTGTACGTATATTTGAAGTTGCCTTTTTATCTTCATTTGAAGCATGGCTACTGATCGAACATGGATGATCAATAGAGGTGCGTCGGATAGGAGGAAACCTGAATATATAAAAGGGGTGCTTAGTTTTTTAGAATTTGCATTCAAGGGTAAAGATAAAGGTGTTGTGTTAAGGTGTCCTTGTCAGAAGTGCTTAATGACTTATTTTATTGATCGAGATAAGATGTGGGACCACTTGATGGAAAATGGAATTGTGAATAACTATGATCCTTGGGAGTTTCATGGAGAGGATCCTATTCAATGTAGAGAAAGTGACGAAGAATGTCAAGGGGATGATGTAAATGTAGATGATGATATGTCGAGAGATGACATGACTACTTTGTTACATGATGCAATGAATGTGCAAATTTTAGCTAGTGTAGAGAACAACAATTCGAATATGGGTACTGAATACAGTGGGGAGATGCCGGATATGGGTACTGAATATAGTGGGGAGCCTGATAATTTTGAGATGCCGGAAAATTTTGATAGATTGATGAGAAATGTAGAGGAAGATTTGTATCCTGGATGTAAGACATTCTCAAAGTTGGAGTTTATCATCACGTTACTCCATATAAAAGTGAGTCACAAATGGAGTAACAAGTCATTTTCCATGTTGTTGAATGCATTACACAGAGCCTTTGGTTTTGATGCGTCTTTTCCGAAGAGCTCATACGAGGCAAAGAAGTACACCAAAGATTTAGGGTTGGATTATATAAAGATTGATGCATGTAGAAACCATTGTGTTTTATTTCGAAAAGAGTATGCAAACTGCGATGTTTGTCCTACTTGTGGTTGTTCTCGATGGCAAGAAAACACTAATGGACAAGATGGTAGTGATAGTGAAGGTGAAGGGCCGGAAAAAGTAGGAAAAATTCCTCAGCTTGTCCTACGCCATTTCCCACTAATTCCTAGGCTGCAAAGAGTTTACATGTCATCAAAGTTGGCTGAAAATATGCGTTGGCACAAACAGAAGAAGCTTGGTGATGGGACTTTAAGGCATCCAGCTGATTCACAAGCTTGGAAGTTTATTGATGAATGTTTCCCTAACTTTGCAGCTGATTCGCGAAATGTTAGATTGGCACTATCTACGGATGGTTTTAGTCCTGGGGCTCTATTTAGTAGCAAATACAGCATATGGCCAGTGTTTCTCGTTCCTTACAACTTGCCTCCCTGGATGTGTATGAAGAGGTCGAATATGATATTGTCCTTATTGATTCCAGGCCCTAGATCTCCGGGAAATGACATAGATGTATTTCTCCAACCACTAATTGATGAGTTAAAAGAGTTATGGGAAGTTGGCGTCAAAACGTATGATGCATATAGCAAAAAGACGTTTAATATGCATGCATTATTGATGTGGACAATTAGTGATTTTCCGGCTTATGCTAATCTTTCCGGTTGGAGTACTAAAGGCGCTCTTGCTTGTCCTAATTGTCACAAGGATACAACTTCTATATGGCTACGACATGGTCATAAGTATTGTTATATGGGCAGTCGTCAATTCTTGCCATCAGGCCACAAATGGAGGCGTGACAAGAAACAATTTGGCAGTGTTGAGAAGAGGCCATGTCCTGTGTTCTTGAAGGGAGATGACATTGAAGAAACTTTGAGTAACATAGGCAATGTTACTTTTGGGAAAAAGGATGGTAAAAGAAAGAGAGGTGATAGGTACTTGGTCCCACAATGGAAGAAGCTTAGTGTTTTTTTCCAACTACCATATTGGAAACATTTGAAGATTCGTCACAACTTGGATGTGATGCATGTTGAGAAGAATTATTGTGACAATGTTTTGGGAACTTTGCTTAATATTCCTGGAAAAAATAAGGACTCATTAAATGCACGTTTGGACCTTGTACTCTTGAAAATGCATGACAGATTGCAGCCTATAAAAGTGGGTGATAAGTATCAAGTTCCAAAGGCTCCCTACAATTTGACATTAGGAGAAAGAAGGCAAGTAACTAGGTTGGTGTCACAGTTAACTCTTCCAGATGGTTATTCATCCAATGTTGCACGATGTGCAACCTTAGATGATGGAAAGTTATGTGGAATGAAAAGTCACGACTGTCATGTCTTAATGCAAGATCTGATTGTGCCAGCTTTTCGCGGTGTTGTGGGTGATATTGTCTTAGAGCCGTTAGCAGAGATGAGTTTGTACTTTAAGCAACTTTGCTCAAGAACTTTAACTATGGAGGTGTTGGATCAAATGGAGAAGAACATAGCCATTACCCTATCCAAGCTACAAAGAATCTTCATTCCTGCCTTCTTTGATGTGATGGTTCACCTTGTGATACACTTGGCTACCGAAGCTAAACTAGCCGGTCCAGTACATTATCGTTGGATGTACCCCTTTGAGAGGTACTATATCTGCAATATAAGTCATGGATTATAGGTTCAATGTTGATTGTAGAAATATAATCACGTGTTTTAATGTACTAGGGCCATGCATACATTCAAATCATATGTACGCAACAAAGCTCGCCCGGAAGGGTCAATTGCAGAGGCGTATATTGCAGACGAATGTTTGACTTTTTGTTCTAGATATTTGACAAAGATAGAGACTCAATTCAATCATTTGCAAAGAAACGATGACCCAACTGATTCGCTCCCTTTTGTCTTGACTGTCTTCTCGAAGACCGGTAAGCCATTAGGAAAGGCATCTTATACGCAATTAAGTTTTGATGAGTGGAAGCAAGCACATTCTTACGTGTTGCAAAACTGTTCTGAAGTGGATCCTTTTATGTGGTAAGTTTAGTGAGATTTGAGATATTTATTCACATAAGTGTTTTCAATACGGAACTAAAACTTATGAATTTTTTTATTCGCAGAGAGTATGAAAATACAAATGACCATGTACTAGAGTTTGGCTTATGGTTTGAGAAAAGAGTGAGACTATGTTATCCATGAAAACATTGAGATTCCATTACTATTTTCATATATTTTTGAATATATACATGTTTTTTTTATTTTGTTTATTTTATTGCATATATTAGATAAACCAACTTTGGATGATGAGAGATGGAAGTGTCGGTGAAGAGTTGTGGTGTTTGGCACAAGGTCCAATGAAAAGTGTGACTACTTATAGTGGGTATGTGATTAATGGCTTTAGGTTTCATACTAAAAGGAGACAAAGAAGAAGAAAAACCCAAAACAGTGGGGTAGTTGTTACAGGAGATGCAAATAGTGGAGACAGAGATTTTTATGGAGTATTGACAGAGGTTGTTGTTCTAGAGTATGCTCCCTTATCTGATAAAAGGATTCCTAAGGTGGTCTTGTTTAGATGCAATTGGTTCGATGTATACAATGATGGGAGAGGGATTAAAAAGGATAAATTTGGAACTATACTCGTCAATGTTAGTAGAAGATTACAAACAAATGAACCATTTGCGTTAGCAACGCAGGTTCAACAAGTATTCTATGTCAATACTCATAAAGAAGCACAATGGAGAGTAGTCATCAAGACAAATCCTCGATCATGTTTTGATAATCTGAATGATGATGAAATTGAGGAGGGTGATGAAGCACATCTGCATCCATGGCAAGATGAAATCCCTAGAATTGAAGAGGTTTATGAAGGAAGTGATGATATGGTTTCTATTGTTAGAAATGACATCGAACCAGACATGGCCAACATTGATGAGGCTAATCTGGTGGGACAAAATGAAGAAAATGAGGAGGAGAAAGATGATGACAAGGAGGAGGAGGAGGTGGAGGAGGAGGAGACATGGGAAGAGGATGAGCAACAACTCGACGAGTTGGATGAGGATGAAGAAATTGAAGACGATAATGATTTGAATGTTATGGATGATGATGCAAATCCAGGCAAGTTAATTCTCGTTAGTAGTTCGACAATAACACCATTGCAACTTACAAAATACAATTGCAATACGTGTAGGTTGATTTACATGTATTGTAGTTGGAAAAACCTTTTTGGTTTTTTGCCAACAATTTAACTTTGTTCTCTAGTGTTTACGTGGTTGTGCCTATGATCCACCTCTTGAATTGCATGTAATTGTTAGAAATAATCAAATGATTTTTAAGTGATAGATATTAGCATTGCTCTATTTACATTCAATACAATATATAAGTAATTCATTACTAATTCTTTATTCAACCTTGGCATGCATCCAATTTCCTAACCTTCTGGCAACTCTATAGTCTAAATGATTATTTGTTTTAGCTTTGTTCTCATAATTTTCTTCAATGTACAGGGATATGAGTTCTTCATTGTCTCATGGGCAATCGACTCAGGAGCATCAAGAGGCTGTCCATACCACAAATTCTCAACAAGCCAATATTTCATATCGCCAAAAGCGAAGATTACAACAGTCACAACAATCTAATGGTTTGTAAAAGCTAATTGGCTTAGTTGTATTATTTTATCTCCAATTTTATGATTATTTAACATTTGATGTGATTTTTTAAAATAAAGGGAAGAAGAAACGCGGTCATACTCGAGGTATTAAGTGGCAAAATGAGAGGAGCCGCGCTCCTGGAGTTAAACCTTCGTGTCACATAACAACGGATATGAACCGATTTGTTGGCGAGAAGTCGGATCAGTTTATCACTGAAGTTGGTACTTGGGTGCGGAATTTGTTACCATTACGATGCAGGTATTCAAATACATATCAAACATTAGTTGTGTCTAAGAAGAAATTTCCCAAAATAAATAGCACAATAATATAAAATTTTAATAGAAATGAAGAATTGTAGTCGATCTTTAACATGTTTTTTTATTCGTGTCATCTCTATTTATTTATTGTATGATACCATACTTTTTTATATTCTTACATCATCTTAACTATGTGTAGGAGATGGAAAGATATGGAAAAGGCTAAAAAAGACAGATTAGTGAGCAAGATCAAGGTAAAATAGGTTTACAATGCATATATGTTATATTTGAACAGTAATGTTGGATGACATTTATGAATATAGGCTGAATGGAATTTGCCGGAAGGAGCTGCTGTTGATAAAGCTATTGTGAATCAATGTATGATACTTTATCGACAATGGCGCTATCGGTTGAAGGAGAAATATTTTGATGGGTTTTCCGTGGCTGATGCATTGAAGAATTGTCCTGCTGATGTTAATTCCGAGGATTGGAAATGGATTGTAGAGAAATATTGGGGGTCTGAAAATCAAAAGGTTTTCTGATTCATTGGTAAGTTGTCATTTTCTGATTTCATAGATTCCTTCGATGCTAATTCCTATCTTTAGTGACTCCAAATTGATCATCCTTCGATGTTAATTCCCATCTTTGTTATGTTAGAGCTAGGACTTCCACTCATTCCTTCTTTCTTATGAAAAAATGGATAAAAATTAGGAGTATAACTATTTCTTTGTACTTGTAGCGAAAAAATCTATTTGATGGAACTCAATCGAAAGCGCCGGCCACACAAAATACAGAACAAGGAACCGGAGAATCCATAGAAGGCACTGAAGGAGCAAGTGAACAATCAAGACCACCACCATTGCCTGAACCCGAATATGTTAGATTGTGGGAAGTGACCAAAAGGTATATTATCTTATCTTAAGGTATATTATAGTAGCAAATAAACAACATATATTTAACAAATTTATGATTAAACTATATTTTGTTGTGTTGAATTTAGACATAAAGACAAAACGATGGACAAGTTTGCAGAGGACAAGTTAGCAGAATTCAAACAACTCCATGAGGAGCAACTACAATTGTATGGTGTTGATAACCTATCAGTTGAAGAGGCGTATTTACGAGTGCTAGGCTCTTGCTCTGGCTATATAAAAGGTTTGGGGCCTGGGCCTAAACCACCCAAGGCTATGAGAGAAAGGATGTCTGAATCTGGTGAAGAAACTGCACAGCTTGCATCTCAAATGGCTGAACAATTTGATCAACTAGAAAGGCTGTCAAGGGATAGAGAAATTCATTTGAAAGAGCAAATTGAAGTGCTTCAACAGAATAAAGCTGAAATGATGGAAGAGATCGAAAAGATGAAACAAGATGCACTTAGTAGAGAAGAAAGAATGAAGGAGCGAGAACAAAAATTAGAGGCCGAAATGAAAGAGAGAGAACAGAAAATGAAGGCTGATGTTCTACAGATGATGCAAGAGCATATGCGTTCACTCACATCAGGGAACTTCAAGCATTAGAAGAATTGAGGTAATTGCTTTCATAATTTTGTTGTTTTCATTAATGTGTATATATATGATCAAGTATGCTTGTTTGTTATGCCCTAGTGACTTAGACATGAGTATAATGAATTTATGACGTAATAGGTCTCCTTCATGATGCTTACATCAAATTGAAGATCCAGGTTTATAGTTTTAGATTATAGGCCATCCATTCTAGCTTATGATTCTAGAAACAAGAAAATTGAAAGTGTGAAAGATCCAAGTATTCCATTGATAACGACGGTAGGATACATTACATTTATGAATTTTTCTTCTTCTTAGAATACTCTATTTCAACGTTGCTTGTACTCTATTGTTTCATTATTGATCATGCAGCTTGTCCAAATGTATCTACTTGAATAATGTTTCTGTTCATTTCTTTTTCTTGGGTTTTATGAATCATAAAAGGTTATCCATTGCTATTTTAACATTTGCTTTATTTTGTTAGTGTAGATCGTGGTGTCGAGGAGGTTTTCGAGAGGGGTTTTAACGTGTTGGTGCGGTGTATTGACTTGTGGACAGATGCACACCACTTTGCCTTACCATGTGTTCGTGCGCCTCTATTCGAAAATAAACTAGGTCAATTTGTTCCAATAAATTAGACTAAAGTTGTTTTATCTTGCTTATGCATTATCATACATTTATTTATCTTGCTTATGCATTATCATACATTTAATTACAAGTACAATATTAATTTTAGTTTTAGGTGGCAAACAAGTTGTTTTGGATATTGACTTTATAACTATTTTTGTCTAGCTATATTTGTCAATGGGGATACACCTTTTAAGCTTCAAGTATAATGTATGTTTTTCCTTTTATTTTTATTACGTGGGTTTTAATCTAATTACAAGCTTTGCATATTATTCTTTTATGTAATTTATTTTAAAACAGGTGCAAAATGAATGTGTGGCAAAGTGTCATTTTGTCACTAAGTAATATGTAATTTGTTGAATCGACATTTGAGCAAAAAAAACCTTTTGTTTCGTCATAGTAGATTAGGGCTACGAAATTTATGATTTGTCATTATATATACGGGCGATAAATCCTTTAACTTTGTCACCGTAGAGGTTTGCGACGAAATGAGAGAATTTGTCACCAAAGATTATGGGTGACTAAAAACGTTATTAGTCACTAAAGAGTTTGAGCGACAAATCAAAATATTTGTCATGGTAGACTTTGGGCTACAACCAATGTCATTTGTCACCCAAAATTTTGGGCAACAAAAGAAACTATTCATCGCCAAAAACTATGGGCCACAAAGTGAACTATTTGTCATAGAAGCGTATGGGCGACAAAGATGAAAATTCGTCACGGAAGAACTATGGGCCACGAAGTAAACAATTTGTCATGGAAGCACATGGACGACAAAGATAGAAATTCGTCATGGAAGAATTGGGGCAACAAATATTTACTTCATCACAAATTGAAATGTAATGCGATGGAAAAGAGTTTTGTCGCCCAAGACTTAGGGCGACACATCTATGGCGACGAACTCGTGACAAAACGTACTCCGTCACAGTCTCTTTTGGGCGACGAAAAAATGGGTTAGGGCGATGAAATATTTTGTCGCCCAAAGTGTTATTTCTTGTAGTGATTGTTCATGGCCTATATACTGCGGTGGTCGACATTGTCTTTAATTGCTTAATTAATTAATTTACTGATGTTGGTAATCAATTAGTATTTACGTCTTTCAACCCTAATTCTGTTTGCCATATCCTAATTAATATAACCCTAATTGTCATATCATGCTATAATATTATATCTATATTGCCGTATTCCTATATATCATGTTACTGTATCATCATAAAAGTTATGATCTAATTGCTTGAAGGTTTGCTCTTTAATTCATCTTGTTTAATTCATTCATGTTCTATATACATGTTATGATGACATGAATATTATACATATATATGCTTTAACGTATGATATCCGTTATTTTATATACATAATATTCCCTTGAAGTAGATAAAATAATCTCAATCCCCGAAGCGGTTGAATCTATCGAATTTGTAATATCCCCTGAAGCGGGTAATTAAACTAATCTCAATCCCTAATGTGATTGAATCAATCAAATTTGTAATATCCCCTGAAGCGGGTAATTAAACTAATCTCAATCCCTGAAGTGATTGAATCAATCAAATTTGTAATATCCCCTGATGCGGGTAATTAAACTAATCTCAATCCCTGAAGTGATTGAATCAATCAAATTTGTAATATCCCCTGAAGCGGGTAATTAAACTAATCTCAATCCCTAAAGTGATTGAATCAATCGAATTTGTAATATCCCCTAAAGCGGGTAATTAAACTAATCGAATTTGTAGTATCCCTGAAGCGGCGGAACAAATTGAATTATTAACTCGGCATATACGACATTCGGTAAATTTGTTAATTATTTTGCAATCAAATTGAATACCTATTTGATACGGCATGCAAACGTTCTGTTTTTTTTATTTTTCTTTACAAATCGATGCATATAATACTTTACAAACCGATATGAATATATTGCATTCGTTAATCCTTTCTAATCTTGATCGAATTATATTTCTTTCGGTGTTCGGAATTTATTTTTACAAACCCAATTCGGCAATCGATGAATATTCTATTGTTTTACAAATTGGATTTTATTTCTTTAGGATTAAATTATATACATTACGGCAATTGCTAATTTACAATCGATTGGGTACCTGTACACATGCAAACATTTATTAAATACGACAATTTTTTTTTCCAAACAAATTGTACATCTATATACATACGGCGCATATATATATATATATATATATATATATATATATATATTGAATCATATACATATATACCGCAATTCATAGATACAGTTTTGTAATTTTTTTATTTTTCTTTATAGATGTCGAATCTCACAAGATTGGAGTTTATCGCACTTGATGTTTCCGGAAGAAACTATCTAACATGGGTGTTAGATGCGGAACTCCACTTGGAAAACCAAAATTTGAGAAATACGATCAATGAAAAATCGGACTCATCCCTGAAGGATAAGACCAAGGCGATAATTATACTCCGCCACCACCTTCACGAGAGCCTGAAGACTCATTATCTGTCTGTGAAGGATCCCGCTGAGCTCTGGAAGAGTTTGAAGTATCGTTTTTATCATCAGAAAATGATAATTCTACCCAAGGCGAGGTATGAATGGTCACAATTGAGACTCTGCGGAGACACTGTAACTGAAGATGAAATGTTGGAAAGAACATTATCTACTTTTCATGCAGCTAACATGGTACTCCAGCAGCAGTACAGAAAGCATGGGCTTACGACTTATTCAGAACTCCTCTATAGCTTATTGTTAGCTGAGGAGAATAACCAGTTACATATGAACCATCAAAGTCGACCCATTGATTTAGCACCACCCCCTGATCAGTCTCAAGCAAATGTAGTCTCCTCCGGAAGAGGAACAAACATTGCCAATGATGATTTTTTCGAGGAATTTGAGAACAATCACCTCGATATCGTCGATAACTTACCACCGGGTGAAGATGGCGAGCCTTTGTTCGATGATAACCCAAATGATCTTGCTCTCAAGAAAGATGGCGACTGTTAAATTTATTTTTTTCAGTTTTTTTTATCATTTATTTTCATTAGACGCAATTAATATTTGAGTGATTGGTTTTGATTGCCTTTGTTGAACTATCTTGAGAAACCTGAAGTTATTTTATCAAGCATGTAAAAGACAATTTGGGAGAAAGGTTTATCATAATCCAGTAGATTATGACGATTATTGGCACCTATATAAGAGCTTGAAGACTCTAAGCATAATGGTTAAATAATCAAACAAATTGTGAGAATAATAATCATCTCCCTAAGAGCCTGAAGACTCTATTAATGAATTTTATTAAACTCCAGAAGAGTGAATGATTCTTATAAACTCTAGAAGAGTATATGATTCTTATAAACTCCAGAAGAGTATATGATCCTAATTCTATCATTTTGTACTCCTGAAGAAGTACATGGAATGTGGGTTTTATCATATTCAGAACTAATTTTGTTTGGTTGATACAACCAATAGAAGTAACCACATAACACGATCAGGTTAAGAAGGCCACTTCCTGACTATCCTCTGAGCATTGCCTGAAGCATGCCCCTCCGGTAGAGGGTGTGAAAGAGGTTATGGTTAAACGCCTGACCAAAGTTATTGTTGTGGCTTATAGCTAGGTCTGTTATACGGTTAATTCTAAATGTCTTGAAGAACATTATCAGTGACTCATACCTGAAGTATGATACCAACGAAAGTTCTGACAATACCCATTCAATGGCATCTAAATTAAATGGATCACCATATACAAGGTTCAATGGATAAATATTATGGTTTTATAAGTGTCAAACAAATTTGAAAACCTGAAGTTTTCTCAAATAATCTTGAATGGAAAACCAAGATGAATACCATATAGCTCCAGAAGAGCATTGATTTTGTTACCTGAAGTAACAATGACACATATGTATGAATTGACATGGTATTGAACACCAATATCTCATATGACTAGCCAGAAGCAAGTCTTATAGAATTGAGAATGTATATATATGGTTTATTTGACACTCATTTATCCCATTGAAACTTATCACTAACCAGAAGTTAGTTAATGATAAAATGTTTTTTCTTTGTGGCATTCGGTCATTCATGTGAAACGATGATGGGTGGGATCATTGACATTTACATACATACCCACTAAAAGGGACCGGAAGATCCTAGGACTCGAAGATCCTCTATAAGGGTGACCGAACATATATGGTCTGTCATCTTGGCAAATCAACAACAAGACCATCTAAATTCAAAGTAAATGCAAAGTCTCTAATGTCTCTTGAATGGATTCAATGAGACACCTACGGAACACTACCATATAGACCAATGTAATTCCAATATTATAGATACCTCGACACTTTGGTCATATGAAACATAAGGTAGAGAATGTTATCAATCACATTGTTGAGCATACGGTAGCTCACAGTGACCCAGAAGAGTTGTTGGTCAAATGGGCCCATGCATGTTTTGCATTTCGAATTTGACACAATAACATCTCCCTAATTATCTCCAGAAGAGAGCATGTCATTCAAAGGTCTTGAATGAGCAACACATGTTCCGAGACGTACCTCCTCCAAATGAACTACAATGAGACCACAAAGAAGTTGGATGATACATGGGGTTTGAGTCCCTATTGATATCAAATACCTAGAGCTTTATAATGGTGATCAAATACTCGATATTTAGGGAGAGAGGAAATGAGACTAAATATTAAGAAAGAGATTGCACGGAAGCAACTTCTCTATCATTTCATATCCGCGGATAAATACAAGGGAACCAGAAGTTCAGTAAATGAAATGATTATAAGGTTTAGCAAATATGCAATTGAAAGCATTTACTAAAGGCCAAGAAAGTGACAAAGTCACATATACTAGCTCATTTGGAAGTTCCAAAAGTAACTCCAACTCAATGAATTGGTTCTCAAGTACACCAGAAGTGTTGGAGATCACTAGGCTCTTGGTATACGATTCCTCAGAAGTGGAAAGAGCCTATGAGAATATGATGATCATAAAATAAATAATGGATGTCGGCATCGAAATGATATTAAAGAGCTAGAAAAGGGAAATTCATGCAAGAATGAGTTCTTTATGCATGATGACATTGGACCTGTAGTTCCAACACCGGAAAGTGTAACATCATTTGGTATTAAGTGGGTGTTCGTACAAAATAAAATATAAAGCCAAGATGATTGCACAAAAACCTATCAAAGGTTAAATGGAGAACGTATTCACCAGAAGTGAATATAATTTTGGATCTAAATGTAAATAACGGACGTGTTACTTGCATACGCATATAAATGAAAAAGATTGATTGAAAATGCCTGAAGCATTAATATCAAAGTCCCGTCACATGCAATTGGTTAAAGATCCTTATAAGAGTACCTGAAGTACCTATAATTGTGAAAATGATGACATTGCATTAGGTCCCGAAGTACCATACAATGTTGTACTCTTTTCCTTGATCTTGGTTTTTATCCCATTGGGTTTTTCCAAGTTAAGGTTTTTAACGAGGCAACTTATGCACCATTTAATACAACAGATCCCCTGATCAACAATGAAAAGCACACTAGGTCCTGAAGTACCTTATGCTTGTGCATTAAAAGCAGTTCAACACCAATACATGGAAGTCAAGCGCATCAAGTCAATCATGAAGAAATTCCAGGTCAAAGACAATGTTGTGATTCGACAATAAGCTCATGAAGATAGCGCCATCAAGAAGAATGAGAAGACTTCGAGAAGGATGTTGACTTCAGGGGGAGTATACACGCACTGCACTCTTTTTTCCTTCGATCAGGTTTTGTCCCACTGGGTTTTCCTGACAAGGTTTTTAACGAGGCAGATCACCAAAGCGTATCAAATGTCATATGTATTTGTTCTCTGGATCCTAGTTTTGTCCCATTGGGTTTTCTAGGCGAGATTTGTAATTTTGTAATATTTAGGGATGTTTATCCAAGGGGAGTGTTATAATATTATTATATTGAGATGGATAAACACTAGAAACCCTAGTTCCCGTGTAAACTCCTATATAAAGGGTCCATTGGAACCCCAATAAACACATCAATTCCTCCTCTCTTCTCTCTACCTCTCTTCTCTTATCTTTGATTTATCACATTAATGGGTTAGTTGTAGTTTTTGATAAGCTAAAAACAGGGTAAAATATTATAGTTTTTATATTTTCTTAAAAATTAAAAACGAGATTAAAATGAAATGTTTTGACGAACGGACGAGTATTAAATTACGTGAGTGAGCACTGAGTTTTAGGGGTGGACACAAATCCCAAAAATTGCGGACCCGTCCTGATCCCAAAAAGATTTGAGGAAAAAAAAATGAATCACATCCCAGTCCTGTCCCGCATATATAAATATAAATATAATTTATATTTATATTTATATTCATTGTAGTAGTAGTAATTGTAACGACCGAAATTTAAGTACCCGAATTAACCTCCATAAACCTACTTAGAAGGTAAATAAGGTTCGGAATACTAGATTATCGGGGAACGTTATAGAAGAAGTTTGATCTTCTTCCGTGAGCTTTGGATCTTACGACCGAGTACGAGTTATTATTAGGTTCATTTAAGCGGAAGATTTAGTTGTCAAAAGATGGGGATTGCGAACCCCGAAAAGATCGTAAGCCCGTTGGAGGCTTCACCTGTCCTAGACTATCGCGAAAACGTTTCGAACAGAGATAAAAGCGGAAATCATAAATACAACAAAATGCCACGGCCACGCCGGGTCAAAACGATAAAACGTATGAGAAAAAGAGTGCGAATGTCAAGCGCCTCCCTCACTCTAATCGTCCAAAAGGTCTGTCCCGACAACCATCCACATCAGTAAGTCATATCGGGTAAGGGGTACCTGAATCTAAAAAACAAGAAATAAATCGGGGTCAATCATCGGAAATATGCACACTTCGTGCCATATAAAGAGGCATACTTAAACTACATGAATGTTAAAATGCAACACATAAGCAAGTGTATAGATATATATAAATGCGAAATAAACACACAAGGGCCCGTATCATCATCATAATCATCATCATAATCACCATAATATCTTCTCAAACGTACTCATCCTTCTCAAACATACTCATCCTTCTCAAACATACTCATTCTTTTTCATCATAAGCCTTTCATCATTTCATTCGTGTTCCATCGAGTATAAGTCATTTATTCAGATTTTGACGGCCGTCCTACCATAGACACATAGCATACATATGAATCGTTGGATTTACTAAGTTCATCCTACGTCATATTACCAGTTTATATTCCTAACATGTTACTAGGTCGCGTGATGCATGAAGACTCTCGATAAGACAAAGAGTATCACATAAATCCATCATGAGCAAGTCCAGGGGACTTACCTGGAGTCCGGAGAATAAGCAAGCAATAAGGTGCACAACCAAGGATCCAATCAACAAGAGCCTATTAATTTCATTAAGCTTTCATTAGGTGGTATTCTAATGCATGGTACCCAACCTAATAATCAACATACATCCACATGAGGTTCACGATTCTATAGATTACACAATTTGGTTAAGTGATCCGGACTTAACCAGTTGTAATCTATATCGTATTATCACATAATCGATTTTCTTCTTATCGGATCATAAGTCAAGTTATGGGTATACTTCATTTCTGTATTTTATATGCTCTAAGTTTCGGTTATGCCATCACATATTTAACCATATTCTTAGCATTCCCTTAACCAAGTTTTCTAACCGAGTCATTATAAACACTGGTTACTAAAATTATAATAACTCTTGATTCAACCGTTGGATTGCCGTAATTTTTGAAGGACAGATAGATAACATTCCCATGAACATCATATTAAGATTTCAGTCGAATCAGACCGTTGGATTGGAATTAAAGTCCAAATTACAGAGGCACATATATCCATTTTGTCTCTTGATGTTTGCTACAAAACGCAACCAAAAACACATAGAGGCTCCACTTCCTAAGCCCTTTCCAAGCACACAAGATCTATTCCTAGAGAGAGGGAAGGCGGATGAGGGATTACCTTCGAAGAATCCCACACAAACGACTCAAGAACACCCTCGGGAGTCCTTCGGAACACCTTTCAAACACCTTGCCATTTTGTCACCAAAAATCCCAAAACATGATTTAGATTCTTACTCAAAGTTGAAGAAAAGGAGTTATAAAACATGTTGGAACTCAGTTTTGGAAGAAAGGAAGGGTTCTTACCAAGAAATCAAGTCAAACTCTCAAGACCCTTCAAAAACAGTTTTCTGCAGCTTCAAAGATGGACGATTTTGGCTGGGCAAAAGACCTTGGATTTCTGTGTTTTAGATATGTATGGAAAGCTGGGTTCAAGACGGATCCATGGCCACCGAGTTTGCTCAATTTGGATGAGTATGGAGGGAGTTATGCTATTTCTTGTGAAGGCTGTCCAAAATGGACCTAAAATGGAGCAAGGCTCTCCTTCTCTCTCTCTCTCTCCTCTCAAGTGACGGTGGGGCTTCTTTGGATGAGCTCCTCATGAGTCTTGGGGTCAGGCTTATAGAGGAGAGGGGTGGTTGGCTTCATGAGTCAAAGCATGGGGGGTGATGGGATGAAGAGATGGGAGTGGTTGAATGTCTACATTCACAAGCAAGCCACAAGTCAAGGGTTTGGTGGATCAATGTTGGGCAATTTGGGTGGATGACCTCTTTAACATAATGTAAAACCCGAGCTCGCGAAGCGTTAAAATCCGTTACGTTTATAAGATACGAGAAAAGTGGCTTGGGCATATTTTTTCCGTCATTAAATCCATGTAAAGCTAGGCATAAAATTTTTAAATTTTCCGGGTTTTCATAATCATAAGGGAGGATAATATTCGGATTATCCTACGGATATTTTATAAATATTAATTAAATTCCGGTCTTTACAATCATCCACCTCTAAAAACAAGTCTCGTCCCCGAGACAAAGAGGTTTAAACCGGCGGAGAAGGTTTTAAAACTTGAGTCCTTGAATCGTAACAAAAGGCACACGATCATCTTGGATGCGTCGTCCAAGAATCTCACGCCACCTTTGTCACGGCCGTAATAATCTCGAAGGTTTCATCAAGCATGTGATGGGCGCCCCCATCACATCTCGCCTCAACCTTGAAAGTATCACAACTCGAGAGGATAATCACACTACCGCTCGGTCTTAGCGAAAATTCCACGAGTGCCCCCGTGGAAAGCTCGTATCCACTTCGCGAAGAATAATAGGTTTACCCGGACATTGGAACCTTAAATTGCTCATTTCCGAACTAAATCTCAAAATCAAGGTGTTTGGCGTCCCGACTCGACATTAGACCTAGACACTTCTAGTCTCGACTCATCTCCTTCTCGGGAGGTGGTTATCCACCTCTAAGGATCAAACACACGATCTCACTACGACTCAATCAAAACAGAGGGTGGATTAACATCCACCTCTAAGGCTAAGCCTTATTCCTTTTCCTAGGTTCAATATTCCGACATACCATCATTTATCGACTATACTCACAACAACCACATAATCATAACGATATCATATCAGTCATATATCATAAAGTATCACACATCAATGATAATCACATCATGTAGGACCGCTCATGGGCCCCACCACGCATATCAATCACAGAAAATGCGCACTCAATCACAGAGGTAAACACCCAATCACACATAGTACGGCTAAGGGTCCCCCTCCCAGGTACTCACCGGCCACTCACGCAGTCAAAGCTATATCTGCACGTGGCTGTACATACGACGCTAGCAACTCATCTAATACATCTCCATAGCTCGCCCGTATACTCTCCTCTGTCTCCCAAGTGGCCTCCTCGGGGCTTCTCCTAGCCCACTGTATAAGTACCAACGGTACCTCTCTGCGCCTCAGCTTCTTGACCCGTCGGTCAAGAACAGCAATCGGATGCTCCACGAAGGTATGGTCAGGTGCTATCTCTAATCCGGAGTAGTCCAATCTGTGACTCGGATCTGGCTCGTACTTCCTCAGCTGTGACACGTGGAAGACATCGTGTATACCGGCCAAACGGGGCGGTAAAACAACTCTGTAAGCAACCTCTCCCACTCGCTCGAGGATCTCAAAGGGGCCCACATATCTAGGGCTCAGTTTGCCCTTCATCCCGAATCGTCGGATCCCTCTCGTCGGTGACACTCGCAACCAGACATGATCTCCAACCTCAAAGGCCAACTCAGTCCTGCGCCTATCAGCATACTTCTTCTGTCGGTCGTGCGCAACCCTCAGATGCTCTCGGATCCGTCTGACCTGATCTGTCGCCTCCTGCACGTACTGTGGTAGTGTCCCCACTCGGTCTGCAGGCTCATCCCAGCAGATAGGCGACTTGCATCGCCTCCCGTACAACGCCTCAAAAGGAGCCATCCTGATCGATGAATGATAGCTGTTGTTGTACGAGAACTCTACTAGGGGAAGATGTCGAACCCAAAGGTTTCCCCACTCCAAAACACAAGCCCTCAGCATATCCTCTAGCGTCTGAATCGTCCTCTCGCTCTGCCCGTCCGTCTGCGGGTGATAGGCCGTGCTGAAATGCAACTTGCTCCCCAGAGCCTCGTGCACATGCCTCCAGAATCTCGAAGTGAAGCGGCCATCTCTATCAGATACTATCCTCTCGGGAACCCCATGCAACCTCACTATATGCTGTATAAAAGCTCGGACTAAATCAGACACAGGCCATGTCTCCTGAATCGGAATGAAATGGGCGGTCTTGGTCAACCTGTCGACCACCACCCAAATCGCATCAAAGCCTCGTACATCTCTCCTCAATCCTGTCACGAAGTCCATCGTGATATCCGTCCACTTCCACACAGGGTCAGGAAGTGATCGTGTCATCCCTCCGGGCTTCTGGTGCTCTATCCGCACCTGCTGGCAGACCTGACATCGCGCTACAAACAAAGCGACATCAGTCTTCATCCTGCGCCACCAGAACGTCCTCCTCAAGTCCTGATACATCTTATTCGATCCCGAATGGACCGAATAAGGAGTGGAATGTGCCTCTATCATGATCTTCTGCTTCAGGTTGTGCACATCAGGCACAACAACTCGTCCCTGCAACATCAGCATCCCATCATCTCGGACGGTAAAAGACCTACATTGGCTCTGGGCCATGCGCTGTCGGATATCGGCAATCCGCGGACACTCTGTCTGCGCTCGTCGGATCTCATCCATCAACTCTGACTGAACCTCTAGGAAACTCAGCTGTCCACTCTCTCGCTGTGACCAGACCTCTATCCCACAACTGATCAGATCCTACTGTAACTCAGGTCGAGCCGTCAATCTGGACAAAACAATCTCCTGACGAGTCTTCCGACTCAAGGTGTCGGCCACCACATTGGCCTTCCTCGGGTGATACTCAATCTCCAACTCGTAGTCCTTGATCAACTCCAACCACCTCCTCTGACGCATGTTCAGCTCCTTCTGCGTGAAAATGTACTTCAGATTTTTGTGATCGGTCATGATCCTCACTGACGTGCCATACAGATAGTGCCTCCAGATCTTGAGCGCATGTACCACTGCGGCTAGCTCAAGATCGTGCGTGGGGTATGACTCCTCCCCTGGCTTCAGCTGGCGTGAAGCGTAAGCGATGACCCGATCCCTCTGCTGTAGCACACAACCTAAACCTGAACTCGAAGCATCCGTGTAGACCACGAAGTCCTCCGTCCCCTCTGGTAGTGCTAACACTGGCGCGGATGTCAACTTCTGCTTCAGCAGATCAAAACTGGCCTGGCACGCCGGGCTCCACTCGAAGGGTACTCCCTTCTTCGTCAGTTGCGTCATCGGCCTAGCTATGCTGGAGAAGCCCTCGACGAACCGTCGGTAATAGCTAGCCAAACCTAGAAAAGACCTGATGTCTCTAACATTCTTAGGGATCTCCCAAGCAACGATAGCATCAACCTTCGATGCATCTACTGATATCCCTGCTGCGGATATAACATGACCAAGAAACATCACCTCGGAGAGCCAGAACTCACACTTGCTAAACTTCCCGAACAGTTTATGCTTCTGCAGAATCCTCAGCACAATCCTCAGGTGCTCAGCATGCTCCTCTCTGCTCCTCGAGTAGATCAAGATGTCGTCGATAAATACCACCACGAATCTGTCAAGAAAATCGATGAACACCCTGTTCATCAACTCCATGAAGGCGGCTGGCGCGTTGGTTAGCCCGAACGGCATAACCACAAACTCGTAGTGTCCGTATCTAGTCCTGAAGGCCGTCTTCGGGATGTCCTCTGCCTTCACCCTCAGCTGGTGATAACCCGAACGCAAATCTATCTTCGAGAAGACGACAGCTCCCTGCAGCTGATCCATCAAATCGTCTATTCTCGGCAACGGGTAACGGTTCTTCACCGTAGCCCGGTTCAACTCTCTGTAATCTATGCATAGCCTCAACGACCCATCCTTCTTCTTCACGAACAACACCGGTGCTCCCCACGGTGAAGCACTCGGCCTAATGTAGCCCTTCCCAGCTAGCTCCTCCAACTGTGCCTTCAGCTCGGCCATCTCCGTCGGCGGCATCCTGTACGGGACCCTCGAAATCGGCCTGGTGCCCGGCTCCAACTGTATAGCGAAATCAACATCTCGCTGTGGCGGAAGTCCTGGTAGCTCGTCTGGGAAAACGTCAGCAAACTCACTAACAACGGGGACATCTGTCAGGCTGGGTCGCTCGCGATCCACCTCTAAAGCATAACACCAGTAGCTCGTGCATCCCTGGTCTAGAAGTCTCGCCGCTCGAACGGCGCTGATCTGGGCTCCGTTCCGTTTGGGGTCGTCCCCCCACACCTCGTGCTCAGTCCCATCCTCCGTGAGGATGGAAACTGTACGGGTCCTCAGGTTGAGGATTGCCCCATAGAAGTTCATAAAATCCATCCCCAGGATCATCTCGTCTGTCCGCAGTGGCATGACTATCAAGTCAGTGGGCCACTCTCGCTCTCCTATCCGAATGGGGCATCCTAGGATCTCACGCCCCGTCCTAACCCTAGCCCCATCCGCCATACGCACTACTAATGCGGGACATACCGAACATACAAGTTTAAATCTAGCTACGCATGAATCTGCTATAAAGCAGTGGGTTGCCCCGGTATCGAATAGAATGCGAAGAGTAGAGTCACAGAACGATATCGTACCTATGGAAGTCGGAGCTGTCGATTCACCGTTCCGCATCGGGAACGCGCGGGGCGGCGGGGGTGGTAAGAAATCAGTGTCTACAGCTATCGCTGCCAGCTGTGCAGAACCTCTACCCTGGCCGGGTCCTGCCGACCCTGCCGACGACTGTGTCTGCTGATGTTGGTAAGATCCTCGGCCGCCTCGACCTCCTCCTCTACCTCTACCTCGACCTCCACATCGGCCTCGTCCTCCTCTAAAGCTGCTGCCTCCTCGACCACCTCCGTAGCTAGTATCTCCTCGGCCAGCTCCCAAGGGAGTCCCCCTCCCCTGACCCTGTGCATAAGAAATCTGAGCGGGTCTCGGTGCCTCTGGAAGGCGTAAAGCTGAAGCTGCAGGAGTGACTGAAGATCTCTCGCCCTGCGGGCACATGATAGCACGATGTCCTACCCCTCCACACGTGTAGCAGGAAATGAACTTCCTAGGGCAGTCTGTCTGGTAGTGGCCCTCCTCGCGGCAGCTGTGGCAGATAATAGCTCTCACTCTAGCCTCGCGGTAGGATGATACAGGTACAGCTGGAATGGCCCAAGTGGTCCCGCTAGTCGATCCTCCTCTCGCTAACCCCTTCCCTGGGCCCCTATCAAATCTGTGCTCCGCGGGTCGTGGCCTGTTTTCGCCAGATGAAGTGCGGAAAGCTGAAGACGTGGCAGCTGTCAGACGTAGCTGCTGGTCATAGCGGAGGATCATCTCTAGAAATCTGTCATATGTCATTCCCTCCATGCTAGTAGAGATCAGAAGAACGTCTGGCGGAAGCCTCATAGAAAGCATGCGGATGCGCATCTCGTCGGTGTTACAGACCTTTCCACAATAGACGAGCTCCTTCTTGAACTGGCAGACGATCTCGGAGATAGATAGCCGTGGGTCATAGCGGGTACTGAAGAATGCAACCTCTCGTGCTGCTTGTGTCCCAGATGGACAATACTCTCTCAGCATCAACTTCCTGAACTCCTCGTAGGTCCATGCAGTACGATCATCACAGTAGACAAGCCATCTGTCATAAGCATCTCCTTTAAGCTGCCCAGCCGCAAGCCTCTGTCTCTCCGCATCGGGTACTCCAATCAAGCTGAAAACTCCCTCGAGTCCTCTGAAGAACTGCTCGATATCCTCTCCGGGTCCAGCCTGAAAGATAGGCGGGCTACTCTGTGATAGTCTCTTCACCCAGTCGGTGACGCCAGCTGATCTCTCTCGCTCTAGCAACGCAAGTAATGCCCTCTCTATCGCTGATCCCTGCTGCTGCCTATCAGCCTCTCCCTCGTGCTGCTCGGGGATCTCGACCTCAACATCGGTCTCAGTCTCTGTCTCTGTCTCGGGAATGCGGCCACGACCTCGGCCACGTGGTCTCCCGCGTCCTCTAATAATCTGGGTGTCAACCATGCTGACAACTGGACATTTAACTGTACTCAATATACAATTAAATAAAACGTCTTCTTCAAGGAAGACGGCCCTCAGGCACATTCATCTCACATAATTACATCCCTTCAAGGGGGTGGCCCGCAGGCACAGTTTTATATCGCACGGAAGCTAACTAGATAGCTATCCTTCGAGGGATAGCTTGGCGAGCCCGCCTCTAAATCCTATCCTGCTCCAACCACCTTGGTTGCTCCCTTGGAGTCTTCCAGGCCCGTCTGTAAGGAAAAGCTAGGCAGTCTACCCGGACCCTTCTACATCTCTAATGATGCCTATCGCCTTGTCTCTACCCGTCGATCCTATCTCTCGTCTATAAAGATCCTAACCATTTTCATTTTCCAAAGGGTTTTCATCTTTGCCCTTTAAACACTTCGAAATCCTTGAAAATTTCCAAAACGGTGGGCGGGTTTTGAAAATTAATTTTTTTAACTCGTGCGTACTCAGGTCGAACAACCTTGGCTCTGATACCAACTTTGTAACGACCGAAATTTAAGTACCCGAATTAACCTCCATAAACCTACTTAGAAGGTAAATAAGGTTCGGAATACTAGATTATCGGGGAACGTTATAGAAGAAGTTTGATCTTCTTCCGTGAGCTTTGGATCTTACGACCGAGTACGAGTTATTATTAGGTTCATTTAAGCGGAAGATTTAGTTGTCAAAAGATGGGGATTGCGAACCCCGAAAAGATCGTAAGCCCGTTGGAGGCTTCACCTGTCCTAGACTATCGCGAAAACGTTTCGAACAGAGATAAAAGCGGAAATCATAAATACAACAAAATGCCACGGCCACGCCGGGTCAAAACGATAAAACGTATGAGAAAAAGAGTGCGAATGTCAAGCGCCTCCCTCACTCTAATCGTCCAAAAGGTCTGTCCCGACAACCATCCACATCAGTAAGTCATATCGGGTAAGGGGTACCTGAATCTAAAAAACAAGAAATAAATCGGGGTCAATCATCGGAAATATGCACACTCCGTGCCATATAAAGAGGCATACTTAAACTACATGAATGTTAAAATGCAACACATAAGCAAGTGTATAGATATATATAAATGCGAAATAAACACACAAGGGCCCGTATCATCATCATAATCATCATCATAATCACCATAATATCTTCTCAAACGTACTCATCCTTCTCAAACATACTCATCCTTCTCAAACATACTCATTCTTTTTCATCATAAGCCTTTCATCATTTCATTCGTGTTCCATCGAGTATAAGTCATTTATTCAGATTTTGACGGCCGTCCTACCATAGACACATAGCATACATATGAATCGTTGGATTTACTAAGTTCATCCTACGTCATATTACCAGTTTATATTCCTAACATGTTACTAGGTCGCGTGATGCATGAAGACTCTCGATAAGACAAAGAGTATCACATAAATCCATCATGAGCAAGTCCAGGGGACTTACCTGGAGTCCGGAGAATAAGCAAGCAATAAGGTGCACAACCAAGGATCCAATCAACAAGAGCCTATTAATTTCATTAAGCTTTCATTAGGTGGTATTCTAATGCATGGTACCCAACCTAATAATCAACATACATCCACATGAGGTTCACGATTCTATAGATTACACAATTTGGTTAAGTGATCCGGACTTAACCAGTTGTAATCTATATCGTATTATCACATAATCGATTTTCTTCTTATCGGATCATAAGTCAAGTTATGGGTATACTTCATTTCTGTATTTTATATGCTCTAAGTTTCGGTTATGCCATCACATATTTAACCATATTCTTAGCATTCCCTTAACCAAGTTTTCTAACCGAGTCATTATAAACACTGGTTACTAAAATTATAATAACTCTTGATTCAACCGTTGGATTGCCGTAATTTTTGAAGGACAGATAGATAACATTCCCATGAACATCATATTAAGATTTCAGTCGAATCAGACCGTTGGATTGGAATTAAAGTCCAAATTACAGAGGCACATATATCCATTTTGTCTCTTGATGTTTGCTACAAAACGCAACCAAAAACACATAGAGGCTCCACTTCCTAAGCCCTTTCCAAGCACACAAGATCTATTCCTAGAGAGAGGGAAGGCGGATGAGGGATTACCTTCGAAGAATCCCACACAAACGACTCAAGAACACCCTCGGGAGTCCTTCGGAACACCTTTCAAACACCTTGCCATTTTGTCACCAAAAATCCCAAAACATGATTTAGATTCTTACTCAAAGTTGAAGAAAAGGAGTTATAAAACATGTTGGAACTCAGTTTTGGAAGAAAGGAAGGGTTCTTACCAAGAAATCAAGTCAAACTCTCAAGACCCTTCAAAAACAGTTTTCTGCAGCTTCAAAGATGGACGATTTTGGCTGGGCAAAAGACCTTGGATTTCTGTGTTTTAGATATGTATGGAAAGCTGGGTTCAAGACGGATCCATGGCCACCGAGTTTGCTCAATTTGGATGAGTATGGAGGGAGTTATGCTATTTCTTGTGAAGGCTGTCCAAAATGGACCTAAAATGGAGCAAGGCTCTCCTTCTCTCTCTCTCTCTCCTCTCAAGTGACGGTGGGGCTTCTTTGGATGAGCTCCTCATGAGTCTTGGGGTCAGGCTTATAGAGGAGAGGGGTGGTTGGCTTCATGAGTCAAAGCATGGGGGGTGATGGGATGAAGAGATGGGAGTGGTTGAATGTCTACATTCACAAGCAAGCCACAAGTCAAGGGTTTGGTGGATCAATGTTGGGCAATTTGGGTGGATGACCTCTTTAACATAATGTAAAACCCGAGCTCGCGAAGCGTTAAAATCCGTTACGTTTATAAGATACGAGAAAAGTGGCTTGGGCATATTTTTTCCGTCATTAAATCCATGTAAAGCTAGGCATAAAATTTTTAAATTTTCCGGGTTTTCATAATCATAAGGGAGGATAATATTCGGATTATCCTACGGATATTTTATAAATATTAATTAAATTCCGGTCTTTACAGTAATTTAGTGATTTATAATGATATATTTAGTTATTTTAAAGAAGAAATTTGACCCGGCCGAATACAAATTGTCCCACCCTGTTCCTTTCCCAGCATTTGTCCAAAAAAATTTTCATAATACCGAGTACCCTGTTCTAATTTAATTCTCTTCTTCCTTCTCAGCGGCCAAACGCAGCCTAACCCTAGTAGCCCGGCGCATCCCCCGCGAAGGGATCCTCCGGAGCTTCGAGAATCCATCCATGGCCAAAACATATCTTGGAACCTCGATCCGGAGCTTCGAGAATCCAGTGGAGTAGCCTCTCCGGTAATATCGCGGCACCGACATGTCTAGAGTAGTCTCCGACAATGCGAAATCCGACGTCGCTGATATATAGCTTCGAAATCCAGTGGAGTAGCTTCTCCGGTAAGATTGCGACATCGGCGTCTCTAGAGTCGTCTCTGATAGTGCGAAATCCGACGCCGCTGTTATATAGCGTCTTTCAGTTTCCATTGCTGATACGTGGTGTCTTTGAAATCCCCTTTTGCTGATATATAGCGTTGTTGCCGATTAAATTTAGTGATGTAAACTATACTGTAAAAGTTTACTTTTTAAAGATTGAATTTGGGTGCGAATTTGCATTACTGGCTTTGAAATAAATTCAAGAGGTTTGAATTAAAATTGGTTATGAATTTTCAGGCTGTACATATCCACGTGTATCACTTTTTCCATTCGATTGCTTGTGTATTTTATTGGGTATACCACTTTTTTGTTTTAGTTATATAGTGGTTTCACTACTAAAAAAACAGGATTTAGCAACGGAAAATAGCAACGAATTACCGGTTTAGCCACGGAATCAGCAACGGTCGGGCCATCCGTAGCCATATGCCTCGTGATTAAATTCGGGCCGACGTAGCAACGGAAAATAGCAATGAACTCATACCGTCGTGGCTAATTTCGTGGCTGGGTATGACTTCTGAATGTCGTGACTGTGGCGACGACGATAGCGTCGGAAATGATCACCGTAAATGCCGTGGCTAATTTTGTGGCTGAGTTCGTTGCGGGGAATTGGTCATGGTTGTTGCTAGCGCGGTGGCCGAGTCGTTGCTATGGTCGTGGCTAATGAAAATGCCTAGTTGGTTGCTAACTTTGAGGCTAAAGTCGTTGCTTATGTTTTGAGATTATTTGCATGCGCTATTTATACGATAGAGAATATATATATAAAAATATATATAGATATAATGTTTTAGCTAATGTGTCCAAATACAAAAACACAACATCATGCACATAATGTACAACATCCAGAAGTACTACACCTAAGAAAAGCACCAACACATCTTAACACTAGTTTGAGAACTTCAGCCTTCTTCTTGCACCCAATGCTTCACACTGGACCAGCTAGGGATTGAATTGCGATGAGGGCAAGGTTCTATTTTTTCTGCCCAAGTATGAAATTAATGACCCTGTCCAGTTAGTTATCCTGCCACCATAAACAAAAGATTCAAGTACTCCATTATTTGGGATAATTAGTTGCATAAGAGAAAGAGAAGCCAGAGAGAGAGCAGCAGCAAGGGCATTGTCCAGAAAGCATAATCCCCCTAATGTTATCTGTAAAATAACTCAGTCAATTTTTCACGGTCTACTTTCATATCAAAATACTCAGCAAGATTCCACTAAGAATAATGGTTCATAAGAGGAACTTCAATAATATTACAAGAAGTGTATACTTAAATTCATGCAGCAAACCTAAAATTTATTCATACACAAATACTTAAATTTAGGTTATTCAAATCCATAGATATACTTTAATTCAGTTTATACAAAACATTGAACATCAATTCAATTTCAACAGTTCTTATATCAAACCTAAAACATTCATTCACAAAGGCAAGTGATACGAAATCAGTTTAAACACTGATTATAAAATGAAATTAGAAAATAAATAAGCTAAAAAATAGAGATTACACACCATGGACAAGAGAGGAAGGTAGATTTGAAACCACCAACGGGCAATGAATCTTCAACCCCTTGTTTTCGGTTCTCCATTTTACTGCTAGACAAAGTACTCAACTCAATTTTAAAAGAAAAGCAGGTGAGCAGAAGGACTAAGTTCTCAATTGAAAGGAAAAAAAATTACCAATTGTAGAAGGAAAAAAACCGCCAGTTGAAAATTTTAGGGAAAAAAAAGTCAAAAACTAAGTTCACAATTTAAAGAAAGGGTAGATTGAGGACCTAAATTCGGGGAAAAGATTGAGACATACCTAATGAAAACATCCGAGATGGTACTCGCTCCCAGATATGCAATGACATTTTCGGATTCAGAGACATGAAAAACGAAGGCGAGAAGTAAGGATTTAGAGACACTCAAAAACACAAAGCTTAAAAAAAAGGATGAACCAAGACAGAAGAGAGCAAAGAATCCATGAGAACGGAGAAGAGTAAGGAGGGTAGGAAGAATGAAACTCAAATCTTATAGGAGGGACAAACCTTACGGGAGCGACAATGCATAACGACGAAGGCTGCGCTCCCTCCGGGCTCCACCAGATTGGATTCTCCGTCGGCGACGTTCTCCATGGTGGTCAGTCGGCATCGTTATCCATGGAAGGAAGACGGGAGGGCGAAGAATCTAGGACAAGAGTGTGTAATCGAAAAGGGAGAGGCGACATGGATCTGTAGAGCGTTTCTCCGCCATCTTCTTCATCTGTTGAAGGCGGCGCTCCCTCCCAGCGGCTGTGTTTCACCGCCGGTGTCGTTCTCTGTGGGAGGAAGACAGGAGGGCGAAGAGGAGGACAAGAGTGGTTGAGAGACGAGAGATCTGAAATCCTTAGGGAGCGAGAGATTACAGATTTGTAGAGTGTGTAATCGAAAAGGGAGAGGCGGCATGTATCCTGGGGGAGGCGAATTGAAGAGGGAGAGGGGGATCTGTGAAGAGGGAGAGGCGGTGAAGAGGGAGAGGCGACATTAGGGTTAGAAAACACGCCCCAATTGTATTACAGCTCATTCAAAATTTTCATCCCACCGCCTAAAATTCCAAAGTGCGGGAATGTTACCGCCCTAAAATTCATTTTACCGCTTAAAATATTTTCTATTAATCGCCTAAAACATCGATAAAAAAATTCCAACATATATTGGATTTTTCTATTTTGAAACTTACTAGTACGATATAAAATATTAATATTATAAAATATTGTTAAAAGTTAAAGATATCTTTTTTCAGAACATACATTTATAATATGCGCCTAAAAATTTATTAGTTAATATAAGGCTTTATTAAACTTTTATTAGTCACTTATATCAATTGTCCTGAAAACATACTCTTATAGTATTCTAATAAGAATTTATTGCTTAATATAAGGTTTTATTAAAAATTTATTCATTACTTATATGACTTTTCCTAAAAATATACTCTCATAATATTCTAATAAGAATTTATAAGTCAATATAAGGTTTTATTAAATATTTAATCATTACTTATATGAGTTTTCCTAAAAACACACTCTTATAATATTCTAATAAGAATTTATTAGTTAATATAAGGTTTTCTTAAATATTTATTCGTTACTGATATGATTTTTCCTCAAAACATACCCTTATAATATTCTGATGAGAATTTATTAGTTAATATAAGGTTTTATTAAACATTTGTTAGTTACTTATATGAGTTTTCCTTAAACATACTCTTATAATATTTTAATAAGAATTTAGTAGTTAATATAAGACTTTATTAAACATTCATTCGTTACTTATATGAGTTTTACTCAAAACACATACTTATAATATTCTAGTAACAACTTATTAGTTAATATAAGGTATTGTTAAATATTTATTCGTTATTTCTATGAGTTTTCGTCAAATCATACTCTTATAGTATTCTAATAAGAATTTAGTAGTTTTTTTTTAACAGTAGCCAAGAAGTAGTTAATAGAAGGTATTATTAAACATGTATTCGCTAATTATACGAGTTTTCCTCAAAACATACTCTTATAGTATTCTAATAAGAATTTATTAGTTAATATAAGGTTTTATTAAACATTTATTAGTTACTTATATGAGTTTTCCTCAAAACATATTCTTTTAGTATTCTAATAAGAATTTATTACTTAACATAAGGTTTTATTCAACATTTATTAGTCACTTATATGAGTTTTCCTCAAAACATACTCTTATAGTAATCTAATAAGAATTTACTAGTTAATATAAGGATTTTTCAACATTTGTTAGTCACTCGTATGATTTTTCTTCAAAACATACTCTTATGGTATTTTAATAAGAATTCACTAGTTAATATAATGTATTATTCAACATTTATTCATTACTTATATGAGTTTTCCTCAAAACATACTCTTTTAGTATTCTAATAAGAATTTATTACTTAACATAAGGTTTTATTCAACATTTATTAGTCACTTATGTGAGTTTTCCTCAAAACATACTCTTATACTAATCTAATAAGAATTTACTAGTTAATATAAGGATTTTTCAACATTTGTTAGTCACTCGTATGATTTTTCTTCAAAACATACTCTTATAGTATTTTAATAAGAATTCACTTGTTAATATAATGTATTATTCAACATTTATTCATTACTTATATGAGTTTTCCCCAAAACATATTCTTTTAGTATTCTAATAAGAATTTATTACTTAACATAAGGTTTTATTCAACATTTATTAGTCACTTATATGAGTTTTCCTCAAAACATACTCTTATAGTAATCTAATAAGCATTTACTAGTTAATATAAGGATTTTTCAACATTTGTTAGTCACTCGTATGATTTTTGTTCAAAACATACTCTTATAGTATTTTAATAAGAATTCACTAGTTAATATAATGTATTATTCAACATTTATTCATTACTTATATGAGATCTCCTAAAAACATACTCTTATAGTAGAATTTACAAGTTAATATAATGTTTTATTAAACAGTTATTAGTCAATTATATGAGTTTTCCTTAAAACATACTCTTATATTATTCTACTAAGTATTTACTAGTTAATATAAGCTTTATTCAACATTTATTAGCCCCTCATATGATTTTTCCTGAAAACATACTCTTATAGTATTTTAATAAGAATTTACTAGTTAATATAATGTTTTATTAAACATCTATTAGTCAATTATATGAGTTTTCCTCAAAACATACTCTTATAGTATTCTACTAAGTATTTACTAGTTAATATAAGCTGTATTAAACATTTATTAGTCACTTATATGAGTTTTCCTCAAAACATACTCTTATAGTATTCTAATAAGAATTTACTAGTCAATATTAGGTTTTATTAAACATTTATTAGTCACTTATATGAATTTTCCTCAAAACATACATTTAGTATAACATCTTATTAAACTTTTATTAGTTACTTATATGAGTTTTCCTCAAAACATACCCTTATAGCACTCTAACAAAATTTTATTACTTAAAATAAGGTTTTATTCAACATTTATTAGGCATTTATATGAGTTTTCATCCAAACAGACTCTTATAGTATTCTAATAAGAATTTACTAGTTTATAATGTTTTTTGAACATTTGTTAGTCTCTTTTATGAGTTTTCTTGAAAACATACTCTTATTGTATTCTAATAAGAATTTACTAGTTAATATAATGTATTATTCAACATTTATTAGTCATTTATATGAGATCTCCTCAAAACAAACTCTTATAGTAGAATTTACTAGTTAATATAATGTTTTATTAAACATTTATTAGTCAATTATATGAGTTTTCCTTAAAACATACTCTTATATTATTCTACTAAGTATTTACTAGTTAATATAGGCTTTATTCAACATTTATTAGCCACTCATATGATTTTTCCTCAAAACATACTCTTATAGTATTTTAATAAGAATTTACTAGTTAATATAATGTATTACTCAACATTTATTAGTCATTTATATGAGATCTTCTCAAAACATACTCTTATAGTAGAATTTACTAGTTAATATAATGTTTTATCAAACATTTATTAGTCAATTATTTGAGTTTTCCTTAAAACATACTCTTATATTATTCTACTAAGTATTTACTAGTTAATATAAACTGTATTCAACATTTATTAGTCACTTATATGAGTTTTCCTCAAAACATACTCTTATAGTATTCTAATAAGAATTTAGAGGGATTTAAAGGAAGTAACCCCCGCCCCGGTTTGGTTTGCTAGCCTAACCCACTAACCGGTTCTAATTGCAAGGGTTAGACCCCCCCCCCCCCCCCCCCCCCAAAAAAAAAATGGGAAGGTAGCCGATTGGGAAAGGGTGTGGAAACCGGTTGTTGGGAGTCAATTAAGAAGGGAGGGAGGAGGAGAGAGAGGGCAGTTTTGAAAAACCTGTCACATCTTGGTGTGGAAAACAGAGAGAGAGAGGAGGGAGTGGAGAAGGCACGAAACCGCCATTTTTGAAACGAAAACGAGAGAGGAGAAGAAGGCAAAGGAAGAAGACGAACCTGGGAGTGCGGAGGAGAAGACGGCGCCGCATTGCAAGGCAGTAAAGGAAGCGTGTAGAAGACGACCCTGTGGGTGTTTAGAAGAGAGAGACCGACCGATTTGAAGTAAGTAAACCCTAACCCTACCGATTTTGTACTGATTGCAGAAATTGAAAGGATGAGGGACCATTTGAAGACCCTAATTTGTTTGCCATGGTTTGCAATTGGATGAAATAACGGGTGGAGTATCCGCACCTGTCATGTGGGATGTAACAGGCGTCTAGTATGAAAACAATGGGTGGAAATGTGGGAACGGGGGTGTTCGAGTTGGGGAGAGAATGGAAGTACCATTGTGGTGATGATATGGTAAAGGGCTTGAAGGAGGAAGCAAATTAGGGGAAATCGATACATGTATTGTGTGAATATTTGGGAAATTGGTGAAATTGGGGAAAATGTGGGAATTGGGGAAATTGGTGATATTGGGGAAATAGGATAGAGAGAGGGAAATCGGGGAACCTAAATATGGTTAAAAAAAATTCAGGAACAAGTTATTGAATGTAAATGCTGTTACATTGTAAACTGTCATGTTTTTAATATTTACTTGCCATGTGTAATAGGTTTGCTGTCATGTTTAATTGCAAAATTGCGCGGCTTCTATTTTGTGGAAGCTATAAAATGGTTATAATGCTCAGGTGATAAGTATAAGCTAAGATATGGTGAGGCTAGAAAGTTACTGGCATTTGTGATAAGGTAGTGCAGGAAAGATATGGTGTCTGTCATGTGAAAATGGTCACTTGACATGTTAAAATTGTCACTTGACATGTTATATGAACTTAACGTCATGTGCATTGTGACATGTGATGAAAATCTGCAAATGTTTGAAGAATGCTAAAGTATTGCTCCCCAACCTGCAGGGTATCAAACTACAACATGAGTGATTCAGGAGAAAGAAGGGTAACGGAGACACCGACAACAGGCGAGGTATGGTTTGGCTAGTGTCGATCAAGGGTAGAGTGTTTTACAGATGAGTCGGTCTAACATTCCACCCCACTGTGCAGGCGATATATGCTGTCCCCGAGGACAAGCATTTCAAATGTAGGTGCAATCAATACGCCAGGCCCAATGTCCTTGCAAAGCTAGACCAGTACCTGAGTCCGTCAGACTGGAAGCGTCTTTGTGAAAGCCAGTTTGGCGGCATTGCGAGGCTCGGGGCCAAAGTTGAGTTCTCCGCCCAGCTAGTCCACTACGTCCTGCAGCGGCAGTTTCGGTCGGAAAAGGAAAAAGAAACGTGGTACATGATCCAGGGGTCTATAGTCCGGTTCTCCATTGCGGAGTTCGCGCTAGTGACCGGACTGAATTGCTCGACAAACGTGGCGAGGACCGTGGACAATGCGGCGGACAAGGCTGCCTGCTTCGAGTTCTTAGGCAAGGAAAAGATGAGGATGGAGGCCTTCGAGACAGAGTACACAGTGGCGATGAAGTCAGAGCATTCGGCTGCAAGACGCTTTAAGTTCGCGCTCATATTGCTGGTGGAGGCGGTGCTGTTTTCGAAGGAACCCCGTAACTATATTCACGGGTGGGTTGTAAACATGGTGTCTGACACCGAGGCGTTCTTGCGTTACCCGTGGGGGCGACTGTGCTACGAACGAACCCACGATTTCCTCCACCGGTGTGTTGAGCGCAAGCTCCAGCACGGGGTCAGCAGCTCTCGGCCGTCGTACATGTTAGGCGGCTTCCCCCTTGCATTCCATGTATGGACATATATCTCACATGATAAATAGTGATTTAAATTGGACACTGCCTCCTGGTAACTGGACACGATTAAATGCAAAGTGTCGATATGTCATCACCTGGTTTGTTTTGTTTGTTTGTAGTTGTGGGTGTACGAGGCTCTGCGGCCAGTTGCTAGACAATTTGCTGAGACCAGCAAAAGCGCAAGCACAACCTACCCTCGGTGCCTGAGATATAAGTCGAAAGAGCACAACATGGTGTACGATTCTCTTGCCTCCCTCATCCAGCAGTCGAAGGAAGAGTTGGGCATGTTCGACGAGGTGGACGCTGTTCGGACAGTCCTTCTCCCGGATGCCGAGGAGGTCAGGAAGGGAGTTATTGCTGGCGCCATGTACGCGACAGAGAAGCCGGATAAGTTCTTCGACGACCTCGTGGAGGAGTATAAAGCCAAACATGCGCCGAGCACGACGGAAGCATCTGGGTCAGGCACGAAGGGTGAGGGAAGTACGACAGCTTCCGAAGTGGATGTCTCAAGGATTTTGTCAAAGATGGATGATCTGGGGACGATCTTATTGGCAACATTTAACGAGAGGATGGAAAGGATTGAGGCATCGATGCAGGAGCTGAGAAGGGAGGTGAGGGGGAAGAAGCGAGGTGAGGACGAGGTGACACACTCGCAGGACAGGCATGGAACTTACAGTGAGGAAACCGAAGATGTTGAGTTGCAACCAAAGGAGGTAAGATGTTCAATTTGTAATGTCAGTATCCCTAACCGTCATGTATAACAATATATGCGTCATGTATAACAATATAGGCGTCATGGTAACATACCTTTCCCATAATTGCGTAGGCTGAGGATACTGTTAAGGAAATGGGTAAGAAATCGGGTACTGATGCAGGTGAAGATGAAACCACCAAGACAACTTCTGAGGTAAGTACCCTAACTAAAACCGTGATGTAAATTTTTTTAATGACGGTCACACTAACTCATAATCTGTAGGAGATGGGTAAGAGTAAGGGACCAGTTGATGGGGAGCCCCAAATGGAGAAGGATGCTGATCAACAAGAACCCCCCAAAGAAACACCCACCACACAGGTTAGTTATCCCTGTCGTACTGCGATGTGACTGTTGATAATGGTGTCGAGTCTAAGTTCCTTCGTATATTTGCGCAGGGTGAGACTGACAGCACAGGGCCAACTGAAATGGTAGGGGCTGCCGGGCTTGAGGCAGTAGCAGCCACTACCAATGTCACAACCGCTGAGGTAAGCCATCTGCCGCCTAGTGTCATGTGAAGATTGTTAGTTGTCATGTAAAAATCGGTTGTTGTCATGTAGGAGGACCCGGCTACTGAGGACGAGGTCTTAGCTGAGGGGTCTAAGACTGTGGCCAAAGGGCCTGGGGACAAGTCAACCATCTCCGAGCCAGAAGCACCAACGACAAAGGCAACCCCTGAGGTAGGACGTGTTAATGAAACTGTCATGTCAAAAACAGTTATGTGTCATGTTATTTTACCCTAGTGTCATGTAATCAACCATAGGAGGCACAGGAGGAGGCCGTACTTCCCCTCAAGCGTAAGGGCGGAAGGGTGAGGCGAGCGCCTGCTACGTTAGAGGGCCACGAAGTTACTCAGCCGGTGAAGAAGCCGCGTGTCGACAAGGGGAAGAAGGATAAGGAGGTGGTTGAGGACGTGACGAAGGGGCAGAAGAAGCCGCGGGCCGCCAAGGGGAAGAAGGTGATTGTGGGGGTTGACGCCGTGGCCTTGGGCCTGATGACCAGGGCTGACGTGGACGCATTTATGCAATGGATGACCACCGACGACGCCCAAGGGACTGAACCCGCACGTTCAATGCTGGGCACCCGCCTTGAGAGGGATTTCTTCGGGGACCTAAAAACGCCAATGAAAGTGGTGGGCTCAGAGGTAAATTTCGGCCACCCGTTCTCCGATAACTTGACATTGTTTTGGTTGACGGGACACGTGTTCCTTGTTTGCAGCATATCGACGAAGCATACGGCATCCTCCGAAAGGAGGTAGCCACCGAGTCGAAGTACGCAGGCGTCGCAGTCGTCGACCCCTACTTCGGGGTCCTGCTGCAGAGACAAACCGGTATGCCCGTCGACGAGGAGTTGGAGTACTACTTCGGCGGTATGTTGCCGGAGAGGTGTCCGAAGCCTTGGGCGAGCGTCGACCATGTGTTGGCCCCATGGAATCTGAAGGACAACCATTGGGTAGCGGTTGAGATCGACCTGGCCGAGTGGACTGTTCGTGTGTATGATCCGGACACTCGTCTCACTCCTGAGCGACATTTGCCAGGCCTTCTGAAGCCCATCACGCACACCCTTCCCCCGCTGATGGATGGCAACCAAGAGCTGCACGCCAAGCATGCAGGGAAACTGCCCCAGCCGTTCAAGTACAACCGTGTGAAGGGGATCCCTCAGAACAAGCAATCGTAAGTCGTCGTAGTCCATCTTCTGATTTATATTGTAATTAGTGCGCATTAGATTTGACACATACTTTTTGCGACACAGAGGAGACTCCGGCCCCTACGCTATCCGTTTCTTGCAGATGCTCGCATCAGGCGACCGCGCATTCAAAGGGGTGGACGACGTCTTTATCGATGCTTACCGCCTAGTCCTATGTGTCGCCATCTACCACCGTGGCTTCTGTCCCAGGCCCGATCCTCAGTAGACATTGGCTCCGTCCTTTTTTTACAAGAACATTGTTGTTTGTACTGTTGTCTGCACATGTTGTTGGTGGGTTGAACAGTTATGCTTTTGTAGGATTTCATTTGGTTGACTTTGGCATCGACGGTATGTCGTTTTGGGAAACCTAGGGCTCAGGTTTTAAAACTATGATGTCTTGTTGTTTTTGAAACTATGTAGGTCGTACGATGGTTGACAGTTATATATTTACGTCGTCCACATTTCCACTGAAAATGCACAATTAAAACATGTCATGTCCAAAATATCTCCTGCCAAGTTTATATCATTGCATGTCAAGTACAAAATGACATAGCTGCACCCAGGCCCAACAAGCCGTAATAACAAAACACGGGCGACGTCCATACTTCAATGTAAAAGGGGGAGCGATAAAGTTTCCGAATAAGTTACCCCTGCCTACAAACCGCGTGAAATACCTACTGGATTCAAAATGCACAAAATATGTCATGTCAAAATAGGTATCCGTCATGTCTACTTCATTATCTGTCATACCAAAATATGTACCCGTCATGCCAACATGCCACCTTTTTCTTCACTATGTGCGGCGCCTTTTCGGGAACTTCCTTTCCCACTGAGACGGGTACCTGGATGTCTTCGGCCTGCCAGGGCGTACCTTGATAAGTGGGGGGAGGCAAGTCTCCTTGGCGATTGCCTCGGGCACCCTCCAATTCTCTCGCGACGGGACTGGGTAGATCACGTCATTGTAGCACGCACGCCACGCGTCTACCTTGTACAAGTAGTTGACGAGCGAGTACACATCCATCCCGTGCATTTGGGATGCTGCCATTGCGTGCGCGCATGGGTACTGGTCGACGTTGAAGCGTCAACAGCTGCATAAACGTCCTACTAGGTTTACAACCCATGTGGAGGTTCCCTTGCGTACCTCGTACTCATGTGCACTCAGCTGTCTGACGCCCATGGAAAGGGACTGCACGAAGTTTGCTCTGATGGCGTTACCAACCCAGTCGCTCACGACTTTCCCCTGCTCGCCGCTTGTCTTCCTATGTTTGACGAACCACGTGCCGACGGTCTCAAGGATGGCATCTACAAGGGCTGTTAGCGGCAAATCTCTAGGATATTTGAACACCGAGTTCAAGCACTCGGAGTTATTAGTGGTTGTGATGTTGTACCTGTTCCCAGTGTAGAAAGCCCTTGCCCAGTTGCTGAACCCGGCCTCATTCAGATATGGGCCCGCTCCGGGAACCCGTGCACAGAACTCCGCGTACAACACCTGGAACTCATCGTACGTGTAAGCTTTACACATCGTCATGAACTCGTCTTGCAAGCCCCCGCACTTGAACCGGAAACGGACGTTTTGAAATAAGTGATATGTGCATATGCCATGCTTCGCGAAGATGTAGCTATCCCGTATGCCCTTCAGGATGCTCATGTGGCGGTCGGATACCCACACCAGATCAGTCGTGTCTTCAACGACATGCAACATCTGCCTGAAGAAGAACCCCCAAGACCCATCATTCTCGCCGTCAACCATGGCGAAGCCTACGGGGTAAATGTGGTGGTCAGCGTCTTGTGCAGTAGCAAATAGCAAGCACCCTCGAAATTTCCCCTTCAAGAAGCTCCCGTCCACCGATATAACCTGGAGAATAAACATCTTGATGAGCTAGATCTGTCATGTCTAGGCAAACAGTGGTCATGTGATATTAGTATAGGCGTCATGTTTCTAGTAAATGAGTGTCCTGTTAAATGTAAGGAAGGACTTACCTTCCGTAGGTGGGGGATAGCCCTCCGCCACGCTCCAAGACTCACAAACGCATACTTGAATCGCCCCTCCGCGTCGCGTTCTATCCTCGTGTACGTCCCAGGGTTGGCCTGCTCCAGCATGTACATGTACGAGTACATGCTCCGATAACTTTCCTCGTCCGTTCCGTACACTATGTGCCTCGCACTCAACTTGGATCGGCGCGCCTTCCAGTAGCTGCATGTGACCCCCAGCTGCGACTTCATCATCCTCTGCACTTGATCGGGATCGAGGGGCTTCTTCGACCGTCCGAAACTGAACATGCCCATTCACACACATGTGTCCAGTGAAGTTAGGTGTGTGTCCAGTTAAGACAGTTGTGTGTCCAGTAAAAATATACCTGTGTCCAGTTACACTAGTTGTGTGTCCAGTTAAGAAAGTTGTGTGTCCAGTGACTAAAGTTGTGTCCAGTGAATGCAGTTGTGTGTCTAGTTACTAGTGTTGTGTGTCCAGTGTGTATATCTATATGTCCAGTGGAATTTAGGCAAGAGTCCAGTTAAGTTTTGCGTATTGGGGCACATACCTTTCGACAATGCGACGGCCCAGCTGCGTGTATGACGCATTGCGTTTTTGGGTGACCGCCTCGTCCAGCGAGCACGTGTGCTCGTCCACAAGCTTTCGGATCTTCCACAACCCCGTTCCCCTGTAAGTCGAAGCCCGACATGACCACTTGCAGTTGCGAGCAGCGCACCCTACAACATACAAGGTCTTCGTTGACTTATTCACCTTCGTCGTGAAGCAGCGAGTCAGACCCGCCCACGCTACGAGTTCCTGTACATCCCCCTTCCTCCGAAACGTTTGTCCCTCCCGGAGCTTAATACCACACTGGCTGGTATCCAATAGGTTCCCCGCCACCATTGGTTCACTTTCAGCAGGCTTCGGAGAAGTGGTCGACTTCCATTTTCGTCTTTCGTATGCTTCCTCGACTTCCCTCACCGCTCGCTCCGCCTCATAATCCCATGACCAAGACTTCGTCGGACCAGAACTACCGTGTTCAACTTTAACCACTTTTGGGATTGCATCATCCTCGTCGGAGGAGCTACCAAGGTCAATGGCTCCATCTTCCATGTCACTGCTGACATATATGATCTGCTTCCCTTTATTCACTGCGTCGGCATTCTTTTCCCTCTTCGCAAACTCCAACTCTAACTCCTCACTTATCCCTAACTGGTCAGAAGTCTCCTTTAACTGGACATCTGTTTGTGGTAACTGGACATCCGATGATTCCACCTGGACAGCTGTTTGTGTTAACTGGACATCCGATGATTCCACCTGGACATACGTTTGGTTTACCTCGACAATTTTTTCTCCCAATTCTTCGTCTTCTCCGTCAAGCCCCACGGGGAGATCTGTATTTGGGTGATCTTCTTGGGTCACGGGCGGACCAGTTAACGGCACAACAACATCCTCCAAGCCTGCAGGGGACAAACCACCACCGTCTGAGTCATCCGTTGTCGATCCTTGTGCTTCGGGCACGTCTCCACCAACCTTGCGTCGCAGGGAGACATTGAGGTCGATAGGCCAATTTCGTTCTCCAGACAGCCCGTTTACAAACTTGTAGGCCTCCAAGTCTTCGTCATCCCCGATAGCAAACGGCCTGGACCCTTCCTTCTTTGGCTTTACATATGTGAGCTCCACATCATTCCTCCCATCGACATTAAACTTGTCCATCACCTGTTTCTTCAGCTTTACGTAGTCAATCCTTTCGTCCACCACCATGGCTTTCTGGCTCCTTGTTCCCGTGAAGACCCAAGTGCCGCCTTCACACGCCAACCATCCTCCAAACAATACAGTGATACAAACTGATGATTTTTCCCCTGTTGCATTTCATAGGTAGGCACAAATTAATTTGTATCGACGGTATTTACATATGAACAACACTTACCAAACATAGAGAGAACTCTTACCCATTTATGTCCGATCAGAGGACTGTCCAGTTAATACCAACACGTGTCCAGTGGGTACGATATAACCATCCAGTGAAAAGTGGGTTCGTACAAGTAAACCGTCACCTGAACCCAGGCCCACTTGCTTCTTCTTCAATGGATTCTCTCTCTTTCTTCAGATTTTGTGAATAAAAGTGACGCCCAGAATTTCTCTCATCTCTTTATATAGACCACACATCATTTGACACCTACCCTCTTTCTTCTAATCAAACGCCGGCCATTCCCCTTCTTCAAGTTCCATTTCCCCTGCAATTCATTAATGGGAGGTAATGATTTCCCTCAGACATTCTTCAAAGCTTATATACCCTCCCCCTCCTCCCTCCCTTTTACCTTTTTTTTTTGGCGCCATCCCTGGGCGGGAACAATTGCCTCCCTCCGATTTACTGTACACAGCTGCTTCATCTCTCTCCCTCTCTCTACTTGTCTTTTCAATATTGATCAGGTATTTCACCCTCTCTCTCTCACACAAACTCTCTCTGTCTTTTCCTCGCTTTTCCGTCTCTCTCTCTCTCTCTCTCTCTCTCCCTCTCTCAGTTGTCCAGCTGTCATACTCACACTGTCCAGTCCCCCCCCCTCTTACCTGCTACCGGTTGAGGCAAAAATCCGGATATCCGGATTTTAGCAAATTTTTTCCGGATGGGGTTATGTGTACAAGGGTTTCACCAAAATGGGCTATTTTAGCAAATTTGCCAAGAATTTACTAGTCAATATTAGGTTTTATTAAACATTTTTTAGTCACTTATATGAGTTTTCCTCAAAACATACATTTAGTATAACATCTTATTAAACTTTTATTAGTTACTTATATGAGTTTTCCTCAAAACATACCCTTATAGCACTCTAACAAAATTTTATTACTTAAAATAAGGTTTTATTCAACATTTATAAGGCATTTATATGAGTTTTCATCCAAACAGACTCTTATAGTATTCTAATAAGAATTTACTAGTTAATATAATATTTTTTGAACATTTGTTAGTCTCTTTTATGAGTTTTCTTGAAAACATACTCTTATTGTATTCTAATAAGAATTTACTAGTTAATATAATGTATTATTCAACATTTATTAGTCATTTATATGAGATCTCCTCAAAACATACTCTTATAGTAGAATTTACTAGTTAATATAATGTTTTATTAAACATTTATTAGTCAATTATATGAGTTTTCCTTAAAACATACTCTTATATTATTCTACCAAGTATTTACTAGTTAATATAAGCTTTATTCAACATTTATTAGCCACTCATATGATTTTTCCTCAAAACATACTCTTATAGTATTTTAATAAGAATTTACTAGTTAATATAATGTATTACTCAACATTTATTAGTCATTTATATGAGATCTTCTCAAAACATACTCTTATAGTAGAATTTACTAGTTAATATAATGTTTTATCAAACATTTATTAGTCAATTATATGAGTTTTCCTTAAAACATACTCTTATATTATTCTACTAAGTATTTACTAGGTAATATAAGCTTTATTCAACATTTATTAGCCACTCATATGATTTTTCCTCAAAACATACTCTTATAGTATTTTAATAAGAATTTACTAGTTACTATAATGTATTACTCAACATTTATTAGTCATTTATATGAGATCTCCTCAAAGCATACTCTTATAGTAGAATTTACTAGTTAATATAATGTTTTATTAAACATTTATTAGTCAATTATATGAGTTTTCCTTAAAATATACTCTTATATTATTCTACTAAGTATTTACTAGTTAATATAAGTTTTATTCAACATTTATTAGTCACTTATATGAGTTTTCCTCAAAACTTACTCTTATAGTATTCTAATAAGAATTTACTAGTCAATATTAGGTTTTATTAAACATTTATTAGTCACTTATATGAGTTTTCCTCAAAACATACATTTAGTATAAGATCTTATTAAACTTTTATTAGTTACTTATATAAATTTTCATCAAAACATACCCTTATAGTATTCTAGTAAGAATTTATTAGTTACTATAATGTTTTATTAAACGTTTATTAGACACTTACATGAGTTTTCCTCAAAACACCCTTATAATATTCTAATAAGAATTTATTAGTCAATATAAGGTTTTATTAAACATTTATTAGTAACTTATATCAATTTTCCTCAAAACATACTCTTATAGTATTCTAATAAGAATTTATTGCTTAATATAAGGTTTTACTAAACATTTATTAGTCATTTATATGAGTTTTCCTCAAAACATACATTTATAATATTCTCATAAGAATTTATTAATTAGTTAATATATATTTTTTTCAACACTTGTTAATTTATAAAAAAAAATTCATAGGTGTGTTTGGGCCCATCAATGGGCCAATTGGATCAATGGGCTAATCCGGAAAGACATGGTCATATTTGGTCTGATATAGCCACGGATTTAGCCACGGAATCAATCGTCGCTAAATCACCACTTAATTCAATGGGCTGAGATGGTCATATTGGGCTTTCACTAGCTTCTAATGGGCCGAGCCCAGAAATTTTGGAAGAGTTCGTACTTGGATTCAGCCACGGATCAAGGGTTATCGGATAGCCCATTCATGATATATATTCGGCCCGCCTACAATTAGTGATCCAAGGCCCACTCACCACATTTGTTCACTTGATTTCCGATGATTAATAGCCACAGATTTAGCGACGGATATTGTGTTGTGGCCATATCAGCGTCGAAAACAGCCACGACAATCCTATTCGTGGCTAAGTTCGTGGCTGTTTACTGACACTAACACATATCGAGCCACGAAATCAGCTACGGACATCTGTGTCGTTGCTAATAGCCACGAATGTTTTTCCATGTCATACCAGGATGAGTATTAGCCACGAATATAGCCACGGTCAGGAACAGTCGTGGCCAATGTCATCGCTAATAGACACGAATACAGGGTCGTCTATAATCCGTGGCTAACTATTCGTTGCTAAATCCTGTTTTTTTAGTAGTGTTTAGGATCATGTTTTAATTTTGATTACAATGTCAATGACGCTATTTTTATAGTGGTGATACCATTGACGATCCTATTTTTATTTTGGTTACATCGTCTATTTCCCTATTTTTATTTTGGTTACAGCGTGTATGACCCTCTTACCCATTCATATATTAATTGTCACCCCATGTATTTTGACTTCTCATTATAAGGTTTGTGCTTCTATTGTCCTAGGGTTTTCCTTTGGCTGCAGTGCATATAACCCTGCTTTTATAGTGGTGACAATGCCTAAGACCCTGTTTTTATTTTGGTTACAGCGCCTATGTGGTTTTCCTTTGGTTACCGTGTATATGACCTTGTTTTTATAATAGTGACAATGTCTATGACCATGTTTTTATAGTGGTGACAGTGTCTATGACCCTGTTTTCATTTTGGTTACAGTGTCTATGACCCTGTTTTTATTTTGGTTATAACGTCTATGACTCTCTTACCCATCCATATATTGGAGAAGAACTGTCCACCTAATTTTTTTTGGCTTCTCATTAGCTCCTTTAGGTTTTGTGCTTACCTTGTCCTAGGGTTTTCCATTTGGTGACATCAATCATCTCTTAACGACGTACTGTACTTAACATTTTAGGGTTTAGGATTTAGGGTTTAGGGTCTTGACCCTAAACCCTAAAGACTTAACCCTAAACCCTAAACCATATTTTACATCACATGTTCTTTTGGCTTCTCATTAGCCTCTTTCGGGTTTGTGCTTCCCTAATCATAGGGTTTTCCTTTTGGTTACAAGTGTCTATGACCTTATTTTAATAGTGGTTACAATGTTTTTGTCCCTTTTTTTTATAGTGATTACATGGTCTATGACTTTGTTTTAACAGTGGTTACAGTGTCTGTGATCATCTTACCAATTCATATATTAGAGGAGAATTGTCACCACATGAATATCGGCTTCTCATTAGCCCCTATAGGGTTTGTGCTTCCCTTTTTCTAGGGTTTTTCTTTGATTACAGTATCTATGATCCTTTTTTCATAGTGGTGACAGTGTCTATAAAGATGTTTTTATTTTGGTGACAACTTCTATAGGGTTTTTTCTTTTGATTACAATGTTTATGACCCTGTTTTTATAGTGGTGACAGTGTCTATGACTCTATTTTTATTTTGCTTGCAGTGTCTATGACCCTCTTACCCATTCATATATTAGAGGAGAATTGTCACCGCATGTCTTTTGGCTTCTCATTAGCCCCTATAGGGTTTTTGCCTCCCTTTGTCCTACGGTTTTCCTTTGATTACAGTGTCTATGACCATGTTTTTATAGTGGTGACAGTGTCTATGACTCTGTTTTAATAGTAGTAGCAACGTCTATAGGGTTTTCCTTTGATTAAAGTGTTTATGACCCTTTTTTCCTAATGGTGACAATGTCTATGACTCTGTTTTTTATTTTGGTTATAACGTCTATAGGGTTTTCCTTTGGTTACAGTGTCTATGAACCTTTTTTCATAGTAGTGACAGTGTCTATAAAGCTATTTTTATTTTGGTTACAACGTCTATAGAGTTTTCCTTTTGATTACAGTGTCTATGACTTTGTTTTTATAGTCGTGACAGTGGCTATGACACTGTTTTTATTTTGATTACAGTGTCTATGACCCTCTTACCCATTCATGTATTAGAGGAGAACCGTCGCCACATTTATTTTGGCGTCTCATTAGCCCCTATAGGGTTTGTGTTTCCCTCATCATATGATTTCCCTTCGATTACAGTGTCTATGACTATGTTTTTATAGTGGTGACAATATCTGTGACTTTATTTTTTTTATAATGCTTACAACAGTAGTTACATTTTTAATTTTTTTTTTATTTTGGTGACACTACTTTAAAAAAATCTTGAAAACTAGAAATTAGAAATTACAAAAAAACTGTCACAACATGTATTTTGGATTCTCATTAACATTTTAGGATTTGTGCTTCCCTTGTTCTAGGGTTTTCCTTTGGTTAAAGTGTCTATGACCCTATTTTAATAGTGGTGACAGTGTCTATGACCCTATTTTTATTTTGCTTACAGCGTCTATGACCCTCTTACCCATTCATATATTAGAGGAGAACTGTCACCACATTTATTGTGGTTTCTCATTAGCCCCTATAGGGGTTGTGCTTCCCTTATCATATGATTTCCCTTTGATTACAGTGTATATGACCATGTTTTTATAGTGGTGATAGTATCTACGACTATATTTTTATTATGGTGACAATAGTAGTAACATTTTTAATTTTTTAACGAAGATTACGCGAGTTAGAACAACATCTAAAACTGCGGGATAATTTCTGAAATTTTAGAAACTAACACAGGGGCATATTTTATAAAAACAGAAAGTCTGGGAGGTTTGGCGTAATTACTCTTCTTCTTTCCCCATCTCGACAGCAACTAGAGCAGCTTCAACAGTGATTTTAGGCGATCCTCCGATGGCTCGTTCTCCTTAAACAGAGCTCCGTTTGATGCGTATGACCTATCAAACTAACGAGTGCAATCTCTACTTCAGCATTGTTGTGTTGATTTTGTCGAAGGATGATTTGACACACCGAGATGAGTGCTTGAACAGTGGCTGCTAAGTGGATTTTTCACGAAGCTCCAAGGTGTCCGAAAATGGCGGTTAGCGATTTTGTATAAATTTGGGAGGGGCTTTTGTACGAAAACCATCCTTGAGGGATGTAGAACGTGATTGAGCGAGTAGAAGGCTTGGATTTAGGGTTGAACGGTTGATGCCGAGATGCTCTTCGGCGAGATCTACGACTACTTGCTGATGAGATCGGACGGAGAGGAAGTCATGCGACGGCGGCAGCGGATGCCGGAGGAGGAATACCGGGGATTGGTCGGGGCGGATGCCGGAGGAGAGGGCGAGAGGAAGAGCGCCGGAGGAGCGCTGGAGAGGCCGAGAGGAAGAGCACCAGGAAGAAGATGAAAACAAAATTATAACACCAGGGGCAAAATTGGAAATTTTGGACACTCTCATAATTTATCCCCTCTTTTGTCCTAGAGCTTAATTTTTTCCCAAATTATGGACAATCACCAAAAAAAACCCTATTTTAAACACAAGCTACGTATAATCATACTGTAAGGCTATATGCTAATCTGCTATGCACTTTTCTACCTTTCATTTTGTATGATATATACTGTTTTCTTTATGTGTTTGAGATCCAATTTATGGGTATTTCAATTTCAATTCTTGAAATTGATTCTTGATGATTAAACTAATTAAGTATTTTCTCTCTTGGCCTTAATTAATGTTGGGTGCATTAAGATCTATTACATTGGGTACAACCTCTATAGTTTTTTACTTGTTGTGCAGACTTGCATTATATACTTTTCAAAAATTTTGTATTTAAATTTGGAACTATGAAATCATTTTTTTCTTCAAGTTTTTGTAATATTTTATTATTTTTATTTGAGGGACAAGGCTCGTTCCGGTCCCGTCCCATCCCGTGTGGAATTTAAAAAAAGGTGAATCCCGTCCCAGTCCTGTCCCGAAAAAATTAAGCGGGACGAGCCTCGTTCCGATCCCATCTCGTCTCATCCCGTCCCGCGCCCACCCCTACCGAGTTTAAGGGCGTGTTTGGCAACGGGGTGGATTTTAGTGGATGGGGATGCATTTTGGGGATGGAAGGGATGGAGATGGATTTTGGGGATGGACGAGATGGAGATTTAACACCAAAATAATCCCGTTTGTGTTTGGTCATATTTTGATTTTTTGGTGGATGGAGCAACGAAAAAGGTCCAAAATGCCCCCACTTCACCACTTGAGTTTACCATAATACCCCTCCCACTTTCCCATTACCCCTACTGATCTTCACCTCTTAGCTCGCTTGGGATCAAGCAGAGCAAGCTTGGCGAGCTTCTCACGCGCCATGGCCTTCTTGTCAGCCCCATCCATGAGCGAATCCGTCCATGGACCTATTACGCCAGTGAAGCGCCTGCCTCTTCCCTCCTTCGGCCGGAACCGGAGCGTCCATGGACCTATTGAGAGAAGCTTGATTCATCCAACCTGCACCAATCGACAGCCATCAGAGGGTCGAATCCGCCGCTAGCGGCTGCGAGGTCGAGACTAGATAAATCCCCGACGTCGAATAATCACCTGACGGCCATCAGAGACGGATCTGGAGTCAGCCAGCGAGCACTCTTTGTTCGGAAGGGAGTTATGGCAATGGTGCTTTTGGGAGGGAGAGGACAAAATCAAGCCGTCGGACTGTGAATCTCAGATGGGGGATTAATCAAAGTTTATACTGGGGATTTATTATGAGAGGGGTATATGGCGGGGCAATTCGGGGTTCTTCACCTCCCCCATCCCCTCACTTCTCTTTATTTTGGGTGGAGAAAAGTCACCCTCCCACCCCGCGCCATCCCCTTTTTGGCATCCCTCCCACCCCGCACATCCCCCCAGCCAAACACATACCACCCACTCCTATCCCAGCCAAACATGCCCTAACTAGGTAACTCGGATAGCAGACATAGCGTTTGATATGGGCTTTGTGGGCTTCACATGATGGGCCTTTTGCCATAACATGTCTTAAACTTCCAAAACCCATCACCACTCTTCCAATGGCTGGCCCCTTTCCAACTTGCTCCGACTTGTATTGATAACTCCCAGTCGGACTCCCAACAAGTATTGTTTGCCTACACTTGATCGTGAATTGGACGGAACTAAGGATCTGCAGAAGGCACGGACCGAGGGTGCGACTGGGTTGCCCAAACTTGATCGTGAATTGGACATTTTATCCAAGGATTTGCAATAGGCACGGACCGAGGGCGAGCTGGCTCTGCTCCAGCATGGTCAATTTTTTAATAAGTAAAATAAATCAAGGAAAATAATGAAAATTATTTAATTATTTAATAAATTAAGGGTTTTATCCATCAAAAATTTAAATTCTGGTTTGCATTTCAACGCTACTGGGTATTACTTAGTACGCCAATTCATGTATTCTCTGTCTTTCAAAATAGAAGTCGCTTGACTTTTACACGTTATTTAAAGAGGTAAAAATTCTAAAAAATATTATTTTTTTAATTAAATTTTTTTCATAAATGATACTTATTACTAATAATTATCATTTTATGAAAAAAAGTTTGATTAAAAAAATAATATTTTATAGATTTTTTACCTCCTTAACAAAGTGGAAAAAGTCAAGCGACTTTTATTTTGACCGGATGGAGTAGATTTCTAGCTAATCATCTTCATACAACCCATGCAGAACTACATGTACAAAAAACAGGTATGTCATAATATGTGTGCGCAGCTAATGATGCCTTGCCGAAACGTACCTATATATGGTTTTATTAAGATTAGTTTAGCAGAGAAAATTAAAAGTCTGTAACTTCTAAAATGTCATTCAAGCCTAGATAAAACATCCAAGATTCCACGTACACATTACATAACTAGAAATTCTAAACCCTGCAAAACAAAAATAGTTGGGAATCTAGCTAGCTAGCTAGTACGTAGCTAGGGAGTCTTTAAATTAGTTTGGCCATAAAAGTAGCTTAAGCGCCACAATAATATATAAACAGAACCTAATTAATTAATTAGGAAGATATTGGTTCATCATAGCAGGCCTTCCCATGCTCCAAGCTTCCAACTTGTCAACTGTCACCGGCGACGTTCCATTGTTGAAGGCATACAAGTGAGCCCCCTCGAAGACGGCCTTTGTTGGGTACACCCTCGATGTTATACATGTCTTTCCTCTTGCTCCGAAGCTTTCAACCACAGAGTGATCAATCTACATTATCCATTTTCCAACATCAAATTAATTAATAGACAAGAGGCACTTACAAATAACATTTGTTTTAGAGGAAGAAATATATATATGAATTAGGCGGAGAGAAATACACACCAAGCTTCTAAGAGAGAGTTTCCGATCCTTTAGATCGACATCTACGAACCCTGCAAATGAGGGCTTGTACATCTTTGGGTTTGACGTCAAAGACGATCTACCAATTTGGCAAAACAAAAGTAAGTTATATATATTTAATCCTTCCAGCTAAGCCATATACGTAACACCTGTAATGGGTGCATATATAAACATTGATTTCGTAATTAAAAAAAAAAAACAAGATAAAGAGGGGACCTGGAAGCATCAGAGCACATGAGGACGACGTGTGTATCGTTACTGGCCTTGAAGACTCGAAAGAAGACCGGGGTGTACTCTTCAAGCCCCGGCGAAGCCAACGTTATGATCCCAAATGGTCCGACCCCACCTTCAACGGTGGAGCCCATGTGACCACATAGGTCCTGCGCGTTGACCCACTTTGGGTTAAACTGCTCCGCCGTCTCCAAGCTACTCGGCAATGTGAAAACCACCTCCACATCAGCCTGCAAAATATATACCAATAAAATTTAATTACTCATCATATTGCCTAATATATTGGCCGGTAGCTCTTTATATATATATGGAATTAATGAAATCATCTGGAAATCGATCACCTGGGCTGCAGTTATGCCCTTGATTTCGACTACATCTCCTTTGCGGAGTTCCTGGTTGCTGAGCTGAACCGGGTTGTGTCGTAGCACTTCGATTTCTTCAATAGGCCATTGCAGCAATTGCTTTCCGTTTGGGTCAAGCCATACAGTTCTTGGAATTGCCTGATGACATATAGACATACATGTAATATTAAAGTCTGATTATGACAAGCTAGCTTATGACTGGGGTCGTGTGCAGTACTTAGATATATAGGTAGGAACTCACCTGAATGCCGGCCCATCCTTTCTGCACATCACATCGCTGTGCATCAGATTCGTTAGCCCAGCCCCACAAGATTCTCCGATTCTTTTTAGGATCGAAAAACGTCTTGGAAGCATAAAAGTTTCCATAATCGTATCTCAAGCCATTCCACCCATCGAGCGAGGGGTTATCGGGATAGTACCTATCGATACTCTTCTCGTATCTCCCAATAGTATAGTACTCATAGCGCGTCTCATCAAGGCTAACCTTAAGCACATGCTTCACATCCGACCCTATAACTGAGGTGTCAAGCCCCTTCATTCGCCCTGAAACCGGGTAGAAATCGGGGCACTCCCACATCCCAGTGTCAGGGGCCGAGTGTAGTGGGTGCTTCGCCTTGAGCCATCTCCGGAAGTCCTTGCTCCGATACAAATATGCCATACCCTTCCGATGCTTCCTCCCACCGACTAACATCTTCCAATGCTCGTTGTTGTACCATGCGGTGGAAGGATCGCGGAAGCAAGTTGTGTTCATATCAGGGCTGGGAATCACCAGTGGGTTGTAATCAGGTTTGACCCATACCCGAAGGTACGGGTCAGAGAGGTTGGCAGGTAGGGCTATGTTTTGGACTTGCCTGTTGGGAGGTTCGATCCCGGTGTATAGGATGGCGGGCTTGTCTCCCGGGAGGATGGTGGCAGAGCCGGACCAGCATCCGTCGATGTCGAAGGGCTTGGAAGGGTAGATGGCTGGGTCAAGTGATTCCCAGTTGATCATGTCGGTTGACACTGAGTGAGCCCATACTATGTTGCCCCAAACTGACCCCTTAGGGTTGTATTGGTAGAATAGATGGTATATGCCTTTGTAGTACATTGGTCCTGCATTCATGCATTTTAATTCACCATTAAATCTAATCCATCTTCATGAAATTATGCAAAGAATGTATAATATATTACCATTTGGATCTGTTGTTGTCATTTGTCCATGGTGCCATACCGCAATTGATTTGAGTAGATGAAGACATACATAGAAACAATTAATAAACATTAATTTAATTATAAGCAACATCTTTTTCTTATTTTTTTTTAATAATACAAATGAATTGAGTAATCATCATATGGAAATAGACTGACATAGAAAATTTTATAGTGCAATTCTCACGTACAGATTCAAACAAACTAAGCTAAAAGGAAGGAAGAAAACCCATCTATAATATAAAATAATTTAATATATTCTTCAAAATGAAAATGCCCTCCAAAAAATATATCTTGAAGATATGATCCAAAATTTATTAATTTGTAATTTTATTTTATTTAATTTAAAAATAATTTTTTTTTGTAAAGTTGGACAAATAAATAGTGGTTTTGGTGTATTTAAAAATAAAAAGGATGGATTACAGTGTGTGACTATATACCCATATTTAAAAAAAAAATCGTACTAATGTTTTTTTTTATTATTCTCCTAGTTCAAATTCTAAAGTTTGTATTATTTTAAGTTAAAAGTACATAGTTAGTATTATTTTTGGTTGATTTTAAAGTTTGTATTATTTTTTGTTTATAGGTGGATAGTTTATATTATTTTGAGATTTTTTTTGTTCGTATTATTTTTAGTTAACATCTGATAGTTGTTATTTTGAGTAATTTTTCCATTTAATTATTATGACTTTTTTTAATTGGTAGGTATATATACACACACCCAGTGTTTAAAAAAGCAGTGCTATAGCGCTCCATAGCGCGCTATGGCAACTTCTGAACCTCCCACCGCCTGCCATTGAGTGGCATAGCAACCCAAAAGCGCTCGAGGCGCACCTATGGCACAAGGCGCGCTATAGCACGCCTTTTATTGCTTTTCTATATTCTGTGCAGATTACTATTTCACCGGAGTTTATCCTCTCCGGGTTTTTTAATTATAAAATCTTTTCATATCTTTGTAGTTTTGGAAAATATATTTCAACAAAATTTGAAGATTTTATTTTCTATCATTGTGTATCCTTTCTCTGATTCAATAAATATGACCATCCCTCAATTCCTCTACACGTTGATTCCTCCCTTATTTACACACACCTTCCAGTCTACTTCCCTCCATTCTCTATCCTTCTCCCCTTCTGGAGTTGCTTGCTCTTCGCTGCTGCTGTGTCTTCACTGCTGCTGAGTAAGTAGTAGCTCACAGACCCAGCAGATAAGCTCACAAGAAGAAGAGGAGGAGGAAGTTGAAGGATACAAGTCCATTGATGAAGATGATGGGGACTTCGTTCCTTGTCCCAACATTGAGGAAGAAGATGATGAAGATGGCCTTGATGACTTCGTTTGACCCACTTCCTAAACATCCTCCATTCCAACCCATTCCACTTGAAGTCTTTCTTTTCTCTAATCTCTTATGTTTTAGACTTGCATTTAGTATCTATGATTTTTTGGACTTGGTTTAAATATATTATTAGGTTTTATTTCATCATCAACATATTTATTCTATTAAATTTAAAAGTTACATAAGTTTAAAGTATTTTTACATTAATTATGGAAAAGCGATCGCCTTTGCCTCTAAGGCGCGCTATAGTGCTAGACTTGTCCCATCGCTTTTCATCGCCTCTAGCTATTTTAAAAACTGCACACACCTACATACATTATATATTGATGTTAATTAAGTTTCATTGAGAACACTTTATTGATATCATTTTTCTTCATTGATATCAAGTTTGTGATTAAACCTAAGTCATAAACCACAAAATGTGCCGTACACCTTGCGAAACTAAAACTAAAACCCAAAAACTAGGGATCATGAATCCTGGAGGGGGTTAAATAGTTGAGTCTAGAAATCGACTTTTAGTTTTTAGTATGGTTTAGGGTTGATAATTTAGGGTTTAGGGTGAAGACCAAAATTCTAAACCCTAAAATGTATTAATAGGACATCTTGCGTTGTCATTAAATCCCTAAAATAGGGTATCATAAACCCTAAATGGAGTTCGCTAAACTTAGAAAATTGGCATTTAGCATGTTTATAGTTCAGGGTTAAGTCTTCGAGATTTAGGGTCAAGGTATTAAACTCTAAAAATACTAAAATGGGTTAACACTAAACTATAAAGAGTGAATTTTATGTGTCGTCATTAATTTATTGTTGACTTCCAAGTATTTAAAATTCGGGACCAAATGTGGCATTTACAAAGAATTCATCGCATATACTTTAAATAATGAATTCTATCAGTATGGATTCACTAGTTATATATCTACTAAACTACCTATTATAATGTGCCCTCAACTAAAAAAGAAGGCATCAATGAAAGGAATAAAATATGGAATTAAAAAATGTCAACTTAATACACGTAAAAATACAAGGTTTTTAATAATGTGGAATCAATATTGGTCAACGTTGATCGATGAACGTTTGACTATTATTGACCAGTTATTATCACCAAATATTGGAATAGAGAGAAGAGGGCTATTTAACAAATAAATTTTATTTAAAGTTAATTACACCATTGATATTTTCAAACGAGTCACAACACTAAATTTCCCCTATTTGTTAGCATATTCGATACGCATGAGATTAAATATGCTCAGTTGAGATTCATCCCAATTTCCTATATTTTCTAGTTTTTAAGTTTAATTGTAGCCTGTAAATTAATTAGTACTAATAGATATTCATGTTTATCAAACTTTTATTTTTTCTTCTCCTTTCCCAAATTCAGCGTGTATCATCATGTTAAAGGATAAACAAACAAACAAACGTATTTATTTAATTTATAATCTAATTCATTTTGGTTGTTCTGATAAAATAGTGATTCAAGGGCCTTAAAACCCTAGCTGAACCCAGATCCAAAACCCTAATTCCTAGAATACAAAATGGAAGATCGATGGATCGAGCTAGCGAATCAATTGGATGCATGATGGATGGATGGATGAATACATTATATATAGATGTTAATTTGTAACGTAGGTACGTACCATTGATCCAGTGTTTAGGAGGCTGGAAATGGAAGGCAGTTCTTTGGAGGTTGCCGATAGGGATAGGGGCTGGAATGGAGTCATGCTCCGGATGTGACTTGTGAGACCCTTCCGCCACTCCATTGTTGTTGATGCTTATGATCACCAAACATACCCACACCCAATATACATATATGGCTTTTAATTGCTCCTCAATCGCCTTCAATCTATCCATGCCAGGGATTTTCAGATAGATCGATAGAGAGAGAAGATCGATTTTCGATCAATGTTTAGATTCATTCCTATCCAATACTGTGTTGTAGGGCTATTAATAGCGATTTAGCTTTGGTTTTCTCCTGTTTTTTCCCCTTATTTTTGAATTGGTTTTTTTTTCCTGGACTATTTGATTTTTTGGGATTTGATTTGTTGAGAGATTTTTGGGGTTTTTTTTTTTAATATAGAATTTTATATGTATATAACTGCAATCTCTATATTATATATAATATATTTTATTATTTTTCCGATCCTTAAATAAACAATGGACATATCCACGTCAGAAAGTATTGTAACGTATAGATTTCTTTTTCGGTTTGATATATTTCATGCACCCCTTTATGAATCATGTGTATATGATGGAAAGAAGTGAAAAAATGGCATACATATATACTACGTATAATATTAAATGCCGCATCTTGTGTGCTGCGGATCTTTGAATAACACCTTCTAAATTAATTTGCAAATAGGTTGCGGATAAGTTACTATTTTTGTACTTAACAATTTTCCCTGATCGATCGATCGATCACCATGATAAGCCGTCGGACCGTTTGATTACCTCGTGACCTTTATGTTCTCTAATTATTAAGGACAAATTTTATATTCTCTAATTACCTCGTGACCTTTCAGTCATGCATGTCCCTAATGCGGTCTTGATCGAGATCCCTTATTGCTCTATGCCGCAACTTCTTATGGAAACAACCAAGAGTGAAGTGGAGCAAGGTCTGCAAACCGAAAGAAGAGCGAGGTCTTGGCTTTCTTGATGTCCACACTTGGAACCAGTGGCGGATCTGTGGGGGGCTCGGCGTGGCTGAAGCACCCCGCTGGCCAAAATAAAGGTATATGTATATATTTATATATCTGTTAATTTTAGAATATATAAAAGTGAAGTTAAAAATTATCACAATTACAAACTAGCACAGTGGATAAGACACGGGTGAGTTTAATGTGGTTGCACGGCATCTTAGGTTCGAGTCACAGCCACCGCTCATTTTTATCTTTGCTGCATCTGTTTTTTTTTAACATAAAACCTCTTTTTTTTTTGACAGAATACAGAGGCAGAGCAACCTCGCTTTTGCGCGGGCCACACACAGCGAAGAGAGAAGACAAATCCCCGTCCGACCAAGCCAAGCAGGCCGCCGGCGCCGCTGCCAGCACCACCTCCGGCCGACCTGGTATCGGCGGCGCACCACCGCAACCTGATCTCTGCGATGGCTTACACTGGCGAGCACTCCCGTTTCCCGCTGCGAAATCTTCAATTCTTCACTCCTTCAAGGTTTTTTAGTCTTCTTCCTCTTCCTTTGAATTTGATTGTTTTTAAGTTTAATGGATTGATTGAGAATTAATTTAGATTAGAATTTGTCGATTTGGGAATCAATTTGGGGAATTTCGATTAGGGTTTATAATTTGTGAGAAATAGGTTTGTTAGTTTTCTTTATCTTCCTTTGAATTTGATTGTTTTTTAGTTCAATTGATTGATTGAGAATCAATTTAGATTAAAAGTTGTGGATTTGAGAATCAAATTGGGGGAATTTCGATTAGGGTTTATGATTTGTGACAAATAGGTTTGTTAGTTTTCTTCATCTTCCTTTGAATTTGATTTTTTTTAAGTTTAATTGATTGATTGAGAATCAATTTAGATTAGAAGTTCGTAGATTTGAGAATCAATTTGGGGGAATTTTGATTAAGGTCTGCGATCTATGAGAAATTAATTGTGCCTTTGTGGTTTGTGATTTGTTATTTGAAAATTGAAATTGTGGTTGTTTATGATTTGGAATTGTGGTTTGTGATTTTGGTTGTGAGAAATGAATTTGTGAATTTGTGGTTTGTGATTTGAAAGTGTGGTTTGTGATTTGGAACTTGGAAGTGTGATTTGTGGATTTGTTTTGTTCTTTATGATATTCAATCAAAATTGCTAGATAGAACAATTATACAAAGGGGATCAAAACCCAGAAACAAAAAAACCCAGAATCATTAGACCCATTTATTATCAAATGTTCTATTTTTCTAAAATTTTGTTATTTGCTTGTTTGAACCATTTAATGTTATTTGATATCCATATCTTGAAAAATTCAATGAAGATCTAACCAAAACCATATGATTAAAGCCCTAAACCTTTTTCCCTTACTTACATTCGTTTAAATGCACTGAAAATGTCAAACAAGCGGAAGGTTGAAGCCAATGATATTAACCTACGAAGTTTGTTTCCAAAATCTAAAGACAAAACCCTGACCTAACTGTGTCCAAAATCAAGTATTTTTTTTATTGTTCATCTCAATGAACTCAAATTTTTTTGTATATCTTTTCCTACGAAATTATGTATCCTTATGAGTTGTGTACCTTTGTAAAGTCTCTTTTCTCGAAAAAAAATTTAGCCCCCCCCTAAATAAAATTCTGGATCCGCCACTGCTTGGAACCGTGCTTTTATGTGCAAGCATCTATGGAACATACATTCAAAACATGATAACCTTAGGGTTTGTTGGGTGCGTCACAAGTACTTGGAAGTGGATGAGGTTGAAGATTGGGAGGTCCATCGGTGGGACTCTCCTTTGCTAAAGGCCATCTTGAATGCTAGAGATGAGGTAACATTTATTGAGCACATTCTTCATGATACTCTAGAATCTTGGTGTGTGAATGACAGGTTCAAAGTTGCTAAAGCCTATGAGGCTGTTCGGGAAAAGGAACCAAAGGTTCGATGGTGGAAGGAGGTGTGGGCGAAAAACAATACACCTAAGCATTCGTTCATCCTATGGCTTGCTACACTTGGTAAGCTCTCCACCCATGTTCAAATGCTCTTTTAAATGTTGATATATCCCAACTGGAGGTTTTGTAATGAAGACACATTGGAGACCGGCCACAAACATTTTTTCTCTGACTGCCCCTACTCAAGGTTTATTTGGAGGAAAGTGATCAGGTTGGGATTCAATATCCCGGAGGCCGTTACTAGCCTGCCAAGGGCGCTTCGCTGGCTTCATCGAACCATCAAAGATGGGAGGTGTGGTTTGAGAACCAAGGTCTTTGGGCTCTTTGATTCGGTCTACTATTTGTGGCATGCCCGCAATGCCATGACCTTTGATGATAATTGGGTCCCAGAGGATGTGGTGGTTAGACTGATCATCACTCATGTGTTTTGCCTTCTGCATGATATATATATTCCCTCTTCTTGAAGTTGAAAAAGTTTGAAGATTGTCTTGCTCGTCGCGGTTCTGCTTGTCCTTGACCTCTAATCTAGTTTTGGTTTGGGTATGTATCCTAGGGCATGCGAGCTCTTTAGAGCCTGCGTGCTCCTAGGAACATACTCCTTTAGTTGGTTCTTGTATGTGTCTTGTGGGGACAACGTGCCCTAGGAATATACTCGTTTGTTTGTATTTTGGTAGGTTTCGTATGCCTGCCTGCTGATGGACTTACCCCTTTGGTTTGTTTTCTTGACATCTTGTATGTGCCAAAAGGGCTTGTATGAGTGATTGGGCATACCTTCGATGTTTTTGCTTTAGTAATGTCTTATTGAGGATTAGCCTGGGTGTTGACCTTGGGGAAGACTTGACTCGATTATATGGGTCCTTTGGACCCTCCCAAATTTTTTTTATCCAATTTTACATACCTACCCCGGGGGGGTTCGCTAAAAAAAGAGCATAATTAATTCTTGCCTGCAAATTACAACAAACATGCGATAAATAAAAAACAATCAGCTTTGATGCCACACGCTTACCCCTTTGGTTTGTTTTCTTGGCACAATGAGTTTGCCTTCCATTTGTCGATGATATCGTGATTTTTGTCAAAGCAAGCGTGGAAGCTGAAATAAATTATTGACAACTATTGCAACATTTTGGGACAAAAAGTGAACTTCAGTGAATCAGCATTCCAAGTGGCTACAAGAGTACAAAACCAACATAAACAACATATACAAAGCATTTTGCGCGCACATCACAAACAACAATTCTCTTGACAAATAATTAGGATGCTCAATTATAAATGGGAGAGTAAATAGGAACACTTTTGACGACATAATCTAAAAAACATGAAGCCACTTGACAAAATGGAAGGCAAACTCATTGTGCCAACAATGACAAACGATTCTTATCAAATCGAACCTGGCTATGAAGTCAAATTATGTAATGCAAAGTTTTATATTGCCAACAGATATTCACAAAGAATTAGACCAAATAAAGGATCATTTTTTTTTGGAACAAAGACAAAACGTACAAACCACTGATTGGATGGCATAAAATTTGTAAAGCTAAGAAAAATGGAGGTTTATGCCTACACAAATCGAAGGACATCAACAAAGCACTGAAAATGAAATTATTATAGAAGATTCTGGCAGAACTAGATAACTGTTGGGTTAAAATTATTAGAGAAAGATACATAAAATATCAACCTCTCTGAGAATATAAAAAGAAGCCACAAATGTCATTGAAATGAACAAAACTCATGGAAATTAAAGATGAATTCATTAATGGGCTCATTTAGCAAATTGGAAATGGAAAAACAATACGATTATGGAAAGATGTATGGATGGAAGGAGAGAAACTCATTGATCAACTACGACCGAATAACACAGTTCATGAAAATGAAAGAGTCATATTTCTATTTAGGATCGGATAAGCAATGGAAAATTGACCATCTAAACTAGATACTACCTTCGAATATCGTACAAATGAACCAAAGCATCAAGATGCCAATGAGAGACATTGAAGACTGAATCTACTGGCGAACTAATCGACATGGTTTATTCACAACAACAACAACTCTTGATAAGATCACAAGAAACCAGGGGAACTAATTAAGAAATCAATATTGCTTGGATGTGGGAAATCGATAGTCTTAGTTCTAAAAGTTTAAAATTTTCTTTGGAAACTTGTCATGAATGGAACCCTAATGAAAATGAAAGTTGCAATTCCCCTGCCTTGTATATTTTGTAACTAGTCTGAAGAAGACGCCATTCATCTATTCACAAATTGCAATCACTTACTACAATTAGTCTCCAAGATCGATAATATGACAACTTACATTATAAGACCCACAAATATAAATGATCGAACAATTAGATGAGTTACAAACGACATTTTTTTCCAGTTAAACAAAATAAAAAAATTGCCTCTGGCAACTCTATGATGGGGAATATGGACCATCAGAGATAAATTAACATTCAACAATGATAGCTTTATAAATAACATAAAACATGAATCATATCTGCAACGACTCCTAAGACAACTCAAGGACTCTAAGACCATATTTTGGGAATATACTACCACAATAAAAATTTCGACCACAAAATTCACTCAGAAAAAAAAGTGAGATGAAAAAAGCCTACGGTAGGCAACTTTAAAATTAATTTAGATGGTTCTAAGCTTCAAATGGGTTACTGTAAATCCAGGTTTAGATATATCCAGGTCAATCATTCAATAGTAAAGACTCGGATCTAGATTGAACCAAATCCCTATCGAAAATAAACGAAAAGGACACAATGATTTGTTTACAAGGTTCGGGAAAAATTCCCTACGTCCCCGGCTCCAGAGAGCGTTCCACTGTGCTCTAAGGCGATAAACGAATCAAACAAACTTCTAAGAGGGCAGTCTAAGCAAGAATGGAGTACAAGTCTCAAAACGAAAAAACAGGTAATTGAAGCTACTGAATATAGGAAATCGGATTTAAGAAGAGAACCCCCTGATCTTGAGATGACGCAACAACATCGTCGGATCGGAGTCGAAGCTGAGTTGACATTCACAGCCCGGATCTTCTTTTAGATTCCTTCGTAGCCCTTTGAACTCCTTTGGCTTCGTCTTGTGTCAGTTGCAGATCGTGACCAAGAACTCTCGATCTTTCTTGATGTCGTTCTTCGAACCTTCCTCTTGTTCAGACCTTGTGATTCGCGTTCAACACCTCCTCGGAATCCTGCTCGAGGTAAGCTCCGTTAGATCGTTCAGAACTGAGCACTTTCGTTCTCTCTCAGGCACTCGAATCTTCTCAGATCCACGAGCTTCCAAGGCACAGCAATGGCACCGATTCTCTCTCTCTCTCTCTCTCTCTCTCTCTCTCTCTCTTTGTGGTATGGTGTCTCATCGGAATGCTCTGCACCTATTCATCACCGGAGTAGCCATGGGAGACGCTCCCAATCTCTCTCTGCGGTGCTCGAGCTCCTCTTCCAAAAACCCTAGGCCTCGCTCTCTCTCTCTCTTTGCCGCTTCTGATCTCTTTCTATAGCTACAGTGACTAAGCAAGAAGAAAAGGAGGCTTACATAAGAGATGCTTACCAAAGGTCGAAACGACGCGTCGAGGTAAGAGTGAACTCTGAAGCTATTGCCAAGGGTGAACTGCAGGGAGTTGGGCTTGACCAACTCTCAAACATCTACCAAGATCTTAAAAGAGCATGAAATTTTTGAAAAAACATGATCGAAAGATACATATAAGCATGCTATGAAAAACTAGCTATCACCAACTGATGGCATGCATTTAGGTAGGCATAATAGGTTGCATTTAGCTTAGTTAAGATGCATTTCATGGATAGATTAAGTACAATTTTCATATTTGCTCTCTATGTTAGTTGAGTCGGAATCTACACACTTTTATTGATTATTTCAGGTAATCATGGATCCGATGATGAGACAGGAGTTGTTAAGGCATTAGATGAGAATGTCTAGTTGATCGGAGAAGCTTACATGAAGATCTCAAGAGGTCAGGAGAAGAAGAAGCGGATCTAAACGAAGAACAAGTCTGCAGAAGTTGTCGCTAGACATGCTGAACTTGTTTTGCACTTTCTAGAGGCCTCGGTTGTCCGATTGACTATTATGACCATGTGTTGGAAAGCTCTTTCAAAGAGCTACAACTTTTCTGTTGACAAGAAGAGCAAATTCGAAATATATTTTCCGTGAAAGACAATATTCCGCGGCCGCAGCATGCATGCCGCGGGCGCCACCAAGGCCGCTGCAGCGGGGTACGAAGAGCTGCTGGTGCTGCGGCCGCAGCATATGCTGCGCCCGCAGCATTGGTCGTCAGCGCTTTTGCGCGCCGTTTTGATTATTAAAAAAACCTAGAACCTATTACTTTGTTTGGTGGCTGACTTGGGATGATTTAAAAGGCCAAGTTTTATGTTATTTTGATTACTTCTATTCTATTCTTATGTTCATCAGACACTTTAGAGATTTGAGCGATGTCTTGCATGAGGAACTAAACTCATCTATTCTGCCTGCAATTTGAAGCTTTATTTGGATTGATTGTGAGTTTCTAATTCTCGTTCCTTGTTTCCTATATTTGAATGCTTCAACTTCTTTGCGCTTGATTGTTTATTGTTTTGTTCTATCTTGTCTGGCCAACTTGTTAGATCAATTCAATTGCTAAGGTTTTGTAGATTCCTGTTTGTGAACCTTAACCTAAGTAGCAAACTTATTCCTTTAGGGCTGATTGAACTAATTGAATAAGTAGGAAGTTGGATGTGTTGTTAAATCCCTCTTTAGGGACTGCAAATACCTTGGCTAATCTCTTAACTTAAAGCTATCAATTGGGTTAAATCCTTCTTTAGGTCGGGACAAGGGCATTCATAGGAAACTTAATAGGACGAGAAGAAGTTACAAGGATCGCTTTAATCCAATAAAGTGGAAAATTGTAGGTAGAATTGCTTCTCCTAATTGTCTAAAACAAATCCATTTACTTTGTTTCTTTACTCCGCTTTGATAAAAGGCGGAACTTTCACAAACAAAAACCCCCCAAATTGGTTACTTTGATCGATACCTGAATTACACTTGAGTTATAACTTTCCCTGTGGATCGACCTCTTGCTTATTGCTATACTTGCTATAGGTTTGAGTTTTCTTTGGCGGATCAACGACAGGTTTTCCCTCTGTCAAATTTGGTGCCGTTGCCGGGGAAATTTATTGATTCTTGTGTGATTTTAGTGCTGATTTTTGGTGTGGACCATCTTATATGGTCTATACCCGTGCTACTAATTCTTTTCTGTAGAAAACATTGCAGAGATGGCTAACGACGCAAACCACACTCTTAAGGAGCTTTCCGCTCCTGATGTGGCACAGCAACCCCTGGCAATCCAATTTCCTGCGCTAGGGGAAGGAGTCAACTTTGAGCTGAAATCAGGGGTAGTTCATCTTATACCCAAGTTCCATGGGTTGAGTGGGGAGGACCCCCACAAGCATCTGTCTGAGTTACATACTGTGGTTGTTGGAATGAAACCTGAGAACTTTACTGAGGATCAAATCAAGCTGAGAGCTTTTCCCTTCTCTTTGAAGGATGATGCGAGGGAGTGGTTCTTCTATCTACCAGCGGGATCTATTACTACTTGGGCTGAGATGAAGAGAGTCTTCCTGGAGATGTACTTCCCTACAACAAAGCTTAATGCCTTGAAAAGGTCCATCAGCGGCATTGAGCAGTACGCGACAGAGTCGATACATGAGTACTTTGAGCGCTTTAAGAAACTCTGCGCTAGTTGCCCATGTCATGGCTTCTCTCAAAAGGATTTGGTCTTATTTCTCTTCAATGGGCTTACTGATGATGAGCGCAAAACGGTGAATTCTTGTTGTGGGGGAAACATGCTGAATAAGACGCCTGCTGCAGCTTGGGAAGTGTTTAAGGAGCTCTCTGAGGGCTCTAGGCAGTTCAACAAGAGCACTCGTGCTAGAGGTGTACTTACTATTGATGCCCCAGTTGCTGCATTATAGACTGATATGGCAGAGATGAAAGAGATGATCAAGAAGATAGTAGTTGACAAAGCATCTCAGCAGTTGAAAGCATGTGAATCCTACAGCGATCCATCCCATCCTATGGATATGTACTCAACTTGGCAAGAACCTAGTGTTGAGTTGAATGCAATTGGGAATTTTGCTCCACAAAGGCCTAGGCAAGGCAACTTTGGTAATCCTTGGCACTTCAACAATAATAACTACAATAGAGGCTATCAGCAGGGCTATGGTTATGGCAACTACCAAGAACCTTTCAATCAACAAGGAGGGCATCAGGTGAGGCCACAACAACAGTTTGACCTCCGTCAGGGAGGACAGCCTCAAGCAAGTGTACCTGATGGAAATCCACTACAAGCCCTCACACAATTCGTCATGAACCAGGCTGAACGCACAAAGAACTTAGAGACGTGCACTAAGACCCTCGCATAGGCAGTCTTGGACCAAGGTGAACGATCTAAGAACTTGGAGAATCAGATGAGTCAAATCATTCAACTGCTAAGCGCAAAAGAGGCAAATGACTCAGGAAAGCTCCCATCGCAAACGATTGAGAATCCTAGGGAGAATGTCAGTGCAATAATGCTTAGAAGTGGCAAGGAACTGATTGTCACACCTCAAAAGGACGACAAGGAAATAATGGACGAGGAGATAGAGGTGATAGAAGGAGAAGACGGACAGGTTACGGTGCGGCGCCCGCAGCACCCTTGCGGCGCCCGCGACCAATCAAAAGAGCTGCGCCCGCAGCATAATGCGGCGCCCGCCGCCAGTACGCCCGCCGAGCCTTCAGCTACAGGTACGCATATTCCACCTTTCTCCTCTCTTTCCTCTTCCTCCCCTCTTCCTCCTTCCTCTCCTCCTTCCTCTTCCTTACCTATGGAGATTCCAAAGCCGGTTCCACCTTTTCCGGAAGCCCTGAAGGATACACGAAGGTATGAGGACGATAAGGAGATCTTTGAGACGTTCAGCAGGTGCGAGGTAAATATTCCTTTACTCAAATTGATTAAGAGCATTCCTAGATATGCAAAAATTTTGAAGGAATTGTGCACCATCAAGAAGAAGCAAAGATTGAAAAAGAAGGAAAAGGTAAGCTTGAATGAAAATGTCTCTGCTATGTTGCAAAGGAAATTGCCTGAAAAATGTGGAGACCCAGGTATGTTTACAATTCCATGTGCTATTGGGAATACTAGATTCAAACAAGCCATGCTTGATCTAGGAGCCTCAATTAATGTTATTTCCTACAACATGTACATGTCTTTGGGTTTGGGTGTTCTGATTGAGACTGGGGTGACAGTGCAACTTGCTGATCGATCACAAATCAGGCCAAGAGGCATTGTTGAAGATGTTTTGGTTATGGTAGATGATTTGTTTTTCCCTGTTGATTTCTTTGTTTTAGATATGGAGCAGGGAGCCCCAGAAACACCCATTATACTAGGAAGACCATTCCTGAAAACTGCGAAAACGAAAATTGATTGTTGTGAGGGTCTATTGACTATGGAGTTTGATGGAAGAAAGAGAGAATTCTCTCTCTTTAATCATGCTAAGCTTTCTCCTGAAAATTCTTTAGATATGCCTATTGCTAACTATATTGATCGCAACAATAATTTTCGTGATTTGTTAGAGACACCTAAGGAAAATAGTTTATGGAAATTTGAGCCTCCTAACGAATTGAAACCTTTTGTGATTTTAGGACAACCCCCAGGACTAGCTCAAGGAGAGAAGCTAAGGGTAATGGATGAGTGCTTTGACAGAAAGCTACACCTTCCAAAGGTGCCCGCACTTGTCAATAAGATGGCAGGTGTAGGTGACCTTGGTGGAGGAACCTAGGCCAATCAAGGGCCATTTCGTCGAGCCAACGACTTGAAACAAAGGCGCTTCTCGGGAGGCAACCCGAGGTAAGTTTTTATTTCTTTTTTCCTTTTTCTTTTCCTTCACCCTGATTATATTTGATTTACTTTTGTTGTCTTTATTGTTTCATTGAGGACAATTGAAACTTTAAGTGTGGGGAGAGGAATTCTGTATATATAGTGCATATAGGAGATCATATTTAAATTTCTGCACCATGTTTAATTTATGTAAACATCTTTTATTAATTTCTTGTTTATTTTCGTAATTAAAAAAAAGAAAGAAAAAAAATTCGAAAAATCCAAAAATAATCATGCATTGCATACATGTGTTATTCAAATACCCATCTGGCTTAGTTTGTCCTCTAATTTAAATTTCAAGCATGTTCATAAAAATCCCATGGAGTTCTGAATGTTTTGATTTTGTCTTTATTTGATTTTTGTGGAACATGAGCTAGCAAATATAATTGAGGATGTATGATTGAGCTAAAGTATGATTGAAGTCCTAAAAACATGACCCTGTAAGAATGTTTGGCCTTATTTGAATCTTTTTGCTCATTTGTGTGAATTACTCTCCTAGTGTTGCTACCTCTTGACATTGACTGCAGTATCTATTTTTAAAGACCGATGCACATGTTTGATTGCTTGCGGAGTTTATGTTATATTTTGAGTCTTTTGTTTGAATTTGTACATATTTAGTGAATAAGGTGGCAATGGTTGATGCACTTAGTAACCGGGTCTATGCATGACACCCATGGGTATGATTCGCGCAAAAAGGTGTTGAAAACTATCCACTAGGAAAGAAAGCTTGATCATTGAGTAACCAGGTTCATTCATGACACCCATGTTTGCAACTTGCGTCAAAAGATGTTCAAGTGGACTTCATATTAGTAGGTTGACGCCCATGTTTGCGCTTCGCGTAAGGAAAGCACCAAGACAAGAAAAAGAGAAAAGGAAACAAAAGAAAAAGAAAAAAAGTGTCGCATTTTATTTTCTTTATTGTGTCCCGAAAGTAATGACATTTCGGTATAGAATTGGTGATATGGTGGTCAATGTCTATGAGCTTAGTGCATGATTGGGTTGAGTTGAGAGTTGTATCTTAAAGCCTAAACACATGAGTGAAACACATATTTCTGGTGAGGTTGGATAATGTCTTCTAGCTTTGATCACTATAATACATGTTATGACGTTTGTTTGCTTGGTTTATGTTTTCACCTGCTATGATGTTGCTTTTTGATAAAGTTAAAACTTGAAGGAATTTCCTGTGGGATACATTGATTCATGTTCATTCTATCATTGCTTGAGGACAAGCAAAGGTTAAGTGTGGGGGATTTTGATGGCATGCATTTAGGTAGGCATAATAGATTGCATTTAGCTTAGTTAAGATGCATTTCATGGATAGATTAAGTACAATTTTCATATTTGCTCTCTATGTTAGTTGAGTCGGAATCTACACACTTTTATTGATTATTTCAGGTAATCGTGGATCCGATGATGAGACAGGAGTTGTTAACGCATTAGATGAGAATGTCTAGTTGATCGGAGAAGCTTACATGAAGATCTCAAGAGGTCCTGAGAAGAAGAAGCGGACCTAAACGAAGAACAAGTCTGCAGAAGTTGTCGCCAGACATGCTGAACTTGTTTTGCACTTTCTGGAGGCCTCGATTGTCCGATTGACTATTATGACCATGCGTTGGAAAGCTCTTTCAAAGAGCTACAACTTTACTGTTGACAAGAAGAGCAAATTCGAAACATATTTTCCGTGGAAGACAATATGCCGCGGCCGCAGCATGCATGCCGCGGCCACTGCAGCGGGGTACGAAGAGCTGCTGGTGCTGCGGGCGCATTGGTCGTCAGCTCTTTTGCGCGCCATTTTGATTATTAAAAAAACCTAGAACCTATTACTTTGTTTGGTGGCCGACTTGAGATGATTTAAAAGGCCAAGTTTTATGTTATTTTGATTACTTCTATTCTATTCTTACGTTCATCAGACACTTTAGAGATTTGAGCGATGTCTTCCATGAGGAACTAAACTCATCTATTCTGTCTGCAATTTGAAGCTTTATTTGGATTGATTGTGAGTTTCTAATTCTCGTTCCTTGTTTCCTATATTTGAATGCTTCAACTTCTTTGCGCTTGATTGTTTATTGTTTTGTTCTATCTTGTCTGGCCAACTTGTTAGATCAATTCAATTGCTAAGGTTTTGTAGATTCCTAATTGTGAACCTTAACCTAAGTAGCAAACTTATTCCTTTAGGGCTGATTGAACTAATTGAATAAGTAGGAAGTTGGATGTGTTGTTAAATCCCTCTTTAGGGACAGCAAATACCTTGGCTAATCTCTAAACTTAAAGCTATCAATTAGGTTAAATCCTTCTTTAGGGAGTGTTCGATTGATAAGGGTTTCTAGGACTGATTGGACTAGTAACTATATTAGGTCGGGACAAGGGCATTCATAGGAAACTTAATAGGACGAGAAGAATTTACAAGGATCGCTTCAATCCAATAAAGTGGAAAATTGTAGGTAGAATTGCTTCTCCTAATTGTATAAACAAATCCATTTACTTTGTTTGTTTACTCCGCTTTGATAAAAGGCGGAACTTTCACAAACAAAAATCCCCCAAATTGGTTACTTTGATCGACACCTGAATTACATTTGAGTTATAACTTTCCCTATGGATCGACCTCTCGCTTATTGTTATACTTGCTATAGGTTTGAGTTTTCTTTGGCGGATCAACGACAGGTTTTCCCTCCGTCACCAACAACAACGCAAACTCCACCAAATTTATAGTAAACAACTACCAAGATCATCCAAGTTTCTAGGGGAAAAATACACTCAGCCAAAAAACATGACAAGCAATTCAGAAATTGTACAAGCATGACAAATAGGGTAGAAAATACTAACTTTCCCCACCAAATTTGGTGAGTTCAGAAGCTGGTTAGCTCCTTTTCCCCGCCAGATTTTGTGATTGTGCAAGTAGTTTTACATATCCTCCTTTTTCTTTCAACGAGCTTGAAGGTGCTCTAAAGAGACAACCATGACCTTATAGTTATTGGGAAGGGACTCTGGTCACTCTTTTTTTTCCTTTCAAAAAGAGTTACCTGTCAACACACATAATAGCACACAATGCTCAGTGCATCAAGTAATTCTCTTAGGAAAATTCCAAAGTATAGGAGGAACTCTCTCCATGATCTTATATTAGATTTAAAACTAAAAAACGAGAAGTTAATCTGTAAGAGAGCATAGGAAAGCTTAGAGTGTCATAAATGCTACTGAAAGGAACAATTTCAGCACATAATGCAGACAATCAGGCTCATACAGAGTAGGGCACATGCACAAGTATAAATCCTAGAGTCATGAATTCAACAACTACCAAATAGTTGATGCAACACATAGATATCCCAAAGATAATATCATGTAAGCATGAATGAAATCATAAACAAGGGAAACATATACATTACAAAGGAAATCCTACTAACATTATTTCTAAACCTAAAGATAGGTTAGGTAAGAGCATACAATCCCAATGATGACATATATGCCTCTTTAAATAGAAATCAATAGAGGACTCAACATTAAGCCTGCATATTTTTTGCACTTAAGGGTAATATGGACAACAAGGTTTAAATTACAATAGTGCAATCAACAAAAAACATGGTACATGCAAGGAAACACCAAATCAAGCAGAGCTGATCTTTACTAAGTAAATCAAGCATGGTTGTAATTCAAACACATCAAAGGTGTCTTAAGAATTTACAACAAGCTCAGAAATACTTATGAGAGCAGCAGTACCAGTTTAGCAAAGAAAAACATAATCTTATCAATAAGGCTTAATAAAGATTAGAGAATACAACACTCATGAAGGAGACATGCAATAGAACAAACTGAAATAGGAGATAAAAGGTGCAAGAAAGACTCCCTTTGGTCCCTTTTAACAAATCTTAGATGAAGCCAGCATCTCCAAGGATACCATCGTCATGGTTTCCTTGTCCTCTTAACATTAGATGCTACTTCCATCTTGAAGGAATGCCACCTGGCTGATTCCTGATTTGAACACCATCCATTTTCAGTTCTTCTAGCACTTTGACATGTCCTTTTAAGATTTCTTTGTAAAAGGAAACAGAGAGTAAGTTCTCATGAAATAAGCCAAGATCACAAAGTTCTCCTTTAAACTGGACCAGACAACCAACCATTGCAAAAATTCCACACATTCAGAACTTCATTTCATCTCAAGTTATATAAAACTGAGAGGGAGAAACAGATCTGAACTAAAGCCTATAAAAACACATATAACTACCAATAAAGAGCATGAAAACTTCTGCATAAGTACATCATAAATGAATATAAAAATGCAGGAGTACAAAGCGGCTCAACATAATAGTATGCAAGGGATGAACCAATTTTAAGGCAAGCAGGAATTCACAGCATATATCCATATATTTGACAAAACACCTAAACCTAATACTTCAAAAATAGGTCAGGAAAAAACACATTAATAATAGGAGACTCAAGTGAAACAAGGTAAGCAATCTAAATCCATGTCATATAAGACAAGAAAAGAAAGCAACAACCAACTACACACAAGCCTACAGGAATGGGTTTACAAGTTTAGGCACTTCAACCATAGCATTAGCAAGAAATCAAGCATCAATATTACCGTGATCAAGCGTAATAAAAAGCAATAAATTCTAGCAAGAACACCAATGGCAAAAACTTTAAGAAAAAAACTTAACCAACTGAATAGGCAAAAGTCTCAAGTCATGATAATTTAAAAGCCACAATAGATAATAATGGTAAGGCAGGTTATGCATGATAACAAAGCATGATAGACATGAGAGTAGACAGGGCACATAGCAACGTACTGCATCACTAAGAAACTTCAAGGGAAGAAACCATATACATTCCATATCAAGAGGAAATCAAAAACAACAATAAGATACTTTAAGAAGCTGAAAATTACATGATTAACTCATAAACAATTCAGCAATCAAGTATCACATGCTAGGAAGAATCTTAACATAGTCAAGAACTTCAATACAGATTACACATGAATGGAATAACATAATAAACATGGCAAGAAATAGCAAAACTGAATATTGATTCAGTAGGCATGGTTTCAAAGTCTCAAAGCTTCAAGTTAGCCAAGATAAGAGAGAGAAGAGGCATATAAAAAACACCTCACACCAGAAACCCCAAATTCAGATATCATAAACCAGAAAATCTGGAAAAAAAAAGAGGCACACATCCAATAAAAATGATGAATATATATAGCAACAAATACTTGAGACAAAGATGTCACAAGTCACTATACGCATGATTCATCAAATTTAAGATGTAGTGCATAAGGGTTCAAAGAACACATATCAGTCCAAGGAAGAATGACCAAGAAACATTACCAAAAATGAACTGTAAAGCCATCAATTTCATGTAGAAATCAAGAGGCAAATCAAAACACATAATTGGTTGACAAAAAATACCAAAAAACCGGCCAGGATCAAAGTTTCATGTTCAAGAGTTATAAACAACAAAGTTCACCGATCATAATTTCAAGAAATAGCAAGAGTACTTTATAAGGCAACTAAACCGAGTAGTAACCAAATAGAGTAGTAACCACTTTTCTTGAAATATAGTCAGACAAGAATTCATAGAGTGTGCAACGGAAAACAGTAACTCATTTGAGCACATGAAGAGCAATAGATTTCAAGCATAATCAACAAAGAAAACATGCCAGAAACCGAATTCTGAGCCAGAGCTCTGATACCAATTTGTAAATCCAGGTTTAGGTATATCTAGGTCATTCATTCAATAGTAAAGACTCGGATCTAGATTGAATCGAATCCCTATCGAACATAAACAAAAAGGACACAATGATTTGTTTACGTGGTTCGGGAAAAATTTCCTACGTCCCCGACTCAAGAGAGCGTTCCACTGTGCTCTAAGGCAATAAACGAATCATACAAACTTCTAAGAGGGCAGTCTAAGAAAGAATGGAGTACAAGTCTCAAAGCGAAAAAACAGGTAATTGAAGCTAATGAATATAGGAAATCAGATTTAAGAAGAGAAATCCTTGATCTTGAGACGACGCAGCAACATCGTCGGATCGGAGTCGAAGCTGAGTTGACATTCACAGCCCGGATCTTCCTTTAGATTCCTTCGTAGCCCTTTGAACTCTTTTGGCTTCGTCTTGTGTCAGTTGCAGATCGTGACCAAGAACTCTCGATCTTTCTTGATGTCGTTCTTCGAACCTTCCTCTTGTTCAGACCTTGTGATTCGCCTTCAACACCTCCCCGGAATCCCGCTCGAGGTAAGCCATGGGAGACGCTCCCAAGCTCTCTCGGCGGTGCTCGAGCTCCTCTTCCGAAAACCCTAGGCCTCGCTCTCTCTCTCTCTCTCTTTGCCGTTTCTGATCTCTTTCTATAGCTACAATGACTGAGCAAGAAGAAAAAGAGGGTTATATAAGAGATGCTTACCAAAGGTCGAAACGACGCGTCGAGGTAAGTGTGAACTTTGAAGCTGTTGCCAAGGGTGAACTGCTGAGAGTTGGGCTTGACCAAACTGTTGGGCTGCAAGCCCATTACAATTTAAGGCTACAAAAGACATTATAAGATATATATATATATATATATATATATATATATATATATATATATATATATATATATATATATATATATATATATATATATATATAATACAGCTTAGTAAACTAGAATTATACTATCTCAACAATTGCCCTCTTAAGTCTAGTTTACGAAAAACCACAAGGAAAGAGGAAATCCTAATTGCACAGTGGAACGACGTCCGTCATCGCAGTACATGCACTTTCTCCACAAGATTGGTTACTAACATAAAGTATCAACCATAGAAAACAGGAGATAGAAATCCACAAATTTCAGCAGGTCTTTTTCATAGGAAAAATCTAGCATATAAAGCATGAATTCAGCACATAAAAATGCATAAAGAATTTTAGCAAGCTAGAAAAAACAATGAAAGCATGTCTCATATAGACTAAAAGACACAAAAGTCTCTAAGGGAAATAGTCCCTCTAGTCAATGAGATGCAAGAGAGGCAATATCACATAATTCCCTCTTGAGGCTAACAACACAAGCTTTTGGAAAAAAAAAACAGTAAACATAAAAACAGTGAATAACAACTGTAAGCAAACTGTTTAAAGCACATGTGTCATATGTCACTGCTAATTAAATCCTAAGCATGTAGGAAAGAACTCAAAAACTTAATTAGTATAGCATGTAGCCACACAAGTGAACAAGCACCAAAGACCATGCAAACTAAAGAGTCTATGAATCAAGAGCACTAGACATCAAGGGAGAAACATCCATGACAACATCAAGAGTGTAAGCAGATAAAACATATATACCACGCATTCTAACTTGGACTAAAATATCCAAGTGTAAGCAAGTAAGACATGTATACTACGCATTTTAACTCGGACTAAATCATGATGAATGTTTTAACACAAGACAACAAGCAAGGGAGAAACACAAAACATGCAAAGATCTTAAAAGAGCATGAAGTTCTTGAAAAAACATGATCGAAAGATACATATAAGCATGCTATGAAAAACTAGCTATCACCAACAATAACGCAAACTCCACCAAATTTATAGTAAACATCTACCAAGATCATGCAAGTTTCTAGGGGAAAAAATAAACGCAGCCAAAAAACATGACAAGCAATTCAGAAACTGTACAAGCATGACAAATAGGGTAGAAAATACTAACTTTCCCCACCAAATTTGGTGAGTTCACAAGCTGGTTAGCTCCTTTTCCCCACCAGATTTTGTGATTGTGCAAGTTGTTTTACACATCCTCCTTTTTCTTTCAACGAGCTTGAAGTAGCTCTAAAGAGACAACCATGACCTTATAGTTGTTGGGAAGGGACTCTGGTCACTCTTTTTTTTCCTTTCAAAAAGAGTTACCTGTCAACACACATAATATCACACAATGCTCAGTGCATCAAGTAATTCTCTTAGGAAAATTCCAAAGTATAGGAGGAACTATCTCCATGATCTTATATTAGATTTAAAACTCAAAAACGAGAAGTTAATCTATAAGAGAGCATAGGAAAGCTTAGAGTGTCATAAATGCTACTGAAAGGAACAATTTCAGCACATAATGCAGACAATCAGGCTCATACAGAGTAGGGTACATGCACAAGTATAAATCCTAGAGTCATGAATTCAACAACTAACAAATAGTTGATGCAACACATAGATATCCCAAAGATAATATCATGTAAGCATGAATGAAATCATAAACAAGGGAAACATATACATTACAAAGGAAATCCTACTAACATGATTTCTAAACCTAAACATAGGTTAGGTAAGAGCATATAATCACAATGATGACATATATGCCTCTTTAAATAGAAATCAATAGAGGACTCAACATAAAGCCTCCAGATTTTTTGCACTTAAGAGTAATACAGACAACAAGGTTTTGATTACAATAGTGCAATCAACAAAAAACATGGTACATGCAAGGAAAAACCAAATCAAGCAGAGCTGATCTTTATTACGTAAATCAAGCATGGTTGTAATTCAAACACATCAAAGGTGTCTTAAGAATTTACAACAAGCTCAGAAATACTTATGAGAGTAGCAGTACTAGTTTAGCAAAGAAAAACATAATCTTATCACTAAAACTTAATAAAGATCAGAGAACACAACACTCATGAAGGAGACATGTAATAGAACAAACAGAAATAGGAGATAAAAGGTGCAAGAAAGACTCCCTTTGGTCCCTTTTAACAAATCTTAGATGAAGCAAGCATCTCCAAGGATACCATCGTCATGGTTTCCTAGTCCTCTAGAAATTCGATGCTACTTCCATCTTGAAGGAATGCCACCTGGCTGATTCCTGATTTGAACACCATCCATTTTCAGTTCTTCTAACACTTTGACATGTCCTTTTAAGATTTCCTTGCAAAAGGAAACATAGAGTAAGTTCTCATGAAATAAGCCAAGATCACAAAGTTCTCCTTTAAACTGGACCAGACAACCAACCACTGCAAAAATTCCACACATTCAGAACTTCATTTCATCTCCGGTTATATAAAACTGAGAGGGAGAAACAGATCTGAACTAAAGCCTATAAAAACACACATAACTACCAATAAAGAGCATGAAAACTTCTACATAAATACATCATAAATGAATATAAAAATGCAGGAGTACAAAACAGCTTAACATAATAGGTAGATATGCAAGGGATGAACCAATTTTAAGGCAAGCAGGAATTCACAGCATATATCCATATATTTGACAAAACAACTAAACCTAATACTTCAAAAATAGGTCAGGAAAAAACACATTATCAATAGGAGACTCAAAGTAAGCAAGGTAAGCAATCTAAATCCATGTCATATGAGACAAGAAAAGAAAGCAACAACCAACTGCACACAAGCCTACATGAATGGGTTTACAAGTTTAGGCACTTTAACCATAGCATTAGCAAGAAATCAAGCATCAATATTATCGTGATCAAGAGTAATAAAAAGCAATAAATTCTAGCAAGAATACAAATGGCAAAAACTTTAAGAACCAAACTTAACCAACTGAATAGGCAAAAGTCTCAAATCATGATAATGTAAAAGCCACAATGGATAATAATAGGAAGGCAGGTTATGCATGATAACAAAGCATGATAGACATGAGAGTAGACAGGGCACATAACAACGTACTGCATCACTTAGAAACTTCAAGGGAAGAAACCATATACATTCCATATCAAGAGGAAATAAAAAACAACAATAAGATACTTTAAGAAGCAGAAAATTGCATGATGAACACATAAATAATTCAGCAATCAAGTATCACATGCTAGGAAGAATCTTAACATAGTCAAGAACTTCAATACAGATTACACATGAATGGAATAACATGATAAACATGGCAAGAAACAACAAAACCGATTACTGATTCAGTAGGCATGGTTTTGAAGTCTCAAAGCTTCAAGTCAGCCAAGATAAGAGGGAGAAGATGCATATAAAAAACACCTCACACTAGAAACCCCAATTCAGATATCATAAACCAGAAAATCTGGAAAAAAAAGGCACACATCCAATCAAAATGATGAATATATATAGCAACAAATGCTTGAGACAAAGATGTCACACGACACTGTACGCATGATTCATCAAATTTAAGATGTAGTGCATAAGGGTTCAAAGAACACATATCAGTCCAAGGAAGAATGACCAAGAAACATAACCAAAAGTGAACTGTACAACAAGCAATTTCACATAGAAATCAAGAGGCAATCAGAACACATAATAGGTTGACAAAAAATACCAAAAAACCGGCCAGGATCAAAGTTTCATGTTCAAGAGTTATAAACAACAGAGTTCACCGATCATAATTTCAAGAAATAGCAAGAGTACTTCTTAAGGCAACTAAACCGAGTAGTAACCAAACAGAGTAGTAACCACTTTTCTTGAAACATAGTCAGACAAGAACTCATAGAGTGTGCAGCGGAAAAGAGTAACTCATTTAAGAACATGAAGAGCAATATATTTCAAGCATAATCAACAAAGAAAACATGCCAGAAACCGAATTCAGAGCCAGAGCTCTGATACCAATTTGTTAATCCAGGTTTAGGTATATCCAGGTCAATCATTCAATAGTAAAGACTTGGACCTAGATTGAACCGAATCCTTATCGAACTGAATCCCTATCGAACATAAACGAAAATGACACAATTATTTGTTTACGAGGTTCGGGAAAAATTCCCTACGTCCCTGGCTCAAGAGAACGTTCCACTGTGCTCTAAGGCGATAAACGAATCATACAAACTTCTAAGAGGGAAGTCTAAGCAAGAATGGAGTACAAGTCTCAAAGAAAAAAAACAGGTAATTGAAGCTACTGAATATAGGAAATCAGATTTAAGAAGCGAACTCCCTGATCTTGAGACGACGCAGCAACATCGTCGGATCGGAGCCGAAGCTGAGTTGACATTCACAGCTCGGATCTTCCTTTAGATTCCTTCGTAGCCCTTTGAACTCCTTTGGCTTTGTTTTGTGTTAGTTGCAGATCGTGACCATGAACTCTCGATCTTTCTTGCTGTCGTTCTTCGAACCTTTCTCTTGTTCAGGCCTTGTGATTCGCCTTCAACACCTCCCCGGAATCCCGCTCGAGGTAAGCTCTGTGAGATCGTTCAGAACTAAGCGCTTTCATTCTCTCTTAGGCACTCGAATCTTCTTAGATCCACGAGCTTCCAAGGCACAGCAATGGCGCTGACTCTCTCTCTCTCTCTCTCTCTCTCTCTGTGGTATAGTGTCTCATCGGAATGCTCTGCACCTATTCATCATCGGACTAGCCATGGGAGACGCTTCCAAGCTCTCTCGGCGGTGCTTGAGCTCCTCTTCCGAAAACCCTAGGCCTCGCTCTCTCTCTTTGCCGCTTCTGATCTCTTTCTACAGCTACAGTGATTGAGCAAGAAGAAAAGGAGGCTTATATAAGAGATGCTTACCAAAGGTCGAAACGACTCGTCGAGGTAAGGGTGAACTCTGAAGCTGTTGCCAAGGGTGAACTGTAGAGAGTTGGGCTTGACCAAACTGATGGGCTGCAAGCCCATTACAATTTAAGGCTACAAAAGACATTATAAGATATATATATAATACAACTTTGTAAACTAGAATTATTCTATCTCAACAGTTATGCTACTACAAGTTTCATCATTCAGGATGCAAACGGATCAATCTTTTCCTCTGAGAGTTTCTTTATGCAAAGCTACCTCATCCTTGATGGCTGAAGCTACTGCTAGCACTTCATTTTAGTCTTGTGGCGGCCAGGGAGCCTGGCCTCCAATGCATCGACATCGAGGAGGATAACCTTACGAGAATCAGTTCCATCACCAACAAGTGGAAATGTCCATGGGAGATCGAGATGATCATTACGGACGTCATGCACCTCCTCCGCCTATTTGAGTGGTCGACTTGCAAGCACATCTTCCACGAAGTTAACCAAGTCAAAGACAAGTTAGCTCAGCTTCGACATGCTATAGACCACGATGTACTCATGTCCCATTCGGAGTTCATTTCACTTGTTCGGAAAGATGTCATTGGAGGGTCGGTAAGCAGGGTTTGACATCTCACAAATTCTTACATTGTACAAAAAAAAAAAACTAAAAAGCCTTGTTTTTTTTAAAATAATAATAATAATTAAAATCAAAATTAATTGAAATCCTTTATAATTGAAATCAAAATTAATTAAAAAAGAAAATTAAGAGGAGAAAAAAGAAAGAAAAGAAAACCCCCCACATTCTCCTCTTCTTCCTCTACCACCACGACGCCCAACAACAAACACCAAAAACCGCTTCCAGACTGACTCCATTGATTCTTTTTCTTTTTCCTTCCGAGAGCTCTCACATTCCTCATATTCCTTTTCCTTCTTGATCAAATTCACCCCTCCCTTCAGGTTACTTACTAATTTCTGATTAATTCATTGCTTAATGGTTGTTGATTGGCTATCTTTTATGTTAGAATTTCCTCGTCATGCTTTGAAATTTTGAATGTTTGATAGAGAAACCTTCCGATGGAATCAACAGATTGTGTTGGATCATGTCCAGTGCGGATGGATTAAGCTCGAGTTCTTGTTCATTATTCATGATTGTGTTGTTTTAGTTGTTTACTTCAAGTGTTGTTGTTTGATGTTTGATTTGTTTCTGCGTTTTCTCGTTCTTATCCGAGAATTCAGTTACTTTTTTTTTGATTTTTTGGTCACCTGATTCTTGTTCTTATGTGATAACTTGAAGATCGGCAAGTGTTATTCGCCGCGCCTGAAGTTGGATTTGGTGGTGGGGGATTTAAAATTTCTGGAGTAATTTCATCTTCTGCGTGTTGATTATCTCATTTTTAGTATCCCATAAAACTTCATTGATTGCAGTCTCCTTTAAATTCCATTCTTTGTTCCAAATTGTTTGGCTTTCCCTCAATGCGTACAGCGGATCCAATAGAATTTGGTTTCCGTCTTTGATCCTTTGCGCCTCTCATTGTTCCTTACACAACAATTTCTGTTCTATATATAGGTTCTTTTTGTTGGATTATCACAGAAGGATGAGATTCAAAAAGGGGAGCAAAGTTGAAGTATTTAGCAACAGAGAGGTTCCATCGGGTTCATGGTATTCTGCGGAGATAATCCATGGAAATGGGCATTACTACACAGTTAGGTACGATGGGGAGGTTGGTGCTCCATCTGGAATTGTATCTGATAGGGTGCCTCGGAAGGTGATTAGGCCTTGTCCTCCTCAGGTGCAGCCATTGGGGGATTGGGGGTCTGGAAATGTTGTTGAGGTGTTCAATCACTTCTCTTGGAAGGTGGCGACTGTTTTGAGGGCATTGCAAACAGGTTGGCTTATGGTCAGGCTGCTTGGATCCTCTCAAGAAGTTGAAGTGAAAGAAGTCGATGTTCGGCCTAGACTTTCCTGGGAAGATGACAAATGGAATGTGATTGAAAAGGTATATTGATTTTGTTGTTTCCCATACGATACACCTTGATCACAACCTTATGCTTATTTGGAAATCTTTTAGAGTCTGTTTACTTTAAGATTTCTCTTTGTTTGGAGAATTCTCTAAGGTTACAAATAAATATGTTTCTGTTGTCTTTGTTACACCTGTATATCTGTTGTCTTGCCAACTCTTATGGTCTTACCTCATGTTCAGTGATAGGGATATGTTGTAGTTTCAAATGCATGCAGAAATTTTAACAACTTTGTTTTCCTGTATAAAGTATCCCTCTCATATTAATTTGATTGTAGCTTTTTGTAAACTTATATGACTTGCCTTTTATGTTTAGGGTTCCAATGACTGTGGGGAGAGGCAAGATTTACCTTCATTTCCAAATAGTAACCTGGATTCCCGGCAAATGGAAACAACAGCAAGCATTTATCTGAAAGCCTCCCGCTTCCCATCCAGCAATATGAACAACATGCCTAAGAAAAGGAAGTTTGAAAGGTCTAACCGCCAAAGCGAAGCACGTGCAGTACAAACCCAGAAAATTAGATTGAATGACAAAGACAGGAGAAGAAATCAGTTTACGTCTATAGTGCAACCTCCTTCATCAGAAAAGGTAGAAGCAGTTGCTTCTTCGCGAGCAACGCTGGTGGAAAAAGGCATGCCTCCTTTTGCAAACAGATTAACTGGTTGTTCTAAAAGAGCTTTCGTAAGGGGGAGAATGGATGGTGCTGCAGCATATTCACATGCTGTAAGCTTAGATTCCAGGGGCGCTAATAGTATTACATCCTCAGTTGCTAGTTGTTGCATGTCCAGGAAAAATACACATGAAGTTCCTCAAAATTTCGGCATTCGTCCTTTTGAAGATAATGATGATTATAGTAGTGATGCTGAATCCTTTTGCGGGAACCGGTTAGAGGAAGGAAATGTTCTCCTTCCTACAGATCAGAAATTGACAACAGAGATCCATAGGATTGAATTGAATGCTTACCGTAGTACTATGGAAGCATTGTATGCATCAGGTCCTTTAAGCTGGGAACAGGAAACTCTGTTGACCGACCTCCGTGATTCACTCCATATATCAAATGATGAACATTTGATGGAACTAAGGAGCTTGGTATCCAGTAGCACCTGCATTCCTAATAGTTGACAGATAACTGTGATCTGTTAAAATTACTCAAATCAGCACAGCAACTATTAGTTCTGCTCTCACATTGTAAGCAATTACACCAGCTTTCTTTCCTGTAGATTCTATTTCTTTTTTCATGTGAGTCATAATGAAGTATCTTCTGAATTATGAAGCAATGAAAGTTTCAGAACTTATCTTGGCCTCTTTCCATTTGTCCGTCTATATATTTCTTTTGCAATATACCCTTTCTTACCTTTAAGAGTTTCTATAATGTACTTTTCTTGATCCATGCTTCAGTTTTGTGAGAAAAAAAAGTGATTTCATTCTAGTGCTGTGTCAGGAGATGGCACTTTTATACAACAACAACAACAACACATTTATGTGGATGGATTTGTTGTGATTTTATCTTACAGACATAAATATCTATGCTGTAGAGTTCTTCAGTATGATACAGATGTTGCTGCAAGTTAATGCAGTTAACTGGATGGGATAGTTGCACTGCCCCTTCCAAGGTATTGCTAGCTGTGTGAGATAACATGAATATTTCATAACCTTGTGAAAACAATGTCATCCATGTCTGTTTGATACTCTTTATTGTCTTTAACAACATTTCAAGAGTTTGAGAGATATGTCATTCATGTGACTTGACAACAGGAATGGTTCCATTTTCAGTCATGGGTGTTATTGATCCTGATCCTTCCCTGGGTTTCCAGGGCCAATGTTGGAGGCTTGTACATGTTGCTTCCAAACTCTAGATGATAGTGGGCTATCCCCCCTTTACGGTTAACTGGGGTGTGGGGTTGGGGTCAAGTTTGCAGCAAATGTCCTTATCGTCAATGAGTTGTTGCCGCTATTGTTCGGCATGACTGCTGCATTCTTCCACTTGAGGCCACCAGGAAGCCTGGAATGTTGAATTGCAGAATATTATTATGCCAGAAGTTTGTGACTTCCACCGGACATCCTGCTGTATGGATGCCCGTAGAAGGTTTTATCTTAAACCTTTGGCTTAATGAGTCACTTTAATTGTATATCATCTGTTGAGGAGTGTACCATCCATAAGGAAAGTTGTCCCCTATCTGGAAATTGAACTGACATCAAGCAATCTTGTGCTGATTTTTGGCATGGTTCTTCATTGTTCTTTTTTTTTTTTTTTTTCTTACACTTTCATTCAAAAACCAACTCTTTTGGAAGACTAAGGAGGACAGAGTGTCTTGGTTGGGTGTTTGCGTGGCCATCAGCCCATCAGCTTATGTGATTAACGTAACTTTAAATAGCACATCTTATTTTGAATTTTGTTGGTAAAGTTCTGTATAGATGCTTTCTTATTGTAGCAAGGACAAAGCACATGTAACCATAGCCACTACAATAAACTATAGGTTGGAGAATGTTTTGATCTTTGGAAGTAAGGAAGTGCCAATTTGATGCAGAAAGAAAAATGAATTTGTATGAAAGAAACTCATATTAAGATGATATAACCCAAACATGTTTTTGCCAGTTGCTCTATTTATTGTTGTCTGCGTTATCAGTTTATAGATCCATCAATCTCTCATCTGCAGCATCAAAATTTAGGACATCTGTCTCTTCATCAGTATGTTGATCATTTCGTGTTTGCACATTGTGTATGTTGCCTTCTAGTTGATTGGAAGCGAATAATATTAAATGTAATAAAATGCTCTTTCTTTCCTTTTTTTTTTCTTCAAGTGATTGCTATTAAGAGTATTTAGATGCTCTTTATATTATTAAGCAACAATGACTTGATTGTTTTCTGTAATCAGGAGTATGATCGCTATTTAATATCTCCATTAACCTGAGTTACTTTGAAACATGCAAAAGGAACTGATTAAAGGTGGTTGTCTTAAGCGAATAATGAGTTGCTTTTTTCAGTTGAGGACTAGTAGATTTGCAGCTAAGACAATGTCGCCTCACTTGTTACTTCTTTTTCCCTAGGGTAGATTGCTTTTTATTTGTAAATTGTAAACCTCATTCCTTCCTTTGCCAGCATTAAAAAGATGAACATGTATAGCATGCGTACTTCGTGATCTTTGAGCTCATCATCTTCATGATTTTGATTATGTATATACTTTCCCTTCAAGCTTTTTCACTTGTATCGGTATAGCTCTCCATGCTAAGACTCCTCTACCACGAAATTTGTTTGTGGCTTCATTGCTTATTACATCATTAGGGGGTGCTAGCGCTTATCATCTAGAAGGTATGTAATTCTTCTCTTTTGATCTGGAATGCATTGTTTCAAGTTCTGGATCATAGGATAGCAGCTTTATGTGCTGATGTGAGACTGCATTGTTTCTTCTCTAGCTTTTGACGAGGCCGATTTATTTGAAATGTGTATTTTCACTCGACTGATTTACAATAGCTGCACTTAGACATGTTCAATTGTGACCTGATCTGGAAATATGACCAGAAACTCGAAACCACCCAACTTAGGAGTTGCACATTCCTACCCAAGACCACCTCCTATTTATTAGCCCACTAGTATGGTTTTCCTGTGGCACCAAAGCAAACAACGACATTCCTATCCAGCTTGTAAAAAACAAAGGGGGAGGTGTGTTTTATGAAAGTTGTGAGCGTAGGCCTTCTGGCATTATTGATCATCAACATCATCAATTCTTTCATTTTTTAATTTATTTTTGTGCTCTAATGTATTTGGCTGAGAGTGGTCCTTGTGTTGCATAGTTGACAAAGTTGCAGTGACAAGCTGTTTTGGGAGTTCTCACATCTTTCATGCCTCAGATACTCGGGACACAGGAGCCCGTTGCTTCTCTGCTTATCCCTTTATTCAGGTGGGGATTGGAGCTTCGGGTACAACTGTACAAGTAGACCTGTTGATATCGTTGCGTTTGAGTTTGACCAAAGTTGCTTCAAATTTGCTTTAGATTGAACTGCATATGCTTTGAATTCCGTAACTTCAGATTGGGTATGTTTTGGTCATCTAAGTTTTGAATCCGGCAACTTTAGATTGGGCAGATGTTGGTCATTTAAGTTTTGAGTCAAGTAGATTTAGGGATAAGATGTATTTTGGGGTTGACTCCTTTGAGTTTGATGATTGAATATGTTTCAGATTCAAGTACACTTGCTGCTTGAGAAAATTCAGTGGATTGAATCGGATAGGGTTATTCTTGCATTTCCCTGGAAGGAAGATGATACATGTACAATCGGTGTTAAGCTTCAAGTTTTACACCTCAAATACAAGTGAAGAAGATGCGAAAGTGTTTGTGTGTTTCTTGGAAACTGATTTTCTTGGAGGGGATCAGGAACTAGTCCTCGATACGACAATATGATCCCCATCCCTAATCACCTCCAAGCAATCAACCACTGCTCCATCCTCTGTCTGAAACACCGCATGTTCGACACCAAACTTCTCGGATGCCATCTCGAGCAATCCCTTGAAGCTATTCGGAAGCAACACTAGCATCCTTGACACTCCTCCCTTTACGTTGGGGTAGCTAACGGTGACCCTAGCACGATAACTTGTACCACCTTCGCTACTGGCACCACCGTAACCTGTGTTGATAAAAGAAGGGAAGCTATCTTCTTGCTTAACGTGGGCAGCAGACATAACTCCGAACAAAGAGTTGCGGAAGTTGTTTGTTCTCCGCCTCACCCTTGCTTGTTGCCCTGCCGATTGCGGTTGGTCCGCTGCTTCCAAGTTCGTCGCAGGTGGAAGCATTGGTTCGCTCTTGAACCTCCCCAGGAAGCGAACCCTGTTTTCCTCGTTTGGCATTGCGATGGCTGTTTGAGTTTTGGCCTCGGGCTTCAACTGGAAGAGAGTTATGATCTTCTCATGGCCTTGTTGGTAAGCAAGCTCACGTGGGGTCCATCCGCAACTGTCAGCGTGGTCGATGTCCGAACCCTTTTCGAGAAGGAACTTCAGGATTTCGAGATTTCCTTCGCAGACTGCAGTGTGCAAGGCAGTGGTTCCCATGATAATTTCAGGCGTAGCATCAACACCACCGGGTGTGGGGGTGACCTTTGGCAGAGTCACATCACCCCCTAAATTTGCGATCTTCTTCAGGAGATCGAGGTTGTTGTTCTGGGCGGCAATGCACGCAAAATGTCCAACGTCGCCTGCACAGATGTCAGCACCGTATTCTTTCAGCATCTTCGCCACTGGCTCGTGACCACCCACCATAGCTTCCCACAGCGGTACACTCCCTTCTCGATCTGAAATGATCAAACAAAGGCAATCATGAAGAACGTTTAGGATTTGTAATGATTTCGACAATTTTATGAGCGCACCATACCTCTACAATTCGGATCTGCACCATAATCCAGCAAGAGCAGTACACATTTCTCGCTTCCCTTTGATGCTGCAACATGCTGTAAATGGAATGAGATTAAGATAAAGAACCCATGGACGTTTCTTAAACTGTCTCAGAAATCCTTGTTGTCATGCTAATAATTGTATGGAAGCAAGAGGCTAGAGGTTTACCAGAGCCGTCCTTCCGCTGTCTTCTGATTCGTTTGGATCAAGACCGCGCTTCAACAGCTGATGCATCAAAGAGTCGTTGCCTCTGAGAGCGGCAAAGCACAGATTGATCAGATCTAGCCTACCGCGGTCAAGCATCTTCTCCGTCTCCACCAAAATATTTTCCATGACTGCATTGTCTGAATCCTTCAGTTGCTGCTCATGGTGATTAAACCGAAAAATGAAAGCTAAGATAACTGATATTCAAAGCAACTATTTCAAGAATCTGTTTTAATGTGTCAGAAAGCATAATGTTGTTTCTTTGATCTTCGACTTACCTGAAAGAAATTGTTCATTATGATCGTCCCATCTCCCACGCTAGACTGAACGATATTCAAGAATCTGTTTCTGTTTAACCTAAGCAGTTGACACAGCCTCTTGGTTCGCACAGTGAAGATCTGTGGCCTGTAACAAAGCACGCCGACTTCACCACAGACATCACCCTTTTTTGCCTCTCCAACAATCTAAAATGGCACACCAAGAAAACCGAAATAAGTCAAGGAACACACTTTTTCTTTGTTCTATTGAATATTTTTATTCTCGGGAGAACATGAAAGGTAATGAAAATTACATGTTCCACTCCATTTTTCATTTGTATAAGATCCTGAGAGGAAGAGAAGCAGACATCAGATGCAAGTCAGCAGCGGCAATGAAAATTCCTAATGGTTTCGTAATATGGGAAAAGTACTATGGAGTGATGAAACATCTCACAGACAGGACAGTTAGAAAGAACGCTTACCACTGAACCACTGACAATAATGTAGAAATCTGTTGGTGCTTCATTTTGCAAGACAACGTCCTCATTGGTAGAGTAGAACTCAGCTTTCATTTCGGAAACCTTGAGAATCAGAACAAGTGATAAAATGTAAGCAGATAATAAATACTTTTGATGCATAAAACATATTAAAAACTGAGCTGGATTTATGCTTATGCAACACTTTACCAGCTGAAAAAGGAGGTCAGTGGACACACCACGGAACAAATACACCTTATCTACGAGGGAGTAGAACAGATAGTGAGATATGCTAGAACGAATCGCTTTGGGAAGGGAATCAAGTATCTCTTGTTGCTGCAATCCCTCGGAATCTGTCCTGAACTTGAGGCAAATGTGCGCAAGCATCTGCTCTTGCAGCCGAAGAGGTAGCTGATGTCGTTGGGAAAAGCTAGATGCCGCTTGAATGCTCTCCCGCTATAGAAAAAAGATCCCAAGAGAATTATGAGCTACTAATACTAAGGACATCAATTAGAGCTGATTGTCGAAAAGCTTACATATTTTCTAGTTCTAACGCTAGCGTGAGCAACCAAGTTGGTCATGTTTCCGATCAAATACGAAGTGAGGCCAATGTTGAAAAGCATATAGAAGATGTCAAACAGCATCTCCCATTGGTTCACGGGATGCAAATCCCCATACCCAACTGTGCTCAGAGTGGTGATAGCCCAATATATCGTCACAACATACCGGGTCCAAAGGCTGGCCTGGAGGAAATCCTCCACGGTTGCCCCTATCCATGTCGATTTCTTGTCATGGTAAAGTACAGCAATGCGGTAATAGAAGCACCCCGCACAATGAACCGCGAAAAGGGTAACCTGGAAAAGTTGATCTCCATGAGTGGTGTTGTTTGTCACCAAAAGCTCCAAACTCATTCAAAGAGGTGGTTAAAGGATCATGTTGACCAAAGACATTAATTCTTCATTCAAAGTACACTTACACAAACAAGCTTTGCACATCGCACCCCAAAGTAATTGAAGTTCCTATCCTTCTCCAACCTGTCAAAATCAGTGGAGAGATTCAAATGTCACCAAGCCTTGGAAAAGAGTTTCATAGCAAAGGAATTGTAAGGCAAGGGATCAAGATAGGACACCTCGTGAAGAGGCGGTTAACCCTGTAAAGCCTCCATAGGCGAAGCATGCTGAGCAAGCCATAGACCTTTCTCGAGGCCGGGATGATCTTCTCGACTAACTCATACGGGAAAGTCGATGCAATATCAAGCCACATCCGAAGGCTAAAGGCATAGTGTCTAGCAATCTTCTTCGGATCATCAACTAGCTGGTAGGTAGCTGTATCCAGAAAGGCGACGAAGAAGGTGAGGATTATGTCAAGGAAGAAGAACGAGTTTACAACATTGTCAATGATGTTGAGCGGTTTCGTGGGTCTATTCAGAAACCCGAATTCAAAAGGCGAAACCCAAGCAGTGTAGAGGACAAGGATAACAAGGAAAGTCTCCCAGTACCTGCATTAACACCAGATACCAATTATTGATCAAATTGAATTCCTTTTAGCTAAACTATTTGTCTATTTCTTTACTGATCAAAGGGGATATGGGGTGAAAATACCATTGAAGAAACCTATAAAGAAATGGAAAACGTCTGTATCATCACCTTGATTTGGATTTTGGGCATTGCAATGTAAAAGATTGAGAATTTGATAGAGAAAAACTGAAGCTAGAATATAGGGGAAAAAAGAGAGAAAAGGTAATTAAGCAAGCAAACAAACAATCTATATGGAAAGGAAAAAGTTCCATACCAGACCAAATCAAACCAAGATGAAAGAAAAAAGAGAGACAAAAACTAAGAATCTAAACACTAATTAAAAGTAGCAGGAGCACCAAACAGGTCACAATCACACACAAAAAAAAAATGAAAAATGAAAAATGAAAAAAGTCGTCCGTTGTTTTGACATCCATGGAAAATAAATACAGCAGCAATTTGATCATATATCTCCAAAATTAACCAATTGAATATCCAATAAACACAAAGGAGCAGAAGTTAGTGTGAAAAAGATGACAACTTTGAAGGACGAGAGGGAGAGAGGGGAAGAAGAAAACCTATAACGGCTATCGTAAGGGGAAATAACGAATCGACGGAGGCGGACGCGGCGTTTGCTTTGGGAGCCAAAAGGGGGCAAAATGTCAGTAGTGAGGCTGTAAAAGCTTCCCTCTTCAGTTTTCGCATCTTCATCGCCTTCCCCATCGCCGCCCCTGACGGCGGCGGGTGGAATAGGCGCAGTCGCCGTCGAAACCTTCCTCTGTCTTCGGTTCCGTATTGAGCGCGCGAAGAGGAATCCGCTGCTAAACCTGCTCCCAAACAGTCCGCCGAACAGCACCATTTTTTTTTATTTTTTTTAGCTTCTTCCTCCTCCTAAAAACAGAGGGTTTTGGCCAGTTTGGGGGGTTTCAAATTTTCAATCGATTGATGGGTTCGTTGAATTTGCAATGTCCCCGTTGGCGATCTTATATATTAGTAGTAAATGGCGAACTCCCGCGTGACAACTGCCATCTCTTTCTTAAGAAATTACATGTTTCTTACTAATTATAGAATTGATTATGTGACCCATCAAAAACAATAAATTGGTCTTTGGTCGAACCCAAAGTAACATTTTTAAAAAGTTATTTAATCTTTTTAATGTTTGAACTATTAGTTTTGTTTCAAAATACAGATCACTTTGTGATTTGTGATATGTAATTTAATCTCAATCGATTAATGTTTGTCTATTTTACACCGTTATGTATTTTGCAGGTTGTGTCTTTTAGATGGTTCATCGTCTGCCGACTTTGTCGGCCTCTCGAGGTGTCAGGCATGTCTGACCCTCGAATTATCTATATCTATATATTACTTAAAACCAAAGCCTTTTGGTCACGTGTCGCATCCTCGCGTGGAATTATTTAAGACAATTCCTTTTTATTTAGCAATTGGGATTAATTCAAAACTTTTTAAAAAAAATCTATATATTACTTAAAACCAAAGCTTTTTGACCACGTGTCGCATCCTCGCGCGGAGTTATTTAAGGCAATTCCTTTTTATTTAGCAATTGGGATTAATTCAAAACTTTTTTTAAAAAAAATAACGTTAATATTAACTATACAATATTATTTTATTTCATATTAATTACACATTATTATTTCCATTTATTTTTTAAACATCTATCTATATCTATCTAAATCTAAATATTACTTAAAACCAAAGCCTTTTAGCCACGTGTCGCATCCTCCCGCGGAGTTATTTAAGGCAATTCCTTTTAATTTAGCAATCTATCTATATCTATATATTACTTAAAACCAAAGCCTTTTGGCCATGTGTCGCATCCTCGCGCGGAGTTATTTAAGGCAATTCCTTTTTATTTAGCAATTGGGATTAATTCAAAACTTTTTTTTAAAAAAATAATGCTAATATTAACTATACAATATTATTTTATTTCATATTAATTACACATTATTATTTCCATTTATTTTTTAAACAATATGATGAATTCAAAAGCATTTTTTTATAAAAAAAAAATTATAGTTCCAAATATATGATTTTTCTATTTTAGGCAATTCCTTTTTATCTAACCAAAAATGATTATTTCAAAACTTTTTTTACAAAAATAAAGATAATATTAACTATACATTGTTTTCATTCTACATTAATCACACGATATCATTTCTATTTAGTTTTTAAAACAATTGGATGAATTTAAAAGCATTTTTTTTATAAAAATAATAATATATAGTTCCAAATATATGATTTTTTGGAGCAGCCAATCTAAATATAATGGAAACTATTGTTTTTCTTATAATAAACTTAAATTTTGGATTTTCACCCAACCAACCTAATATAAACTACATAAAACCTTAAATGATAAAAAAAAAAATTAAACATTTTTTTTAATGATTTCCTCCCAGTCTATATATATAATGAGAAATATTTTTGCTTAGATGTGATAATCACTTTAATTTTATGATTTCCTCCCAATCAACTTAACCTAGGAAAAAATCCAACTAATGACATTCGTATAAGTTCTTCAATTAATCTACCTATATCTAACTAATAAACCATAAGAATTTTTTATTAGGTGTTATAACCACTTTTATTTTGAGATCGATTTTCACCCAATTAATCTATTCTACTCAAATCTTAAACTCACGTAATTTTTACACATTTTTCAAAAATATTATTATTATTTTTACTTACTTTATCAAATATTTTTTTCTATTTTATATTAACGTTTGGTAATAGTTTGTTTAATTTTGTAATATTGTAGTAATTTTCTATACTTACAAAATTTTATATTTATTTTAAAAAAAAATACGCGCCATGGCGCGGGGACTTTACTAGTTTCCTATTAAAAAAAAGAAAACACAGATCACTTGATTTTTTAGCTCATATGGTTAAAGCTAAAAACTTTATAAAATATATGTTTCACAGTACATATGAATACATTTTACAAAAAAAAATTGATTTTTTATAGAATTTTTAGCTTTTAAAAAAAATACATCAAACGACCTATATTTTAAGGTGAATGGTGTATTTTATCTGTTCTAAAATATAAGAAGTTAATATATAGGAAAATTATGTTTGGTGCCTCTGAGTTTTTTACAATCCCGGTTGGTGTTCACACTTCTTTTTTTTCCGGATGATACTCATAAATTTTGTCAAAAGTTCGGCTCATGCCAAAAATTCATATTTCTCTTATTAAATGAATAAAAACATCCTTTATTTTTATTTTTTTTCATAAAAAGCTCCTTTACTTTTAAAATTGAACAAAATACCTATTATTTAACTAAATTTAGTACAAAAGTGACATTACGCAAAAAATCACCCATTATCCAATTTTTTTTGGAAAAAATCAACCATTGTTTTTTAACATTACACAAAAGAACCGTTATATATTTTTCATAGTTTGTTAACAACAAATCTCATTATTTGTCAAACATAGCATGTACATAATCACCAATTATTTACAAATTTTGCACAAATCCACTGTCTTATTAAGTGAACAAAAATAGTTGACCTATAAATTACAAAAAATATTTCATAAAATCATACTTTGCGTATAATTTTAAAAACCGTAGTGATTTTTATCTATTTTGTTTGGAAACAAGGGTGATTTTAGCAATACATTTTTTGGAAATAATATGTGATTTTGTAAAATTTGAAAAAATAAATGTGATTTTGTCACTTTTGTGTTGAATTTAGTCAAATAATAGGTAGTTTTGTTCAATGTTAAAAGTAAAGGGTTTTTGTGTGAAGAAAGGAATAATAAAAGGGTGGTTTTGTTCAATGTTAAAAAGTGTGGGACACCAACCGGACTTGTCAAAAATTCAGGGGCACCAAATGGAATTTCTGTAATATATATAAAGTATTAATTTTTTTCACAATTATATTTATATATTGATTAAAAAAAGATATTGGTATTTTGCACAGTTATTAGCTCCTTAAAATACGTATTGAAAAGTTAAATTTCTTACCTTTTAGATCGGATGGAGTATATAAAATATCAATTATTTTAATAATCTCAAACTTATTTCAATATTTATATAATACACTAAAACAAAGGCCTGAAATGGGTTCTACTGCAATTTGCATACGTGTCATATTTTAGATTAAAATTGTATTATTTTTTCATATGTGTCATATTCTGAATTAAAATAGTATTATCTTTTTTATTATTTGATCAACCTTATATCTAACCAATATTTGGTTTATTATTAATAACCCAATGTAATTTTGCCATCTTAATTAATGGGTTAGAAAACTTATCTTTTTAGATAAAATAATCTATCTAATCTTTGGTCAATTATTCTACGTTTTAGATCAAATTGGATACAATATATCTATATATAAATATGTACCATGTCATCAAGATTCTAAAAGATGAAGAAGGAATGTTTGGTCAATTATTCTACCTTCAAGATCAAATTGAATATAATATATTTATATATGGTTTTGTTTTTGTGAACCACGTCAATTAATAAACTAATATAATATTTTAATATAATTAATATAATAAAATATAATTTATTAACAACACGCGAAATCGCACGGGTAACGAATGCTAGTAATATGCTAAAACGGAGACATGCACTCTTCTCTAGTGTAATTCAGATATGTGTCATTTTCTGGTGCAATTAGCCTATGTGTCGTTTTCTTGTGCAATATGACCCGAATTTTTCGACACATCAATTAATGATGATCCCAATATATTTATGTGTACATCTTATATATCTTAAGTGGTTATAAAATCTATCATTTCACCCTAAGTTATTTTATAAATATTGTACCTTGAATCATTTTATCTTTATTCATTAAGATTGATTATTTTAGTTCATTATATCTAATGATAAGATTTCATTATTCATTAATTATCTATTAAAAAATAAAATATTATTATCAAAATATTTATATTAATTCTCAACCTTATATCTTAAATTGTTACGAAAGCTATTATTTTTATCATTGTTTGAAAAAAATTAAAATAAATAAAATAAACTATTTTAATTTTCGCATAAAATTTAATAAAAAAATATTGTTAATATAATAAATATAATAAAATATAATTTATTAACAAAACACGCAAAAGCACGGGAAACATACTAGTTAATATTAATATGAAAAAAAATTAAATATGAAATTTTGTGAGACGAATAAAGTTTGAATCACAAATCACCTGAAAAGTAACAACAACCAGTGCCCATGAGAAGTTGAACTATTTCTTTCAAATATCAAATCCGAATTGACAAAGTTTCAATCTATAAAGTCCTCTCATGTTTACAGATCGACGGATGGAGTGGCAGACAAGATTGCACATCTTAGTCACTCTGCTGATGTTGACAATAAGTGTTCCGATTTAGGTTTTCTGGACCTCATCTGAAAGGATGCTAGATCTTGGAGCATCTCACCACAAGATCTACAAAACTCACTCTCTCAAACGTCGGAATCTCACTTTCGAATGATTGAGTCTTTATTTGGGAATCAATCACAAGCATCTCACCGGTAATGATTCAACAAACGGGTTTCTCGTTAGGATTTCACCTCAGAGGACGTTGAAGGCATCTCACCAACAACAATTTAGAATCATCTCCATTAAAAAAACACACTTTTCATTAATCTCAAATCTGATTTCTAAGTGAGCATACAAGCTCTTTAATACTAAATGAAAGGCCAAAGGCTAGCTAAAACACTTATTGAGCGGATAATATAAAAGGTCCCTCGAAATGATGGGAAAGGAGGTGGGAAACCAAGGGGCGGAAAGGTGAAGAGTCGGCAACCATCAAGGCCATCAATACATATTAAAATATGCATCTTGATTGCACCAATTTATTCGGTTTCATTGAATGTGTTCCGTCTTCAATAAACGCATTTCCAATAAGCTGCCAGATTTCATACTGTTGTAGAGAATAACATTTCCGGTCATCTTCAAGGCTGATTTGGCAAAAGTGTTCTTCATGAAAGTTATAGCCACTTAAAATAGTTTTCTAACAAGTGCTCATATGCTTTAATCGTAATTTTATATAGTCCGGTGGATCCAAAATACCGATGTATCGCCAAGCTGTTTTCTCAATTGAGATTTCGTGTGACTCGAGCTCATATGGTAATATGATCACATCATCCTCTACCCCTTGAAAAGGATTCGACCTTGAATCTGAAATATTCTCCTCTTCTCCCATGAATGTCGGTGATAGAAACACAAATGGCAAACATGACAAAAAATTTGATGTGGCATCCATCCATGGGGTGTCCTTGATTTTGAGAAATTTTGGAGAGATTAGGGATGTTTTGGACATGGGTGTTTAGATTCCAGGAGCCTCAGAATCGACAATAGGTATAGGGACATCGGGGGGTAGGAACCACGAACTCTACGAGCTTCGAAGAAGGGGGCGGTGGAGCTATAGGCACCAAAGAATCACACGTTGATAAGGAGCCACTGATGGGGGTACAGGAAGGGTGTTTTTCTTAAGAGGTGACCATGTATTTATCTCGACAATGAGATTTTCTACTTTGACACGAACATCTTCTAACGCAGCCCTCCGTTCGACTTCTTGTTGTTGAGCGATCTCCCGAGCTCTTTTATTTCAATATCTCCTACAGAGTTCTTGATCAACAATATCATAGGTATCACCATCCATGTCTTCCCATCGAAGATACCCATCATCATAGGCCCGAATAGCCCACCGAATTTAGTTGTCAGACAACGGCTCTAATCTTGATCTCCTGGATATTTTAGAAAATAACAAACAATACACACAAGAAAAGCTCGAAGGACTCGATTCGATTATCTTTGATACCAATTGATAAAAACCCGAAGGATCGACTGACCAAGCTTCGAACTTTCGAACACTCTTTTTGTGGGGTGATTTTTGGGGATTTATAGGAAATAAAAGACAAGGATATGGATTGGTAGATCTTAGAGCATCTCACCACAAGATCTACAAAACTCACTAGAATCTCACTTTCGAATGATTGAGTCTTTGTTTGGGAATCAATCACAAGCATCTCACCGGTAATGATTCAACAAATGGGTTTCTCTTTGGCATCTCACCTCAGAGGACGTTGAAGGCATCTCACCAACAACAATTTAAAATCATCTCGATTCAAAGGAAACACACTTTTCATTAATCTCCTATGAATGTCGGTGATGGAAACACAAATGGCAAGCATGACAGAATTTTTGGTGTGACATCCATCCATGGGGTGTCCATGATTTTGAGAAATTTTGGAGAAATATAGGATGTTTTGGACATGGGTGTTGAGATTCCAGGAGCCTTGGAATCGACAATAGGTATAGGGACATCGGGGGTAGGAACCACGAACTCTACGAGCTTCGAAGGAGGGGGCAGTGGAGCTATGGGCACCAAAGAATCACTCCTCGATGAGGGAGCCACTGATGAGGGTACACGAAGGGTGTTTTTCTTAAGAGGTGACCATGTATTTATCTCGGCGATGAGATTTTATACTATGACACGAACATCTTTTAACGCAGCCCTCCGTTCGACTTCTTGTTGTTGAGCGATCTCCCGAGCTCTTTTCTTTCGATATCTCCTACGGAATTCTTGATAACCAATATCATAGGTATCACCATCCATGTCTTCCCAGTGATGATACCCATCATCATAGGCCTGAATAGCCCACCGAATGTAGTTGTCAAACAACGGCTCTGATCTTGATCTCCTGGACATTTTAGAAAATAACAAACAATACACATAAGAAAAGCTCGAAGGACTCGAGTCGATTAGCTCTAATACCAATTGATGAAACCTGAAGGATCGATCGACCAAGCCTCGAACTTTCGAACACTCTTTTTGTGGGGTGATTTTTGGGGATTTATAGGAAATAAAAGACAAGGATATAGATTGCTAGATCTTGGAGGATCTCACCACAAGATCTACAAAACTCACTCTCTCAAACGTTGGAATCTCACTTTCGAATAATTTGAGTCTTTGTTTGGGAATCAATCACAAGCATCTCACTAGTAATGATTCAACAAACGAGTTTCTCTTTGGCATTTCACCTCAGAGGACGTTGAAGGCATCTCACCACCAACAATTTAGAATCATCTCCATTCAAAGGAAACACACTTTTCATTAATCTCAAATCTGATTTCTATGTGAGCATACAAGCTCTTTAATACTAAATGAAAAGCCAAAGGCTAGCTAAAACACTTATTGAGCGGATAATATAAAAGGTCCATCGAATGATGGAAAAGGAGGTGGGAAACCAAGGGGCGGAAAGGTAAAGAGTCGGCAACCTTCAAGACCATTAATACATATTAAAATATGCATTTTGATTGCACCAATTTATTCGGTTTCATTGAATGTGTTCCGTCTTCAATAAACGCATTTCCAACAAGCTGCCAGATTTCATACTGTTGTAGAGAACGACATTTTCGGTCATCTTCAAGGCTGATTTGGCAAAACATTTCTTCATGAAAGTTGTAGCCACATAAAATAGCTTTCCAACAAATTCCCATAGGCATCAATCGGAATTTTATACAGTCTGATGGATCCAAAATACCGATGTATTGCCAAACTGTTTTCTGAATTGAGATTTCGTGTGACTCGGGCTCATATGGTAATATGATCACACCACAACTTCAAAGGGGCTCACACAAAAACTGCTTGATTTAGGTACACGCTTTGATTGCCTTAACTGTTTAATTTCTTGATAAACTTGAGGATGTTCTTCTTTCGATGCGTTAAAACAATCAAAGCGTGTAACATCATCATCATATTCATTCTCGCTGAGCACAGTGACAACCTTGATTGATGGAAGATCAGCAACTATAGTATGAATCTCAGCATCACTTGGACAAATATCAACATTGGTTGACGGAAGGCCAGCTGCTTTACTATTAATGTCAGCATCACAAAGCACAATATCAATCTTGTTTAATAAGAGGTCAGCTGCTTCAGTAACAATATCAGCATCACTTGTACCAATGGCAGCCTCTTTTGATTGAATGTCAGATGTGTTAGTAATAACATCAGCACCACGTACCTCAATGTCAGCATTTGCTACACAAATCACTTCATCAATTTCAACATTGGGAGTGACATTATCAACATAATCTACCTCATTCACAACCTTCGTTGCAGCCTTTGTCGCTGGAATGTCAGCTGCTTCAATTGGCAAAATGTCACCACTGGGTGGTGGAAGTACTACTGCTTCAATAAGAAAGTCACCAAAACTTGATTCAATATCATCCTCTTTTTGTTGAATGCCAGCTTCTTTACTAACACGATCACTATCGCTTGCACAAATATTAGTCTTGCCTACACATGTTGCTTCATTATTTTCAGCATTGATAGTGACACTCTCATGACCGAAAGAATGTTTAATAATGAGAGGCGTATTCGGTTCATAATCATATAAAACTTCATTAACCTTCTGATTTGATCCTAGTGGTCAATGAGTTTGACTCATTTATCTTACAAACATGTGTCGCTAGAGCCGAATATCAATTCTCGTTTGAGGAAACAGCATGGCGACACCGTGGTATTTTGGCTCTTTCGGGCTGTAGAAAATTCTGATTGAAGCCGATGAGCACTTGTTGGAAAGCTATTTTAAGTGACTACAACTTCCATGGAGGACACTTCTCCCAGATCCGCATCAAAGATGCTCGAATTTGATATTATTTTCAGCAGTTCAAATCTTAACGTTTTTTCATAATTTTATTTCTATTAAAATAAATCCCACATCGATTAGCGATGCTTGGAGGCTATATTTTCAGCCTATATGTTGCCTGTAAAAACTTCATTTAAAATGAAGTCAAGCTGAGTTAAGTTAAAGGTTAAGCCACTAATAGCTTCCTATGATTCCGAGTTAAGGATCGAGTTCTTGGTGAGAGGCTAAGAGCGAACCCTTTGGTGAGAGGCCGAGGGTGTCAAAGACGAGAAGAATGAGATCGAGTGTAGGGGGTTCAAGGGTTAGAGACATGTGAAACTCACTCCACATATCCTTTTTTCCAATTTCCATAAACACCATTTTTTTTTGTTTTTTTAAGCTTCCTCCTCCTCCTGAAAACAGAGGGTTTTGGCCTTTTGCGGGGTTTCGATCGATTGATGGGTTCGTTGAATTTGCAATGTCCCCGTTGGCGATCTTATATAGTAGTGTATATGTGTGACAACTGCCATCTCTTTCTTAAGAAATTACTTGTTTCTTACTAACGATAGAATTGATTATGTGACCCGTCAAAAACAATAAATTGGTCTTTGGTTATTTAATCTTTTTAATGTTTGAACTATTCATTTTGTTTCAAAATATAGTTCACTTGATTTTTTTAGCATATATGGTTAAAAATAAAAACTTTATAAAACATCTACTTTTTAATTATAGAAAGCGCAAATTTTCTCCCAAATTAACGAAATATCCACCAAGTCCGACAAATTGGGGTTTTGTCCACTTAAAATTTTATGGACAAAATTGCCCTTCCATATATAAACATACATGCTGATGTACAGAATTCTCTCTCCTCACTCTCTCTCCCGTCTGGCTTCTCGAATACGATTCACTCTCTCTTTCTCTCCAACTTGCTCAGGCGGTTTTTGCAGTTGAAACCGACGGTTTTCTTCGATTTTGGTTCAATGACAGAGAAAAAAGGCTCCGGTGACATCGAGGGAGTTATTGTTGCTGTAATCGACAATAAAAGTGCAAGCGATCCTTCAAATGGGGGTGTGTTTTGTGTGTTTATAGTGTTATACCGGTTTTGAAGTTGAATTCGACATTTCTCTTCTATTTTTGTTGAATTGCAGAGAATAAAGGCTCCGACGAGATGGAGGCAGTTGATGTTGTTGCAATCGACAGTAAAACTCCATGCGATCCTTCAAGTGGGGTTTGTTTTGTGTTTTTATAGTGTTATACCGTTCTTTCATTTTTATCCGATATTTTCTCTTTGATTTTATGTTGAATGGCAAAGAACAAACCATCTGACGAGGTCGAGGCAGGGGATGTTGCTGAAATGGACAGTAAAACTGCAAGCGATCCCTCAGATGACGGTTTATATTTTGTGTTTATGTGTTTTATCCCTTTTTTTGTTCCCCCCCCCCTATTATTTTGTTTGATATCTAATGTGCATGATTTCCAGGGAACAAAGGTTCTTCAGAGAAGGTTCCTTCAGTTAAAGGTAGCAGTTCAACCGGTTCTTCAAGTAGAGGTGTGTTGTTTTTATTCTAGGGTTTTTGGTTCATGCTTTTCCAGTTTTTTCTTTTGTTTTTCTCTCAAATGTATGCATCCATCCGGTAATGTTTCTTTGATTTGTATCAATAATACCTATTTCAGCATAATATGTAAAATACCTATTTCAGCAGATTGTTTTTATTCATGCTGACACTGTTGTTGTGCATATTTTGTGTGTTTTTTAGATGATATTGCCTCTGCAAGTGATCTTCAAGAATATAAATGTCAATTTGATGTGAGTATATGTTTTTTCATACTTTATTGTTTTCTGTTGTGTTTTTATGTTGATTCATGCTTATGAATGTGTCTTTTTAACAGAGATTGAAGTACTGCTTTCCTGTAAAGGCTAGATTTTGTGCAAAATCCAATGTTTATTGTGCTATAGATGTCCGTGATGTTATAGAGGAACATCTGTCTGAAACTGATCTTGAGGCGCTGATGAGAAGTTGTTTTGGATGGGTTTTTGTTCAAAAGAATAAGATGAAACTTAATTTTCAGCTGATTCATCAAATGATGCTTCGTATGATTAAAAGTGATAAGCTGCATGAATTATGGTTTAAGGTTGATGGTCATGTTGCTCGATTCTCGTTGGTTGAGTTTCATGCAATTACAGGGCTTCCTGTTATAGAGACTTTAGTGAAATCATCTGGGAAATTCTCGTGGTCTTACTTTCTTGGGAAGAATCAGTCAAAGTGTACGTACGATGAGTTGTTGGAGGCATTTAAAACTTGTAGAAAATCGTCTTCAAGGAAGCTACATATGGCATGATTATCGAGAACATTTTAATGTTCAGACGTTCAAAAAGTGTGAACAAAAATCATGCTGGTCTTTAAAGAAGGTTCTCCTTTGTGATCGATCAGATCCGAGACCATCATATGCATTGTGATGTGATCATATTACCATATGAGCATGAGTCACACGAAATCTCAATTGAGATTACAGCTTGGCGATACATTGGGGTTTTGGATCCACCGGACTGTAGAAAATTCCAATTGAAGCGTATGAGACCTTGTTGGAAAGCTATTTTAAGTGGCTACAACTTCCATGAAGACTACATTTGCTCAATCAGCCTCGAAGATGACAGAAATTGTTGTTCTCTACGACAATATGAAATCTGGCAGCTAGTCGGAAATGCAATAAATGAAGACGGAATGCATTCAGTAAAGTCGGATTAAATGACGAGGCTTTAGGGATTTCCGACCTTACATCTCTTTGATGGCCACAATCAAGCAAGACCATTCCTTTCCCCTTCCCTAGGAGCCGGTCACCCTTTGCCCTTCCCTCTTTGCATTTTCCTTGTGTGTTTTCCTATATATATTGTAAGAACAAGGCTATTTTGAAAAAGGTAGAAGTTGAATTTGAATGAAAAAACCCTCTTTGTGTTTCCACAAATCAGATTTAGTGCGATTCTAAATCGATCTCTCTTAGGCGCGATACCTACGAGAAAGTTGTCCTAGGTGCGATACCGACGACAACAAGGATCATCAACACCCGAAGTGCGATTCGGAGGGTGTCTTTGGTCGAGTGTTGGAGATTCTAAGGGCGCGATACCCTCGGGATCTTGCATCACATATCCTTCAACCCCATCCCCTACTTTACCACCATTCTAAGGCCTTCCATAGCCCCATCCTCACCCTCAAACCACCCCCAAACGTCCCTCCAAAACAGGCCCTCAATCCCTCTCAAAAACAGCCCCGTTTGGAATCGTTCTGCACAGGCGACGTCTCGGTAAAACGAGATTTCCCGCTTCGTCTGACCTCCGATTGCCAAGATCCACCCCAATCCGCGACCGTGACTTCAAGAGCTACAAATCTAATACTCACATGTCCCCAGAAGCCAAGCGAAACGACGGGAAATTGATATTCGTTGCTGACTGATCTGCTGCTCCAGAAACTGATCAAGGGCTCCCCGGCCTCTCGGAACTCTTGTCGCCGATCCTCTTGCTCGAGCCCGGGCCCGAGCACACCAAGTGGTATCAGAGCTAAGCGACTCGAGTCCTTCGAGATTTTCTTATGTGTATTGCTTGTTAGTTTCTAAAATGTCCAGGAGATCAAGATCAGAGCCGTTGTCTGACAACTACATTCGGTGGGCTATTCGGGCCTATGATGATGGGTATCTTCGCTGGGAAGACATGAATGGTGCTACGTATGATATCGTTGATCAAGAACTTCGTAGGAGATATCAAAAGAAAAAAGCTCGGGAGATCGCTGAAGTCGAATGGTGGGCTGCATTAGACGATGTTCGTGTCAAACTAGAAAATCTCATCACCAAGATGAAAACGATGTCACCTCTTAAGAACAGAACCCACCCTACACCCCCATCAGTGGCTCCTTCCTCGGCATGTGATTCCTTGGTGCCCATAGCTCCATTGCCCCCTCCTTCAAAGATTGTAGAGATCGTGGTTCCTACCTCCGATGTGCCTATACCTATTGTCGATTCCAAGGCTCCTGGAATCTCAACACCCATATCCAAAACATCGCCGAACACCCCAAAATTTCCTCTACCTATTGTCGATTCCAAGGCTCCTGGAATCTCAACACCCATATCCAAAACATCGCCAATCACCCCAAAATTTCTCAAAATCATGGACACCCCATGGATGGATGCCACACCAAAAATCTTGTCATGCTTGCCATTTGTGTTTCCATCACCGACATTCATGGGCAAAGAGGAGAATGTGTCGGATTCGAGGTCGAATCCTCTCCAAGGGGGAGAGGATGATGTGATCATATTACCATATGAGCATGAGTCACACGAAATCTCAATTGAGATTACAGCTTGGCGATACATTGGGGTTTTGGATCCACCGGACTGTAGAAAATTCCAATTGAAGCGTATGAGACCTTGTTGGAAAGCTATTTTAAGTGGCTACAACTTCCATGAAGACTACATTTGCTCAATCAGCCTCGAAGATGACAGAAATTGTTGTTCTCTACGACAATATGAAATCTGGCAGCTAGTCGGAAATGCAATAAATGAAGACGGAATGCATTCAGTAAAGTCGGATTAAATGACGAGGCTTTAGGGATTTCCGACCTTACATCTCTTTGATGGCCACAATCAAGCAAGACCATTCCTTTCCCCTTCCCTAGGAGCCGGTCACCCTTTGCCCTTCCCTCTTTGCATTTTCCTTGTGTGTTTTCCTATATATATTGTAAGAACAAGGCTATTTTGAAAAAGGTAGAAGTTGAATTTGAATGAAAAAACCCTCTTTGTGTTTCCACAAATCAGATTTAGTGCGATTCTAAATCGATCTCTCTTAGGCGCGATACCTACGAGAAAGTTGTCCTAGGTGCGATACCGACGACAACAAGGATCATCAACACCCGAAGTGCGATTCGGAGGGTGTCTTTGGTCGAGTGTTGGAGATTCTAAGGGCGCGATACCCTCGGGATCTTGCATCCCATATCCTTCAACCCCATCCCCTACTTTACCACCATTCTAAGGCCTTCCACAGCCCCATCCTCACCCTCAAACCACCCCCAAACGTCCCTCCAAAACAGGCCCTCAATCCCTCTAAAAAACAGCCCCGTTTGGAATCGTTCTGCACAGGCGACGTCTCGGTAAAATGAGATTTCCCGCTTCGTCTGACCTCCGATTGCCAAGATCCGCCCCAATCCGCGACCGTGACTTCAAGAGCTACAAATCTAATACTCACATGTCCCCAGAAGCCAAGCGAAACGATGGGAAATTGATATTCGTTGCTGACTGATCTGCTGCTCCAGAAACTGATCAAGGCTCCCCGGCCTCTCGGAACTCTTGTCGCCGATCCTCTTGCTCGAGCCCGGGCCCGAGCACACCACATTGTTTGGATATATTTATGCTTTTCAGGTAATTAATTTCATGCAAATTGTTTCAGCATGTTTTGTTTTAGCATGTTTGTTTCAACAATGTTTTTTTTGTATGATATAAATCGTTGCTTGGTTATATTTATAGGCTTGGATATTGGAGGCTTTTCCTGTACTCTTTGATAAGTTTCTTTGTGATTTCAAGATGCGTGCGAACTATCCCTATTCTCTTCGCTGGGAGTGTTCGTTACGACATACTTATATTGAAGCGCAAGAGGTGTTTAATGGTGACCTGGTTTTATTTTTGTGTTAGCTCTATCTTACTTCAATCTCCTTTTTTTATTAGGTTCATTTTTATAATTTCAGCTATTTTATGGTGTGTTTTGTGTTGTTGTTAGGCGCCCATGTTCCCAAATTTTTGCGAGTTTGCAAGGTCCCTAAGGATGGTCTTTAAAGATGAAGTTGCTCACCCCATTCTTGATCATATAGCTGAACCTGTATTTTCACAACTTGAGAGTGATAACCTGTGTGATTGTCAGAAAATGAGGAAAATAGCATATGGGTTGAGGTTCAATTGACTTGTAGAAGGTGATTTATCATTGCATATACCTTCTGCTGAAACCCAAGGGGAGACACAACAAGAAGTCAATGAAGGGTCAGGTGGCAATGAAGGTTCAGGTGCTGCAGGTTCCAAGAAGCGAAAGTCTGAGAGTAAAGATCTGTCATCGGTGAAGAAACAAAAAATTGAAAATAGCAAACCTACTACAGTGAGGAGGGGTCGGTCTGTTGGTTTAGCGCCTGTTTGGCATTAGGTTTCATCAGGTTTTAAAAGGTTTCAATAGCTTTCCAAAAAAAAAAAGCTGGGAGGATGGTGTTTGGCAATCAGGTGTATGGAGTTGCAGTTGGAGGTTTCATCAGGTTAAATCCATGGAAAATGAAAGCCCTGGGAGGGCAGCTTCCGGGAGGTTTTTTATCAGATTTATTTTCGTTGTTCTTTTTTGCCCCTGAACAATCACCCTTGGTACCTTCAGCATGGGCTCCCATGGCAGCGCCCGCCATTGTTGAACTCCCGAGCAAATCCTAATGATTCAATTCAGTGCAAAGGCAGTGCAAGGTTCTCGCGAGTACGCGGATTCCAATTGATTGATCTCCTCCACAATTACTCCAATACGGCACCGGCGAATGCAGATCGAGGAGAGAAATTCGAGTGAGATGTCGGGGCTTTCAACCGCCGAGTGAATCCAGATCGGAATTAACAAAAATCAGATGGCGAAATCAAATCGGAATCCAGATCTAAGGCTTTTCCTCACGATTAACCTGAAGAACGTGGATCGATGGAGTCAATCTCCCCTCTTCGTCACTCTCCCACTGGTGCTATGGGGTGACAAAAATGGGATCTGGGTTCACTTTATAAAATCAGTGAAGAAGGCAATTGAATGGAACACTCAGCAACTAGAAAGAAGGAGTGGGAGGGGTAGGTGAGTCTCTATTAATAAGGGTATTTTAGTAATTTTCACCATAAATACATCTCCCAAATCCTATAACCACCAAACACCATTCAGGTTTTTTATAAGGTTATTTTAAAAAATAAACTCAACCTCCCACACCTCTATAAACCCCATAAATAATATCCACCTCCTAAAAAAACTTCAACCCCTAAAAAAACCCCATTTTACCAAACACGCGCTTAGTTTCAGCTCAACAAGCTGATGTCATTTCTAAACCATCCTGGAAAATTGCTTCTACTAAAAAAAAGAAAAGGGGTTAGAAAATTTCAGCTGTAAGGAATGCACCGACCATTGAAGATGCAATTGCGAAATCTAGATTTTGTATTTCGCAGGAGAGGTAAGTCAGTTTCTGAAGATTCTAGTGATTTGTTTATGCCAATTGAAATTGCATGTCCATCTTTTCATGGAGTTGCTGAAACTGGATTGAGGTTGTCCATTGAAGCTAATGATAGAGTAGTAGAGGATTGTGCAAGGGATTCTTTTCATGATGATGCTAATGATAGAGTAGTAGAGGATTTTGGAGGGGATGTGGCTGAAGGAGGGGAGGATGTGATGAATGTTGAAACTGATGAGCACTTAAACATGGAAGGCACTGAGAAAGTTGTTATGGGATCTGTCAAAGATGATCACATGAAAGGAGCGGGAAAGAACGTGTTGGGGGCTCAGACTGATGATTTCAGCAAACAAGGGGAACATCCTAGCTAGTTGAAAGAAATACAGATGAGGTTAGATAAGCTTGAAGAGTTGCCTCAAAGAGTTTCTGATTTGGCTGTGAGGGTGGACATGCTTGAGGAACGCTTGTCAGTATGTTTGAAATTGGTGGTTGATGTTGATGATCTTATGAAGAAGGTACTCTCAATAGAAAATAGGTTTACAATGCAAGAGTCAATGCATGTTAGGACTCAGTCATCCAATGTTTTACCTAGTGACCCAGTGATTTCAAAGGTTGTGAATGATGTGTTGGTTGAAATTGAGAAAGATATACTGGCAGGGGGCGTGGTGGATATTCGGGAAGAGGCACCTACTGAGAATTTAGGTCAACCGATTGGTACAGATGTTTCACCATCTGCAAATGAGGTTATACCTATTACATTTGTTGAAGGGCAGAGGTCATTGGATTCATCTTTAGGGCGACTATTTTGTAACGGCCCAGAATTATGATTTCTAGGTTACGTTTCAAGGGATGAAACCCATTGTTCGGATCTTGCAATCCAGGTACGGGTCGAGGTTTCAAACTCATTTTAAGATTAGTATAAAGATGGATTTCAAACCCTAAAAGTCACGAAGGGTCGTTGGATACCCTTAACCTATCTTAAGATTATGTCGCAAAATTTAATTCAAATGAAAGTAAGGCGGAAGCAAAGTTAAGATACAAAGTATCACGGCAGAGCCGGGTCAAAACCAAAACATAAGCGAATTATTACCATTTACACCAAGTTAGAGAATTAGCCAGGTTCTTTGATTCGCCGAAGGGAAACCCCGTCATATAGACATTGAGCACTCAAAATCTGCAGAAGATACCTAAAAAAAAAGAACGGGGAAAGAAGTCAGATCGAGCCACTCATGCGGGACCGGCAGTCCTCGCTGAGGCCACATAGTATGTGCTATACCTAATAAAGATGCTCTAATGCAGTACGAAAGTCACACACACTAGCATGCTCCTAGTTATAATAATGTGTAAAATACTGTAAAGGGCCCAAGACAATGCCAAGTGGCATATCCCTCTCCTACCTCCACCCCCTTCCGATAGGGCGGAGACTGGCCAGCTCGTGAATGCATTCCGTCATAATCGGGCGGCACGCATGCCTAACCCGCTCCACAATAAAGCCCGCAGGCATCTCATAATATAAGGAAGTTCATGACTCGATTGACTCAGGGTACCCGATGAGGTTGGGCTACCCTATGACCCTAGCAAAGACTCTAGGACTATCACAGATAACGGCCGTTCTGTTGCAAACGCAATAAGTAAGCAGATGCTCATTCAATTAGTGCAACCTAAACAGGATACTACATGACATGCTTTTATGCATATGCAACACCTAACATAAAATGCAACAACAGACATGAATGTCCAACCTGAGTAAGCCCCCTAGGGAACTTACCTGGAGATGCAGAACAGCAGGATAATACAAGCAAGGGCCCAAATGCAAGTCCAAAGCAATCCAAAAGCAATACACACCTATCATCAAGCCATTTCCATAAGCCACCGGACCAACATTCATACACACGAACCCAAGTTCTCAACATACTCAAAACCAATCGGTAGTAAAACCATTTTCCAAAACCTTTCCGATACGGTCAACATCGACCAAAATCATCCTTCCGATCAAACCCATTGATAAAATCGTACTAACCATATTTCCAAACTTCTCAAAACCAACATCATCAAACCAAGGCCAAAAATCCCGACATTAAACATTTAAACCTTAAAACCAATATCTCAATATCATATTATAGAACTAGTTTCGGCATTTTATTTCAAAACCTTTACTTTAAGGTTTCAAGTAATTTAAGACAATGATAAACATTTCCAAAATAATCTATCTTTAAAAACCCCATTCATAAATCAAAACGAACAATTCACTTTAAAATCTCGTTTATAAACAACATTTAACAACATACTCCAAATAATATTTAAAATATAAGAATCACCAAGATCACATATTTAAATCATCACATAAATATATGTTCCAAAAGATATTATTTTAAAATACTTTAAAATGGATAATCAAAATTTCAGAAAATATATCTTTCAAAAAATCAAGAATAATATATACTCATAACATACCATTTATATAAATAACATGACACATAAATATATAACTTAACATAAATTAATAACACATAAAAAAAAAACCCAACCCAGCAAACCCAACAGACCCGGCCTGCCCAACACTCGGCCCATAGCTTTCCCAAATCTGAACTCGAAAAAGGCCCGTGTCCATGCTCTCTCTCTTTCCCAAAACAAAAGGCCCAAGCTGAAATAAAAGGAAAATCCGGATTCAATGCTCTCCCTCCCAACCCGGATACCCACACACACAAAATGATATAACCCGGAACCCGAACTCGGATCCGGCCCAAAAATTAGGCCCAGCTCACACTGTCTTCCCCAAATCAAACGGAGCCCTCTGCAGTTCACGACCGGAAATGACGAGGAAGAAGAGGGGAGATCCAGGCCTCGCCGGAGCTCCGTTCTCAACGCGACCCACCCCAGATCAATCGGGATACCTCCCCGACCACGCCCCACCCAGAATTAACGAAACGAGTGCAAGAAGAAGGGAGGAGGAATCTCACTGAGGGTTGAAATCTTCACCGGCATGTTCGTCAGGCTCAATTCGGCTTCGTCGGAGTTCGATTTCCAAGCGAGCTTGGCCTGGGTCGAGAGAGGAGGACAAAAGGCGGATCTTTACTTGGTTTTAGGCCGGAAAAGGGAGAGGAACCTTACCGGGGCTGTTGGATCGAAAACAGGGCGAGCGGGGAGGGACGGCACTGCTCGGAGGCTCGGGTTGCTCCTGGGCGGCTTCGTAGGAGAAAGGGGTTGGGCGCTGCTGCTGGTCGGACGGGGAGGAGGGAGGGAAATGAGGCTGTGGTGCTCGAGGTCCTCAGAGAAGCAGGGCGCTCGGGTAGTTCGGGAAGCGCTCGGAGACTGCGCTCAGGGAGGTGCTCGGTGCAATTGGCTTGGTGTTCTCCTCGGCAAGGTGGGTTGAGGAGGCAGGGACCTCGGCTCGGCTGCTGCTCGGATTGGAGGAGAGTGGAGAGAGTGGTGGTGTGGCGGTGACGGTCGTGGCTCGGAGACGCAGAGGAGCTGTGGCGGTGCTCCAACCTGAGGTGAAACCAAGGGAATGGAGATAGGGTTGTGGGTTTTGGGATCTCTGTGAATGGGGAAGAATGAGGCAAGAGGGAGCCTATACATGAGGGGTTGTGGGTATTCAGCAAATGGACAAAATATGCAAGCTGTTCAATGTAATTGAGGCAGAGGAATCTTTAGGCTGTTGAGCCATCTGAAACTCGAGAGAGAAAGGGAGTGAGAGAGGGAGGATAAAGAAAATGGAAAATAGAGGAATATATATATATATATATATATACACATATATATACCCTAAGACATAAAATTTTAAAAGAATATACCCGACATTTAAATTCGAAACTCGTTAATCCCGACTTTAACGGAATAAATTAAATTTTCAATCAAAATTTACAACTTATTTAAAATGATCAAAATCAAATTAAATTCTCGATTTCGAAGCTCAAAAGCGGAATTAAAATCCGTTAAAATCCAATATTTCAAACAATGCCGGAATGACTTTAAAAATCAACTTGTGCTCGAGGACGAGTTTTCTCCCATTTTTACAAATTAAATGGAATAATAATATATCTATTAAAATAATATTAAAATAATATAGAAAATATTTTCGGCCTTTACATCATCCACCTCTAAACACAAGTCTCGTCCCCGAGACTAAAATCATTCTAAAGCAAGGGGATGAAGTTTGAAATTTATGAGTCCGAGGATCATGTCGTTGATCCCGTAAGCATCTCATAAGGGCCCGCATGAGATCCTCACAGGACCCTCAACACGATCATAATATTCCCAATTGGTCATAGTAAGAATGCGATATGGGCCCCTACCGCACCCTTACCATGACCTTTCGGGTATATCATAACTCGAAAGTAACTATAGCGCCCCCACTAGGTCTTAGCAAGCATTCTATATGCGCCCCTCTAAAATACTTGTATCCACTTCGCGAGGCGTTATAATATAAGCCCGGGTTGAAAAGTTTCAAGAGGAATTCCGCAATTGAAAAAGATTGGCCTCAAAATCGTTGAAATTCTCGGTAACGTTTATTCTTTAAAATTCCAAGTAATTCCTTTTCAAACCGCTTAAAATCTTCAAATAAGACGTTTAACCAAGCAACTTTACACCAAAACAAGTAAAATCTTTTCGAATAAAGATTTCCTTAAAATCCACAAAAACCCCAATCAGTTTCCCGCATAACAATCAATCAAATTCAGAAGCTCGGAGGTGGAATCATCCACCTCTAAGGGCTAATCTCATATTCTCTTCCTAGTTTCCAGATCATGCAACATCATTCACAACTCAACAAGTACCATAACCAAAAGTCTCATCAACTCTTACACAAGCACAATACCATAAGCCATCTCACACATGGCAAGTCCCACATCATATCATAGTCACAAATCATCGCATAATCGTCTAACATAAACATAAACATGCCAACAAGTCTCAAGTAAAAAAAGAACAACAAGCCTCAACATACTACGAATCATAAGGTATATCTATATCATACTGAAGGCATCACAAGTGCAAAATCGAATGCTCATCACTCATCACGTAAGCACACATGTCCAGAAATCAACGGGTTAGATGTTATTGGGTTAGTACGTCAGTACACATCAAATCTCGCAATCGCATATCGATATCGCAACACAAGTAGAATAGATTAATCACGTTAACATATCCACAACAAGGTCATGCTATTAAGGTTCAGAAAAAATAGAAGATCAAGCAGTATATAAATCATCAAAAAGTCAATATGCCCTAAAAGACATCACCTTAACTCGCCACAAAACCATATAACGACCATGCATCATTATCTCATACACACTAATCATTTTCATACTCTAAGTCATATTTATCATTTATCATATCGATAATCATGCTTATCAACCATATAATACAACATCATGTTTACCACCACATAATATAACATCATGCTTTCACATAACAACACATTATGCTCTCATATATCATATCACAACACATCCTAACATGCTTTTAAAACAACATAATAAGATAGCAAAACATCAATATATCATGGTAACACTTGTCACTACCAACTAGATTTCATTATGGCATATCAACATGTAATATCATTCGATATCAGATTTATCATGGTTGCTATCTAACATTATGCCAGCAGATATAAATAAATCACCTAAACAAGAAAATCCTCACATCATACCAGTCAAAATAAAACACAATCCCCACTCGCCTATCTCCACTCTCAAGCCAACACTAATCCTCTTCTAGACTCGCCAACGTCAACTCAGACAAAATTCTCCAAAAAAAAATCCCAATTCATTTCGATACTCCAATCTCACCCCTCATTCCATCAAGCACTCCCACACACCATCCACCTCTAAGAAACCAACTCCTATCTCTAACTTCACACCCGAGAACCCTCTCATACTATATTCTCAATACTCTCAAAGGTCATTTCCCACGCTTCATATACTACTCAAGACATCACAAGCATCATACCCTGCTAACCACATGGATCCCTCTCTCGCGACTCACCTCCTAACACCATCGATCATCCCAACCGCCCAAAATTCTTTCAGCACTCTCCAACCACGCTACCAAACGACCTCAGCCACAGGTTTAAGGAAGAAGCAATCATGAAAATCATCAAACATAAGGTCGACATCATGCAACTAGCATTCATAAACATAACATCATGGGTTCAACAAGTCTCAGTTCACCATCATGCTCAATAACCACCGCAAACATCATATATGAACATAATCAAGTCAAGCTAACATGTTGCATTATAACCTTATCAGATACAATTCAGGCTTCTTAGCATATATAGTTCACATTTACAGGCAAAGGAATTCAATTCACACTTAGCAACTTAGAGTAGCAACACGTCAGGACACCATGGTACACGAGATCTACAAGTCATCAAATCATATCATCATAGGCAACAGGCAATCAGGCAACAATCATCATCAAGTCAACACATCAACACGTAAATCTCATCACTAGGGCAGTGCAATATCATCGTCAATAAATTCAAAAGGGTTGGCAATCCGAACGGAGAACACTCCCACTTGCAAGTCATATCGTACTCAGTATCCGCAATTCTCAATGCGTGCTCGCTCCGCCGACATCATTGATCCTGAGGCCCGTGGGTTATGGGCCCACGCTTCCGCTGCACTGCTCTATTGCTATCTAACTTTTCGTTCCCTCTTCCATGCGGTCGCTCGTCGAATGTATCGCATAGGATCCAAGTTAGCGGAGATAGGGGAGTGATAAGAGAAGACAACCCAAAGTTCCTCTTGGAAACAACCACGGACCAATACTAAGACGACAACTAGAGAAAAACTTCGACCCGAGAATAGCAACGACGCCCTTATGAAAGTCTATTAGGTTGCAATTGTGACAAGCCGACACAATTCATCATGGGCATATCAATCATATTAATCGAGTCTAACATGTACCTATATCAAGGAGCACGACATACGTATTCATTCCAAAAAGACATATTTGAGTGCTACACGGATGCATGCGAGACAAGATAGTAGTCTATTATCCCATGAAAGCTGATATGCCTACCAACTTAAGCAAGATATGCAGGATTTAATGGGTATCACAATTGTCACATATATGAACAATGCACGAGTTTGGTGTATGCATCATGCGAGAACATATGAGAGTAACATAGTAACTATCTCATCTAACACAATGATCATATAATAGGTCAAGTATGACACGTAATCATATGACGAGATACATTTAGAAAGCACAGGTCCTACATGATACTAGAGATACATAGCGTTATATAAGGATAATCATGAGCCGTTAAAAGGAGTTCATCATGATATTCACGAAGAACGAGGCATTATCAAAAGTAATAAGAAGGACATCATGGGCGATAGATTATAGTCATGCTAGGAACGAACCATCATAGAGCACATATATGGTACATTAGTCATCACATCATAGAACAAGTACAACACGTGATGCTTTAGTGAGTTATATTGGAAATCATAAGCCCTACAAGACACTACTAGCACATATCAAACATGAAAACAATTAATCAAGATAATGCGATTAGATTCATCCTAACATTCAAGTGTTATGCGTATGTAAAATCATGGTATATCGTGGTGTGTGATCATGCGATGTGCCAAGTCTTACATTCATGCAAGTGCGAGATGATAAAACCGAGTAATAGGGAAACACTACCGAGAGGTAACATGTAAGCATGCTAAGATAACCATCACGAAAAGCAAGTCGCTCATTGAATTCAACATCAGTCTAATAATGAGTAAAACACCTAAGGTGATATGAAAGAGGAGAATCACACTATCAGGGACCTAGCTCAAGAGAAAATCAGCAACAACCTAGGCAAGATACAAGTTCGCACAAGTCACAACCGAGGATCCTACATGATACTAAAAGCTCAATATAACGTACGATACATGCATGCAACTAATCATGGCAACGCGTAAGAAATCACTCAATCATATTCCACGATATAGAAGCATGAGAAAAGTTAAATGATGCATAATACGAGTCTAAGTAATGGGTAATACGATTATAATACAGGGCATGAGTGCAGATCAACACATACTAGGATGAAACATGCATTCACCAAGACTAAATTATACCACATACTCTCCATCCAAAGCACGTAATCATACAACAATATTAACTTGCAAGATCATCAATAATAGTCAATTTAACGAATACAAAATAGATGGGGATGCTACATATTCTCGTCACAAAGGAGTAATAAGCATTGACACGTCAACATCAATCATGCTAAGGCGATCATGTACAAACATGCATACAGGGAGGGTTAGATCACACTATCATTAACTTAATCCAGGAGGAAATAACGATCATGCAGGTTAATATCATATGGTTCATGCTTCCAATCAATCATACGATCTGTAGGTCAAGTAAACATGCTATAACAACAAACAGTCATGATATAAGGCAAGACACAACTCGAGACTCGAGCAAGGTAACTAACCACAACATGAGCTTAAACAATAAAACCATGACAGAAGGCAAGGCATAACATGAGCAGCTTCTTACTAATGATCATTGACAATTTACATGCGAGAGATTACAAAATCATGTCATGTAATTCAGAGAGAGTCACCATTACAACCGGACAGAGATCCCTAAGGGCAACCATTGACTTTTCCCGGCTCACTTATCACCCCTCTTTCCCGTGGGACTTTGGTACGACTCTTCATCGCAAAAAAACACTGGTTGATCATCATAAGAATCAAGAAGGACAACCCCATGACACCTTACTTTTCACTCAAAATGCCATCAAGAACCACCTTTCAATACTCACTTAGAGAACCTTCATATCCATACATGATTCCGACACAATGTGTTTACCAACCCGAATCCCCGTGGGAGACACTGATGTCCGGGAGAAAGACTCGATAGCACCATCAAAGGGTTAACAAACATAGTGGAGGGCTGTTTCACACAAGCTGGGTTTAACAATGTAGAAATAAAGGCACTCCTGCTATCCCGTTTGCACAGGTAAGTCAGTACACATTTCATTGTTACGGCATCCAAATCAGATCTCTAGCATAGCAAGCACTCAGCATAGAATCAGTTAATGACACTCATAATCATCTCATTGGAAACTTCCAGACCCATCTGTAAAGAGCAAGCTAGTATTTTGCCTACCGTTCCCAACTACACCCAATAGGGGTGGTCTAGCGCCTTTACTATCCACTCGTGTCCCCGTAGGTCGGTGTTCCTCTTTTATTACAAGTCGAGTTCATTACTTAGTCCAATTTCGGTTAGGCATCTCAAGTTCATTTTGCCCCTTTAAAACACTTCCAAATCCTTTGAAATTCATGGGCGGTTTTCCAAAACATACACTCGACCCTTTTGTACCCGAATCGCACAACCTCAGCTCTGATACCATCTTTGTAACGACCCAAAATTATGATTTCTAGGTTACGTTTCAAGGGATGAAACCCCTTGTTCGGATCTTGCAATCCAGGTACGGGTCGAGGTTTCAAACTCATTTTAAGATTAGTATAAAGAGGGATTTCAAACCCTAAAAGTCACGAAGGGTCGTTGGATACCCTTAACCTATCTTAAGACTATGTCGCAAAATTTAATTCAAATGAAAGTAAGGCGGAAGCAAAGTTAAGATACAAAGAATCACGGCAGAGCCGGGTCAAAACCAAAACATAAGCGAATTATTACCATTTACACCAAGTTAGAGAATTAGCCAGGTTCTTTGATTCGCCGAAGGGAAACCCCGTCATATAGACATTGAGCACTCAAAATCTGCAGAAGATACCTTAAAAAAAAGAACGGGGAAAGGAGTCAGATCGAGCCACTCATGCGGGACCGGCAGTCCTCGCTGAGGCCACATAGTATGTGCTATACCTAATAAAGATGCTCTAATGCAGTACGAAAGTCACACACACTAGCATGCTCCTCGTTATAATAATGTGTAAAATACTGTAAAGAGCCCAAGACAATGCCAAGTGGCATATCCCTCTCCTACCTCCACCCCCTTCCGATAGGGCGGAGACTGGCCAGCTCGTGAATGCATTCCATCATAATCGGGCGGCACGCATGCCTAACCCGCTCCACAATAAAGCCCGCAGGCATCTCATAATATAAGGAAGTTCATGACTCGATTGACTCAGGGTACCCGATGAGGTTGGGCTACCCTATGACCCTAGCAAAGACTCTAGGACTATCACAGATAACGGCCGTTCTGTTGCAAACGCAATAAGTAAGCAGATGCTCATTCAATTAGTGCAACCTAAACAGGATACTACATGACATGCTTTTATGCATATGCAACACCTAACATAAAATGCAACAACAGCCATGAATGTCCAACCTGAGTAAGCCCCCTAGGGAACTTACCTGGAGATGCAGAACAGCAGGACAATACAAGCAAGGGCCCAATGCAAGTCCAAAGCAATCCAAAAGCAATACACACCTATCATCAAGCCATTTCCATAAGCCACCGGACCAACATTCATACACACGAACCCAAGTTCTCAACATACTCAAAACCAATCGGTAGTAAAACCATTTTCCAAAACCTTTCCGATACGGTCAACATCGACCAAAATCATCCTTCCGATCAAACCCATTGATAAAATCGTACTAACCATATTTCCAAACTTCTCAAAACCAACATCATCAAACCAAGGCAAAGAATCCCGACATTAAACATTTAAACCTTAAAACCAATATCTCAATATCATATTATAGAACTAGTTTCGGCATTTTATTTCAAAACCTTTACTTTAAGGTTTCAAGTAATTTAAGACAATGATAAACATTTCCAAAATAATCTATCTTTAAAAACCCCATTCATAAATCAAAACGAACAATTCACTTTAAAATCTCGTTTATAAACAACATTTAACAACATACTCCAAATAATATTTAAAATATAAGAATCACCAAGATCACATATTTAAATCATCACATAAATATATGTTCCAAAAGATATTATTTTAAAATACTTTAAAATGGATAATCAAAATTTCAGAAAATATATCTTTCAAAAAATCAAGAATAATATATACTCATAACATACCATTTATATAAATAACATGACACATAAATATATAACTTAACATAAATTAATAACACATAAAAAAAAAACCCAACCCAGCAAACCCAACAGACCCGGCCTGCCCAACACTCGGCCCATAGCTTTCCCAAATCTGAACCCGAAAAAGGCCCGTGTCCATGCTCTCTCTCTTTCCCAAAACAAAAGGCCCAAGCTGAAATAAAAGGAAAATCCGGATTCAATGCTCTCCCTCCCAACCCGGATACCCACACACACAAAATGATATAACCCGTAACCCGAACTCGGCTCACACTGTCTTCCCCAAATCAAACGGAGCCCTCTGCAGTTCACGACCGGAAATGACGAGGAAGAAGAGGGGAGATCCAGGCCTCGCCGGAGCTCCGTTCTCAACGCGACCCACCCCAGATCAATCGGGATACCTCCCCGACCACGCCCCACCCAGAATTAACGAAACGAGTGCAAGAAGAAGGGAGGAGGAATCTCACCGAGGGTTGAAATCTTCACCGGCATGTTCGTCAGGCTCAATTCGGCTTCGTCGGAGTTCGATTTCCAAGCGAGCTTGGCCTGGGTCGAGAGAGGAGGTCAAAAGGCGGATCTTTACTTGGTTTTAGGCCGGAAAAGGGAGAGGAACCTTACCGGGGCTGTTGGATCGAAAACAGGGCGAGTGGGGAGGGACGGCACTGCTCGGAGGCTCGGGTTGCTCCTGGGCGGCTTCGTAAGAGAAAGGGGTCGGGCGCTGCTGCTGGTCGGACGGGGAGGAGGGAGGGAAATGAGGATGTGGTGCTCGAGGTCCTCAGAGAAGCAGGGCGCTCGGGTAGTTCGGGAAGCGCTCGGAGACTGCGCTCAGGGAGTTGCTCGGTGCAATTGGCTTGGCGTTCTCCTCGGCAAGGTGGGTTGAGGAGGCCGGGACCTCGGCTTGGCTGCTGCTCGGAATGGAGGAGTGTGGAGAGAGTGGTGGTGTGGCGGTGACGGTGGTGGCTCGGAGACGCAGAGGAGCTGTGGCGGTGCTCCAACCTGAGGTGAAACCAAGGGAATGGAGATAGGGTTGTGAATGATGTGTTGGTTGAAATTGACCAAGTGATTTCAAAGGTTGTGAATAATGTGTTGGTTGAAATTGAGAAAGATATACTGGCAGGGGGCGTGGTGGATATTCGGGAAGAGGCACCTACTGAGAATATAGGTCAACCGATTGGTACAGATGTTTCACCATCTGCAAATGAGGTTATACCTATTACATTGGTCGAAGGGCAGAGGTCATTGGATTCATCTTCAGGGCAACTATTTTCTGTTGACTTAGGGCGTGACTCTGATGTGGATTTGAAGGGTGGGGAGCAGTGTTTAGATGATGGCAGCATTTCTGGGGGTGGTTAAAGGGGTGGGTGTTGCATAACTCAAAGTTGCTGAGTCAAAAGATGTTGAAACCAAAGATGCTAAAACCAAAGATGTTGAAACAGAAGATGCTGAAGCGGCATCAACTCATGGCCAAGTAGTCAACGATGGTGATGAACCTGCATCTTTGGAAAGTGAAGAAGGTGGTGGTGATGCAACAAAAGATGCTGCAAGAAAAGATGCTGGTGGTGGTTTAATGACCCCACCTCCTGAAAAAACAATACATGTAATTGATGGGGAAGGGGATGATGACAAGTTGTTGAAGGAGACACGTACTGAGTGGGATACAATTGCCAAAGATCCTAAACGCATAGAAGAAATTGAAGATTTCAGGCGTTCAAAGCGTCTTCCAAAAGCAAGTAGTTTTCTTTTGAGCCCATATGTTGCTGAAAAGATAAGGATTCCGAAGCATGTTGAAAAAAATTCATTGCTCAGCAAGGTTGATCATGACTTCATGTATGGTTGTATTAAAGGCTCAAGGTATATCCATCTTAATTGTCATGTTTTTTTCGAGTGCTTTAGTAATATATATATTGCTGACCTGGATTTTTATTCTTGTAATAATTTGTGTAGGGATTTTTCAGTACTTTTAATGGGATTTAGAAAAGAGAAGTCATTTTTCAGAAACATTGCTAGGAAGGATGGTTGGCTTGATATCAATGTAAGTATGCTGAAACTGTTTTTCTTTTCAGCACCTTTTGGAGTAATGCAACTATGTATGTGTTTCTGTTATTATGATCTACTTTAAACAAATATCTTACACTGTTTACTATTTCAGCACCTTGAAGCTGGATTAGTTCACATGAGGAAGAGAATTAGTAAGGATCCTGGCAGCTTTGAAGGCATTATTGTGATGGATCCTATTTTTCATCAAAAGTATCTCCCAGAATGCTCGGCATCATATGAAGAATCAAGCTCTGTTGAACAATTCAATGCTATCTATTTCCTGGGCTTATATCCTAGTGATTATCCTAAGAGTTTGGAGTCTTCAAAAAAGGTTTACACCCCATTTAACATAAACAATGAGCATTAGGTTGCCTTGGAGATAGATTTTGCTGAAATGATTATAAATGCCTATGATTTCAACCACTGCATTGTGTCTGCTGAAAAGCTTGTTGAATATCTGCGTCCAATGTCTGAGTGGTTGCCAATACATTTGGATAAGGCTGGTGTGATCCTAAATTTTAAACCCTCTACATTCCACATTAACAAGGTCCCTGATCTAGTGCATGATACAATTGAGTATGGAAACCTACTTTTATAATGTTTTGAAAGTCATTTATAAGCATTTTGTGGTTGTGCTTGATATAACTATGTTTTGTTTCATTTTTTGCAGTGCGTCTTGTGGGGTCTTCGTACTCAAAGCAATCGAAGCACTGGTCTTTGGGCGAGATGTGAAGAAGTTTACCATTGAAAGAATCTTTCGATACCGAGAACTTATGGTCTCAGACTTGATTCAAGAGAGATGGAGCTTTAAATTCTAGATAATAGCATCTCTCAGATTTAGGAATTTCAAGACATTCTGATGTATTCGTACTCTAGATGTATTTCCAGGAAATATTATGGACAACTGATGCTTTTTGTGTATGTGTGCATGGTGGCATTTGAATGCATTTCAATGGCACACTACTAGAATTCTGTTATTTAACATCGGTTAATTAACATCGGTGAGAAAAACCTGCCATGTTAAACAGTTTTTTAACATCAGTTTTTAAACTTGCGATGAAAATAAAAGCATAGATATTGTCCCATTTATTTGACCGATGTTAAATATGTGTTTTAAAAAAATTTAGAAGACGCGGAACTAAACTTAAATTCATTTGAACACCCGCTCAAACAAATATCTGTACCATTTTCGATGGGGCTTCTTTCTTCTATCTTCCTTCTACATTCTTCATTTGCAAATTAAACTGACACCTCGCTCCACCTCCTCCTCCCGCCACCTCCCTTCGCAAATCCGCCCAGATCTGTTCTTCCTTCTCAGATCTAAACCCATACACGCCGGATTTAGGGTTTACCTTTCTTTTCAGCTCTTCGCTGAAATTTCGCTGCAGCGACTTCCCACCGTCACATTCACTTGTCACCGTCCTCCTCTTCTGGCTTGCCTCCCTTCGTCGTTAAATTCAAAATCTGCGCTCTAAAAATCCTGAAGTCCGACCCAACTTGAGGTATTGAATCATTCTTCGGTTGTTCAATGTAGTTTGTAATTTTTTTGTTATGCTTTATCTTTTTTTCCAGATCCAATATTTATCCTCTCTATGTTCTAACTCCATCCGCTCCATCTAAAGTTCTTCTCAAGAATGGCACTAATCTATGTAAAGTTAGATCCAATATTTAGATCCAATATTTTCCAGATCTAAAGTTCATGGGTTTTGACTCTCATTTTCAGATCTAAGGTTTGCTCTTTTTTCTTCCCACCCTTGTACTCCTCTCTTTCTCTTTGCCGAAATTTCCCCACACTAATTTGTTTACCTTGGAGCTCGATTTGTTCGCGTTGATTGCGTTTTTCCGCTTTTTCCTATTTTTTGGTGTTCGATTTGTCTGTTGTGTTTCGGGGTGTTATTTTTCTTGTTGGATTGATTCTCTGCAAAAGATGGAGACGCTGAAGAAGGCGTGTGAGGAGATAATTCTGAACACGTCAAAGGAAGCGGCTTCGAGGATAATGGGGATGGATTAAAGGGTTTCTGCTTTCAGAGGGATCTGATTGCTTTGAAAGAGGATGCGCTTCGTTTGCTCATTCAGTTGGAACAGGTGCCCGATTCCAAGGTACTAGTGTCACTTTGTTAGATTCTTGTTTGTGGATTTTGTCACTTTGAAAGGATTGGTTTTGTTATTCTCATTTTGCAATGATCATCTGTTTGCGATAGTCTCGGTTACTTGTATATAAATTCAGTTTGCTCTGGATGTTTTAGGCTCAAGCAGAGAAGATTAGATCTGTTCAAGGAATGCTTCAAAGATTTCGTACACTGTTCAGCTTGCCAAGCACTATTCGTTCTAGTATCAGTAAGGGTGAATATGACTTTGCGGTGAGGGAGTACCGGAAAGCAAAGTAGATAGTTCTTCCATCACATGTATGTCAGTGTATACATTTATTAAGCAATTCTTATGAATCTTATCTCTTTCTACTAAGCTTATCTCTTTCTGCTAAGCTTATCTGTGCTTGAATGAAATGGAGAATTAAATGCTTTGTTGCTTCAATTTTTTACTCAACTGGTTTCTCTGATATTTTAGGATATTGTTTATTGTTTTCTTTGATGATACTGTTCAAGATTGTTGATTTTTCTTGATTCCCCTATTTGCTTGTCTGATTGTTTCTGGTAATATCTTTGCTTCATTTTTTTAAACTGTATCTCGTTGATCCGCATTTCTTCATAACTTTTTGGGCTGTGATGAAGGGTTTATTTTCAAACAAATAAATTTATAAGATCGAAACCCCGCTATAGTATAGTAGGGTCAAGTTCGTCCGCAGGGAGAAAGTCAGTGACTCAATTCTAGTTACCAAAGAGCAAGAAATAGCAAGAAAAGATGACAAATATAGATATTTTTGGGATTTAATGTTGCTGAATTTTTGGAAGAAAATCAATAATATGAAAGATCTAGGGCATAAGGATCACCACAACGATAATCATACAAGCATTGCAATGGATCATATAAAAATCATGTTTTTATCTATTAAATAGGTCAACTTGCATCAACCTTAGCAAAGCAATCAATTTATTTTCACAAATTAATAGACTTTACTAACAATCTTAATTAGGTTATCAAACTTTCGTTTCAAAATCCTAATTACTATCCAATTCACAATTTAATCTTTCAATTTAATTGCAAAAAGGAATTTTCCCAATTTTCATTGAGTACTTAAGCACATAAAATAGATAAAACCAATCAATTCATCAATTCATAGCAAAATTGCAAGCATAACTATCGTTGGGATCACTCCAACCCTAGAAAAGGCGACTACTCACGCATAAACATGGCAGGCATTGCAAAATTAATGAAATAAATAAAAATCAGAAAATTAAATTTCATAAAAACCTGAGAATAATGTCAACAAAGCGTCACAAAAGCCTCACAAAATGTTCTCCAACTTTCGCCGAAGAAATCGCTTCAAAAAGCTCTCAAATCCGCTCACAAACGCTCTCTAAACGAGTGTTGAAAATTCTAACGTGTGCTGAAGAAGGAGGTAGAAGGAGAGAGTTCTCCAAACCCTAAAAATCCTATTTATACTTAATAGCCCATAAACTAAATTAGGAAATAACAAATATATGAATTTTATCTAAAGTCTATCTAAGGAAAAGGGGTAAAAATAATTAAATCCGGGTAAATAAGTTCCGCTGGAGCCCATACCGATGCGGAGGGCCTTGGTACCAACCCCCCTTAGGGTCGGTATGAACACTGTTGCCTTATCTCGTCTCGCCCTTCCAGATTGAGCCTCGGTACCGACCCAGGTGGGGTCGGTATGGGGTCGGTATGACGGTGTTCAATCTCGGACTTAGAGAAACGCCCGTATCTCCTTCGTTATAACTCCGATTGCTTCCGTTCTTTTTCCTATGCGCTCTAAATTCTCTTCCACTTCTTTTCAATGTTGAAAGTTTCTTCAAAAACAGCTTCCAAAATTCTGTAAAACACAGAAAAGCTAGTGAAGACATCTATTTCTCGTTAAAATATGAAAACTTATGTAAAAGACAATAAACCCAATGCAAAACTTATGAAAATGACTCAAATTAATGACAACACACATGGAAAAATATGACTAAAAACATGCACATCAAAATACCCCATACTTAGACTTGCTTGTCCTCAAGCAATAACCAAGCAATAACCAATACCTACAACACATTCTTCAAATCTTCGCCCTTGTCAAAAGCAACATCTCAAGTAGTAGCAATGTAAAACAAGTGCATTTAACGTCATCACACATATATGAGCGATCCATAGGCATAGGCAATATAAATCCAACCTCACAAGGATAATGTGTTTACACTCAACTCTCAATGTGTATCGGCTATGAAGATCAACTCTCAACTCAATTCCATATACAAAATCATAAACATTGCAATTTAAATGTAAATCCACTTTGCAACCAATTATGTAAATGCAAACAACAACCATCAGGAGGACTTCGCTCAATGGAAGACTTCAAAGAAGACTCCATTCGGCGGGGTTGTAATGTGGCTTGGTAAGAAATAAAAGGGCATGGAATTATTTGGCAATGTGGTGCTTAATAAAATTCGGGAATCAAGACTCCTAAATCTCCAACACAACTCAACCAAACCATAACTCTCAATCATATGAATCAACCAAACTCTCCAACTCATCTTAATGAAGAACACAACCTCTCAAACTCAATAAACCTCTCAAACAGAATCTTGCAAAAATAAAGGAAATTAGGTAAATTTGGCTCATGCACTTTATTCACAAACATATATATACACAAACTTTCCTTCTCTTTTTTTTCTATTTTTTTTTTCTTTTTCTTTTTTTTTTTTAATTTCGTTTTTTTTACGAAAAATAACATAAAAAAATAAAAAATTAGTGCATTTATAGGGTGAGCCAAAAATCCTTTTACAAAATATGCATGGCAAGATAAAAATATCAAACCAACCCATAACTTAATAAACTCAAAAATTCTTCTCACTTGAAATCAAACACAAGCTCATTCCTTCCACAAACCATCATTCCAACCAGCTCTAAGTCTTAATTCCCAAATGAGGGTCAGGCTCAATTCGGCTATGGATAATTTTGTGGAGCTTATAAATAGAGGCTCAGGCTAATGTTCTGGCTTCAAGCAGAGATAATGCAGGGTAGGTAAAGAGATGATAAATTTGGCTTAAAAGATGCCTCCATCATTTAATTCTCATTCACATAAACATATAAATGCATTGGCATTGAATAACTATCACAACATTTAGAGATGCATAGGAAGAGAAAATACACTCAAGAAAGCAGAGGGACTTTTAATGTTCTCCCTATAAGGCCAAAATTCTCACTAGGACAAATTTTGTTGGATTTAAACCTTTAGCCTAGGATCATATGTGCTCAATTTCATTACAAGTTCACAATCCACATAAAAACATTTTTCAAGGACTTAGGCTAAACCTTCCAAACATGTCATGGGATTTACATGATCAAGTCAATCATTATTTATCATCATAGGACATCTAAGTTAGGGTATAAACTCAGAAAAATATAAGACAAAACAAAAATAAACATGCATTTTTTTTTTGACTTTTTTTTTTCAATTTTTTTTTGTATGAAACTAATAGCAAGACTAAAGTGACAAAAGACTCAAATGCATAAAAACTTAAACATGTATGCATAACATAATCCAAATAAACTAAAATGCAACACATGAACATAAACATCATCCAACACACATAAAACAAGTTTCTGAATCCCCACCCCATACTTAAAAATAGACAGTGTCCCCACTGTCAAAAGAAAATCAAAGTAAAAGCGAAAGATTTAGAAACTCACAAAATCAAGATTCAGAAGTTGCTGAAGAAGTCAATAAGCTCTCTATAGAAAGGGCGGCGGCGGATCAAACCAATATATGCTCAAGCCACACCTAATAACTATGAAAACGAAGCAAAATAACAAGAATAGTATGCACTAAATAAATCATATAAGCATAGAAAGCAAGTGCAATATGTTCTATCCCAGCTAACCTACCTATCCTAAAATTTAAAAAAAAACTAAAATTAAAAAAGAAAAGGAAAATAAAGTGGGTTGCCTCCCGTAAGCGTTACCTTTAACGTCATTAGCTTGACGTGATTACCTCAACATTAATCCGGATCAGGGGGAGGTGGTGGATCCGGTGGCTCAGCTAGAAGAGATGGTGGTGGAACGTCCTTGGGTGATACATCATAATTGGCCCTCAAGTGATATGGTTCTTGCTCATTCGCTTTCTACTTCCTTGGATCTCCTTTCCTAGCCTCATGAATAAGCTTAAACCTTCCTGAGTGGACGCTCCAATCTTCCACCCATTCATCCTCGCTGGGAAAGCACTCAGGAGGTGTGCTTCCCTCATGTATAATCCTCTTCATCTTCATTGAATTGACTCCTTGAGCTTCCCCACCGTCATACATAATTAGTTGTATTGCATTGTTGAGTTCGGTGTACAATGGTGGGGGGGGAAGAGATTTCTCAACCTTGTCTTCTATCGCCTCATCTTTGATGTGCCACTTCGCAAGAACCCCATACTTAAATGCGACAGTCGGTTGCTTGAAATCGTCGGGTATCACCTTCACCTCGAATGGCAAAGGTGGCGGTGGAATGGTAGTAATAGTAAAGCACGCTTTTTCATCACAAGAAAAGAGGTTAGGGATCATACCTAAGCTTACCTGTGGATCGGTAGGATCTTGACTGTTCTCTGCAGGAGGTTCCTCTTTCTCTTTGAGCACTTCTTCCTCTTGCTAGGGTTCCTCACATGGCTCCTCCTGAAATGTCTCAGTACCAACATGTTCATCATGAGAAAAGAGGTTAAAGACCATACCTAACCTTACTTGTAGCTCTGTAGGATCCTTGTAACTCTCTTCTTCCTCCTTAGGATGCGCAATCGAATCGTCAAGAGCTTGAGTAGAGTCAGCACAAGTGTATGTTGACTCAGTTGGGATAGGTACCAACTCATCATCAGACTCTTCTTCACCTACAAGCTCGCAAAAAATAATGTTATCATATGAACCAACCTCATACCGATAGGACGTCTCTATTGGTTGTGGGTCCGCCTCTTGTGATGGAGATTCTGACAAAGCCTGCAGCCTATTCCATTCGTCTAGTTGTTCACGCATGATTGCATTGGTCTCCCTGATTCGTCGTACTTCAGCGGCTTCAGCTTCTACTTGGCGTTGTAATTCCGCCATCTCAACCTTCATCTGCTTGATGGTTTCATCATCTAGGGATTGTCGACACTTTTCAGCGTCAACCTCCAGTGATGGTTCATACATATTTCCCCAAGATGGCTGGCAAGGCCAATACGGGTCCCTATGATCGTATTGAACATAATACCCCTCATCTGGTTGATAGGACTCATATGGCTCTTGGGCTTTGGTAGAATCCTCGGAGGACTTCTTTGCTTTCCAAGTATCAAAATCAATGAAATCTTCGTCCTCCTCATCAACCTCGGCTAGATAGCTTGCATACTCCTTTTTCCTTGCTTGTCGTCTTTCTTGTTCAGCCCTTGTTTCAAAATAATCATATGCATACTGCATCTTGTACCTAATATTGAAAACTCAAACAAGTGCACATATCAAATAGCAAGGGTTTGGCACCAAGTCGGTACCAATGAGGCAGGTGGTGGGAGGTGGGATGTTCGAAAAATAAAAACCAACTAAAATAGAAGAAAATAAAATAAAATAAAATAATATTTACAAAAGAAAAGAGATGGGCTATTCTCAAATTCTAATAGTAACTAAAACTTTGGCACAATTGAAATCTCCCCGGCAACGGCGCCAATTTGATGAAGGGTTTATTTTCAAACAAATAAATTTATAAGATCGAAACCCCGCTATAGTATAGTAGGGTCAAGTTCGTCCGCAGGGAGAAAGTCAGTGACTCAATTCTAGTTACCAAAGTGCAAGAAATAGCAAGAAAAGATGACAAATATAGATATTTTTGGGATTTAATGTTGCTGAATTTTTGGAAGAAAATCAATAATATGAAAGATCTAGGGCATAAGGATCACCACAACGATAATCATACAAGCATTGCAATGGATCATATAAAAATCATGTTTTTATCTATTAAATAGGTCAACTTGCATCAACCTTAGCAAAGCAATCAATTTATTTTCACAAATTAATAGACTTTACTAACAATCTTAATTAGGTTATCAAACTTTCGTTTCAAAATCCTAATTACTATCCAATTCACAATTCAATCTTTCAATTTAATTGCAAAAAGGAATTTCCCCAATTTTCATTGAGTACTTAAGCACATAAAATAGATAAAACCAATCAATTCATCAATTCATAGCAAAATTGCAAGCATAACTATCGTTGGGATCACTCCAACCCTAGAAAAGGCGACTACTCACGCATAAACATGGTAGGCATTGCAAAATTAATGAAATAAATAAAAATCAGAAAATTAAATTGTATAAAAACCTGAGAATAATGTCAACAAAGCGTCACAAAAGCCTCACAAAACGTTCTCCAACTTTCGCCGAAGAAATCGCTTCAAAAAGCTCTCAAATCCGCTCACAAACGCTCTCTAAACGAGTGTTGAAAATTCTAACGTGTGCTGAAGAAGGAGGTAGAAGGAGAGAGTTCTCCAAACCCTAAAAATCCTATTTATACTTAATAGCCCATAAACTAACTTAGGAAATAACAAATATATGAATTTTATCTAAAGTCTATCTAAGGAAAAGGGGTAAAAATAATTAAATCCGGGTAAATAAGTTCCGCTGGAGCCCATACCGATGCGGAGGGCCTCGGTACCGACCCCCCTTAGGGTCGGTATGAACACTGTTGCCTTATCTCGTCTCGCCCTTCTAGATTGAGCCTCGGTACCGACCCAGGTGGGGTCGGTATGGGGTCGGTATGACGGTGTTCAATCTTGGACTTAGAGAAATGCCCGTATCTCCTTCGTTATAACTCCGATTGCTTCCGTTCTTTTTCCTATGCGCTCTAAATTCTCTTCCACTTCTTTTCAATGTTGAAAGTTTCTTCAAAAACAGCTTCCAAAATTCTGTAAAACACAGAAAAGCTAGTGAAGACATCTATTTCTCGTTAAAATATGAAAACTTATGCAAAAGACAATAAACCCAATGCAAAACTTATGAAAATGACTCAAATTAATGACAAAACACATGGAAAAATATGACTAAAAACATGCACATCAGGCTGCGAGTGAATTGCAATTCTAGTCAATTAAGATTTTTCTTTATGGAAGAGAATATGGAGACTAAGCCTCTCTGATCAACTTAACTTAAAGAATGGGTTTCAAATTCAAGATGCTTGATTTTATCTTCTCAAGTATCAACATTTGATGTTCTCTGGTTGGAACTAAGTGAACAAGCAAGAAGAATAGAATTTAGGGATCTATTTGACGACTGTACTTAAAAAAAAACATATTTAGGCTCCCTTCTTAGTTCTTTCTTTTCAAATAAAATAAGTGAATTCTTTTTCTGTTCTTTTGTTTTTTATCCCCTTCATTACTTTTTCTTTTGAAAATAATGCAAGGAATGAAGCTGAAATTTAAGAGGTTTTGTATAAACATTAATGGGTAATTTGCATGGATGATCTTATTATGCTAATGCATTGCTACACTGAGTTTGTATTCTGTGTTCATTCTTAGATTAAAGACTTTTTTTAAATACTTTTATATGCTATTGAGATTGATGGTTAAGGTATTCTTAAATGTCATCAAGCCATTAAATCAGTAAAGAAATAGTGGTTCTTTGTAGTGTAAAGCTATATTATTCAGCAGCTAGTCATCTTCTGGAATTCTTTCATCTAGCTACATCAAGCATATAGTAACATTTTTGGGCACTGGATGTTATCTTCATGTCATCTCTTTGAAACATTATTTATGTTCTACTATAACTAAAAATGAGCTCTTCCTAATTAAACTTAGTGATGAAGTATGTTCCTGAATCTATGCATCGGGTTCTGAAGCACTTAAAAAGTACAAATTCGAGAATGGCACTAATCTATGTAAAGTTATACACATACCGGGTACTCTCTATATATTTTCCCCCTCTATTTGTTCCAGCTTATGTTAGTGAGCTCTCTTTGATTAATTATCTATGCACTTTGTCACTATTTGTTTCTGTAAGTGTTTCTATCCTTGCATAATGGTCTGGTGTCCTGTTTCCCTGTTGAATTAATCAGTTGATTCAAATTGATATGTATTCGTTTTTTCCTCCTCTACAACCCTATTTACCCATATTTTCAATAGAAACCCAAGACTTATACAGCAGATGGGGTTTTGTGGCAAGTTGCTAATCTTTCATCCCTTTCCGCATAAACATTTTTCTTTGCAACATTCTTTGCAATTTTTATTCAGTCATCATATAAATTTAAGTAACCGGGTGGTCTCCACGACGCGACAAACAGGACCTCCTCGCAAGCAATGATAGACTGGTAGGTGTCCAAAATTCCGATGTCAAGTCTACTGCAACTTGAGGGGCTCCATTCTCTCTTGATTCTTAACAACATTATGTGTTCTTTACTTCAAATCGAAGATCTATAAGTCTACTTTCCATAGCTTCTTACTTTTCTTGATTTGGATCTCGTATGAGAAAGTTACCACGTTTTTAGCAAAGTATGTTTTAATCCATATATTCTGTTTAGGACTTCCACTTATCCCGGTTGTTTCTAGAAGGGCGATTCGATGGAGTCCGTTGATGGCTCGTCTTGTAGATACTTGATACTCTACATTTCCTTTCAGAAACCTTGTCGAGATCCCAATTTTTTTGTGGTCTAAAACGGGGCTGCAGTGCTGTTCTACTTAACAATTCCTTACATTCAAACATGCCTAATATTAAGGAAAAACAACTAATTTTATATGCACAGATGGCCAATCTAGTAAGTGGTATACTATAGTGGCCTGACTTAAACCTTAAAGAAATTACAGAGAACTTTTCCAAGGTATTACTGTCACTAAAACAGGTGGTTCTAAATTTAAAAGATAATAATAATATTTCAGGGCCATTTTTCCTGGCATTTATTCATTTGTGTAATTTTTTTTACTCAGTGCAAAAGAACAGGATCAATTGAAAGGAACAACTTTGAAAATCTCAATATAGAGGTAGAAGTTGCTGGAAATCTTCTCTGAAGAAGCAATCAGAAGTTCATTAAATGTGTGAGTTTTAAACTTAGAATTATTTTGATTTGCTTTCCTATGCATTCTGATTTACTGTTCTTTGAGTTTTGATCTTGATCTTTGGTTCTTTTTTGTAGGATGATCATCTTTCGATAATTAGACACCTAAGGTTATTGCTGCTGAATTTTTCTAGTTCGATTGGTTACCATTTTCAATTTTCAATGCCACTCTTGCCGCTAATTGGAGTTCTCGCAACATATTGCATGAGGTATGAAAATGAAGCTTTTCTATATCTTTTTTATTTCTATATTAATTTCCAATGGCTTGTCTGTGAAACTTATATGTGAAATGGATTGATTGGTATGAATTGTTCAGGTCGAGAAATATTTAACATGATTCAAAATTCATTTTTATGGACCACTCTACTCTTTCCTTGTAAAGGATTATGGAAATATTTTTGTTTATGCGTTGAAGCTTACATTTGAACAACTTATATGCGTTGAAGCTTAATAAATGTCTTTCTTAAGTTTCACATGCTTTTTTGCTATTATGTAAGAGCATTCTATCTAATTTAAAGTCTATTAGCTCAAATGGTAGAGCGTTGTGTTCAAACACAAGATGCGGGTTCAACATGTCATTTAACATCGGGTAATAGCCAATGTCTTTCAAAAAAAAATCGATGTCTATGTGATGATGTAAAAAGTCAAAAGTTTTTCACATCGGCTATAACCCGATGTCTTTGTATATTATAACATCGGTTATAATTTATAATCAATGTTATAGGATAACAAAGACATCAGATTTAAAAATATAAACGATGTTATAGTATACAAAGACATCGGGTTATAGCCGATGTGAAAAACTTTTGACTTTTTACATCACCCACATAGACATCGATTTTTTTTTTAAAGACATCGGCTATTACCTGATGTTAAATGACAAAATTCTAGTAGTGGCATTTTTGAAGCCAGTGAAATTGACATTTAGTTAATGGTTTAATGTAAATTGTTCAGCATTCATGTTTCAACATTTTGTTTCAGCAAGTTATATTTTCAGCATTTTGTTCAAGATGACACCAATATACAATGTTAAGGTGCCATATTTTAGAGAAGCACATAAATATAATCTCTAAATGGGGGACTTATTGCGTTTCCAATCAAGTTAAATTAAAGTTTCTTAGCATTTTGTGTTCAGCAAGTTGTTTTTAGCAAATATTTCATGCTGAAACAAAGAGGATTCTGTAGATTAAAGTTTCAGAATAGCAATAAAAAGAAAGGATAACTGGTAACCATAAAAACTAAAAATAATATGATATAGTTAGCAATGACACAAAGTACAACTGATAACAAAAAAAAATACAAAGCATCACATTAAAATCATATCTGATTGCTGAAACAGTTGATAACTGAACTAAAAATCAAAATCATCATTATTTGTCTGTAGCTAGTTGGTGGTGAGCTTTTCAATTCTTCCCATGCTCCCTTTGAAGCCATTCCTTACTGTGTTTTGATCATCTCACAAACTCTACTTTGGAGATTTTCCTTTTCCATGGAGGTCGATCACATCTTTCCCTTAAAATGGGGGGGGGGGGGGTAACATTTAATCTGTTTAATATATTCAGGAAGGTTTATTTCATCATCAGGAAAGACTGGATATATGGTTTCAGCATGTGCCAAACTCCAAGCTTCATTTGTGTAGAAACTTGCAACAAAATATGGCACATCAAGCTTTTTATGCACTATTGCTGACAGAGCATGTATGCATGAGATTTTTTGAATGTGAAACACCCTACAGGTGCATTTTTTTTGCTGAAAGATCAATAACAGTCCGCGTACCTTCTCTAGTAACTTCAAAGACAGACTCATTCAAGTGCTTTATAGTTTATGCCCCAACATCCTTTTTCAATTCTTGAATCATTTTCATTATTGCAGGGGCGACTCTCTGTGTATTCAGTGCTGCGCTCTGCCTTCTCTCTTGAGACCACTCTGTCAACTTATCTCTAACAAAGTTTAACAGTGCAACAATGGGGAGATTTTTTTTACCACTCAAAACAGAGTTCAAGCTTTCAACGTTGTTTGATGTCATCATGTTATACCAATCACCCTTTTCATGTGCTCTTGCCCACCTCTCCAACCCTGCGGATATCAAATAGGTTGCAAGTCTTGGGCATTCTTCTTTTATACGGTCAAATTGGTGGGCAAAATCACTAACAGTGTAGGGTTTAGCAGCCTGTTGGACCATGTCAGTAAGATGCCTTTTCTTGAAAGTTGCATGTATGTTATGCTTCAAATGCCACATACATATGCAATGGGTAGCATTAGGGTATATCTTGGCAATAGCTTAGCAATGTTGGAATGTCTATCAGAAACAAATAGCAAATCATCTGTAGGTGGTATAACTTTAATGATTTGCTGAAAAAACCATTCCCAAGATGCATTATTTTTTGTGTCAACAATCCCAATAGTCAGCGGGTATAATTTCATATTTGCATCTTGTGTAACTGCTCCAAGTAATGTACCCTTATATTTCCTTGTTAAGAATGTGCCATCTACAACAACAACCTACAATAAAAAGGTAAATGCTGAAATCTTCATAACTTTGCTAAATTATAAATGATTATGCATATATACATACCTTTTTTAAGATGTGGAATGCTCTAATGCATTCGCCATAAGACAGGAACATGTACTTGAACCTTTCAGCACTGTCTGTTTTAATGAGAGCTATTGTCCCAGGATTTTTCTCCATAAGCATGTGACAATATGATGGCAATGCAACAAAATTTGATTCTGGTGTCCCTTTTTCCCTCACTTGTGCTATTTGTGATGCCTTCCATGCTTTCCAATAAGTAATTGAGATCTTGTAGCCCGTTCTCATCTTATCAATAATTTGTTTTGGGTTTTATCCACTGTCAAAAATTCAGCAATGAGTAAATGATTGCAAAAACTATCAATATGTTGAAACTGATTGATAAAACTATGAATGTGCTAACACTGATTGCTTAAACTGTTTGCTTAAACTACCAATAATATAGTGAAAAATGAATGCTGAAATTAATTTGATCAAAAAAACAAATATGCTGAAATTAACTGCTAAAACAGTAGTCACCTTTGATTGTATGAGGCTGGCAATAACATTGGATGGTGCTTGTCTGTAGTGTCTTGTTCTTGTATCCTATGTGCATGTGTGTATATCTTTATACAATATCACCTCATGACAAATAGCTGAAACTCTCTTTGTATGCAATTTCCAATCACAATTTTTGTCTATGCATATTGCTCTATAATATTTTGGTGTTGATTTTTTAACCTCAAATCCAAATATGTCTGTCATAGACATAATGTATAGAGCATCCTTTACTGATTGTCTAGATTCGAATGTTTTTCCAGCATACATAATCCTTGGGCCTTGAGTGACACGGGCGACAACACTGTCCGTGATAGAGCTTACATGACCCCTTTCATCAACTATGTTTCCTTTTCTTTTCATCATGGCATAGCATTCATTCCAATATTCATCATTAGAGTTATTTGAAAATGATTCAATGTTTTCAGCATTAGAGTAATCTGAAAATCTTTCAGCATCCATATCGTCTTGCGGCACATCCTGAATCTCATCAAAAATAAAGATATCTTCTGTTATATCCATGTCCTCAAAATATGGATCATCAACAAATCTGTTTCTGCTATATCTGTCCTCAGTTTCAACAAGCTCAACAGAAAGTGTGTTTATGGCAAAAGCATCTGCGCGAATTGGAAAATCATGGACAACAATATCTAATGGCAAAGTTTTGCTGACACACAACTCAACAACAAAATTTACTCCATCCAATTTACTCAACAACAAGAATTCTCTCAAATCAGCGTCAGAATCTACCTTAAGCGGTGCTTTCAATGTTTTGAAGTGATGCAAATGGCTGAACTCCAATTCAACAGATTCATCTTGAATCTGTTGTAAACATTGTCCCTCAAGGTTGATAAAGTGATTGAATCCTCTAGCACAAAAGCTTTTGAAGTAGTGTTTCCATCGAACAATAATCCTATTTCAGCAATTCTCCACTTTCCCCCATATACAACTGTTACAATGTTTGATGACATTTCTATCCCTGCAATTCAATGTTTGACAGTATTAAAGTACTTGAAATCTAATTTGAATGCATTTTAGCAAAAATGAACTGCAATTAAAAAATAGAGCTCCTGAAACAATTAAAAAACAGATAACTGCAATCTACAGTATTAAAGTACATGTTAATGGACATCAGTGGACATCAATATTCGATTGCATTTCAGCAATCAGTGAGCATGCTAATGATCTATAGAAAATCGAAACATAGATCTGCTGAAACACTTTCAGAAGCAATAAAAAACGATAGTTTCACAAACAGGTTGTTGAAACAAAAAATTTCATAGCAGCAACTATCTTGAAACTTTGCGCCATCACATCAATAATCATAATCAATTGATAGAAAGTATTGAATTATAGTATCAATCGTAATTTCAGGAGCAATTATAAACGATACTTATAGCAGCAATTGAAAATCTGTTTTCAGTAGATCTGGTAGTGCAAAATCAAAAATTTTGAAGAACGTTAAATCAATGATTACAACAGATCTATAGTTAATCAACATCATAATCATAAGTTCGAAGAACATTGCTAAAGAATTGTCCAAAATTACAGCAAATCTCCTATAAATTTTATTTTCGGAAATTTCGCGAGGTACCCTTGGGGTATTGCAATTTTCGCCGGGTATACAACTCTTTTACATATTTCGTGTGGAGCCCCCGAGGTTTTGGTTCATTTCGCGTCGCGCCCTCGGAGGTTAAACTTAACAGAGAAGCTCCTTCTCCGTTACTTTTGAAATTAAAAAAAAAAAAAAACAAACAAAGTTGCAGAACGAAAAAAAACGCAGGTCGCGCACGAGAGAAGTTGCAGATCGAAGAAGGAAGGGAGAACTCCGAACTCGTGGCCTTTGACTGAAGCAGGTCGACCTAAGAGGAACGAAAGGAAAGGGCGAGGGCGAACTGAGCGCCTGGAGGCGAGGGAGTCCAAGCTGTAATGGGGAAGGTATGCCTTGTTTTTCTTCGAAAATTAGGGTTTCGAATTGGGGTTTCGAAAGCTAGGTAAATCTTATTGATGTTTGTCGTATTCTCTGTAGCAGATCCAACTGATATTTGATTGAATTCGTCGTTGTGAATGGCTCCTGATATTTGAATTTGTCTTTGAATTTTCATTCAGAAGGGTGCTGCTGATTGGGATGAAGATTGGGATAAATTTGAAGATGAAGGTACAAACAAGCTTAATGTGTCTGAAAGTATGGTTTTGCCTTGAATCATATTTGAAGATGACAGGTATATTATGGTGATGATTTGTGTCTGAATTCATATATTCAGCATATTTGAAGATGACAGGTATATTACGGTTCAAGCTTTGAAATTGGGGCTTTTGTTGATCTAGTTGTATTTAAAGAGGTTTGGGGAAGATGGGGCTTCTTGCTCTTAAAGAACAATATGGGTCCATGGCAGCTCTGTCCAAGATTGGCGATGATAAGCTTATGTAACGGGAGAAATTCTGCCCTATCAGTCTCCAAGATTGGCAGGTCTGTCCCAATATTTTTGCATTCGACTATAGTTTGTGGATTTGATTTGATTTTCTTATTGGAAAATAATGTATTGATTTGGGATTAGGGTAATAGTGTAAGCATGAATCTCAGTTTGGTATTTCTATAGTGATCAAACTCTATGAAGCAAACAAATTAAAGAAAACCTATTAGTCAAAATCAGTTATTACATTTTTAAATTCATTCTTTTACGTGTCTTTGCATGACATTTCTTTACTTATGCTGATTTTAAGCCTATTAGCATTCATTGAATGCCGAAGTATATTCTTATTCTTTTTTGTTATTCACTAATTATATTCTTAGTCTTATGTTAATGGAAAGAGATTTTATTGTCAAATTGACAATATAAGGTGTGCCAACCTAACAAGGTATTGATGTTTCCTGTCTTTCGTGGTTCATAGGTATCTAACTTCGGTTAAGCAATATATTTTAACACGTTCCTCCTTTAAATTAATTGAAATGAGCATATTCTAATGCATACACTGTTGATATTGTGGTTGGGGGGAAGGCTGATCTAAACAATAGAGTGAACTTTATTTAACTTAGGGATTTTGGTTAGTATTTTTATTTAGTAGCACATTGTTTATTAAATTTGTTTTTTTTTGGGTTCTTCATTGCTTTGAGGCTCCTGTGATGATTTCTCTCTTTGCAAATCTCCTATGAAAATTCCATGTTTAACCAAACACTATTTCCCACGTTTAACCAAACGAGCCCTAGAGGTGAATGGTGTATTTTATCTGTTCTAAAATATAAGGCACGTTTTTTTTGTTGAAGTTAATAATATATAGGAAAATTCTATTTGGTGTTCCTGAGTTTTTTGACAATTTCGGTTGGTGTCCAACACTTTTTTTTAGTTCGACTCATGTCAAAAATTCATATTTCTCCTACTTAATGAATTAAACCACCTTTTATTTTTATTTTTTTTTTCATAAAAAATCCGCTTTACTTTTAAAAATTGAACAAAATACCTATTACGGAGTATTTAACTAAATTTAACACAAAAGTGACATCTCACAAAAGTGACATTACGCAAAAAAATCACTCATTGTTTCCATTTTTTTTTTGAAAAAATCAACCATTGTTTTTAACATTACACAAAATATCCATTATATATTTTTCATAGTTTTTTAAAAACAAATCTCATTATTTGTCAAACATAGCATGTACATAATCACCCATTATTTACAAATTTTGCACAAATCCACCATCTTATTAAGTGAACAAAAATAGTTAACCTATAAATCACAAAAAAATACTTCATGAAACCATACTTTGGATACAATTTTAAAAACCGTAGTGATTTTTTTTTTCTATATTTTTGGAAACAAGGGTGATTTTAGCAATAAATATATTGGAAATAATATGTGATTTTGTAAAAATTTAAAAATAAATGTGATTTTGTCACTTTTGTGTTGAATTTAGTCAAATAATAGGTAGTTTTGTTCAATGTTAAAAGTAAAGGGTTTTTTGTGTGAAGAAAGGAATAATAAAGGGTGGTTTTGTTCAATGTTAAAAAGTGTGGGATACTAACCAAAATTGTCAAAAACTCAAAGACACCAAACGGAATTTCTGTAATATATATAAAGTATTAATTTTTTCACAATTATATATATAAATTAATAAAAAAAAAGATATTGATATTTTGCTAAGTTATTAGCTCATTTAAGTACGTGTAGAAAAGTTAAATTTCTTACCTTTTAGATCAAGTAGAGTATATAAAATATCAATTATCTTAATAATCTCAAACTTATATCATTAATACAATATACTAAAACAACGATCTGAACTCTTGTCTAGTGCAATTCGCATATGTGTCGTTTTCTGGTGCAAAGCTTATGTGTCATTTTCTCATGCAATATGACCCAAATTTTTTGACACGCCAATTAATGATGATACAATATATTTAAGCCACGTTAGACGATTACCTCATCTATTTTATACATGTGTCGTCTTATGTGTACATCTTATTTCACCTTAAGTTATTTTTATAAATATTTTACCTTGAATTATTTTATCTTTATTCATTAAGATTGATTATTTTACTTCATTATATCTAATGATAAGATTTCATTATTAATTAATTATCTATTGAAAAATAAAATATTATCATCAAAATATTTATATTAATTATCAACCTTATATCTTAAATCGTTACGAAACCTATTATTTTTATCATTGTTTCGATTTTTTTTTAAAAATTAAAATAAACTATTTTAATTTTCACATAAAATTTAATTAAAAAATTAATATAATAAAATATAATTTATTAACAAAATGCGTAAAAGAGGGACATGGTTTGAGTGTGGAGTAATGAGATGGTGGACACTAGTGTTAGAGAACCTGGACTTCCATTCCGCTTAGCAAAAGGCTATATGTCTAACCTCGCAGCTCTCCTATTGCTCAAAGTCTTGCCATAGTTCCAGGTGAATGGGATGATGCTACAGCCAAAGTCAATTAGTTGCAGATCGTCAATTTGTTACCTGAAACGGTAGGACTGTTTGATCCCACCGATGACTCCATCCATTCTTGGGGCCCAAGAGTGACACTAAAGTCTCCTCCAAGCAGCCAAGGTTTTTCATTATCATTCGTGAATTCTTTTAAATGTTGCCAGAGTTTTAGCGGCCGAGTAGGTGTGGGCGATGCATATAATGTAGACAAAATCCAACGTTTTTCCCCGACCTACTGGACTTCAATTGTGATGTGATGTTCCTAAAGCATGATCGACACTATTGTGACCTCCGATGTCCTCCACAAGAGCCACATACCACCTGCAAACCCTTATGCCTCCACTTTTCTCCTTTCATCAACCCTAATTATGTTGCATGCTTCATCCGTCGACGCCCCGTTGATGTGAGGTTCAGCCAAAGCTAGAACTTTAGGATCAAATATGCAAATAAGCTCTTTAAGAGAATTTAGGAATCCAATGTCAGCAGCTCCCCTAACGTTTAAACTAAAATATTCAGTTTTTCCATATTAGACACAAAATTGTTGACATTGCCTTGGATTTCTTGGATGCCTTGTACGCTAACAAACAAATAGGCCGCCAAAGCTTCAAGAATCAATCAAACGCTTCTTTCATGGTCGGGGCCAGAGACACCCTACAAAGCATTGGTTGAGTCTCCGCCACCATCGGAAGAAACTCGTATAACATCTTGTTCCACAGTCGTGGCATGTTTTGCTTGAAACGGTCCCGTCCGGTGTTCGAATAAGAGGAAGCTTGTTGAGTTGTTGACGTGCATCACTTGAACTCTCATAACTGGCATGGTTCCATGATCCATGGCAGGTTGGCTCTTTGGGGGTACGTGGGTTGTTCTAGGAGAGGAAGTTGTAGTCTTTGTTGGGGGATATTAGGGTTGACTTTTTGTGTGACCCGAGATTTGCTTGGGATGGTCTGTTGGGTTAATTTTTGGGTGCCGGAGTTGGCCTTCGTTTTTGGGTCAATATTTGCTTGGTAAGGTGTTTGAAGATATCGTGGGTTTGGGCAGGGATTTGTTTTTATTCCCTGAAGTAACTTCCTTATCCTCATTGACTCCTACTCTCGACAAATTATATTGAATACCGTTTTCCTTTTTTGTTAGTTTCCTTCTCGGCAAGAGTATCTTTGAATGGGGTTCAGTAATCCCTGAGGCATATCCCTGGATTTCAGCAACATTAGTTAGGATTTCCTCCACCGAATCAAGAATTGAAAATTTCGAAGATATGATGAGATCACTACTGGGTTGAGGTTCGGGTGGGTTACGTGAGGTAGCTTCCACTGATAACACAAATATTTTATAGGTATTTTAGGTAGTCTTAGGTGCATTAGAGTGTCCATATTGCATGTTTAATAAGCTAATTTGCATTCTTGATCATTTGGTATTCGTAGTTCGGAATCTACTATTTTTAGTGCTTATTTGTATATTATAAGATCCGAGCTCAAAAGGTGGAGAAATCATAATCAAATGAAGCTAAGGAGAGCTAAGGGACAAGCCATGAACATGCTAAGACAATCCAAGGATCTCGGGAGAAAGGAATCAAGGCATGAGAGCATAAACGAAAAGGAGCCGCAAAAGCTGTCCGCGCGACGAGCTAAACTTAAAATGTGATTTTCCAGGGCCTCGGATGTCCGATTGCCTATTATAAACATGTGTTGGAAAGCTCACGACGAGCTCTACATGTCTGGAAAATCACAGATTTTAATGCTGATATAGGATTAGCCGTAGGATGGCCCAATCTTCGACAATCAAGACTCAAATGCAGGAATAGAACAAGATTGATGCAAGAACTATGAAAGACTCGAAATTGAAGATGCAAGACTCAATAGGTGCGGCATTAATGGTGAATAAAATACTCAAAAATAACAAATATGAAAGGCATGATAGAGGGTTGAGGCGATCTATATAGAACAAGCTAAGGACCTTTGACTCAGAGGCCAAGAACCAATAAAAATGATTATATAACCTGACTCTATAACCTTATACAACCAAGGAGACTACTTGGAGGCACAAGGAGGGGGCTCGTGGATACCAGGGATCACCAAACTTTGCGAGATTGACAAACACAAGGCAAACCAAGCTGAAACAATACCAATTGCAATCAACGATCAAAGCTCCAATCGACCGACTTGTACACTTGATGTGTTTCACACAAAGAAGTTTTTCATTCAATGAAAGACGTGATTTCTCTACAATAGATGGAAGCCCTACTTATAATCCTAAAGGGCTGAAATCAAAAGAAATAAATAAAATAAAGAGTTTGAAGATAAAAACCTAAATTACCTAAAATAACTTAAGTAACTTGCTCTCCAAGAAGCTTACTAAAACTAGCATAAAAATAGTCTTAAACACTTAGTCAAAATCAGCCCATCAAGGGACTAAGGAGAATCGGCCATAACATCAAGGGTAGAACAAAGATAGGTCTTCAATGGCTCCTCTTGAAGTTGAACCGTACTTGAGAATAGGACATGGCTCACGAACATGAATGGTTCTCGTTGAAGCTTCTTAGCACGAGCTCGAGTCATAGGCCCATCCCCAAGTATGATAGGTGTGTCCGGAGGTATCTTGGATGGTCCCGCATCAACCTCGCCTTCTTGGAAAGGATTCAACCACAAATCCAAGTCCTCGTCAACGGCAAGATAAAGAATGAGATCTGCGACGTTTAATGTAGCGCTCACACCATATTCTCCAGGAAGCTCCAATTTGTAGGTGTTCTCACCAATTCGTTGAAGCACCTTGAAAGGTCCATCTCCTCTTGGGGAGAGCTTGCTTTTCCATTGCTCCGGTAACCTCTCATTCCTTAAGTGCACCCACACGAGATCTCTAGGGTTAAAGACCATGTGCCGCCACCCTTTATTAGCTTTATTTGCATTTTACTCGACCCTCTCCGCTAGCTTAAGCCGTGTACACTCATGCAACTCCTTAATGAATTCGACATGTTTCCCTTCTTGCATAATAACTCCTCCAATCCCAACTCCGCTAGCATCGCATTCAACCTCAAAAGGTCGAGTGAAATCCGGCAATGCAAGCAAAGGAGCCTGCTTGAGCTTTTCCTTGAGGGTGCGAAAAGCTTCCTCTTGAGATGCTCCCCACTTGAACTCACTCATCTTCCTAGTAATCTTGGTGAGTGGGGCTGCGATGGAGCTAAAGTCGCGCACAAAATGCCTATAGAAGCTCGCCAATCCATGAAAACTCCTCACATGGCCGATGGTGGTAGGGGTCGGCCACTCTTAGATGGCTTTGATCTTGGCTTCGTCAACTTGTAGTCCATTGGAGCTCACTACAAAACCAAGAAAAGAAACTTGATTAGTGCACAATTCACATTTCTTAAGATTTGCATACAAGTGTTCTAATCGAAGTGTAGAGAGTACTTCCTTGAGATGTCCTTCATGATCTTTATGAGATTTTCTATAAATAAGAATATCATCAAAATAGACAACAACAAATTTCCCTATGAAATTTCTAAGCACATGATTCATTAAACGCATGAAATTACTTGGAGCGTTGGTTAAACCAAAAGGCATAACTAACCACTTATATAAACCAAATTTGGTCTTAAATGTTGTTTTCCATTCATCTCCTTCCTTCATTCTAATTTGATGGTACCCACTTTTGAAATCAATTTTAGAAAAGATAGAAGCACCATGCAATTCATCTAACATGTCATCTAAGTGAGGAATAGGGTGACGATATTTAACAGTTATATTATTAATAGCCCTACAATCTACACACGTTCTCCATGAACCATCTTTCTTAGGGACTAATAAACAGGAACAGCACAATGACTCAGACTTTCCCTAATGTATCCCTTGTCCAACAACTCTTGAACTTAGGATTGAACCTTATGGGTCTCAGTGGGATTCATGCGATAAGCCGGCCTATTAGGCAATGCAGCCCTCGAAATGAGATCAATTTGATGATCAATGTCTCAAATAGAGGGTAGGTCGGGTGGTATATCATCAAGGGAGACATCCTTATACTTTTCATTTTTTCAATAAGAGATAGAATGTGAGGAGGGAGGGTAGCTCTAAGCTCCTCACTCAACAAACTCAACCCTTTGCATAGGAGCATGAGGGTTGTTTCCCCGTCCACGAACTCGTCAACAAACTCCCTCTTGGAGGACAAGAGAACGTTGGCTGGCTCAGTGGTGGACCGGTGGTGCTTGGGCCCGACTAAGCCTCCCTAACTAACTCTTCACTTACCTTCCTCTTCTCTATCTCGTCCACCACTTGTGTTGGTGTCATAGGTTTGAGGACGATGTTCTTACCTTTAAACACAAAGGAATATCGATTAGTGAAGCCATCATGTAAGACCTTACGATCAAATTACCAAGGACGACCTAAAAGTATATGACAAGCTTGCATAGACACAATATCACATAAAACATCATCTTCATAATGTCCTAACTTAATATGCGCGCTAGCTTGTTTTTTTACCTTTAATGCTCCACAATCATTCATCCAATTCAATCTATAAGGTATAGGGTGTTGTACGGTTTGAAGTTGTAGTTTTTCAATCATTTCAAGACTAGCAATGTTACAACAACTTCCACCATCAATGATCACATTACAAACTTTGCCTTTTACTAAGCATCTAGTATGAAACAAATTTTCTCTTTGATTATCATCACAAGGTGTAGGTTGAACACTTAAAACTCTCCTAACAATCAAAGAATCACCATGTTCATATTCAGTGCAATCATTTTCATCGTAGGCAAGTAAGTTTAAATCATGATCATTATTATCATTCTCTTCATGTTAATCACAAGAATTTTTAGATTCATATTCTCCTAGGTGATTAATCATGAGAGTCTTACTATTAGGGCAATCCTTCATAACATGACCTCTACCTTGATATTTAAAACAAACAATATCCCTAGCTCTAGTAGAGGGGTTATGATTACTCCCTTTAGGGCCAGTAGATGCCCCAGAAGTACCTTTCGCAGCCATAGGCGCCTTCCCTTTGTCGAGTGGGTCTCCTTGGGTTTGACCTTGGCTTCCTTTGTCCTTGGAGCCACCGTTACTTCGGCCTTAGGGCTGTTGTGTTCGGTTCTGGCGCCATCCTTGGGGCTGTCCACTCGAGCTTCTTCCTCTTTAGCTCCTATATTTAGCATTCCTTTCTATTTCATAGCTATATGTAAAAGGTCAGTAATGGTAGAATAAGGAAAGCAATCAATTTCATGAGCTAAAGAAGGATGCAAAATTCTAAGAAACCTCGCCATGGTGTCTTCCTCATCCTCAACCACATTTGCATGGCATTGAAGGTTTCTTCAACACTCTTACCTCCTTGTTTGAGATTCTCTAGCCTTTGTTTAAGCTCACGGGAGTAGTGTTGTGGTATGAATCTTCTCCTCATCTATGATACCCCGAAACTCCATTTAATTGCGGTTTCACGTTTCTGGATATGAAGAAATTCCGAAACTCCGGGGAAACACCTCGGAAATGTTTTTGAGAGGTCAGAAACTTTGACCGTTTCGTTGACCAGAAAAGTAAGAAACCTTGACCGTTTCCGCTTGGGCAGAAACGTTTCTGCCTTGCCATGTGGCGTTTCCACTAATTTTATAATTGAAAAAATATTTTAAAAAAATCAAACTCTAAATCATGCTTCCCCTCCTTCTCGTCTGAAACTCTTGTTTCCCTCTAGCCTTGTCGCCTCCTTCTCCTCCATTTTTGGTCATGCCTCCTCTCCTCCCTTCTAGCGACCCTCTCTCTCTCTCTCTCTCTCTCTCTCTCTCTCTCTCTCTCTCTCTCTCTCTCTCTCTCTCTCTCTCTGCTCAGTGTCTCTCCTTGTAAACTCTCACTTGCTCAATGCTCTCTCCCTCTCGGCTCTAACTATGTCATCCTCAAACGCAAGTAGCGGTCCTAGCGGAAGTCATAGTGTTGAACAAAGCCAACAAACCGACTTTTGCAACTGATAGAGTCGAAGAGAAGTAAGGACATTTAAAATGTTTGACATATCTGTATTGATTTCTGTTAAGGAGTAAGAACACTATTTGTCAAGGTATTGAACATTTTAATTTGTAGCCTAATGTTGCATTCTATGTGTATAACTTGGTGATATGTTTATTGCTCTTATTTAGACCTTTAAATGAACATATAATTCATGTTGTCGTTTCCTCGGCGTTTTCGTTTCATTCAAAATTTGGATTGTCATATCCCCATTTTCGTTTCCGTTTCCCTTTCAGTTTCCGTTTCTGTTTCCGTGTAACATAGCTCCTTATCAGCGCTTTCATTTGCTCCCAAGTAGCGATGGGCGCATCTAAATTAAGCTCGATCGTCTCCTTTCTTTAACAAGATTATCCCACCCAATTAGTGCAAAACCTTGAAATTCAAGAGAAGTGAGTTGTACCTTCTTTTGATCGGAGAAGTTGTGGCAATTCCAGATTTGCTCCATCTTGGCTTCCCAATCCATATAAGGATTTGGATCGCACTTGCCTTCGACTAATGGAATCTTCACCTTCACCTTGCCCACGCCATCTTGCTCAGGCTCCTTAGGTGCCCTATAGTATCGACCCCTATCATTCCTCCTAAGACATTGCTCCCAATGGTCCTCTTCTTGGAAGTCATAGTCGTCCTCTGAAGGGTAGAACTCTTCTTGATTCCTGCGACCTCATCGTCCCTGTGCACCAACAAACACGTTATTTCTTCCCTGCCTCTCTCTAGGGGAGGGCTCTTCATCAAAAAGTGGATTATCTAAATGAGGAGGAACATTTTGTTGAAGGGTATTACGAAGAGGAATAATATGAGTTTCTTCCCTTTCATTCGGTGGTACTTCACCTCTAGGTGGTACTCCTTGGCATGGCACCGTGTTAGAGCCCGAAGGTTGAGACTCTAGTGCTGCCATCCTCTCCATCAACCTCCCAATATTCTCATTCATAGTGTTCAAAAGGTTGAGCACCTCAGGAGAAATCGGTTCGGGAGTCGGAGTCTTGTTACCTGGATTAGACATCACAACTAAACAAACAAAGAACTATGTTAAAGATTAGTGAAAACTAAAACAACCTTTCGAGTGTATCATTCAAAACTCCCTCTCTTATTGACATGTTATGCTTGTTGTTTCAATCCTCCTTGGGCAAGACAATGCTCAAGCTAGGACTTAGCAAACACAAGGTATACAATATCAATGAGATCAAAAGGATAATGAGTGAATCAAGGGCTGCAAGGACTCGAAACAATCAAAGAAATAAGAAGTATATGACTCGACAACAGCTAGGTTAAGAGATATATGACTCGACACTAGCAAAGAAAGAACAAGTATGGACTGATTTTTGTGAAATGAAGAAAAGAAGAATCAACATTTGATAATTTACCTCTTTTGATTTGTAATCCAAGTAAGGATGTTGTTGTTGCAAAGGTAGGGTTTCAAGGTAGTGCTTGGGGTCAAAGAGGATGTCGAATAGGGCTGATTTTCACCGCAAATAAGGTCCATTGATGTTTTTTTTGCACTAGATGAACAAAGAACTCTAAAGAACAAAACAAATAACTTTCTTTTTACTATATATATATATATATATATATATATATATATATATATATATATATATATATATATATATATATATATATATATGCAGCTCCTAATGCAAGAAAATCAAATAAAATGCAAGGGGAAAATCGAAAATAAGGGGAATAAAGGTGAAAAATAAAATCAGCCCCTAGAAGATAGAAATAGGTAAGGTTGTGGGTTAAAGCCTAAATTAGGCAACTTGCTTTCTATCTATTTTCTTGTGGTCTAAGATAGATAAAAGTGATTATATCTACCAAAGAATTTCAGATTTTAATATTGGTAAGATAGAGAGAAAATAGATAAAAGATAGAAACAAGGGTTGGGTTCTTCTTGCCGATTTGGAGAGTGCATGATGGACGGTTTTTAGTCGCGTAAACCGTATCAAAATAAATTCGAACCTACCTAACTAATGTAGTGTGGTAAGCACGAGTCGATCCCATAGAGAATCAAGTTATTCCTAAGTTAAGTTTATTTACCAATTAGTATGACACGGGGGGTTTTGAGTGGTGTAAATAAGAAAGAACATAAAATAAACTATAAACAAATTGATGGAAATAACGATTAATAAAATAGTTTCACCTACAGTTTGTTTATAGTGTATTTTATGTTCTTTCCTATTTACACCACTCAAAACCCCTCGTGTCATACTAATTGGTAAATAAACTTAACTTAGGAATAACTTGATTCTCTGTGGGATCGACTCGTGTTTACCACACTACATTAGTTAGGTAGGTTCGAATTTATTTTGATACGGTTTACGCGACTAAAAATCGTCCATCAAATTGGCGATGTTGCCGGGGAAGGAGGAGACGGGGGCGAGCAGGAGAAAGAATGGCGGCTTGGAAGAAGAGAGAAGGGAAGTGGAGGTGAGGGCTGAACTCTGAAGTGAGAGAGAGAGAGAGAGAGAGAGAGAGAGAGAGAGAGAGAGGCGGCGCGATGAGGAAGGTCGGGGAGTAGCAACAGTGGTAAGGTCCTCTAATGGTGGTTAGCGAGAGAGTGCGAGAAAGGAACCGAAGCCGATTTGAGGCTTCGAGAGGCGAATGGCTGTGAAGAGGTGACCAGGGCAGTGGGCCGATGGTGCGGCGCCGGTGAAAAAGAAAGGAGAGACAGAGAACCACTTTCTTTTTCTTTTCTTTTTTAATGATTTTTTTAAATAAAGGATGAAATTTATAACCAAAAAAAAAATCCTAACTAAACCAGAAAAATAAAAAGTAAAGTAAAATTTTAAAGATAACAATAAAAAATTATTCCGATCTAAAAGTGAAAAAAGAATTAAAAAAACATATCTTGGTTTTGTCTAAGATCGATTCAGACATTGTTAAAGCCCTCAACAACTTGTCAAACTTTTGGTCACATATTCCACATAAACCTGCATAATGTATTGATAAACAGAAACTAAATAATATTGCAGACAAAAACCGTTTCAACTTATCAAATATACGAGTATGGCTCTCTGCATAGGATATGTAATACCACCAATTCAGTTCTATTGGTGGCTTCTCAAAATATGCGCTCCTCTTTTGTCATCTCTTAGCTCTTTGTCCATTTACACCCTCATTAAATTCAAACAACAGAATCCTCTTTGCAAAATTTTCCTCATCTTGCTCATCTATCCAATCTTCTAAGATATTCTCGTCAAAAGAGATGATAGCGTAGTCGTCACTAACAACCACCTCCGTCTGCCTAGGAAAAATCTCTGAAATAATTGGAATTGTAATTTGTTGAGCCACTTGGATCCGCTTCATCTCGTTTTTGAAATCAGTTTGGATCATTATAAGTTGGGACTCCATTGCAACAAAGTGTTCTTCCATAAGGGGCAACATGTACGATTCTTGTGATGTTTGCGGAGCCAGACAAGAAGGCTCTAATTGTCCGATTTGGAGCTCTAATTGTGCAATCTCATGTATGATATCCACTTCACGAGAAAGTTGAGTTTTGCACATATTATATATTTCCTTAATCTTTCCAATCGGAACCCTAAACACCGGACAATCTTTAAATATATGATTAGAAACTCCGCAAAAATCACAATATAAACTATGAGTCATCTATAGAGGGAATCACCTAAACACGCGAACACAAACAGTTAGTAGCACGGGTGTTATGAACCCTAAGATAGGCTCACAACAAAGTTAGTTATATACAATAATCGGCAAACACACAGAAAAAAGAAATAAACTTTGATTCCCCGACAATGGTGCCAATTTGATAGACGGTTTTTAGTCGCGTAAACCGTATCAAAATAAAACTCAAACATACAAACTAGTATAGCAAGTAAGTAAGAGGTCGATCCCACAGAGAATCAAGTATTTCTGAGCAATGTGTATTTACCAATTAGTAGAAAGGGGGGTTTTGGTTGATTGAGATTGAAAAAGAAAACAAAATAAAATAAAGACAAATTGATGCAAAACAATTTAGAGAGAATCGCTCTACCTACAATTATCCACTTTATTTGGTTGAAACGATCATTGTAACTTCTTCTCGTCCTTTTAGGTTTCCTATGAATGCTCTTGTACCACCCTAATACAGTTACTAGTCCAACCAGTCCTAAAAACCCTTATCAATTGAACAGTCCCTAAAGAAGGATTTAACCCAATTGATAGCTTTAAGTTCAGAGATTAACCAAGGTATTTGCAGTCCCTAAAGAGGGATTTAACAACACATCCAACTTCTTACTCGTTCAATTAGTTCAACCAGCCCTAAAGAAACAAGTTTCAGAAACTCACAATCAATCCAAATAAAGCATCAAATCATAGACGAAACGGGTGAGTTTAGGTCTCTATAAAAATAAAACAAAAGACAAATAGGGTTTAGGAATGAAAATCAGTCGACCGTATACACGACCTCACGTTCGGCCTCCTCCCTTTTCCCGTATCAATGTATATATAATAGTATAACTTAAATCCAGGGCCGGCCAATGGGTTTCGGAGGCCCTGTGCAAAACCTAGTTGAACAAGATGGTATTCGACGAAAATTTTAAATGAAATTTACATAACACTAAAGTAAGAAAATAATTTTTATTCAAAATAGCAACAAAATACTTAATTTGTCAAATTATCAAATAGTTCTTAATCAAAATAACAACAAAACACTTACTATCAAATAGTTCTTAATAAAAACAACTCCAACCTAATGGGCGCTTCATATTCTCAATCAATTCTTCGCAATCTAATATCAAAGCTAATCCATTGAGTCTCTTCAATATATTGCCTTCTACTACTCAGTCCAAATTTACCAAGAAATATACTTAAAGCATGTACCTTTTTTACCGTAAATGCACAGTACCGGCCTCTCCAATTCACAATCAATCAATCCACTACTTCAAAAGAAAATCACAGTAGAAACATGAACAAAATTCACATCCCTATAAGGGGAATGGATGACCTTTCCCATAGGCCATAGCACCAAAGAACCACCAAAGAATACACTATTAAATGAATTGCCTCTTCAAACATCCGAACAAATTTTCTAAATCTAGAACTAGAAGACATAATTAATTGAAAATTTCTCAAACATCCAAACAAATAGGAATAGGCACCCAAATACAAAAATTATCAAACATGGAGTGAAACAACCTGACATAGATCGATTGAGCAGCGGGACTGCGAGACACAATTGAATCTATAGAAACAATTGCATAAGCTAATTCAGAAACAAATTATTTATCCAAATTACACAAGCCCTAAACTGCTAAATCAATTTATAAAACTCTAATTCTACCTGGTGGCTACTACAAGTTTTGCAACCGGAATGAACCTCGACCGCCGGCGACCTGTGGCTGTCGGAATGGAGGGTTGCTGTCAGAATGGATCGACCTCAGCTCCGACATGCGGCTTTCGGAAGACCTCGGCTCAGAGAAGACCGCCGGCGACCGGCTGCAAAGCTGCCAATCGCCAAAGCCGGCGCGGCGGCGCCTCCAAGGAATGAAGTCAGATGGATTGATTCGACTGAATGTGAAGGATACTTGAGAGTCGAGTCAGATGAACTGATTGTGAAGAAACAACTGTTGAAGCAGTGAACCTCCCCGGGGCCAAGCCATCTTTTTAAAGAGCCTTGATAGATCCATTGAACCGCCATAATTTTGGCTTAGATTTTGATAACCTTGAAGAATGGAAGAGCCGAAGAGGATTGAAGTAGTTTGCAGAATTAATTCGATTGAAGAAGACAGAGAGGCGAGAGGAGAGAGACGAGCGGCATGCTTCTTTTTCTTCGCTTAATCTCCCCGCTTTCAATTTAGGCAGAGGCGTGTGAACATAATTTTTTTTTAATAGTAGTATACCTAATGGGCCAAACAAATTAAGGCTCATACAAATTTGAGGCCCTGAGTAAGTGCACACTTTGTACTTGCTCAGGGCCGGCCCTGCTTAAATCTGATTCTAATCTATCTATCTAAACTATCCTAATTTAAATAATATATATAATCTAATCTAATTTATCTAACCAAATTCGTAATGAAATAACGACAATACACTAAAATAATAAGCCCTTGATGAAAGTCGTGTCTCCAATGATATGAAATTCATTAGCTCCTCTAACTGATCCGTAATTTTATAAGTAGCATGCAGCTCGCCCCAATCTCGTATAATTTCCAATGTAATTTATTCCGAATTCGCTCCAAAATACCTGAAATTAATAAAACACGGGTGTAGACTCCGAAAACTAAATAATACAAATTAACTATAAAATTTATGAAATATGCATGAAAATAACCTAATATAATATGCAAATATAGGACTAAAATATACTCTATCAGTGCACCAATGGAGGATGCACAAGGTGGGTCGGCAATTGCTTGAAGTAGGTCACGGCTGGCTTGTGTTTAGGCTAGATCGCAACCAACAACAATCACAAACAAAGGTTAATAATAATAATAATAATAATAATAATAATAATAATAATAATAATAATAATAATAATAATAATAATAATAATAATAATAATAATAATAATAATAATAATAATAATAAAAACAAATAGAAGTAAAATACCAAAAATTGAAACAAGACTCTATGGGACTCTTTCTTTGGAACTTTTTTTGTGGTTATTGTGTTTTTATGAAGATGAATGAAAAGACTCAACTTTGATGTTGATAACCTAAGCTCTAATGCCAATTTGATATGGGGTTAGCCATATGATGGCCCGATCTTCGACAATCAAGACTCAAATGTAATAAAAGAACAAGATTGATGCAAGAACTATGAAAGACTCGAAATTGAAGATGCGAGACTGAATATGTGCCGCTGTACGTAATGGTGAATAAAAGACTAAAAATAACAAATATGAAAGGTGCGATAGAGGGATGAGGCGATCTATATAGAACAAGCTAAGGACCCTTCACTCGGAGGCCAAGAACCAATAACAATGACTATATAACCCGACTCTACAACCTTACACAACCAAGGGGACTACTTGGAGGCACAAGGAGAGGGATCGTGGATACCAGGTATCACCAAGCTTCGCGAGATTGACAAACACATGGCAAACCAAGCTGAAACAATACCAATTGCAATCGATGAGCAAGGCTCCAATCGACCGACTTGTTCACTCGATGTGTTTCACACAAAGAAGTTTTTTATTAAATTAAAGACGCGAGTTCTCTACAATAGATGGAAGCCCTACTTATAATCCTAAAGGGATGAAATTAAAATAAATAAATAAAATAAAGAGTTTGAAGATAAAAAAACTAAATTACCTGAAATAACTTAAGTAACTTGCTTTCCAAGGAGCTTACTAAAAATAGCATAAAAATAGTCTAAAAATAGTCTTAAACACTTAGTCAAAATCGGCCCATCAAGGGACTAAGGAGAATCGGTCATAACATCAAGGATAGCACAAAGATAGGTCTTCAATGACTCCTCTTGAAGTTGAACCGCACTTGAGAATAGGACATGGCTCACGAACATGAATGATTCTTGTTGAAGCTTCTTAGCACGAGGTCGAGTCATAGGTCCATCCTCAAGTATGATAGGTGTGTCTGAAGGTGTCTTGGATGGTCTCACATCAGATGCGGTGAAATAGACATCTCGCCACCACGAAAGAACGACATCCACCGGTTTTTTACCAGAGCCCACCGATTTCCTATTTTTCCGAATTTGCAAGAGCGGCCCAATTCTATCTTTATAGGAACTCTATCAGAGCTTTTGGCTAACGGTTTTGGCTTCATATTAGACATGTTTTCAGCCTTTTAGAGGCATTAACTTAATTCCATTAATTAATTCAAGCATTGAATAATTCATTAAGTCTAAGAGATGTTTTGAGGATTGAAGATTAGGGATTCAAGGTACATTATGCATACTTAGAATTCTGGTGGTTTTGCCTATGATTCAAGACTTGGTTGGTTGAATTGTGAGACTTGATTTTTATTGTTATTCCTTGTTATTCATTATCCTTATGCTCATAATTCTTGTTTACATATATTCTCTCTTGATTGCGCACCTCGACAAAATTTGCATTCATGCTAGTGATTAATGATTTCTTGTGAATAGTTAATCCATAGTAGAAAGCAATAGGTAATTGATTCCGTGAAAGCATCAATTGGCTATGCAGTGTAATGATACTTGGTTAAATATTGGTTCTATGAGATTAGGGTTAAAGGATTTGCGTGTTTTGACAATCTAATTGCTTAGGAAGTTTGATATTGCCAATTTGCCAAGTATTTTTGGAATTTATGCTACTATATTTTTAAGAATCCAGTTAGGATTGCATATAGTGTAATGGAGTGTCATTCTGCGAGGAATGTCATTCTACTCAAACCAAAATCGGGATAACTATATATATATATATATATATATATATATATATATAGAGAGAGAGAGAGAGAGAGAGAGAGAGAGAGAGAGAGAGAGAGAGAGAGAGAGAGAGAATGGGTAACTTGTGCACAAGGCTTAGGATGTGCATTGTGCACAAAATATTATTCGGTGAAATGTGAAACATTATTCAGTGAAATTTGAAGCATTATTCGGTGAAATGTGAGTATTGTTTAGGGGAATGTGAAACATTATTTGGTGAAATTTGAGGCATTTCATATAAATTGTAACTATTGTTTATGGAATTGAGGTTTCTTTTATTTGAAATGGATAAATAAAAAAACTAAACATTATTCGGTAAAATGTTATAAATTATTCAGTGGAATTGAGACGTTTTCATCTGAACTGAACGGAACAAAAAAACATAACAGTATTCGGTAGAATGTTTCACATTTCACCGAATAATGCTTAAAATTACACCGAATAATGTTTCACATTTCACCGAATAATATTTGTGCACAATGCACACCCTAAGGGGTGTGCACACCCGAACCACACCCTATATATATATATCAATTACATTCTTGCATTTCATTAGAATAACTAGGGATTGAGTCAAGGATTAAGTAAACCAGCCAATGTTGCGAATTGTATGCGAAACCACACTACTCTTCTATCTTTTATTCGCTCTTACTAACCTTTCTCATAGTTTATTTGCTTTCCTTATTGTTTATCTTTATTTACATTGATATCTTATATTTACTTTCACATTAGTAAATACACATTGCATAGGAGTAGTACTCGATTCTCTATGGATTCGACCCCTTACTTACACACTATACTAGCTTATTAGTTTGGGTTATTATTTCTTTGGCGAGGTGAAACCTAACAACAATTCCATCCGTCATCCACCATGTGGTCACTATGAACTTCCTCGGCGACTGGAGAGACATATTGCCCTCCCGTCTCCCCGGTGCCTTTACTATCTCCTTTAGCCGGTGTTGATCACTTTCTCGTTTGTTTTCGGACTTGCATCTGGTCACCATGGGTTATGACTCGATTTGGGATACATTGTCAACTCCACCAGCTTGTTTCTTTGGTGTATCTGTTAACTCATTAGTCTCCTTTTCACATCCCTCCACGTTATGGCCTACTTTTCCGCAGTTAAAGCATAACATTACTTCGTACTGAATAGGCACACTTTACTATCCATCTTGGACTTTGAGAAGAGAGTTTTGGTCAAGTCGATCTCAACACTCAAACGTGCGAATCTTTCTCTATCTACTGATGCAGTGGTGTTTTCTATACACAAAACTCTACTTATTTTGCTTCCCACTCTATTCCCGAACCTAGGATCAAAGTACTCAATGTGCAAGCATGGGATGCGGACCCACATAGTGAGCGTTGTGATCCTCTCGATCTCAGCATTGAATCCTGGGACCCATTTTCGTATTGCCATGTAGTTGTCCCCGATCATCCAAGGACCCTCCATCACTACATGGTTATAATCTACTTGGCTGGCGAAATAGGCTATGCAGTAGTCTTTCCCCAAATCCACTATTGAAAAGGGGGCACTAAGTCTTCATTTTTGGGAGAGGCGTCGGTGAAGTTGCATATACCTTGGACCCTTGTCAAAGAGTTTGACAATGAGCGTATTCGGCCATGGTTGTCTTAATGCATTTTTCTCATCCTTATTCAGAATTATCATGGGATGAAGAGGGTCTTCCTCTTTCGTGAGGAGATCATCATCAGCTATATACCCTGAATCTTCCACTGAGCCTTGGTAAGTGGGTTTCATGTGTCTGACCGCAAACCTAGAGCTTTCTCCTCCCACCAAGACCTCCTTGTAGTTGGAGGATGTGGACGTCTTCCCTTTTTCCTTGGTGGTCGCATTTAGGGCGGGGAACTCCGTCTCAACAGTAATAGCATGTTAGTGTTGTGGCACCCTGAATACAGTTCGACCTCTAGGCCCATCTTCGGCAACACTTTGTCCCCTTTCCGGGCCACCAACGTCGAGGGGGGTCAAGCGCATTGCCAGTAGAAGCAAGGGCATGTCGTTTGGTAGAGTTTGCAAAACCCGACCCGAACTCGAGAACCTAATCCGGTCGACCCGGAACTGATTGTTCTGAACACCGACCCAATCCGACCATTTTGAACCTGAAATTAATCCGAATAACCGATAATCGAAACTCACCCAAATCTGAATGAACCGAACCCGATTCAATCGAAACCCATTAAGACCCAAACCCTTTATAACCGAAATCCGGATTAACCCAAACTTTAAGATACATTCTAATAAATTTTTTAAAATAAATATTGAAATAATGAAAATTTGAGACAATCCAACCCTGAAATAACTGAAACACGAGACAACCGAAACCCGAGACAATTGAAACCCGAATAACCGAAACCCGATACAACTGAAACCCAAACCCAACCCAACCGAATGACCAAATTATTAAACATTACCCGAAACCCGACTAACCGAACCCGAACACGGCCCAACCCATCCGATTATCACCTCTAATGTTTGGGGCTCCAAAAACGCTCTCTCCCATTTATTTTTTCGGTGATTAGTGTATAGAGTTTCACTCATCCTCACGGAATATAACACGACCTTACACCATCGCTCACACCCAAAGAGGTGAAGTCAACTTTGAAGAGAGGAAGGGTCGGTTATTTGACAGTTGACACAAAGGACATTTAATTCAGTCTCTACCAAAAAAAAAAGGACATTTAATTCAGTGACGTACTCTATCTAAATATAAATAATATGAAATTCAATGTCAACTTTCATGCATTCAATTTTTTTTGGTCGAAACATGGATTCAAGATTATTAGGGTTCTTTTACCTCCAAACTAAAGGTAATAAGTGAGAGAGGTCCCGGGATTATGATTCCCGAGTTACGTTTCGAGGGATGAAACCCCTCGTTAGGACCTTGCGCCCCGAGTACAGGTTGAAGGTTTTAAAGCCTAATTTAAATGTTTTCAAAGTGGGATTTCATACCCAAATGCGAAGGGACCGTTGGAATCCCCGGGGAAGTCCCCTGTACATGTCGTAAGTCTAAGCATGGAAATCAGTAGTCATGCAAATAGCGAAAACGAGTGTAATACAAGAGGGTGCCACGGCAGAGCCGGGTCAAAACGGAGTCTAAAGTATAAATCCAAAACATAATCTGAGTCTGGTGAAGTCGATAACTCCAGCGCTCACTCTCCGCCGAACAAAATGACCCGCGCAATAAGCAAACAGCACCGATAGGATGAACATAAATAATACCTAAAAAAATTGATATGGGGCGGGATCAGATCGATGCCCACTTTAGCTCTACATCCCAACCCTAAGCACACATATACGCTATACCTAACAAAGATGCTTCTAGATGCATGGCGGAATATTAACACACTAACATGCTCCTAAGATCAAGTACATAATAATAATAAGGCCTTAACACAGAATACCAAGTGGTATATCCCTCTCCTACCTCCACCCCCTTCCGATAGGGCGGAGACTGGCCAGCTCGTGAATGCATTCCATCATAATCGGGCGGCACGCATGCCTAACCCGCTCCACAATAAATCCCGCAGGCATCTCATAATATAAGAAAGTTCATGACTCGATTGACTCAGGACGGGACCCGATGAGACTAGGTCGTCCTATAACCCTAGCAATGACTCTAGTTACTTCACAGATAACGGCCGTTCTGTTTACATACACATAAAGAAATAGGATGCTCAACGGTCGATGCAACCTAGCATGGTACTACATGGCATGCTGATCATGAATGCAAGCACCTAGTATATCATGCGCCTAAAGCAGGGAATAGCTCTATTCAATCTGAGTAAGCTCCGAAGAGACTTACCTGGCGGTGCAGAACAGCAAGGCAAGCATTATGATAGATTAAAGATAACCTAGATACATATCAGAACACATATATAAGTCTACGTCTAATCATCCAAGCACAAAACATATCATTCAACGAGAATAGCAACCATATCGCAATCATCGTTCCGTCAAGTTCAACCACTTACCACTTTGCCACGTTCCGTAAGACCACATCATTCTCATCGTTCCATTCAGCCATATTCATATATTCGCAATAATAATCCGCATGGTCATTTATCTCAAGGTTCATCATATTCATCATATCTCATAAGGCATAAGTCAACGGTACATAACTTTATCGTCTCATCATGCTATTAGTCACTCAATCATGCTATTAGTCCACACAATTCATGGTATTAGGAAATCAATCACACCAACATGCTAATTAGTCATCGAGCCCATAATTCCCAAGTTAGTCCTGATAATCGTTTCAAAACCGAGTTAACTAGTTAGAAATTCCGGTCTTGGAAAATGTTCGTCAAATTCTTTTTAATATTATATCCTTAAATCTTAATAATATTTTATAGCAAATTATATCCCATTTATATAATATTTTCATAAATATAAGAGTCTTTAAATCTCTTTTCTTTTCCTTTAAACACACTTAACCCAACAAGATTAGCCCATGAGAAAAGGCCCAAACTTCTCTTAAATTCGGATCCAATAAAACCCAGCCCAAAATCTGATTTTTTTGTCCTAAAACTGAACCGGATTTTCTCCTTCTTTTTTTTTTTTAAACCTTGAACCGGATCCATTAATAAAACCGGTCCACATGAGGACTGTTCATCATCTCCTCCAAAACGCCTGATTCGAAAAATCGGGGAAGGAGAGGAAGAGAGGGAGGGCCTCGCCGGCGGCAACCGCACTCTGACCACCCAACCCGATGCCAAACAACATGGAATTGACACGAAAGGAGAGAAGGAGGAGGTGCTCACCGAGGCTTCGAAACTTCACCGGAGATTTGTCGGGGTTGTTTGGGCTCGTCGGTGGCGCAATTGAGCTCTCCGGAGGCAAAATCGAGTGATTCTGGACCTAGAACAATGGTGAGAGGCTTAAAGGCGGAGCTTTATGGCATTTTAGAGCGGAGAAGTGAAGAGGAGGGAGGCTTACCGTTTGAATCGGAGAACAGGGGTCGAGAAGGAGTAGTGGCTCGGCGGAGGAGCTGCTGGTCGGACGAGGAAGAAGAACGAGCCTCTGCTGCTGGGCTCGTACATGGAAAGAGGAGGAGTGGAGGCTGGTGCTCCGGTGGCGCTCGGGAGGGCGCTCGAGGGAGGCGCGCTTGGTGGCCGGGGTTTCTGCTCAGCTCTAAGGGCTGGTGGTGTTTGCTCCGCGTGAATGGAGAAAGGAGAGGAGGGTGTGGGTTTTTGTGTTTGAAATGAATTAGGGGAAATTGGGTACTTGTGGTCAAACGAATGGGGGAAGATGGTGATTTCACATGAAAAGGGGCTTTTACTCCTAAATTGAATCAGAGAAGAGATTGGCGTGGGAGACAAAGCCCAAAGAGGCAAGAAGATGTGGTAGAGGGAGAGAGAAGGAGGGTGAGTGTTTGTCTAATAATGGGGAATAAAACAAGCTGCAAGAGAGAATGAGGGAAGCCTGAGAATTGGTGAAAGAGGACAAGGAGTGAAGACTGATTAACTCTAGGATATAAGGAAGAGGCAAAGTAACATGTGATCCCAATTGGAAAAAAATTCAAATACCCGGGAATGAATCATGCTCACTCGAACCAATTCCGACTCAATCAAATTAAAGTTTTTTTTTTAAAAAAAAAAATTCAATCCTAATTTAATAATGAAATTCGAAACTCAAGGTTGTCATGTTAGTCCTCACCATTTTATTTAGGTTGGAAATACGCTTTATGAGATCAAAGTCCGAGCTGGAGAGTTTTCCGTTAAATTCCGCTTCCAAATTCATTTGTATTTTCCTTTTTCCGATAAATTATTATTTAAAAAATTCGGGCCTTTACAATTTAATTCAGTCTCTACCCAAAAAAAAGGACATTTAATTCAGTGACGTACTCTATCTAAATATAAATAATATGAAATTCAATGTCAACTTTCATGCATTCAATTTTTTTTGGTCGAAACATGGATTCAAGATTATTAGGGTTCTTTTACCTCCAAACTAAAGGTAATAAGTGAGAGAGGTCTCATATTCGATTTTTGTCTTTGTCATTTTTCTCTGGCGAAAAATTAATATTCATCTTGCTTCATACTATTGAGTCTAATTGAACGGCGTAAGTCGGTTTATTTAGTGTGTGACTCTTGCCGGCTGAATTACGTATTCGAGATTTAACACCAAATGTGGGTTACCCTCGTTATAAAAAAAATTAGGTATTTTAAAATATAAAAAGATTGATTTACTTTTATGAAAAGTCTATTACAATATATAAGTTAAATTATAAAGTTGATTAGGATAAATTTTCTTCAATCACAAAGTATTCTAACTTTTTTTCTTTCTTAAATCAGCTATGTGTGTGTTTAAGATCAAGCCAGTACATCCCCCATGCTATGGTTAATTTTTTAAAAATATAATATTAATAATATAAAAAAAATTAATAAAAGTTAGGATAAAAATCATAATAATCATTATCATAAAAGTATCTTAGAAATAATTTCATAAAATTATTTTTTTCAAATCTCATTTAAAGTAGCATATATAGATATAAATATTTTAAATCACTCTTATTGGTTAGTAAAAAATAATAAAATCATTGAAACTTTGTTTAAACAAATAATAATATCATTGTAAATTTGGAAATTTTGGTATTAAGAATATATATATATATAGGGATTGACTCCGGTGAAAACCTCAAATTGTGGTAAAAACCCGTGAGGACTACTTTATATCTCGGTTTTTTTGAAACTCCTGCTAAAAACCTCAATCACACGATGACTTTACAACTCGGTTCAACCTAAAAACCGTGCTAAAAACTCCAGGTTTAAAATAACACATGACTTTATAGTTCGGTCAAACCGAAAAATCGTGCTAAGAAACTAATGTTTTAAAATTACATAGTGACTTTATAGCTCGGTTTTATTCAAAACCGGGCTAAAATTTATGACTTTATAGATCGGTTCTATTCATAACCGGGCTATAAAGCAAGTGAACCGGGCTAAAAAGCCGGTCCTCATGGGTTTCTACCGCAATTTTGGTTTTCACCGGAGCGCATCCATATATATATATATATATATATATATATATATAGAGAGAGAGAGAGAGAGAGAGAGAGAGAGAGAGAGAATGTGTTAAAAATAAAAGGAAAAAATATGATTGATTTAAGGATCAGATAAATGAAAGAAGAAAAACATAATTAAAGGAAAAAAAAATTTGATTGGTTTAGAAACCTAAGTAAAAAAAAAAGGATAACACACATGCTAAAACTCTTATGTTTTAAGAATATAGATATAGATATAGATATAAAGATTTACATATAGATTAATAGTGGACATTACATTGAATTCATTGTTTTGAATTAAGTCCAATAGTTAGTAAATGTGTAAAAATAAAAGAAAAAATGTGATTGTTTAAAGAGATAAATGAAAGAAGAAAAAATAATAATTAAAGAAAAAATATTTGATTGGTTTAAAGAGCTAAAAAGGTAGGGATGACGCACATGTAGGCTAAAACTCTTCTATTTTTATAACATCTAAATAGATATATAGATATAAATACAGATATAGATAGACCTATCAAAATATAACCCGGCCCAACCCGACTCATATAACATGGGTTTTGGTGCAAATATTTCAACTCGAAATCCAAAACGATCGAAACCCGTTCAACTCGCAAATTTCTGGGTTGGGTTTGGTCAACATGTGAGCCGGGTCACCCGTTGGGTCAGGCTCTATCATCAAAATTAGAGAAACTTTTTTCTCAATGTCTACCCTTTCTTGACCTTCCCATAGCTAGAAAAACCTTCAGTGTCATTCAACTTAATATGGTAAGTTTTTCTTTCTTGTATTAAAGTTTGACTTATTATGTAATTGATTTTCATTATATGCAAGACATCATGCAATCATATAAATTTTGTATAGTGAAATTTATAATAATGACAACAATGATAATATTAATATTAATGGGGATTCAGTATTATTATTTATCATTAAGTCAACTTTATAATTTAATATTGCAACTTGTAACGTATAAAAAATTATATATTAATATTATAACAACATTAATTACTTTTCTTCACTAAATTAAATATTAATTATTCATAAGGTAATATAATAAGTTTAGTTTTTTCAATAACTATTAAATGACAATAAGTTAATACAACAATTTTTGCTTTTGGAACTATGTAAATAATCAACCATTAAAAACAACGAGCATGACCCTTTGGGACTTTGGGTTGACCTAGATCCATGACAAATGGGTCTGGGTTGAGTATTTCATGAACCGTAACCCGAAATGACCCAACCCGTAATTGACCTGAACCCGAGATAACCCGATCCGCCCGACCTGTTTCACAGATCTAGATATAAATGTAGATATAGATATAGATATAAATATAGATTACAAGCTTGTATGAAACAAATAATCTCTAACTTATTTTGAGGATTATTTGTGTTACCGAGAAAATCACATTAACAAATTATTTTATAACTTTATTACAAAAGGTACCTTAATCTATTTTTTTTCAATTTGAGATAGATTATAAATCGCCCCATATGCATTCTAAATATTTGAATTTGAGTTTTCCTGTGATGGAATTAACAGGAAAAAATGGGTTTAAATAATTTAATCACTTAAAGTATATTTAATAATTTTAAAAAAAATTGATTTACTGCTTTTGATATAAGGTTTCTATTTATTATTGTTACATTTAAACTTCATCTGAAATAACTTTATCATAATAAGATTGATAAAATGAAAATTCACTCTAAAGCTAATTAAGCTATTATATAATATCATACTTGTTATAAATAAGTATGAAACTATCAATAGAAAAATTAATTAAAATTTTGATATTTTATAGAGTTATTAGTTTATTATTACTATTTTATAATTACACACATCTTACTAATAAGTACAGTATTTCATAGTAAAAAAAAAATTAAAATTTTGATATTTATAAAGTTTTTATTTTATTAATTATATATATAATTGAACACATATTGCTAATAAGTATGAAATTATATTAAAAAATTGATATTTTATAAAAAAATTAGTTTATTAAAAAGTGTGTTGAAAAGTTAAAGGATAATTAATAAGGAGTATGAGATAGAGAGACTGAGAGAGTAATTTTTATCACAAGCCAGAACAATATATTGTATTCATCCATTTTTTAGTTCTTTAATTTGACAAATCATACAAAAAGAATTAAATTTTAGAAAATATTTAACTAGAAGTAATTGTTTTAAAAATAACATCTTCTGATTCATAATATTAAAATTTTAATCTTTATGATTTCTTTCATAATTTTTTTTATAAAATAAATGTAATCTTTTGAGTCCCACAAAACAAGCTTTAATGGGAGCTCCTTTAACATGGTGTGTTTGGGTTCTCATGTTATAATATAAATACTTGTCAAGTGTTTAGTTATACAAAAATTTATAATAATATCTTATAAATTATTTCAACTAAACATCTATTATTGAGCAAAATTTATAATTATATTATTATAAACATAATGTAATTATATAACTAATATGATTTATTATGCATTTTATTTTAATTTTAAATTATTTTAAGTACATTGTAGAAGCAAATAATTAAAAAAAATTAAGTTATAATTATATTATAACTATATGAGTATAATCCAAACACCCGTGATTTTTATACTCTGCTCCGTATTAATTATAATTTGAGCATGGGGCCACCCACGGGTGGTAGAACAGATCTTATCTTTTAGGGAGTATAGCCTATTTCTTGAGACTTTTAGGACCATCTCATGATCAGATATTCAAATCAGGTCCATTTGCAGGATAACTAATTAGTTTAAGAATATCTCGATTCTGGACCTTCTCATGACCAAGTTTTTCGGTTTTATTTTGTTGGACTCGATAAATACACCGATATTTTTTACTCGGTAATTTTTATAACTTGTCGTGAAATCGGTTCTACATCAGGTTGTGGAATATGACGAATTTTGGAACAAAAGAGCCCCGAAGGGAGGCAATATATTAAGATATTCCAAGGGAGGCAATATATTAAGATATTCCGCTACTTGTTGCATAATCTATTCTACACCAAGTTGCGGAATCAATTTCGCGTTAAGTTGGCGAAGATGGCCGTGTTGTTGTCCCCGTGTCTAGAAAGCGTCATGGAACTACTTGAGGCCGGTTAATTCCGTGGTCTTTAACCTTCCGGGAGAAGAAATTAGTGAACTCCTAGAGGTTGACTAAATTGTCCTTATCGGTTTTCATCTCCTCTATCATACGAGTGACCTCATCGGTGGATGCATCATATCCGAGAAGGAGGAAACTAAAGGAGAGGGAGACACCATGATCGTGCCAGAGAGAGAGAGGCGGTAGAATTTGGGGTAATAATAGGAAACTAAAGGCTCGTTTGTTTATATAACAGGGGAATGGAAATGTTAGGTATTAAATTTTACACATAAAATGTATATGATCATCATTTTTTGTGAGTTTTAATTAAGGAGATGATATATGGAGGGGATTATTAGCCTATTCTAGAGGTATTAGTTACCCTCTTTCAAATTAGGGAATAAAAGAGTAATAAATTTGTATTAAAAATGGGAGAAGAAGGAGAATGATTAGAATAGTGATCAATGAATCTTAACGTAAATATGAACTATATTTATAAGGGTAATCATTACCTTTCTCTAATAAAAAACAAAGCACATTTACCTAATTAAACTTTCTAAATGGATATTTGAGCGAAATTCTCCAACTAAAATTACCTGAAAATTATAAGGCGTACGTGTGTAAATTTGAAAAGTTTGATTCCTGAAAATTAATATAATTTCTTAATCTGTCCCACTTGACAGACCTATATGGATTGTTTGAAAGTTGAAACCAACTTTCCTAAAAATATAAACAATGATGTAAGGTCTAACCAGTGGCGGCCACAGGAATTACTGGAGGGGGCGGAATTTTCCATTGGGAGTTTTTTTTTCCTCGGTATATATAATAAAGAAATATTTTAAAAATATATTGAAAGAAAACCATAAATTATGGTATATTGAAAGAAAACCATAAATTATGGTACATAAATATGATATTTTATTACAATAATTTAATAATTTACATATATGTGTACTTGATTAACATTTTTTTTTTAATATTGAAAGAAAATTATAAATTTTTTAAAGAATTTGTCATTGGTAAATGAAAAAAAAAATTGATAGGATTTGAAAAGTATGACAAAAAAACCTCATAAATTGTGGTTTGAATATGACATTAAATCATTAATAGTAAAAAAATTTCATTTGAATAAAAATTTGAAGATTTTTTTAAAATATATGTGTAACATAATGAATTATCTTATGAAAATATTAAAAGAAAAATATAAAATTTGATTTAAATATGACATTTATAGTAGGAAATTTGGTAGGAATAAAAAATAGTGCAAAAGGGGGGTAAGGCATGAGATTTGAACCCATGACCTCTTGGGTAACTTAAATTTCCTTCACTCCTTTTACCAACTAAGCTAAAGAAATTTTGTGTTCTCTTTCACATTTTTTTTTATTTTTGTACCTTATTTTTTTTATATATTTTTTTTAAAATACGACGAAGTTCCATCGCCGGAGGGACTTCGTTAGACCGTCTAACGAAGTCCAATACATACTAAAAAAAAGTAACATACAATATTTAAACATATCTTGTTCTTATATCTCAATTTCTCCTGTTGTAGGAAAACCTACATGTATGGAATCACCATTTATTATTATTATTATTATTATTATTATTATTATTATTATTATTATTATTATTATTATTATTATTCGTTACCCACGCGGTTGCACGTTTTGTTAATAAATTATATTTTGTTATATTAAAAATATTATATTAGATTATTAATTGACGTGACTCACAAAAATAAAACCATATATAAATATAGTATATTTAATTTGATCTAAAACGTAGAATAATTGACCAAATATTCATTTTTTAGAATCTTGATGGCATGGTACACACACACCATTAATTGAGATGGCAAAATTACATTGACCCAATATTGGATAGATTATTTGATCTAAAAAGATAAGTTTTCTAACCCATTAATTGAGATGGCAAAATTACATTGGGTTATTAATAATGAACCAAATATTGGATAGATATAAGGTTGATCAAATAATAAAAAATATAACACCATTTTAATTCAGAATATGACACGTATGAAAAAATAATATCATTTTAATCCAGAATATGACATGTATGCGAATTGCACTAGAACGACCCGTTTCAGGCCTTTAATTTAGTATATTACTAGTTTAATTACTCGTCCATTAAGCAATTTGTTATTTTTTTTATAATGTAAACACATGTTCAAGTCTAGATTAATCATGTTTGTTTTCTTATTAAAAAATGGTTAAAATATATTTTTATCTTGAGTCTAGATTAATCGGGTGTCGTCTCTTCCTCCTCATGGGCCTCCACATCGCCTTCTCTACCACCAACACACCTTCTCATGTGAGAGTGCTCTAACCCCGTCTACGACCACCCAACTCCAGCTTCGGCCGCCTCCGACCTCGCCTCTGGTCGTCGTCGGGCCATTGTAACGCCACTTAACGCCACAATGCCCTTGTTTGGGTGTGATGTAGAAAGTGAAGTGATAAACATTAAAAACTCATTCCGAATTCCCTGGTCAGAATTCGTTTCAAAGCCAAATTTTGTTGATTTCGTGTTCTTGGCCCTAAATCCATCAAGTCCAATTGGCTCTCCAACCTTGAGTTTGGCGTCCCTCATGTTGCTGGTGTGCGCCTCCAACTCCGGCAACGTTGTCTTCTCCCCTCAAATTTGGTCGGATGGCCGATTCACAACCGGAGCGGATCGGTCCTTCCTCTTCCTCTTTTCGGTTTCCTCCGGTTATGCTACTTAGGCTTCGTTTGAACTTCCCACGTTCTAGGGTGGCTGCCTCGCCGGTCACCCCCACTCCGGAGTTCGATCTCCTCCCACTTGCATCCTCCCTTCGCTTGGATTGCTCAGAGCCACCATATGCTTGTCTTCTCCAGCTATCCTCGGTGGCAATTCCCATTCGGATGGCCTCCATGAACGCCTTCGCCTGTTGGCGGCAATTGCTTTCGTCCCCTGCTTGGCAATGATGAATTCTTGTCTTTTGGCTTTGGGCCTGTTGGAAAGCCTTGGGCCCTAAGTTGGTCCAGGGATGAAAAAACAAAAACACAAAATATTATATATATAATTAACTAATTAAAACATCTCAAGACATATGTATACTTTTCTTTTATATATATAATTAACCCCATTTTACAAGGCTTAATACCCCTCTTCTTTTGAGTGTTTAAATCCGTATCGTGTTTGGCCGACCTTCGGGTGTTTTCTCTTCAGGTTGTGTGTGGCTCTATCTTCTGTGGTCTTGGGTGTTCTATAGCTTGGTTGGGTGCGCAGGGTTCGGAGTCAGGAGATGTTGGGTCGTGGTAGTGAGCAAAGGGCGACTCCATATCCGGCAGTTTAGTCCCTAGAGTTCATCTTCATTACCCACATGAGTTAGAGTCCTACTATTTCACCGACATACGGTGCTTCCCTTGGGTGATGCTTGACTTCGTTCTTCATCGGCGTCCTCAACGTTATGGTTTTAGTTTGCCTAGTTTCATTTAGTTCAGAGTGCATGTACCTTGTTGATTGCGCCTTTTTTCATATATTTTCGGTTTTATTATATGCTCGACGGTTCATTCGTCTGACCTCTTGAGCTTTAGGTATATCTGAGCTCGAATTATTACTTAACCAAAAAAATAAAGTATAGATAGATTGTTTTCTTTTATTCATAAATAGAAATCTAGATAGATTATAGGATTATATACATATCGAACATACGTGCCTAGGGTGACATTGGACAGGAGCTTGGGCACGGGTATATTTATATATAGATACATTATATTCAATCTTGACTAAATATTGGATAGTTTATTTGATCTAAAAAAAAGTTTTCTAACTAATTAAGATATGGGGTGTTGAATGAAAATGCACAAATAATTGCACAACACATTTTATTTAATTTTTAATATTTGAGTTCGACCCATTTTGGTTATCCTCTTGATTCGAAGTCGTATCGATACCAAGATTTTGGTAATTTTAGTGATTTGGGCTGCACCCGAATTTTAAAGGGTTGCCTACGTATCTCTTGGCAGAGAATCAAGCCATACATAGTTCCTAGTGTTTTGGATTTTGTGTTTGGTTTGAATTTGGTTTCGTTTTCTTGTATGCATCATAGGATGAAGTGTAAGCCAGCCTTCTACAAAGGGTAGCTCGAACAACACTCCACCCGAGTAACTCGAGCACACCTTCCCAGAAAGGTAACTCAAGTAACCCGCTTATCATTTGCATAGAAAACGATTTTGATTTTGATTTTGATGTGGAGTTTAATTTGTTTTGATTTGATTTGTTTTTACTTAAAGGTCAATTTCGGAGTTTTGATTGAACTCGCTTGTGAGTTTCCTACATACCCTTTTGGAAGGGATCAAATCAAACGTAGTTCTTGAGAAGGACAAATTTGAATTTGGTATTTGGATTTTTGAAGTTTTGGTCGTGACCGAACTCGACGAGCGGAAGCTTTGTATCTAGTTGAAGGAGACATTTTTGGATTTGATAGAAATTTGATTTTTGGGACGACTTAGAGTCGATAAATAAATTTGCGGAGATTTGATTGAAAGTTTGGATGTGACTGGACTCGGTGGGAATTTGATTTACACCGAGTTTCCTACGTATCCACTTATTTGTTGGAATCAAGTCATCATAATTCGGGACAAAGAGAAGTTTTGTATTTGGGTTCGATCGTGAGATCGTTTGAGCGAGGTGATTGAACTCAACGAGCTTTATGTCGAGTGTCCTACGTACCCGTTTAAACGGGATCAAATCACCCGTAGTTCTTTTTTAAGGACAAATTTGATTTGATTTGGGAGGAACGACTAAATCCAATATATGTTAAATTTGATACCGGATTTCCTACGTAACTCGTAAGAGAGTATCAAGTCTTTACGTAGTTCCTTTTTAGAACAAATTTGATTTAATTTGAGACGGGCGCCTGAATCCAATATATATTGAATTCGATACCGGATTTCCTACGTAACTCGCAGAAGAGTATCAAGTCTTTACGAAGTTCTTTTTGAAGAAGCAATTTGATTTTGTGGATTGATAATTGAACCCGACGATCTTTAGCTTTAATCGGGCTTCCTACTTATCCGACAAAGCGGAATCAAATCTTATATAGTTCTTTTTTTAGAACCAATTTTTCTTGATTGACTTAACTTCATTTGGAAACGAAGCAAGTTTTTTTTTTGGGGGGGGGGGATTTGTGATTGAAATCGAAAGGCTTTAGCTTGACATCGAGTTTCTTACATATTCGACGAAGCGGAATCAAATCTTATGTAGTTCTTAACAAAACCAAGTTTATATTTTGTGAAACTTGATTTGAGGTTTTGACTCTGTTTTTATTTAGGAGCCGATTTTGATATTGACCCACTAAACTTAATTGACAAAGAATATTTGACGAGTTCAATTTTATGCCTTGATCAAACTCGACTTCTTAATTTGTGCCAATTATAATTCCTATATTTTTATGGATCAATTTCGTAATTATATAAATTTGATGAACAAATTTATTGTTTCAAATGTGAATTGCCATTCACATACTCGGCAAAAAAACATTTCTTAGAATGAGTGGGCCTAGGCCCATTTTTGAATTAAATGCAGCCCGTTATTTTTTTAACAGAAGCATAGATTTTTTTTTATCGGCTTTGCAATTGACATCGTCGTCCTCTTCGTTCTTTTTTTTTCGAACGAGACCAACTGCTCTCTTCTACCTCCCTCGTCAGTAGCCGCCGGAGCTGGGAAGTTTAGGGCTCGGGCAACCGAAAAGAGAGGGCTGCAGCCTTCCTCTCGCACTCCCCTGTTTTGTCGAGAGCTCCCATAGCCCCACCCACTCCATTCCTTCTTCTCCCACCTCGAGCCATCAATAGGGTCTTCCTCCCACCAGGGCCGGTCTAGGGGTAATAGAGGCCCAGGGCGAATTAAAATTAAGGGCCCTCGTAATTTTAAATTTCAGCATTGATAATATACGTAAATAACTTAAAACACCCAACAACAACAACAATGCATAGCAAAACATAGGTCACAAAATGTATTAGCAGCAATAGGAGCATTATGATTACATACAACAATCACAATTTTGGCATTAAGGAACAAATTAATCACCTGAGTAATTCAAAGCAAGAACTTTTAAAACATCGATTAAAAATTTGATTCAACTGACTATTTAGAGATAAGGTAGTCGAATGTTAATACATGGATACATTCAATAACAAATTAGCAAGTAGTCGGACAAAATCACCTTCTAATAAGTAGAGTAGTAATTAATTTTAATAAAGATGAATAAATTGAATAGCAGTGAACATACCGTTCTTGGAATAAATTCTCCCCAATTTGTCACCATTACTCACGAAATTGACCGTCGCTATTTAGAGAAAGTACTTGAACAAATTCGAATGGGAGAAGAAAGATTTCATGTCGTGCAAGCGCAAATCGGAACGGGATATGGAATTTTCATATTCCCCCAAATTGAAAGCAATTACATGAGTAGACAAATACATTCATATTAATCTCTTTAGACTTCTAGTTTCGACTTCTGAGTTTGTCTTTTGGAATTCCGTAATTCCTCCGTGCTCCAATCCACATGATCCTGCAAATTAGATTTCAATAAATTATTTTAGTTTTAACTTTTCAATAAATGATTTGTATGTTAGTAAAATGGATTGGGCTTAACTTTTTTTTGAAATGGAATAGGACTAAAGCTTTTGGGCCAGAAATACATGAAAAATTGGTCAATTAATACAAGAGATATATTGAAACCTTTATTCTACTATTGAGTCCTTTATAATCTTGGGCCCTGGGTAGGAGCCCAGGCTGCCCTGGCCACTGGGCCGGGATTGCCTCCCACGCCTCTGCGGAGCCACAAGCCACATTAACAATTAGAAGAGTCCCGGAGACCGAGCCCGAGCGTAGCCGACGTCGCCTCCTCTGTTTCTGCTTTCTAAATCTGTAAGGTTCATTTCTCCTTCCATTCGACTTTAAGCTGCGAAAAGCTTCATCCTTATGACTCCCGCCTTCGACCCAGGTCCGAGACAAGCTTCCTGAGCCGTTGGCGAGCCCCGAACGACTCCGATCGAACCTCTGGCGAGACAATCCCCCACCCCCCACCCCCTAGGTGAGCACCTTCCTCTTTCTTCTTCTTGATTCGACTCCTGCGTGTTTCATCACGCACTTTCTGTTGGAAGATAGGAGCGTTTTCTCAATTTTCCTCAATACTATTGTTTTGATAAACAAAGTTACAATTTATAGAAAAACCTAAACCTAAAATTGAATGGTTATGAGACACTTTCATCCCCACTAATCAACCCACTAATTAACCCTAAAAATTGACCTAAAACTAAACGTGACAATTGCCCAATTACCCGCTTACAAATCTTAACTACCTAATTGGATATCTTACTAATTAACCTAATTAATTTTGAATCATTAATATTCCAACATCTCCCATTGATTCAAAATTCCACCAAATTAATTTTTTTCTTTCTTTCTTCAGATACAACACATCTTCTTCATCTTCACTTTCTTCTTTAGACGGACGCACTTCCTCGCCTTCTTCATATCTTGATCGATGTTGATGCAACTTCTCATCTCTGTCGTCAAATTCTTCAATCGACGCCAAATGCACTTCTTGCCGCCTTCAATTCTCGATGTACTTCTCATCGTCTTCGATTCATGAAGCACGTACTTTTCCGATCTCCATACCTCGGTCGGACTCTCATCACCGGAGCTCTTCAACCGCCTTCATGGTTGCCTACTTCGGCCGGACTCTCCCCATCGGAGCCCACATACTTCTTCAACATCGACCTCCTTCGGTTGTACTCTCATGGAGTTGGCGACTGGACTCTATCCCACCGTCTTCGACTGGACTCACACTGGAGCCCTTCGAAACCGCCATCTTCTTCGGCGTTTCATTCCTCCAGACTTTCCTTCTCTGGACACCTCTACAGGCTCTTCGACTCCGGGCTCTTCATCACCGGATCGACACATCTTGGCCTTCTCTTTAGCCTCGATCTTCAACTTCCGCCTTCTCTTCTTTGTAGGTGGTGTCGTTGCCCGGACTCTTCTTCTCAGGCACTTCAACCTCCGGTATTTTCATCTCTGGATCAACAGTTGGCCTTCATCTTCGACCTTCTTTTCTTTACTGCAATGGAAAGCTTCATTCCCTTTGGAGCACCGTTCTCTCGGCCTCTTCATGATTCCTTGCTTGGAACCACCTTCAACACACGGAGCACCATCTCTCGGCCTCCTTCAACAACAAACATGGAGAACCATCTTCTAGGCCTCCTTCTTCACGATTTCTTCAACTGGAAACGTCTTCAAAAAATTAACATGGTGTCTTCCTCTTTATGGAAAGACATCGGATGGATCACTGTCTCTCCAATCTTCAATAGGATCGAACCTGAAATAGGATCTCGAACCCTAGCTCAGATACCATGTTGAAAGAGATGAGCAATTCAATTCATCTCCTCAATTCTATTGATTTGATAAACAAAGTTATAATTTATAGAAAAACATAAACCTAAAATTGAACGGTTATGATGCACTTTCAACCCCACTAATCAACCCACTAATTAACCTTAAAAATTGACCTAAAACTAAATGTGACGATTGCCCAATTGCTCACTTACAAATCTTAACTACCTAATTGGATATCTTACTAATTAACCTAATTAATTTTGAATCATTAATATTCCAAAACTTTCTGAGCTAACTATGAGAGCGGGAGTGAGAGTAGTCGGAGAAAGGTTCGACTAGTAGTAGTGTCCGGCGAGAGCGAGGCGGGCGAGAGAGCGAGCATGGGTTGGGCGAGTGAGTACAAGCGCGTTGCGGGAGGGGCCGCGGCGTCGGAGAGGAGAAGTGGGAAGTTAAAGGGAGGAAGGAAGCCGGAGGTTGAATGACGAAGACGGGGCAGAGCCCAAGCTCACCAGCGGGTTTCATTTCGAACAAAGGAGGCAGAAGGTTGAAGAAGAACTGTCGGGTCCCACATCCACATCAGCATCCAGCTCAACGTGGGGGCTAGTTTCTCTTTCCCACTTCAGATTTAAAATAGATGGGAAAATGGGTTGTTTGGCCCTTTTGGTTTCAAAGTGAGATTTGTAAATGGGATTCGATTTTGGGGATTTAACAAAGGCGACCTATTTTTTATAAATAAAAATAATGGGGTCTATTTTTATAAAAAAATATATATTGAGGATATTTAGAAATATATTATGGCCTTATAAAATTTGGAGATTTAAAATGTATTATCAGACTTAAATCGAAAAAGAAATTTGACAAGCGTTTTCTAGGGTAGGAATTCCTAGCTATTTGACTCGAGATTTTAAACGGGTTCGAACCAACTTGGGGATTCGACTTAGTTGCCTTACTAACTTGGCATGATGTTATGAATGAGTGACTAATAGCATGATATTGTGATGATTTGTTATAAGGGGTTATATGTTAGTTACTCATTATGATGATGATGATATATATGCTAAGTATGAGTATGAAATGGTAGCATGCGAATTTGGCTAAGTATGATATGGAAATTGTCCTAAGCTGATGAATTGACGAATTATGTTGAATGCGAATGTTGAGGTATTAGGAAAGAAAAGAGGAGTTTTCGAGGAAAGGCCTATGGCTAGTTAAGAGATATCATTAAGGTTGATCATGAGTTTGATTGGGTTTAGAGGTAAGAAGATTTTGAATGACAAATATGGGAACTAGGATGGGTGAAGGATATGGGACTATTAGTGGTCGTTGGACTATGGGAATTCACATTAGTTGTGGTGCCTTGGGTAAATATAGATATGTGTGGCATGGAAATTCTTGGGAAGGATGGTTGGTAATAAAGGTCATTAAGAGGTAAAGTGTCATTGGTTGAGGATAAAAGGCTAAGACAAATTGGGGGTGTGCGACAATAAAAAACTAGGATAAGGCGTCTTGTGAGATTGTGATTGTTTGGTGAAAATAGTGGAATCTTGAGCGGTGAATTAGTATTGGGAGTAAGGGAAAATGATTGATCTTTGGGAAGCGAGAAGGTAAGATTAGATATAGAGTAAGGAAAGGCTCCCTCGCTATCCCATTCGCATATAAGTTCAATTCATAGCTAACAGATATCAAATAGATTAACAAACAAAATTTTTGCTCAATAAAGATAACACTCAACACAAAATCAATCAACAATGATTAATCTGATCCCCTTCGAGGGGGATTGCCCTCGGGCCCAATTTATATAATCACAGAAGCTACCTATACAAACAATAGTCCCCGACAACGGCGCCAAAAACTTGATAGGCTAAAACCTACACCGCAAGTGTACGAGTTCATTTGTAGTATCTCGAGTGTCGTATCCAAAGGGACTATGTGGTATCGATTGCTAATTCAAACAAATTTATCTAAGCCAAGAAAATATGAGAGAATAAATGTTTATATGAAATGGAGAAAGTAACCAACTAAAAAGGAAACAACTATACATAATTGGTATTAAAACAACGGATACGAGGCAAATCTATGCTAAGGATCACCACAACGACGCTTTAGTAATTTAAAATCAATATTCATGCCACCTTGTCTGAATTTGTTGAAGGTAGGTTGTCTAAGGTAATCGCAAATCTCCTTTCGGAGTCAAAGCGAATGTGTCTAAATTGGTTAACAATCACCTTTCGGACTCAAGCAACCAATTTAGACCCTTTAAGTTCTTAGAATTCTAGATAATAATCACATTAACGTCGCTTTTCGGTCTCGATCAATATCAAAATCATCTAAAATATCTATGACAATCTATAAATCCTCAAGAAATTCAATTGACTTTCGATACATCAAACTTCAAGTTTAATCCTATGGTTCTGATGGATTATAGTCGCCTTTCGGTCTCAATTCACTATCTAAAATCCAATTTAGGGTTTTCGTCTTTCGATTTCAATCCCTAAATCAGTTCTAATCAATTTTCATCAATTAGGGCTGGCGTAATATGATTAAATCAAACAAATTCAGACATACGAATATCAATTTCAACGCTATCAAAACATCGTCGGGATCACCAAAACCCTAGATCGAAGATTCAAGCAAGCATAATAAGATAATCAACGAAATAAATCATAGACAAAAATAATTTGTTGAAATAAAATAGAATGCAAACCGGAATTTCGGCTTCGATCCAAAGTGTATTATACCGAAAACATAGAAAATCCAAACCTAAAGTAGGAGGCCAAAGCCTGTGTTGTGTGGCAAAAGACTCCGAACTCCCTTTCTCAATTCTAAACACACGAAGTATATAGTTTTATTTTTAGGAAATTATAATTTTGAACCACAAACTTAAATAATTAAAAACTGACTCACTACCCAATTATAGATTAACTCCACACAACAGCTCCAAGATTTAGAAACTTCCGCACTTGACAATTTAGCTCATCGGATCCAATCCAAAATGCTCGCCGCTTAGTATTAATTCTTGAATTTACTCAATATTGGCCTCAAAATGCCTAAAACACACAAAAACCAGGTGTAGACTCCGAAAATGCAAAATAAAATAAATAAAGCATAAAATATGATAAATATGGATGAAAATGATCTAAACTAATATGCAAATGCAACCCTAAAATATGATTAAAATAGATGTTATCAATCTTGAGCGGTGAATTAGTCTTGGGCGTAAGGGAAAATGATTGATCTTTGGGAAGCGAGAAGGTATGATTAGGTATAGAGTAAGGAAAGGCTTCCTCGCTATCCCATTCGCATAGAAGTTCAATTCATAGCTAACAAATATCAAATAGATTAACAAACAAAATTTTTGCTCAATAAAGATAACACTCAACACAAAGTCAATCAACAATGATTAATCTGATCCCCTTCGAGGGGGATTGCCCTCGAGCCCAATTTATATAATCACAGAAGTTACCTAGAAGCTGCCCTTCGAGAGGCAAATGAACTCTTAGTCTCTATATCCTACCATGCTGCTCCAACCACCACGGTGCTACTCCTTGGAGTCTTCCAGGCTCTCTATAAGGAGGTCATTGAGATCATGGTTTAGGATAAAGTTGGAAAGCCTATTAAGCCGATGCGGAGCCAGTTGAGAGCCCCCGACTTGTCCTCAAGAATAAGAAGGTCATTGAGATCGCCAATAAGCATGCAGGGAAGATGGTTGCTATTAATAATAGCTGAGATGTCATCCCAGAAGGCAGTTTTGTCTAGTTGGTGGGGTGGCGCATAAACAAAAGCGATTATTAGTTGTAGGTTATTTGGTATGTTATGATAGTTTGCTAATATGTAGTGTTGATAAGATTGTATTATTTCGAAGGTTTCGTTATGTAGGTGGGAAGATTTCCAGAAAAGGCATAGGCCGCCAGAGAGGCCAGAAGAACTACAGAAGTAAGAGTGGTCGAAGCCAGCATTACACCAGAGCTTTTCTTTTGGTGGTCGTTGTAGTTTTGTTTCTGCCAAAGCAATCTGATTTGCAGGTAGAGTCGATTTGAGTCCAACTATTTTTCTTGGCAAGATCACGGACATTCCAATTGCTAATCTTCATAATTAACCATTATTAGAAAATTGGTAAATGAGTTAGACTCTTCAAACGGAAGAGAGTCAAGAGGAGTATATTGGCAAGAAAGCCAACATTTAATTTTTTACTCTAAAGAAAGAGCATCGAGTAGGAAGCTCCAAAGAGTCAAATTAATTTGTAGTTTGGTTGGTCTATGGAATAGGTAGAATAGTTAATAGTATGATGTGTCAATACTGATGTAATCTTTTATGGTTCAACAAGGGGGTAGAAAAGCACATAGTACACCAAGATGAGCAGAGATTCCAATAATTTTTAGTATAAATGTGGGTTATAGTTTTATTAAATGTTAAGAATTGGGTAGTGTTGCATGAAGATATCTGATCGGAGGTATTCAGAGCCATTAGTGCAGTGATTATAGTGATGGTGGATGCAGAGAAATTTATTTTTGCAGATGAAAGACTAAATCTGAAAGCGACAAATCGGTAGGGAAAATCACAATTGAGAATTTGAGTGCTAATCAATGTATAAGTTGACAAAGGTAAGTGAGCACACATGATATTCTCAAACAAAAAAATCAAAGGTAAAGTAAACTAATGTGTGCTTGAAGTCCAGGAGAGAAGACATTGCAGCTGGCCCTTATGAACATCAAGAGAGCAAAGTTCCAAGGACATCAGATTAGTGGTTGAGGATTTTAGAGGGAAGCTAAGGTCCTATGCATCTAGTTTTTTAATAAGAGTTAACAGATATTCAATAGATGGAAGAAGATCATAATTAAACATGATGAGTAGTATATAAATAAATGTAAACCTGAATTTGAAGAGTTTAGAGGTAGGTTGATTCAGATGGAGATCATGGGTGTATCTGTCATGAAAAACTCGCAGAGGAGCATAAAATGTGTGTTGATAGATGTTTTCCCATCCGATATAAATAGTCGTTCAGAAGGTCCTTGAGAGTAACACAAAACAGATTAGTGTACAAAACTTTTTTTCCTACTCAGATCTATTGAAATTTGGATTAGATTGAGGGTTAGACACCAAACCGTACCGAAGAGGAAGGAGAAGGTTGAGATGACCGCTTGAGAACGAGGGAGATCCATTCGAAGGGGGTTTGGTAGATCTCCGAATCCAGAACCAAAGGGGTCTACAATAGAGAAAGGTTGAACGGGCAAGTCATGGATGAATGATTACAACTTTGTGCATGGATCTACAGGAGGGGAGGATTACAACTTTGAGTTCAAGCTTAAGGGTGGGATTGAAATTAGGTTTGTGGGGCGCGTGCCTTTGGGGAATTTGAGTTTTTTGGGTTGGGGTTGCCATATAAAAAATATGCTTGTTTCTATTTTGAAATGTCCAACTATGGGCTTTTCCTCCCTAATATTGTTTTTTTTTCAAGTAGGTTTTGTAACTGTGTGGATGCCATATTCATATTGTTCAAGTTGGTTCTTTTGGTGTCATTAAGTTCTTGTATGAGTTATCGTTAGGGTTGTGAAAAAATTGGATCGGACCACGACAATACTGGAAAGTAAATTCTTAGATCGGACATGAAATATTACAGTCTGGTCTGCGGTCCAAGGAAAATCATATTTTAGTTTCCAATCCAAACACGAGACTGGATCGAAATCGGACTGGATTTTGTTTTATAAAAAGCCTCGTAAACTTTACTTTTGAAAAAAAAATAGAGGTGCCTTGCCTACCGTGTCGTCCTTTTTTTTTTTAAAAAAAAAAACACACACTCTTACAATACAAGCCTATCTTTATCTCTTTAGCCTTCACTTTCTTTAGTCTTCACGCTCACACTCTCGCACAAAGTAGAGCTGACCCTCAGTCTCACGGTCTCGCCAGTAGCCACTAGCCACCGCCCGACTCTCTCACCCTCGCCAATCACCACCAGCCAACCGTACCGCCGGTCGCCACCGACCAACCATATGCATCTCTCGCAACACTCTCTTTTCATATTTCTTTTATGTATAATTTAATATTTATTCAAAGGTAATATTTTCAATTTCAAATCCTGTACGCATCTCTCTCTTTTCAGATCCCAATTTCATATCGAAAAATCAATCTAAATGGTCCACAGACTGAAAAACCTCGGATCATATATCTCGATCCCGGTCCAATCTATGGTCCATGTCCTTAGAGTTTTCGGATCATCGGTCTTGGACCAGACCGAAATTTCTAGTCCAATCCGATCCGATCTAAACCGGAAGCGTAGCCCTCGTTGTCGTAAATAACTCTCTTATTTCATGTAATGTCTATTTAATCTAAACATTAGTTCTAGGAATATTGGATGGCCCTAGCTTAAATTAATTGGTAGATTAAGGCAAAGTCACTTTGATATATATTATACTTTGAACATACCATATATTAGAAATGTGGGTTATATAACCTATGCTCATATATGTTACACATCCAAAGTATAGTATATGTTACATTTTATATGTGATATATATTATGTATGCTTGTATGGTTACCGAATCTATGGACTTGGCCCAACACTGAGGTCCACAAGGCCTAGCTCCGTAGCTCACCTGGCATCTTGGCTTGAGAGGTTCCGTTTTAGTGTAACGTTGCGTTTCACTAGGAGCTCGTCTATATAAGCTGATGCTAGGGTTTTGGGAGCTCACTTTTGGCGAAGTGTCTCAGGTAATCCCGGAAGAGAAAGAGAGAGAAGAGAGAGAAGCTCCACTAGGGTTTCGTGTTTCCTTAGCTCCAGCGAAGCTCCGGCGACCGATCTTGAGCGCATCTCCCTCGGAGACTCTAGATCCGGCTTCTAGAAAGAAGAAGAAAGTGTATGTCAACCGATCTGGCGAAGGTCTTCTTCTCTGGTTCACTCCGACGACGATCTGACTTCGATCTTCAGATCTAGGGTGTATTCTTCCTTTGTCTGCTTCGTTCTTTCTTCGTTTCGCTTGCATGTCTCTGATTCTTTGTGTTTTGCCTGTATTTGCTTTAGTTTGAGTTTAGGGCAACCTGTTCTATAAACCTTCTTACCGATTAGTGCATTTCTGCTCTCAAGCCGTTCGACTGAGGCTCCGTGAACGTAGGCTCCGGACGAACCACGTAAATCTTGTGTCTGGTCTTTGGTTTGCGTTTCTGGTTTGTTCCTTGTTCGATTACCCCGTTCTTGGTTCCCAATCTGAGGAATCAAGAACGTCTATAGGATTACATTTCCTATTGTTGGTGAAATTGTTATCGTTGAAAGTGACCTTCTTCCTTATAGTCCAAATGCCCCACCAAAGAGTTGCTAAGGTCAATTTTTGTGTTGATATATTCAATCTTTCAAAGATGTCATTTGTAATTTGTTTAATGGTACGGTCAATTGAGGTTGTGTCCCTAACGTTGTTCATTGCGTTTTTGTCAATTCTGGAAAATAATTGTAATGAGTATGGACGCTCCTCATAAATAAGTGTATGACGTCTTCATTGGATTGGTTGCAGAAACTACAATGTAGAGGAATTGCAACACCTTTTTGAGTCAATCTCATTTTTGTTGGGGTATTGTTCATTACAAGTTTTCAAAGGAAATATTGAAGCTTTGGGAGACACACCATTCCCCAAATCCAGACAATATCACTATCGTGTTCTCGTTGGTTCCATGTGATTTTTCAAGGGTCGTAGATGTTGTAAATCCATACATGCCTACTTGCCCACTAGTAAACTCGATCTTTGATCTCTGTCATAGGCATCCCAATATTTTTGTTTTTTTGTACTACGCTTGCTAGCAATAGTTGGTTTAGTTTGCCACTTTTCCGCTGTTTATCAGATCCTATGTACTGATAATTTTTTTTTGTTTAATTCATTAACTGTTGTGTTCAACAAGAGGTGGTTTATTCATTTTCCTTCACTTGTCCGCATATCTTTCCAGATATGGATTTTTTTTTTACCATTTTCAATTTTCTAGACCAATCTGTTAATAAATTCATCTTTTATTTTCATGAGTTTTGTCCATTAACATGAAACATTTGTGTTTTATTTATTTATTTATTTATTTTTATATCCAGGTATCCCAAGCTTACACTTAGACTAGTCTTGGACCCCAAGTCTCCGGCCCCTCATTGACTTGGGGAGGTAAACCGCGGAATGTGCCTCACCAATGGTCCAACCACCCCCCTTTATACCCTTTGGCTCCAGGAGGCCCACTCCACAATAGAAACAAATAATGCTCCTCCTGGGAATCGAACCTCCCACCCGAAGCTTCTAGGCCCAGCGTAGGGTGACCTTTCAACCAGTGTTTTATTTTTTATGTATTCTCATGGAGGTTGATGTATTATTCTCCATGCCTAATTGAACAAGTTTTTAATCTACCGCCCCAAAATTTTTTTTTTATCTATTTTTTTTATTTTTCGGTAATGGGCCCAAATATTTTCACATTTACTGATTTTCAATACTGAATAGATAGTAGACACACGATTACACGAAGATTGGGTATGCCTTTGCAACACCTAACATCTCCAAGTGTCAACCTCTCGCACCTTCGGACATGGGTAGATGGATGTCTACTTTGCATGTGCCCGAACCAGTGGGGCTATTTTATCTCCAACTAGTGCAGATCCCGTCTCGTGTACGGGAAATGTGTTAATCTAAATATAAATTATTTTTTCCTCCAAAAAATAATATAAATATAAATAAAATTAGTTCGATAGGTTATATATAATTTAAATATCTTTTAATTAGATTCTCTCAAAATATAAATAAAATTCACAATTATAAGGTACTACATAAAAGTTTTTTTTTTTTATCTAATCTATGGTTAATTAAATCTCATGTAATTTAATTAGATAGTTGATTTTTAAAAATATTTTAATATTCTTTTTTATTAAATATGTAGTACATATTTATTACATTAGTTTACTAAAATATCTATGACCGGTGGATTGTGGCTACATATATAGCTATATAATATTTTAATTATTTATTTTGGCCTCAAAAAATAATATAGATAGATATAAAATAAAAATTATTAAATGATTGATTTTGATATAAATAATTATTTCCACCAAAAAATAATCTAAATATAAATAAAATAGCACCTATCAAATATTACATATTTATATATTAATATTTTTCGTAAGTATGAGTATGAAAATTAGTTTTATTAATTATTTTTATTATTACTACTACTATGTTTAATTATATTGATATAGTTTTTTTCCTTATATAGTATTTACTCTTTTATAAGATATTCCATCTATCCAATTATATGTGTTAATGGTAAAATAAAATAATTATTTTTATTAGATTTCCTTTTTGACGGGAGAAAGCTTTGCGAGACGCACTCTCGCGCCGCCACGCAGGCCCTAATGCATCGGTTTTAGTATATGTACTAGTGTAGATAGATCCCGTCCTGTGAACGGAGAATGCATTAATCTAAATATAAATTATTTTTTCCTCCAAAAAATAATATAAATATAAATAAAATTAGTTCGACAAGTTATATATAATGTAAATATCTTTTAATTAGATTCTCTCAAAATATAAATAAAACTCACATTTATAAGGTACTACGTACGTAAAAGTTTTTTTTTCCTAATCTATGGTTAATTAAATCTCATGTAATTTAATTAGATAGTTGATTTTTAAAAATATTTTAATATTCTTTTTTATTAAATATGTAGTATATATTTATTACATTTGTTTACTAAAATATCTATGTACGGATGAATTGTGACTACATATATGGCTATATAGTATTTTAATTATTTATTTTGGCCTCAAAAAATAATATAGATAGATATAAAATAACAATTATTAAATGACTGAGTTTGATATAAATAATTCTTTCCACCAAAAAAAAATCTAAATATAAATAAAATATCACCAATCAAATATTACATATTTATTTATTAATATTTTTAGTAAGTATGTTTATGAAAATTACTTTTATTATTACTATTAATACGTTTAATTATATTGATATAGTTTTTTCCTTATATAATATTTACTCTTTTATAAGATCTTCCATCTATCCAATTATACGTGTTAATGGTAAAATAATTATTTTTTATTAGATTTCATTTTTTGACGGGAGAGAGTTCTGCGAGATGCAATCACGCACCGCCACGTATGCAGATGTACTCACGCGCCGTCACGCAGACACCAATGCATCGGTTTTAATATATGCATATAGATAGATAGATAGATATAGATGTTAGCTACTCCCACTCTTATCCAAATGGCTTTATTTCCATGCTTACCCAATCTCGTATGCCTCCACATCTAATACAACTTCCTCATCTCTACGACCAACATCATCTGCTCCCAACTCCCAAGCATTCGTAATTGACTAGCACTCTACCTCATACATCAAAGTTGAATGAACAACCACCTTTTTTATCGTTAAGAACTGCATCCCTCCATTTCTCAAATATATTTGTACATATATTTCACACAAACGTTCGGCCCATGAATTCTTAGATCTCTACGGCCCATGTGACAATATGGGCCGGCCCATTACGGAAATTGATCCAAAAAACCTAATGGGCTAGGGTGTAATGACGAAAAAGCCCCTGGAGACCTTCATATAAAAAACCAGAAACAGCACGTTGCAGTGGTTGCGCCGGGTTTCTCAAGGAGAGGAGACGAGAGGAGAGGAAAGGAGAGAGGAGAAAGAGAGAGAGAGAAGTGCTCTGCTTGAACTTCCATATGTCTCATACGTGCGCGTAACGTTCGATCTCATCGCTCCTTTTTTTAATCAGCAAGAATTAATCCAAAATATCTCGATTTATATCCCATAAATTCCAGAGCCCATTCCGATCTTCCCCTGAATTTCTCAAGTTAGGGTTAGTGGGTGAGGATTTCTCTCCTTCAATTGTTTTCCCACCCGCGTCGTCCATTTATCCCCAATTTTACTTTAGTTGTACAAACTACACAAAAATTTCAATCTCTAGGGTCCTTGTTTCCTCGATCGCAATATACACTCAAGGGAGAGTTTTCTTCGCTTCTAATTTTTCAGTTTGTAGATTTTCTAATACTTTCTTGAAAAATACAAAAAACGGAAAGGTGTTTTGTTTTGCTATCTGCCGTTGGTTTGTGGAGTAGAATTGCTGCTTTTATTTTCTTGATTAGGTTAGAATTCGGAGGAGGATCAGTATTTGTTTTTGATCGGAGAAATGGATAAGAAGAAGGTCGCTGTCCCACTCGTTTGCCATGGCCATTCCCGGCCAGTTGTCGATCTGTTTTACAGTCCAGTTACGCCGGATGGGTTCTTTTTGATCAGTGCTAGTAAAGGTACGAGATTTTATAGTTTCAGCTCTGGAATTTGGCGACTAGACTTAATTAATGGGTTGGCGCAATTTAGTAGTTGCAGTCTTGCAGATATGTATCCTATTATTTCCAGTGTTCTTGCATTTTGTTTGCAGTTTCGCAATTTGACCTTAACTGTGCAGTCGATCTTTCAAGTATATGGAATTGTGAAAATTTTGACTTTTGATTACTGGGAAGGCATTGCCCATTTTCTTGATTTCCGCTTGCAATCACATTATTTTGCTTTGTTTGATGTGTTCCTAAGTAATTTAGCCTAAATCAGTTTCATAGCCTAGAGTCAGTTATGGAGATGGCTGTAAAAAATTGATAGATCATGTATTCTGTTTGAGGCTTCTGAAATCACTGAATCACCTATTCTTAGTTCTGGGTAATGAAAGGCAACCTGGTGTTGTATACTGCCAGTTTGGAAACTTGGCTCAATTTGTTCGTGCAAACTGGAAAATCCAGTTGTGAGAGCTTCAATCAAAGCAATAGATAATTTGCAACATGCTGCTAGCTATGCAAAATGGAAAACCGGCCATCGGACCAAAAATTATGTTTTTTTTTAAGTGATCAAAGTGGTTACTAATAATATTGCAGCCACTTATCATTTTGTTGTCCATATCTTGTAGATTCCAATCCAATGCTTAGAAATGGAGAAACTGGCGACTGGATTGGAACCTTTGAAGGGCATAAAGGTGCTGTTTGGAGCTGTTGCTTGGACACTAATGCTATGCATGCTGCAACTGGTTCTGCAGATTTCACAGCGTAAGTTGTTGGGACAAGTTGTTTGAAAGCATATAAATTGAAGAAATAAGCACATTCATGCACGCCATTATTTTTGGACTTTGGTGTTTTGTCCCTTTGTCTTTGTTTCTCCGCCTTGCTTCTTTTCAGGCTATTAGGCTATTATTCTGCTTCTTTACTGTTACCTGTGGTTCTTGTATGCTATTGTTTTGGGTTTATCGGAAACACTCTGTCGACTTGGTCGGGAAAAGAGTGCGTACATCTTGACCTCTAGACCCTTTATTATTGCTGGATATACTGGATTGTTGTTGTTGTTGTTATGCACACCATTACTTTTAACACATGCCAAAAGACAATTTCTATTGTAATATTATTTTTTCAGCATTTATGCTATACAACAAGTTATTTTTTTATACGGTAAGTTATTTAATTTTCTTTGTATAATTGTATGCATGTAAACATGTTTAGGTTTGGCAAATGGCAATTCGTAAAATGAGGGCCACATTTAGAACCATGTGAACTCAAGGATAGATATGATCAAATATTGGATTAGTTATAGATCAGCGTGGACATATTTTGTTCATTTTAGTAATGTTAAAAATGTTATTGTCTTACAGGAGAGTATGGGATGCCATCACTGGGGACGAGCTGCACTCTTTTGAGCACAAGCACATTGTTCGGGCATGCTCGTATTCAGAGGTAGGATTAGCACATGCTTTCTATGGCTTAATTTGGAGGAATGAACGTAGTTGAATATGTGATGCCTTATGTGTGAATATAGGTTGGTGTTTTATATGGCCTTATTTATAGTCTTGATGGAAGAACAATCTGGTACAAAAAGGTTTAGAAACAAGTTTTTATTTGAACTATTTGGAAACAAGAGGTAGATCAACATACTCATTTGTTATGTAATATTGTCAAAGGATGGAATTGTTCTCGAATTATAGATAGATGAAAAGAAATATATCCAGTCATATTGTAACATCCGTTTTTGAAATCTATTGCCAATTTTTTTTACATTAGATTATTTATTTTTATCATAACCTATTTGTTTGAATAAATGGGAAATTATAGAATGCATACTTCTAATTTTTTTTATGGGACATTATAATTAATTAAATAAATATTATTCTGATTGTTTTAAAGAAGTTATCATTTCAGCCAATTTACTTTTTTTTTTTTTTGTAAATCTTAAAGACATAATCATTATTATGTTAAATTCAAATCTTACATAAAGTAGTTTTAATTAGTTGAAATTACTTCAACATTCCAAATTAATTTTCTGATCGATGAGTTTTAATTTGTTGAAATTACCCCCTTACATGTCATTTGAACCTTCAAATAGCTGTTACCTAATAATTAATAAAAATTTCTCCAATAATTGCAACAAACATATATGTATCAACTGCTATCAATCAGCTGCACAATCTGACAGATAATGGCCTAATGGGATCAATAGGCCTCAAGGAATGTGATTGGACTTATTGTTTATGTTGTATTTGTGGTTTTTTTTAAGTTGTTCCTTTTATTGATTGAACTCAGCTTTTGGCATTTTAACAAAAGTGCAATTAAAAAATAATTTAAAAAAGATGATGGATAATCATTCGCTTCTTACTGAACCATTAAGTTCTGATGAGACTAGTGCTGATTTGGAGTGCAAGTTCCGGTGAGCTTTGCTTATTATCCATTGTTCACAAAACAATGCAGGATACTCATCTTCTTTTGACTGGAGGGATGGAAAAGATTCTTCGAATTTATGATCTGAATCGTCCTGATGCACCTCCAAGAGAAGTGGATAAATCTCCTGGTTCAGTCAGAACACTTACATGGCTTCACAGTGATCAGACCATACTAAGCACCTGCACTGATATGGGTGGAGTAAGGTATTAGGAGCAAATTTTAGAAAATATAAAGGCTGCAGTCACATTTTTTTTGTGCTTATTTCAAGACTCTTGCCTCTATTTATATGTAGTCCTTTTGATGATCATGAATGAACCCATCTAATCTATCATCTATCGTCATCTTTTAAAATGCTTACATTAACGTGTGCAATGCAACAATAATTGTCAGGGTTGAAGCATATCATGCATTTATGTCATGTTAATTATTGACCTAATGCTTGCTGGTTGTGATTTTGACATGGCAGATTATGGGATGTTAGAAGTGGTCAAATAGTTCGTACACTAGAGACCAAATCGTCCGTTACTAGTGCAGAAGTGAGTCAAGACGGTCGCTACATAACAACTGCCGATGGCACCAGTGTCAAGTTCTGGGATGCTAATCAGTAAGTTTTGGGCCATTATTCATTATTCGGCTTCTTTCTTCTTCTTTTTTCCCCCTCGAGTACAATGATTAAGGATCCTTCTATATTTATGCAGCTTTGGATTGGTGAAGAGCTATGAGATGCCATGCACTGTAGAATCAGCTTCATTGGAGCCAAAATATGGGTGCAAGTTCGTTGCTGGAGGAGAAGATATGTGGGTTCGTGTATTTGATTTCCATACCGGTGAAGAGTTAGGTATGCACAAGTAAAAAATGAACTCTAATTAAAGTAAATGAACCTCAAATAACTATATATATAATTCATCATACCTTTCCTTGAAGTTTGCTTGATGTGATTTAGCAATAAAGTACTCGTTATATCTCTGCACTAACCATCAAACTTCTTTGGCTTTTCTAGGGGCTTGTAAGTGCAAATTTATGGCATGACTTTTGTTAAATATTTTCAAGATATTTGAGAATTTATCTTGAGATGTTCTCTATTTAGAACCCACGTATAAGTTGCTGACCAGTTCATTATACTGTTGGCTTTTCTAGGGGCTTGTAAGTGCAATTTTATGGCATGACTTTTATTAAATATTCTCAAGATATCTGGGAATTTATCTTGAGATGTTCTCTATTTAGAACCCACGTATAAGTTGCTGACCAGTTCATTATACTATTTGTTGGCCCTGATCGGCATGAAAAGTTATTTCCTATATATTTCTAGTTCTTGCAATATCTGTTTGATGTAAGATTGAATTAATTTCTAGTTAGTGTATTTAACAATTGTTGAGGTAACATATCTCGTTGTGGTAGGTAAAAGTATTTCTAGAACTTGTTCACTTCTAGAGCTTGGTTTTCTCTAAAATCCAATCTTTCCCACAAGCAAACTTAATTTAAGCCTAGGTTCTTTAAAAGCTGGGGTCCAATTAGCCATTTGACTTTTTAAAATGAAGCAGAAGCCATTTACCTGTATGGGTTCTCTGGTCCATAATTTTGGTTCAGGTAATGTACAAATCACTCTCATTGCCCAGGAAATCAGTTTTTGAATCCATGGAAGCAGCTTTTACTTATTTTAATTGTGGATCCGAGTGTCCTTGCTGGTCAACCATAGTTTTTCTAGCTTTTAGTGCATCAATCTTTGCATCCCCTTGCATTGACTTCAAAAGCATAAACTGCATTTGTTGATTTATCATGTATCAGTTTGATAACTTGTAATTGCTCTACAGCTTGCAACAAGGGTCACCATGGTCCTGTCCACTGTGTGCGCTTCTCTCCTGGAGGGGAGTCCTATGCCTCTGGGTCTGAGGACGGAACGATTAGAATATGGCAAACCGGTCCCTTAACTAGTGAGCCAACCGACTCTTCTGCGGCTACTACTGGGTCCAGCACAAACACAAAGGTTGCTGCCCAAGATATATCTCGCAAGATTGAGGGTATCCGCATTTCTGATGACGGGAAGGCCAAGGCAAAAGAAGAAGCTGTGAACGCGTAAAGAGGAGACGAGGTCGTGTGTTTTCCCCCCATGTTTTTGTTATTGTGTTGTCTGATACGACACTCCACGTAATTGGTAACATCAAAATATAGAATCCTAGACAAATGATGTGCCGAACAATTCTTCTGGATTTTGTTTTTGGAATGGTTGCTTGCTCCTACCCCTAGTGCGATGCCATGATCAGGTTACGTGGGTCCCAAAAGCTGCCCTTGGTGTGGGTCGGCTTGACCGAGGTCTGGGTTAATGTTTGTGCTTATGATTTTGTCAGCCCATGGGAGTATTAGTAAGCATTTCAACCTTCTCTGATCTTAATAGCTGGTGCCGGTGGATTGTGTGTAATGGTTGTTAAAATGACTTTTGTTTTGTTGCAAATAATGATATAAAGCCTTGGTTAGACAGTTTCTTGATTGTGAACTCTGCTAACATTGATTCAAGTTGTCACTCGTAAAAGCTTGGTGCCTTAAACATCAATACGAGGGAACCTCAAATCCATTAGCGGATTCCAGGTTCCCCATCTGGTTCTGATTTGACTTCACACTCTTCTTGAAGCTGATCAACTTATGCAACCTCATCGGATTGGAGTAAAAGCTGCAATATCTATACTATAATTTCAACAATGCATTGCTAGATTTTCAGTCCCTCTTCATTTCGTAAACTGCATCAGAATAGAGATGAAATAAGTGTTTTAAAATCGTCAGGTGACTCTAGGCAATGGACTTACCATACATTCCACACACGCCTGAGAGGCTAAAACATCTCAATTCTAAGAATGTACACACAATGTGTGAATGATGAAACAAAGTCTAAAGCATAAAAGATTAATATAACTAAAGTCATCAATCTGAAAAGATTGGATCATTAGGGAGTTGTTCAAGCATAATATCATCTTAAAAGTAAATACCAGAAGAGGGGAGAAGAGCAAGATAGGTGACTTACTGAACTCATCTCTTTTGTCGCACCCAAAGGATAGGGAAAACCGCAAGAGGGATCCTTTTGGTTCATTTAAAAAACGTTATTCGCATTTTGCTTGAAGTTGTTGAACATGTGATCATGTATCTCTTCGGGAGTCCTGCTTATCTTGTGATGGGAGCGCCATCTTAATTATAGGGCCCCAAGTGCCTCGTTCGATTCCAAGTCTTTCGTTGTGGGTGTGACTGTCGTTTCTTCGAAAACAGGAGACCCCTGTCTACATAAAAATGGAGAATAGAGTTCACTAACCCAAATCCCCACCTATTTTGCAAAAATAGCCCCTAATCGGTAGAATTTGCAAGACTAACCCGAACTCTAAAAAAATTGCAAAAAACCGTCGGTTCCCCAACCAATTAAAGTTGGAAAAAAACGGAAAAAAGGAAAGAAAAAGAGAGATAACTGCATTTAATGCAGGTCAAAGCAGGAGTCAAAAAGAGGGGGAGGCTTTGACAGTTGCAAAACAAAATGGGTTGAAGCGGTTGGACCCAAGCCCACTTTCACATATTTGAGCGATTGAGAAAGAAGAGAAGAGAGGGCGAACTAAGACGAGTTGGGCACTGGTGGCGTGTACAGGATGGTGTAATTCTGTCGTTGGGTTCTATCCCTCCAAATGCAAATTATATCCTAACTCAATGCTAAACGATAGATTAGTATAGCAGACAAGTAAGGAATTGATCCACAGAGAAGACTGATTCGCAGTTCTTATGACCATTTCTCAAGCAAATAACAATAAGGTTTTAGCTAACAATTAAAATAAGCAAATATGCAAAAGGACTAATTATTGCAAAGTAATAATGTTTTGGGTTCATGATTCTCAGATTGATTTCACTGTTATTCTTAAGCTATGCAGACTTGTCTAAATTAGATTGGTTATAACACACAATCACTTACATTCAAATGTGACACCACAAAGAACAACATAAAGATCCAAGTACTTAAGACCAATTAGCGATATCAATTCAATGCAATTAGAACGTACAAAAGGTTGTCAATCTTTAACCCTAATCTCATCGAAACCAATATAAACCAATCGATCCTACAAAGACAATTGATCACATCACTAAATCAACTACCCCTGCTCGTTACAAAGAAACCAATCAATGAAAGGAATCACTAGCAAATATGCAGTTTCTGTATAGATAATCCATCATAGAGGGAACATGTGCAAATACTAAATCAATGAAGAACAAAGATGGTAAATAAACTTATGCATAGCAAATTGAAATCAAATCCTCACAATTCATTCAACCATGTCTTCGAATCACAGGCGAAACTATGAGTTTAGCAACTCATAGCTAAAGTATCTCTCTAAACAATAATAAACTCACATCTCTCTACCACCACACGACTGAAATGAATGGAAAATAACCTAAATAGAGTCGTGCCAAAACTAGGCAAATAATAATAATAATCACAGGCGTAGATTGGCAGTGGAGGCTTGCCACTCTCCCTTTTCATTTTGGTGGGCTCGGAGTGTATGCTGCTGGGGATGTCCTACATTATGCTTTTTTGGCGTCCCGTTTGCAGTCTGCTGAGTTGCAGGCTAAGCTCCTACGTCCTTCTGGTATCATTGCTGCTGGCCCTACTTTTGATGATGCTTGTCGTTCTTTTAATGAGACCACAAGTTCTGATCTTCTACGCAATCCTACTGAAATCGCTGCCCCGAAACTTATGAAGAAACTAGCAGATATATATTTCGCGAAGGTTGCTGCTACATCAGACTCTGTTTTCTCATTGACTCCACGACAGGTGGCATTATGGAAGTCTCAGCAGGGTGCTCACTCTTCTGATTGGTTGCGTGCAATTCCTATTTCTGGGTTGGGACAGACTATGAATGGAAGGACCTATCGTAGTGTGCTTAGCTATCGACTGGGGGTTCCATTGTTCACGGTGTCCAGGCCTTGTCCCGTTTGTTCTCGGGTCTTTGATGGTGATGTCTACGGTGACCATGCTATGTCCTGCGCTGGTTCCGTGGGCATTAAACATCGACATAACCTCGTGCGCAACACTTTATTGGATATCTGCTACAGGGCAGGGATTTCTGTCGGTAAGGAGGTTGATATCGGCTTGGTTGATGGGCATGGTAAACCCCTTCGTCCGACGGATTTGCTCCTTTATTCCTGGGACAGCGGGCGGGATGTGTGTGTCGATCTGACGGGATCCTCCCCCTTGACTCAGTCTGGGATGGCTGACTTTGTGCCCGGTCGCGCTGTTGTTAATGCTGCTCAGCGCAAGTGTGCGAAGTATCGAGATTTGTGCACGGCGGATGGTTATGGTTTCCTACCCTTCTTTTTCTCTTCGTTGGGAGAGTTAGATATGGATGTTGTTGCCTTGTTGAAGCGGATTCAGAAATTCTCAGTATCTCAAGATGCGGGGACTCGTGCTGCCGCTTATATTTTTACTAGACTTAGCTTTGTTATCGCTAAGAGAGTGGGCGCCCAGATAGTATCTCGGTTGCCTACTAATTTCTTGTAAATCTGTTCTTTTTATAATAATAATAATAATAATAATAATAATAATAATAATAATAATAATAATAATAATAATAATAATAATAATAATAATAATAATAATAATAATAATAATAATAATAATAATAATAATAATAATAATAATAATAATAATAATAATAATAATAAGAGTATCCTCGGATGAAATACCAATCACTGAACGCGCAGGACCAGCGGGTGTCGGTGGAAAAATAGTGGGCGCCGCTGCTCTGGCTTCGCGATTCTTCTTTGTCTTCGACGTTATGCTCCTTAGCTCCCTTGATGCTCCTATCTTAGCCTCTCTTATGCTCCAAAATCACCTCTTTTGGATCTCTCAAGCCTCCCTTCAAGCTTGGATATTATAAAAATGCAAAATAAACACGAATTAGCGTAGATTCCGAACTCGAATACTCCAAATGCAAGACAATATAAATAAGACAAAACATATGCGATATGAATACTTAAATGCAATAAAACCTATCTATAATGCCTATCTAAAATATGCATTATTAGGCACGTTGACGATTAGGGAGAAAAGAGGCATGCCAAAGAGGAGAAGTTGTACGCCAGTGCGTGAAGAGGTGAGCAACCCATTTCTTTTTCTGGGAAGCTCTCTCCTTTTTTTCTGCAAATGTGAAATAGGGTTGGGATTTTTCATCAGATTTTATGGTGTGAATGATAGTTGAAGGGGTATTTGGGATCCGGGAAATGTTATGGGCAATCAATAGTGGTTTGGGTGTGCTATCGAAGAACAACGAGGGTGGTTGGGGTCTGCAACTGTGAAATGCAGTTAGGTTTTTATTCGGATTTCGTGGTTGGAATGATAGTGGGAGGGGAATTTGGGATCTAGGGTATGGTTTTGGCCCATCAATTGTTGTTTGGGTATGTGATTAAAGAACAATGAGGGTGGTTGGGGTTGGGTTTTGGATTTTTTGGGTAAAAGAGAGATGGAGGATGATTTTGGATCTGGTCAGTGATTAGGGCAATTGTGACAAATAATTTCTCGTGGGTGACAAAAAAAAATTTAGGAAACAAGGATTCCAGAAATGGGGAAGCAATCTAAGTTGGGTGACATGGGTTTGATATTTATTGATAGGGTTCATAGTCCTAGAAAAGACGTTAAAAGTTGACAGGGGTTTGGTTGTGGGTGGCAAGGGGAGATGAATTTGTGGTAAGTACATCTGTTTGATTGTGTTCATGTTGATGTAATTACAGGAAATAAATCAGTGTTTGATTGTTGAAATATTGTGCTCAAAGGGAGTGAGAAGGAAGGGACTCCAAGGAAGAGGAAAGCAACAACCTCGCTATGATGTCCTAGAGGAGAAGCACTTCCGGGGATGGGTGAATCAGTATACAAGAGTTTAGATGCTACCAAACATGGACGACTGGTTCAACCCGATGGAGTGGGAGAAGGTGTAGGGAAACCAACTTTAGGGGATTGTGAGGTTGGCAAACCGAGTACAATTCTCATCAAAACTATTCCATTACGTCTTACAACAACAACTTGTGACGTCAAAAAAATGGCTGGGAGACTTGATATATGCTGCAAAGAAAGCTCCTCCACTTCTCTATCAAGGAGTTTGCGCTAGTGACTAGGCTGTATTTTGGGCGACCCCGGGATGTATGTAGACCAGGAGGGAGTACAAGAAGGATGTGAAGGATTTTTTCGAAACCGAGAATGTGACTATGGGTAAGCTAGAGTATGCTTGTAAGAAGTCGATGTTAAAGGAGCCGAGTACTAGAAGAAGATTCAACTTTTCTCTCCTCTTCATTGTGGAAGGAATTCTGATGACGGGGAAAAGTAGGAAATATCTAGACGATGGATTGGTTCTGGGCATTCCCCTAGGGCAGGGTTGTGTGCGAGGCCACCCATGTGTCGTTGTCGGGTGCCAGAGAATGACGTCTCACTGAAATGAACCTGGTGCATGCAGAATGTCGTGTGTTCTACACCCCAAATCTGAATTATATACCTTCAACTAATAACGAGCATTATCAACAAGTACAGATCGATCCCACAGAGAGTGTGTGCGACTTTTGTCAAACATCGCAAGTAAGCAAGCAGTTTGTAAAGAAGGCAGTGATAATGCGAGCGGAAAATAGTAAACAAAGTAATGATTGAAAAGGAAATAATATGAGAAGAGATACATAGTTTCACTTATATTCGCAACATTGGTAGATTCATGATCATCGGGTTGTTTGATTATGATTGGGTATCTTAGAGTCAGTTTGTGCACAAAGTTGAATAGCTTCCTGATTCGATCACTATCAACCCCCTAAACTCTTGCATGGGTTCGAGAAGCAATAATTCTCTAATCACATGAGCACATAATTCATGTAATTCTCTCATATTCGACGTGTCATCTGGTTGTCAACCCAGTTATCGCATCCGCTAAGAAAAACATTAAACTATTTGTCATTACTCTTTCGTATTCATGAATCCCAACCTGTTCATCAAGATATGCTTTCTACTATGTCGGATTGATGCCCGAAATAGCAGATTTAGCTATAATCACTTAGCATGTTGTTTACCTATCTTAGTGGCCAATTAAGAAGAATAAGCAACTTCTCTATATCTATATATAAAAGAGTCGATGTCCTTCTGAATAGTACCATTTTGGGATAATTGTCAACATTTTATTGGATATAATTGATTTATTGGACCTTTTCACACTTGGGCTTGACTTGGCCCATTTTTATCTGTCAGGATCTTTGTCAGTGACAACCGACCTCAACTATCCCGATTTTAACCCTGTTTTTTTTTTTTTTTTTGCAAAATTACAAGTCTATAATTAAGGCAGCCCAAATCATTATCTGGTCCATATTTTACAACCCAAAATTACAAGTCCATACACGAATTTTGTATACTTTGATAACCCCCTTCAAAAAGAGATGTTCATAATAAACTACATCTAAAATAAAGCATTTAAATATGCAAAAGGTTGCATCAAAGGAGCAAGTAGCCACATCAAATGAATAAACTTTTCATTCCAACTGGGCACTTGCAAGGGAACCTCAAGCATCGAAGCGGTAAAGTCTCCCATGGTCCATCGAGAGCTTGACCTCCAAATCTAGATGAGATGTCCATTGTCAAGGCATCTAAACCAAAGAAATCAACCGGTCAAAGGTCCCAGATATCTCCCAAGTCCCAAGATAACCCACAATAGGCAGCGAAATGAATAGAGCAAATCACTCGAGTCACCTCCATGTTGAAGTTCAAACACAGCAGCAAACGAGCAACCCACTGCAGCACCTACCTTGAGCTGAACCTTGACATGAATGGACAACAACCAGCCCAAAAACTAGGAGGATCCCCCGGACCCTTGATCCTTTACAAACCCAAGCAAATGCAAAGGAAAAACCTCATTAAGTTCATCTGCCATCTCAAGGCCATCATAGGCATGAAAGTTGCATTCAAGTATGCGAGGACAGAGGTTGATCCTTTACTCGCATGCATAGGCATGAAACGCATTGCCGATTTCGTGTGACAACTGCAAAGAGTTGCATTCAAGTATGCGAGGATAGAGGTTGCTTGAAACAAGCAGAAGGTTACCTTTAAACCTGCCAAGAAACGAAAGGAAGGGGTCAAAGCTCACCACCAAGAGTGTATACAAGTCATTCCACACGAGCATGGAAAAAATGCAGCAGCGAAATAAAGAGCAAATAGTAAAAAGGAACGCTGCAGCAACCGCAATTTACCAAGTTGAAAGGGTTCCAACTACGCAGCCCACGCACCAAAGGACATAAGAGAAATGCTCGATGCATCAATAACTAGGGTCAACGAAGTTAAGCCCGTCCTACCCAAAACTGAATAGGCGCAACAACAACTAAAACACAACCACCTCTACTAAACAATACAGGGCCTATGTAGCAATCAATCCCAGTTTGCCCCCACACTAAACTTTTCAAGTGCAAGCCATAAAGTGTCAAGTGGGAGATGTCACTCTCATTGCAGACAACGCTACACGAATTGCCAGGAAATAAATGACAAAAACAAGTTCACCCAATTTACTAACAACACAAAGCACCACTAAGAGCCACCGAAGTGCAGGGACCAACCTTACCAAAACCAGCCTCCAACTTCAATAGACAGCAGTCTGAAATCAGCTCCAACAGCAACAAAGAAGGCACAACAGCCCCACAACGATGAAAAAACAGCTCTGAAATGCAACCAATGATCCACACTTGAGTCCATAAGAGAATTCAGTTCGTTTAAAAGCATGGAGAAAATATCAAGCAGGCGAAGAAACACAGGCAGCCCAACTGCTTGACTGGGGTTTCTTGTTGATGGAGTTCTATGACATAATGGTTCAAGACTAAGATCAAAATGACAGTTTGATGCAATGCAAGTTTCTTGTCGAGGTTGCAAGAATATTAATGTTCGTGTGTGAAGCACACGGGCGCTAACTAGTAACATATAAAGAATAAGAGTAATGAATAATCAAACATGAATAAACCAAATAATAACTATAAAATAGTATTCAAACAACCCTAACATGTCTCTAACCAATGCTTAAAATATAAGCAAAACTATAAAAGGTTTAGCCGAGCATGGCTTACTGAAATAGCGGAAAAGGGAAAAGAGAGAGATGTGATGTGTGTTGTGTGGTGTGAGGTGTGTGTGAATGTGGGAATTGGGGGCTGAGGAGAGGCTTATTTAGAGGCATATGAGGGGTAGAATTCGGAGTACTTAAGGTAGAAGAAAAGCCAAATGGGCCAGATTCGCCCTTGGAGAGATCTTTTAGAATCTGCATCGGCGGGTACCGACACGACATCGGCAGGTTCCGACAACGATCCTGTCGCAGAGTCTTCAGCTGGTGCTGAGCATCGACGGGCGCCAGTACCCTGGCCGTGGGCGCCGCTTCTATAGTGACTTCTTTTCTCTTCTTCTTGTCTTGTCTTGCTCGTTTCTCCTTCATTCTTCTTCCTTGATTCTTCCTTATGCTTCTTCAGCTTTTATCATAGCTTTCCTTTGTCTCCTTTGGCTAGGTTTCCAGGAATCTGCATAGATAGGCATAAAACGCGTAGATTTCGAACTTTGCAACTTTCAAGGCAATGATCGTACTATGCTCAAAATCTAACTACATGCAACCTAAATGACATAAGAATGACTTAGAATGCCTATACAAATCATGCATTATCAGAAGCCGAATGTCTACTGGGTTGGTTACGAGCCAATGAGTTTTCCCTTAGCATTCTAGGTAACTTTCTTTAGGATGCTATTATTTAATAACCAAGTTCAATTTGTAATTCCACTACATGTTTCTTGCAGATTTGGCTCAGCGAAGTGGCACCAGGCATTGAGGAGACCTTCACAAGGAAGGTGTTGTTTAGGGCATTACCTCGCTGTGTGAGGTGGACTGCCGATGCCGACGGCCTTATTTACGACATGCTCGACTCCCTCGTGGACAAGGACAACAATGATGGCATAAAGGTTGAAGAGAACATCGTACTAGTCCTGAACATGAAGGAGGTATCGTTGATGGAAGGTTGCTTCTATAGGCATGAAGAGTCTGACATGTTATTTGACGGGGTTGTGGATTACTTGGCTCCCCGCTATCATGGGCCCAGTGGCAGCTCCATCTAGGTTGCGCTAGGTCCGCACAAACCTGGTGAGGATGCGGAAGGCGAGAGAGGGCGGTGGTGGAGACATTTCAACAGATGATGGATAGGTTGTCTACGATGTCAAAGTGGATGCAGAACATGGATGACAAGGTACCTCACTCCCATATCTTAGTTTTGGGAAAATTATTTAAGATTGTAGTGATACGAATAAATGAACATGTGACACGGTACAATGAGTAGATGACACAGCAAATAAGTGGGCAATATAAGGACTTCCTATATGTTATTTATGGAAGGAATTATGATGGGTGGTTAGGATGAGGGTTGACTTCCTATATGTTGTGTGTGGCACAGATAAATGTGCTAGAAAGTCTTATAAATGGGATAAGAGATGTTCACGACAAGAGAAGAGTAGGGTAGCAACATGAAAAGGACATTTATGAGGTTGCTAGAGATAAATACAGTGGTATAGAAAAGAAGAGGGATGATGGGGTATACAAAGATGTAGTCAAAGTGTTTAGAGTGGAGGGTGTTGTAAAGGTTTCTAGTGATGTTATGAATGATATTGTCAAAGAATCAGGACGTTGTGAAGGGGTCTAAGGTGGTGTGGATAATGTGGATGATGTCATCAAGGAAAATGATGTAGAGGGTGTTGTCAAGGATGGGGTGGACTATGGAGGATGTGGAGCTGTGGTGATAAGGGTGTTGTAAATGATGGGTTGCAAAATGTAGAGGTTTTGGACAATGTGCAGGATGAAGGTGAGAATATGCTTGTGGATGATAAGGGTGGGGACATTGCATTAATTACATCTACGGGGGAAAGGGGGTGGTAAGATAGAGGTCGTGGACATTTAGGTTGTGTCCAAGGAGGCTGATAAGGGTGATGGTGGGGAGGGGTCCACTGTGGTGCAAGAGGGTACAACTGAAGGGAAAGAGAAGACCCAAGAAGGATGGGATCATTGATGCCATCAAGATTGGGCCTCTGGGGGCGGTTCGAGGACCCGCTCATCCCGAGAAGGAAGAAGGCGCCACCATGGATTCAAGTTTGTTGAAGGGTCAATGTCGAAGGTCCTTGGGTATGCGCCGAGGGTTCTCTAGTGAAGAATTTATTATATATATATATATTTATATATTTTTATTTATTAGTTAGACAAATAAAAGTGAGGGAATTATCTATTTCCTTACTTATGAAGAAAATAATATTTTTTTTTATCTATTTTAGTCATTTTTTTAAATAGATAAAATAAGTAGTATTTATCTTAGGATTTTATTTAATTATTTTAGATAAATGTGAGATAGCTAGGGTTTCCTTTGCATAGGAACCAATCTCACCTATTTAAGTTGTAATTTGGATTTTGAGAAATCAGGTTGAAATTAAAAGAGAAGTACTTGGCTAAGTGCTTTCTCTTCGTCAACCCTAGTCGCTCTTCATCTTCTACGTTCTAAATTTCACGTTTTCCCTCAAGCCTAATTCCGTATTCAACCTAACCCACCCCCGTTTGACTTTGCATTCCAAATTCAATTAAGTTGCAACTTGTTACGTTAAAGGCTTCTTCTGAGTGCTTTTCAAATTGATCACAAGTTGATCAATTGGCAACCTTAAGTGCAGCCGGCCCAACCATTACATCTTGATCGTGAGTATTGTGTCGGCAATTGGACGGGTTAATTAAAACATTTGTTAATTAATTACTCCCAGGTCGTATATGTTACCGTGTGCGTTAGTCTAAGCGTAGGATCGGATTCCATTTGCATAGCAGGAGTCATTCAACTTGTTCGGTGGTTGACCATAATCAATACGGAGTCTATTCAGTTACGAATTCAGCAGCAATTCGAAGAGCATATGCAAGATCGGCTTTTATTTTAGCAATTGGCTTGCCTAGCCAATTGCTATGTATCAACTGGTATTCAGAGCGAAGGTTTATGCGTATTCTCTTTGATTATGGTTGTCCTACTGATTTGCTAATTTGATGGCTTGGGAGATATGGGGAGATGGGGATAATGATCCCGAACTCTTGAGGTATTGGCAGCGACAAAGGGAGGCTAAAAGGCATCGCCTTTGGTTTCAACGTCAAGCGGAGATTGAAGAGGAAAAGAGACGACAACAACGACGACGAGAGGATGAGGCATGGCTTCAAGCCAGGCTTGATGCCATTGCAGCCAAGATGAAGGAGCAATTCGTTGCCCAGCGTGCCCAGAAAACAGCACTGCGCAACAATATTGTTTTGCAATTCCCGTTGATTCCGATGTCAGAATCGCCTCATCTCAGATTCCCTGCGTAGATAACTTCGAGATATTTCCAACGGTGGATCATACGCAACCACACTCCCCCAGAAAGACCTCCGAATCCGATCTGCAAGTTGACCGCAATTCTGCGCAGGATGAGCTTACCATGTCCGTCGATGTTCATGAGGTTGTCTTTGCTGATGTTGAGCCTAAGGAGGAGGTCGTTGATGTTGAGAAACGTGTGACCGAGGAGCCAATTCAGATAGTTGATGTTGATTGCTCCAAGGCCATCATGGACGCTACTGTTTTAGAGGCTTATGGACCTCGAAATCTGCTGGTAGTTGCCCGTTATAGTCCTCTTTTTGTTCAAGACAAGGCTGCTGCTCCCCTAGTGCCTTACAACGAGTCGATTTGAGGACGAATCGAAGCTAAGTGGGGGAGAATGATGCCATCAAGATTGGGCCTCTGTGGGCGGTTCGAGGACCCGCTCATCCCGAGAAGGAAGAAGGCGCCACCATGGATTCAAGTTTGTTGAAGGGTCAACGTCGAAGGTCCTTGGGTCAGCGCCGAGGGTTCTCTAGTGAAGAATTTATTATATATATATATATTAGTTAGACAAATAAAAGTGAGGGAATTATCTATTTCCTTACTTATGAAGAAAATAATATTTTTTTTTATCTATTTTAGTCATTTTTTTTAAATAGATAAAATAAGTAGTATTTATCTTAGGATTTTATTTAATTATTTTAGATAAATGTGAGATAGCTAAGGTTTCCTTTGCATAGGAACCAATCTCACCTATGTAAGTTGTAATTTGGATTTTGAGAAATCAGGTTGAAATTAAAAGAGAAGCACTTGGCTAAGTGCTTTCTCTTCGTCAACCCTAGTCGCTCTTCATCTTCTACGTTCTAAATTTCACGTTGTCCCTCAAGCCTAATTCCGTATTCAACCTAACCCACCCCTGTTTGACTTTGCATTCCAAATTCAATTAAGTTGCAACTTGTTACGTTAAAGGCTTCTTTTGAGTGCTTTTCAAATTGATCACAAGTTGATCAATTGGCAACCTTAAGTGCAGCCGGCGCAACCATTACATCTTGATCGTGAGTATTGTGTCGGCAATTGGACGGGTTAATTAACACATTTGTTAATTAATTACTCCCAGGCCGTATATGTTACCGTGTGCGTTAGTCTGTGTCTAAGCGTAGGATCGGATTCCATTTGCATAGCAGGAGTCATTCAACTTGTTCGGTGGTTGACCATAATCAATACGGAGTCTATTCAGTTACGAATTCAGCATCAATTCGAAGAGCATACGCAAGATCCGCTTTTATTTTAGCAATTGGCTTGTCTAGCCAATTGCTATGTATCAATCATGAGGTTATAAGTTCCTGTATCTCGAACTTCGTTTGCTGGAAATCTGTTTATGCATATTGATGAGCCTAAAATTGTTGTTGAATCTCGCTAAAGAAATGCCCACACTTAAACAACTAGTATAGCAAATAAGTACATTTGTCGATCCCACATAGAGCATGTGTTTAGTGTGTTTTCTTGCTAACAATCAGACAACAATGAAGAAAAGTAATGCAGAGTAAAGTAAAGTAAATGCAATCTAAATAACTAATAATAATAAGTAAAGATGATTGATATGAAGGTGGTGAATGGTTTCCCCCTCTCATCACGACATGGTTGGTTTCTCTATCCATGGGCTTCTTATCGTTATTCCAGTTCCAGTTTATATATAGAGTTGAGGTAGGCCGAACCTGCCGATAACAAAACCTAACTCTCTAATCTCTTCCATGGGGGCGAGAAGCACTAGGTCCAGGAATACAGCGACACATTGATTGGATACTTCCGTCTCATCGACTAGTCACCTTTTTCTCATCTCCAACTACCACTTCTACTAAGAAATACCTGTAATCAAGATGTCAATCTCCCTACTGATGCGATCATGAAATTTCACCTATACTTATTACCCCAAGGTGACGACAAATGTCCTCTATTGGCTGCAAGCCCAATCAGTGTGGGTGATGATCAATTTGTATGCTATTGGTTCAGGTAGTCTTAGCGATGCTTTTGGATCGCGAGGAGGTAACTACTATTCAATTGTCGTCTTTAGAGGAAATACTTGAGATGACGTTCTTAATCCAGATGCGTTCTTCTCCGATCAAAGACCTTAAGAACTCGACTCCAAGGGTTTTAAGTCAGGGAGATATGCAGAGCTCTCCTTCTTCTCTCTTGAATCGGATCCCCTTCTTGAAGGTTCAAGGGGGGTATTTATAGGGAGGCTAAGAGAGCATCTGGATGGCGACCTCGTGGACTAACAAGAGACACGTGTAACGCATGCCCTCACACCAGAGGGTCGGGGTTTTACACGTGGCTTTGTTAGCGGAGAGGTGCTAGGACAACGAGCTGCTCGTCTTTGCCCTAAGGAGCCACGAGGTATCTGTGGGCCCTGTTTGTTATGAGGTCTGCGTTTATAAACAATAGGACTCTAATCGCGATGTTCATAGATTGCTATACTTAGGGTAGTGAGTTTGGTCATGGTCCGGCCAAGTGTATTGATTGCGATGCACTTTGTAGCGTGCTAGATGTCTTCTGCATTGGGTAGTCTACTTATGATGTCATATCCCTGTTAATTAATGGGGCTATTTTTCAGGGCATCGACATATCTCCTCGTAACCAGATCGCGAACGATATATCACCCGCGATTAGGTTTCAACAAAAGTGATGCTTCCCGCCAAAAAACTTATTCTTGGATAGGCTTGAATTGGGCCCAATGTGTTTTGGCCCATTTGGGGGCGACCCCACGGAGACCTGTAAGTGAAGATTTTCTCTTTGGTTATTTCATTTCACGCTTTCAAGATTGATAAAAAGGGAGTGAGATAGAAGAGAGAGAATTCGAAGGGTTTTGTTCCAGAAAGATGACAATCGGAGCAAATTGGTTGCCCTATTTCTCAGTTCGCTCTTGTTTTCTGGTGCTTTTCTTCCATCTCATCTAGTAAGTGTTTCCTGATTGTCTTTATATTCTGTCTATTTTCCTCGATTTCCACTCGTACTAGATTTTAGGACAGAGGAGAAAATCCTCGGTAGTCGAACCGCCCTCCTCTGGTGAGGGGCATGGCGGTGATGGGGCTGAGAGATGGGTTTTCCCTGGTGTCTCATTCGCCTTTCTCTTCTTTCCTTTCGTGTAGTGGATGTCCCGAATAAGGTTACTGGGTTCTAAAACCTCTTCCCCTTGAGCACAGGGGTTGTTTGAATGAATATCGGGATCATTTTGTCATTCATCTACAGAGTTTGCTTCAAGGATTCCACCTGCCCTTGCCCAAACTTTACACTGATTTCCTTGCGATGATAAACTCTTGTCCTGCCCAGCTTGCCTTCAATGTCTGGATGTACTTGGCAGCCTATGTGATGCGGTGTGCTGCTATCAAGAAAAAGATGACGTTGGACCATCTCTTTTCGGTCCTGACCTTGTGATATGGTCAGGATGGGTTGGTGTCTGCTTCCCTGGCTGGGAACATAGTTGAGAAGTTGTCTAGCAAGGCTGGGTGGAGGAAGAAATGGTTTTTGGTTCGCAGCCTCTCCAAGGCTTCTTTAGATTTCGTGACCACTCTTGGCATTTACATGACGCCCCCAAAAAACAAGAATATCGCAATCGACAGATGGCGGTCTGCGTTTAGTCGAGGGGGGCCTTCGGCAAAAAGGGGTTATACAAAGGTCGTGACCCCGACTCACTTGGAAATGGTCGTGACCCCGAAACCAAACTGGTTGGCCACCAATAAGGATGTTCAGATTCGGTTCGAACCAAATTTTTGGGCTGAACTGAACCGAAATAACCGGAACGTAACCGAACCGATGTGTTTTGGTTTAGGTTTTTGGTTCAGGGAATTTTCATTTTCGGTTTTGGGTTTGATTTGGGCTCGGTTCGGATAAATCGGGGAAAAAACAATTTTTTTTTATGTTTTAATTTACCCTTAGGTTTTAGAGAGATGACAAGGTTGGTGGAGTTAGTTACTGGTTTTTAATAAAAGTGTATTAGATATATCTCTTATCCACCTCTTAGCTACTTAATCCCAACAAAACAACAAGGAAAAGGAAAAACAAATTATTTTTGGTACGTACTCCTGGCTGTTAGTGAATTGATATGGAACCTTGAGACTACTGCTTATGTAAGTTAACTTTGTCGCTGCTGTTACGCTACTGTTTGCACATTTATGCATTACCTTGCTCAACTGCTATTTCTGTACAATGATTTTTTTCTTCTTGTTAGCTTATTGGTATTTGGTAGCTCACCTCATTAAAAATGCTTAAATAAAATCGGTTCACGTAGGTTTATAACCGAACCGAACCGAAACCAAAATGGTTGAAAACTGAACCAAACCTATTAGTTTCAGTTCGGTTTAGGTTTGGTTCGGTTTACATTTTTGAAAATTTCGGTTCGGTTCAGTTTGGCCAGATTCGGATCGGTTTTCGGTCGATGAATCGCCCTAGCCACCGCTGTCATTGCCTCCCATCTTCAACCTTTATGGTTTTATCCATTGCACCATTTGGAGATTGAGACCACCTCGCCGGCGTTCCAATTCGATGTAACCGTTCACCTTCCTTATCGTGTCCTCTCAATTTAGATTTTCGGTGAAAAGCCCCAATTTTATTTTTCTAAATTAAAATCCTTGGTTAAAATTACTTTTGGTTGTTCATGAAATTGAGCCATGAATTTTCTAAATGAGAGATTTTTAATATTATTGTGAGACATCTGTTGTGAAAGATTCAAATATGCCCTTACTATAAAGCATTATAATGTATAATTAAATGACATCAAAATTAAGCCTAAGAGGGAGCTACTAGATGACCATGTGTGTCTCTCAGGTGCTTCAGGCTCTTCTCGAGCCCTCGGGCATGGGAGGAACCAAGGACCCTATGAGTGAGATGTAATTACCTTAGCCCTGAGCTTTTGATGATTCGCAATCATAGCAGACAGTGATGGCGTCGGGTCAAACAAGCTGCAGCTCAGTTAAGGGTCCCAATGTCTGAAAGGCAAGCTAGGGTCCTCATTCAAGCACGTCCCACTAGACTCAGACCGGCCTGTCCATCAAGTAATGCATCGAGCGCTTCATAGAAGCTACATGCTTGTAACACAATAAACCCAACTTTCAACAATTGCATCGTAGAATAATAACACAGTAAAAGATTCGCACACTTTATACTTCCTACAATTTCACATTTACACATTCTAGATGAACCACATGTTTGATCAGTACCATTGAATTGAAGGATATGTTAGATGAACAAACTCACAAAGCAAAACAATCACGTTTCCGCAACATAATACGAGCTTGGCAAAAACTTGCTAATTACCAATGACATTTGAAGAAAAAGTTAACACAGTGCAACAATTATCCAGGCTAATTCTAGGGTGCAACTGTTTGGCAACCGTAAAAATGAAGCAAAAACTGTAAGCATACTAGCCCTATATCGCGCCAAAGAACAGATGAAGTCATGTAGACATCATTGCTGCAATCTTTTTCAACTATTCTTCATACACAGTACAGAGCTAAACGCGATAACATATCAGCCAAAACTTTGCTCGATAAGAAAGAATTTATCTTGGGGCTCTTGGCAGTATCAAAATCTTAGAACCTCTCGGCCAGTCTAGAAGTGACTGCTCTAAGTTTTGAGTAGACCTTCCCAGCAGGAGATCCCATAATGAGACTGCAAAGGGAGTCCCTAGCAACCTTGATGTTTGTAACTGCGCCCAGTATGTGGATATGCTGATCTGCGATAACAATCCTTGTTCTTGTAGCATTCTCAATGGCAAACTTTGTCTTACCTCCCTTGCCAGAAAGTCTTCCTATAGCACGAGACATGTGCTCCCCTTGGAGTCTCTTGACATCCTTTATTTCAAAACTGTCAACATAGAACTCGTCCATCCGAAGGAGAACAGAGGCGTCTTTGACCTCAAAGCCCATCATGAATGCCTTGACAAAATCATGACACTTTTGCAGGTGGCTTGTTTCAGGCGTATCAGCCCTGGTCTTCAGCTCAACGTTGCGAGACTTTACGTTCATGCGGATGTCAATCCTCATATCATCGAAGACTGGAGTGTAGATGTCCATCCATGCCTTCTTCAAAGGCGTGTACCTGTGAGAAGGCACAGGGACCCTCATGAACTGGATTTTCCCATCAGACATCTCGTGAGCCTTCAAGGCTCCAAACTTCGGCACCTTTGGAAGAGAAGCTGATGAAGCCTTCTCAATTTCCATTGATTGAGACTCTCCATTTGACTGCATCTTGTTATCACCCATCTACCTTCTAAATTCAAAGATGCAATAAGATATCTGCATATCAATTCAGTTTGCATAAACAAATTTGTAAACAGGGAGATTTTCCACATCAAAGATGAATACCAACAAGAAGAACAACTTAACAATCAAGGAAATAAGAGGAATTCACTTAAGAACGACATCAACAGAGAACCAACTTTTGAAAAATGAAAGGAGTAATCTTCATACTTTTGATGATAAAATAAGGAATTGGATTGTTGGAGCATTTCCATCTCAGGCAATTCAACTTATAATGCCACCGAAACAAACTATATATTGAGAAAATTTCAATAATCTAAAGCCGAAATAATGACTCAACAAAGCAAATTTATGATCTTGCAATGTCATCTGTACCCTGTGCAATCACATTAAATCAGCAGCATTTCTAAAATGTTGATTTCGTTTCAGTTACAAGAATACTTCAGTAATGAGGCTTTGTGAGAAGATGAATCAGAAACCCAAATCCACAGACAATACGGCCGTAACCACACATCACATCAACACAGATATCAGTTGAGCACGATAAATTTTCCAAAAAAGACATACTTACTTAGCCAATTAGATGTACCAGTTACATAACTAAGCTTGAACATTAGAAAACAGGGAGATTAAGCATTGTTCATCGCCAGCTAAAAAGAATTGATTCAGAACAAGAAGACGCCCAAATACCATACCACAACATAATTACAGATCTTGATTCTATTCTACTACTCTATCAAATATATGAACCCTATAATTTCTCCATGAATTTTCCATTTTAAACGATCATCAATCATAGTTCGAAAATAACAGGCCAAAAACAACAGATCGCAGGATAAGAAATTAAGAATGGAAGCAAAATAGAGAAGGAAGAAGATTAGCGCACCACCGAGGAAGGATGCCTGAGAAATTGGAGGAAGAGAAAGCGCAGAAGAAGATAGAGCGGCCGTCTAATGTAGAGAGCGGCTAGCGGATGGAGTGTGAGAGGCAGCGCAAATTGGATTTTGGGCTTTAGGGCAAATTGAATACCATATCTATAGGGTGGAACAAAAACGAAGTAGAAATTATATAGTTGCCCCCAACTTTAGGGCTAATTCCGCTATCTATCCTGAACTTTTTAATTTGCATTTCTCCCCCAACTTTTAGTATTGTTGCTTTTGGGGACCTGCTTGTCACCGGGAAGTTTATCGGCATAATGTGACACATACACATTCCGTGGTGGGAAGCCCAAGCCTATATAACCTAGCGTTTTTATATCTATTCTTTTGTGTCACTTGAAGCCATAAAATGAAGAATTTTTACCACATTCCGTGCTTGTCACCGGGAAGTTTACCAGATGAAGAGTTTTTATAATATATCACTTTCAATTTATCTCATTAAAGAGACTTTGGAATTGATGAAAACTATTTCATTTTCTATTACTGTTTCAATTACATTCATCTATGCAATAGAGTTTGATTTATATATTGTACGACAGTAGCAATGCTAGGGTTGCAGCAAACGTTAGGGCCTTAGTCTACTTTGTCTTCATGGGCTGTTCTGATGGGCTTGTGCCAGTACCCCCCCACCCCCCCGATCCGAACTGTAGTAGGCGAAGGAAGGACCGGTGCTTAAGGAAGGACGTGGTGGAGACAACCTTAGTAAGAACATCAGCTATTTGATCTTTAGAGGACACAAAGGCAATCCGCAAAGACTTATTGGCGACACGTTCTCTCACAAAATGGTAATCAAGGGACAGATGTTTGATGCGGTGATGAAGAACCGGATTCATGGCGAGATAGGTGGCACCAATATTGTCACACCAGAGTGTTGGAGAGTTAGGCAGAAAGATGTCGAGGTCACCCAAGAGCATTTGAAGCCAAATCATCTCACATGCAGCATTGGCAAGAGCTCTATACTTTGCTTCGGTGGAGGAGTGCGAAATTGTCGGCTGCTTTTTCGTGGACCAAGATATGAGATTCGATCCATGGTAGATGCAATAGGCACTTACGGATCTGCGATCTAGGCGATCACTGCCCCAGTCGGCATCGAAAAATGCTGTCAAATCATTGTTGCGGGCAGAGGAGATGTGAAACTAAAAGGTGGCAGTTGCATTGAGGTAACGCAAGATCCGCTTGACCCCTTGCCAATGGATTTGTCTTGGATCATGAATAAAATGTGCGACCTTATTGACAACAAAGGCAATGTCGGGTCGAGTGAACTGAAGGTACTGCAGGGAGCCCAGTATGCTTCGGTATAGAGCTGGATTTTCAAACAGCTCGGACACTTGCGTTGGATCATAGGTAGTGGCCATAGGCGTACTAACAGGCTTTGAATTGGTCATGCCAGCATGACACAGTAAGTCGTGAATGTGTTTATTTTGCGAGAGATTGAAGCCAGCAGATGTGCGTGTCAGATCAATGCCAAGGAAGAACCGAGCCGGACCCAAATCTTTGACAGGAAACCTGTTGGAGAGAGATGTAACAAACTTCATAGAAAGAGAGGGGTTAGAGGCGATTAATGAGAGGTCGTCGACATACACTAACACAAAAACATAGGTTGTGCCTTGTCGATAAGAGAAAAGGGAAGAGTCAGGTTGGGAAGGGGTGAAGCCGAGATGAACGAGTGCATCACTAAGGTGTGCAAACCAAGCACGTGGAGCCTGTTTCAAGCCATAAAGTGATTTGTTTAATTTGCAAACATGGTTGGGAAAAAAAGGGTGGACAAAACCTGGCGGTTGGATCACGAAGACATCTTCTGCTAGAGAGCTGTGAAGAAAGGCGTTCTGAATGTCCAGCTGCTGCACCGTCCACCGATTCATTGTTGCGAGGGAAAGAAGAAGTCGGATTGTAGAAGGTTTAGCTACAGGACTGAAGGTTTCGTGGTAATCGACACCTTCGAGTTGGTGGAACCCCTTTGCAACGAGCCTCGCTTTTCAGCGTTCAATTGAGCCATCGAATTTTCATTTTGTTTTGAAAACCCATTTGACCCCAAGGACATTCATGGTTGGTAGTCGAGGAACAGGCGTCCATGTTTGGGTATCGATAAAGGCTTGAAATTCATTCTCCATCGCTTTCCTCCATTGGAGATGCTTTAAAGCTTCAGAGAAGCAGGTCGGCTCCTTGGGAACAAGGGTGGTAGATGAGCAAGTGGGCTTGTGTGGCCAAGGTATTGTGGGATTTTTGGTGTGGCAATAGAGTCTTTGGACTTGGTGAGCATGGGATGTGTAGGTTGAATCACTAGGGAGGGAGGCAGCGATATTGGGGTTGGATAGGGGGGTAGTGATTTGTGGTTTGGGGAAGTACTGATTTGTGTATTGGGTTGGTGAGACTCATTAGAGTCAGTTGGGCCTGATGTGGTGGATGGGCCTAAGGATGGTGATGATTGATTTTTTGAGAATGTATTAAAAATGGGCAAGGAAGCTAAAGGGGGAGATTGGGAGTAGGACGCAGCTGATGGCAGATTTGCAAAAAGAAAAGTGTACCCATGAAAGAGTACGTCCCGAGAGATGTAAGTCCGATGTGAGGTCCAATCATAGCTGATGTATCCTTGATGATTAGGACTATAGCCAAGGAACAATGTGAGTGTGCAGTGAAAATCAAGTTTATGTTTGTGGTAAGGTCGAAGGTTGGGAAAACACAAGCAACCGAAGACCTTGAGGGCTTTGTAATCTGGAGGTGAGTGAAAAAGGGTCTCAAATAGAGATATGTGATTTAAGGTAGGTGAGGGTAGGCGATTATGGAGATAGGTCGCGGTTTGAAAGGCAAATTCCCAATAGGTTAAAAGTAGCGAGGCATGTTTGAGGAGAGTGAGACCGGTGTCAACAATTCTTCAATGGCGCGATTCAACGCTCCCATTTTGTTGATGGGAGTAAGGGCAAGTGAGGCGGCGAGAGATGCCAAGAGAGCGAAAGATGGGTTTAAGGGGCATGAACTCGATGCTGTTATCGGTTTGGATGGAAATAATATTCCGAGAGAAGAAATTAGTAACTAACTTAATAAAGATCGTGACAATTTGGCTAACCTGAGATTTAGATTGAAATGGAAAAAGCCAAATAAAATGTGAGAAATCATCAACTATAGATAAGTAGTATTTATTTGCATTGAGAGAAGGTTGGTGGGTTGGGCCCCATACATCAAGAAATAAAAGTTCTAAAACATGACTTGATCTAGACGGACTAGCCGGATGAGGCATAGAATGTGCTTTAGCCCATGAACAAGACTGGCAAAAGGGATGGGTGTTTGGACTTTCTTTAGGCAAGAGACAAAACTTATTGACGACTTGCTGGGTGACGCGTGAAGAAGGGTGCCCAAGCCGGCTATGCCAGACAAAAGTAGGGTAGACGACAAAACGACTGACAAAAGTGGAATTTAGAGAAGGTGGATGCAGCGATGGTGGAGGTGCAGTGGAAGCCAGCAAAACGTACAGGCCTCTGTCAACGGTGCCCCTGGCTAGAGGACGCCGCGTCCTGGAATCCTTCACAAAACATTCAAAAGGATGAAATTATAAGAAAACGTTATTATCACGACAAAAATGATTTACGGCAAGAAGATTCCGATTTAGATCAGGTGTATGAAGAAGGTTAGTGAGTTTAAAGATGTGATTAGAGGAGTAGAGCGAGGAAGAATCGTGGTTGTGGATAGGAAGGGACGACCCATCGCCAAGGGCAATAGTTTCAGCTTCGTGATAGGGTAGGTTTTCGATCCTCAAATTCACCAAATCCTAGGTGAAATGAGTGGTTGCAGCCGTGTCGGGATACCACTGATTGGTGGTTGTGTGATTCACCTGTTGGGAGAACGGTGGGGGTGCTTGAAAGGCTCGATCATATCGATGCCAGCAATTGATGACATGATGCCCTGGTTTGTTGCATAGTTGACAGGTGGGGCAAAGATCGGGAACTCCGGCAAAGCTGTAGTTTGAACGTCCGCCGCCTCGAGAGCTACGACCTCCATGGTAGTCTCCCCTGGAAGCGCCCCTACCACCTCCTCTGTTTTCGCCCCTGGGTTCTCCCTGAGAGAAGGACGAGCGACCTCTTTTATTGTCACCTCTGGTGGAGGTGTGGTTGGCCTCCGGTGTGTTGTGACCCTAATTCGCCATGTTTTACACTTACTTTTATATCAATTTCTGCATGCATTTCATAAATTTGGGCTAGAATAATACAGATTCTATGTAGTTTATACTTATTTGCCAAATTATGGAGTCTACACTAGTTTCTGTTTAATTTCGCAGAAATCGAGGCATTTTACAGCAATTCAGAGAAATGAGGAAAAGCTCGAAGTCACACTGGTCGATATCAACCAACCTTGGTCGATATCGAGTCAAGCCCAGTTGATTTTCCACCTGAAGGTCAAGATCGAAAGAAGGAAGAAGAGACAGGTCGATATCGACTGAAACCGGTCGAAAATCTTCCTGGAGCCGAGATCGAGTGTCTGAAGCAGATCTGAGAAGACGAGGTCAATATCGACCTATGTTGGTCGATATCGACCGGTACCCAGTGGCCGAAATCGAGCAGATCCGAGTCTGAGTTGTTGAGCTGGCTTTCTTCCACATTAAGCAAGAGATATTCTATCAACTCAAGAGGAGATTTATCAAGTTCTATCAAGATGGAAGGGGTTTATCTAATTTAGATATACTTTCCTTTAGGGATTTATTTCCTTTATTTCCAAATTTAATCTTTAAGTATTTAGATAGATAGATTTAGATATAGATAGAGTTTCTTTCTTATATTAGCTTGGAATGAAGCCTATAAATAAGAAAAAATTTGCAAAGTAGGCACTTTATTTGGATGTTTTTGCAAAATGGTCGCGTATTTGGACAATTTTGCAAAATGGCCCCTATATATACCTAATTTCGCTTTGTACGGACAGTTTTTCCTGTTTCCGAGAAAATCGATTTCCTCCTCTTTCCAACTCTCTCTTTGCTCGAAGTTTTTCATCTTGCGTTCCCTGGCTTGGTTCGTTGTTCGTTTTCCGGCTTGGTGCTTTTTCCGGCTTGATTCGCTCGATTGTTCTTCCTTGCTTCGGTAAAGTTCGGAGTTTGCATCGTTTACTTCAATGTCGTCATCCAGCAGCTCATGTATAAATTTGGGGGATTTTTGCGAAATTTGTCGTGCTAGGGTTTTGGATTAAGTTTGTTTATGTTGATTTTATCGTTTGTTCATTATAATATTGACAATCTATGGTTAAATCGATGCTTTATATGCATACTTATGTGCGTTTTTTAGTAGTTTCCGTAGTTTATGGAAGTTGCATATGTAAATTCGTTGATTTGAACTGTTTCTTTTCGTCAATTTTGCGGTGTGGCACTTTGTAAGTGCCTTTTTAGTGTTCTTCGTGTATGTGAATCTGTTTTCCATGCTTTCGATTGTTTGTGTTGATGATACTGTACTTATCTGCTGCTATGTTCATGTGAATGGGGCTAACACTGTCTGTTTTTGTGTTAGTTTATTGTAGTTCCAACAATGTCTGTGTTTGGATTTGGTATTTTGTGTTGTGTTTTGTGATGTTTATGTTATTTTACTATGTCTTTGTAACATTTTATTGTTATTGTTTATGGTTGTTTGTGTCATCACAGATTCTATTACTGTATATTTACATTGTTCTGTATGTTGTTTCTTGCATGAGCTCAATCCTCTGATTCATCCACCTCTTATCTAGGTTCTGATGTAAGTTATTTTTTAGTTTGATGAGCAAGTTGTAGTTTTTTCTTAATCTGATGGTTGTTTTTGTGCTTAATTGTCTGTTATTGATCAGGGTTTGGAATATTGCATTCCTGTTTCTGAGCGATTTCGTTGTAGATCCAACATATATTCATATCCTTCTGTCTGTGATCTGATCAAGGAGCATTTGTGTCCTTCTCACTACAATACTCTGCAAAAAAGTTGCGTTGGATGGGTGCTGACGCAAGGCACCAAAATGGTTATGATTTTTCAGCTTATGCATCAAATGGTGCTCCGTCAAGTACAGACACAAAAAGAGAATGAGTTGTGGTTTAGAGTTGGTGGACATCTTGCACGTTTTTCAATTGCTGAGTTTCATGTTATTACAGGCCTTCCTTGTGAAGACCGTGTTTGTAATATCCCAAATAAAGTGTCAATATTTGAATTTTTTGGGCAGAAGAAAATGACTCATGATGAGTTACTTGATCGTTTCATATCTGAGAAAAAGATGTCTAAGAAGAAGTTGATTATGGCAAAGTTGTTGCTGATTGAGAGGTTAATTGTTTATAGGAGGTCAGAAGTTGTAAGTACACAATTCTTATATCTTGTGTGCAATGAGAAGGAGTTTGAACTATATCCTTGGGGTAGAGAGTCATACACCCGTTTGTTGTAGTCATTGAAGAGTTCTTCTGTTGCAGATCGGAATGGGGTTAGGGGTTCTTATCAAATGTATGGGTATTGCCTTGCATTCCAGGTATTGTGCTTTAGTTATTGCATGTCTTATGTCATCATTTTTTTGTCTGTGTCAGCACAACTTTAATGCTTATGTGAGCATTATTTAAATATTGTTTTTTAGTGTCATAACGAGTTTTCTTTTGTAACAGGCTTGGATATTAGAAGCTTTAGCTATCTCCGTTATTTTGACTGTAATTTTAAGATGCCTGATAGAGATCCATACTTGTTGCACTGGCAATGTGATTATATCCAAGTATACGCTGAAGCTGAGAAGTTCTTTCATGGCGATTTGGTAATATTTTTATATTTTCTCTCTGAAATAACATTTTTATTTGATGCATCTTTGGGTTTTTATTCTGATACATGCGTTTTGTCCAGACTCCGTTGTTCCCTATTTATGGGGAGTTTGCCCGCACCGAAAGAATGGCGTTTGCTAGTGAAAAAGCTGATCCTGTAGTTGATGCCGTAGTTGATGCATCAGTTGAAGAAATAGTTTCTGGACCTGTTGATGCGACTTTGTATGAGAGTCGTCGTGTTCATAGAAGGGCATATGAAGCTAAGTTTTCAAACAGGGCTCTCCAGGTTGAGGATGAAGAAGCTAATGTCTTGCAGAAACATGATGAAGGCGAGACCTCAAAGAAGAAGACACCTGTGAAGAGAGGCAAGGCTGCTAGAAAGAAACAGGATGGTAAGTCCTTTGAAATTGCTTTTGAAATTTTCCCTGAGGGCGATAAAGAAGATGTAGGGACCTCAAAGAAGAGGAAATCTTCCACTCGAGGGATGGGTGGTAAAAAGAAACAGAAGGTGGAGTCCAGCGATACCTCTGAGGAACGGGTTTTCCTGAGGAGGGGTCGTTCTGCAAAAAATCTGTCAAGAGTGATGTAAAGACGCCTCGACAGAAGGCTTCAGCAGTGAGGACAGGTGGTAGAGTTATTCCTTCTAAGGACGTGAAGAGAGTTACTGCTGACACAGATTTGCATAAGGAGGTTGATGTGGTTGCTTCACCTTCCAAGAGATGTCGGTTGGGTAGTGATTCATGTGATCTATTAGAAGATGATGTCCCGCTGAATATTGTCTACCAGCGAAGGTATAAGGTGAAGAAGAATGGTGGTGTGGGTAGTGGTAGGCCAGTATATGATAGTACTGTTGACAGGTCTTTTGTTATTCCTTCAGTTCCTGTTGTTGATACTGAGGGTCCCCATGGAGTGGAGCCCGTAGATATTCATGGTGCAGTCTCTACATCTGATTGTGAAGTCAGTATTGGTGATGACAAGGGTGAAGATTTTACTGCCGATACCCATTCTTCCAAATCTTGTGGTGAAGTTCCTGTTTGCGACGACAGGGTTGATGTTTTGGCCGCTGACACCCATTCCCCTAAATCCGATAAATTGGATGCTTGTCAAACTGCGAGGCTATATGTTTTGGCCAAGCTTGCAGATGTCATTGATTGTGGTGACACCGTTGAAGGAGTCGAGACACCTTCTGGTGACAGTGATGGAGAGGGTGATCTACCGACCCCTTCTATGCAGAGGTCACCCCGGGGGAGTGTTGAAGCACATGATTTTGTTGATGGGTGGTTTGTGCTTGGGCAAACATCTGATGCTTGTGAAAATGAAGATGTTCGCATTTCAAGTGATGAACCTGACAAAATAGCAGTGTCATCAGAGAAAGTGGAAGATATTGAAGATGTTTCTCCTCAAATGGATGCTAACGACGATTCAACTTGTGAGTTGCCTCCCAAAACGCACGGTGATGCTTTTGCTTCTTCTCTCCCATCTCATCCTGACTGGGTGAAGGAGATTTATAGGAGGATTGAGAAGCTTGAAGAGGTCCCTAAAATTATGCATCTGTTGTCTGCGAGGGTTGATGCAATTGAAACAAAGATTGTTGAGTTGAATGGGAGCCTTCAAGTGTTTGGTGAGATGGCAAAAAGGTACGATTAGCTTGAGGTTAGGGTTGCTAATTATGAGGCTTTGTTTGAGAGGTTGCAGTCAAACCCTGTCAAACCTGATGGTAAGGACACTTTTGCAAAAGTTGATGATGAAAGTGTTAGTGGTGCTAAGTGTCAGGACACACCTGTGAAGGCTGATGATAAGCACATTGCTGATAAGTCTGCGAGCTCTCCTGCGGTTGTTGTTGATGAAAGCGCCAATGGTGGTAAGTGCCAGGGCACACCTGTGAAGGCTGATGATAAGCACATTGCCGGTAAGTCTGCGAGCTCTCCTGCGATAGTTGATGGTGAACATGTCAGGGGTGGTAAGCCCCAGGACACACCTGTGAAGGCTGATGATAAGCACGTTCCTGGCAAGCCTGATGGCACTCTTGTGAGAGGTGATGATGAACGTGTCAGTGGTGGTGAACCCCAAGCCACACCTGTGAAGGCTGTTGTTGAAGATGTGAACAAAATTTTGAATGATGTTGTGTCTGATCTTCAGCAATCTTTCCCTGACGAGGAGTTAATGTTGAAATCATCTCCCGCTTCTGGTGAAGTTGTGCACATGTTTTTCCTATCAGTAAGTACTGAGGTTCTAGGAGTAGGTAAGGAGTCTCTACTTGTTGTTGCTGACAACGAATTTAAGGTTCTTGGAGATGAGGTTGGGATTCCAGCAACTTCAGCTGAAGTGCCTCAATCTACAAAGTGTGAAGGCAAAGGCGCTGGTGGTAAAGTTGCTGGAATTACGGTTGACCCATCCCTGGAAAAGTACATTTGTCTGTCCGACAATGATGATGACAAGGGTGCAGGCGTTGATTGGGATTCGGTCGCCAAGGATCCTGCAATCCAAATTGAAGTTGACCAACTAAAGGCTTCCAATCTTATCCCATCAAACAGTACATTCTTGTATGGTCCAGTTGAGGAAGTGAAGAAAGTGAGGATGCCAAAGCATGCCCCTAAGAAATCACTAATCAGCTCGGAAGATCATGAATTTATTTATGGACTCGTAAAGAAGCAAAGGTATGGTTTATTTTTATGTTTAGTATTTTGTTTGAAATGATGTTGTTATTGTATTAGTTACAGCATCTCATGCTATATATATTTTTTTTTGCTTTGTGTAATCTTTGGCAAGAATTTTTCCGTTGCTGGTCCAATCTCAAGGTTTGATAGAAAGTTTTTCCAGCACATTTTATTGAAGAATATGTAGTTTGATTGTCAGGTAATAACTGGTTGTATTTCTGCAGTATATATATATATATATATATATATATATTTGTGGATTAGATTTTATTGTATTAGTTGATTGTTGAATTCACTTTTTTATTACTTTGTTTAGCATCTAGAAGCAGGTTTGATTGACATTAGGAAGCACATTCATGAGGACCCTGTCAAGTATCGAGATGTTCTTGTTCTTGATTGGCTATTTTATCTAAAGTACCTTCCTGACTATGCTTCAAGTTATCGGGAAGACATAGCTCTTGAATCCAGCACCGAGGAGTATTTTGTCGGTGCGTGCCCTGCTGATTATGGGAAGCCATGGGCATCTGTAAAGAAAATCTACACAATTTTCAACGTGATAAACAAGCACTGGGTGGCGTTGGAGATTAAAATTGAGGATAGGGTAATCAGCGTGTTCGATTGCAATGTCCCTGCTGTTAGGGAAGGTGTTCTTGAAGAACAATTGCAACCGTTTGCTAGTTGGCTCCCGATTTATTTGGCAAAGGCTGGGCTATTTGAAAACTTCGATTCCTCTCCTTTCCAGCTATACATGGTTCCTGGTTTAATGCATGATTCTACTGGGTATCTATTTGTTATCTTGTTTTGTTCTTTGGTTATGTTTAGATACTTGTTATTTATGTTCTTACATTACATTGTTTCTTTTTTTGTCTACAGGGCTTCATGTGGTGTGTTTACATTAAAAGCGATTGAAGCTTCTGTATTTGGGGGAGATGTTAAAAATTTCAACAACGAAAAGATCTTTCGTTTCAGAGAACTCATGTGTGCAGATCTAATCAAAGAAACTTGGAGTTTTAAATTTTAAAACCAGTAGTTAGATAGGTTGTTGTTGTGTAAATGGGGAAGTTTGGATGTAATCTGACAAATTAAGTGCTCAAAATAGACAAGTGAACATTATGGGCTGACACCAGGTGGCTAAGTACGAAAATAGCGGTGACACCGATGTTAGTTTCAAGCAGTGTTGAGACTGCTGTTGTATTTTGCTGAACAATAGGTTAAATTTTGCACAAAAATTGATCTTTGTGAATTTTTGCTCATTATGATCCTATTTTTCCTTGATATAATTTTTGAATTTTTAAATATATATTTTCTTACGCTGCTGTCTTATTTTTGGTCATTGTACGAATTAAATTTCATACCATGGTTGATTTGCGAAAATTTGCTCAACATGATCATATTTCTGCTGAACGATAGGTTAAATTTTGCAAAACAATTGATCTTTGTGAATTTGCGCTCAATATGATCTTATTTTTCCTTAATATAATTTTTGAATCTTTAAATATATATTTTTTTACGATGCTGCCTTTTTTTGGTCATCGTTAGAATTAAATTGCATACCGTGGTCGATTGGTGAAAATTTGCTCAACATGATCATATTTTTGTTGAACAATAGGTTAAATTTTGCACAACAATTGATCTTTGTGAATTTGTGCCCAATATGATATTATTTTACCTTAATATAATTTTTGAATTTTTAAATATATTTTTTTCATGATGTTGTCTTTTTTTTTTGCCATAATTAGAATTAAATTGCACACCATGGTCGATTTGCGAAAATTTGCTCAACATGATCTTATTTTTGCTGAACAATAGGTTAAATTTTGCACAACAATAGGATTTGGACGAAATTGGTGGTTGGGTTATTTTAAACCTCAAGACAGGAGACCGTGGCCCATTTCCTGATCAAAGAAGTTGGCCCAATTCAGTTACTTTATTTAAGGCGGTGTTCTTCATTGTTTCTTCAAGAGTCCAACGTCATTTCAACCCTTTCCACTCTCTTCCCCATTACTGTCTCTCCAAGTCTTTTCGTCGTCCTCCATACGCTCTTCCTCTTTCCGGAGTTTTCTTCACAAGGTGCGCCCTTTCTTATGTAGTTCTCTCCCTTTCGTTCTCTTGTAAACTTTATACAATCGGTTAGGGTTTTTACATTTTTCCAGCAAGTTTTATTTTGTTTTTTCCTGATTTTAGATGAGTTTTTCATCATCTTTCAGTCGGTTAGGGTTTTGATTTCAGCAAGTTATATGAGTGTATATTTATTTTGTTTGTGTATGTTTTGTATCCTTAGATGGCATTTCCAATTACAACTCAAATTGGTTACCATTACACTGTCGGCTCTTTTGAAGTGGTAATCACACCAAGGCAGACGCCTGTGTATGGACCTAGCACACTGCACGTGGCTATTAATTCTGAAAGAACCCCTGAGCTGTTCCTGGACCATTTCAATTAGTGGAATGGGTTGCCGATGACTTATGAACAATGTGATCAGGTGTTACATGAAGCAGGGGTCACTATTGTGGTTCGAACTCAAGTAGCCAACCTGATGTTAATGGATTATACTCACAGCTGGTTTTCAGGCGATGCTGAGTTCGTTGAATATGGTCTCTGCCCATATCTCATTATCGATGTACGTTACATTGAAGACTCTGAAAATTACATGAGCTCTGATTCAAGCTCTCAATCTGAGATGAGCATCGACTCTGAAGAGGATGTGGATCCCCCAGCTTCTCCAGAAAATGCAGACCAAAATGGCAATTTACAAGAGCCACCTCAACCAGAACAGGATTGGGACCAGTGCTCAATATGTCTTGATCAGATGCTGCCATCAATGCCTGTCCTTCGGACACTGTGTGATCATACCTTCCACACAGGGTGTCTTCTAGAGTGGGCGTCGTATCAACCCATTTGTCCACTATGTCGATCACCCTTTTAGGCATATTTGTAATGTATATGTGCTTGGAAAAGACATTGTAGTTGCACCTATTTTGTGATAGTTAATATAATGGAATGTATGGTATGAATGGAAGTTGGTGTCTGGCACCTTTTTGTATCTGATTTCCATTCCAATCATACCAATGTATTTTGTAACTATTTGTCATAATTGGTGTTTGTAAATGTATAATATTAATGAAATTCGTGCACTGTTATATTTGTTTGTGTATGATACTGTGTTTTATTTGAGGAAGAAAGACCACCTGAACTTTGATGAATATGCTTATATATTATGTGTGGTGACAGTGGCCTAGTTTTTTTTTGTTGTTGAAGTGTATATTTTGTGAAGAGGTTTTTAATGCCCAAAGTATTGTTGACATTTCTTGTCCGATTAGTTTAAAGTAATGGCGACACCATACTTGTATTTTTTGATTTTGCATTGTGTGTGGTGACACTAGGTGTTTGGTGTCCCAAGTAGTGCTGACAGTGATATCAGTTACAATTAGTGGTGACACTGGTTCCCCCCCTGATATTGAAGTCTTGTATTCTATGATTTTTGAAGTGTATGTATTTGTATTTTTTTCTTTTTATAGTGTATGTGGTGGGCACTATGTGGTTGAGATGCAAAGTATTGGTGTCACTCATATTATATTACAAGTAGTGATGACACGAGTGTTGTATTTTTTTTTAAGTGTATGGGGTGAAAGAGGAGTTTAATGCCCATATTATTGTTGACATTGTGGGTTATATTAGTTTGAATTTGTGGTGTCACCAGTTTGATCGTTTTTGATATTGAATTTCATGTGGTGACACTAGGTGTTTTAGACCCAAAGTAGTGCTGACACTGATACTAGTTACAAATAGTTGTAACCCTACACTTGTATTTTTTGATTTTGAAGTGTATGTGGTTGCCAGAGGTGTTTAATGCACATAGTATTACACCAAACTTGTATTAGTTACAACTAGTGGTGATACCAGTCTTGTATTCTATGATTTTTGGAGTGTATGTTGTGTAATTTATATTTGCTCAACAATAGATTATTTTTGCATCACACTTGAGACTTGTGAAATTTTGTCCATTATGATTCAATTTTATTTGTCAATATAATTTTATAGTTTCTTAATAGAGTGTTACACAACTTGGTCTTAATTTTCTCAATGATAGAATAAAGTTGCACAATGTGTGGGGCGATTGGTGTAATTTTGCTCAACATCACCTTATTTTTGCTCAATAGTAGTTTATAGTTGCACAACAATCGATCCTTTTAAAATATTCTCATAATGATTATATTTTTTGTCAATATAATTTTATAATTTTCCAATAAGTTTGTTTTTGCATCATGGTATTATTTTTGCTCATCATCAGATTAAAATTTCACAACACCGGCTATTGGTGAAAATTTGCTAAACATGATCTTATTTTTGCTTATCAACAGATTAATTTTGCACAAGTCTTTAAATTTTTGATATTGCCTTCAACATAGATGTTGGGCTTAGTTTAGAGATGCCCGACCCATTTCCCGCTTATTTATACGGTGCTTAAACGTTGTTCAGATTGTCTGCAAGTCGTTTCACCTCCTTCTTCTTGTTCATCTTCATCCTCTCTCGTTCTCATTAAGATTTCTTCTTCTCAAGGTGCGATTCCGGTTGTGGTATGTACTCCTTTCTGTTTTCTTCCTTTAAAAAAAACGTTATCGGTTATTTTGATGTACTGTTTCAGCAAATTTCTTATTGTTGTATTCTCCGATTTTCGTTGAACTTCCCCTTGGTTTTTAGTCTATTAATATTCATATATTGGTGTTTGTCTTGTTTATTTCGTATTGCATTATATTCTGTGGGTGTTGTGTGATTCTTACTGTCATTAAAAGTCATCAGTTAGGGTTTTTCCAGTTTTTCAGACATTTTTTCTCTTTTGTCTTTCTGAAATGTTTATTTCTTATTAATATCGATGTAATGTTTTATTTTTAAGTGAATGTCTAATATATGAGTATATTTTGATTTTGTCTGTGTAGGTTTTCTCTCTTTCAATGGCATTCCCAACCTATACTGAACTAGATTACGACTACATTGTTGGTACTTATGAAGTTGAAATATCAGCATCTGAGTCATACTGGTATGGACCGAGTCTACTTGTTGTGTCCATCCACTCTGACAGCATTCCCTTAACATTCTATCATACGTCTACTTGGAATGGTATGCCTATGAGTCTAGCCCGCTGCAACGAAGTGCTACAAGATGCAGGAGTAACTGTTGAGGAACCAGGTAGCCAATCGGCTTCTAATGGATTACACTAGAAGTTGGTTTGACGCCGATGCTGATCTTGTTGAGTATGGTCTTTGCCCCAACATCACCATCAATGTACATTTTTATGACGACTCTTCGTATGATTCAAGCTATGAGTCCGACATAAACGATGACATTCATATGGAGGTTGATCAAGCAGATCATCCAGCACCTCCAGAGCCTATGGATGTTGACGGATTAAGGGAGATATATCACCTTGATCTTGATGATGAAGAATGTACAATATGACTGCTTCCAATGTTTGAGTCAGATCCTGTTCTTCAAACGCCATGCCAACATCACTTTCATCCAAATTGTTTACGATCTTGGCTTTTAGTTCAAAACAATTGTCCTCTTTGCCGAGCAAAACTGTAGCTGTATATGATATAAGTGTAGTATGTAATTTTGTATGGTACTGATGTAACCTAAAATACATTTTATGAATGAAATTTGTCCTTGATCACATTTCTTTCTGATTTCTATTCAAATTATAATAATCTTTGATATTTAAGTAGGACATTTGGTGTGACACTAGTTGATCATATTGGTGGTTTCTGCTATTGAAGTTTATGGCTTGACATTTTCTGATATTGAAACTTATGTGTCTGACACTAGTTGGGTAAGTCCCAAAGTAGCGCTGACACTGATATTAGGTACAATTACTTGAGACACTGGGCTTGTATTCTTTTTGTGATTTTCAAGTGTATGCTGTTGCAAGAATTGGCAAGTGTTCAAAGTCTTTTGTTACATTGTTTACATTGTTGGTTAGAGTAGTTGGATCTATTGGTGACACTATTCTTATAATTTTGGCTGTTTTCTGTTTTTGAAGTTTTTGTGATGACACTAGGTGGATAAGGCCAAAAGTAGTGCTAACACGAGTTAGTTAATGTCCACCAACGATAACTGTAACTCAAATAACTGTAATCCGTTTTCAGTTTATAGTTTTACAGTTTTGATAGTTTTTTTTTATAGTTACTCTGTAATGAACTGTCACAAATAACTGTTACAAGATGAAAACTGTCTAATTGTTGCCTATATATATCCATTTATCATTCTTTGTTATCCATTGGCGTCTGAAAACTGGTTTTAAAAGAAATCAGTATACCAGACCCTTTAACCACACTGCTAACACATCCCTCTCTAAAAAGATGAACTATGGTAACACTATCGGGTTTTGCACGAGTTTCCATCAATTGATGGACGTGCTGGATGGTGTTGTTTACCGTGGTTATCACATGAATCTAGTTGATGAAGCATGTGAGACTAACAAAGAGGCTCGCAGGGCCGAGTTGTTGGAAGCCGTCGTGGTTCATTACACATTATATGAGGAATCCCAAAGATCAATAATAGCAACTGAACATCACATTCGGATTGCGTCCAAAGATGAAGACGGTGAAGCATTATCAAAGGTGATATTTGAAGTTTTATCCATAAATTTTTTTTCCATACTGTGATTGAGTCTTGTATTTTATCTTTTATACAGATGGAAAGAGAACTAGGCAATCGAAGACAGTTGTTTGAAGACGCAAAGGACAATCTCATGGGGTGTGTTAAAGAGGTTTTAGATGCAGAAATGGAAAGGAGGAAGAAGATTGATGACTTCTTAGGACTGTAGTTCTACTATATTAATAAGTGATAACATTGGTACTTATTTATATGTTGAATGTATTTTTTTTTGTTATTTTAGTTTATATGTGTTCCATCCTAATGATATGATGCAACATATTAATATCATAATAATCATATAATTATTTTGTAATTTCCTTCCTCATATTTCAAATTATAAATTGTTACTGAAGTCTTACGTCTATCTCTTGTGATACTGCGGACACATTTGATTAGTTTGTGGATTGTTTTGGTAAAAGTTATGCTGACACTGTTTAACTAAGTTTTTATGTTACTGGTAATTTGCTCAACATCATATTAGTTTTGCTAAACAATAGTTTATAATTGCACAACAAACGAATGGATATCACTAAATCAACTGTTTGAATAACATAGACCACTTGATTACAGGGACAACAAATGTCTTAACAGGTACGAGAAAACTGACCACAGGGACAGCAAATGTCTTAATTGGTATGAGAAAACTGTTCAGAAGCAGAGTACATAACTGTCTACACCAAAATACATTCCAAAGTTTGCAAATAAAACACGAAATTGCGTTGTGGTTCTTCAACCAAGATTTAGTTTCTGTCCCTGAATTCCTTTTGAAGTCATTCTTGCATGGAATTTTGCTGCCTTCACAACATCTGCGTTCACTTCATTCAACTCTGAACATACTATATCTGTCAGATACTTCACCCCTAGATTTGAAATGTTCTTGAAATTGCCCTTTTCCAATCCACACTTGTACCCTCTCTCTGTCCCAAAGAAGGTCTCCATGTGGCGCATGAGGCATACCCCAGAATGTTGAACTTTCTCCTCTCCAACCCATGTGATGGGGACTTTTGATGATGGTGCAGCTGACACTATTTCTGCCTTTGCTCGGAGTCCCTTATCTGTTAGATAAGCAATCAGAATATCTCCCTGCATGGATTGAATTATAATTCATGTAATTTTAATTATAAAATGAGTTGATATTTAAATGAAATTAAGACAAGGAAAGAAATATTAGATATCAGTAGTAAAACTTACCAAACATTCAAAGGGTGATGGGAAGGGGCTAATTGGATCAGCGCAAGATGATTTGACATCAACAATTTGGACCACTTTGTTTTTAAAGTTGAAGACAACCATGACATAGTCTGCTGTACGTTCAACCCCAAATACAATCTAATCAACATAATAAAAAAACAAATAAACATTAGTGATTGGTCTTGTGAACTTTATTTATTTAATTGCAAGGGAGTACCATGTCTATATCCTTCAAAGAAAGGTGTGGTGACAATGACAATACAGTATCAATGTGGAGGTTAAACCTCTAGAACTGTTCATCACAAGCTCCTAATGATACACTCTCTACATTAAACTGGATTAAGAATAGAAATTAGTAAAAAAAAACAGACGAATTGTAATAACGGCTAACAATGGAGTGTAATTGAAAGATAAAATTGTAAAAATAGTACAGTTTTGTTGATATTGACAAATAGTCTTGCTGGTGATTGAGCACTTTTATACTGTTCCTTGTGGTTGAGGATAGATGTCCATGCATCAATAATGACACTAGACAAGTGGGTTTCATCCTCAAGCGTAGCCATGTCTGTTCTAACAATTTCAACAGACTTGTGCTTAAACAAAATTTCCCTGCAATGTCAATCATTTTGAAGATGGATTATATGAAAATAATCTTTTACTTGTAACTGAACATACATTAAGAAAATTAAGTTTAAAATGAACTTACATGCTGTGAGGTGTTTTCATTGCTAAATAGGCTGAAACAGTGCGCTCAATTTCAGAGATAGGATCTGTAATGTCAACAACACGCGAGTAATATGGGCTTCTCAAAGATGCAGAAGGTTTATGTGGTCTCCTTGTAGCTTCTTCTCTCTTCATGTTATTAAGTTGTTCTGCAGCATTTCCATCAACTATGTTGATCCGTGGCGACCTCCTTGGTGGCAAGGCAGCAGGGGCAATGCATTTTATTGTATCTCCCAAAGGGTTCACTGGTGGAGTATCAGCTTTAAATTGAGTGGGTAGGGGATTAGAAGTAGCTTCAACACCCTGTTGTATTGGAGAATGGCCATGGCTGTCTGGGGGAGCCTGGGTTGCTTCATTAGCATTCTTCATTTCAACCGATGTGTTCAATGATGTCCCTTCAGCTTTCTTAAAAACAGGATCATCTAGAAATATATCAAAGGAAAATTCCCCGTCCACTTTGATATTTGATTTCATTTTTGCTTTTTCTGATATGCCATTTCGATCTGAGTAATGCAATCTAATAAAACAGGGTCTGCCCAGAATTTCTCTTGGGATTCGGTAAAATATGGGCTTACAGGGTCATTCATATTTGACATGTCAGCAGCATCCGTAGCCGTAGGAGCCTTAGAATTGACATTTTCCATCCCTAAAAGCTGGTTTGCTCCATGTAGAAGTCTTTTCACCTTGTCATCATGTTGTAGTTCAATCGGGACTTTCGTAGACCACTCAGCAAAATCTGAAATAGCAGATGCAAGTGCAGAAGTCTTTTGAGCAAACAACTTTATCCAACTCTAGAAGATAACATCACATAAAAAATAAGAATAAAAAGTCATCAGTAAATATCAGAACATTGCTATACTGTACTAATATTACATTGAATTGGTTTAAATAATTCATATAGATCTCAACTGGGGGCGGCTGTTTTTCTGGAGCCATTGGGTGACTGGTGCCTTCATCGTTTTCTGCAGTAGTGTGTGGACAAGCTGTAGATGCTACGTCTTGATGTTGAGGAATAACTTGGCGAGCCTGGACTAAGCCACATCCAAAGCCTCCAGTACTTATATCACCAGTTTCTCGTTTGCGCAAGATTTTGTAATTTATGCCAACGAAAACTGGGAAAGAACGAGTCATTCTTCTTAGCGATGTGCTTGTGAATAATTTCACCCTATCCATGTAAAACAACTGACACACCAAGGGGATAAACATATATCAGTATAACGATGGAGCAGGGAATGCTGACATAAAGAATACTGTAGACATGTAGATAAAAGCAGGTGGGGTGACATTAGTACTACCTAGACATGGTAAAGAAATTAAGTTAACATCAGAGCAAAGGTTTGAAAAAAATACTTACAACCAAGAATAATAGAGGCCCTCTGAAATGGCCATTCTTGTTCTTTTCCCAGCTTCTTTTTGCATTGACCAAACTTTCCAACACAAGAGCACACCAATTTAGGTCTTTCAGGTCACCCAATTCAGGAACTACTCTTATTAAACTATGGTTGGCATGCCCGTTTCCTAGTGTATCAATCAAGATAGAGTCCAGTATAACAATAAAGTTCAGAAGGAATTGATCACCACAGTCAGTGTCAGCTATCAATTTTTCCATAACCATAACTGTTGTTATATTGTCCTGGATATCAAATGTGGTTTTCCACTCTTGCACAAGACTGAAATTCTCTTTAGCTGATTTTCTTCCCACTAAAACTTTCCCCATTGGGAATCCCATTGTGATATGCACGTCTATTTCTGCAATTTCAAGTTCGCCTCCATTAGCCAACACCAAGCAACACTTGTTAGGGTCAAACTGATCCACTAACCAATAAGGAAGAAGCAGTGGTAGGGTAACAATATCCAAGTTGAACAAAAATCCAAAGCCAATATCCTCAATCAATTTCTTTTGCTTGGCATTCATTTTTTTCAAGGACGACACCAGCAAGCGTGGGCTTGACTGTGATTTCAATGATGGGAGATTTTTTTGTCTAGTGTTTCTCTCATTCCTCACAATTAGCTGCCTGTTTTCTGCGATAGGTTGTATGTCTGTGGTATCTGTTTGCTCATCAGATGTTATGATATGCACAGTTGGGTTTACATGTTGAACAACCGTCTCATTAGGTGAATGGTTTTCCAACCTTGCAATTTCAATGGTCTGCATAGCAACAGTGCTAACAGGAAGATCAATTGCAGGGTGCACTTCTCTCTTACTGTTTTTTCTTACAAGTGGTTGCGAATCTTTGGATTCAAGTGATCTACAACCCTCCCCTACTTCGAAGGAATTACCAGCAGGCTCAGTATCAACAGACAGTTCATCCTTGAAGGGAGGTGAATCTCTAGATAAATCAACTACTGGAGGTTTAACTCCAGATCGTTTTGATCTCTTCGAATTTCTATTTGGACTGTGTAGAACAGGTGAATCACTTACACTCTGCGGACGTTTACCTATAGAATGAACATTTACAATCAATTTACACAAATATAATTGAAGAAATGACATTGTAAGAGACCGTAGTTCATGCCGAACAAATTCCCAAATACCCAAATTCTCTAATTCCCAAATTCAGCCTCCAGATTAATCACATTAACTTCAATTTATTATGCGAAAGTAATTGAAATACCAATGGTAGCTCTTCTAAGGCTGAATAACTGCTTGATTATAAACATTAAATTCGATTGAATAAGTGCGATTTTCCTAATTTTCGTGAAAAACTAAGCCCTAAACAGGACTCGTTCTAATTTAAACTTTAATACACAGAAAACACGAAATCAAACCTTTGGATCTGAAGACATGTTGATGTATATGATAGATCTCCTCCTTACAAGTCTAAAATCAAGCCCCAAGAAATATCGCAGAGAAATGGAGAGAGTAGATTTAGCTGGAGAATGAAACTAAACGAAAGTGATGGAGAATTTCTCGAACGTGAACAGCGTTTTACGCATTTACATTGTTTGCTTTTTATATTTTTGTAGTAAAACCGTTTTCCTTTTTTTTTTTTTGTTTCCCAAAAATCGGGAATTTTGTGAGACTTTATTTATTTCTTATTATTTTACATATAATTCCATACCTTAAATTTGCTCAACATCGTATTATTCTTGCTCAACAATAGTTTATATTTCCACAACGCTTGACCCTTGTGAATTTGTTAGAACCATGTTCTTACCTTCTTTATATATAGTTTGATAGTTGCTTAATAAATTTTTGCTCATCAATAGAATAAAATTGCACGACATATTACGAATGGCGAAAACTTGCTCAACATCACCTTATTTTTGCTCAACGATAGTACATTTATTGCACACAACGACACTTTGTTTGCAACAAGATCTTAGTTTTATCTAATTATGTTTTCATAGTTGCTTAATAGGTTATTGCTCAACATGGTCTTATTTTTGCTCATCAATAGAATAAAATTGCACAACATATTATGATTGGGGAGAACTTGCTCAACATCACCTTATTTTTGCTCACCGATAGTTTATATATTGCACACAACGACACTTTGTTTGCAACAAGATCTTATTTTTATCTATTTATGCTCTCATAGTTGCTTAATAGATTATTGCTCAACATGGTCTTATTTTTGCTCATCAATAGAATAAAATTGCACAACATATTACGAATGGGGAAAACTTGCTCAACATCACTTTATTTTTGCTCAACGATAGTACATATATTGCACAACAACACTTTAATTGCAACCAGATCTTAGTTTTATCTAATTATGGTTTCATAGTTGCTTAATAGATTATTGCTCAACATGGTCTTATTTTTGCTCATCAATAGAATAAAACTGCACAACATATTACGAATGGGGAAAACTTGCTCAACATCACTTTATTTTTGCTCAACGATAGTACATATATTGCACACAATGACACTTTGTTCGCAACAAGATCTTAGTTTTATCTAATTATGTTTTCATAGTTGCTTAATAGGTTATTGCTCAACATGGTCTTATTTTTGCTCATCAATAGAATTAATAAAATTGCACAACATATTATGATTGGGGAGAACTTGCTCAACATCACCTTATTTTTGCTCAACGATTGTTTATATATTGCATAAAACAACACTTTGTTTGCAACAAGATCTTATTTTTATCTATTTATGACATAGATGGAAAAGAGTATACAAATTTGTATTATTACATGGTAAAATTTCAAATTTTATTCAATAGTATTGAATTAATGTTTATTTTCAAAAATAAATGTCATTTACAAATTTATAAACTATATTATCTACTAACATTATTCTTATATAATACTGATGACAGAAATTGTGCTGACAGCCTTATTTTGAATGCTTCATCCTCCTCTTGTACTCTCCCAATGAAAGCTTTCTATTTTTAGGTGGTCTTCCTGCTCTCTTTCTTACTACTGGGGGGTAACAGTTGATAGATTTGATCACATCAGGGATGTTTCCTTCATCTTCATCCAACACTGGATATATTGTTTCTGGATATGCCATACGCCAAGCGTCATTGCTGTAAAATTTTGCAACAAAATCAGACACATTTGCTTTTATGTGTGTAATGGCTGCTAGAGCATGTACACAAGGTATTTTCTCGACATCAAATACTCTGCACGTACATGTCCTCACTGATAGATCAACTATAGCTACAACTCCTTGACCATTGATCTCAAATTGTGATTCATTCATCCTTTCTACTCTGCATACTCCAACTTGCTCTTGTGACTGTCTTATCACCTTAAGGATCTCAGGAGTTATTCGGTCTTGGTTTGCCAGTGCTTTCTCTCTTCTATCCAGGAACCATGATGTGAGCTTTTCTCTAGCAAACTCCACAAATGCCACAATGGGATAATCTTTTTTCCCTTTGAAAACGGAGTTCAAGCTCTCAGCATTGTTGGATGTCATCATGTTGTATCTATCACACTTTGAATGTGCTCTGGCCCATTTATCAAAATCTGCTGACACCAGATATTCTGATAGTTTTGGACAGGTTGCTTCAATTTGTGCAAGGTAGTTGTTGAACTCTTGGATAGTGTAACTCTCTGCTGCTTTTGTGAACATTTTCCCCAGCTCTTTTTTCCTGAACGTCGCTTTGATGTTTTGTTTCAAGTGCCACATACATATGCAGTGTGTAGCTGTTGGGTAAACTAAAGATACAGCCCTTGAAATGCTAGCATGTCTATCAAAGACAAACACTAAGTCATTTGATGGAGGCACAACCTGCAGCAGCTGATACATAAACCATTCCCAAGAGTTGTTGTTTTCGAAGTCAACAATACCAAAGGCAAGTGGAAAAATTTGTCTATTGGCATCTTGTGCAACTGCTCCAAGCAACGTTCCTTTGTATTTGCCAATTAGGAATGTTCCATCAACAACAACAACCTGGTATATAAAGAAATTAAATTACTTATGTTATCGAAGTTAAGGAAATCGATGACAACAGAATTTGTGTTGACACTGTTTAAGACATACCTTCTTTAAGAGGGGGAATGCTCTGATGCACTGTCCAAATGACAGAAAGAAGTACTGAAACCTATCTTCTTTGTCTTTTGAAATTAAAGCTATAGTCCCATTGTTTCTCTCCACGAGCATATGGCAAAATGATGGTAAATCTGCATAATTTGATTCTGGTGTCCCCTTAACCATTTCGTGAGCTATTTTTGAAGACTTCCATGCTCTCCAGTAGGTAATTTGCATCTTTTTTTTCTGTTCTCATTTTATCCCTTATCTGTGCTGGTCTGTATCCAACGTCAACACTGTGTAATTATAGTCAAATTAGAATAAATCATCTATTAGAAAGCAAGTTAAAATATAAATACTATTTCTTAAAAAAAGTTCTCACCTTGATTCGATGATACTTGCAATCACAGAAGATGAAGGCTGTTTGCAGTGTTTTGTCCTGAAATCTCATGTGCAGGTGTGCATGTCTACATACACTGTGACCTCATGCCAAGTTGGACCAAAAGTTTTGACATGCACTTTCCATTTGCAGTCAGGATCTACACAATGCACCCTATAATACTTTGTATCTGATTTTGCCACGCGAAAACCAAATATCTCGGTTATTGACAAGATTCTCAAAGCATGCTTAACTGCTTTCCTTGATGCAAAGCTTTTCCCTACGCAAATCAAGTTTTGTGAATTTAGATTCACACTAGGCATAGTAGAGCTATCAGCATCCCAATCTTCTAGTGTAGTTTCTCTCCTGTGTGCTGTAGAATAGAATGCTCTCCATATTTCATCTGCAGAATCTTCTTCACTTGCAATGTCACTATTTAGAGAATTCATGTCATCTCCAGTATCTTCCAACAATACACCTTTCATCCTGGTGTCACCGATCAATGTCAGGTTATTTTCCCCTGTAACAATATTGGTAATAGTTGGATTGCATGTCACCAACTGTAAACTGTCAGCTAGGAATGGCTGTTGATCTTGAACTTGTTCACTATCTGATTTAATGCTGACACACAACTCAACAGCAAATTTAACATCCTTTAGGTCGGACAACCTTAAAAACTCTTTCAAATCAGCATCACATTCAACAAGAAGTGGAGCTCTCAACATTTTGAAAGGGTGTAAATGATTGAATTTCAATTCTAATGCACTATCTATATTGAATCTGTTGTGCACTTTTTCGGTTAAACCCTGTAATGTTATTGACTCGTCAATCATAAACACCTTTGAAGTAGTGTCTCCAACAAAGGTTGGGCATGAATTATCAAACAACCATTTCCCACCACATACAAATGTAATAATGTGGGTTGCCATTGTAATCTGCAGAGTATGAATTTAAGAGGATAAATACATTTAAGTAATAACAAACACAATCTGATTAAAAACGATGAAATGATCAACCAAAGTGAGTAAAATACACTTGTTATGGAAAAAATTCTTACAAAATTTGCACCTACGGTGCAAATTTTTTATGACTCAAAAACATTGCTGACATTAAAAATTTCAAGGTGTAATAAGGAATCTATAGATCATTGTATTGTCAAATGCAACAATAGATTTGCACCCCTTGTGCAATTTTTCTATGACTTAATTGTAGTGCTGACATGGCTCAATCATTGTTAAAAAAATGATGACACGAGCAACCAAATTGAGTAGAATACACCTATTATGAAAAAAATTCTCACAAAATTTGCACCTACGGTGCAAATTTTTTATGAGTAAAATACAGTGGTGACATTAAAACTTTCAAAGTGTAATAAGGAATCTATAGATCATTGTATTGTCAAATGCAACAATAGATTTGCACCCCTTGTGTAATTTTTCTATGACTCACTTATAGTGCTGACATGGCTCAATCAATGTTCAAAAACGATGACACGAGCAACCAAAGTGAGTACAATACACCTGTTATGAAAAATTCTTACAATTCTTACAAGAGCAACCAAAAGTGAATACACTACACCTGTTATGAAAAATATTCTAAACAGGCATCCCCGGTGCAATTTTATTATGACTCCATTGTAGTGATGACATGGCTCAATCAATGTTGAATAAGGAAGTGTAGTGATGACATTAGCAATCAAAGTCTAATAAGGAATCAATACTTCAATATAGAGCGCAGATTCAGGTGTAGTGATGACATGAGCAATTAAAGTCTAATAAGGAAGGGATAATTCAATATAATGTCCAGATTCAAGTGTAGTGATGGCAAGAACATAATATTGGATGACATGAAACCAATATTTGATGTGACAGTTTGGAATCTATATCTTTAAATCAACAAAATGAATACAATACACCTGTTGTGAGAAGAATTGTATAAAACTTGCACTTTTGGTGGAAAACTTCTATGATTAAGGTCTACTGATTAGTTGAAACAATCATAGTGAAATCACATCCTAAGCAATCATAGTGATGACTTAAGCAATGTAAAATATTAACAAGCATAAATAACCATAAACATACACAGATTCAATTTGAAACTTGAAGATTACACATATACAGAAAAAAATGCTCATAAACATTAATTCATGCTTAAAAAATCAATCAAAATTTGCGCCAAAGGCGCAAATTTTGATGCATTCTATAACATTCTTCATTTGATTCTACTGTATGTGTGACTCCATAACCTTAATCACTTAATGCATAAAAAATGAATCAAAGTTTTCGCAAAAGGCACAAATTTTGATGCATTCAATAGCAGTAATCATTCTGTTCAACTATATTTCCATACTGTTATAGCATATATAAGCATAGATAAACACAAATTTGACGTAATCTACATTTGTAATCACACGATTCCAATCAGTAATCGCAAAACTGAAGCAGTAATTTGCGCCTTCGGCGCAAATTGAAGCAGTATTCACAAAACTGAAGCAGTAATCGCAAAACTGAAGCATAGATAAACACAGACTAAAGCAGTAATCGCAAAACTGAAGTAGTAAACCAAAAAATTCTAGGAAATTTGCGCCTTCGGCGCAAATCTAAGCAGTAATTGCAAAACTGAAGCAGTAATTGCAAAACTGAAGCATAGATAAACACAGACTGAAGCAGTAATCGCAAAACTGAAGTAGTAAACCAAAAAATTCTAGGAAATTTGCGCAGTAATCGCAAAACTGAAGTAGTAATTGCAAAACTGAAGCATAGATAAACACAGACTGAAGCAGTAATCGCAAAACCGAAGGAGTAATCCAAAAATTCTAGGAAATTTGCGCCTTCGGCGCAAATTTGCATCTTTGACGCAAATTCTAATCGACTTAAAATTCTAGTAAATCGACTTACCTGATTCTCTAGAATAGACTTCAAAAACGATCGCTTGGATGATGTCGGAATGGTAATCTCTCGGAAATCCTAGCAATCTCCGGCGAGCAGGTCGGGAGGGAGAAAGAGAGAGCGTCCGGAGATGGAGAGCTGGAGGAGAGAGAAAAGCGGTTGTCGAGAGACGGTGAAGCCTTTTATTTAGGACATTTTGCAAAAATGTCCCAAAACGCGGATATTTCGCAAAATAAGCCCATTTTCGTGGCTATTTTGCAAAACCGCCCTATAAATAAAGCCTTAGGGGCTGAGTTTTATTCATTCAATTTTACACATAATAACGAGTAGGAGAGAGAGAAAGAGAGAGCTTGTGGCGAGAGAAGGTGAAGAGTTGAGAGACAATTTGGCTTCGATTGGTTGTAAGCTTTCTTTTATTTTATTAATGCAATTTAGTTCCCTTTTACTATTGATGTCTTTCTTAATGATGAAGAGTGAGTAGTCACCCAACTTCTAGGGTCGGGGTGAGTCCGACGGTAGTCATGTAAGGTGATGCGGTAAAGGTACAAACTTTTGATGTAATTCGTCTTCTATCCCTATAAGCATGATTCTTTTGCGAAAGTTGAAGGTAATCCTTGTTTGTGTTATTGAAGCAAAAGTGATCTTAATACAACTTGGAATAATTATGTGAAAAAGGATTAGTAATAATTAGGGTTTATGCGAAAGCCTCTATATTCCTATTTGTTAATAACGAGAGTTATTTTATGAAAAGCATGATCTTTTATGCCTTTACCTGTTATTTTACATGGTTATCGTTGTGGTGTTGAAACCCTGATCCTGAAAGTCTTTATTTTATTGATTTATTTCATCAAGTTTTGAGTTCTGTTTGCGAAAAGTTGTGATCTTTGGTTCTGTGTTGGTCGAAATTGAGTCATTGTTGGTCGATTTTATAGGTCGATATTGAGTGGGTTGGGTCGAAATCGACCAATCTGTGTTTTTCTGTTTTCTGCGTTCTACAGGTTGTTGAAATTTTGGTCGATATCGAGGTAAGTAGTCGATATCGAGCATTCTTCTGGTCGAAATCAGTGAGTTTCTGGAACTGAAAAGGCGGGCACTGACACGCTTCCTCATGGATCGATCCTGACTACCTTCTACTGCAGATGAAGAGTTGGTGTTGTTGAGGGACAGTTGGGTGGTGGTCTGAAGGGAGGTTTTGTGGGCTGCAATGCGATGCTCCTTCATCATCATGTAGTGGTGGACGGTGTTTGGAGATGGAAGAGCGGGCTGAGTGGAAACGGTTGTGACCATGGTGACATACTCAGGGCCCAACCCAGTGAGCAAATAGACGACAAATTCGTCGTCGGTGACAGGTTGGCCGGTCGATTGAAGAGAAAGGATGAGAGCCTTTGCCCGATTGAAGTAATCGGTGATGGATTCGGTTCCCTTTTTTAGGCTCGCTAATTGCAGCCTGGCTAGAACGACTTGAACATTAGATCTGGCTGTATAAAGGTCATGAACACGATCCCAGATTTCTTTGGAGGAGACGCAGTCGACGGTGTGAACCATGATGGATTCTGTGAATGAGGAGGTAAGAAGAGCCACTACTAGCTGGTCTTTTGAAAACTAGTCATTGTAAGCAATGGTGGTTTCGGGAGTAAGTGGTGGACATGGAAGAGTGCTATCAACCAAAGAGAAAAGTCGTTGGGCCTTGAGATAGGCGGAGACCTGCCTGACCCAAATTGAGAAATTTTCTGAAGAAAGTTTCACAGTGTTGAGTGTATGGAAGATAGGAGTAGAGGGATTTGTGTTTTGGTTGGTAATAGCCATGGAGGTTTGAAGTTGAGAAATAATGGTGGAAATTTGGGTGTCATCCATTTGTAAGGGTCGACGTGTGTCGTTGAGGCTCTGGTACTATAAAGAGACTTTGGGATTGATGAAAGCTATTTCATTTTCTATTACTGTTTCAATTATATTCATCAAGCATAGAGTTTGATTTATATATTGTATGACAGTAGAAATGCTAGGGTTACAGCAAACGTTAGGGCCTTAGTCTACTTTGTCTTCATGGGCTTCATTGGGCTGTTCTGATGGGCTTGTGCCAGTACTCATTTAATTGATCCACGATGGGAATGCTATATAAATGGTCCACCAAGAACGTGAAACAAATTATATGGTTTGCATTTAGGCCTTGTTTGGTTGTCAACTCAAAAGCCCGTGGATGAAAGGTTTTTCGGGAACCCTTATTCGTTCGCGACTAGATTGAATTCATCCCGACTAATTATAATGTCACGTGGCTTTCATACCCACAATCCACGGGTCTTCAACACCATGTGGTCACCCTTTCGGACATTTGTCATCCGAACGGGCATACGTGTTTCACCCTATAAACTCAGGGTGGAAGACGGAAATTGGGGCTTTTTGGCGAGAAGTGATTTGATGGAAGAGCTACGGGCATCAACCGTACCCGTCTGGAAGGTGGTCTTGGAAACTGTATCGTGTCCTTTATCAAGGAATAAAGAATGCTAATCTGTTTTGGCTTGAGGAGTGAAGGGCAGGTAATGTTGCAAGGATTTACGGATGAAGGGTCATGAGTCGGAGCTACCTCTCCTTTTTATTTGGCCATGGTGAATCCCAATCAGGAAGGGGAAAGGATTGTGCTGCATGAACCATGGCTCAACGACCCAAGTCAGGACATGTGGGTTCGAGAGTGACCTTGTGTGTCAAGTAAGCTCGTTGATCTGACATGCGCGATCTAAACTGATTCGTGGGCCCACTAAATAGGGGGCCCTAATATACGGGATGTCGCCATTGATGTCGTATGTGAGAACCTTTTCACGCTAAGAGGTTCCCTAATGGGCTAGAGTAGCCCTCATTAAATTGTACAAAAACTTGCATGCCATCTTTGTCATGGAAAAATGTTGTCACATGCTTGGAAATAATGTATATCGAAAGTTTCGTGTAGGGCAGCATCATGAATTTCAATTTGTTTGATGACACTAAGGAAGTAGCTGGCCATCCTGAGGTAGCAAGCTCTATGGATAGGTCGTCATCGCAACACCGACCGCGGTAGGATATGACACGCATTACCCTGGATGATCGTTCGACCAGCTGCCAGGCATCGTTTGGCAACATGGAACCACATTACCCGAACATCCGCATACCGTTTTCACCTCCGTATGAACCTATGTATAGAGAAGCCCAGGGAAAGGACACCCATTGCCGCCACGTCATAAGTTCTTCCCCACCGGAATGGGACAAGCAACCGAGTTAAGAGTAGATGATAACCCACCCACTTAACATCAGAGGGGAGAAATGTCCACAGACATATCTTCCTCAATGCGGACTAGTTCAGCATACATGATGGTTGATCAGGATGAAGATTCCATACCATCTACTTTCCTTAACGAAATGTGTAAAGCACTTGTGCCAAAGAGATGGAGAGACGCAGGGCTAATGAAGGCACCATCGACCCATATGATCACTTGTGTTTCTTTGTGAGATCCATGGGGATCAACAAATACAAAGATGTTATGATGTGTCGGACCTTCCCATCCACCTTGACGAAGCTAGCTCTCACTTGGTACACTAACTTACCAAGAAATTCGATCAGCAGTTTTTCTCAATTGAGTCGTGTCTTCAAGTCCCATTTTGCAAGTGCATGTTCCAGGATGAAGACCATGCTAGACCTTAACTCTATAAAATAAGGTCAAGAAGAATCACTGGGATAATTCTTAGCCTATTTTACCAACGTTGTTGTACAAATCCCATATTTTGATCAATAGTCCGCCGCCATAATCTTGATGGGTAACCTGGCGAAGGGTGACTTCAAAACATGCCTTTTTCGAAAGTTGCCATCATCTTATGAAAAACTCAAGGACCTAGTGTCTCGACAAATACATGCTAAAGAAGCGGTCGCGTTTAGCTCGCAGGCCAATACAGATAAATCCTTTTTGGGGAAGCTGACCGGTAAGTTCAAAAGGGATAGGGGGAATCACAAGAACCAGGAGCCCCCAACTGAAAGATACACATACCCTTCTCGGCAGTAGGAAGTGCACATGAACCATGAGCATTATGCTTGAAGGTAGTACCATCTAGAAGGAAGCCACCATCGGAAGAACAAGCCTCGAAGCCCTGACTCTCATCCCCCACATCAAGACCGAGGACAATGGGGTTATTTGTGGTCAAGTCAATCCCAACATCATGAACGTGAGTATGTGACAACGCATATTTTGTATAGGAATTCTAGGTAGTTTAAATGTAGTTTTAGGGTGCATTAGATAGGCTTTATAGCTAATTTGCATTTCTGATCATTTGATATTCGAAGTTTGAAATCTACTGTTTTTAGTGCTTATTTGTAGATCATAAGATCCGATCTCGGAAGGTGGAAATCGAATCCATGGAGCAAAAGAAGCTAAGGAACAAGACAAGAAGAGTCAAGGAGCAATGGAGCAAGGAATCAAGGTCTAAGAGCTGAAACAACAGCGCAGCTACAAAAGCTGTCTGCGAGGCGAGCTGAACTTAAAACGTGGTGTCATAGGGCCTCGGATATCTGATTTCCTATTATGACCATGCGTTGGAAAACTCTCGATGAGCTATACAAGTCTGGAAAAGGACGAAATTCTTCGCGGTGAAATGCCTGAGTTGACGCTGCAGGAGAGAACGACACCCGCCGTTTTTACTGCTTCTAGAATCGACAAAATCTTCTCAAATCTTATCTTTATGAAAACTCTTATCCAACTTATTCTAGGGTTTGGCTGACTCTTAGGCCTATATATTAAACCTATTATAATAGGTTTTAGGCATTCAATAAGTAATTAACTTAGAGAGCTGAGAGGATTTAAGATTAAATATCCGAGGTACGTTATGAGTACTTAGGATTCTTGTGGTTTTGCCTATGATTAAAGACTTGGTTGTTGAATCATGAGACTTGGTTTCTATGTTATTATTATGTTTATTTCATTGCTCTTGTGCTTATTCTATGTTGTTGATTCTATCTTGATTGTGTACCTTGGTAGAATTGCATCTTGCTAGGGTTTTAATTGATTCGCAAGGATACTTATGCCTTTTGTAGCAATCACAACTAAGTGAGTCCGTAAGGAGATCTGGATTGTGTAGGGTAATGACAATTTAGTTAAATATCGATCCCTAAGTTGTTAGGGTTAAGGGGAGTGACAACTTCTTGACATCATACTGGTTTCTTAGGACGGTTGTTACTGGCATTCTGCCAAGTACTTTGGGAATCCTAAACAATACTAAAGTAGGAGTTGATTCTGCCATGTGGCAACTTCTGGTGAAAAAACTTACCGCTTAAAATATTATTGAGTGCCACATTTATTCTACAACTAGTGTAGATCCCGTCCCGTGTACGGAGAATACGTTAATCTAAATATAAATTATTTTTTCCTCCAAAAAATAATATAAATATAAATAAAATTAGTTCGACAGGTTATATATAATTTAAATATCTTTTCATTAGATTCTCTCAAAATAAATAAAATTCACATTTATAAGGTACTACATAAAAGTTTTTTTTTCTAATACATGGTTAATTAAATCTCATGTAATTTAATTAGATAGTTTATTTTTACAAATATTTTAATATTCTTTTTTATTAAATATGTAGTATATATTTATTACATTTGTTTACTAAAATATCTATGTACGAATGGATTGTGACTACATATATGGCTACATAATATTTTAATTATTTATTTTGGCCTCAAAAAATAATATACATAGATATAAAATAACAATTATTTAATGATTGATTTTGATATAAATCATTCTTTCCACCAAAAAATAATCTAAATATAAATAAAATAGCACATATCAAATAGAAAGAATTTGCAAAACAGGCACTTTATATGGACGTATTTGCAAAATAGCCACGGGTTTGGACAATTTAGCAAGATGTCCCATATATATACTAATTCTCAATTTTTTTTTCCTGAGAATCCAATCTCTCTCTCCAATCTCTGTCTCTCTCCAATCTCTCTCTCCGCCAGATCTGAGAATTCGGAGGAGGAGCCGCCATGGACGGAGGAGGAGCGAACTCAGAGGTCGAGCGAGTGGCCGGTGGCGGTGGCGGAGGCGGAGAGCGAGCGAGCGAGTTGAGTCGAGTGGCCGGAGCGAGGCCGGAGCAGAGGCCAAAGCGAGCGAGCGCGAGGGAGCGAGCGCTATCTCCGGCGAGACGGTTACAGGTCCGGCCAGATCTATGGCTAGGCGGCCAGATCTATGGCGAGCGAGCGAGGCCGGAGTGAAGGAGGCCGGAGCTTGCGAGCGAAGCCGGAGGCGGTGCGAGGGCGGCTTCGAGATCAATTAGATCTGGCGAGCGTTGGAATCGGGGAGGGAGAAGAAGTTTTGTTAAATTACAAAACTTACCCCATAAATATGGGAATTCCAAAAAAATATCTATATTTTATTATGTGATTCACATCTACTATATTTTTATTTTTACATTTGCACAAAATAAAGTTATATTTGCACAACAAATTGTTATATTTGTGCAACGTAAAGTTATTTTTGCAAAACAAAAAGTTCTGAAACGAAAAAAAAAAGTGGAAAAAAAATATTATAGTTTGCACAATAAAATGTCATATTTGCACAACTTACGGTTAAATTTTCACAGCGTACTATTATATTTGCACGACAAAATGTTAAATAAAATAAAATTAAAAATTTTTAAAAAAACTCATGCATCGCTCACGATCTGTTTTCCGGACTGCGATCTGAATGGGAGAGAGACTACGATCTTAATGTGAATCTCGTCGCTCGTCGATTGCGACTCGATCAGTCCATATATGTGCACAACGTAAAGTTATTTGTGCAAAACAAAAAGTTCTGAAACGAAAAAAAAAGCGGAAAAAATTATATTTTACACAACATACGATGTAAGAGTTGCACGCCTCTGTTGTAAGAGTTGCACGCCTCTGTTGTAAGAGTTGTACGACTCTTGTTTTAAGAGTTGACTGAGTGCTTGGATAAGCTTAAGATGATGCAGGGTGGCGTTTCTGTCGATTTTAGTGGGGTTAATATCGACAAATTCGTTGTTAGATACTTGGCAGGTTATTTTTACACAATAATCGAGACTTTGTGAAATTGTTCTCAACATGATCTTATTTTCTCTCAATATAATTTCATACTTTCTCAATGAATTATTGTACAACATGCTCTTATTTTTGCTCAACAATTCTTTATTTTTGCACAACAATCGAGACTTGTGAAATTGTGTCTCCTCATAATCTTGTTTTTTGTAAATATAATTTTATACTTTTTTAATAGATTATTGCACAACACGGTCTTATTTTTGCTCATCAATAGAGTAAAATTGCACAACATGGGGGGATTGGTGGAAATGTGATCAACATTATCTTTAAAAGGTTGCACGACTCTGTTTTAAGAGTTGCACGACTCGGTTTTAAGAGTTGCACGACCCCGTTGTAAGAGTTGCACGACTCTGTTTTAAGAGTTGCACGACTCTGTTTTAAGAGTTGCACGACTCTGTTGTAAGACTTGCACGACTCTGTTGTAAGAGTTGCACGACTCTGTTGTAAGAGTTGCACGACTCTGTTTTAAGGGTTGGTCATCAATAGACAATAATTGCACTACATGGGGGACTGGTGAAATTTTGTTCAACATCATCTTATTTTTGCTCAACTATATGTTATTTTTGCACAACAATCGAGACTTGTGAATTTATACTAAACATGATCTTATTTTATCTCAATATAATTTCATACTTTCTCAATAAACTGTAAGCGATTCAGAATAAATTGAAGCAATTCTAGTTTTATTTTTTTATTTTTTTAACATTTTGTCGTGCAAATATAACCGTAAATTGGGCAAATATAATCGTATGTAGTGCAAATATAACATTTTGTTGTGCAAAAATAAAAATAAAAATATAGATTATGGATCACGTAATAAAATATAGTTAGTTTTTTTTAATTTCTCATATTTGTAGGGTGATTTTTGTAATTTAACACAAAAGTCTTTGTTCTTCCTTCCGCCGCTGGAGTAGGGCGTCCGCCTTTGTGTACTGGCTCCTCGCTCTGCCAGGAACCGCGGCCGCTCGACCTCGGAAACCTCCAGTCCCTCGTCGGATCTCCGGCGGCTCGACCTCGCTTCGTCCGGATCTAAAACCTCTAGTCCCTCGCTCGCTCGCTCAACCTCAATCGCTCCGCCTCGCTCGCTCACGATGTCGCAACTCCAATTGATCCATCGGCTTCGAATTAATTGATTCTGATTCAATTGATTTGTCGAATCAATTAATCGAATTGAATTCAGACCTGGAAGAACAATCGGAGGATGCGAGATCCATTCCAGTTCTTCAAATTGAATCCGAAAGCAAGAACGACGGCGATCTGGATGATGCGAGATCCGACGACGTTGAAGCTTCGCCTCCAGATCCGGCGAGGAGCGAGGGCGAGGGCGAGAGATTGAGAGGGCGAGCGAGCTCGAGGAGCGGCCGGAGAGATCGAGAGAGTAGAGAACCTTGCTCCGATGTATCTGTTTGTTTTGACATATAATTGGGGAATTAGTATATATACTGGATAATTCACCAATTTGTCCAAAAGGTGGACATTTCGCAAATTATGTCCAATTTCGCGGCTATTTTGCAAAATGCCCCTATCAAATATTACATATTTATCTATTAATATTTTAATTGGTAAGTACGTGATATTCTATCTATCCAATTATATGTGTTAGTGGTAAAATATAATAATTATTTTTATTAGATTTCCTTTTTGATGGGAGAGAGTTCTGCAAGACGCGCTCACGCATCGCCACATATGCAAATACACTCACACGCCGCCACGCAGGTACCAATGCATCGGTTTTAGTATATGTATATAGATAGATGCCACATAATTAATTATAAATATGTTAATAATGAAACCTAAACTATATACGGAAGTTGGTGTACGTATTATTTTTAGAAGGATATGGTCATATATTTTGATTTGGCAAGTGTATCAGATTGGTTACCTACTTGGTTAAATACTCCGTATTTTATTGTGTATATTGGTTAGTAATTTTAGTTTTTTTAATCATTGTTTTTTATAATTTTATAATTTTTTATTTAATTAAATTATCAATTTCATATAATACTAAAATAAAAGATGATTTACTAAATGTTGGACTCTTGCTAAGAAATTTCTCTACTCAAATGTTTAGCCAATATATACATTGTAATATTCTACTATATTTCATCATAATGCCACATGTATATTAGATGATTATTAGTGTTTAAATGATTAATAAATCATGTACAATACTTTTAGAAGTTGCACTACCATGTGTCAACTTCTATTTCAATATTTTTCCCGCTTTTTTAACCAATCACATTGTACCACGTGTATATATATTTTTTTGCCACCTATTTTTAATTTACTTAGACCTTAATAAAGAAATATGTTTTATATGGAAAGTTGTTAAGCATATATCTATATATATTATTTTATTTTTGTCGATTGTATATTATAAGCTGATATATGTTTTCCACTTTTCCAAATATAAATTTGGACCTTAATTAAACAAATACGTAAAATTGTAAAGAATAAATTAATAAAAAAGAGACAAAAAAATCACGTAGCATATAAAAGTTGTGGTTTTTTATCCATATATATTATTTTATTTTATTTTTTGTATCTATATATATGTTGCTATCTTTTTACATGATTTTTAATTATTAACTTTTATATGCTAAGTATCTAGGATCATTCATTACACCCATGTTTGCGACTCGCGAGAAGGCAGTGCTGAGGTTAGAGAGGTAAAAACATTATAGTGAAAAAAGCATTGAGTGATGAGAGAAAGGTGAGAAATCAAAGGAAGAAGGAATGTCGTATGAAAGTTTGGAAATTACTCTATTTCCCCAGACCATTAACACCACATGGCCAAAAATTGTCCACCCTTAGCCTTTTACCAATCTACTCCTTATTGAGCTTAATTAAAGTCATCTTGATTATTGTTGCTTTGTCACTTATGGAATGTTTTTGCATAACCCTCCTTTTGTGTGTGAAGTTGCTTTTATTCACATGCATGAATTTGTGGCATTAGTACCTTTTCAATGATTGTAATTGATTGCAGGGACATATAAGAATGAATCTAAGATGTTAAGAGTTTGTTTTCTTCCCCTGTATGACAAATAAAAGTATTGCTTGAGGACAAGCAAGCTTAAGTATTGGGTGTTTGTTGTGAGCCTAATTTGCCATATTTTATATTTACTTTTTATGTCGATTTCTGTATACATTTCATGCATTTGGGTTTGAATAGTACATAATCTGTGTATTTTATGCTTATTTACCAAATTATGGAGTCTACACTCGTTTCTGTTTAATTTCGCAGAAATTGAGACATTTTACAACAATTCAGATAATGGAGAAAAATGATGGAATAGCTTGAGGTCAACTACAGAAAGTCCAAGATCAAGCAGGAGCTGAGCCATGACACATCGAGCAGAAGAGAAGAGAAAAGAGCGCTCGACAAGACTAGTTGATATCGACCAAACTGGTCGATATCGAGGACTACTTGGTCGAAATCAGCAAATCGAGCACCTGACGAGCATCAAACCACTTGAGACGACAAACTCTACTCGACATTGAGAACTTTACTCGATGTCGAGTACCTGTCGAGTCCGAATCCTAGCCGAGCTCGAGCACAGTACGAGGAGAAGAAGAGTTTTACAAGACGTCGACTACTCTTGTCCATGTCGAGTACTTCCCAACGTCAAACCGAGTTGAATCCGAGTGAAGATTTGGATATGTGGATTACTTGCAAGATAAGTCACGTGGAATTCTATCAAGACAAGTGAAGATATATCAAGAGTTGAAGAGATTTATCCACATTAGATATTTCCCTTAGAGATTTATTTCCTTTATTTATCAAGTTTTATCATTATGCTTTAGATAGATAGTTTTAGATATAGATAGAGTATTGTTTCCTTAAATAGTGAGGATTGAATACTATAAATAAGGCCCTAAGGGCTGGTTTTAGGATGATTTTTCTATCAAGCAATTGAGCAAACACTAGTTAGGCAATTTAGAGTTTTATTTTAGAGCTTGTGGCCGAGTGGAGTTGTAAAAGGCGATAGCGGATTTGGCTTTATTTGGTTGCAAGTTTTTGTTTGATTTAATGCAAGTTATTTTCCTGAAATTATTGATGTGTGTTTCGATGATGAAGAGCGAGTATTCACCCAACTTCTAGGGTCGGGGTGAGCCCGACGGTAGCCATGTAAGGCAATGCATCCAAGGTACAACTTTTAATGCGATTTCATCTTCTATCCCTATGAGCATGATTCTTCTGCGGCAGTCAAATGTGATCCTTGTTTGTGTTATTGAAGCGAAAGTGATCTTAATGCAACTTAGATTAATTATCTGAAAAGGGTTAGTAAAAATTAGGGTTTATGCGAAAGCCTCTATCTTTCTATTTGTTAATGACGAAAGTTATTTGATGAAAATGCATGATCTTTTATACCTTTAGCATTGTTCTTACATGGTTATCGTTGTGGCGTTGAAACCCCGATTCTAGGAGCTTTTAGTATATTGAACTAATTCCCACAAATTTCGTGTTGCTTTTGTCTTTATTTCATCACAAAGGTTACGTTTTTATTCTGCGAACACACTCGACGTCGACTGAAATCTACTCGATATCGAGTAATCTGGTCGATATCGAGTACTATTCTACTCGATATTGCTTGTTTTTGTCTTTTGTGTGCGGATCTGCAGGTTTAGTCGACTGAGTAGTCGATATCAAGTACTTTACTCGAGATCGAGGACTCTGCTGGTCGAATTCAAGAGCATCTTGGAACAAGAAAGGCGAGCGCTGACACGCTTCATCGTGGATACGATCCTGAATACCTTACCACTATAGCGGGAGGGTTTCTTGTATTTTATTTGTTTGGACATGGAGTTGATTTGATTTTATCTTTTGATTTATTTCATACTTGATTTCCCTCCACAACAGTTCCGTCACTAGAGGGGACGACGGGCGCCGTGGTGAGGGGCGGCAGGCGCCGTCAATATAGTGAGACTCCGACTCTTTGTCATCTTCTTCTCCCACTTCAATCACTTTCTTAGGCCTCTATTTAATATTCCTAGTGAGCACATTCACTTGTTTACCTCCTCTAAGGATCATGACCATGGAACCTTCCTCAAAGAACCTTTGTAACGAATTTTTCCTCGAACCCCTCGATTTGAATTCTTGTAATTCTTGAGCCATTTGGTTTATTAGCTTCCCTTGATCTTTCATCATGTTCATCAAGCTCCTTAGAGTATCATCTCTAGGTGAATTTTCTTGATAGGACTCTTGAGGTAATTCAGAGATAGAGCTCCTTATAGCATTGACCTCTTCAATTCCATCCTTTCTATCTCTGAGTGGTGGTTGCAACTAAGACATCTGAATAGTCATGTTCTTTACAATCTTTGTCAACTTAATAACTTCTTCCTTGCAGCCCCTTTCAGAGTTATCCAAACTGTGAATTTCCTCGATTTCTTGAGACTTTCTATATTGCTGAGAAGCATTAGCTAACACATCAAAGATCTGCATAGCCTCTTCAGGTGTCTTGTCTAGAATATCCCCTCCACTAGTAGCGTTGATGATGGTGCGCTCATGATCAAGTAGCCCTTCATAAAGATATAGGGTCAAATCCTCCTCTAGTATACCATGTTGAGGACAACTTGCCTTGAGTTTCCTAAATCTTACAATGTAGTCATGGAGACTCTCCTTAGAGGATTGCTCTATGCGTGTCAATTGCTTCTTCAGTTTGCTCAAACGTGTAGCAGGGAAGTATTTTTGCAGAAAAGCTTACTTCGGGCCTAACCATGTAGTGATGCTTCATGCCGGCAAGTAGTGAAGCCAATCGCTTGATGTGTCTTTCAGGGTGAACAAAAACAGTCTCAGCATAAGTTGATCATCAGTAAACCATTGATGTCTGATTCTGTCACAGACACTAATAAACTCCATAAGATGCTTATTGGTTTGATCTCCAGACAATCCGCAGAAAATTGGAAAAATTGAAGACCAATCAGATTTGTATCCAAGTTTGGAGCCCTTAGGGAAATCAGGAAGTTTGATTGCAAGACTTTGTGAATTCAAATCAGTTTCCTTTAATTCTCTCAATGTCCTCTTGAGAGGGGGATTGACTGTTTCAAACATCGTTGCCTAGCCTATCAAGAGCTTCAATAAAGATTGATCAGTAACTGTTGCAGGAAGAAATCGAGTTCAAAATATAATAATATAAATCAAACCAGATTCTGCCCACGCAAATGATTACAAGACTCTCTCCCGTTGTAGCAAAAGAAAGTCAGGATCGATCCTCGAGGAAGCGTGTCAGCGGATCTTAGGCATCGACAAATCTCAGAGGCAGAAATCGACCACAGAGTACTCGACCTCAACCAAAGGTGATCGACATGGGGTCAGTACAGTCGAATTCGAGCAAGCAAGAGACACTGCCGTTGGTCGATCTCGAGGAAGCAACTCGACGTTGAGGAGATTTTGGTCGACTTCGAGGAACCTTGTTGATATCGAGTAACCTGCAGAGACAGAAACGGAAGCGATCTTGCTTGATCGAAAATCAGTAGTCGACGTCGACCAGAGTGTAACACCCCCTTCTGTAAACGAGGGAATGTTGCAGCGCCAACGACTACTCGGACTTTAAGGTCTTCGTAACCACCTTAGGCTTATAGGGACATGCTATCATGCTCCCATAAACAAGATGATAATAAAATTAAATATAAATAGCGAAAGTCTTAAAATACAATAAATATTTTTTTTATTATACGTATAATTCAAATTACAATATTCACTACACTAAAACATTACAGCGGAAGACATGGTAAAAATAAACACTTAAATCTTTATACAATATTTTCTAACAACTTTAAATAATTAAATCTTGAAAATAAAATGTCTTCTTACTCTTCTTAAACTTCTCTTCGGAGACTCGACCTTAACCTGCGAACTGGAGACTGGGGTATTGTATGAAGACAATGAACCCCTAGCCGTCCAAATTAACAAAGGACGGTTAGTTCGCGAGAACTAGCAAGCGACAGCTCGAAAACTGGGACTACTTCAGATTTATACTCATTGACCTTTAATGGTATGAATTAAACCCGAATGCGATTATTAGAGTATTTTAGATGGGCTAAAAATTTGACGACACAACTGTTATGACACGGATAATCCCGAAGGATTGAATAACATAAGAAGTGGGTGACAATCACCCTTAGGAACCATATCCTGAGTACGGATGAGATATGATATAGCTTGAATTAATTGTGATCACTATGAAACCAAATGTCTATCACACACTTCACTCGCTTTCCTCACGTTGAATAGCTTGAACACAACTTTACACGATGTTGCACATTTTAACACTTTGATATAGTTTACACGCTTCACAACACACACGTTGATAGGTTACACATTTCATTCGACACCCACCTCTTAATTAATTAACAATCATAGGATACCGGTCCCGCTCTCAATAGCGGATAACGACCTAAAACCTTTTTATTTGGTAGTGTAACATTCCGATAGATAATATATGCGCGTTCGGAATGTGTTAGTTTCATGAAACTTTAAGACCGAGGAATAACGGCCCCGACCTGACTATACCACAACACTTTCACTTAACTTTACACATTACACGGTTCACTTTACTTTGCATTGATTGATACGTTTTACATGAATTGATCTTGATTCGGTCGAGTTCCGATCGTAACACACAATCCTCACATTCTCACTATTGATTAATGACTTATCTTAAGTGATCACACATTACAAAAGTAATCCATATTATTTAAAGGTAACATGGATACCAAATAGAATAAAATAAAATAACGGATGGAAACAACAACGAAATAACATGTTCCATACCTAACCATTTTAGCATGAAAGAACAATAATAAATCATGCCTTAAAGAAATGGTGGGTAACCTATGTTATTATTTTATATTAAGGTCAAATAATAACTTTACTTAATTTTACTTGCCAAATCCAAACTGATTGTTAACTAAATTACATAAAACAGGTGAATTGTAATTTATTTTATTTAACTTGGCAAGCAATCAAATGAAAGAAAACAACTAAACACGAAAGCACCAAAGTGAGCAGAAAGGCTCGTAAATTCACTTGCCTTTTTCGCCTTGTTGGATTTCGGTACCAACTATGGACTATAATCAGATGTGGCATGATAACTGAGGCCAACACTTGACTGTTGAAAGCTAGTACACACCTACGATATATAAGCATGGTCGATAAGGCAAGTTCGACTCTAAATCGATATAGTTTAAGTTCAACGAATGAAATTCGTTTCAACTTACCGATTGAAGGTTGAAATGCAAGATTGTGTTTGATCTAGATCGCAACTGATATGAAATTATTGACGCTGCACCAATTAAACGTGAATTAGACATCTTAACACCCCAACCAACTATATATAACATACCCATTCAACTAGGTAAGTTGAACCTTAATTCGACGTCGTTTAGGGGTATCGAAACAAGATCTTTTCCCTTGTCAACTATTCAACAGCATCCAACGTTTGTATTGAAGTGAACTGTGATCGAAGAGGTCATGTTCACGCTGCGAAAATGAGAACCCAAAACGCATGAATGGATGAGTTGTGAATAATGACAGCTTCTTACTCGAAATTTCATATCTCCTTCATATGAAATCAGAATTAAGAATAACTAAAAGCTTTGGGAACTAGACTTACCAGGCTTCGCTTTGATATAAAGAACATGGGTTTTGAGCGAAAAACGAGGGAGAACGAGGTCTCACAAGTCATCTCAATTTTCGCTGAGTCTGGGATTTTCCTCGGCACTCGCATCTCCCTTGATGCTTGTAAAAACCTTGAATCACTTAGAATTTGGCCATGACTTGTGAATAAAGGTTGTAGTATATCGCGTTATCTTCAAAACGTGTTATCAACGATAGAGATGGCTCATCACACCCTTCTAGGGACATCCTGCAATAACAGATCTACGATTTGGTATAAAGCATTCGAAATTCCGCAGAGAAACGAGGGAGAACAAAGGGTCGGAAGTTGCTGCAAACGATGTGGCCTGGGTGGCACCTTCCGATGGTGGATCCGGCAATGATCGTCATCAGCATTAGCAGGTGGGTTTGGGAATATGAAATTTACTCCTTCCATTCTTAATAAAGGCGCACTTGCTGGTGCTGTCGAATGGCGGTGAGCAGCGGTGGAGCTCCGAACTCTAACGTTGATGGCGGAAGGAAGCTCCGAAAGGTTGAAGATGGGGTTACAGCTAGAAGTTGTACTCTTAAAAAAAAACGCTCAAGGATTAAAGATGGGGGTTACAATTCCTATTGATTATGTAATTGAATTTTGGTATTCAATTCAATCCGATCTAATTTGACGTGGAGATGACAGTTTATGGGTGAGAACAGATTGAATTGAGGAATATTCACCCGGAATCGAATTGAATGCAAGGCTTCCAAATTAATGTTTTCCATTGCATTATACATTTGTGCTTCCGATGTTTCAGATTGAATCCCAACGTATATATCATTATTTACTTAATTATATATATATATATAAATTCCCTCTCTGATTAAAGAAAATAAACCTTTAGATCAAATTAAATACTTTATCAATTTAAATAATTACAACTATAATACTCAGATGTTAGATGGTATATAGTTTATAAAATTATATTTGTTTAGGTGACTTTACTTCATTTTAAAAATAAGACATATACTCCATCAAAACATTATGAATTCGTTTATTTTAAAATTTTAACCTTATTCATTTACTTAACTTATAACAGAAATACCCAAAAATACTTTGGGGTATTTCACAGAGTTGGTCGAAATCGAGGAGAAACAGTAACGAAACAAAAGCCAAAGTTCGCAAATTTCGGAATAAACAACGTCTGAAAGAAACTTCCAGGATCGGGGTTTGCAACAACGATAACCAAACATGCATAAGGCAAGATAAAGAGAAATAATCATGCAATCACATCAAAGGAACAAGCTTTCGCCTTTTCCAACAATTAGACAACTCTTTCAAGAAACCCTAATTGTATCTACCAATTTTATGTTTATAATCCAAGTTGTTAACCTGAATCTATATTAAATAGGTAATAAACATATAAAAGGTAGTGGATGATCAAAGCATAATAAAGGTCGAATCTTTACCTCAAACACTGATACGGGGTTAGCCGTGAGATGGCCCGATCTTCGACAACAAGCAAGAAACTAAAGAAACTCAAGAATCTCGACCAAGAAAGTTCAAGAACAACTCGGTGTCGACAAGAACAAGACAAGAACGCAGCAAGAACGGAAGCAATATGCAGAATCGATATCGACTAAGACAAGAAGTAAAGACTCGATGCAAGAATTGAAGGAAAGACTCGAAATTGCAATAAAGACACGACCGATAAGGACTGAGTCGATCTATATAGAACAAGATAAAGACCCAGGCCTCCTAAGAGGGTAGGAACCAATACCAATGACTATATAACCCGCCTCTACAACCCTACACAACCAAGCGGACAACTTGGAGGCACAAGGAGGGGGCTCGTGGATACTAGGATCACCAAGTCTTGCGAAGTTGATGAACACAAAGCAAACCAAGCTAAAACAATACCAATAGTTGCAATCGATGAGCCATGCTTCTAATCGATCGACTTTCATTTGTGTGTTTAAACACAAACTGACATTTCATTCATAATGGAAGACGTCTTATGTTTTACAAGGAGATCAGCCTCTATTTATAACCCTAAGGACTGATTTTAGATAGAAATAATAATTAAAAAAATAATTAAAATAAATCTCTAAATTACCTAAAATAACATAAGTAAATAAGGTCTCTAAAAATAGCAATAAGGAAAGTTCTTTATTCCCGTCAAAACAGTGACAGCTTGCAAATAATGTGATTTTCGGCCAAGCTTCATGTCGAATCTGGAAAAACCTTCAACTGCAAAGTTGTAGATCTCTTCGTCCTCGTTCTGACAAGGTATGACACGCCTCAATCCGATTAATATTGAATCCGTACGACTCATTTTACTGAAACGTTGAAAAGCTGTCAAATATTCTGAACAAATCCAAAACGTCATTAATTCAAGCTTGCACCTTTGGACTTCTCCCAAGGTTGAGCCTTCTTCTTAGTCTTGAGGATGACATCATTCTCACGAGCTCATTGATGCGGGACCATCCAAGACACCTTCGGATGATGTTCTTCTCAAGAGGAAGAAGAAGGATCCACCTTGGGAGAAGATTCAAAGGTGCAAATGACGTTTTAGACTCGTTCAGAATATTTGACAGTTTTTTGACGTTTCAGTAAAATGAGTCGTACGGATTCAATATTAATCGGATTGAGATGTGCCATACTTTGTCGGAACGAGGAAGAAGAGATCTAAAACTTTGTTGTTGAAGGTTTTTCCAGATTCGACCTAAAGCTTGGTCGAAAATCAACATCTTTGCAAGCTGTCACTGTTTTGACGGGAATAAAGAACTTTCTTTTGTTATTTTTAGTAACCTTCTTTATTTAAGTTATTTTAGGTAATTTAGGGATTTATTTTAATTTCTATTTAATTATTATTTCTATCTAAAATCGGCCCTTAGGGTTATAAATAGAGGTTGATCTCCTTATAAAACATAAGACGTCTTCCATTATGAATGAAATCTTAGTTTGTGTTTAAACACATGAGTGAAAGTCGATCGATTAGAAGTATGGCTCATCGATTGCAACTATTGGTATTGTTTTAGCTTGGTTTGCTTTGTGTTCATCAACTTCGCAAGACTTGGTGATCCTAGTATCCACGAGCCCCCTCCTTGTGCTTCCAAGTTATCCGCTTGGTTGTGTAGGGTTATAGAGGCGGGTTATATAGTCATTGGTATTGGTTCCTACCCTCTTAGGAGGCCTGGGGTCTTTATCTTGTTCTATATAGATCGACTAAGTCCTTATCGGTCGTGTCTTTATTGCAATTTCGAGTCTTTCTTTCAATTCTTGCATCGAGTCTTTACTTCTTGTCTTAGTCGATATCAAGTCTGCATACTGCTTCCGTTCTTGCTGCGTTCTTGGTTTGTTCTTGTCGACACCGAGTTGTTCTTGAACTTTCTTGGTCGAGATTCTTGAGTTTCTTTAGTTTCTTGCTTGTTGTCGAAGATCGGGCAATCTCACGGCTAATCCCATATCAAATTGGTATCAGAGCTCACCCCGACCCTACTATCATCAGGCTCACCCCGACCCTAGAAGTTGGTGGACTACTCGCTTTTCATCGCAGAAAAAGACATTAATAATAAAAGAAAACTAAATTGCATTAATGAAATTAAACAAAGCTTACAACCGATCGAAGCCAAATTGCTCTCGCTCCTTAACTCCCAATCGGCCTCCACTCTCTCTCTCCTACTCGCTACTTCCTCTCTCCAGAATTGAATGAATAAAAACTAGCCCCATGGGCTTTATTTATAGGCTTTAATCCTTGCTATCCAAGGAAATAAATCTCTATCTACTCCTAAAGATATAATTTTAATAAAAGAAGCATTTATCTAAAAAGGAAAATATCTAAATCTTCATGTGGTGGATAAATCTTCTCTGCCATAGATAGATCTTGATAGAATTGTGATAGATCTGGCCTTCCTTTGTGCCCAAGTCATCCACACGTGCTCGGATTAGCCCAACGAACTCGCGGCCCAAATTCAGCTTGGTCGACGTCGAGGAAAGTCCTCGATCTCGGCTTCTCTTCTTGGCTCCTCGAGTTCTCTTCTCCTCGTCGGACTCGAGTAGAGTTTATGGTTTGGTCGACGTCGAGGAAGTTGGTCGACGTCGAGTAAATGTGTCAGCCCTCAGCATTTTGCTCTGTTCTTGAAACGCACTTTGCCGAGTCCTCGTTCATCGGATTGGTGCATATGAGTATGCGTTGGAAAGCTCTTTTCGAGGGATACAACTCTCATGAAGACATCAGAGCTTGATTCAAAATGATGGACGTCGAAATATGACCTTTTCTCCAGCTGCATCATCCTTAGCTTCTTCATGAGTTTCCTTTAAGCTCCAAAGTGCGTCCGATTTCTGCGAAATTAAACAGAAACTAGTGTAGACTCTATAATTTGGTAAAAAAAAAAGCATAAACTACATAGATTATGTACTTATTCTAACCCAAATGCATGAAATTTATACAGAAATCGATATAAGAGTCAATGTAAAACATGGCACAAAACATGGACATCAAATCACCGCATACTTAAGCTTGCTTGTCCCCAAGCAATAACTTGGATGGTCATTTAGGGGAAGAATTCAAAACTCTCAACATCATATATTCATTCTTATATGTCCCTGCAATTAATTACCATCATCGAAAAGGTATTAGTGCCACAAATCCATACATGTGTAATAAAAATCAATATCTACTCACAAAAGGAGGGTTATGCAAAAACAATTCATGTGACAAACCATTAATAATCAAGAGGACTTTAATTAAGGTAAAAGGCTTAAGGTGGGTAACATTTGGCAATGTGGCGCTAATAATCCGGGGAAATGGAGTAATTTTCAAATTGAATTTCCACATTCCTTCTTCATAAGATTCATCACCATTCACTCATCCGCTCAATGCTTTTTTTTCAATATAATGTTTTTACCTCTCTAACCTCAGCACTGCCTTCTCGCGAGTCACAAACATGGGTGTCATGAATGGCCCCGGATACTTAGTGCTTTGGACTCCTCACCTGTGTGTCCCATCTCGCCAAACTATTATCTCAGCGAGCAGGGTCGATCTACCTTTATCTCCTAAGGTGACCGAATTTTCTTTCACTCATTAAATTTTCCATATTTTTTGCCAAACTCCAATAATGATAATAACAACACAAACACCATATAATAATCTCCATAATATAACCTCATTCTCAACATAATTCCCGGATAGGAAATAAGGTAAAGAATGACAATATTTAGAATATGTGGAGCAATGTATGACGTAAGGCTCATAATATGGCTTTGGTGATGTATATAAGCATAGGTAAGGTTAGGATATAACAATATGAGCATATATGGAAATATAAAGTCCTTCATCCTCTTATCATGCAACATGTCAAAAGCAACATCAATTTTTACCTCCTTTCATGGTTTTCAATAAAAATATGCACTTCATTGTGACTTCCCTTTACTAGGCAATTTCATGCTATATCTCTAATGAATCCAATTTTGCATCGTCGAGTTCTTTATAACTTCCATGGCACTAATCTTTAAACAATTTACAAGCTTTGGGAGATGTCTCATAAAACAAACTTTGGGTTTAGCAATTAGGCGCAAAAATTTAAAATTTACCCAAAATTCACCATGTAGAACCAAAAACAAGAATATAAAATAATGATAATGAGCTTTCCCCCACCCCATACTTAGAATATACAGTGTCCCCACTGTATAAAATAATATAAAACAAAGGTAAAGGAAGGAGCTCACTGAATAACGCGCTGAGGAATCAAACAAGGGTCGTCGAGTAAACTGAGGTGGTCGACGTCGAGGAAGTTGGTCGACGTCGAGTACCGTTTCAGCGTTGAGTGAAAGGTGGAAGTCGAGGAAGCTCCTGGGTGGTCGACGTCGAGTGGCCTCCTCGACGTCGAGTAGATCTGGTCTGCTCGATCTTCCTCGTGGTCGATCTCGAATTGGCCTTCGTCAATTTCGATTGGTCTGTCAGAGACTTCACCTTCTCTCTTCGCGATTCTTTATGCTTTTCGACCTAAAAGTTGTTAGTTGTTACACAAAGACAAGACTTTCCACATGAATCATTCAAAACCAAAACCAAAAGTTTCAAAGTCCAAACTTTTTAAAAGTTTTATGTACATGCTCTAGATTTTAGAGTCGCTAGGCTGACTTCTCCGCTTGTGCTCAGGGACCGTCAATGTGGGGCCCTCTTATGCTTGGCCCTTTTCCTGGATCATCTAGGTCCTGATTGTAGTATGCAAGCTCCGCTGATAGGTGGTTGTTCGCATAGAATCCTCTGCCTTCCTTCTTCCTCTTTCCCGTCCTAATTCTACGCAGGTTAGCTCGCCACGGGGCCTTATCTCCTCCAAAATTCTTATTAAATTTATTAATGGACGGAGGAGAGGTTAAAATCATACCTGAACTTACCTTTTTGTGCCCAAAACAGAAATCTTTGGGCTGAGGGTTTGTCGACGTCGAATAGAGGTAGTCGACGTCGAGTACAGGGACCCCATACTTAGGCTTTTGGCAAGTCTGGTGCTCAATAGGAGAAGTCGACGTCGAGTTGACTTGGTCGATGTCGAGCAGCTTTTTGGCGCTTTCCTCCGTTGTTGTTTGCTTACCCCCGTGGTTGCTTATGCTCTTCACTTCCAGCCATGGAATTTCCTCCTTTGTAGGGCCAAAAGAGAAATCTAAGACCTCATCGCCTATCGTGAAGGTGAGCAATCGCTTCCTGACGCTGATCTTGGCATCTGCAGTAGCTAGAAAATGTCTACCAAGAATAATAGGGCAAGTAGGATCTTCCGCATAGTCTATAACAAGAAAATCAGCGGGGATATAGAATTTACCAACCTGGATAAGGACATTATCGACCATACCTGTAGGGATGACTACCGTATTATTTGCCATGTATAGCTTGGCATCCACAGGTTCTATTGATCCTATCTTCACCTTTTCCCAGATTGATAAGGGGATGATGCTCACGCTTGCACCTAGATCACACAATGACTCATATTTATATTGTCCAAATCCCACAGTAATAGAAAACTTACCAAGGTCATGTCTCTTCTCAGGGAAATCCATCCTTTTGCAGTCGCTGGCGATTTCTGTGATTGATCGCTTGTTGCTAAGGATCTCCTTGAGAAACTTGACATATGCAGGCATCTCTTGAAGAGCTTCTGTAAAAGAAATTGAAACATTTAGTTCCTGAAGCATCTTAACAAATCGTTTAAACCTACCTGCAGTGGGATCTTTCAGCGCCTTGGAAGGGAAAGGCAGCGTCTTTTTATGTTTCGAAGCCAGAACAGCTGTCGGAGGTATTGCAGAGTCCTCGACGTCAGCTTGGGTGTCCTCGACATCGACTTCAGTAGTCGACGTCGAGTTCCGTTGTCGAGCAGAAGCTTCCTCGTTGGTGTGGATTTGGTCGACTTCGGGTACCTCTTCTCGATGTCGAGTAGTTTGGTCGATGTACGTCGACTTGGCTCTGCTCGACATCGAGTAGTTTCTCATCTTCTTCTTGCTCTTTTCCGACCTCTAGCTCGCGTAGTTGATGCCCGCTCCTCAGCTTTATAGAAGCGACGTGTCTGGATTGCCCCTTAGGATTTGGATCTGTATGTCCAGGTAGCTTTCCGGCTGGTCTAGGGAGCTGTTGCGCGAGTTAACCCATTTGGGTCTCCATGTTCTTTTTCCAGATATCCATCTCCCCAAGTCGTGTATTGAGGCCATGGATTTGAGTCTGGATGGCGCTGGTAGATTGCTGCTGTTGTGTCTGGTTTCTCCTCATCTCGTCGAGGATCATTTGTAGATCATCTTTCCGCTGGTCCCTTTCTAGATGTCCTGGAGCTTTGTATGGTGGGGGGTTCCTAGGGGCACCTTGGTTCCACTGTGGTTGATGGAACCGCTGGTCCCCCATATAGCGATTGGGACCCCCTGCGTAAGCTACCTCCTCATGAGTTTTTGCCATCCTGACTTGCACTGTATGCGGGCACTCTGGAGTGGTGTGCTGTTGTGAGCCACATTCAATGCAGGGTTGGTTGACAGAAAGAAACTTGACTTGCTTGAGGAGCTTGCGATTCTGATCTCTGTAGTACTGCTCCTTGACATCTAGATCAATCTCCTTAGGAGGCTCATAAAGGGGCATGGATGGGGCTGGCCTGGCATAGGTGTTTTCATCGTAATTTGCAGGAGCCCCATAGGTGTTGTCGAAGTTGGTGAGCCTTTCGATAGTAGCCCATGTCTCCGCCGGTGTCTGAGTCAGATACTCATATTGTGTGTACTGATTGATCCTTTCCTTAGATCAAGAGAATTGTAGAAAATCTCCTGAATGACGTATGGTGGCTGCCCATGAGTGGGGCAAGATCGCAGCAGATCCTTGTATCGGTCCCATGCTCGTGCTAGCGGTTCCCCAGGCTTTTGTTTGAAAGCTGTAATCTTTTGTCTGAGGAGCGCTGTCTTGGCTGGAGGGAAGAACTTGTTGAGGAACGCATTCCTAACCTCTACCCATATTGTGAGGGATCGCGCAGGGAGACCTTCAAGCCACTTCAATGCTGGACCGGCAAAAGACCAACAAAAAGCTTTCATCTTGACATATTCCAAAGTAGTACCTTCAGCAAGAGTTTGGCACATGTCAGAAAAATTCGTAATATGTTCAAGAGGGCATTCGTTAAACTTTCCGTAAAAAGCATTATTTTTAATTTCAATAAGGAAAGCAGTGCGAATCTCAAAATTATTAGGAGGGATTAGAATAGCCGATTCAGGCACGAGAAGAGTCGGGTGCATGTAATCCTCCACAGTGGTAGGGTATTGGGCAAGCTCGGCCTCTGCTTGCCTCCTCCATTCAGCTTCCTGCTCAGTGCGTGCTCTCTCAGCGGCGAGAGCAGCATTGTTGGCCTCTAATTCCCTCTTAAGCCTCTCAATCATCTCAGCTTGTGTTTCGGCGGTTGTCATGATCTTTTTCAATTTAGAGTGGATGCGTAGAAGGCGTTCCGGATCGTCTAAGGCGTCAAACTCAGGTGGTTAACCAGAACGGCGCATACACCTGTAAAACAAAACTTAAAGAAAACGTGAGATCTAACTACCTAAGGCGCGAATGATTGCTTCCCCGGCAACGGCGCCAGTTTGTTGTAGGAAGAAATCGAGTTCAAAATATAATAAAATAAATCAAACCAGATTCTACCCACGCAAATGATTACAAGACTCCCTCCCGTTGTAGCAAAAGGAAGTCAGGATTGATCCTCGAGGAAGCGTGTCAGCGGATCTCAGGCAGCGGCAAATCTCACGGGCAGAAATCGACCACAGAGTACTCGACCTCGACCAAAGGTGATCGACAGGGGGTCAGTACAGTCGAATTCGAGCAAGCAAGAGACACTGGCGTTGGTCAATCTCGAGGAAGCAACTCGACGTCGAGGAGATTTTGGGCGACTTCGAGGAACCTTGTCGATATCGAGTAACCTGCAGAGACAGAAACGGAAGCGATCTTGCTTGATCGAGAATCAGTAGTCGACGTCGACCAGAGTTGGTTGAAATCGAGGAGAAACGGTAATGAAACAAAAGCCAAAGTTCGCAAATTTCGGAATAAACAACGTCTGAAAGAAACTTCCAAGATCGGGGTTTGCAACAACGATAACCAAACATGCATAAGGCAAGATAAAGAGAAATAATCATGCAATCACATCAAAGGAACAAGCTTTCGCCTTTTCCAACAATTAGACAATTCTTTCAAGAAACCCTAATTGTATCTACTAATTTTATATTTATAATCCAAATTGTTAACGTGAATCTCTATTAAATAGGTAATAAACATATAAAAGGTAGTGGATGATCAAAGCATAATAAAGGTCAAATCTTTACCTCAAACACACTTGGCTATCGTCGGGCTCACCCCGACCCTAGAAGTGGGTAGACTACTCGCTCTTCATCGCAGGAAAAGACATTAATATTAAAAGAAAATTAAATTGCATTAATGAAATTAAACAAAGCTTACAACCGATCGAAGTCAAATTGCTCTCGCTCCTTAACTCCCAATCGGCCTCCACTCTCTCTCTCCTACTCGCTACTTCCTCTCTCCAGAACTGAATGAATAAAAACTAGTCCATATGCTTTATTTATAGGCTTTAATCCTTGCTATCCAAGGAAATAAATCTCTATTGTCCTGCCTTGTGAAACCGCTTGAATTTCCAAATGGGAGTTTTTTTTCCTTCCAGTTTTTAGTATATTTAATGTCATTTTCTGAAGAAAAAAAATGAAAAAGTGGGATGTGTATGCGTCTGCCGGGAGTCAAACTTGGATCTATTGCTTGGAAGGCAATTATCCTAACCGTTAGACTACAAACGCTATTACAATGAATATAATAAACACCCCTTTCAAAAGCACACTTTCATAGGGGTGGAAATGGGTCGGGTGGACTCATTTTTTCACCCGACCCGTCACAGAAAAATTTCACCCGACCCATCACCCACCCGTTTAATGTTTCACCCATCACCCGACCTGTCGGGTGAATCGGGTGGGTCGGGTGGTTAATCGGGTGAAGGAATTGAAAAAAAAGAGTCACAAGACATATCTAAAAATAATTTATATTCGATAATTTTATAAACCATGTCAACGTATGAATCTTACTAAATTAATAAAAGACTTATTCATACATTATATCACTATCCTTAACTTACAAAATTAGTATTAGAAGTTTAATATCTAACTAAATGAGATGAATTTAACTCGGTTACTAGACTCAATATAAAAAAATGGTATAGAAAAATCATGTCTTTTGAAAACAAACTCATGTGTCATTTCTTTAATATCTTGATTTGGTAATTTCTTTAATATCTTAATTTGCATTAAGAGGATTATTGTTACGAGTCTCATGACAAATTGGGAAAATATGATTCGGTTAATCATGATTAATACAGTAAATGCTAAAAAAGTCATTGGAAAGAGCCAAATTGCTTACATTCTATCGGTATATGCAAAACAAATAAAAGAAATTTTATTATTTTAAAAAGACATGGAAAGTTTTTTAGACCTTTTTAACAAGAAAACTTGGAAAATGTAGAAAGTAGAGGTAGAAAAGGAAAAATATGTTAGTTATGTTAAATTATACGTAATATTATTTATATACTAACCTTTTTTTTTTATAATAATCGGGTGGATTAACGGGTGGTTAAGTGGGTCGGGTAATGGGTCGGGTGATGGGTCGGGTAATGGGTGGAAAATATATCACCCATCACCCGACCCATCACCCATTTCACCCGATCCATCACCCATCCGTCACCCGGATTTTTTCGGGTTTTCACCCTAATAATCGGGTCGGATGAGTCGGTTACCCACGGGTGATTTTCAGCCCTACACTTTCACACCCGCTTAATGCTGCTTTTATTTTCTGGTCCATTTCTCCCTCTTTTTTTGGCTTCCCTTTTTTAATGAAAAGAAGAGAATGAAAGTTTCAATCTAAATCAACCACTTTGCTTTGCACTTTGCAGGATACTCGATCTCGATGTAACTCCACATGAGTTCTCACTAATTTGTAGACCAAATTAAAAAAAAAACACTAATTTTAAAAAAATATCACGAGATTTCTTTATATCATTAGCGAGTTATTATTATAAGACCTTTGGTTTTTTTATTTCTATTCATAGGCCGATAAATATTTAAGTCCATTATAATAAGAGCAGGGAAAAGTTGAATTTGTAATTTATTGGTCACTGGCTCACTGCATGTTATTTTTATTGCTTGATTAATTTCCCTGAACCATAAAATCTGTTTTTTAAAAAAAAAGAAAAAAAAATGTTTTACGTAACAAATAAATAAATTATTCTTTTAGTAAGAGATAATAGTTGGCAAGGATAACAGCAATAAATTGGTGAGCTTTTGAAGTATATATTGTGATTAAAAGCTCATGATCTTGAACACCAATTTAAACTCATGATCTGTGAATAATTGCAGTGTGCCGGACCATCAATTTGAATACTCTATATATGGTGGCAAACAAATGACAAGTGGCAATCGGCGGGTCGGGTCGGGTTCAGTCGTTCGGGTTCGGTTAGTCGGATTTCGGATCATTCGAGTTTCGGGTGATGTCTAATAATTTAATTATTTCGTTGGGTCGGGTTCGGGTTTCGGTTGTATCGGATTTCAGTAATTTCGGATATCAGTTGTCTCATGTTTCGGTTATTTCGGGTTTCGATTATTTCGGGTTTGAATTGTCTCAAGTTTTAATTATTTCAATATTCATTTTTAAAACTTTACTAGAATGTATCTTAAAGCTCGGGTTATTTCGATTTTCGGGTTTCAATTATAGCGGGTTCGAGTCTTAATGAGTTTCGGTTGAATCAGGTTCGATTTATTCGGATTTGGGTGAGTTTCGATTATATATCAGTTATTCGGATTTTGGGTCCAAAATGGGTCTGTTTTCGGGTGACATACTTCACTATATTTTTTATTCAGGACAATCGGTTCTAAGTTGATCGAATCGGATTTTTAGTTCGGATCGGGTTTCGCCAGCTCTATTTTTTTTTTTTTTTAGCAAAAACATCCCCATTCCTTAATTAACTCAAATCATCAAATAACAAAGTCTTGATAACTGCAGAAAAGTGAGCATAATGAGACATAAAAACAGGCCTAATCGGTTTCGCCAGCTCTATCAAATGTGCATTGATATCTAAAAAAGAGCGTATGATTATATTTGAATGAATCTTTTTCTCTTTAATTGAGAAAAGACTTGAAAGTACTCTTTATATTGATACTTTTCCGTTTTTTCATTAATTTAAAAAGAAACAAAAGGTTTAAATTTCAGATTTGTATAAAAAAATCAAACTCAAACCACATATTGGTATTAAAAAAACATAAACCAAAAAATAGGTGTAAAAATGACAATAATCCAAAAAATTGATATATTTTCCTTAGAAAAATCCAGTTTTTAATAAATATAATTAAGATCAGTCCACTCAATAGATCAAACACACTGTTTTTAATTAAATGTAAGACCACTATGGATACAATAAACTGATAAATATTTTAAATTCTATCATTATATTAGTGTGGGATTATAAAATTTAAAATTTTTGTTGAATTTTATTTTAAGATTTAAGCAAACTTTTGAAAAAAAAAACATTTTTCTAAAAATATTTTTCCCTTTTAACTATACAATGTAGGCGGTTACAAATTGAAGAAAAGGTTACATCAACTTTAACATTAATTATTAATATTGGAATTTTATTAAATTTTATAAAATGTTAATAATTTATAAATTTATTTAAATTTTAATTAAAAAATATATAAACTATTTTTATAACTTTATAATAATTTTCAGTAATACAATGGAAGAATCTATCTATTATTAATTATTAATAATATTAATTCTGTTAGCGTTTTGTTGACGTGTCACGCCCACAATTAAACTTAAATTTTTTATTCAAATGGTTTTTTCTTGTTGGTCAATATTTTTGCTGAAATTGTAAAATATCTTTCTATTTTAAATATATCTGTTTCCTATTTTTCATACTATAATATTATTGAAATTGATATGTTGTATGTCAATTTGCGATCTATTTTAATCGTCTACATTGAGCCTTCGCCGAATCTTGGCTGGTTTTATGTCATGTATAGGGTTATAGATAATATGTATATTAGTATATATACCCTTAGTTGTAATGGTGGGGGCATCCAATCAATAATCAAAGAAACCAATTACTCTTTTCTCCTTACCCTTCCTATCTCTCTCTCTCTCCCTTTACTCTTTCTGCAACCCTAAACTCATTCTTAACCCTAATTCATCTTCTTCTTCCCTTAATCCTTCCCTAAATCTCTTCCTTTTCCCTTTGAATTCCCTAATCCCTATTAGGACATTACAAATTGGTATCTAGAGCCCGGTTACTTCCGCATCGATCTCGAATTCGAAATTCCTGAATTTTTTTTTCTTTTTCTCCTGAAGAAGCAACAATGGCGATTGATGAATGGTATGATTGGTATCAACAATTTCGCGAGGAAAATCAGCGGCAAATCATGGAGTATAGGCGAGAGACGCAGCAATGGATTGCCTCGTTGAAGCAGACGACGGAGGCGAGTGCACGATTGCAAGAAGAAACCAGATTGCAGACCAACCAGAGCTTCGAGACTCTGTGCGAGTTGATTCGAGGGATGACAACCAAAGAGATGACTCATTCGGTGGTTCTTGAAGACGGCATAAGCAGCAGTGAGCGAATTCAACCACGAAACGCTCCAGAAGACAACGGAGACCATCCAAGAGAGGAATCGCCGGCCAACTGCGACAATGAATTCGCCCTGGAAATTGAAGTGATTGTTGAACCAACACCAAGGAACCAGGAAACGGCACGAGCATTGAATGCGATGCCAATTTCTCCAATTCCAACACCCAGGGAGCCGAATCCAACATCTTCAACACTGATTGCAAGCGGCACCCTTAGAGACGGATCTAAGGGACAAGAAATCCCCCATTCCAACCCGATCCATGTTCTTCACATTGGGTCATCACCAATGTTCTAAAAGGCGCTAGGCGGCCGCTAGGCGGAGGGTGACCGCCTAGCGCCTAGGCGGCTAGGCGGGTGCCCAGGCGGCGCCTAGGCGTACATGGAATAAACTTAATTATTTTCTTATATTTTAACGCATAACACATGTAAATATTTCATATAATCTAATAATAATTCATAATATCACTCATAAACCCAAAATTTATCGTGTTTAACTAATATTAAAGTAAATAAATGCAAAATTAGGCATCCGATTAGCGACTCTAAACCTTCTAAAATCCAAAACTATTGGTTCGATTCAAAAACAAAAATATCCAAACATGGGGGATAACCGGATCACAAAACCCTAAGTTGATTAATCACATGCGTAAAAGCTAAAATTGAATAATTGTCGGGCTAGGCGGGACTAGGCGTCCCCTAGGCGGGACTAAGCGGGCCTAGGCGGGGTCTAGGCGGTGTCTGGGCGGGACTAGGTGGTGCCTAGGCGGATTACCTCCTAGAGGCCCGCCTAGGCTTAAAAATTCCTAAGTGCCCTGCCGCCTAGCGCCTAGGCGCCGCCCAGGCGGTGCCTAGGCGCGATTTTTAGAACACTGGTCATCACAAGGTGACGATCTTGATACGACGTCGTTCGACCTCTCGGAAGGAGAGTGCAGTGACCCAACGATCGCTTGGGGAATCGGTGTTAGAGGAGGTCAAGAAAGCAAGTTTTCGTCATCGCCGCAGTTAGAGGTTGACGCACCATGGCAAGCACTTCAAATCCAGTTTGAGTATTCTAAGGTAATATCCAATTTCCCAAATCTTGGCAGGATTATTGTTGCATCGTCTGAAAATTTCGTAGTCGAGGATGTACATCTTGCAAATCGTATGAATTCTGAGAAGCTTAGGGCTGTATTTGGGGTAAATTTGATGGAATTTTCGGAAATCTCTAATGCACTTAAGGTGTTTGTGAAAAGGCCTAGGAAGTTTGTCCGGTTAGTGACTGATGTGGGTGTTGAACTGAAGCACACTGCATTCACTTGGCCATATGATAGAGGAAAATGGATGTTAATTGCCTGTCCTTCAAGTTTTTTAATTGATCCTTGCACTGAAGGGGCTACTGTCAAGTTGCTTATTGGTTGTGTTGAATCGTCCCTGGTGATCGTTGGTGGTATAGTCAGTCATACGGTGTTGAATCATAATCTGATTTCTGACCATAGAATGGCTAATTTGGAGAGAGATTTGAGCAGTTCTAAGTCCTTGGAAGGCACGTATGGAAATTGGGTTTTTGATTCGAGAATTGCCAGCCTGTGTAGGGAACTGAATAGGTTCATCTTGGTGCTAATTTTGTGTCAACTGGAGCAGATGTTGATGTTAAATAATATGGAAGTTGTGGGCAAAAGGCTACAATGGGACCCTGGAGGTAGTTGTGGGATGTAGAAGGACTTCTTCCAGCTTGTGATTAAATGCCAACCTGATTTGCCTTGTGGTGGTTGTTGTGCCTTGTTGAAAGGTTTAATTGCTTGCAGGTATAAATGGGTTAATTTGTTTGTATTGAAAGCAAGTCAAGTTGCAAGTTTAATGGGAGAAAGGGCAAGAATAAAAAAGGCAGAAGATTTGCTTAGAATGGGTGTATGGATTGTGTTGTCATATGTCATAATTGAGTCCAAGGAGAATTGCTGCCACATTTGAGACAAGTGCTGCTGTCATGAACTCCCTGGTGCAGCGTACAAGAAGGGAAAATGCAACTTGTGATACTAGCAAATGTCCAAGACTAGTGGATTTTTTTTTTGTTGTTGTTGTTCGATTCAAGTGATGTTAGTAGCTTTGCTCTATTAAAATACTATAGTTTGTATTCTATTTTTGTATTAGCTTTGAGGACAAAGCTTTATAAGGGGTAGGTATTGTCATGTATAGGGTTATATATAATATGTATATTAGTATATATACCCTTAGTTGTAATGGTGGGGGCATCCAATCAATAATCAAAGAAACCAATTACTCTTTTCTCCTTACCCTTCCTATCTCTCTCTCTCCCTTTACTCTTTCTTCAACCCTAAACTCATTCTTAACCCTAATTCATCTTCTTCTTCCCTTAATCCTTCCCTAAATCTCTTCCTTTTCCCTTTGAATTCCCTAATCCCTATTGGGACATTACATTTTATTATTGGATATTGAAATTATTGATTTACCATAATGTCTACATACAACAAACATGTAATATGGAAGACCGAAAATTTTGAAATATGAAAAAACACAACTATTAATCTATCTATTAATTAATCTATTAATATATTAATAACACTAAATCTGTTAGCCACAATTAAAGTTGATTTTTTTTAATCAGCTATCCCTTTCCTTATTAGTCGGTTTTATTGTCGGAATTTTTGAATATATGTTTTCTATTTTAAATAATTAAATCGCTCAAGGACGGAAATTCTCAAAATTTCTCGAATTTCAAAACCAAATCCATTTAATTAAATATATTAAATAAAATAATAAATCCGAATTTTTAGGTCTTTACAAAATTTGTATTGTATCTCTTTCCAACTAATTTATAAATTATAAAAATAAACTACTTTATACATATATGTTAATATAGTATTCTATAGATATATAAAATGATGTTCAAATTAAAATGGATCAAACTCACGTACCTTCAAGGCACGGGTATTACACTAATTGGTACTAATATTAAATGTAAAAAATCGGCTCATCTAGTTAAATCAACGATGATGGAGACTTGAACCAAAGTATTACTCCGTATTATAATAATTCTCATTTTTAATTAACAAAATATTACTCTGTATTATAATAATTCTTATATTTAAAAAAATGATTCAAATATTCAAATATTACTCATTAACATTAATGAATATTAATTATTTCCATTCTGTTGCGGTTTCCCACATTTTTAGAGAAGCTAATCGGGTTGCGGACCTACTATCTCACTTCCGGTCCCCCTACTCCAACTCGATCATGCCCCCTCATCGATCCTTGATCGATCTCGTCCGCTTGGACGCTCTTGGTTGATTGTTTCGACGATTAACCAAATTCTTCTCATTTCAAAAAAAAAAAAAAACACAAAATGTACTATATAAATATATAACATTATAACTCATTTAAATAACTCCATGATTTTGAATATAAAAAAAATAACTCCATGATTTTTTTATTTAAACAACTTGATTTTTTTTTTATAAGTAAAGATGTGTAATTAGTTTATTTAGAACCAAGATTTGCCTAATTCTTGCTAACCTGAATCAAATTTCATGAAGGGCGTGTTTGGGAACGAGATGAGTTTTTGGGGATTTGGTGGATTTGATGGGATGTGGTAGATGGAAAAGGATTTTTGGGATGTAAAAGATGAAAAGTCAACACCCAATTTTTTGGGTTTTGTGTTTGGTTGTATTTTGATTTTTTTGTGGATGGAGTGAGGGACAAAGACCGAATTAACCCTACTAACCCACATGAAATTACCAAATTGCCCCCATCCCATACCCCTCTTGATATTTATTCCAATCACAATCTTGTCCACATTATTGGTGGAGGCCGTCACCTGAGGAGGCCGAGGAAGAGCGGCGGCCATTGAAGCTGCTTCGAAAGTCGAAGAAGGAAGGAAGCCCAGCACCGGCGCCGGAAAGCCGACAGCGGCGGTGGCACCCCCAAACTAAGCGAGGACTCATCGCGACATACCATGTAAGTTGTTCCCTTCTTCCCGTCCACGAGTCCGAATCGAAAATTTCTGAATTTGTTAGGGTTAGCTCGGAATTGAAATGGGGGAATCATGGGGGTTTGTTTATGATTGGGGCCGGATTTCATATGGAGTCCAGTGTTCTTCATGAATTGCATGATTGTTGCGGGCGGGGATTGAGTACATCTTGTGACAAACCACAAGATTTTTCGGATTGGGCGGGTTCCCTTATGATTTCACCTATTGAGTCGAAGATAATTGGGGTTGTTGTGTTGTGCTTCCTGAATTTGATGATTATCGTATGAATTCCCCTATTGAGTTGAAGTGAATTGGGGTTGCTGTGTTGTGATTCGTGAATCTGGTTATTTTGGTCTGAATTGTTTTCGTTTGGATTGAAGTTGAATTGAATATTAATTTTGCTTCCAAAAATCGGTTGTTGTTGTGCATCGACGTCCATCGGCCCATCGCATTCTTCGTCATCCTTCCATTCCAGATTGCGATGGATTCCACGCCCGTTCCCAATGACAAAGGTAAGCGAAAGGCGACGACTAATCGTAGGGGAAAAGCTAAGACACCCGCCAGTGGTGACGACAAGGTCCCCGTTCCAGCCGCCTTCTACTGGTCGTACGACCTGACGATCAAGCTTATGCGAGTTCTCCTAGCATACCAGAAAAAAATGGAAGGGAGCAAGCCTTCCTGTGGGCTCCCCTAACTGCTCAGTTTGAGGAAATGACGGGGAAGAAGTGCAACACCAACACCCTTAAGAATCGCACTCGGGATATGAAAACTTATTACAACTGTTGGAAGGACCTGAAGAAGGATGAGACGGGGTTGGGTTGGGATCCCGTTAGAGGAACCATTATGGCGTCTGACGAATGGTGGGATAAGAAAATTGCGGTACATTCTCCTTTTGTGTTTGTGTCGTCTTGAGTGTGCACCCTGCCATTACGGATGTCCCACACCTTTGCCTTCATTTCCAATTGAGCAGGTCGACCATAACTTCAGGAAGTTCCGAAAGAAGGGCATCCCTCCTGAGTTGGAGGACTTGTTTGACCAAGTGTACGGTGGCACCGTCGCGACCGGAGAGTACTGCGTCGCTCCATCCATGGACCCTACGGCACGGGAATCTCAGGAACCCCCCCACGCCGAACGACAGCCGGAGTGCATTTCGATCGATGACGAAGATGGTTGTCATGGGAATGGCAAAGACAATGCAAGTGACCCAAAGGCATCCCAAAATGATGGGGTAGAGGAGGAGTTTGATGAGCTGTTCCCTAGTCAGACCCGGACTCCATCTATGTCTCATGCAATGAACGACATCGTCGACGAAGACCCGAACGACGGGAGCTCACCTGACAAGGCCCCTGCCGTCGAGCCTTCACATGGGGCAAGGTCTGGTCCTTCAACTGGTCCATCCATCAGCAAAAAGAGGGGTATATCATCTTCCGGGTCTAGTGCATCAACCGTCGCTCCAAAACGCAACATTCGGAAGTCGGAGGGCTCCAAGCTTGCATCGTGACATATCGATTTGGCGGAAGACACCAGCAGTTTACTGAAGGCGATGCTGGAGAGGGATGCGAGGGAGGAGAGGGAGGAGGTGTCATCCAACAAACCTCATGGGACCACCCGGGAGGTAATGGACATTGTCAAAACCATGGTGGCAGATGGGCTAATGAAGACGGGGGATCCCATGTGGTGCTTCAGCTTGGCCCTTCCCACAGCCGAAAGGCGGGAGGTGTTCCTGCAGATTGAGACAAACGAGTCCCGGTTGGCGTGGCTGAGGTGGTTGTACTCGACGAACGACGGGCAGCATTTGTCCGTTGTCCCCCATGACTTCCAAAATCACCGCTTCCTCTGCACCTTAAACATTTTCGGTCCTTATACTTGTTACTTTGTACTAATGTGACTTTTCGTTCGGATTTTGTTTCCAGCATTTGAGTTTGTGAACAATGTGAAACTGTTTGCGTTACAGGTCCCATAGCATTAATACTCTCTGTGACGTTTGGGACCTTAACGTGTGTGTTTTCAATTAGTGTATGTTGTTGTGTCATCTGTGTGGTTCAGTTTGAGATTATTGTGTTTCAACAGCTATTACGAATGACGCTTCATTGTTATGGTTACCTTCACATGCAGGCTGCAACCCAGGGGGTATGAGCGTCGCCGTCGTAGGCGTCGACGACGGCGAAGAATTGTTATCGCTTGCCTCCTCCTCCAAGAGCAGGCCATCCCCATTATGCATCACTACTTCCTTCATGTGCATAAAGTCCCCCAATACATCGGTTCGTACACGGGTGCGCGTTGGGTCGATGAAATTGTCACGCATCATTCGCAGACAAGGAGCGTCAATGCATTCAGGATGGAAAAGGGTCCATTCGTGAGGCTATGTGGCATACTTGAGCATCAATACGGTCTTCGGCCATCCACGCAGATGTCCGTGATGGAGAAGGTTGCAATATTCGTCAACACGATGGCGTGGGGGGCCAGCCATCGGAAAGCATGTGAAAGGTTCCAGCGATCCTCATACACCATATCCGACAGCATAGGCCAAGTTCTAGACGCAGTGTGTGGGTGTAGATCCAATGGCTACCGAGGCTTCGCATGCGACATCATCCGGCCTCAGGACCCCCACTTCAACAACATACCTGACGCCATCCAGAACGACAACCGGTATTGGCCGTACTTCAAAGGCTCTATTGGTGCCATAGACGGGACCCACATTCAAGCAGCGATTCCCAGGGGCGACCAGATCAGGTTTCGGTGCAGGAAGGGCACATGCACGTACAACGTCATGGCGGTGTGCGACTTCGACTTGCGTTTCACGTTCATATCGGCCGGGTGGGAGGGTAGCGCACACGATGCACGTGTGTTTGACCACGCCCTCAAGACAACCGCGTTGCGCTTCCCACACCCTCCAGTCGGTACGTATGAATTCACCATAGACCAGTGTCCCAACCATGCAATTCGACATTGTGTGTTAGCTAATTACCTTCATGTGCACTCATTTTCTGTGACCACCCGATTTGTTCAGGCCGATACTACCTATGCGACAAAGGGTACCCCTTCCGGCCAGGTTACATGATTCCCTATTCCACGACCAAGTACCATCACCCGACTTTCGCAGCCTCACAACCGTCCAACGAGAAAGAGGCCTTCAACAAGTCGCACTCGTCCCTTAGGGGCGCTATTGAGAGGTCATTCGGGATTTTGAAGAACAAGTCGAAGATCCTAACTCAACTCCCGAAGTATCCTATTCGGAAGCAGATTGCAATCATCATAGCTTGCTTTGCGCTCCACAATTACGTGAGGCAATCTGCTGCAGAGGCCGAGATTGTAGACGACGATGACCCACGGTTCACGGAGTTCACCATGCATGTTTCGACGTCCGACGTGGAGGATGATGATGACCCATACGACGACGAAGAGGAAATCGGTCACAAGGACGACGACCCCTTGTATGACTCGGACGCGGATGGAGGCCCTGTCACAAGTATGAAGGGGTTGAGGGACGAAATCGCTCGCCAGATTTGGAACGACAGGCGCATGCCATGAACCGGGAACTCCATTTGAGTTGTTGGCCACTTTTTGTGTAACTACAAGTAATCATGGCAGTCCTTTTGTGGCGTGTACTAATGTCATTTTGCAGTTGTGTACTTATGTGGTGTGTAGTAATGTCAATTTGCAAATTTCGCTTCAGATTTCAGACATGGCAGATGAATACAATGGAAGTGCTGGTTGTGTAATCATGTTGTTTTGCAATATGGCTGCAAACAATTATAAACTCGTGTCGTCCCTCCCAACGCCAAGCTCATACAAACGGCAAAATTACAACGATTGCACGAAGACACTGAGATAACATATATACATAATCATTATAGCATTGCACGATGTTTAGCATTACATAATAATTAATCCAACTAGTGTTGGAGGATAACATGTCGGCCCTGCTTATCTTCGAAGACGGAAACACCAACCTGCACAAAATGTCGCAGGAAAGCAGGACGAGGGAAATGTTTGTTCTAACACAACAACCTGCACCAATACTCGCAGGCATGCTACAGAGACGGAGAAATAAGTTGTTCTTACATCATCTAACCCCAACTACATGCACAAAATGAGGGGCAAATAACCGGAAACATTGTATCTGAATGGAAGAGAAACGGGTAGGATGCCAAACAGATCTTCCAAAAAGGTCTTGAAGACGGGGAGGACTGGCTACGCCATAAACCACAGGACGACCATCACCGCAATCGCCATGACGAGGAGCCACCCTCGGATCCTCGCCACACGGGCAAGCTCAGCGCCCCGGAGTTGCTCCCCAGCGTGATCGACCCACCTTGTGCACAAGTAGGCGCATAGCTCTGCAATCCTCTGCACCAGGTGGTTGTTGCTGGCCTCTGAAGCGACTAGGCGGGCGGCAAGGCTGGAGCTCTGGGCCCTCTCGGTCTGGAGTTCCACCCTCGTGTTGTTGAGCTCACCCCTAGTCGCTTGGAGCTCGATGACCCGGGTAGCGTCCCGGGCTATGAGGGTCCTGTTGCGCTCCCTCACAACATTGAGCTCGGTCTGGGCGAAGTCGATGAGGGCGTTGTTCTCCTCGGCGTCCTCTCTGCGCTGAGACGAAGTGGCGTCGTCCTCCAGCTCCCTCTCTGCGCGGCGACGTCCATAATCGTAGTCAGAGTGAAGCCAGAAGTACTTCCTTGGGTCGCCACTCTGGTAGAAGGCGTCCGAGTCGGTGTCGGTGTCAGAGTAAGGATACATCCTGAAAGGACTTCACAAATTGGTTGCTACTAATGTCGCGTTGCGATCAGAAACTAAAGGGAAGGACAGGCAGATGCAACATATCATAACAATGGCAATACCACGCAGTTTATCAAAGAATAAAATCACAGCATAAAGATGAATGCAGAGGCAGATGAAAGTGTTAGCCAGCATAATTGGGTCCTCAGTGAATGAACAAAAACATGCCCAAGTAGTACAGCAAATAACAGGTAGAATCGAAAAAGATAATAGGCATAATTAAAACATCATTGGGCCATCACTTCATTGCTCTTGAAAATCAGTTGATCAACACGAGGTGAAGAGGCAAGGTAGGCCAACTTCACATGTCAATACAAAACTGACCCAGGGATAGGAAAAGGCAATATGAAATCACAGCATCATAGGGCCCTCAGCTCATATACAACTCAACTAGTTACAAAACCATAAAGTCCCCCAGTACAGAAACATGATATAACAAAAGCCAGACTGTAAGCAAAATCAGTTGATCAACACGAGGTGAAGAGGCAAGGTAGGCCAACTTCACATGTCAATACAAAACTGACCCAGGGATAGGAAAAGGCAATATGAAATCACAGCATCATAGGGCCCTCAGCTCATATAAAACTCAACTAGTTACAAAACCATAAACATTGCGTACAGAAACATGATATAACAAAAGCCAGACTGTAAGCAAAATCTAGCAACATTGGGGCCTCAGGAAAATAAAATCAACAGCAAATAACAGCATCATAGGGCCCTCAGCTCACATAAACCTGAACTAGTTACAAAACCATTAACATTGCGTACAGAAACATTAAATAACAAAAGCCAGAATGTAAGCAATATCTACCATCATTGGGGCCTCAGTCAAATTAAAACAACATGCCCAGCAAGTACATGAAAGAACAGGCAGATGAAATGGCCAAATATGGAGAGGCTTCAGGTCCTCCACTGAATACAATATCATGCCCACCACGGACAGTCACAAAAAGGCAGTACAAATATATCACAATAAGAGCAACTCAAACATACTAGACACAAATTTGCACGCAGCCAAAGGCAATAGAAGGTAGAGGAAGAGATGATACAAAAAGTGTAGCCATATTCCAAGTAGTTGACAATGTGACAGGTGAAATAAGTTGTCTTCCAACATCATAGGGCCCTCACGTTCATATACAGACCTGAAATGAACGAGGTCGTGCAACAATAGCAGATAAAACAAGTTGATGAAAACATCATTGGGCCCTCAGGCAGCTGGGAATTGTGCATGAAAATCATTGGGCCCTCAGGCAGCCCCACTGGTGGGTAGTATCATTGGGCCCTCAAGCTACAAATTCAGTGACCTTGCTATCAGTTGATCAACATGAGCAACTGGCAGTGAATGGCAGCTTCTCATGTCAATTCAAAATTGAGAAAGAGTACTGAGTTCACCCTAGCTGCATATACAAGTAATTCAAACATCATCGGGCCCTCAGGCAATAGTCCAACCCGCAACAGCAAGCTCATGCAATCAAAATTGGCATAATGAAAACATCATTGGGCCCTCACTTCATATACCTTTAAATCAGTTGATCAACAATAGGAGAAGAGGCAATTACAGCCGTCTTGACATATCAATACAAAACTGAGACAGGGCAAGGGAAAGGAAATATGAAATCATAGCATCATTGGGCCCTCAAATTATATGCACATCAACCAGTTTCCCAACCAACAACATTGCAACAGAAACATGAATGAAAAATCAGGTGATGTAAATCTAAATATGAAGCATCATTGGGTCCTCAACTCATGACGATGGTAATGAAAACATCGTTGGACCCTCAGGGATATTCATGAAAACAATACAAGATGCAAGAAGAATACGCTTAAGTGAAGGCACAGGTGACCTTGGAAATCAGTAGATCAACAGAGTTGGAAGAGGCAAGGACTGCCAACATGTGTCAATTCAAAACTGAGAGTCAGGGAAACCAAAAGGGGAGGTAATAATTGGCAACATCATAGGGCCCTCAACTAACATCCAATGCAATAAGCAATTGCAAGCATCATTGGGTCCTCGGGTCAGATATAAGAAGCGAAAACATGTTTAGAGTAAAAGAGGTAAACGACAAGCGTCATTGGCCCCTAAATTCAACCAGGTTTTCAAGGGACAATGTCACAAGCAACATGAAATCATCATTGGACCCTCACTTCCATATACAAGTCCTGGAAACATGTGAACGGGCAAAGGGGTAAGCGACAGACATCATAGGGCCCTCAATGTATGCATATATATGAAACCACAACCTTCATGTCTATTACAAAGGAATCAGTAAATGCAAAAAATTCTGATTTATTACATTCATGAACAAAGCCAAAGGGCTAAGCGACAAAGTGACAGTGGGAGAGGGCTCCATTTTTAGATGTGCTTATTTGGTACAAGACAAAACTTCAGGCAAAGGATCCAAAAGAGGAAATCTTGGACACGAGCATGGTACGAGGAACAAGTATATGGTCCCCATCAATTACCCCAAAAACAGAAAACTCCACAGATAGGACAACACATTGACACCAACAATCGGAAATCCCCAAATACTCGTAAGAACAACACATTGACACCAAAAATCGGAAATCCCCAAAACTCGTAATAACAAAACCCTAAATCGAAAAATGCATATGAACAAACCCTAAAATCAAAATGCAGAAACCCTAAAATCAAAATCCCAAAAATAGCAAATGATGAACAAGCCCGAAATAGCAAATGCAGAAACCCTAAAATCAAAATCCCAAAAATCTCATATGAACAAACCCTAAAATGTATCAACAAAATAAAAATTCCCAAAAGCAGTCGAACAAACCCTAAAATCGGAAAGTGCAAGAGAAGAAAGCGAAGATCTGTACACACAGTCGAAGAGAACAATGGTGGAGGGCGTTTTCCGATACCTGATGATGACGGCGGAGGCGGACTGGTGGTGTGAATCGTCGGCGATCTAGGGCTTCGCTTGCTTCGTCGGGTTTTTCGCTCTCCAGAAATCGTGTGAGAGAAGAGTTACGAGAAGTGGAAGTATTTATGACGGGATTGAAGTCGAAAGGGCAAAATAGGGGGTTTCGGATTTCCCATCCACCAAACCTTGGTGGAGGAGGGGGGAAACCGCATCCCCTTCCATCCAGCAAACCTCATGATTCGAACACTGCAAACACCATAAACACCAACACCCAAACAACGAGGCGGGATTCCCGAGGCAAAAACCAAATCCACCAAACCCCCTAAACACTACACCCAAACACGCCCGAAATGACAATTTCGTCCCATAAGCTTGTGTAATGTGATTTACAAGGCCATCACTAAAATCATGACTAACCGGCTGAAACCTCACATGGCGTCTCTTGTTGGGCCTACCCAAGGTAGCTTCATCCCTGGGAGGTTCATATCGGATAACATCGTCATCGCCCAAGAAGTGGTCCATTCCATGAGACGCAAGCAGGGGGCCAAGGGTTGGATGTGCCTTAAACTGGATCTTGAGAAAGCTTACGACAGACTTAGCTGGGGCTTCATAGAAGAGACGCTGATGTTGGCTGGGCTCCCGGAGGTGTGTGTCGGCTGGATCATGGAGTGTATCCGTACGCCTCGTATGCAGGTCCTCTGGAATGGGGAGGTTACTGAGCAGTTCACGCCGTCTAGAGGAATTAGGCAGGGCGACCCTATTTCGCCGTATGTTTTCCTCCTTTGTATGGAGAGATTGAACCACATCATATCGGAGAAGGTTGCTGGAGGCTGTTGGAAACCTATTCGCATCTCGAGAGGCGGCCCTGCTCTCTCGCATCTTTTCTTCGCGGATGATATTTTATTGTTCGCCGAAGCGTCGGTTACTCAAGTTAAGGTTGTTAGGGACTGCCTCGAGAGGTTCTGTAGTGCTTCTGGTCAGAAGGTTAGTCTCACAAAATCTAAAGTGTTTGTTTCGAGGAATGTCAAGGAGGACCTTCGGGAAAGAATACAGCATGAAAGCGGTATCGACGTCACCGAGAACCTTGGGAATTACTTAGGGTTGCCGATCCTCCATAAGCGCGTCAATGGAGGTACTTTCGCACCCATTTTTGATAAATTTGCTACTAAACTGTCTGGGTGGAAAGCCTCCCTGTTGAACCTTGTAGGTAGAACTACGCTCGCTCGATCTGTCCTTTCGGCCCTGCCGGTTTATACGATGTCTACCATGGTGTTACCGGTTGGGACTTGTAAGAAGATCGTGAAGGTGTGTAGGAGCTTTGTTTGGGGCTCCTCCTCGGAGCGCCGCCGGATGCACAAGGTGGCCTGGGAGGTGGTTGCGCAGCCCAGAGAGCTCGGGGGCCTGGGTTTGAAGAAGATGGAGGACCTTAACTTGGCCTTGGTTGCCAAGCTTGGTTGGAGATTGCTCAACGGAGACAAAGGTATGTGGGCGGATGTTCTCACAAGCAAGTATGCTGGAAGGGCCCTTGGGAACTCGGCTGGGGCTTCACATGTTTGGAAGGAGATCAAGATGGCTACGGAACTAGTACTTAAGCCCAAGGTTAAGTGGTGCCTCGGCGACGGCCAGAATATTCGCTTCTGGAAGGACAAATGGATCGAGGATTCTCCCCTGGGGGTGTTACCCTCGCTGGGGCTGCTACATGTAACGATGAGGCCCTGGTGGCGGATATGTGGGACGCCGATAATGGTTGGCGCTGGGATGCTTTTGCGCCACACATCCCCGCGATGACAGCCCTCAAAATTGCTGCTACTGCTGTCATGGATAGGGAAGATGTCCTAAGTTGGCCCCTTTGCAAGGATGGTGTTTACACATCCAAATCCGGTTACATTGCGCTCGGGCGGTTGAAGGATTGGGAGACAGCTGACAAGAGCTTCTTCAAGGCTGTGTGGAGGCTGGAGGCGATGGAGAAAGTTAAGTTCTTCGTCTGGACAGCGGCTAACGGTGGTGTCTTGACGAATGAGGAACGCCTTCGCCGACACATCGGTAACTCTGATCTCTGTCCCTGTTGTGGGATTGCTTGTGAATCTCTTATCCATCTCTTTCGGGACTGCATTACTGCGAAATCTTTTTGGCTGCAGGTGGAAGGGACGCAGAGGAAGCCGGATTTCTTCTCCCTCCCTTTCGCGGCCTGGATTCGTGTCAACATTGTGACGCTGGACAAGGTCGATGAAGACCTGAACTGGAATGCTTTCTTTGCCATGGCGATGTGGAGTCTCTGGAATTGGAGGAATGAGTGCGTCTTCGGCAATGGTCGGGCTATTAAGCCGACCTCGGTTAGCTGCCGCAGATGCGCTATGGAGGTCAAGAGCGCAAGAAAGCTGACCTTGGGCACGAACGAGAAGAAGTTGAAGGCTCCGATGGGTCGCAGTTGGAGGGCGCCGGATGCTGGCTGGGTTAAAATTAACACTGATGGGACGGTTAAGGGATCCGGATTAGCTGCGGCGGGCGGCGTTTGTCGGGACGAGGCGGGCAACTGGTTGTCGGGCTTCACTTTTAACATTGGTACATGTTCCGTCGCCAACGCCGAGCTGTGGGGTATTACTAAGGGACTGGAGATGGCCTGGGCTCTTGGCCACAGGAAGGTGATCTGCGAAACGGATTCCATGGTTGCCATTGATTTGCTGAAGAATGGGGTGCCCCCGTCGCACCCTAGCGCTAGCCTGGTCCTTACCTGCCAAGGCTTCTTTTGTAGGAGTTGGGTCGTCGAACTCCGCCATACGCGTCGTGTTGGGAATCAGCTCGCGGATCTCATCGCGAACATTGCTCTCTCTTCCTCTCTTGGTTGTAATTTTCTTGTCACTGCACCTTCTTGTGCGCTCTCTATTCTTCAGGCTGAGGCCCAAGGGGTCGTTACTACCCTTTCGGGTGCTGCCTAATTGCTCCTTGTTAACTCTACGGGTTTTGAGGGCCTTTCCCTCGTTCTAGTTTTTGTTTTGCTTACCAAAAAAAAAAAAACACGCCCGAAATGAAACACACCAAATAAAATTCTGAGATTGTCAGTTTGCACTAGAAGAATACTCCGTAATTCACAATTTCACATCATTACCAAAGACTCAACCGTAACACATGAAATTCTTGACAATCTAACAATTTGGGAAAATAATAATTTATAAAAATTAATTTTTTTTAAAAAAAAATCATACATTTTCTAATTGATTGATTGCTTAAAAGTCTACCCTTTCCACGGGCAGGACCTGGCCGTCGGAACCTCTGTACGGATCATCCAACGACTGTCGGACACCGTCATCGACTCCTCCCCGGGCGATCCCCTCCATCATTCGAAGCACCTCAGCAATCGTGGGCCTTTGATCGGGAACCGTTTGGACACAGGAGATGGCAATCTGGAGAAGCTGAGCCATCTCCTCCTCGACATTGTCGTCTCTCGTAACCTCCCTGTCAAATACCTCAGCAATCCACTCCTCTCGAGCCACGGACTGGACCCACCGGGGAATGTCAATGCCCTCCTCGGAGGAGGATGTCTGATCAACACGAAATAACAGAATATCAATGTCGGTATCAAAAATCAATATCAACATCAGAAATGATTCATAGATCACCCACCAAAACTACCAACATTAGATGTCATCCGATTTCAACTACCGAGCTGGTCTGAGCAAGATAAGGTTCAAAGTGTCACAAATGCATCAAGAAAGACGAAATTTTTAGTGTTTTGTTGGCCATCTTAGTGAATTTTATTTGGTGTGTTTCACATTAGATGTCATCCGATTTTAACGACCGAGCTGATCCAAGGAAGGGAAGGTTCAAACTTAAATGTTTCACCCAAGGGATTTTTGTCAAACGTGTCAAGAAAGACGAAATATTTGGTGTTTTCTTGGCTAAAAAGATCAATATCTGGGATGTTTATAAAAAATAAAAAAAAAGTAATTTAAGGGCCATACCTGGTTAGGTGCCTTTCCCGTTATGAGCTCCAAGAGTAACACCCCAAAGCTGTACACGTCGGACTTGAACGTGGCCTTGCGGGTCACAAGCACCTCAGGGGCACGATAACCTGCACCCCGATTCTGAGGCGTGGTGTTCCCAAAAAGGGGATTAAGCCCGAAGTCAGAGACAGCAGCCTCCTTAAAGTCCTCTCGGAGTAGAATGTTGGAGGACTTGATATTGCCGTGAACCACATTACTCGATACATGTAGGTATGCCAGCCCTCTTGCAGCTGCTATAGCCGTCTTTATGCGGCCATTCCAATCAAGTGATGTTCTCCCTGATCCTTTGTTTCCTATAATAAAGAGGAAAAGAGATCAAGGTCATGTGGATAAACATAGTAGTTGTACTCAATGACTAGCATAAAATGTATGTTTTATGATAATATGATTTCTCAAGTTGAACAAGTGCAATTGGAAGTAAAAAAGGGCCACTATATATACCAACTGAAAGGATCCCTCAATTCAAGTGAGCCTTGATGATATATATGGATTTGAAATTAAATCCTACAAGTTCCTGATTTAGGGTACTTACTTACCATAGCTGTAGGAATAAATTATTTTCCTATGGTAGCATCTTATATCAATGCCCTTAAAAGTTAAAACCAGCACCACTGTCAATTTTCTCATTTAAACTAACATAAAATAGACACAGAAAATGTTAACTGAATCATGATAGCATGAACCTCCAGGAAAAGTTGAAGATACCCTCTGAAGGAGTTAGAAAGCAAATAAACCAACATGAAAAATGACTTAATTTCATGAAATAATTGCAATTTGTCAAAAATGCCAAAGAAAAACAAAACCAAAAATAGAATAAACAACATTTTGGTAGGTCAAGAATATATGAAATCACACACAAAGATGGCAGAATTTAAAATAGGCATCAATATACAAATGAGCCTTTTATGGACAACCATTCATGAAAAAATTACTTTAATTAGCTCATATCTAAAATCCCAAACTTGCAATAATACATGTATGCATCCAACATAAGTCACTGAAATTGTATACAAAAGAAGTAGAGACATGTGAACAAGCAACATTACAAACCAAGACAAGCACAACAGGCAACACAAACAAAACAGCCAGGTTTGTTAAAACTAAAACATAAAACCAGCAGTTGAGCTCAACAAAGAAATCAAACCGATTGCGCTCCTCCATCACTCAATATATCTCATTTAAATCACTAGCTTTGCAGCGATTAAACCATTGAAACAAAAGTTTCATGAGCAAATCACTTTTGAAAAGAAAAAAAAAAATATCATAAGAATGCCAATCAATATCAAATTGCATCTCCATTACCACAAGCTTCACATTGCACACAGAGCTAGTAACAACTCCTAATTTCCACCAGCTAATTTAGGGTTTGTATTGTATCAATTCCTTGTGAGCACAAACAAGTACCTACAAATAATCAATCAGCACATGACGCCATAAACGGAACTGGAAAGAGATTAAAGCACAGCAACATACCATGGAGCAGGGCGGACAAGCTACCGGCTCGGAAGTGATCACAGACAATCAATTTCTCATCTTTGGAGAAGTAAAAAGCCCTAATTGGAACCACATTCTCATGGCTGCAGCCACCAACCACCTCCATCTGCATATCAAACTCCCTCTTGGAGGCTGTAACGTCCTTGAGCCGCTTCACCACCACCGTCGTCCCGTCCTCCAGCACCGCCTTGTAGCTCGTCCCCACGCTCCCCTTCCCCAGCACCTCCGCGGACGCCCTCAACAGGTCCTCCAAATCAAAGTTGTACTCGCCGCCGCCGAGGAACACCAGCTTGTTCCTTTCCCCTGCCACGGCGCCGCTGGTAATATCGTCCCTTGAAGACGATGTTCCCGCCTCTCCTCCTCCTCCCGCTCCAACGGCGCCGATCGCCTCCCCCGGAGCGTGCTTCGGGGCCATGGACGGATGTTGCCGGCGGCGGTTGAGGCACAAAACGAGGGAGAAGAGGAGGATGAGGAATACGATCGCGGCGGCCACTACAAAGCCGGCGATCGCCGAGGCGGAGAATCTCTTGTGGCGTCCTGTCACCGCGGGGCTCGAGGGGACAAAGTCGGCCGCCGGCGGGGGAGAGGGGGAGTTTTCACACGCTGGCAGTGGGACGCCACAGAGTTGGAGGTTTCCATTAAACGAAGATTGGGGAAACCTCTCCAGATACTTCGGGATGGAGCCGTTAAGGCGATTGTTCGAAACGTTGAAGTCGATGAGGTTTCCGGCGTCACCGGCGGCGTCGATATTCGGCAGATAGCCGGAGAAGCTATTATCCTGCAAATAAAGCCGGCTGAGGTGCGTGAGGTTGTTGATCGAAGCCGGAATATCACCGGAGAAATTGTTCGAGGAGAGGTCGAGCCGAGTCAGACGAGTCAACCTGGTAAGACTCGCCGGGAAGTTGCCGGAAAGCTTATTTTCCTGCAAGTAGAGGCTTCGGAGGAGAGTGAGGTTGGAGAAATCATCCGGAATTGGGCCGTGGAGGCCATTGGAGCGGAGAGAGAACTCGGAGCTGGGAGAGGCGGCCGATAGTGCCGGCGGGGATCTCGGCGAAAAGGCCAACGGCGGGAAGGCGGAGAGCGGACACGTAAGAGCGAGAGGCGTCGCAGTCGACGCCGACCCAGTCACATGGGGAGGCGGAAGCGTTCCAATCGAGGCGGTTAGAGTGGGGGACTTTGTTGAGGAAATCCAGGAGGGAGTTCTTATCCTCAGACGGCTCCGCATTACCAAGAACAAGAAGAGCTGCCATTAACAACGAAAGAAGAGAGGATAACCGGCGGGGGATTGACGCCATTGACACCAATTTCGTATCAATGCCCACCAAGTGTTCGAAGTTTTGCCCGAGAGAAATTACAACTAGTCATTAAGTGGGTTTGTGAGCATTCCACAGGTGGGTTTATAGCTACTGAGAGTGAGAGTGAGAGGCCATGTGAGTGAAAAAGAAGATGGAGGATGAAATGGAATCACGAGGGGTGCAAAGAAACCAGTGAAAGCAGTAAAAAAAAAAAAAGGGGGATGAAAGATGAATGATAGCACAAACAACGCATTGAAAGATTCTTGTTTGCTGGCAAAGAGGGAAAGAAGAGATACAGAGGGGGGGCCCGAAATCAATCTAGTGGGGGAAAAACCCTATTTTCGGGTATGCAAAATTGCAAACTATGGTGGTCAATTATCAAAAACAGAAAAGGGGGATAAATGGGAAAACACTCCAATGGAATGTTGCGATTTTGGAAAACAATGAGATATTGTAAGTGGTAATCATCGATTCACTTTTAATTAATTGTCTTGTTATGGGTATCCCTATATACACCGTAAATTCGTAGTTAAGCGCTGTTAATGCAACGTCCAATATAACGTTGCAGCGACGTTGAATATAATGGTGCAGCAGCGTTGGCAGCGACGTCGTATTGTGTCATACACGACGTTGTGAAGTGGGGCGTGGGTGGGCACTTTCAACAACGTTTGATTTGACGTTGTAATAACGTCGGGCCACATAGCAACGTCCAATAGGATGTTGTTAATTAGGCTATCTATAAATATTGCACCACTTGTTCCCCGAGGCACGTAACCTGCCATACATGATGACGCCCAAAAGATAACGGGGTTAAAGAAGCAGCTGAGGGTTTTGAAAGGTTAATGATGATAAGCTCCAAAAGACAAACATGACGACCTTCGGTCCTCGGACGGGGAACGCCCGCACAAATAGGACAAATGGCGTACGAAGGGACAGGTGGCGTTCATGCCGCCCATCCAAGTGTTCTCTTTCCTCTGGACACCTGGCACCACAACACCGACAAGTGGCCGAAAGAGGGGAACATCTCCCTGGCTCGACGAACGAAGTAATGCAGTATAAAAGGCCGAAATGAATCATAGAAAGGGACTTTTTGGAAAAAGAGAGAGGAAACGCTAGTTCTAGAGGGAGTGAGAAAAGGAAACAGCTACGCCGGGGTCAACATCTTGACTCATCCTAAACCCCCGTGTCCGCGGACGCCTCCAGAGAGAAGAGCAACGTAATCAAAACCAAACAGGTAGTAAGGCGTCCATCAAGGGGGCTGGACAACACGTGGAATTGTTTCATCCTCAACTTCTACTGTATCAACAAGCGTATCCTCTTTGCCATTGGGTCATTTGATGAACCCGAATAAATAAAGATGCGAGTCTTCTCGAAAGACTCGGCGGCTCCGATCGTGGGACCCCCATACCTCATGGGGATCCCATGCAAAGGGTAAGACCGTCAGCACGTTCCTTTAGGGTACGCGGCTCAGGTAAGAGTCCTTTTTTCTCCCCGGTTCGGTCACCCCCACCGGGCGGCTGACCGGGGAAAAAAGGGCTTCAGGTAAGCCCGTAGTACCCACTTTCCATAAAAGGAAATCGCAGGCATACCCCTCCATGGAGATGTGGGGGGGCCACACGCTTTTTCTCGTCCGGTTTCGTCACTGGCGCCGTCTGTGGGAACACTCTCACCCTGAGAGGTTCCCGAGTTTAAATATCAAAATACTATTCACGACGTGATTATTAGCTAATGCCTTTTATGTAAACAGGTGGAAAAATGAGTGAAGGCTTGGGATGATGAGTCAGGACCACGGAGGACCCCAGGGTTCCGAGTTGCCTGTAAACTCTCCGGGTCAGTACAGCGGACCGGAGGTTCCGGTCGTCTCGCCATACGTCCCACCACAAATGGCTCAAGGCTACTTCATACCAGAGGAGCATTATGTTCCCCCTCAAAACCTGGGACAAGGTTTCTTTTATGGGTACGACGGGTATCCCCCGTTCCAACAGGGGAACCCTTTCCACTTCTTTCCCCAGAATGTGTATGGGGGCACCTATCAAGATCAGTTTCATCCCAGATTCTCCGATGATTTTGGAACACACTATCGTAGTGAAGACAGACGCGCATCCAAGCATCACAGGGGAGAGCATTCATCTGATATATCCACGTCCACCCGAACAGGTTCACCCCATGAGAACGAGAGGAAGGTGGATTTCATTCCTTCAGTGTTTACCCCCGAGGTCTGCCTAGCACCCGTACCCAAGCGATGGAGAGACACCAATCTGATGAAGTATGATGGCACCACTGACCCTGATGACCACATGTGCCACTTCAAGACCGCCATGAGGATCAACGAGTACAATGATGCAATGTTATGCCGAACTTTCCCATCAACTCTGACCGGCATCGCATTGACTTGGTTCACTAACCTACCGCAGAACTCAATCGCTAGTTTCCTCCAGCTCTCCCAGGTCTTCAAGTCTCATTTTGGAAGCTCGCGATCTAGAAAAAAGACCATGTTGGACCTCAACTCGATCAGGCAGGGGCAAAATGAGACTCTGGGACAATTCTTCGCCCGCTTCACCTCTGTGGTGGTTCAGATCCCCAACTTTAATCACGAATCCGCAGTTATAATCCTAATGGGGAACATCGCGGATGGAGGCTTCAAGACTCGGCTTTTCAGAAAAAAGCCCAAGGATTATGATACCTTAAGAAACTTGATGTCTGCCCAGATTGAGGCAGAAGAAGCCGCGGCCTCTAGCTCGAGGGCCAATGAGGGCCCACGGGGTCTTCTGGGGAAGATAGCGGGAAAGTTCCGGAAAGACAAAGGAGCAGCGAAGCCAAGAAGAAATTACTCCGCGGGCGGAATGCCCGCGTCCCGACAGGACGAGGTCCATTTCAACCACGAAAGAGAGAGGCCGGACGCCAGATATCAAGGCTATGACCGAGAAGCGCGCAATCAGAGGGAGCCGGTCTCTCCGGCTAGGAGAAATGAGCATCGCGACAACCCCCAACGTCACCAGCAAGCTCAGAATCACAATGATCGGAGGCACGCGGATGACAGAAGGAGTCACCACCAAGCCTCTCGATTTGAAAACCCTCGGGGGAGGGATGAGCAACAGCGGTACCCCCCGGCGAACAGGGGCCGAGGGAGGGGACGTTGGTGGAGGGGAGGTCGAAGAGGGCAGGGTCAGCCTGCGCAAGTATCGGTCAATCAGGCTCCACGCCGCGAAGACCGCCCGGAGGGATCGCGGGTCAACCGAATCCCAGAACCAGAGGGTTTCATCGACACGCTTGCAGGGGGACCGTCGATTTCAGGAATCAGTCGGCAAGAAAGGAAGAATTATGAAAGAGAGGCTAGACATCCCCCGTTAACTGCAAGTCAGAGAATCGCCTTGCAACCACACCCGGAGATAATCTTCACCTCGACCGACGCGGAGGAGGTCCGCATGCCCCACGCAGACCCACTGGTGATCCATGCGCAGATCGCCACAAAAACAGTGAAGAGGGTTTTCATCGAGATAGGGTCGTCAGTAGACATACTTTCGTGGGAAGCTTTCTCCCAGTTGGGCGTGTCCGCAACGGCCTTGAGACCTTATCATGGCACCTTGATTACCTTTTCAGGAGATGAAGTGCAGGTGGCGGGCACAATCGAGGTCACAGTAGTCTTAGGCACCTCCCCTCTCCGAAGGATGGAGAACATCACCTTCACGGTGGTCCGAATTCCGACCACCTACAACGCGCTCTTGGGGAGGGTTTCCCTTTACAAATTCCAGATGGTTGTGTCAATATACCATTTCAAAGCCAAGTTCCCAGTCTCCGGGGGAGAGACGGGGGAGGTGTGCGGCCAACAACCAGAGAGTCGGAGTTGTTATGTGACCTCTTTGAAGAAAAAGAAGGAGGTCATGTGTCTCGAAGACACCGCTCAGAGCCGGGCCGAGAACGCCGAGAGAAACCTTTCACCTCAGAATGAAGCAACAAGGATAACTAATGAGATTGTATCAGAAGCCGAGCTAGAGGTCCGACCTTCCGAAAGGGAGGTTCCGACCGCGGATTCAAGAACTGTCCACCAGCCGTTTCCCAATACTGAGGAGAGAATTTACATGGGCCAAGCCCTTGGAGCGGGGGAAAAAGAACGGGTCCTAGAGATTATCCGGCAGTCGCGGGACGTGTTCGCTTGGTCCCCGAAAGATCTTTTAGGTGTCCCCACTTCCATCGCAATCCATACCCTCAGAATCCGTCATGACGCACGGCCAGTGGCCCAAAAGAAAAGAAAGATGGCCCCGGAGAAGTCTCGGGCAGCGAAAGAGGAAGTAGATAAGCTGCTCGAGGCCGGTTTCATTGAAGAAGCGGAGGACTCGAATTGGCTCTCGAATGTGGTCCTCGTCAAGAAAGCAAACGGGAAATGGAGAATGTGTGTCGATTTCTCAGATTTAAACAAGGCTTGCCCTAAAGATAGTTACCCGCTGCCTTCAATAGACGAGTTAGTGGACATAACTGCCGGGAACGAAGCTCTGAGCTTCTTAGACGCGTACTCCGGATATAACCAGATTAAACTAGACCCACTGGACCAAAGGGCCACCACATTCATCACCAATCAGGGAATTTTCCGTTACAAGGTCATGCCTTTTGGCCTAAGGAATGCCGGAGCCACGTTCCAGAGGACTGTGGACAAAATATTTCGCGATTTGCTGCCCCGGAATGTGTCCATTTACGTAGACGACATTGTGGTGAGGAGCCAGAAAGCAGAGAATCTCGCCGCAGATCTGCAGGAGACTTTTGATTCGCTGAGACCGGGGGGGGGGGGGGGGGCTGAATTTGAATGCTAAAAAGTGCGTTTTCGGAGTTGATTCCGGGAAATTTCTAGGTTTCATGGTCAGCCAGAGAGGAATAGACGTGAACCCGGCAAAGATAGCAGCAATACAGGAGTTGCGTCCTCCACGGACTATCAAAGAAGTACAGTCGTTGAACGGTGCAGTCAACTACCTGGGACGTTTCTGCTCCTGCCTGGCGGATAGATCCCTGCCCTTCTTCGCACTGTTGAAGAAAAAGGGGCCGATGCAGTGGACACCAGAACTCCAGCAAGCATTCGATGATTTGAAAGTTTTTCTGCAGTATTTGCCAACTCTTCAGCAGCCACAGAAGACTGAGAACTTACAGATTTACCTCGCGGTTAAAACAACCACCATCAGCGCAATTCTCACCAGAGAAGGGCGATACCCAGTTTATTATGTGAGCAGAGTGTTACAGGACGTTGAAACTAGATATGAGCCGGTCGAGAAGGTAATCCTCAGTTTGATATTCGTGGCCAGGAGGCTACGTCCATATTTCCCGGATCATCGGATCGAAGTCTTGACAGATTTACCATTGAGGCAGATTCTTCACTCCCCAGGCTTCTCAGGACGAATGACGAAGTGGTCCATCGAGCTCTCAGAGTTCGAGGTAGCGTACGTTCCGCGTAAGGCGGCGTTAGCTCAGGTTTTGGCCAATTTCATCTGCGAAACCAGTTTTGAAGATGAAGACAGCGACTCACAGAAGGTTTGGTTGATAAAAGTTGATGGAGTTGTCAACGCGGATGGATGCGGAGCAGGGATCGTGCTAACCACCCCTGGGGGGGACCAGTTCAGCTTCGCTCATCAGCTAAACTTCCCAGCCACCAACAACGAGGCCGAGTATGAAGCCTTGATAGCAGGGCTAGAGTTAGCCCTGGCCCGAGGGGCTCGGGCCGTCACCGTGTATACCGATTCCGAGATTGTCGCCAGGCAGGCGGACGGAGAATACGAGGCCAAGACGGAATTGTTGCCAGATTACCTGCGAAAGGTAAATGCTCTGAGAAAGGCCTTCCTGCACTTTACCATCGAGTCCATCCCTAGAGAAGACAATGAACAAGCCGATTTGTTGGCCCGAGTGGGGGCCGCCATGCCGTCAAACGTAGAGGAAAAATTTGATTTCGAAAGAAGGGACCGACGAAGACTGTTACAGGAGGTGTATTTCGTCTAAACGGAAGGACCCGATGACTGGAGAACGCCGATCACTGAGTATCTAGGGAAGGGGATTCTTCCACCAGAAAGAACGGAGGCCAAGAAGTTGACAGGCAGAGCGGCCCGATTTGTGATCCGCGAAGGAAGACTATACAAGAAAGGTTTCAACTTTGCAGATTTGTTGTGTGTATCCAACCGGGAAGGACGGGTCATTGCAGAGGAATTGCATGTCGGGGTCTGCGCTCATCACCAGGGATGGAGGGCTTTGTCTTCCAAGGTTTTGAGGTTGGGATACTATTGGCCCACGATTAGGGCAGACGTACAGAACTTTGTGCGCAGTTGTGAAGCTTGTCAGAAACACGGGAACCTGAAGAATGTGCCCGCCGAGCCGCTTCAAAACATCTATGGGGCCTGTCCTTTCGCCTTGTGGGGAATGGACATTCTGGGCCCTTTTCCCATGGACCCCGGACAGCTTAAATATGTCCTGGTCCTGGTGGACTATTTCACCAAATGGGTAGAAGCGGAGGCGATGGGTTTGATCACCGCGGAGAAGGTCAGAAAATTCTTGTGGAAAAACCTAGTGTGCCGGTTCGGAGTCCCTGAAGCCATCATCACCGACCATGGGACGCAGTTCGATTGTGAAAACATCCGAGATTTCTGCGAGGGCCTCGGAATAAAATTGAAATTCTCATCAGTAGCTCACCCTCAAACGAATGGACAAGCGGAGACTACAAATCGCCAAATCTTGGAAGGTATTAAGAAGCTGGGGAAAACTGCCAAAGGCCGGTGGGCGGAACTCCTCCCCCTGGTACTCTAGTCATATCGTACCTCACCAAAAACTCCAACCAGGGAGTCGCCCTTTTCCTTGGTATTCGGGACAGATGCGGTCATCCCAGTCGAGCGTTTGATTCCTTCTGCACGAGTCCTAGCCTACGAGTCCAAGGCCAATGACGAAGCTCTGGAAGTCGAGATGCACCTTCGGGAGGAAAGGCGGATGGTCGCCGAAATTAATGCCCGAGAGTACAAAAGGAAAACCCAAAGGCACAGGGACCAGCATCTCCAGGAGTGACGATTTGAGAAGGGAGACCTGGTCCTCCATCTGGCCCTGGCAGGAGGAAAGCTAGACGCCAAATGGGAAGGGCCCTATGTAGTCGTTGAACGCATCCATGTCGGAGCATACAAGTTACAAACCCCCGAAGGTGTTGTTCTTCGGAAGACGTGGAATGCAGAACACTTGAAGAAATACTACGTGTAATCTCTAAGTTCTTTCAAAGTTTATCTAAGTCACCCCCGCTACCAGTAAATAAATCAAAGCGGTTAGTGGGTGCTTTATGAATCTTTCTACAGTTTCCAGTCCTATGACGCTGGAGCTTGCTCCGCGTCGGATATCTGGTGGACGCATTGAGCTCCCAGATCAATCCTTAGTCCTATGACGCTGGAGCTTGATCCGCGTCGGACATCTGGTGGACGCGTTGAGCTCCCAGATCAATCCTTAGTCCTATGACACTGGAGCTTGCTCCGCGTCGGGCATCTGGTGGACGCATTGAGCTCCCAGATCAATCCTTAGTCCTATGACGCTGGAGCTTGCTCCGCGTCGGATATCTGGTGGACGCATTGAGCTCCCAGATCAACCCTTAGCCCTATGACGCTGGAGCTTGATCCGCGTCGGACATCTGGTGGACGCGTTGAGCTCCCAGATCAATCCTTAGTCCTATGACATCGGAGCTTGCTCCGCGTCGGACATCTGGTGGACGCATTGAGCTCCCAGATCAATCCTTAGTCCTATGACGCTGGAGCTTGCTCCGCGTCGGACATCTGGTGGACGCATTGAGCTCCCAGATCAACCCTTAGTCCTATGACGCTGGAGCTTGATCCGCGTCGGACATCTGGTGGACGCTTTGAGCTCCCAGATCAATCCTTAGTCTTGTGACGCTGGAGCTTGCTCCGCGTCGGACATCTGGTGGACGCATTGAGCTCCCAGAACAATCCTTAGTCCTATGACGCTGGAGCTTGATTCGCGTCGGACATCTGGCGGACGCGTTGAGCTCCCAGATCAATCCTTAGTCCTATGACGCTGGAGCTTGATCCGCGTCGGACATCTGGTGGACGCATTGAGCTCCCAGATCAATCCTTAGTCCCGTGACGCTGGAGCTTGCTCCGCGTCGTACATCTGGTGGGCGCATTGAGCTCCCAGATCAATCCTTAGTCCTATGACGCTGGAGCTTGCTCCGCGTCAGACATCGGATAGACGCATTGGGCTCCCAGATTGATCCTTAGTCCTATGACGCTGGAGCATCCTCCGCGTCGGACATCAGATGAATGCTTTGGGTTCCCAAATTGACCCAAGTCCTATGACGGCGGAACTCGATCCGCGACGGATTTCGGAATATGCATAAGGCACCCAAGTTGACCATTAGTCTAGTAAAATTCCGGCCTAAGGCATGCCAGTAATATGATCGATACCCTGAAGTTAGGGATTCAAACTTGGGACCCAATCAAACCACGGACCTCACCCAAAAAGTTGGGCTGCTGACATTCAAAGAGGGGTACACCCAAGATAACAAGAAACACACAGAAGGCCCAGAAAGGCTAAATCAAGTAAGAAAGACATGGCAGTTCACAGAAACGCAGGGTCAACTCAAGGAGTGTCCCGGGGACGATCCGAAACCAAATGAGTCCGGTCAGCAAACAGACGAGTTCCATTGGGCGGAGGACCTTCAGGATGAGGCTCTCGCCACTCAGCATCGACCTCGTCGCCATCCGCGGACAGGATATGAACCTCGAACCGGGCGTTCCCTTTGTGCAGAAAAGTGATGGCAGACCCTATGTCGACCCCATGAGTACAGGCAAAATGATTCCAACCCTGCCCCAAGAAGGGTACCCGGTAATCACCCCGGTACACCGTCATGGGAAAATCCCGTAGGATCCTTGACGATAGCAGGACACGCCCAGGGAGATCCGGGCCGTACTCGATTTCAAAATGGGCAGGCAGCCGCTGCTCAAACGCACCAGATAAACGGGGAAAGATCAGTTAACAAAAATATTGAAACCATGACTACGACGTACCAAGCGATGCATCTGTTCCGGGAAGTCCAGTGAACGGAAAAAGGCCCAGGTCATTGGGCTTGAGGATGACATCTTATGGAGGATCTTTCTCACAGAGACGAAAGGTTGAGGAGACCCCGACTTTTAAAGGGGATCCTCAAGGGTCACGGGCAGCACAGGCGCCATCTCGATAAACCAAAAGACTGAAAAAGAGACCAGGGCAAAATCCGAGGACAGTCAGAGCATCACTGCCCCAGGCCAAGCATGGCGGACAGATGTACATCGAATGAGACGCTACGTGCAGATCACACCCTGCAACCACGAGAGAAAATGATGAGGGGGAGAAGAGAAAGAGATCCGTGAGCATAGCTCTTCTCTCCGGGGGTGACCAAATCGAGGTCGGGGCTCCAATCTTTGGATATAAGACTAGGCCCTGGCGACTTGAGGAATCCGACGCCCCCCAACAACGACGATGAATCCAGGGGCACCACCCAGGACGTTCTGTCGCGTCATCATGAAGGAGGAACGACTTCATACACTCCGCCTCCCACTCGTGTACGTCTTAATAGACGAAGACACACAATCACAAGCCCGGCTTTGGTCCCGCTCCAATCAGGAACATGAGGTGAAGGTTGAAAAGGATAGCGACGGCCTTTTCTGGTTGACCCAGGGTTGGAACCACTTCGTTCAAGCGAACCGAGTTACGGTGGGGTCCGCTTTGATCTTTGCTTACATGGGGGACTCCATCTTTGAAGTCGATGTAATCAACCCCGACAGCGAGGAAATATAGAGACAAAAGATTTCTAGATCCATATCCTCTGTAATCCGTACCCTCTCTCTGTTTCAATGTTCCAGGTTCAAGGGAGTCGGGTCTGAGAAATCTTGTTCCTGTTACCTTCGATGAATAATAAAAGACCTCTGTTTCTTAGAACGAATGGAAGTCACGAAAACGCGATCGCATACCTAGAGACAGCCGTAAACACTTATAACTCACAACTGTCGAAGTCACCGCGGGCGGCCCAACGCCACTCCTTAAACCACCAAAATGGAATAAACGGTTTTCTACAAGGTTTCCGTGGTCGATCAAAAGACCCAAACTATAAAGACCACTCTTCGTGTTCTATCAACAATTCAAGGAAGGATCCTCCCTCGCCTGTTCTGAGAGAAGCACTCTTCATTCAAGACCGCTCCAAGCTGCATCAAAGATCATTCTCGGTCACGAGCGGAGGCCACACTATTCTACGCCCCATGCAGAGGCTTTTTCTCCTTCAGGAACACGGGGAGCGGGTTCAGAATCTCTCCCAAACACGTGGATCCCCTTCAAACTAAAAGAAGAAAACGTGGGTTGCTAGGGACTCCCACGTATAGCGAGGGTCACCACCCTCAACAACCACTTGGCCGCAGACAGTCCTAACAAGCGAAGCACCATAAATAGAGGGGAAGGAAAGTGGCGAAATCAGATCTTTTCACAGTTCAAAACACCCCCCCCCCCCATCGGAGAAAACTTCGACATGGGCTCCGAAAATACTCGAGCATTCTACCGCTTCGTCACCAAGGAGGAACACTTGCATACGTTACAACTACCCCAAATATATGAGCAGCTCGGGGAGGCAGTGCATCAGCTCGTCTACCTGTGGTCAACCACTTGTCAGGACTTCGAAGTCGACGTGGAGAGAGACGCGAACGGAACATACTGGTTCACCGAGGGGTGGTCGGACTTTGTTTTCTCCAATCGAGTAGTCCTGGGCTGTTCGCTTCTCTTCGTCTACGAGGGGGAGTCCCACTTCGAGGTGCATGTGTCCTACCCAGATCCGACCCACGACCGCCAAAAGAAGTTAGGCCCGACAAGCGTGGGCTCGCTCAAATCCAAAGCCCATCAGAAGCCCCCAAGAGCTCCTAAGAGCGCCAAGGCGCCAAAACCTAAAAAGTGAGCCCGCAAGTACCGATGTACCTGGGAACGAATAAAAGTTTTCCTTTTTTCCTTTTTCTCGGTTTAGAAAAGAAATCAATAAAGCTGTTTTTCCTTTACTGACCAATTCTCCTTCCCGAGAAACTTGGGGAAGGGACGATTCGGAGAAGATACTCGAACATTGCGAGCATTAAATAAAAAAAATCGAACAAACAAGGGGACAGTAGCTCACGGTTTCTCTATAAAAACCAGGGACCAGATAGTCCCTCAAGACACACTCTCCATCAAAAAATATACAAACCAAAACAGTTCCGGAGAGAACATGGCAGCAGGTGGAGGCCGCTCAAGGGATTTCCTCCGATGGATCCAGAATGCTTCTCTCTTACAAAGAACGGTAACGCCCCTCTGAAAACTCCCCGGTTAAACGTTCTCGTTTCCTACTTGCGATTAATCGTTTCCTCCAAACAACAACAGCCCTTGCCGGAGTTCTTCGAAGAGGAATATAGGATGTTCGGCGTTGAAAGAATCATCCTAACTAATGGACTGGGAAGGAGGGGCACACGCGTCTTGGTAGAAAGGGACGAAGAAGGGGTGCTCTGGCTCACCCAAGGGTGGAGAGCATTCACCAGGTCCAGGAATGTTCACGTGGGAGGGGCCGTCATATTCAAGTATCTGGACGACGCGCGCTTCAGGGCCACCTACGTGCCTTCAGGGGAAAACACTTCAGAAGGTGAGAGTAGCGGCGATTCTCCCTGAGGAAGGAGTGCTCCGTGCTAAATGTTTAGATTATCAAGCAAAAAGAAGCCTGTAATAAATAAGAATATTGAATGGAAAATGTTAAGACGACCGAGTGTCGGGGTTTCCAAAATCTTTTTTCTGACACCAAAAAGATATTGAAGAAATCACTATTAATAAGAACCGCAAACTGGATTCCCCTACCACAGGCCATCCGCGGGACCAGGGGCAAAACCCATTTCCAAAAAAACAACCGCGGATTGAGTTTCCCATCACCAGTTTTCCACCAAATAAACCAAACGTACGCAATCCAAAAAGAAACATAAACAAAGTACCAAGGTTTGTTTAAAACATAAAACCGCCCAAGACAGCTGGAACGAACGTCTACAGTCCATCACCAGAAAAATCCACTTTGTCTTCATCCACCAGACCCCAATCTTCCCGATCCTCACTAGGAGAGAACGGCTGAAGAGGAACTCCCGGGTTCTCCGCGGATTTTTTCACACTCTGGTGTATCCCAGCTTTCATCCCAATATAAAAGCAATCCTTGTACCGGTTTTGGATGAAATCTTGCCCAGCTTCTTCGTTCAGCCACTCAGGGACCGCGCTTTTCATGAAATCCAGACCAGACGGAGTCTTCAGCTAGTCGTCCACCAACTTGGTACGGTTGTGCGGAATGTCCAACCAAGACAGAACGATATCACCATTTGTACGAGATTTATATCGTTCCAACTCGATCGCACGACGGTTGGCCTCCACGACCGCCTTACTCTTCGCCTCGTTAGCCGCCAGCAGCTGGTCCTCAAACTCCTTTTTCTGGGTTTCGAATCCTTGCCTCTGAGTCTCAAATTCCCTCCTCTGGGCTTCAAAGTCAGTTTGCAGCGCAACCATTGCCTGTTGAGAAGATTCAAGTTGAGCACGCAGCATCTCCACGTCCTCCACCAGTTTACTGTTTTTCGCTTTCTCGGCGGATATAATCTCGTCCTTTTCCTTCACCCGCGAACGAAGAGATTCGACCTCCTTTTTTGGCGTCTCAGCCTCCGAGAGTTTCCCTTCCAACTGCTCCAGCCTCCCTTCAAGCTCGTGGGCATGTTGGCCCAAGCGAAGATATCTGCCCCAGCCGCTGTGGGTAAAAACGTGACCCTAGCCGCAGAAAACACTATGATAATACAGGATGCATTTAAAAGTCAAATAGATGAGAGAAATGACACACGATGCACTTACCCAATTGCACCAGCGCTCTTGTTCTAATGTGAACTGCTCGTCGGTCAGATGGTCCAGATACCGTAACTCCGCTTTCCCTAGTTCGGGGAGAAAAGCCAACTATTCAAGAGTATCGGAGTGGAAGCCGGGCATCCGGTACGCGGGCCGACCATTGGCGTCTACGTGAAAAACTGGTACATCCCAGCTCACGCCCTCCCACGCCGGGTATGACCGCGCCTTTTTCTTCTTCGGCAACGATTTGGAAGTTCCCGCGTCACCAGGGGAGATGACTCGACGCTCTGCAGGAGAAACCAGAGATAAGGGCTGGGTCTCGGCGACAAGTAAAAGTCCTTTTTTCTCCCCGGTTCGGTCACCCCCACCGGGCGGCTGACCGGGGAAAAAAGGGCTTCAGGTAAGCCCGTAGTACCCACTTTCCATAAAAGGAAATCGCAGGCATACCCCTCCATGGAGATGTGGGGGCGCCACACGCTTTTTCTCGTCCGGTTTCGTCAATACACGAAACACACATCAAGGCATCAAGCCTAAATTGCTTTGTCAAATATGGTATGTTCAGTGATGGGACCTGTTTCATTGTTAAAGTGGGATGATACCGTCGTCCGCCTGAACATGATGCTTGCAACTGCAAGCATATGAACTATAAACATTTATTTCGATGCAATCTATTTTTTGTGCAGGGTTGTCGCATCCTCGAGAAGTCAACACGGTTTTAGTTCGGGTTTAAAGAGTGTGACGATGACCCTACGTCGTACTATATATACGGATCACTGAGCAGATAAAGGATATGCTGATCATTTTGTAAGACGACGTGTCTTCTGCGCGTTGTCGCAGAGTAGCATAATATGCAATTGATACAGTAGCGCGCCTTGCCCAAGATAAGATGGCGACATATGCGTTCCAGTAGGTGCAGATTCGGATATACCCAAACATTCCTGAAGAGTCTGTCGGTAGCTGTTCCGTTTAATTGGGGACACCATATAAACCCCGGCCTTCGGTCCCCCTACTCCCCACATCACCTATACACCCCAAACACCCAAAAGTCAAAAGCCCTCAACCATGCCTTTAACTCCCTACAGTTTCGTCAAGGAAGTCGAGTTCTCAGACGACACCCGTTACATTATTAGAGTGACCAGACACAATGTGTCGGCTGAACGTCACATTTGCAACTGCAAGCACATGAAGTATTACATTTTATTTCCATGCACTTTATTTTCTGTGCAGTGTCGTCGCAGGTCTAAGAGGTCAACGAAGGTGCATTTCCGATGTATAGAGTCTGACGATGACCCTAGTCGTACTACTGCAACTGTTGTTGCAGGAGGATGTGTCAAGTATGAAATATAAATAAAATATAAAGCAAACTGACTCCCTGTCTCAGCAAATAAATACAAGACTTTCCCCCGTTGTAGTAGAAGGTAGTCAGGATCGATCCACGAGGAAGCATGTCAGCGCCCGCCTTTCAGTCCAAAAACTGTCGAAATTGACTCAGAAAGTACTCGACGTCGACCAAGTATCCTCGACGTCGATCACTCAGTCGAATAAAACTGTAAAACAGTGAACATAAGCAAAAACGAACGAAAACAAAGCAAGTTGAGTAGAACAGGGTGCTCGACGTCGACTAGACCTACTCGACGTCGAGTAGAATTCAGGCGATGTCGAGTGCACTTTAGTGTAAAAACGTGATCTTTGCAATGACAGAAATCAAACAAAAGCAACACGAAAATTGTGGGAAATTCAATAAACTAAAAGCTCCTAGAATCGGGTTACAACGCCACAACGATAACCATATAAAATAATACATAAAGGTATAAAAGATCATGCCTTTTCATCAAATAAATTTCGTTATTAACAAATAGGAAAATAGAGGTTTTCACATAAACCCTAATTGTTACTAACCCTTTTTTCACATAATTAATCCAAGTTGTATTAAGATCATTTTCGCTTTAATAACACAAACAAGGATCACCTTCAACTTTCGCAAAAGAATCATGCAATTAGGGATAGAAGATGAAATCGCATCAAAAGATTGTACCTTTATCGCATTACCTTACATGGCTACCGTCGGGCTCACCCCAACCCTAGAAGTTGGGTAACTACTCACCTCTCATCATGAATAAACACATCAATAATTTCAAGAAACTAAATTGCATTAAATAAACTCAAAAACTCACAACCGATCGAAGCCAAAACGTCTCTCAACACTCCACCTTCTCTCGGCCACAAGCTCTCTCTCCTAAGTCCTACCTCTATGTAACTAATTGTGTGTAAAATTGAATGAATAAAACTCATCCCCTAGGGCTTTATTTATAGTGTTCCATCTAGCTAATCTAGGAAAGAACAACTATATCTATGTCTAACCTTTCTATCTAAAAGCTTAAGATAAAACATTATGATAAAGGAAATAAAATCTATTAGGAAACTAGGACTAATGTGGATAGATTTCTTCCATCTTGATAAATCTTCACTTGAATGGATAAAATATCTCGTGCCTTGGTGTAGAAGTAAGCTCAAAAACTCGGATTCCACTCGATCTCGGACTCGGACTCGTCACTGGGCTACTCGACTTCGACTAGAGTTAGTCCACTTCGACTAGAACTTTTCCTCCTTGGTTGCACTCGAGCTCGGGCACGTTCTGGACTCGACGTTTGTACTCGACGTCGACTAGATGTACTCAACATCGAGTAGCTCTAGGCTCTCGAGTGGCTCTACTCAGCTTCGTGTGGAATTCTGGTCTCTGGAGTACTCGACTTCGATTAGACGTAGTCGACGTCGAGTAGAATCGCCAGCTTTCAGCATTCTGCTCCATTCTTGAAACACACTTTCCTGAGTCCTCGTTCGTCTGATTGACGCATATGAGTATGCGTTGGAAAGCTCTTTTCGAGGGCTACATCTCTCAAGAAGACATTAGAACTTGATTCAGAATGATGAATGGCGAAAAGTGGGCTTTTCTCCAGTTGCACCATCCTTAGCTTCTTCATGACTTTCCTTTAAGCTCCAAAGTCCGTCCGATTTCTGCGAAATGAAACAGAAACTTGTGTAGACTCCATAATTTGGCAAATAAGCATAAACTACATAGATTGTGTACGATTCTAACCCAAATGTATGAAATGCATGCAGAAATCGTTATAAAAGTCAATATAAAACATGGCAAAATAGGCTCACATCAACTACCCTCGCGTGTTGGCGCAGATAAAGGATAATATCAAAAGTTTGTACAACGATGTGAGTTATTCGCGTATTCGCAGCATTGCTGAGTATGTAGTAGACTTATTAGCGCGGCCTGCCCAAGCCACTATGGAGACATACACATTCCAGCAAGCGCTGATTGAGATACAACCAGCGGCTCCTGCTGAGTCCGTTGGGAGCAACTGATCCAATTGATTTTGTGTTTTCAATGTACGATTTGGGGCAACTGTACGTTTTTTTCATATGTTATATATTCGGTAATGCACTTGTGATGTGAACTCTATGTAATCCCTTTGATTTGAACCTTATGAATATTTATGGCTTTGTTTAAATATTCGTTTTAATGATTTTAATTTTCACTTGAATCGAACCTAATAAGAAGAACAAAAACATTGAAATATGAATCATTTTACTTTTCATTTGAATCGAACCTAATAAGAAGAACAAATATATTTAAATATGAATCATTTTAATTTTCATTTGAATCGAACCTAATCAGAAGAAAAAAAACATTGAAATATGAATCATTTTCATATTCACTTGAATTGAATCTACTAAGAAAAACAAATACATTGAAATATGAATCATTTTCATATTCACTTGAATCGAATATAATAAGAAGAACAAATACATTGACATACGAATCTTTTTCATATTCACTTGAATCGAATCTAATAAGAAGAACAAATACATTGACATGTGAATCATTTTCATATTAACTTGAATCGAATCTAATAAGAAGAACAAATACATTGACATATGAATCTTTTTCATATTCACTTGAATCGAATCTAAAAAGAAGAACAAATACATTGAAATATGAATCATTTTCATATTCACTTGAATCGAATCTAATAAGAAGAACAAATACATTGACATATGAATCATTTTCATATTCACTTGAATCGAATATAATAAGAAAAACAAATACATTGACATATGAATCATTTTCATATTAACTTGAATAGAATCTAATAACAAATGGGCAAGTATGGGCACTCAATATCAGTTCAATTCACTCGATATCAACCAAAGTGAGTTGATGTCGAGTCAAAATGCAACGTCAGGCATCAACCTTATGCATAGGCATTTAACGTCGGATCAAACGTTACTATACCCTATGCAACGCCGGTTCCGACGTCGCACACCCTATGCATAGGGTTGCTAGGGTATTAACCCTAAGCCTTCAGAATGCAACATCGGATTCGACGTTGCAAAGGGTGTAGCAACGTCGGTTTTGACGTTGCATACCCTATGCGTAGGGTTGCCATAGGGTATCAACCCTAGGGTAACCCTATGCAATGTCAGATCCGACTTTGCTAAACCCTATGCAATATCGGATCTGACATCGCATTGCGAAGGGCCTATAAAAGCAACCCATACAACCCACTATCCCTCCCCCACTAACCCTCTCCCACATATACCACCTAATGTCGGTCCCCAATAGACCCCCGAGTACCTCCATAAAAGACGGATAAACGTCCAATGGGATCGATTATCAAGTAAAAGGGATGAACCACCGTCTTCCACCTAACGAAAGCGATTGCAACTGCCAACACCAGAAGTACAAGCGTGTGTTTTCATGCTGCCTTTTCCGCGTGGTATGTCAAAGTGGCTCTAGGAGATCATTGTCGACGGAGTTTGGATGCCACCACGACACTCTAAAGACTACCAACGACCGAGATGCCTACCAAACCGACATGGGCAATAGAATTACGGAAATGCTGGACGAGTTCTACCATGATGTATGTCGGCATTGTATCCATGAAGTTACGGAGTTTGGATAGACAGGGTCCCCAATTTGTGGACCTAATTCAATCCGCAAACCCATATCAACCATATCTTGGCGAGCGACAGCACTATCTTTTGACTTGAAAGGTGTTGTGAGCCTAATTTGCCATGTTTTACACTTACTTTTATATCAATTTCTGCTTGCATTTCATACATTTGGGTTAGAAAAGTACAGATTCTATGTAGTTTACACTTATTTATCAAATTATGAAGTCTACACTAGTTTCTATTCAATTTCGCAGAAATTGGACGCACTTTGGAGCTTAATGGAAAGTTATGAAGAAGCTAAGAATGGTGCAGTTGGAGAAAAGCCCACTTTTCCCCATTCATCATTTTGAATCAAGCTTTGATATCTTCATGAAAGTTGTAGCCCTCAAAAAGAGCTTTCTAACGCATGTTCATATGCGTCAATCGGACAAACGAGGACTAGACGGAGTAGAATGATGAGAAATGAAGACGTGGTCGATATCGACCAGACTTGGTCGATATCGACCTGATTTTGGTCGAAATTCCTCCTGGGAGCCAATATCGAGTGACAGAAGCCGAATCCGAGAAATCAACTCAATATCGACCAAACTTGGTCGATATTGACCAGTCCCCAGAAGCCGATTTCGAGCGATTCCGAGTCCGAGTGTTGAGCTGGCTTTCTTCCACATGTAGCAAGAGATATTCTATCAATTCAAGAGAAGATTTATCAAGTCCAAGAGAGATCTATCCACTTTAGATATAGTTTCCTTCATGGATTTATTTCTTTTATTTCTAAATTTAATCATTAAGCTTTAGATAGATAAATTTAGATATAGATAGATAGTTCCTTCCTAGAATAGCTTGGATTGTGGCCTATTAATAAAGCCCTAGGGGGCTGACATTCAATCAATTCAAGCCAAGCCGTCTTCGGGCGCAAGGAGAGAGGAGAGAGAGAGAAGGCGAGAGAGGAGGAACGTTTGGAAGGTTTTGTAAGTTTAAGTTTTATTTTGAATGTTAAAGTTAGTTTCTTTTATTATGTTTTGTTTCTAATTTCCTTCTTCTAGGGGTGGAGTGATCCCAACATAGATATATGTGTTTGATTTATGAATTTATGAATTTGTATGTCTTTATCATCATCTACCTATGTGCTTAATCCTTTGTGAGAGTTGAGGAAATTTTTTATTCATGATATTGAAGCGAAAGTGATCTTATTATGAATTTGGATAGTAATTGGGGTTTATTTGCGAGAGCTGACTAATCCTAATTAAGAAAAGGTAGAAACAAATTAGGTTTTTATGCGAAAGCCTCTATCACCTAAATTGTTGGAATTTGCAAAAGTTAATTTTTTGATATAAATCATGCATCTTTATGTGATTTATGATCTACACATATGTTTATTGTTGTGGTGACCTATATCCTTGGAAGTTCGCATCTTTATTTGCTACATTTTATTATTTTTATTCAACACGGGTTATACTCGACACCAACCACCATTCCCTCTCCATCCATTGACATCGACCCCTCTATTCTTTGTCGACAACCACCCTCATCACCTCTTCCTGCTATCCCTGAACCCCAAAACACACTAAACCTAGAATCGCTGACTTCTCTCCTGAGGACGAACCTGACTCCCCTATACTATAGCGGGAGTCTTGACTACAAATTTATTTGGTCGAGAAACCCTCTCGTCAAAAGGCATGTTCAATAAAGTCTCAATCAAACTTTCTGCAATATTCTTCTCAATGTGCATTACATCGAGACAATGAAGAACATGCAACCACGACCAATACTCTAAATTGAAAAAGATGAACTTCTTCTTCCAGCAAGAAGCTTCCCCATCCAAGTTTTTCTTCTTTTTGTTCTTCCCAAACACATAGTTGATCTTCTCTACCACCTTCAACACATCCGCACCAAACTATGGAAGAGGTTCATCTTCCAACTCCTGTGCATTATTAAACGCATTCCTTTGCCTCCGATAAGGATGATGTCGATGGAGGTACTTATAGTGACCTCCATATGACATCTTCGTACTATTCGGAAGATATGTGGCAGTTGTGTTATCACCACATATCGGACAAGCCTTGTAACCCTTAATGGTTGCACCCGATAAATTTACGTTGGTAGGGAAGTCGCTGGTTGTCCACAACAACACAGCTCTAAGGGTGAAGTATTCCTTCAAATGTGCATCATATACACCATTGATCCCATCCCAAAGTTCCTACAAGTCTTCAATTATAGGCTCCAGGTAGACATCGATCTATATCAACTCCAAACTGCCTAGGGCCAGAAATGAGTAAAGACAACATTATAAACTTCCTTTTCATACATAACCATAAAGGAAGGTTATATGTGACCAAAAGTACAGGCCAACAGCTATATCTACTACTCATACTGCTATGTGGATTGATACCATCAACTGCCAACCCCATCCTCAAATTTCTCGCTTCCTTACCAAATTCAGGGCACTTGTAATCAACCAACTTTCAAGCAGGGGAATCTACTGGATGTCGCATGAAACCATCTGTACTCTGATTATCATCATGTCATGTGAGCAACTCAGAAGTTTCAGCGGATTTAAACCACCGATGAATTCTCGGGATAATGGGAAAATACCATAACACCTTTATTGGTTGCCCCTCCTTCTCAATCTCATCTCTTGTCAACTTCCAACGAGAGAGTCCACATTGAGGGCAAGAATTAGAATCTACATACTGATTCCTATATAATATGCAGTCATTAGGACATGCATGTATCTTTTTACATTCAAGCCCTAATTTGTTCAATGTTTTCTTTGACTCATATAAAGTTTGTGGGAACACATTTCCATGTGGAAGCAAGGAGGACACCGTCTCAGGCCCCAATCGGGGTGGCTCACTGGTAGGGAGCAAGGGGGGAAGTCAGGAGGTCTCGGGTTCGATCCCTACGTCCACCCCATTCCCTGGGTGAAGGTCCAAGGTTTGTCTTGCTCCTTATCAGTGGGTCGAGCCGGTCGGCGCAAGCCGGTTTACCTGGTGCGTGGCTCTTGCCGGCTGGGTCACATGCTCGAGGTTTGCCACCAAAGGTGGGTTCCTCGTCATAAAAAAAAAGGAGGACATCGTCTCAATTATTTCATTGAAACAAGTGTCACTCATTGCAAATTTAGCTTTAAGGGTGTGAAGTTTAACTAGTGCATCTAATTTGGTGTGGTGACTTACTTCAAATAAGGGTCTTTGAGCATCCTCAACGAAATTCCTAAACTCAACATATTCCTCATCGAAGTCATCCTCATTAGCAAATGCAGCTTCACACATCTCCACAGTTTTAGATCCAAATTGGGGGAACTGAGCCGATTTTCCTTCAGTAGGTGTAATATGGAACGAGGGGGCAGCAAGTTCTCCATGCCAAATCCAGTTGGTGTACCCCAAACTGAAGCCAAATCGATGACAATGCACTCTCACGACTTTAAATGACCGTTTCTTAAAATTGCCATATTTTGAACAAAGACATGGGACTTTCTTAACATTATTAGGATTTATCTTAGCAAAGCTTAGGAAGTCTTTCAACCCCAAGTCATACTTTTTACTACACCTATCCTCATATATCCATGATTTATCCATGGCTGAAATTCTACACAAACAAATGCAAACAAGAACATAAACAATACCATAATTAAAGGAACACAAAATTTAAGTTGATATATTCATGAAGAATGACTGCATAATTCATGAAGAAAGAACATATTTCACATGTGGATGATAAACTAAGGGCTAGAAAATGCAACAGCTAGCACACATAACCAAAATTTGGAATGAAGAAATTATGCAAACAAAGCCCAAAAAAGTACAACAGCATAACATCAATGAATTAACTCCAAAATAGACCAAAATCCTCCAAAACAGATATGTTCAAAAAGAAAATAATCAACAAAATGAAATACAACAGCACGCAGTGGCACATATATCCAATTACAATTGACTTCACGAATCATAAGTAGTATATATGTACAGGTTAACCAGAAATGGGCACACAAATCCTAGAAATCTTACCTTCGGTTCCCAATGGACAATTTGCAGCATAAACAATCCTCTCTTTCTCTCACTCAATGATGAAGAGACGCACAAGCCATGAATCATGATGAAGCCAGAGAACAATTAAAAAAAGTGTAAAAGTTCATATATGCATCATAAAGAAGAAAGTAATCGAAGGAGTGAAAAGACAAATCAACTAAAAAAGAGAGGCGAAAGGGTTCCCAATGTTTTCTACAAGGCTTAAAGGCCTTACCCTCTCTTAAAACTAAATAAACAAAATTCAAGACAACTCAAACAGCTGGCCACATTTAAATTTCTCCATCAAAGTCGAATCTTATATCCTGGTCAGGCATTGAATGCTAATATAGTACGGGAAGATCAACTAACATCACTAGAACTAAAGATATACTCAAAAAACTGACCAAAAAAAAAATTACCCACGAACAAAGATTAGGTCTTTTTCACAAGAAGTAAAGCATCTTGAATAAGTACATTCATTTGAAAGTTTGCTTAATTCGGTACAAAACAAACACAACTGAAAAAAGAAAAAGAAAAAGATGAAAAATTGCTAGGAGTTGATGAACAACAAACTATCAGCTAATAAAACAAAACCATAACATAACCTCACTCGCTTAGAGTTGCATTTGGCAATGAATCTGATACAAATTGATGGAGCTAGTCAGATTATTATCGAAATGGCAAAAAGGTAAGCAACAGTCTCTAGTCACTTCTGAAGCGCTCGTGGAATTTCACCTATACTTATTACCTCATTGTGACGACAAAAATAACTAAGAATACCTGCAAGCCTTAACCGAGGGGGGTTATGATTAGATTACATTTTTTTACTGGTCCAGGCGATGAGGGTGTTATGTTTGGCTCGCGAGGATTTGAGTCGTTCTATTGCGGACTTGGGTGGGAGTCAGGTGATGTTCTTATTCCAAGAATGCTCTTCTCCGATCACAGATCTCGAGAACTCAACTCCGAGGGTTTTATGTCCGGGGGATGATCAGAGCTCTTCTGCTTTTCTTATCTTGAAATTGGATCCATTGCTTTGAGGTCGGAGGGGGGTATTTATAGGGAAACTAAGCAAGCAGCTGGCTGGCAACCTCATGGTTCTATACAGGACACGTGTAACGCATGCACACATGCTTAGGGGCATAGGCAATACACGTGGAGCTATTTAGGGGTGAGGTGCTTGAGCCAGCGAGCTGCTTGCTAGGATCCCGGAGGGTTACGAGATATTTGGAGAATTCACTCTGGTTCTTGCATGGGGTTCAGGTCGCGAGGGAAACAGGGGTCAAGGTTCTTGGGGGCGTTGGGTCTAGTTATTTGATATTGATCAGGTACCTTGCTCGCGATGGATCTAATTGTGGGACCAGATATCCTTTTGCATTGGATGACCCATTTATGATGTCATGCTTGTGTTTATTTTATAGTCTATTTTCTATGGCATCGTCATATCTCCTCGTAACCGGATCGCGATTGATACGTCGTTCGCGATTGGGTTTCGACAAATACGATGCTCCCCGCCAAAAGACCAGTTTATCGGATGTGCCTTAGTTGGGCCTATCGTGCACTTCGGCCCACTGGACGGAGTGGTCCCACAAAGACCTATAAGTGGGGTTTTCCAGTGCTCTTTGAAGAAACGAGATCGGAATTAGGCGGTGGTCCATTTCCCGTTTTTTGAGCTTATCGTCACTTCTTTTTCACATTTCTCAAGTGAGTTTTCTCCGATCTTTCTCTTGCCCTTTTTTATTTCTAGGTTTGCGTTTTCCTCTTGAGATTTTTAGGGTAGCCGGAGCACCAAGCCTAGTGGTGGAATTATCCTCCTCTGGTGAGATGTACGGCGGTTCTGGGGTGGGGACCGGGGTGTGCCCTGGTGCCTCACCCCCCGCCTCCTCCACCGTTTTATCATTTCACCCCTACCTCCTCCTTTGTTCCCTTAGTTATAACTGATTTTTATGGAATGGGAGACGAACACCTAGGAATAGAGGGGTGATGCCGGGGCGGGGTAGTGTTGTTTTCGAGTTCTTCGGAGAACTTCCGGTAGTCTTTTTGGATTTTGTGGAGAATCTCCAGTGACAAAGGGCGGAGGAAACCTTTCGTCTCCCCTTTTTGCCTTTCTCAGAGGTGATTTCTCGAGAATCGAAAAACCTTTATGGAGGAGACAAAAAGGCGTCTTTTAACCGTCATCCTGCGGGGGGGGGGGGGGGGGGGCGGGGTGGAAGATGTTTTTTCAACGTCCCTTCGGGGGGCATGTGAGGCGCCAACTTGGGCTCCTAGGAGAGCTTTTAGGCGCCAATTTTACTTAGTCGCGATGTTGAAAAGGTAGTTTTCCCCTTGCTGATTTTCCTTTTACTTCATCTTTTCTAGGGGATTTTCTTCATGTTTTTAGAATTAAGATGTCGTGAGAGAGCGATAGCCAGAACCGTAGCGTGAGATATGAATATGAGGAGGTTAGTTCTTCGCGAACCGGAACCCAGGCGGATGCCGATTCAGATTCTTCAGCGACTCCAGCTCCTCCCCCACCGATTAAGAAACCCCGCGAGGACAAAAGAAAAAGAGCGAACCCCGGGGCCGATCTTAGTACGAAGAAATGGAAAATGGTCGGAACCATCAAGCGTCCTTTGAAGAGGGACAACCCGGAGTACTGCCATACCTCGGAATCCATAAACGACTTAGGAAAGGGCAAGTCGTCTCGCATACCCAAGGAAGCTAAAAAACCTGTCCGAGTTGTCCCGGGCGACTTCGCCCTGCCTCCTTACAATCGGACAGAGGTAGATATCTGCAGCTTCTGTAAAGGTTATGCTTTCGCGGCGCCTCCTCCCCTCCCAACAATATTTACGGAACGCGTAGATCCTACCGTAGCCAAAATGGTGGGTGAGGAGTCGATTCTAAATGTCGAGCACTTGGAGGAGGTGCGAAGCTTTATCCATGGCCAGCCGGGGTAGAGATAGGCCTAGCTACCGAGAACGGGGGATGTTTGAATTAATATAAATACCACGTCGTCGTCCACCTGGCAATTTGCTCCAGGGGTTCCGCCTCCCTCTTCCCCCACTCTACTCGGATTTTTTGGCATACATAAACCAATGCCCTGCCCAACTTGCCTTCAACGTATGGATGTACCCGACGGTATACATTATGCGATGTGCCGCCATCAAGCAAACGCCGTCGTTAGACCACCTTTTCTCTGTTCTTTCCTTGAGGCATAGTGAAAGGCTGGTGTCTGCCTCCTTGGCTGGAAAGATTGTTGAGAGGTTGTGATGCCGTGCAATTATCGATGACTCTTGGTGACATTGAGCCCACAGGCGAAGGATCGGGTATCCCAAACGTATCAGGTTGTCTAGTAGTCCCGGATGGAGGAGAAAATGGTTTCTCATTCGCGATCCAACCAAGACTATTCTGAACTTTGTGACTAGGCCTGGTAAGTACGTCACGGCGGATGGGTGGAGAGCTTCGTTCGGGAAAGGGGTTGCGTTGATACGGGGTTATAGGCAAGTTGTGACTCCGGTTCGTCTGGAGATGGCTGGACTTAGCCTCCCACATCGACCGGGTCAGTGTCTAGGACTTTTTTAAGTCCTTTAGTATTATAGCCGTGATTTTCTTTTGTCTTGATTTATTTTAATTCTTTCGCAGACATGATAGTTGATAAGTCAAAGATTTCTACACTTGCGAAGAAGAAAAGTGTCGGTGGTCGACAGAGCGTTCCCCGTGGGTCTCCTCCCGCGAATAGGAGTTTCAAAGGGAAAGAGCCGGTTGACGACCGGGAGAGCATATCGTCGGACGACCAGCCACTGGCTCGTCGCGGGCAAAAGCGGCCAAGGGAGGGGACAGGGGGCACCATGCTATTAAGCTCCGAGCCGTTTACTCAGACGGGGATTTCAATGATGGCTTACCGGTTGCTTGGGTTCGACCCTATTGATATCAAGAAACTAAAAATTCCCAAGAAGAGTTGTCCAGCTGAAAGGGATTACCTTCATCATTTGACGGATGAAGAATTGGTGGAGCATGGCCGAAAAAGCAGAGGTTGGGTAATCTCCTTCGCGATTCATGCTTTTACTCTTTCTTTCTTTCCCTATTTTACATATGTGTTTTTTATTCTCCATGTGTCGTCATAGGATAATCTGCAATGGTCCGAAATGGCTGGTCGTTTGAGAAATTATGACAACAAGGTGAGGGAGTTAAGGACTATAGTCACCACTCTGAAGGCGAAGGTGGAAAAGTTGAAGGACGCGGAGCTTCAGGAAGTAACCATCTAGAGCCTTAAAGATGCTCTGACAAAATCTCAGAAGGATGTGGAGACGGCGAGGAGCGAGTTGGATTTGTCGCAAGTCAAACTCGTGAAGGCTCAAGAGACGGGGGCTCAGCATGAATCGGAGGCCACGTGCTTGAGGTGTCAGCTCAGGGATCTCGAGCATGACATTGTGGTGGTTCGCGAGGAGCTTGCTGACGTAAAGAGTCGGTTGGAGCGCTTTACTTTTGGGGAAGACGTTGTTCTCTCCAGGAAAACGCTCCGTGAGTTCATGCTCAGTGACGACGGCCAGGGGTGGCTATCCGATTTGCCGGGGGAGGATGGCCGAGGCTGGCTAAATCATTACCTTGAGACGGATGGATAGGATGTCCTTTACGACAGGGTTACTGATGCGTATATGGAGAGAGTTGAAGGTGCGATCGTCCAGAGCGTCAATCGCTTTGCTCATCTAGGTGACGACATGAGGATGTTTTCTCCTAGTTATGAAAACGAGGACATGAAGCTTAAAGACCCTCAACGTGGGCCGCCTCTCCCCCTTGATGCTCCAATTGATGACGCCGCCGCCCTCGATCCTCCCCTTGTAGGTGAGAAAACCCCTGAGCCTGCACGCGAAGATGACAATCCTCCTATTGATGTTTAAACGACCGTTTCTCCACTCTCTATGAAGTTTTTTGTGTAAGGAAGTTCGAAAACATTTTTACCCACGGTGAGAGTTTCGCACTCTACTGCGGTTCATATGTTTGTTTTTTCGGGATGGCGAATATTTCAACCCATGGCAAGCGACGTCTTGTGGGGGATATTTTTTGAATATCTTATCTTTGAATCCATCATATTTTTGTTTATGCCTTTTGCCCGTTCCATTTAATGGCTTGCTTTGTCGATTTTACTTATGCTTATTCTCGCCTAGAACTTGACCTATCCCTTGTTCTTACTTGACAAGTAAATTCGTGATACCCTTACCCATCTCATGTCGTTGATCGTTTTATGAAATAAATCGTGAGATGAAAAAAAGTAGGGTTCACGTATTTATTAGATGTTATGGAGAATGATAGGCAAAGCTGAAAACTTCTTAGCGATGAAATATAGCAGGAAATAACTTGCATTCTTTTTAGTTATATTTCTTCGTAGTACAAGTAGTTAGGCAAGACATCTCTGTTTTCGTCTAGGCATGGTTGCTCTATTGCCACATCAAAGTGGGGTTCTCCTTGGTACTCGAAGGTAAGGCGACTGCCTATTCTGAGGCTGTTACTACTCGCGAAAGACCTCCATCCTTCCTAAAGAGCGAACCAATCTCCTTCATCTCGTTCGACTAGTACAACGAATTCCTGGTTTGAGGGAGAACATAGAAAGATTTGGTCAAGTATTTCTTCCCCGAATTTTAAAAAGACATATGGTAGGGGAAGCCTGCGTAGTTGGCTTTCCCTAAGGATTATCTTAGCAAATTTAAGATTTGGGAATAGCATAGTATTCATGACAAAGGGCGGTGGTGGGATTTCTGGTGGAGAGAGCTCCCCTGAAGCCATGTCGAAATTTGGCATTTTGTTTTAGTAATTTTGTTTGTATCTTACCTAAATCTCTCATTTATACTACTCTGCTTCAAGCGGGTATGGACACTTATCTAGCAGGGTTATCTTTGAATTACTATGAAGCAGGGAGGTGCGTGTCATCAACCTGTCCTTCGCGCATCTCGGTGCACGAGGTTTACTTGTTTCCATACTTGTCGTGTGGCATGGGGTCGTGTTTGTCATGTGTTTGTTGTTGTGTTGCTTGATATTTATTGACCTCGTGGTGGAATTGGGTGGTCTATGGTGCCCCCTGTTGCCTTATCCTTGTAGGGGTTAGTATAAAAAGGTAGGCAGCCCGAGATTGTTATAACAGTTTTGACTCGTGGTGATGATGCCTACGACGCCAGTTGATATTCCGGGTGTAACTCTTCCTCGCGTGTGAGGTTTTACACGGGATATTGTAGTGGATGGGCATTTATATAGGCTAGTAAGTTGTGCTTTGAGTAATTTTTCTCTTGCTAAGATAACTGATTTTCTCTGACGTGTTTGTTGTTACAGCCTCTATTGTCTGTGTATCGTGATTATGGTTATGATGCACTTGGCTTTGTGCATTTATGGACGCAGCTGATGAGGAATTTGTGGTGAGAGTAAAGGCGTTAGGGTCCAACAACTACTGGTTTACTAGCGGGTGGCCTGAGTTCGTTGTTTCGAACAAACTTTGCATTGGGACACGCCTGATATTTGAGTATGACGGGAATTCCTGCTTCGACTTTGTTTCCATAGATCACGGGCCTGACCAAAATGGTGATGTGGATTTTTCGGTTCGGTGTTGAAACTTTTCATCTTCGCGACATTTGGAGCGGTTACGTCATTACTTTTTGTTTTGAATGGTTTTGCTTGATGTGCAATTAATAAACCAATATATTGTCGTGACGCTGATTGTTTTTCTCCTTGTCATGAAGAGTGGATGAATAGAGTTGTAGCACTTTAGCTATCGATTCATGTGAAAACCAATCTTTAGTGTGTTGGTCGCGGAGGGGATGAAATAAAAAACCAAGTAATCTCCAGCGTATTGCTTGCGATGGAGAGACGTCTATCTCTAGCGTCCAAGGACGTTGTGGAAATGAAATTAAAAACCAAGTAATCTCCAGCGTAACACTCGCGACAGAGAGACGTTTATCTCCAGCGTCCATGGACGCTGGGGAAATGAAATTAAAAACCAAGTAATCTCCAGCGTACCGCTCGCGATGGAGAGACGTTTATCTCCAGCATCCAAGGACGCTAGGGAAATGAAATTAAAAACCAAGTAATCTCCAGCGTACCGCTCGCGATGGAGAGACTTCTATCTCCAGTGTTATTGGACGCAGGGATTTATTGCTCGTACTTTTAGACAAAGAGTAACGGTAATATGAATCAAGGAAACGAGTCTTTATTGATAGTCCGAGTTTCTTTGAAAATTGTAGTAAGAAAAACACTGCTCACCAAACTGTTCCTGGGAGCTAGTGGAAACCATTTAATGTTGGGCCGTTGTAGTCCTCATCGCAGAGTTCGTCCTCGATTTAGTAGCCTTCCTTGTCGAAAAAATGGACTTTAAGGTTTGCTTCTCCCAGGTGGGTGAACATTATTGATGTTTTCAACTCGAGTCCGTGCGATTCGACAAAGTCCTTCCATCCACGGGCCACCCAGTGAGATCCGTAACTACCCCCTATGTCCTACGATGTGGACAGGGAAATCTTTGATGACGCGAGTGGACAAAAAGATTTGCTCGGGTACATGGGGTGCGAAGTGTCGACCGAATTCATAAGGCAACATCATGCGTATGTATTGCTCGTCCCCTACTAAGTAAATATCAAAAACAAAAGGATTGTTTGGATTTTGATCGTTGGTATTTGCTTCCATGTTTCTTTTTGGAAAGATTTTTGATGAAGAGGTTGTGCCTTTCAAACTGTAAGGTAGAAATATTTTTATAGTGCTATCGATTGGTTTGAAAAATATTTTTGCAATAAATGACTGTTTCTGGATTTGAAATTTCCCAGTGTACCTGGTCGGGTTCTGAGGGGATTCTCTGTCGTGTGTCATTCATGCAGTATATTTCGGGAAAACCTTATTTCAGACTCTCTTTTAGATTCAATGCATGCCATGAATGCTTTCGTTGTACCTTGAGATTTGCCCAGTCTCGTTTTGCATATATTAAAGGGCTACGTGCTTGGTGATCTGTTTATCCATCTACTGCTCATTATTACTGCTTAAGATGGCACTTCCCAATTACAAGATGTGTGATTTTTACCGTTGTGTTGATGTAGAGGGAAGGATGCATCGTTTGGTAAGCTTGTTTATATTTGTTGTGTACTACACCTGTCTTGGTTAGAGCTGCTGTGATGAAATGCTTGTTTTCTCTCTTTTCATTTCTTTTTGTTTGCAGCCTCTTCCTTGTGCATTCGAAAGGATGTATGGTCATGTCGTGTCTGATCATCTATGCTTGGTCTCTGCTACCGGTGAAAACTTTCGTGTTGAAGTTTCCAAAGATTGCGCAAATTGTTGGTGGTTGTCTGAAGGTTGGGGAAAATTCGCAACCAATAATGGTGTTCGAGTTTGTGCGTCGATGGTGCTTTTTCAGTACGTGGGAAGGCACCGTTTCAAGACCCTTGTTCTTGAGGATGAGTAGAGCCTTATCTTTTTATAATGGTGGTTTTAGTGGATAATGGCGTACTTTTTAGACCTAATATTATGCTTTATTAAGTGTAATCGCGAAGTTTTATGTAATGACATTGTCGTTTTGAACAGCGAAATAGATATGCTTCCGTTCTTTGCGTTTTTGTCCTTTTCTAATGCTGATGCGACTTTTCCTGATGTGTTACTGTGGCTTTGTTTTTCAGAGGGGTGCTCTGAGATCCTGCCACTTGTCTGGCATGCGGTTGTTTCTGGAAAAATTATTTTGGACGGGGGTAAACTCTTTTTTATGATGTGACAACACGATATGCTGCTTGCTTTGCTTGTTGATGAATATAAGAAGTTCGGATAGAGCTTAGGCAGTTATCTTTGTATTTTGTTCCAGTTTTGGAATTTCAAGTTTTGAAGAGTCATGACTTCCCCCAGTCCTCGTCGTCGTGACTTTTTTCGCTCTATTGACTCTGAAGAGAAATTGGAGTATATGGTATTCGTTCCGACCCTTATTTTGCAATTTTTGCTTTTCTAGGTTGATATTTGTTTGTGGTTATTTGCAGCTTTTGCCTGAGTCTTTCGGTTCTCAATATGCTCGCGAGGGATTGACTCGTGTGTTTTTTATTTCTCCCACGGGGCGCGAATTTCGAGTGAGGGTGTTTCAAGATAGACAAAACCATTATATCCGGATTGAGGGTTGGCGCGCCTTTGCCGTTGATAGTGGCTTGCGTGTTGGGGGATCCCTTATTATTTTTAAATATGAGGGGAGTAATCGTTTTACCATAATAGTTCTTGAGACTAGCGAGTAAGCCGATAAGATCGTGGCAAAATTCGTTTTGTTTCTGTCTTATGACTCCTTTGCTTTTTGTTTGTTGCGTGAACCTTTAAATGCTTGTATACTTGGTTTTCGGATTTGTTTATCGCGTTGTGTGTTTGGGACTCTGTTCATATGTTGGTTTTAAGAAAATGCACACGGGCGAACCTAGCTTCATCGATTTCGTAAATAGCCTTATCGATATGGGTTGTATGGCTTATTCTGGTGCATTATATTCTTAATAACCGTTTGATTGAGTCGATCGGGCATTAGAACAGAACAAAAACAATAAAGAGTATAAGAAGATAGATCAATTTTATTGATTCTTTGAGGCTTGTTTACATATCCAAGTATAAGAACGTAAAAAAGTTGCCGAATTTATTATTCTTAGCGGCTTACTTGCATATCCGTGTTCGAAAGACACGTGATCGCTAAATTTATTCTCCATGGAGGCTTACTTGCATATCCGTGTTCGAAAGACACGCGATCGCTAAATTTATTCTCCTTGGAGGCTTACTTGCATGCACATCCGTGTTTTGAAAGACACGCGATTGCTTAATTTATTCTCCTTGAAGGCTTACTTGCATGCACATCCGTGTTCGAAAGACACGCAATTGCTAAATTTATTCTCCTTAGAGGCTTACTTGCATGCACATCCGTGTTCGAAAGACACGCGATTGCTAAATTTATTCTCCTTGGAGGCTTACTTGCATGCACATCCGTGTTCGAAAGACACGCGATTGCTAAATTTATTCTCCTTAGAGGCTTACTTGCATGCACATCCGTGTTCGAAAGACACGCGATTGCTAAATTTATTCTCCTTGGAGGCTTACTTGCATGCACATCCGTGTTCGAAAGACACGCGATTGCTAAATTTATTCTCCTTTGAGGCTTACTTGAATGCACATCCGTGTTCGAAAGATATGCGATTGCTAAATTTATTCTCCTTGGAGGCTTACTTGCATGCACATCCGTGTTCGAAAGACACGCAATTGCTAAATTTATTCTCCTCGCATGGGCTTGTGATGGTAACCCCGACCCCACATCCCCCTGTCGATACTGATCTGTCAACGTTAATGACCCAGTCTTCCCCATCGCGATCCTGATGGTCTGTAAAGACAACCTCCACTACGAAGTCGACCAAGGCCTGAGCTAGACGGGCTTTTCTGGGTTTGAAATGTATGTCAAATTCGGAAAGCTCTACCGCCCATTTGACCATTCTTTCTGAAAGCGATGGTGAATGCAGGATCTGATGAAGGGGCAAGTCGGAGAGTACCTCGATGGTGCGAGCCTGAAAGTAAGTCCTCAATCTTCGTGCGGCAAAAACCACGGAAAAAGCCATTTTTTCAATCAGAGTGTATCTGGATTTGGTTGGCTGCAAGAACCTGCTAGCAAAATAGATGGGGAGTTTAGATTCCCTAGTAAGCACCGTGCTGATGGTTGTGGACCCGACGGCGAGGTATAGCTGCAGGGTTTCATGCTCGCGTGGAAAATGAAGGGTGGGCAAAGTGGCCAGGTATTCCTTCATGCTTTTGAAGGCTTTGTCCAAAACGGCAGTCCACTCGACCGGGCCTTTCTTTTTTAGTTGCTCAAAGAAAGGCAGAGAGTGATCGTCTAATCGCGAGCAGAATCTACTTATGTAGTTGACCGACCAATTCAACTTTTGAATATCATTCAACGTATTCGGAGGGGCCATATCAATGATAGTCTGCACCTTTGAGGGATTCACATCTATTCCTTGATGGCTTATCATAAAACCCAAGAATTTTCCAGAGTCTACCCCGAACACACTTTTTTAGATTCAGGGAAACGTGATTCCTTCTTAGCGTGTCAATGGTTTCCTGTAGATCTTTGAAGTGGTCTTCCTTTGTAAGACTTTTGACCACGATATCGTCGACGTAAACCGCAACATTTATTCCGATCTGCGACGAAAACACCTTCTCTATCATCCGTTGAAAGGTGGAACCTGCGTTCTTGAGCCCGAACGACATTACCATATAACAAAAAGTTACCTGGTTGGTAATGAAGACAGTGCTTTTTTCATCGCGAGAACTCATTTTGATTTAATTGTAGCCCGAATAAGGATCTAGAAAGCTTAGAGTAGCGTGCCCTGCCATGGTGTCTACTAGCTCGTCGATAGATGGCAAAGGATAGCTATCTTTTGGGCAAGCTTTGCTTAGATCTTTGAAATCTACGCACATTCTCCATTTGCCGCTGCTCTTTTTGATGTATAGCAATTGGCTAGGCCGGCCATTTGCTAAAGTAAAAGGATGATCTTGCGTCTGCTCTTCTCTGAATTGATGTTGAAATCGACTCAAATTAAATTTCGTGGGCAAGCTGATGGCCTCCGTAATTAATTAAACTAACTAAACTTAAAAGTAAATAACATTAAACGAAACAAATAAAAACTAAACTAAAGCAATAGTCTTAACTTAACAAATTTAAGCTACGTACTAATATTGATGGGAACAAATTAACTAATTCAAGATTAATATGGTAACAGTGAACGAATACAAAAGAAGGCGAGGGACTAGTGCGCGCAAGAAGGTGCGGACTGCGCTGAAGCAAGTACGTCTCAGGGGACTTGATCGCTGGGAACAAGGCCAGGCGCTTGGGGTGGAGCCGAGGGTTGCTGGGTGTGTTCGCTGGAGGCGATCGAGAGCCTGCGAAGCCGAGCGCGAGAGCCTGGAGTCCGCGGGTGAGATCGCTGGAAGCGAGCGCGCCGCGACAGCGAACGCGAGTGTGAGCGCGAGACCAAGGAGTGCCGAGGAGCCCGAGCGCCGAGCGCCGAGGCCTGCGGAGCCTTGTCCGGTGTCCCCAAGCGCAGGTGCCGGTGTTCTTGACGCACCGACTAGATTGCACTCGGTTGAGAGTTTGGTCGATCAAGAACAAAGGTAACGGTGATAGAGGTTGAAGATGGTGATTGTGAAGTGCCGTGAGATCATAAGAACCGGATAGTTGTTTGGGATTGATAATCGAGAACCCTTTAATCCATAAAGGGGTTTCTTAATTCTATTCAATCTCCTTTAATTCAATAGAACTACAATGTTTAAATAGAAAACCTAAGAATCAATTCTACCGTGCAAGATAGAATTTAGGTTTATAAAGATAGAATTTTAATCCTAAAGATAAATAAACCTAGAAGATAAAACTTAATCTAAAATCCTAATATATGAAATAATAAAATATGATAATTAAGAAAGCCTAAAGATAGACTCTCCTCACCATCTTATTTAATCTAACTAAGAAATACTAAAAATAAGCAATTCTATAATTAGACTCCAACTAACATAGGAGTTACTAAAAATAGAATATATATAAAAAATAAGAAATATAAATAATAAAATAATTAACGTCGTTTCTTCAACGACTCCCAAGGTGGAGCCTTCTTCTTCCGCTTGAGGATGACATCATTCTCCTCCATTTGAAATCGACTCGCCCTCGAGTCGTCGCCTGGATCAAGATCGTTGTTTGACCCACAGAAGGCCAGCTTGACCCGCATCATTCTCCCCCTCTTATCTTCGATTCGTCCTCGAATCGAGTCAGCGATGATCAGCGAGGAAGGAGCAGCAACCTTCAAAGAAGATGATGGAGAAATAGGTGGAATAGGTGCCAGGAGAATTCGAGGTATAGGAACCCCAAAAACAACACCTTCATGCGCGATCGTTGAACAGACTTGATCTTCAATAAGAATAGGATCAATGGACACACAAATCTCAGCAACTGGAACTTCATGAACATGCCCAAGAGGTACAATCGCTAACTCTTGAGACACGTCATCAAGTACCTCATCCTCGTCAACGGAATCAACATGCTCCACCTCCTGCACAACACTGCAGTTGACTGTAAGTATAGATTCGGAGGTCTTCCCGGAAGATTCTGACAGCGCATGACCCACCGTTGGAAAGCTCGTCGAGTCAGCTTCGCAACAAGACTGAGTTGACTCAATTCCGAGTTCGGAGTCAACGGGAATCTGCGAAACAAAATCATCGCGCAGTGCAGTCTCTTGGCCAACGAAAGTATCCGAAACAAACTCCTTTACCTTCTCGTCGGCCGTATAGTAAAGAAAAATCATGTCCACATCGGGGGAGGATATCTCCAAGATCTCAGAGGTAGGTGACGCGTGAGGCTGATTATCAAGAAGTTTCTGAATATAAGCCTTCCTCCAAGCGTCATCAAGCCAATTAGCTTGTCGTTGGGCCGCTTCCTCCAACTTTCGTTTTCGTTCCTCCTCAACTTCTTGTTGTTGGAGAAGCCAAATCTGACGGAGGCGACGTTGTTGTTGTCGTTTCTCCTCCTCAATTGCGGCTTGACGTTGACGCTCAAGGAGTTGTTGTTGTTGTCGATGGGTCTCTTCTTGCCTTTGAAGCCAAAGGTGATGCCTTTGAGCCTCTTGTTGTCGTTGACGCTCTAAAGCTTGTTATTGCAAAGCTCTTCTCTGCAACTCTCGTCGGTGTCGTTGTTGTGCAGCCCATGGATCGGGATCATCATCCCAATCGCCTCCCCAAATTTCCCAAACCATCAAATCAAAACATCAGTATCATCAAAGAAACAAATAGCGTAGCATAACCCGTCTTTGAATACCAATTGATGTATAGCAATTGGCTAGGCCGATCAATTGCTAAACTAAAAGGATGATCTTGCGTCTGCTCTTCTCTGAATTGATGTTGAAATCGACTCAAATTAAATTTCGTGGGCAAGCTGATGGCCTCCGTAATTAATTAAACTAACTAAACTTAAAAGTAAATAACATTAAACGAAACAAATAAAAACTAAACTAAAGCAATAGTCTTAACTTAACAAATTTAAGCTACGTACTAATATTGATGGGAACAAATTAACTAATTCAAGACTAATATGGTAACAGTGAACGAATGCAAAAGAAGGCGAGGGACTGGTGCGCGCGAGAAGGTGCGGACTGCGCTGAAGCAAGTACGTCTCAGGGGACTTGATCGCTGGGAACAAGGCCAGGCGCTTGGGGTGGAGCCGAGGGTTGCCGGGTGTGTTCGCTGGAGGCGATCAAGAGCCTGCGAAGCCGAGCGCGAGAGCCTGGAGTCCGCGGGTGAGATCGCTGGAAGCGAGCGCGCCGCGACAGCGAACGCGAGTGCGAGCGCGAGACCAAGGAGTGCCGAGGAGCCCGAGCGCCGAGGCCTGCGGAGCTTGGTCCGATGTCCCCAAGCGCAGGTGCCGGTGTTCTTGACGCGCCGACTAGATTGCGCTAGGTTGAGAGTTTGGTCGATCAAGAACAGAGGTAACGGTGATGGAGGTTGAAGATGGTGATTGTGAAGTGCCGTGAGATCATAAGAACCGGATAGTTGTTTGGGATTGATAATCGAGAACCCTTTAATCCATAAAGGGGTTTCTCAATTCTATTCAATCTCCTTTAATTCAATAGAACTACAATGTTTAAATAGAAAACCTAAGAACCAATTCTACCGTGCAAGATAGAATTTAGGTTTATAAAGATAGAATTTTAATCCTAAAGATAAATAAACCTAGAAGATAAAACTTAATCTAAAATCCTAATATATGAAATAATAAAATATGATAATTAAGAAAGCCTAAAGATAGACTCTCCTAACCATCTTATTTAATCTAACTAAGAAATACTAAAAATAAGCAATTCTATAATTAGACTCCAACTAACATAGGAGTTACTAAAAATAGAATATATATAAAAAATAAGAAATATAAATAATAAAATAATTAACGTCGTTTCTTCAACGACTCCCAAGGTGGAGCCTTCTTCTTCCGCTTGAGGATGACATCATTCTCCTCCATTTGAAATCGACTCGTCCTCGAGTCGTCGCCTGGATCAAGATCGTTGTTTGACCCACAGAAGGCCAGCTTGACCCGCATCACTTTTTTACTAGCACTACATTTGATAACCAAGTTGAATCATTAATCTTGCGAATAAATTCAGCTTGTAATAGCTTATGTACTTCTTGTTTCGCTGCTTCCGATTTTTCTGCAGCCATCTTCTTCTTTCTTTGGCACACGGGCTTCGCCTCGTGATTAAGTCTCAAGGAGTGCTCTGCAGTTTCTCGGGGGAGTCCCTTCAAATCTTGTGGTGACCACGCAAAAACATCGCGCGATCCTTTCAACATGTTCTTGAGGCGCTCCAGGGCTAGATCGGTCAAACTGTGGTCGTGGTATAATGCTTCAGTCTTGTTTGGAAAAGGAAAAAAGGCGATCTTTTCTTCTACGATCTTGTCGGTTATTTTCTCGGGCCGAACCTCCAGCTCCGCCTGTTGTCGTTCTGATGTGGCCTCTTGTTCAGGTTCGTAGGCCACTTCCTCTTTTAAAGACCCTTGATCGCTTCCCTTAATCGCGAATATCCGATTGTGACCCTTCTTCAGCGAGGACAAGTAGCAAATCCTACTTTCTACTTGTTCGCCACGTGCTTCGCCCACCTTTCCGTCGGCATATGGAAATTTGACACTAAAGTGATATATGGAGCATGCCATTTGGAATTTGAACAGACTTACTCGGCCCATGACAGCTTTGTAAATGGACGGTAGCCTAACCACCGTGAATTCAATCATGTGGGTTATTATATTCGGTGTTGTCCCTAATGTCAGGGCCAATTCGATTGTCCCAGCCACCTCAACTCCGTCTCTAGAGAATAAGACCAGCTTTCCTGAATACCGGCGTAAGGCACTTTCAGCGATCCCGAGTTATTCAAAGGCGTCCTAGTAAAGGCCATCCACAGACGGACCTATATCTATCATAACTCGCTTGACAGTTTAGGTTCCTATCTGCACATGAATGACCATAGGATATAGTACGACATTCTTAGGTCACGGGCATCCTGAGTATCAGAAACAGAGAAGCTGAGTATGGCGTGTTCGGTGGATGCTTGCTTTACGCTAGCCTCGGATGGGGGGCGTCTGGCTTCTCTTTCATAGTTTTTCCTCTCCTGCTTACTAGTGCCAGATGTCGCCCTCCCCCCCTGCGATGGTATTAATGCACCCAACCGGTGAGGGGGGCTTCTGATGATCTTGGTTAGAGCGATCAGGTCGGTTGGATGAGGATCTGGCTTCCTGCACATTCCTCGCGTCTCTTAGTGAAGGTCTGTATCCCCCTCCTCTATTTCCATTCCTTCCTCCCCTATTCTGTGGGTAGACTCCCCTGCCCCTCCCTTTGGCTGCATATTGGGGATTGTAAGGCCTTGGTGGAGCATTCGGTGGTTTGTATTGCTGAGGCGGAATCACAGGGGGCTAGCGTTGTTGTAGTGCTGCGATTGGATGACCAGGGCTTGTTGGCGGGGCGCAAATTTGAAGGGGTATTTCTTTTGGAGGGAGGGTTTGCGGAATCCCATAAACAGGAGGTGATATATAGTCGGGGTAGGCCATCATCACATTCGTCAGGGCACCGTGTGGGCCTGGTCCCGACCTTTGGTTGTACTGGACCTCTTGGAATGGAGGTCGTGGTGGGATGATGGGGTATTGCCAGGGAGGGTTGTGGTGTTGTTGGCCCCCGAAATTCTCTCTTCCTTGGCGCTTGTTGGGGGCCCGGTGGTAGGCTGGTGGTTTAGATTCAATGGGCCACGAGCTAGAGCTTGCAGTCTCCATGGCGTGGATCTGCTTGGTTATGAGCTGTCTCATAATGTCGTAGCTCACTGGCTCCTTTCGGAAAAGGCAGATCTTAAAATCTCCTTTAGCCAAATTGCCCATTAGTATGGTGCTCACAGATTCTTGATTGAACCTTGGGATTTGCACCACCATATTGGTGAATCTGCTAAAGAAGTTTCCCAATGACTCGGTCGCTCCTTGCTTGAAGGAGTTGAGGTTCAACATGGTTCTTTTTCTTATGCGAGCGCCGCCGAAGTGTGCGACGAACATGCCGGTCAGCTGTCTTCGTCCATCCCCATTGCTATGGTAAATTGGTTGAGGTGATTGTTGGGATCGGTATCTCCCTTGTTCTTGGCGATTGAGATATCCCTCCATCTCTTGGGGACGGGTGCTTCGCGTATTTCCTTGCAAAAAGCGGATGGGAAAGTTGGTTCACCTTCGCGAGTATGCCTGGGTGCTCCAGGAGAATTTGAACGCGACGACACATCCCTGGCACCGAAGACACGGGCGATTTTGTTGGCGTTTTCGTCGACCTCCGTACCGGGATAAAGAGGGCCGCTAGCGGAATTGGGGGAATGGTTGACCGTTATGGGCACAGGACCCTGTTGTTGATAATAGTCACGGGGGTCATCCTGGAATGGAACCCCGTTCGCTTGTTAGTTGAAGTATGTGCTCTGCGGGTAACTCCCCGCGAAGAATTTGTACGGGGGGTAGCCGCCCCACATTCCATAGGGAGCGAACGGGGATGGCTGCGCGGTGTCCCAGGGAGGTTGTTGAGGGACATTCTCGTTGCCATTGTGCAGAGCCTCCTCGTTGGGGGGACGTTGAGGTTAAGGTCGTTGGTTTCTTAGGCATCGTGGTGTTGGTTCCCGAATTCTTCCCCAAATAGGGTGAAGTTCATGATTTGCTTCAAAAATTATGAGTGTTTAAAATGGAATACGCGCTATATACTAGTTATTCTAAACAGGATCTCCAAGGAGAAGACAGTATTCATACAAAACAGAATGTGAAAGAAAATTGAAAGAATGCAAATTAAAATATGTGTATCGCTACGCGGAACCTCTCGTCGTGAAAGGTTCCCACAGAAGGCGCCAATGAAGCGCTCGTGAAATTTCACTTATACTTATTACCTCATTTTGACGACAAAAATGACTAGAAATACCTGCAAGCCTTGACCGAGGGGGTTATGATTAGATTACGTATTTTACTGGTCCAGGCGATGAGGGTGTTATGTTTGGCTCGCGAGGATTTGAGTCATTCTATCGCGGACTTGGGTGGGAGTCAGATGATGTTCTTATTCCAAGAGCATTCTTCTCCGATCACAGATTTCGAGAACTCAACTCCGGGGGTTTTATGTTCGGGGGATGATCAGAGCTCTTCTACTTTTCTTATCTTGAAATCGGATCCATTGCTTTGAGGTCGGAGAGGGGTATTTATAGGGAAACTAAGCGAGCAGCTGGTTGGCAACCTCGTGGTTCTATATAGGACACGTGTAACGCATGCCCACACGCTTAGGGGCATAGGCAATGCACATGGAGCTATTTAGGGGTGAGGTGCTTGAGCCAGCGAGCTGCTTGCTAGGATCATGGAGGGTTACGAGATATTTGGAGAATTCACTCTGGTTCTTGCACGGGGTTCAGGTCGCGAGGGAAATAGGGGTCAAGGTTCTTGGGGGCGCTGGGTCTAGTTATTTGATATTGATCAGGTACATTGCTCGCGATGGATCTAATGGTGGGACCAGATATCCTTTTGCGTTGGGCGACCCATTTATGATGTCATGCTTGTGTTTATTTTATAGTCTATTTTCTATGACATCGTCAACTCCCACTGCCTTCAGCCCAGCAAAATGAATCACAATAAAATCTTATCAGTTATCACCCACGGACATAAAACTAATGCTAGAGTGGTTAATAATAACAAAACCAATTGATGAATGTGCTTGTTCACATACATAAGGTTTCTTCTAAAACACTTCTCAGTATTATCCCTTATTCTTCGAATCATCGTCCAAATCAAAACCCACACGAACACATCTAAATCAAAGAAAATAAAAGGCCAAATAAACGCAGATTTAGGGTTTCGAATTTAGCAAACACTAGGCCAAAAATCCCATTTTATCCCATTTCATATATCTCGGTTCTGTTGCTTTCTGTCTTAAAAACTCATCTCACTCTTTTATATCTCGCGTTTGTAACTTATCCGGGATATATTATAGAGGAAAGGCAACATTCGGTAATACATAATACATCCTGGCTGAAAATCCGGCATATAAAAAGGGGGTATTTTTATATATTTTTATTTATCCCAAATTATTTACGGAGATTTTTTTTAATTTTTAATAATAGTGTTTTAATCATAAACCTAAGTGCGGTGTGATATCTTCTTCTTCCACCATTCTCTCCCTTGGCCTTGATCCCTGCAACAACCAGTTTCTCGCTTCAACCCTACAACAACTGTTCCCCTGCCATTCTTACCCCCCTCTCTCTCAGATCCGTTTCCTCGACTCTCGACCCCAAATCAAATATAGAGGCCAACATTTCTCCTCCCGACCCCGACACCGTTGGAACACCCATCGTCTACTGCTTCTCAGTGCCGGAGTTCCACCGTATTAAAGCCCAGGTGTTGCCTTAAATGATTCTAGTCCATCCATTGTTCGATTTTTCAAACCCTCAAGAGATTGTGGGTCTAACTGATTCGAGGGGAACATCTCCAGTTTGTGTTAATATCTAAAGTTTTATTTATTCTAAGCCTTTTCGATTTGAAGCATTGAAGCAGCGTCAAAACAAATAGGAATTTTCAATCTAGGGTTTCGATTCTTCCATATATTGGTGCTTCAGATCTTGGGTTAGGTTTCTTTGTTCAGATCTAGGATTTTCGATTTTGGTAAAGTATTTTTAGTCTAGGGTTTCACTTGATTTTGGAAAATCGTTTGGCACAACCTGTGTTCGTGGGCATAGCATGATACCTCTTGATGGTTAATAACCTAATGGGACATTGAGCTTTTTTCATGTATTTTCCAACAAGGCCATGCCTAATTTAATTTAATATAATGCAGCCTTTTAAGCTATTCCTTTACATCCTTTCTGTAACATTTTACTCAACCTGGTGTTCTTTTTACATTTAATTGTAAAAACAATATCTTTCTCCCTGTGGTTTATACTTTTTGGACTGCTCTCCTCTTTCTGCCGTATTTTCCTTTGACAATCTAGACATATATCTCACCAAGAAGGTGAAGAAACACCATGAGGATGATGGCATCTTCTGTTCTTGCAGCCAGTCACTAGGTCTAATTCAGTGTGTAGTAAAGACTGCCATTGTTGGTGAGTTCCCTTATCATGTTGTGGTTGGTTTCTCCTTTAACAAACTATTTAGATTCACTGAATTTTCTTCAGCATTTTCTGTTTGGTGTCACTTGGCTGGCAATGTCATCAGCGTTTTAGAATCATTTTCTTTATTTTTGATGGTTATTCACTTGTTTCTGGGTATGAATTTACAGAACTCTTTTTATTTAGTTTAATATCTCCATTTATTCTGCTTTTTATTTAGTCTAAAATTGATTGATCCTAGCTTTTATTCCATAGAAACAGTGGGTAATATCTCCATTTATTAAGCTTACATCAACATATATATCATTATTTTATAAGGGTTATACATACTAAAGATCGACTGAAATAACTAACAATTATAAACAAGGATAAATATTTGTAGTAAATCTTCTTCAGGATGTAATTTTACTTTTTCTTCAGACCAGAAGTTCGGCCATTAATCCTTCTTGGAGTACTTTAAGCATCGTTTACCTGAGAGCTTATATGATTTTAGTTATCCCTTGTAGGTTTTGGTGTAAAATTCCACCAGTGCATCCCCTGATATGATTTTGCAGGAGTTCGTTCATTGAAAGATCAAACAAAAGTTTGGCAGTAGCAATTGTTGGCCATGTACATGTAGAAATGTCCAAGACATATGGGTGCGTGCCATCTTGTAGGAATCTCTATGTGCGTGTTCAGAGGAAAATCCATATTCTAGCTTTTAGTTTTGGTCATTGTTTGTCTATTGTTGGTGTCTAGGGTACTTTTACAGGTCAAACGGAAGAACATAACTACACAATCCTTGGATGTCGAATGCCCTTTTGAGAAGATTCCTGGAAGGAACGATTAGTTTATGTATGCAGGTTTGTTTTAAATACGATTTTTTTTCTTGTGTGTTTTTGCCGTCGGATTTAGGATTTTAGTTCGATTCTCTGTGTTTGTTGATTATTATTGAAATATGTTGAATATTAGTATCCCTCTTCTTACTCAGTCTAGGGTTTTGTTTGCTTTAGTTGAGTAGTTGCTGAAATTGGAATTTTCTGCTTCTTGGCTTTTTTTTAGTGGCCGATTAAGTATTAATCTATTTTTCTAAGATTGATCTAGTTTTGATGACTTACTATGTTTCTGCAGTGACTGATTTTGCTAACTTACTATATTTCTTCAATGTTTTTATTGTTTATGTAGTGGCTGACTTATGTTACTGAATTGTGTACTGTCCATTTTGAAAGGCACATATTATAGGCGGACTACATGTATACACTAGCCTTGTGAGTGTATTAGACTATGACAACCCTTTCTTAATCCCTTTTAATGAGTTCCAGGTAAAGTATTTCATTCAACTTATTTCAAATAAGGTTATTTTCAATCTAGTTCTCTTTTACTAAATTCATCTTAAATTTGGCTACATTCGACTAGATTTAGTTGATTGACAGTGAATTTAGTTTGATGTTGATGAATTACTATTTTCTTTTCTCAATCTAAATTGGTAAAAATGGATTATGGGGGACGAGAATTATCTAATTTGATTTTTGTTATTTGTTCATTTTTGTGCATATATGAGTGAGTCCATGCTATGACACTCTTTTAACTTTGATTTTTATAACCATGTGATGTATTTCTTTCATTGTCCATTATGTGTGGTGGTTTATGGTGGTTATAATAACTTTACAATCTTACACATAAATAATTTTTGTTCAGTTTTGTAGTTATGTAGATACTGCTGCAGAATTGTTGGGATTCTTGACAACGTCATTTTGGTCCTTCCACAAATTACACACACAGTGATCGATCAATGACTACATGACATCTTCAAATATGATCCCTTGTCGAAAGTGAGTGTATTTTAGACATCATTTTGTTATTTTAAACCTATTGGTAGTATATAATTCAAGTGTTTCGAGCCTTGTAAGACAGAGTTTGAATTGATGCTTGAAACTATAAGATTTTTGTAAATTTAGCTTATTATGTGTGGTTAAATGTCAATGAGAATGATATTTATGTGAAAATAGACTGAAGGGGCATTAGAGCTAGGTGACAAACAGCTGGTGATCGTGAAAAAAATGCGTATTTTTTGTATTACTCGGTTTAAAGAACCGGTTCGGTTCTTTGAACCGGTTTTTTTTTTAAAAAAATATTAGTTTTATATCCCGGTTATATTAATAACCGTGATATATAAACTGTTGAACGCATGCGAAATTGGACCATATATCACAGATGTGAGAGTATATATCACGGTTATAACCGTGATGTAAAAGCCAACTAGTGTGTACGCTACCATTTTATCACGGTTATTAACTGTGATATATACCCTCTTTTTATCCCGTTTCTGTCACCCTATTTTTTTTTATCCCGCAACAAAATAAGTCGGTTAAAAACCAGGATATATGGCCAAACGGAACCGGGATAAAACAGTGTTTTTGGCCTAGTGAAATTATGAATATCAAAGGTTAAGCCAATTCAGCCTAAGGATTTGAGGGATTCAAGCTCGATATATGATAAACTGATTACCTTCAGCATAAGTAGCGGCACTGAACGATGGTTCTTTTGAGAGATGATGGCCGAACGAAGAAGGCAGAACTGAACGACCGTCGCTGGAGCTAGATAGCGGAAGATTGGATCTGGGGAGAGGAGAAGATGAGTTGGGGGTTTGGTATGTGGATCGGATCTGGAGAGAGGTAGACCGAGGGTTAGAGCCTTAGAGCTGATTGAATGTGAAAATAAACAAGAAACCAAAGTAGAATGAAGATGGGAAACAAATGAAACCAAACGAATAGGTGGGAATGTCAGATACCCTGTCGGCGATTAAGGGTTTCAACTCCCATCCATTTTCGCGATTCTTTTCAGTGATGATGGCCGGAGAAGGAAGGCAACACTGAACGCCGGTCGCCGAAGCTAGCAAGCGGAAGCTTGGATCTGGCGAGAGAGGAAGATGACTTTGGGGTTTGGTATGTTCTGGAGAGAGGAAGATCCAGGGGGCTTAGAGCATGAGCAACCATGGGTTTTGCTCACCTTAAGGTTGCTAAAAGGTAACCTCATGGTTGTAGGCAAAACCTTAAGGTAAAGATGGGAAAGAGGTTACCTTGGTGTAAAGATGTAGGAAGTGTCTTAGATCATGTGCAAAATCATATAGTGGGTATAAATAAATGAGGAAAAGAGAAGAATGAGGTAAACTCATGGTTGTAGAGTAAAAATATGAAAATCTTAAAGAAAGAGGTTGATAAAGTGAAAAGTTATTTAAAGGAAAAAATAAATGAGATGTCAAAATATTATAGGGAGAGAGGAAAAAAATTGGATAAGAGATAACCTTATGGTTGTGGATGGTCTTAGAGCAGATTGAATGTGAGGGGAGAGAGAAGAAGATAGAATTATTTTGTGTTATAAATTTTAGGAAAGTAAGAAAAAGGGTCAATTTTTTTCTAAGTGTTAAAAGCTATTGGAAAAAGGAAAGTCAAATTTTTGTCAAGTGTTAAGATTACCTTCAAAATTTGGAAGCTCGGGCTCCAAATTGCTCCAAATTTTTTTCCAAGTGTTTGGATCCCGCTCTTTTCCCTTATAGCGCGTGTTTTGGTTTTTTTATAACTAACAGTTTCACATCTGTCCAAATATTTGACCATCGTCTATACTTTTTAACACGTCAAAAAAAAATAACCTATGTAATAGATAAATTTAATATCTGTTGATTTCTTGATAGACTTAAATGATATGATGTCTAATTGAAGTATTCTAGTAGTGGCGAAACCCTTCCTTGGTAGAGTTGAATCCAAGGGAAATATTGTTCATCTTTTTTTTTCTTTTTTTTTTGATAAGGTAAGGATTTGGATGGGGTCAAGCCCTGCTGGACCACCATTTAAGGGCACCCTTACGGATGAGTATGCGCAGAGCAGCATCAGCGAGGAGGTCCCGCGTAGGCGTTGTGTGGGTTAGACGTGCGATCCGGTCGACGGTCGAGTTGACCTCCCTGAAGACATGGACGAATTGCACCCTAGCAAAATGCTGGAGTAGGAGCAGGGTGTCAGAAACCAGCATCTCGATCTCCCACGGGCAGCTCCACAGACCTCGCAAACAATTGATGACTGTCAGGATGTCACCTTCAATCATGATGCTGGGAAGACGAAGCTTCTTTTCCTTGGCGATGCCTTCTCTGATCGCCAGGGTCTCCGCAACTAATGCTGAGATGTGTCCACATTTGAAGCCGTCACACTCGATGACTGCCCCATTGTGGTCCCTAGTAATGAAACCTGTAGAAGCTTCACCCGAAGATAGTTTGGATCCATCAAAATTAATTTTGAAAGATCCCTCATCTGGTTGGCTCCATTTCAAATTTCTTCTTCTCCGTGGTTGAGTTGTTCGAGTTTTTTTGTGTTGGCATGTGGCATCCTCTTCAAAGGTCACTTTAGTGGTCGCCCAGTTCTGAATTTGTTGTTTGGTATAATTCTCCATAGTATGGATGTATGTTGTATTGAGGTTTTCAAATACTCGTCGATTCCTGCTTGTTCATAAGCTCCACCAAGTCGTCGCAAGTCTTCCTTTTTGCTCGGGGTTGAGTTTAGTAAAAATTTCACATACAATGTTTTTGATCGATTTGTTTCTAGTGTCAATTTCTCGAATCACTTTTTCAATGTTTGGGTCAATTTTGTGAATCAATTGTAGGGTGTTGTGGCATTCGGTAAAGAGATGGATTGGGCTTTCATCCGTCTGATCATACAAAGCGCAAGATAATGGAATATGAATGCCTTTGTTTGCCAGCCTGGTTTTCGTCGGGATTACATCAAGTGCAAGTTTCCAGATGAAGTTTTTAACTTTCAAGAATGTGTCTAGGGTCCATATCCATGTCGTGTCACTAATTTCTTCTATGTTTTGCTTTGTGATGTGTGCCAGGGCACTTGTCGTGTTGAACCAACCATTTTTACTTGGTTTCTAGTATAGTTTGTCTTCTATTTCGTGTTCTGGTATGTAGATGTTGTTGATCTTGTTGACCACATCCACTGGGAGGATGTTGGATAGTTCATCGATATTCCATTTCTTGTAGATGTCGATGTATTTTTTCGCTTTGTCATTTTCATTGATTGTGATGTTGTGATGTTGTCGACCTTGTAATGGTTTTCCGTCTAGCCAGATGTCTTTCCAAAAATTGATCGTCTTTCCATTTCCTATTTGCCATATTAGTCCTTTGTAGAATTCTTCTTTTAGTTCCATTAGTTTGGCCCACTGCCAAGACGAATTACCTTTTCGCTGGTATTCAAGGAAGGGGGTTTCTTTCAAATATTTTTCTTTGATCACTTGGACCCATGGGTTACACGGCTCTGGTAAGATTTTCCAAAGCAATTTCATTTGCAATAATTGGTTCATATCTTTTGTTTTATATATTCCTGTGCCTCCCAATCATTTCTGCTTGCACAACCAATAAGGGGGGAGAATGATTGATCTTTGTTCCAGAAGAAAAATCTGTTTATTTGGTCAAGTTCTTTATGGATTGTTGTGGGGAGCATAAAATTTTGCATAATATAATTTGACTTAGTTGCCAGGTTCGATCTTATTAGGGTCACCCTTCCTTCTTGTGAAAGAGAGTTGGTTTTCCATTTCATAAGTTGTTGCTTGGTTTTGGTTACTGTGTCTTCAAATGTGGTTCGGTTGACTTGACCATTGATAATGGGACAACCAAGGTATTTATCAAGTGCTATCTGGTTTGTGATATGGATCGTACTTTGAATAAGTTTTTTTGTATTGTTCGGGACTTTTAGGGTAGTTTGGAAGGCCGATTTGTGGAAATTGACCTTTTGTCCCGATATGGCGCAATAGTCGTCAATAATATTCTTCACCAATCGACACGAGTCTTGGTTCGCCTTGGCGAATATCATCATATCGTCTGCGAAGAATAGGAAAGGGATTTTCATGCCTGATCTAGATATTTTGAATCAGATGGATTTGTCTGACTAGTTTGAAGCGGCTTGTAGTTTTCTAGCAAGAATTTCTGCTCCTATGATGAATAGATAGGGTGAGAGTGGGTCTCCTTGTCTAATCCCTCTCCCTGGTATGAAGGGGTCTGTTGGGCTATCATTAACCAAGACTAAAAAGGAGACGGTCTGGACACATTGCTCTATCCATGTTCGGAATTTTTGGCAGAAGCCGAATTTTTCTAGAACTTTGAATAGGAAGTCCCATTCTACTCTATCATATGCCTTCTTCATATCTAGTTTGACGGCAATCCATCCTTCTTTTTCGCGTCTACTTTTAAATGAGTAGAAGATTTCATGGGCTATTAAGACATTGTCGTGTATAGTTGTGTCAGATACAAAGGCCCCTTGGAGGGGGTGAATAATTTTCTTTAAGATCGGTTTCATCCTTTCTGCAATGATTTTGGCTATAGCTTTGTAAATCGTTGAGCAAAGGCTTATTGGTCTGAAGTGGTTTGTGGTTGTCGGGTTGTCACATTTTGGGATCAATGTGATAAAAGTGTGGTTGATTTGTTTTAGGATTCGACCAGAGTGAAAAAATCCTTTGATTGCCTTTATGCCTGATGGGCCTACAATATCCCAGTATTCCTGGTAAAATTCCGCTGTCATTCCATCAGGTCCTGGGAATTTATCCTTTCCAATCGAGATGAACGCATTTTTGATTTCTTGGTTTGATATCTTTTCAGTTAGCTTCGAATTGTCATCATCAGTTATTTCTGTGTTGATGAGCGAAAGGTACTCATTTAGGAGGTTATGGTTGATGGGTTGCATCCTAAACCTTTTTTCGAAATCGTTTTTTATTTCTCTTGTAATATTTTCTTCTCTTGTGGCTAGTGTGCCATCTATAGTTTGAATTTCCTTTATGAATTTTCTATTTCTTCTTCTTGATGCCATTCGGTGGAAATACCCTGAGTTCGTGTCAGTCAGTTTAAGATGTTTTGTTTTTACTCGGTGGCTCCAATACATTTTGTGGTATGATAAGATTTTCTCTCGTTTATTTATAAGTCTGTTCTGTTTTTGGATATCGTTTCTATTTTGGGATATTCCGTTTTTGTTTTGTAAATCGATGAGTGAATCGTCGATTTCTTTTAATTGACGGAATATATTTCCAAATGTTTTCATATTCCATTCTTTAGTCAATCGCTTAAGTATTTGTGTGTTTTTCACCAGGTTGTACATATGTGATCCCGCCACATTTGATCTCCAAGCCTATTGGACCACGTGTTGGTAATCTTTTCGTGTAGTCCACATTTTTTCAAATTTAAATGGTTGGGCCTTGTATTGTTCTTGGTTATCTAGCTCTGTTACAATAGGACAATGATCCGATGATGTAAATGCATGATTTTTTGTTGTAATATTGGGGAACCAGGTGAGTATCTGCTCTTGTATTAAGGTTCTATCATGTTTTTCCATGATGTTATTGTTATTGGATCTATTTTTCCTCCATGTAAAAATGTTTCCAGTCGTAGACACGTCCTGTAGTAAGCAGTTATCTTTGAATTTTGTTAATATTCTATATATGTTCGGATGTGGTTCCATTCCTCCTTCTTTTTCCGAGATATTTTGAATTTTATTTAGATCTCCCATGATCATGAATGGGAATTCCATGGTTTGGACGTATCGTTGTAGTTCGGCCCAGAAGTTTGATTTTTCGTTCTCATGAGGTGGTCCTTAGACGAATACAATGTTAATAGTAATGTTTCTATGCTTATTTTCATACCTTATTACTATGAATCTTTGATCTATATGCATCATTTCTAGTGATTCGTTCCGAAGATTATGACTTTTCCATAGAACACATAATCCTCCAGCCCTTCCAAATTGCCGGGGCCCAAATCATATGATCAAATCCAGCTTTTTTCCACACTGTCTCCTTTGGTTGCTATTTAGTTCTTGTTTCTAACAAAGCAATTATTTGGATTTTCTCAATTTTACTGAATGATTCTATTTCCGTCCATAGGTTTTTGCGGCCTATCCCGCATATGTTCCATGAGCATAGTCTCATATTAACCTATTTGATTTAGGAGTTTCTATTCCATGATCTTTTCTTGGATCAAAGTAATTTTTCGTGATGTAAGTAAGAGGATTCGTATCACAAAGTTCAAAAGAGAAGAAATTAAGATCGAACCAATAGATGAACGAGGAGTTACATATATCGATTCGACTAGCCGAATTTAGATCACACCGATAATAATTGTATATCCTGATGTGCAAGCACATCAATGCATATAAGTTTCTTGTTGTGTTTTTCGGGCTTTTCATATTCGTTTCCCAAATCTTATGTAGAATGCAATTTCCATGTCACTTTCTTATTTTTGTCGGATCGACGAAACAAATTGGAATATTAAAGCACCATAGCATAACATGTTTGTTGTCAAGATACTTGTTCTTGTCATTTTTCTGATAGAACAAGCTTATCCTTTCATTTTCTTTGGTCTCCTTTTTTGACTTCAATTCTTTCAGAGCGTTTTTATGGATACTGGTTTTACTTCTACTCCTTTTATTTCTAGAGATGGAGGAACTTGGATTCTTGCTTATGGATTGTTCATATAGAGATGCATATTGTTCATATGTCAGTTCAGTTGTACATGGGGCTTTATCAGTTCTTTTTCCATTGATCCTTTGTTCATAGGGCATTTCAGTGATCAAGACACTACTAAACATCGATAATAAACACCGTTCCGATTTCTTGTTTCCAAACGCTTCATCCTGATCATTGTTTCCAAATGCTTCATCCGAATCGTCAAAGTTGAAGGAAGAACTAGTCCCACATTTCCGAGTCCAGAATAAGGATTCGTAAACTTTGAATCCCGAAATCAGGATCAGATTAAGCGATAAGTAACTTTCAGATCGTTGTATCGCAACCTTAGCAATGGGAGCTGTATCAATCAAGCAATTTTTGGAGAAGTCAACAGACCCAATCGTAGATCCAATCCCTTCCAAATCATTTGATTTCAACTCATAAGTGGATTTCGAACCATTTCTGGATTCAAGTTTACATCTTTTCCTCATGATCGGGTTAGTTGAGATGGAATGATAGAGCATAAGAAAGGGAATGAGAGAAAACTCAAACCTGTTCATGTGTCCTCGATCGCAAATCTGTTCATTTATGCTCTTTTTTGTTCTTTTCTTTGTTTTTCTAGTCCTTATTTCCAATAGATCTACCCCATGATGGGGAGTCGCCAACCACCATGGTTGATACCAAGAGACCTCGCACCACCGAGACCCAGGAGCACGACCACCTTCAGGCCAAGGGATGAAAATTAATATAGATCCATGCCGAAAGGGAACCGACCTTTGAGAGAGACAAGGACAACCAAGAGACGGGAACCAGGCTCCGCCGGTGTCATTCGACAACCAACCACCGCCCCCAAATGCAGGACCTCCACAATCTTTTTTTCCGCTTTCTCCATTGTCGAGCCTTCTTTACTTTCTTCCATCTCCTTCTCTTCTTCTTCTTCTGAAGCTCTGCTTGTTTTTTTTTTTTTTGTTTGTGATGACGGATCTCTTTTGAGTGATCCTTATGCTTTCTTTAGGCTTTCTTTTGCATTTGGGAGATTTGGCTCTCAATTTCTGATTTTTTGGGCAGATTTTCTTTCTGATTGAGGTAGTTTGGGAGGCGGCGGCCGTGGTATTTTTAGGGTTCCCTTTTCTCTTGCTGGTAGGAGAAGGGTTTCCTTTTCTCTATTCTCTCTCATCTCTCTCTATATAAAAGAATCTACCTATATTGTTCATCTTTTAGTCATGTTGTACAAATTCTAAAGGGATCAACTTTACTTTAGTGTCTCTTTTTTTCTTTCTATGTTTGGATGGGGAGGGGGATTGAAGTGTTACCGAAGAATTTAAACAAATTCCTACAATTTGTTGTTTTGATCCTACAATTTAGATGAATTCCTACAATTTGTTGTTTTGATCCTAGATTTACAATCAAATAAGTCCACTTACTGGTGGTATGGTAGTTCAATTTAGAAGTTTGGTTTACATTTCCAGTTTGCTTTGTATATGGTTGTCCATCATCGTCATCATTTGTCACTTCCTATTTAAGGGTTTCATATTTTAATGTGTTTGAGAGTTTTCTGTGTACATGGTTTGGCCATCATCATCTTCTGTCATTTTTTCATGTTTTAGAGTTGATGATGGGCACAACTTAGTTGTATGCCTTATCCACATTAAAATTGAGGAAATATTGAAGTAATATGAAATTAAGCCGTGATTTGTTATAGGGCAAGGCACCCTTTTATAACCTTAATCTTTTCTAATGAAACTTGATAGCATGCATTTATGCCGTTATAATAAGACATAATTAGCTTAGTTTAGGAGCATAATATGTATGGTTTAGGTAGAATTAATCATACATAGAAATAATGCTCCTCCAACATCACTAAGCAATAGACGACTATCACTGAAGGAGTATCATCTAAAATATATGAACTCCTAATTAAGGGTCTGCTTGGCACAAGCTTATTGGAGCTTTTCAAAGAGTTGTGACAAAGCTTTTTGCAATTTTCGAAAAAATAGTTTTACAAACTCTGTGTAATTTGTCACGTCTAACAAGAATTTACTCCTTTAATCTATCCACAAAGGCTAAAATTTCATCTACATTTTAATCTTAATCTAGATTATAATCTTAAGTTAGATTAATCTCTGACGTGCCAAACATACCCTAAATCCAAAGAGAAAATAAGAAGGGAAAATGAGCTAAATATACCTTTTTATATATATATATATTTTATATGGGTAATTGTACCCATGAAGTTTTTGTTTTGCTAATTTACCTTTTTTTTTTACTAATGATTGATTTGCCCATGTATTTTAAATATAGAAAAAAATCTATTGCCTTAAGTTTTCTCTCTCTCTCTGTATATCTGTTTGTGAAGGTATTATGTTTTCAATAGAAGCTCTATGAAATAACATATAACTCTTTTCAACAAATAACAAAATTTGTTAATTACATGTTCGTGTTCATTATTGTTTTTTATTGATGTTTTATACATCATTTAAAACATATTGATTAATATGATAACAACCGAAAAATAAGATAAGTGTACTTAGAATAATTTTAAAAATCTTGTGCGTCACGCATGGGTTCTAGGCCAATGTAGATCTCCTACTTCACTTTATACTTCACTCCCTACAACACAAAAATATTTTGACATTTATTTAATCTTAAAAAAATTATAAAAATTCTATTTATATTACTAATGTGTATTTTCATATATTCATGAAAATTTATTTTTAAAAATGATGTTTTGCAATTTTTAAAAATTAAAAAGGCAATATTTAACAAATTATAATTATTAAAAATTTCAAAACATGATTTTTCAAAATAAAATTTTATGAATATATAAAAATACATGTTAGTAATATAAATATACTTTTTATAAATTTTTTTGAAATTAAATAAATGTCAAAATATTTTTGTGTTGTACGGAGTGGAGCATAAAGTGAAGTAGGAGATCTCCATTGGTTCTAGGTAGACCTGTCAAAACACAACCCGACCCAGTGACCCGACCCGAATGACCCGAAAAATTTACGACCCGAACCCGGAAATTTTGACCCGAAATTTTTTTCGACCCGAACCCAAAAAACCCGAAACTTTCCGGGTAATCTGGGTCTCGACACAGTGACCCGATTGACCCGGTAATTTCGACCCGATTTACTCGATTGACCCGGTGACCCGATTTACCCGGTTGATTTATACTTATATATAATTAAAATTTATCACAAAATTATCAAATCATGATTTTTTTAATTTAAAAAAAGAAAAAATTGACAAACCCGAAATCGACCCGAAACCCGGGTTCGAGTCAACCCGAAAAACCCGAAACCCGTTTTACCCGAAACCCGAAGTGACCCGACCCGAATGACCCGTTTGACAGGTCTAGTTCTAGGCTAGTTAGTATTAAAAACAAAAAACACCCTTAGACAGGCACGAAACCAGGATTATAATTTTGGGTGGGCTAGATTTGCACATAATTTTTTCCTCCTTTTTTGTCATGCTATTTATTGAGTTAAAAATTAGAGATTTTTTTTATCTATATTTAAATTAGCATTAATAGGGTTTTGCATTTAAGAAATATAAATACCCATTAAATAATGGAATCTGGGACAAATTCAATCAATCAATACATGAATAAGGTGGTTGAATATTAATCAAAGAACTGATCTTTGTGAAGAACGAAGAGATGCAAAATTAAAATGGGTTCTCAATTTAATTTGGCAGTGGAGTTGAAGTAGTTGGGGCCTGGGGGGTTCGAACTTGGGCTTATTTCGCTCTCTTCCACTCTCTTAACCAAATGGGCTAGCAAAACATTATGATATTTCCACACCTATAGTTTATATATTCCTAGTAAAATGGGGTGGGCTACAGCTCACACCAGCCCACCTCTAGTTCCGTCCCTGATTTTAGACCATCCATAAGGGTTTTGTGCAAAATATACACATTTGCACATGATGTGTAAAAATACACATAATTTTTTAGCAATTTGCTTAATTGGTGAAATATGGATTTTTTACACACCATTTAAATACAATTTATTTAAAACAAAAAGGAAAATAAAATCATAAAAAAATAAACCAATAAAATTACCTTGTTTTTGATAAAAGTTTTTGCACAGGGAGACGGTGTGCTCAAATTTGAACATCACAAACTCAAATGTGCATATTTGAATACACCCAAAATAATCAATAGAGCTAAAGAAAAATGTCTAAAAAATACTCCCTCCGTATCAAAATACTTGTTGTTTTAGTTTGGGCACGTTTTTTAAGAACGATAAAAACTATATAAAATATCAATGATTTTATTAATTTACAGAAATAATTTCATACTTAATATAATTATATATAAAATTATGAAAAAAAATTAATATTTTATAGATTTTTTCGCTTCTTAAAAAGCGTGCCAAAAAGTAAAAAGACAAGTATTTTGATACGGAGGTAGTACACATTTAAATGGTTTTAAGCCAGACTCTCAACGCCCAGGGGCTCGATAACTCAACAACCAAGCAAATAAGAAAAAAAGAAGAAAAAGAAAAGAAAACAAGAGAGAAAGTGTGTACGGAGTACTTAAGAATTCCAACCGATAGAAGATATTCCTGTGCGTGTATTCGAAATTCCTGTGCTCCTCTTTCTGGGTTTCTTCGACAGCTTCAACCATGTCTCAGACTAACTGGGAGGCTGATAAGATGTAAGTCTTCAACTTCAATAGCTATGCTCTTCTCTTTTTTGGAACTGTTCCTGCTCGCAAGGGGTCTTCAAGGATGGGTATTGCCCGCCCAAATTAGAAGGTCAATTTGAATCAATTTCAACTTTCGGGATTCGTGGGCATGATTGTTATCCCCTGTACTCACGTAGGTTGTTTTTTTGAATTGGGTTTGGGTTTCAACTTTTGCTAGATTCAACTCATGGGTTTGTTTAGGACTGATTTTGAGTTTTAGGTTTGGTGGATCAGTCGGATTTGGCTGTTCTCATGGAGCATACCCAAAAATTGTTTTGAGTTTTATCCTTGTTACGGCTATTCAATTGGGGTCCTGCTGTGTAGGGATTTCATCCGTTTCCAGAAGTTTAGGGTTTGATTTTTATTTTGGGAATTAGGGTATTTTGCTAATCAATTGAATGCATCTTCTTTTGTTCTCTAACCTATATTTTGTATTACAGGGTTGTTTATTCTCCTTTTCTTGCTTTTCAAATTTCCCTTCTTGATTGGGCAAAAAAGTTATCCCTTTTTTGCTAGTTTTTAGGGTTAGTTGGAGGCTAATTGCTTGTAATTGCTATGTAATAGGTTGGATGTTTATATACATGATTATTTTGTGAAGAGGAAATTACATAATTCCGCCAAGGCTTTTCAGCAGGAAGGCAAAGTTTCTACAGATCCTGTTGGTAAGAAAAGTGCACGGATTTGTCAGATATTATATTTGAACCTTTGTGTTTTAGTGGTGAAAGGACTTACTTTTGGGTTTTTTGCTGTTACTAGCCATTGATGCCCCGGGTGGCTTCCTCTTCGAATGGTGGTCTGTCTTCTGGGACATATTTATCGCGAGGACAAATGAGAAGCACTCAGATGCAGCCGCATCATATATCGAGGTTTCTAGAATTCTCTATGCTAGATCATAAGATACACGAAAGAAAGATCTCCAGTCGTACATGATTTGTTGGATGTACTCTTGCAGTTTCTATATAGTTTGAGCTACAAGTTATAGAAGTTTGCAGTTTTGATCTCCTGTTGACTTTATTATTCAATTCCTGGCAACTGGTTTGCCATGCCTGTTTTTATGTGTGAACTTTACAAGTTAAAGTTGTATTTTTAGATTCCTCCTCTTTGGACAGCATTGAAATATCTTAAGATCAGGTATCATTTTATCAATGTGAGGAAAAGCAAGTGGGATGTGAAACTATTTCTATGTCTCTTGTTTGTTACTTTCTCCCTGGTGTAATTAGTTAATACTAGGGTTATATGAATCTGCCTGCCAACTTGCTGTGAATTATATGGATCTGCCTAGCCGAGTTGATGTGATATAGATTAGTTTGATATCATAAGGGGTTTTATTTTTGTAGATGATGTGTCAAATTGCAAAAAAACTGCATTAACGATATATCTTTATAAAACAGTCTCACTTATCTAAAGCAAGAGAGGCTCAACATTTACAACAACAAAAATCACAGCAACAACAGATGCAGATGCAGCAGCTTCTACTGCAAAGACAAGTCCAGCAACAACACCAACAACAACAGCAACAACAGCAGCAACAGCAGCAACAGCCACAACAGCAGCAGCGGAGAGATGGAACCCCACTTCTAAATGGAAATGCTAATCCCAACACAATCTCTGGTGCTGACCCGCTTATGAGACAGAACCCGGGAACTGCTAATGCCATGGCAACTAAGATGTATGAAGAGAACCTAAAGCCCCTTCAGAGAGATCAGCCAGATGATCTGGCTCTGAAGGTACCTATGTCATTGCAATTTATTCAAAAGTTTCTGTGTTTGATTCCCTTTTCATTATTTTTCATGGACAATTTAATGACTGTTAAATAGTTCTATCTTCAGCAAAGGTTTGGAGATAATATGGGACAGCTTTTGGATTCGAATCATGTATCAATGTTGAAATCAGCTGCACTTGGTGGTCAAGCTCCAGGGTGTGCCTCTTGTCATTTACATTTTCTGTGATTGATACCTCAATTTGCTCTTTATCAACTTATTCCTCTCCACCCCCACCCCCATTTTGTGTAGGCAAGCTCTGCATGGTGCACCTGGAGGAATATCCGGGAACCTACAACAATTTCAGAATCGGAACCAGCAGCTTCCACTTTCAGGACCAGTATGTGAATTCCCTTACACTCTTTCTTATCCAGATATATGTGTTGTACCATGCTTTCATTTCATTCTTCTTGAAGCACCAATGTGCCCAGTATATGTTTTACATTATTCTTCAATGTATCCATTGGACCATTGCAGGACATTAAGAACGATATGAATCAAATGATGAATGCAAGAGCTGCTGGTTCAGATGGATCTTTGATGGGCATTCCTGGTATTATCAAGTTTCATGTTGTATATTTGACTTCTGAGCCTTTAAATGTGAATGTTAGAGAGTTTGAGGTTTCTTTGTCCATATTGTTTTTTGATATTAACATGCTAATATTCTGTTCTAAGACTCTAAGCAAAATGCTGTCTGGGACTACAAGTTTCATGTCCACCATATTCTGCTCATAAAGTGGTGTAAATAAAACAAAAATTAGCATGAACCTGAACTAAGAGGAGCTGAAATTAGCAATTTGGTGCTGATCATGAACTCTTTGTAGTTTTAAGCCCTTCCATTTTTTTATTTTGCACTTTTTTCTTGTTTTTATAATTGAAAACTATTATCTTTCAGGATCTAATCAAGCTGGTAACAATTTGACATTAAAGGGATGGCCATTGACTGTAAGTTTTTGAATCTGTTATTTTATTTCACCTGAAAGAGGCATAAAATTTATTGTATGAGGTCTTACCGGCATCTAAAAGACTAAAATTCCTATATCTTCATTTGATTAACATACAACAACAACAACCCAGTAAATGCGTATTTGATTAACATAAAATACACATTTTCAATACGTATCTCCTCGTGTCTTCTTATAGGCACTAGATCCATTACGACTGCAGCAACAAAAGTCCATGATGCAGTCAAATCAGCCATTGCATCAATTTCAGCTGCAACAACAACTTCTTCTTCAAGCGCAGCAGAACCTGGCATCTCCATCTACCATGGACATGGAAGCCCGAAAAAGAATGCTCATGAATAACAGAAATATGGGGCTTGGGAAGGATGGCCTTTTAAATCCTATTAGTGAAATGGTTCCCAATGTTCCCAATGTTGGATCACCTATGCAGGTTGGTTTTCCTGTCTCGCCTCCAGTAGACAACACTATGCTAATGAAGGTTAACTGTGTTCTTTGATTTCTGTTAGCTACCTTTTTGCCACATATTTCTGTGTACATGTACTTATGCATGTAGCTGTGGAATTTGCCTTACTATAGCAACAGTTGCAAAACAGCCAAGGTTCACAACAGACTCCACAAAATTCACTTTTGGGCCAACAAACCCAAATTTCAAACCAGCTTCACCAGCCAGACAAGATGGTTGGCACTGGTAGCATGCCAATGGATGGTAGCATGTCGAATTCATTTAGGGGAAATGATCAGGTTTAATCATGTGTTTTTTTACGTTTCCATGAGTCTGTCATCATTAAATACTGATTTTCTTTGTTGAATTATGCAGTTATCTTCATAACCTTTTTTTTTTTTTTTTGGTTGAAGGCTTCAAAGAATCAAATGGGGCGTAAAAGGAAACAACCAGTATCATCGTCTGGCCCTGCCAATAGCTCAGGTACTGCTAACACGGCTGGTCCATCACCTAGTTCCGCACCTTCAACACCATCAACACATACTCCAGGAGATGTAATGTCTATGCCTAGTTTAGCGCATAATGGGGTTTCTTCCAAGCCTCCAATGACAATGTTTGGATCTGATGCACCAAATCAGCTGGTGAGAAACTTCTGAAAAATTGTTCTCATGAGAGTAGTTCCTTGCTTACATACCGCAAATTTGAAAAATGTAGTCCCTGTGCCCGTCTTTGAACTGCTCTGAGCTTGTTTCTGTTGTATCCTCTCATGGTAATTATAATAGTGAGTTATTGGTTAAGCATGCTATTGGTAGTTGGCCTTTGGAATATTTTGAATTGTGCTGCATTGATCTATATGTTTATGGCTTTGGTTAAAATAACCGCTTTTTTTTTGTTATCGTCATCTTCTTTCACGAGTTCAGTTATTAGTTGGGAAAATTAAATGTCTTGCAGGAATGTAGTAGACAATAACTTCACGACAATCATATAATACCCATCTTGTTTGGAAAATTCGATGGAGACCATTTACATTTTACCAGGGATTTCTTCAAATGTTTTGTGATAAAAAATAGTTTCCAAAACGCGAATTAATTGAATAAATTGTGTTTATGGGTACTTGTAAAAGAAAAGTGGAGTCATTTGGAAGTTTGACTCAGCTTTAATTTATGAATGGGAAAAAGTATGTTGTATAGAATCCGTTAGTGTGAAGGAAATTCTTTGAGCTTTTAATCTTCTATTTTCACTGATTAGCATAATCCAAACCCTATTTGAGAAGGTTCTTTTCTATATCTTCACTATTTGAGATGCATAAATAAACCATGTAATTACAGGCTGATATGGGCCGGTTTGTTGATGATGCAACTCTGGAGGATAATGTGGAGTCATTCTTATCTCAAGAAGAGGGAGACCCTAGAGATTCAATGGGTAGGGGTATGGATGCTGTGAAAGGTACTTCAAATGCTCTGTTACATTAGACTATTTCAGGTTTGATGGTTGGGAGTGAGCCCTTAAGCGCTGAGTGTATTTTTCAGTGTTATATAGAGAATGCTGTCCTCGTAGCTAAAAGTTGATTTTTGTTTGAATAAAATTTAGGCCCATTTAAGGAAATCTTTGCCATTCAAGCTAGTACGGACAAGGTCACCTGTTGCCACTTCTCTTCAGATGGAAAGCTGCTGGCCACTGGTGGGCGTGATAAAAAGGTGCGTTTCTTGGTTTTTTTTTTTAACAAGGTAAAAAAGTTCGGTTTCAAATCTTTGGATTTGCACAAGAAGTTGCATTTGCTATTCATTCTGGACGTTCAGTTAAAGGGAGAATTTTTCCTGTTTGCTTCATGTTGTTTCTGTAGGCTGTTTTGTGGTCGACAGATAATCAGAAATTGAAATCTACTCTTGAGGAGCATACTCACGCTATAACTGATGTCCGGTTTAGTCCAACCAGCATCTCAAGGTTGGCAACATCGTCATTTGACAGAACTGTCAGGGTCTGGGAGGTCGATAATGTTAGTATAAAAGCTATACACTCATCTCTCTCTCTGCTTTCAAGTAGTAGTTTGTAACTTTAATAGAAGAAATGAAAACGTAAACTCTGGTCTTTAGAGGAGTTGGACTTTGGTACATTTTCTTATTTGGATCATTGTGTTCGATGCCCAACTGAAAGAGATGTTGACAATACTAATCACATTGTGCACACACCATCCCTCTCCCCTATCCAGTTATGAAAAGAGGAAAGAGAGGGAATACAAGAATTGGATGCAGCTATCAAGGTTATAAGAAACAAGAAATACTCAATATCTCTTACAGTTGTGGGAAATGACATTGGTGATGTACTAAAGTATATTTTTTATAATTTCTTGTGACTTGGGGTTGATTTTGTTGGCGATTTCAGCCAGGCTACTCTATAAGGAATTTCACTGGCCACTCTGCTGCTGTCATGTCACTTGATTTCCATCCAATCAAAGATGATCGTATATGTTCGTGTGATGACAACGGTGAGATCCGATATTGGAGCATTACAAATGGCAGTTGCCTTCAGGTGTTTGAGGTAAGCTGCTGGGTTGATTTGCGTAAATGATATGCTTTCAGCCTCAGATGCGCGATGAAAGAATGTTCTTCATTCTTATGCAATTACCCTAGTGAGCCTATAATCAATATCGGTGTTTCTTGAATTTCCAGTTTCAGAGTGGCATGACTCAGGTCAGGTTTCAGCCTCGTGTTGGAAAGTACTTGGCAGCTGCAGCTGAGAATCACATTTCCCTATTTGACGCGGAGACCCAGACTCGTGTTCAAGCACTGCAGGTCTTCTTTACTGTTCTAATACACAACATTTAGGATATTGTAATTTTTATTTAAGACTAAGAGGGTAATTTCAAAATTGTCTCTTGACTTTTTCATCCATTTAGGGCCATACCCAAAAGGTCCAATCTCTGTGCTGGGATCCTGCCGGTGAGTGTCTGGCATCCGTGAGCGAGGACTTGGTCAAGGTTTGGGCATTCAACAATAACAAATGGCAATGTGTTCACGAACTGAATTGTAAAGGCAGCAAATTTTACTCCTGCGTTTTCCACCCGTTCTATCCTCATTTGCTGGTTATTGGCTGCTACCAGGTTAGTTTGGGTTACACCCTTCTAAAAGTCTGCTATATTGTCGTCACAATTGGTAGTAGTTTCATGACAAGACTCTTTTGATCGTTGTATTGGGTCGTCGGACTTTACTGACTTTAGGGTCTTCAAATAAGCCTAAAATGCAGATTGGTGTAAAATAAAAGGTGAAATCACTTTGAAAAAGGTCTCGTATCATTACGATTAAACTCCGATTTTACGCTCTTCTTTCTAACAGAATCTCGAGCTCTGGGACATGGCGGAGAACAAGACGATGACAATGCCTGCGCACGACGGGCTCGTGGCTGCATTGGCTGTGTCAGCCACCAATGGTATGGTGGGAAGTGCAAGCCATGACAAGTGGATCAAGCTCTGGAAGTAGTTGTTGGTTGGGGGTTTTGTTATTCCTTCTTTTTCAAGCAAGGAAACTTGTGTTATTCTGTTGGGACCTCGGTTTTTGGGGTCTCACTAAACCTTTGTTAAGTTTGTTTACAGAGTAGTGGTAACGCTTTCATGTTTAGATGGACAATAGGGTTTTCCTTTTGCATTCCCACTGTGTAACTTTCCCCCCCACTTGTAATAAGAAAACTAAGCTTCAAGACTTGTCAGTCATTCTTCAAGTGTAACTTTCTCTGCATAGCGTACTTCAGCTTCGGTTTCCGGGATCAGTGATCGCCCGTTCCGAACCATCTCCTTTTATGCTAAATTACAAATTTTATCTCTAATTTTTTAGATTTAAGAATATTACTCCTTCCGATGAAAAATATACCCCCTCTGCTCTACAATATAAGTTGTTTGACCTTGTGACACGTTTTGTAAGGAGCTAAAAACTATACTCTATCCGTTCCAAAATAGATGGGCTTTTAGAGGGTAGTTTTTGTTTCAAAATAGATGAACTTTATGTTTTTTAGGTAGAGAATTGTATTGATTTGTATCGATTTGTGTGTTGTTGACTTTTTAAAAGATTTTGATTTGTTAAAATATATTGTATGTGTTAAAAAATAATAAATTTTTTGAAAGTTAGTGGAATGATGGTTTTTTTTAAAAGTGAAGTGTTTTTTTAAACTTGTGCAAATTGCTAAAAGCCCATGTATTTTGAAACAGAGGTAGTATAAAATATTAACTTTTTTTATATTAATGTTAAAATAATACTGTATTATACTTTTTAATATTAAGTATAATATTATTTTGAAAAATTAATTAAAAATTTTAATATTTTATATACTCTGTAGTTTTTAGCTCCTTAAAAACGTGTCACAGAGTCAAACAACTTATGGAGTACATTTTAGAACGAAGGGAGTAGTTATTAGTATTATAAATTAAATTTATTTTTAAAAATTAATATTTTATATAGTTCTTATCTCCTTAAAATACGTGCTAAATAGTAAAAAAAATCTTATATTTTAGATAGGAGGGAGTATTAGGAACTTAATACTAAGTACTTTTAAATGACTTTTGGTGGTACTAACTACCATAATCTACTAAATATATTATGAATAATGAGTTTTTTTTTAATGATTTCAAGTCCACCATGCTCTACATCCGGTTAGCTTTAAAAGCCTGATCCGAAAACGACACGGATATGCTAATCCGTTCTGTATCGGATATCCGGTTATCCGACATTACCATTGAATTGGAAGACTGAATTTTTTAGGATGAGTTTCCATACACCTATGACATACTACCTCCGTTCGAAAATAAGTGTCGTTTGACTTTTTAACATGTTTTTTAATGAGCTAAAAACTATATAAAATATCAACTTTTTAATTAATTTTTTATATATAATTTTATACTTATTATTTATAAGTTTAAAATTATTTTAAAAACACAATAAAAAAGTTATTATTTTATATAGTATTTAACTCCTTAAAAAACGTGTTAAAAAGTCAAACGACACTTATTTGTGAACGAAGGGAGTATGTATGTAGTCTATTAAAGGACATTGAAATAAAAATAAATAAATTCTTTTAAATTCAAACTTTTAAGATCAAAAATGAAATTTTACAAAAAATAAAATAAAAATTACCTAAAGGGACATAGTGTATATAAAATGGGAATACAATTTGTGAGGGACAAATAAGATATTTCAACCCCAAAAAAAAAAAAAAATTGTAAGTGAGAATTACTATTCATTGACAAGTTCATGCTATTATAAGGTTTATGATAGATAAAAGCTCTCTTCCAAGGGAGTAAAATACTCCTACTTGGGCAGAAGAACATGGTGGTTCACCACCGTCAACCACCTCCTCGGAGGCAAAAAAAACCCTCTTCGGAGGTCTACAATCACCTTTTCGGAGGTTTAAAACCACCTCTTCGGAGGCTGAAATCTGCTCCACTAGTCTAGCGGACTCTTCGTTCCGTAAACCCTAATTCCGTTCATCTCTTCTCGGATTGTAGTCAATCCCCTTAATTGGTTTAGGGTTTTTGTAGATTCGGAATTGTTGCCCCGTTTTCTCCTTTTGCCTTGGTGATTTGGGGCGGTACCCTCTTAGATCTGAAATTGTTTTTCATCCCCACCCCGTGGTTCCTTTCCCACAGTGGCCGTCGTGCCTTGGCGGAGACGTTTTGGCTTGCCGTTGGCTCTTCCGGCCACTCCCCACCCCCATCGTTTCGTTCCCCTGGCTGCCTCTCCGGTCGGATTCGGCCTTGTCGGCCGTCGTTTCCGGCAGGCGGGGTGGACTAGACCTCGCCTCATCGGCAACGGTGATGGTCTCTCCTTCTCCGGTGTCTTGCCCCTTCACCCCTCTCCTAGTTGATGGTCGCCGACCGCCGGGTTCGAGGCACCATCCCTCTCCTTGTGCTCTTTCAACATTGTCTGCACCATCCCCCGCCTCCGGCTCCGTTTGATCTGTTTTTTGCAGCTCTTCCGCCCCTTGTTGCATTAGGGTTGCCGAGGACCTCTCACCAGTTCCCACGGGCCTCCTCTTCCTGTTTGCTTAGGCCCGATAGCCACCCTTTGGGCCCAAGGCATATCCTTGGGCCCAAAGCTTGCCCAAACAATTATATAAGAATGAAATAATTAAATAAAACTTTATATATATATATATATATATTTATATATATTTATTAAATCCCGCTTGGGTTATGGTGCTTTCGGTTCAGGCTTGTGTGGCTCTACGTTTGGCGTGACTGGACTTTCTCCTCCGTTTGATGAGGTTCTGGCAGTCGGAGTCGGGATAGGCTGGGGTCGAGGTAGTGTGTATCGAGGCGACGCCTTTCTCTGGAAGAATGGTTCCTTGGAGGTTCGTCTTCACTGCCCACAGGTGACTCCTGATGTGCCGCTGGCCTACGGTGCTGCTTTCGGGTTGTGCTTGGCTTCGTCCTTCGTCTACGTCCTCACCGCGCACGGTTTAGTTGTGTTTAGTTAGGCTTTTTAGAGCGCTTTTGTCTGTATTTTGCACCTTCTTTGTATTTTTGTTTTTGACGGTTATCCGTCTGCCGACTTGTCGGCCTTCGAGGTCTAGGTTTGTAAAATCGGAGTCCTTGGACAACCGCCCCACTTATACTTGCTCACGGCCGGCCCTGCTCAATTTAGATTCATCACTTATTTCATGATCATCGTCTCTACTTCTACTCGGTCAGGCCTCCTATGTGACAACCTTATTGCTTCATTTATGACTTGCAATCCCATTCTTCAAAATAGGCCCCAAGCATATTTATATTAACCATCACACTTAATTAGTTAGGGAGCAAATTGAGTCTGGTGGCCGTGGGTGGCTTAGTCGTTTTCCACATTCATGCTTATGATCAAGTTGTGGATTTCTTCACCAAGGCTCTCAGTTCTTGCCCCTTTCAAGACTTACATTTCACATTTTTTATTTGCCATCCACCCTGAGCTTGGTGGAGAGTAGTATCAGTGTTTTAAAAGGCGCTAGGCGGTGGGTGGTTGCCTAGTGCCTAGGCGGTTAGGCGGGCATCTAGGCGGTGCCTAGGCGGACTTAGGGCGTGTTTGGCAACGGGATGGGGGTAGGTGGAATGGGATGGATTTTGTGGGGTGGACGGGATGGGGATGGAAACCCGGGTGGGACCGGGTGGAATTTTGAAGCCAGTTTAATCCCGTTCGTGTTTGGTTGGGTTTTAAAGTTTTGGTGAATGGAGACACTCAAAAAGACCCAATTGCCCCCACTAACCACACAAAAAGACGAGTATGTCCATCTCAATTTCTCTCGCCCCAGTAACCTTCGCAATTGTCCTCCGCCGCACAGAGCAAATTCAACGCCTTCATCAAAAGCAAAACCAGCCATCAATTTGGAATCGGGTAGGTAACGGGGTGAGAGGAGGTAGGAGGAGGCAAGAGATCTTGGAATAGAAGAGGATCATTGGCCGGGAGTCGGCGGCGATCTTCAGGGTCTTGATCTCGGCAGCGGCGGAGGCGGTGGTCGAGGAGGAGGAGGGATAAGGTTAGGAGGGGGATCTTCGTCATCTCTGCATCGGTAGCGGGGAGGCGGTGGTGGAATTGGTGGCGGCGACAGTGGGGCCGGACCTGGCGATTGAGGGTTAGGGAGGGGGGAGATTGGGGTTTGGTTTCCGACGTTTGAAGCTTATCGGATAATCGGCGACAGCCGCTTCCAAGAGCAACCACCACCCGCTCTTGCCACCCCCAAATTTCATCTTCCAAGATAATCGGCGGCAGATTCGGAACCCCTCTGGTATCTGAAATTGAGGTTCCCTGGTGGGAATTTCCGGCGGAAATTACCCAGAAATCTAGCATTTGCAGAGCCCACCGTTGCCCCGTCGATCGAAAATTGTAAAGAACTCGAGGAAGCCATTGAAGAGTTTAAGCAGAGCTAGTTGATGATGGTGGTCTATTTATGGATGAGAGGGAGGAAGAAGGATGAAGATGGGGGCAAATTTGGGAGATTTCTATCCCCATCCCCTAAATCCTCCTATTTCTAGGTGCCTTTTCCATCCCATTTTTCGGTGTGGAATTTCCATCTCCATCCCCTTCCATCTACCTCCATCCCGTTGCCAAACACACGGGCACGGTTTCCAAAGCCCACCCCCATCCCCTTCCACTCACTCCCATCCCCAGCCAAACACGCCCTTAGACTAAACTTGATTATTTCCCTATATTTCAATGGATGGAACATCTCAATAATTTATATAATGTAGTAATATCTATAATATCACTCATAAACCCGAAATTGGTGTGTTTAACTAACACTAAAGTCAATAAATATAAACGCGCTCGTCTGCTTGATAACTTTAAACCTCTTAAAATCCGAAACCATAGGCTTTAATCAAAAGTAAATGCGTCCCGACTTAGGGGATAAAAAAATCTATAAACTGACTAATCACTCTCCTAGAAACTAAATCTAAATAATCACCCACCTAGACGGGGCTAGGCGGGGACTATTCGGCACCTAGGCGGATTAGGCGGACTGCCTAGGCGTAAAAATTTCCTAGGTGTCTTGCCGCCTAGCGTCTAGGCGGTGCCTTGGCTCGATTTTTAGAACAGTGAGTATTATAGAATACACCAGTTATGAACACAATCCTACAAAATTTGCACCTCTGGTGCAAATTTTCTATGATTCAAGTGTAGCGATGCCATGAGCTATCAATTATATGAATAAAATACACCAGTTATAAACACAATCTATCAAAATTCCAGTGCAAATTTTCTATGATTCAAATGCAGTGCTGACATGGAGCAATCAAAATGTAATAAGAAATGTGGAGTTTATTTTATTGTCAAATGCAATAATGGATGTAATAGTGAGGAATGCATATCATTAAATCAACTAGATCAATAGTGCAAGCACATTATTCGGGATGTATTTGATCTAGATATAGCAATGTTACATTTAAAGTGCAAGCACATTATTCGAATGAGCATAAAGAAGCATGGATTCAAAAAGAGACTTCAAAATCTCATCCAATACATAAAAAATGAAATACAATTTACCAATGTAACATATTAACGAGCATAAATAAGCATAAACAAGCACATATTCGATTGGAGACTTGAAAATCACACACATATAGCAAAAAAAGATCATAATCAGTAATTGATGCTTCAAAAATCAATCAAAATTTGTGCCAAAGGCGCAAATTTTGAGACATTCCATAGCAGTAATCACTCGATTCGATTGTATTTCATAGAAATATAGCATAAATAAGCATAAACAAGCACATATTCGATTGGAGACTTGAAAATTACACACATATAGCAAAAAACGATCATAATTAGTAATTGATGTTTCAAAAATCAATCAAAATTTGCGCCAAAGGCGCAAATTTTGAGGCATGCCATAACAGTAATCACTTGAATGACTGTATTTCATAGAGATATAGCATAAATAAGCATAAACAAGCACATATTCGATTGCAGACTTGAAAATCACACACATATAGCAAAAAACGATCATAATTAGTAATTGATGCTTAAAAAATCAATCAAAATTTGCGCCAAAGGCGCAAATTTTGAGGCATTCCATAGCAGTAATCACTCGATTCGACTGTATTTCATAGAGATATAGCAAAAACGAACTTAAAAAAGCTCAGATTCGGTTGTTTTCAAGGACGTCTTATGTAAGTCAAAATTGAAGGAAATTTGCGCCTTTGGTGCAAATTTTATGTGATTCTAATTGACAGAGTAGTAAATTCTTCAGCATAATTTAGAATCAACTTAGAATCATCGAAAATCTATTAAAATTTGCGCCTTTGGCGCAAATTTTCCATGAATTCAAGGCAGTGTTGGATGTAGTTTGTAATCGAATGCTGTACTTACCTGATTCCATAGAAGAGGCGCCGAAATTCGTGGTTTTGATGAGATCGGAGAGATGATCGGCACTGATTCTGTGCAATCGCCGTTGAGCAGAGCGAGAGAGAGAGAGAGAGAGAGAGAGAGAGAGAGAGAGAGAGAGAGAGAGAGAGAGCGTGCGGAGAGGGAGAGCGCGGAGGAGAGAGAAAGGCGCGTTGGTGAAGGGGGAGGGTTTATATTCATGACATTTTACCAATTTGTCCCAAAACGTGGACATTTCATCAATTAGTACCTATTTTATGGACATTTCGCAAATTGCCCCATTTAAAATAGGAGGGAGTATTAGGAACTTAATACTAAGTACTTTTAAATGAATTTTTAAACATCCCCTTTACACAGGGGATCAAACGCTCCAACTTCTCTCTAAACAAGAGAGAAACCAAACAAGAGAGAGAAACCAATGGGAGATCCAAAGATATGAACCCTAGCCGCCACAACCAAACCTCCAGGCTCCGGCCTCGCTTCCCGGCCGTCTCTAGCGGCTTGCTCGCCTGGCAACCCCTTTGAAACCTAGTCGCCCAACCCTTTTTGTTATAAAAAAAACATAAACAAACAAACAATCGTCGCCTCCCACTGCCTTGCGCTGCCTCCATCTCCGGCAACGACGTTGGCACTCACCAGGAGCTCTCCTTCTACCTCTCTCCCAACGACGCCCTGGCGGATCTCACCGTTTGGGTGGTTCCTGGCGCCGCCTCCACTACTCCGGCTCAACCCTCGACTCCATGGGCGGCAGCTTCCCCTCCAGTGGACTACGCTTCCTCGAGCCCACCTGCTACTGAGGGTGACACCCCACGCTCCCAAACCTCCCCCAAGCCTGCTCTTTCTCCCCCTCCTACCCATCCACTCAGATCTGCTTAGATCTACTCAGATCTACTCAGATCTGTCCAAACCTCCAATCTCCTACGAGCTCCCTACGACTTAAACCTCCATGCCCTCGGTCCTCCTTGGCTTAGCGTCGCTGAGGCTAGTGGCCTTCCTCCCCATAGCCTCGGAAAAAAACCCATGCTGATAACCAAAGTTACCCGACCCGCACTCAAATCTTAGTTTTGTACTCCCTTATTAAAAAAAGAAGAAGAAGAAGAAGAAGAAACATCCTTCCTCACACCTGAACTGTTCTCTTAGATCCAACCGGGGCTTCTGAGTTGTGCTCCCTTCAGAATCCTCCACACACCCACAACAAATGTCCTATCCCTTCCTAAAACTTCAAACAAAACCTATTTATAAAAATCTATGGCTTTTGCCGATCAACCTTTAAATATCAAGTCTTTGAGTCCAAGGCATCACATGCGACAGAATCGATGAGCAAAGTCACCGCTTCCGAAGCCAACAATGCCATGTCTACCTTTGCATGCAAGCTGTCTATGCCCAGTTTAGTTCTGAAGAAAGTTTTAATTTTATAGACTTCAATATCTCTTGATGGCTTCAATATCGCTTTGTCGATCTACTTCTTGCCCACTGTAAAAAAAAAAGTATTTTAAATGACTTTTGGTGGTACTAACTACCATAATCTACTAAATATATTATGAATAATGATTTTTTTTATGATTTCAAGTCAACCATGCTCTACATCCGATGGCGGCCACATGAGTCTCTGAAAGGTGGGGTGAAACTGTTTAGCTTTAAAAGCCTGATCCGAAAACGACACGGATATGCTAATCGGTTCTGTATCGGATATCCGACACTACCATTGAATTGGAAGACTGATTTTTTTAGGATGAGTTTCTGTACACCTATGACATACTACCTCCGTTCGAAAATAAGCGTCGTTTGACTTTTTAACATGTTTTTTTAAGGAGCTAAAAACTAAAATATCAACTTTTTAATTAATTTTTTTATATATAATTTTATACTTATTAGTCATAAGTTTAAAATTATATTAAAAAACAATAAAAAAATTATTATTTTATATAGTATTTAATTCCTTAAAAAACGTGTTAAAACAGTAAAAAACGACACTTATTTGTGAACGGAGGGAGTGTGTATGTAGTCTATTAAAGGACATTGAAATAAAAAAAATTAATACTTTTAAATTCAAACTTTTAAGAGCAAAAAAGAAATTTTACAAAAAAAAAATAAAAATTACCTAAAGGGGCATAGTGTATATAAAATGGGAATACAATTTGTGAGGACAAATAAGATATTTCAACCCCAAAAAAAACAATAAATAATTGTAAGTGAGAATTAATATTCATTGAAAAGTTCATGCTATTATAAGGTTTATAATATACTAAAATTAATAAAGTCAAGTTTTGTAAAATCGGAGTCCTTAGATAACCGTCCCATTTGTACTTGCTCAAGGCCGGCCCTGCTCAATTTAGATTCATCACTTATTTCATGATCATCGTCTCTACTTTCGGTCGGACCTCCTATGTGACAACCTTATTGCTTCGGGGTATTTGCAAAACTAACCTAAAAAACCGGTTGTGTTGCCCTCTCTATCCCTTCTCCTTATTATTTGCAAAAGGGTAGCCCAAATTCTTTTAATTTTGCAGCCCAGTCGGTTACACAAAGGAGAGACACCGGTTGCATTGATGGAGGAGAGAGAGGGAGAGAGAGAGAGGGAGGCGTGTTGATGGGGAGAGAGTTGACAGTTTTGAAAAAAACTGTCACCTCAACTGCCTAGGAGAGTGGTTTATTAAAGGGGTAGTTGAGCCCGATTGTTTCTCCATCTCTCTCTCATACATTTCAAACTTTCAAAACCGAAGGGAGAAGCGGAAGGGTTTCGAAGAAGAAGTAGAGCAAGGCGGTAGAGGAGACGACGAAGAAGCGGATATCAAGCCCTAAAGCCCCTGCACACAAGTGACGACAACAAGTAAGTAAAGCCTAAACCCTAAAGCCCCCGAATAATGACCGATTGAACAAAATATTAGGGCGAGAACTGTAGTTGCAGATCCAAATGTGTTTGCCATTGTTTGGAATGTAGAAATCAAGTAAGTTGCGGAAAGGTATATGAGGTTCCCTCTGTCATGTAAGTTTCAACCATCGGCATGTAGACATCAAGGGCTGGAAAGTTTCTGAAAGGAAATTGACGAGGGGGATAGAAAGGAAATTGGGGGAAAATAACAATTGGTCTTCAACATTGGGGAAATTGGGGAAATTGGGGTTAAATGGATAAATTGGGGGAAATCAACAATTAGTTGGATGGAGAAATTGGGGGATTTGGGGGAATTATCGACATTGGAAGATTTGGGGGTTTTGGGGGAATTGGGGAAATTGGGGAAAGGCGCTTGCGTATTATGAAAATAGGGCCAAGGGGAGTTCGAAATGTTTACTTCTAAGATGCCTTCGAACATTGGACTGAGTTCAGGGGAGACTTGATTACATGTCATGTTTTTACTAGTGAAATGTCATGTTTATAACATTTACTGTCATGTTTCTTGATTTTCCTAAGGTTTTGCTTCCCAATTTTGCAGGATATCAAGGACAGGCGAACATGTCGACTTCCCGGTCTGTAAAAAGAGTTCCCCTTTCACAAACAACAGGCGAGGTACGGTGTGCGTAGTCTTGATCAAAGGAATATAGTAGTGTGGATGTGCAACTGACAGTTGTGCGTTATTTTTGCAGGCCATCTATGTGGTCCCCGAGGACCAGCACTACAAGGGCCGTGTAAACCAGTACGAGCGGCCGTCAATACTTGCAAACCTGGACAACTACCTAAGCGAGGGGGACTGGAACAAGTTGATGGCAAGCCCGTTGGCCGCCATTGCGAGGCTTGGTTCCCGTGTCCAGTTCTCAGCCCAACTGGTGCACTACGTCATGCAACGCCAGCTGCGGACGAAAAAGGAGCATGAGAGCTGGTACATGGTATACGGCAAAATAGCTCGGTTCTCCATCCAAGAGTTCGCGCTGGTGACCGGGCTTAAGTGCTCATTCATGTTGCTGCCCGAGGAGAATGATGGGGACAGGTCGGCCGTCAAGGACTTCTTTGGGGTGGAGAAGATGAGGATGGAAGAGTTCGAGGTTGAATTCCTAGTGGCGATGAAGGGCAGAGAGAATTCGCCCGCAATGAAGTTTAAGTATGCGTTGCTGATGCTGGTTGAGGGGGTGCTATTTGGGAAGGATCCCCGCAACTACATTCATGGATGGGTGGTGAATATGGTGGCCGACGTCGACGGTTTCTTGCGATTCCCGTGGGGCAGGCACTGCTACGAGAGGACCCATGAGTTCCTCAAAGACGCTGTTGAGCGCAAGCTCCAGCATGGGGTGAAGGGCCCTCGGTCGTCATATTTTTTAGCTGACTTCCCCCTCGCGTTTCAGGTATTGGCTTATATTTCAACTGGACATGCTTATAATATAACTGGACACGCTTAGAATTTAACTGGACACGCTTAGATTTCAACTGGACACGCTTATATTTACACTGGACAGATATTGACATCCATTCCCTGTGGTTTATGTAGTTGTGGGCTTACGAAGCTTTCTATCCAATCCGATCCCAATTTGCTGCCGTCCTTGACGTGAATGCCCACCCTCGGTGCCTGCGGTACGCGTCGAAAGAGCAAAACATCAAGTACGAGTTAATCGTCAGCCTCATGGTGGAGGAGAAGGACGAGCTAAAAAGCTTTGACCTTGAAGATAGTGTGCAGACAGTGTTAATCCCCGATGACTTTGAGGCGAAAAAACGGGTGATGCACGGGCTGTCTACCCCAGAAAGAAGACCGACATGTTCTTCGACAACCTTCGCCGCGAGTACAAGAAGGGTGTGCACACGAGGGCGACAGCGGAGACCGCCACCCAGGAAACGACCCAGGCAGCCCCCACGCAGGAAAAGACACATGGGCCATCGGTGGGTGACTTCTCACAGTTGTTGTCGAAGATGGATGACCTGGCAAGGGAATTACGAGCTGACTTCGCTGCGAGGATCAAGCCCCTTGAGGATGCTATCCGCCAGCTGTAGAAGACGGGGAGGGAGGGACTGTACGAGTCCGACCATGCAGTCTCGCTGGGAAGGGCGGAATCGTCGGCGGCGAAGGAGGTAATAGTTTCCTCAGCCTTGGATAGCACCTTTGTTGTAACAGTCATTTAGTTGGGTGCCCAATACTGTGATTCGTATGATGTTCGCAGGTTGATGAAAAAGCACAGAGAAAGGAAAGTGAGCAGCAGGACCAAGTGGATGAAGAACCAAAGCCAAAGGATAGTGAGAAACAGGGCCAAGGGGATGCGATCAAGGACCAGGATCTAGCCACTGAGGTAGCTGGGGACAAGGCGGAGAAGGACCAAGGGGATATCAACAAGGAGCAGGACAAAGGGGATGAGAACAAGGAGCAGGGCAATGGGGATGACAACAAGGAGCAGGACAAAGGGGATGCCGACAAAGTTTCTGTGGACAAGAGGGGGGAGAAGGACGAGGAGGTGAAGAAGGGCAAGGTGGGGAAGAAGGGCAAGAAGCCCCCGAAGGGGAAGACGGACGACAAGGGGACAGCCGACATCGCCCACGTCCCCACCCAGACAAGCGCTCAGGCATGTCAATTCCCGTCAACTGTCATGTTATGGTTATTCAAATGTCATGTTATGGTGGTTAAGTGTCATGTTAAAATTTTCCATTTGTCATGTCATTTACAACTGTGTGTGCAGGACGATGGAGACCGGGATGCCCAGGGTGTGACGAAAGCCAAAGGTGGCCGCATGGATAAGAAGGGGAAAGCGGCCCTCGGCGATGCACCCACCCAGAAAACAAGTGAGATATGTCACCTCACTCCGACCGTTATTACTGTCATGTTGAAATTTTCCCGTTGTCATGTTGAAATATTCCCTTTGTCATGTGTGGGCAGGGTGACATGGACACGGAGGAAACCTCTCAGGTCGAGCCGATAACGCGGAGGGGGACGAGAGCCCGTAAGGTCAATGCTGCATTTGCTGGGCACGAGGTCACTCAACCTGTGAAGAAGGCACGGGTGAGCAAGTCCAAGACCAAAAAGGACGCCGTTGACCTAGGCCTTCTGACTAGGGCAGAGGTGGACGCCTACGACGCTTGGATGAAAGAGGGCACAAGTCCTAAACGGTCTATCGAGGGTACCCTCCTCGAGAAGAAGTTCTTCCTGGATCTAGAGGTGCCGACGAACTGGGTCACCTCTGAGGTAAAGCTCCTCCCCGCGCCAGTCTTTTTTGTTGCCTTCCATATCGAGCACCTGCCCCTTGATGTACCTCTGACATGTGAGTTCTGTACCGCAGCACATCGAGCAGGCATGCGCAATCCTTCGCAGGGCCATACTCACCGACCCGATGTTCGCTTCCGTGGCCGTGCTCGACAATTTCTTCCGGGTTTTGCTGGAGCGGCATACAGGCTTGGTGGTCGAGGACGAGTTGAAGCTGTACATGGATGGTGTGCTGCCTGAGCGGTTTCCCAAGCCTTGGGCCTCCGTGGACCGCATCCTGCTCCCCTGGAATTTGAAGAACGAGCACTAGGTGGCTCTGGAGATCAACTTCGCCGACTAGACCGTGCTTGTGTTTGACCCCGACACGAACTTGATAAGAGAGCGCCAGCTGACCCAATTGCTGAAGCTCGTGACGCACGTCCTACCCACCATGTTCGCCGTCCACCAGGAGATGCATGCCAAGCACAAAGCCAATGTTGCCCGCCCCCTCACCCTCACCCGCGTGAAGGGGATCCCGCAAAACAAACAATCGTAAGTACCTGTCCCGCTTCCCTCGTTTTTTGTAATGTTCCCGAATATCCCCGCATATATCCATTGACGCAAATGATGACCGTGTTCAGGGGAGACTGTGGCCCGTACACAATCCGGTACATGCAGCAGCTCGCTATGGGGGACCGCGTCTTCGATGGCTTGGACGACGACTTCATCGCTGCATACCGTCAGCTGCTATGCGTCTCTATCTTCCACCCTTGGCTTCGGTGTCAGCAACGATCCTCAGTAGTCCCCTGGTCCTTATGTGAAGGAGTGAACATTCTTGGTTTACATGGTTGTAGTTGCCGTTAACATCAATACTCTCTTTGGATTCCGATGTTTTGTTGACATTTCTACCTACTTTTGCACTGTTTGGGATGGATGTTTTAGATTGTTGTTTTAGATGGATTATTTTTATCGTTTATGTTGAACATCTTTCGTAACCATTGTCGTTTTATATGGATGATTTAGGTTTATTGATATTGTTAATCACAAGCACTTAGGAAAAACTTATCAACAAATACGTAGACGCTGTCATGTCGACAACATTACGCGTCATGTCTTAAACATTACCCGTCAAGTTAGAAACAAGTGACATACCAGTTACAGCAAAAAGCTGCAACGACACACACTTCAACACACTTACGTACTTAGACGCAGTAGTACCCCCAGATGCATTCATGTCCATCTGACTAAAACCCAAAACCCACAAACGCATTCTAGTCAAGCTGAATAAAATCCAAAACCCATAGATGCATTGACGTCATGTTAATCCTAGTTGATCGTCATGTTTTTCCTATCTGATCATCATGTCTTATCCCATATATTGTCTAGTTCGTCCGGCGCTTGTATCTCCTTTCCCACTACGAGGGGTAACGTCTAGTCTTGGGTCTACCCGGACGGGCCTTCACACTGGGTGGGAGACAGGTCTCTTTGGCAATTTCCGGGGGCACCCTCCATGTGTCTCGAGACGGAACTGGGTACAAAACCTCCGCGTAGCAAGCATGCCACGCCTCTACCTTGTAGAAGTCGTTGACCAGTGAGTGGACGTCCACCCCGCGCAATTGTGCAGCAGCCAGTGCGTGCGCACAAGGGTATTGGTCGACGTTGAAGCGTCTGCAGCTGCATAATCGTCCCGTGAGGTTGACAAGCCAAGTGGACTGACCATTGCGTACCTCGAACTCGTGGGGGCTGAGCGGCCTGGCCAACATCGACAGAGACGCAGCGAAGTTTGCTTTAATGGCATTAGCGACCCAATCGCTGACAACTTTCCCAGCTTTTGAGGTGTTCTCTCTCCGCTTCACGAACCACTCCCCGACGGTCTCAAGAATGGCATCAATCAGCGCTGTGAGCGGCAAGTCCCGAGGATACTTGAAAACCGAGTTCAAGCACTCTGAGTTATTCGTGGTTGTTATGTTGTACCTGTTACCCGGGTAGCACGCCCTTGCCCACTTTTCGAATCCGGCCTCCCTTAGGTATTGGCCCGCGGCGGGAGAAATCGTACAGAAGTCCTTGTACAACGACTGGAACTCGTCGTATGTGTATGCTTTGACCATGGAGAAGTATTGGTCCTTCATAGCGCTGATTTTGAACCGAAACCGGACATTCTGCCATTGTGCCATGTGCAGATGCCGTGCTTTGCGAAGACGTGGCTGTCCCGTATTCCCTTCTCGATGCTAATATAGCGGTCAGATACCCACATGAGATCTGTCGTGTCTTCAACAACATGCAGCATCTGCCTGAAGAAGAACCCCCACGACCCATCATTCTCTCCGTCAACCATTGCGAATGCAATTGGGTAGACAGAGTGGTCGGCATCTTGTGCAGTCGCGAACAGGAGGCACCCTCGGAACTTCCCCTTCAGGAACCCCCCGTCCACTGACACCACCTGCACATTCAACAACCGCAATGGTTACCGTTGTCATGTCGTTATTAACTAATGTCATGTCATATGACCTATATGTCATGTTATTACTTGAGGCCGTCATGCAGAGTAGTTGCTCCCTTAGGTAATGGTAGCATTTGTATGGGTTTAACGGCTTTGCAGTAAAGGACACACAAGGGACGGAGACTGAGGGACTGACCTTTCTTAGATGGGGGACCGCCTTCCGCCACACTCCAAGGCTTACGAACGCATACTTGAATCATCCATATGTGTCGCGTTCTATCCTGGTGTACGTACCAGGGTTGGACTGCTCCAGCATGTGCATGTACGAGTAGATTCTCTGGTAGCTTTCCTCGTCCGTCCCGTAGGTGGTGTCCCTCGCCTTCATTGCGGCTCGTCGCGCCTTCCAGTAACTGGACGGCACCCCCAGCTGGGACTTCGTTAGAGCCTGCACTTGCTCCGGCACAAGGGCCTTCTTTGAACCAAGGAAACTGCACATGGACAGGCGCATTGGGTTAGTGTTTATCGACGTATGTCCAATTTTACAACATTGCCTGTCCAGTTATATTTAACCAGCGTCCAGTTATAAAAAACATACTGTCCAGTTCGGTTGGTTAGAGCAAAGGACATACCTGTCCACTATGTGTTGCCCCACCTGGGTGTATGTCGCATGACGCTTTTGTGTCATCATGTCGGTCAGGTCGCACGTGTGCTCGTCCACAAGCTTGGAGATAATCCAAATCCGCATTTTCTTGTATGTGGAAACCCGACAAAGCCACTTGCAATTGGGACCACCGCAGCGCACAACATACAAGCTCTTCGTCGACTTGTTCACCTTGGTCGTGAAACACCTAGCTAGGGCCGCCCACTTGATTGTCTGTTGGACCTCCTCCTTCGACCGAAACACTTTTCCCTCCCGGAGCTCAACCGTGTGCTGACGGGGACCCAATGGGTTCACCGCCACCATTGGTTCACTTTCCACACCCTCCGGATTCGGTCGCAACTTCTGTTTTCCGCGTGCGTATGCTTCCTCTATTTCCCTCACAGCTTGCTCGGCCTCAATATCCCATGACCACGACTTGGTCGGAACTTCGCACCCGAGCTCCATCTTCACCGCATTTGGGAGTACCTCATCGTCGTCGGAGGAGCTGCCGATGTCAATGGGCACCCGTCCATCTCCACCCGGTGGAATAACTTCATCTTCCGGATCACTGCTGACAGAAATGACTTGCTTCCCACGTCTTATTTCCTCGTCTTTCTTTGCCTTTTGCGCCAACTCGAACTCCAACTCCTCATGTCGCCCTAACTCGTCGGTACTATTATGTAACTGGACACATTCGTTTTCTAACTGGACGCATCGTGCATCTAACTGGACGCCAGTTTGTTTTGCCTGGACACCTCCGGCTACCAGGAATTCGTCTTCTTCACCACCAGACAATTGGAGGCCCGTATCTGCGTGATCTTCTTGGGTCACAGGCGGCCCAGTTAATGGCAGTATAAATTCCTCACCTCCCACCACTGAGATACCCACCCCAACGGAGCCACCCGTTGACGATCCTTGTGTAGGTGCCATAGTGCTGCCACAAAGCTTGGTTCGAAGGGAGACATGGAGGTCGACAGGCCACGATCGTGCTCCAGTGAGTCCGTTTACAAACTTGAAGGCCTGCAGGTCTTCGTCATCTCCTATTGCATATGGCCTGCAACCGCCCTTCTTCAGCTTCCCATATGTGAGCTCCACCTCATGCCTTCTCCCATCGACGTTAAACTTTTCCATCACGAGTTTCTTTAGTGCAACGTAGTCGATACGTTCGTCCACCAGCAGAGCCTTCTGGCTCCGTGACCCCTTGAAGACCCAACCGCCTTCTTCGCAAGCCCACCATCCTCCGAACACCACAGTCAGACATACGATTGTCTTCTCCCCTGTTCATTTACATAGCGATGGGATACAGTAAGTTTACATTAAGCTGTAGCAAAGTTTTTTTTCTCGTCATCTTCATTGAGAGACTACTTACCCATTTTCTATCTGCAGGAGGTCGCAACTCTGTCCAGTCTATTCCACCAGCTGTCACGTTGGTTGCTGTTGGTTGTCACGTTGTTCTCGCCCGGTTGTCCGATTAATATTACCTCGTAACGCTTCAACTTTAAGATAAACCCCGGCCCACTTGCTTCTTCTACATTGGCTACTCTCTGAATCTTCAGATTTTTTTCCACCTGGTACCCATTAAATGCCACCCCCATCATTCCGTCCCATATCCTTATATAGATCCCCATATCATTGGCCACCAACCCTCCTCCTTCACTCTTTGTCGGCGATTCTCCTTCCTCCTTTTAATTCTTCTACTGCAGTGCATTAATGTGGAATAATCATTGGACTGAGGTGGAGTTTCAATGCTTATATACTCTCCCCCTCCTCCCTCCTCCCTCCTCCCTCCTCTTCCTCTTAAGGATTTTTTGGCGCAAAGGTTTGGCGGGAATTATCCTTCCCCGGACTGTTCAGAGAGTCCCTGTCACACTCAATTACCTTTCTCTCTCTTTGTCTAATCAAACTCAAAAGCTCCCTCTCTTACCTCTCTCTTCTCAATGGACGTCTCTCTCTCTCTCCTTCCTTTTCTCTCTCTCGCCTTCCTTTTCTCTCCCTCGCTTAGGTGTCAAGGTTGGCCTCCACTTCCTTACCTGTTACGTGCTTTGGAGGTTTGCCGGATAACCGGTTTCACCCAATTTTAATCCGGGTTGGGTTAACCTTGCAACACTTTTCGGTTTTTGAGTTAGTTTGTGCAATTCCCTCTATTGCTTCATTTATGACTTGCAATCCCATTCTTCAAAATAGGCATGACCATCACACTTAACTAGTTACGGAGGAAAATTGAGTTGTCGATGTCTTCACCAAGGCTCTCAGTTCTTGCCCCTTTCAAGACTTACATTCCACACTTTTTATTTGTCATCCACCCAGAGCTTGGTGGATAGTAGTAGAATAATACATGAATGTTTTTATTTAAATCACATCCCTATCCTCTCGATCATGAATATCAATTTCATAGCAATTAAGTATTCCAAAATTGAATCATTCACCAATTTAAAGTACCAATTCAATACTCTTCAATAAAACTAAAATCAAGAGGTAGTTTGGAGTGTAATTAACAACACAATAACAATAGCTGTGTCTGTCTCACTACAAGCTGTGTCTGAGGTCGAATTTTATGCATTCTTTTAGGGTGCTACTATTCACACGATTATTATATCGCATAACACACTGTCGATTGCAATTTTTTTTTAAATTTCCACAACCACGGATTGCTGATTGCGAGTTTGAGGATTTTTTTAAAAAAAAATGAAATTCAGATTACCGTATACTACGTTAATCATTATCCTAAATCAGATTACGGATAAATATTAACGATATTTGACGATATCCCGTTGATATCAATTTGTGCTTTAAACACATCAATTTGTGCTCTAAACATGAAGGATATATATAGAAGTCGTCGACGAATATTCTAGGAAATAAAGTATATATATATATATATATCTTCAAATATCTTTAAAACGCGATATCTTCAAATATCCTTATCGCATATCCAAAATTGATATCAACGGGATATCATCAAATATTGTTAATATTTATCCGTGTTGAGAGAATGAAAGATGTGAAGAGACCAAAGAGTCCCACATCGATAATATGAACAAAGAAGTCTTAGTATATAAGCTAGTAGGTTACCCCACCTAATGCCAATTGGTTTTAGGATGGAACCCCGCTCGACTTATGTGCTAGACTATTAGCACAAGGGCGCACGTGTGCACACGACCTCCGATCATAACGTAGTATTTGAATTTTATTTATATATATAAAAAAAACAATTGCAACCGCAAAAATAAATAAAAAAAAATTGCAAAAGCTTCGTATATTCGGCAAGATTTTCATCGTGCGTATAGCAAAACCGTTCTTTTATCGCCTAGTTTGTGAATGTTGTTTTTAAAGAAACCAAATCTTTAGAGAAGGACTGGCCTTATACGGAGCAGGTAGTAACCATCACTAATCAATGATTTTAAATACGAATCCCATGTAGAAAAAACCAAAGGAGCAAAGACCGCACCCAAAGCTACCATCGCTAAAAGGATCGGCTTTTTCGGAAGCTTCGTTGTTGAGATCCCACTCGATCCCTGTCCTCGACGACGACGTAAAGGTGCCCTTTGGGAACTCTGGGCACGCCTCTATCGTCACTGACCTCACTCCCCCGCAGTCCGATGTTCTCAACCTCCCAAACACCTTCGACACGTAATCCCCAGGCCGGAGTACGCTCTCATCTGTCACCATGTTTACTCGAATCTCCTCACCCCGCACCTCCTTGTTCGATAATCTCTCCGTCTGGGAGAGGTAGACCGGCGGATACAATGGCGATTTCACACTTTTAGTACAGCGTAGATGCAGTTCATCGGCGTCGGCCTTCACGACCACGCCGCGGAATTCCCCGTCGGAGCCGTCGGAGTCGACGAGGGCGAACGGAACCCTAGACACGCTAACGTTGTGAGTCCCTTTGTAGACGCGCTCGAACCCGGAGGGCTGGTCGGTGTGCTCCACAGTCTTGATCAGCACGGCTGCCTGCCCGGACGCCGAGACGAGGGGCTTCTCGAGGGTGGAAACGACGCCCTTTTTTATGAAGACGAGTTGGCCGTCGCTGTAGCGGTGGTCTTTGAGGGAGGAAGGGCAGGGGATGGTGGGGGCGGCGGCCAGTTGGGCTTTTAAGGCGGCGGCGTTGGCGTAGTGGGAGTCGGCGCGTCTCTTAAGCGCCAGAGACGCCAAGCCGAAGCCGGTGCCGATGAGGAAGCATATGTTTCCATGGTTGAACCAGGAGGAGATGCCGTTGCTATTCCTCCCGCTCGCCATTAATTATTGATCGTAGCTTGTATGTAAACTGGGAGGGTTTAGACTTTAGACGGTGGAGGGGATGCACATCAACTCAAAACCCTATTCCATTACTTTATACCTACTACATACTCTCTCTCGGCAAAACTTGTCGTTTATTATTCACGCACATTTTTTTAGAACGATAAAAACTATATAAAATATTCATTTTTTCTAATTTTTTTAACAAGTTTGCACTTATTAATAATAACTACGAAATTGTTTAAAAAATATTAAAAAAATAGATATTTTATATAGTTTTTAGCTCCTAAAAATACGTGCGTGAATAGTAAAACGTCAAGTTTTTCCGAACGGATGGAGTATCAATTACTGCGTTACGTATACATCCTACCAAAACAAATATCAATTGTCATCCGTTCAAAATTATAAGTCCTTTTAGACTTTTGCACACATATTAAGAAAAGTCTAAAAATATTACTTTTATACCCCTCATTAATTATCCACTACTATTATCAACCAATAACATTTCACAAAACAACTCAAAAAGTTAATTTTCTCTTATCTCAATGCCTCGAAAACCTAAAAGGGCTTATATTTCTAAACAAAATTCAAAGCCTAAAAAGACCTATATTTTTAAACGGAGGGAGTATTTTATTACATATCATCATTGGATCAAAAATAATATCTTGACATTTTTTTTACGTGGTACTACCGACCTCCATGATCATCTAGCACGATGATGTTCTGGAACTCACAAGAAGAGCTCAAAATAAAATTACAACTCAACTGAGATTTGGAAAGAAAATCAGCTGCACCATTCGCCTCTCTATAGCAATGCTGGAATGTGATGATCTGAAAATCTTCGCTTAATGAATGGATTTCTTGAACTATTTGCGCAACCTCCCATGGTGCGTTGTTCACCTGATTAATGACATTGATAACGATTGCACAATCACTTTCGACTATGACTTTCCGTATCCCAAGCTTCATTGCCAGTCTAATACCTACATATACTGCAAACGCTTCTGCTAGGATGACAGAACTCATCCTAACATTATATTTATGTATCCGAATAACTTAACCATAATTATTCTTCATAATACACCCAATCTGAGGTTGACAATCAGTTTTCACCGAAGCTTCTACATTAATCTTAATGACATTTATTGGGGGACATTTCCACAAGAGAACTAGGTGTGGTCCTTTGGAACGTACCCAAGTCTATCTGGTAGATAGGATTGGGAACAGGAGCAAGCTACTACAAAATAGAGAGAGCATCGATGGTAGCCTCGAGAGTGATGGGAGAGCTTATTGGGAGGAGTGTATCCGAATTCAAAATCAAGGTGAGCGGTGGGGATCGGAGCTAGGAGTCATGAAAGAGTCCAAATCAAACACCTCCAAGGTGGAGCAAATGGTGTTGTGCCATAGGGGGTAATTTGATCGATCAAGACGAATTGTAAAATTCAGAAGATGAAAATTTGGAGAGGACGCAGCAAATTAAAGGATGAGGCAAAAAAGAGTAATTGAGCAGGAAAGGTGGGTTGAGAAGTCATTGATCGATCAAAGGATCAGCTGTTTAGGTTGATGTCATGTAAACATTGTACGTAATTTGAGGAGAATTATGCATCTTTGCATTCATTCAGTAGATGTACATATAGAGTTACACCAATTGAAAAATCCCTAAAGATTAAGAAAGTCATCCTTATCATAATTAAATCCAAACTAACTATGTAAACAAGATATTATAGATCGAATAAAACGCATATACACATTAACATGCCAATGCAAGGGTTCCAAACTTATATACAAGGGTCTTGGCGTCTTGCAACTTAATTCACAATTAACTTGTATCTTAGAGTGTACAATTATTAATTTACGCTTAATCATAACTTCCAAGGTTTGACATGACCTATGTATAAGTCTCACACAATTTTGCCTTACTATTACCAATACAGCTAAGTTTAATAACATAACACAAAGTACACACAACATATATGATTCCCTTAAATCCATTTCAGCATAAGAAACACAAAAGTTTATTTGTAAAAAAATCAAGTGGTAATTCAAGTAATTTGACTAATTTCCTCGCAAGGCACATATTCCATATTCATCTGTTATTATCTGTTATTGTTGTCCGAAACAGGATTAAAGAAGGGGTTACTATACTGTTAAATAATGAATGCAATACTCGATATATATCAGTCAGAACATAGACTGGAGGTCCTCAACGATCTTGGCATCGAGCTTGAAGGCCTTGGAGAGAAGGTCGACGGAGATGGGCGGTTGTGCCCCAAACAACCCATTGGCGATCCTGGTCGCGCCGGGGCTCTGACTGCTGAATGTCGAAAGTGCAACCGCATTGGTCTCTCCGGCGTTGAACAAAAAGTGGACGAGGCCTTGTGGGAACACGAACACATCTCCCGGGGAGAGGACCTTCGAGAACAGCCTGGCAGAGTTGTTGGATTGGTTAAAGGACACGAATCCGACATAAAGGGTTCCCTCGAGCATCGTGAACACCTTGGACGCGCGTGGGTGGAAGTGGGGTGGATCGAACGCGCCTAGGGCATAGTCGGAACGGACCAAGGTCAGCCCCATCCTGTTCAGGCCTGGGATGATAGCTGGATTGTTAGCGATCCCATAACTGCTTATGTTGCCTCGTACGTTCAGGCCTCTATATAGGAAGTCGTCTGATGTCACCTCCGATGGATTTTTGCACCACATCCCATTCATCAACACTAAAATATAGAGAGAGCGGTTCCGATGAGATCGAAAGTGCATATATTATATATAGGGATGGAAAGTGTATGTATATATGTAGTTTCATAATTAAACTTTTATTATGAAAAATCAAGTTCGTTTTAATTAAAAAATATGAATAAGCTAGCTATCTATTTACCAGCACGTTCAGGATAGGTAGGGGCGACACAAAAATCATTAAGATGGGGAGGATCGGCGGCAGATGCCATGAAAGGAGCCATGGAAGCTAAGAGAGCTAAATTGATGACAAATCGAGCTGCCATGATTGATTGTTGAAAATCTATGGCCGGTTTGTTGTGGTGAAGGGCGGAATTAAGGCAGCTAGGCTCTATGTAAGCATCTATTTTTAATTAGTTCAAGGTTTGATACAATGGCTATTTATAGCTGTGGGTTAATATTGTTAATCCTGGATCTCACCTCAACAAATATAATATTCAGCAATATACCTTTTTTTTCCTATTAGTCCACTTAAATCGGATTTAACAGTTCAATGTCGATGTAGATTGGATATTGTATGACCCATTTAACAAACTAGATTTGACTCTCTCACTCACAAGTGACTTCATATTTTTAAAAAGATTTGAACTCGGAATTTTTTGACATGGGGGTTGTAGCACCATAACAAATACATGCAAAAGACATTACTATCAACGATTTGGTGGAGTTTATGGACAATAAGAAATAAGGTTTTATTTAATGACGAGAATTACATGAACTGTCAACAACATGAGAGATACATAACACTACAACTAAAGAATTGGAAACAAGCAAAGACTTTCCACTGGGAAGAAACTGAAGCTAAAGAACCAATACAAGCACCTAAGGCTAGAAAGAGGAAAAATCTTCGTTGGAAGAAACCCGCTGATGGATCTTTCAAGATCAATTTCGACGGGTCTAGTTTGTCCACAGGAGTTGCTGCTGCTGGTTTTGTGATTAGAGACCATCATGGCAATGTTCGAGCTTGCAACGCCTCACTCTGTGGTTCAGTTTCAGCTTTGATGGCTGAAGCTTTGGCTCTCCATATGGGTTGAAGACGGCTTTATAGTTGGGCTTCTCACGGATTGAGGTTGAAGGAGATTGTTTGACGGTCATCAACTCTTTGAAAGGCCTGTGGAAGTGTCCATGGGAGATCGAGATGGTGATCTCTGACGTTCTTCTCTTGCTCCACTCCTTTGAACCTTATTCTTTTGCCCACGTGTTTCGTGAAGTCAACCAGGTGGCGGACAAAGTGGTTCATCTCTGCTTATCGCTTTTCCAGGGCTCATTTGCTTCCCATCCAGAGTTTCTTACTCTCGTCCGAAAGGACGCTATTGGGTGGTGGGTCAGCAGAGACTGACATCACCCAAATATTTGCCTTGTTTCAAAAAAAAAAAAAAATACATGCAAGGGAACACCAAGTTTGGACAAGTTCACTTCGTAGTTTAAAACCATGACTCTATATCTTTTATTGTTCTAAAATGATTATATCATAAATAAGAGCACTTATTAGGTTAAAGGATTTTGTCGACAATATATATATATATATATATATATATATATATATATATATATATATATATATATATATATATATATATATATATATATATATATTGTATTATATTCATATAAATATTATAGTGTTAATGTGATTATACAAAATATATATTATATTGTTTTGAATATAAATATAATATAAGTATAAGTATATTAAAATGATATTATTTATAGTCACATTACGTAAAATGACTTAACACTTTCAACATCATCAGAGATGACAATTACCTTATCAATGTCATCCCACTGTTTGTATATTGTAAAAAAAATGACTAACATCATTTCATTTTCACACATATATGTCTATAACTCTCTTACCCATTTATATATTGAAGGAGAGCTGTTTACCTAATGTCTTTTGGCTTCTCATTAGCCCATTAGGGTTTGTGTTTACCTTGTCCTAGGGTTTTCCATTTTGTGACATCAATCATCTCTTAACGACGTACTGTACTTAACATTTTAGGGTTTAGGATTTAGGGTTTAGGGCATTGGCCCTAAACCCTAAAGACTTAACCCTAAACCATATTGTACATCACATGTTCTTTTGGCTTCTAATTAGCTCCTTTAGGGTTTGTGCTTCCCTTTTCCTAGGGTTTTCCTTTGATTACAGTGTCTATGACCCTTTTTTCATAGTGGTGACAGTGTCTATAACACTGTTTTTATTTTGGTTACAGCGTCTATAGGGTTTTCCTTTTGATTACAGTGCCTATGACTTTGTTTTTATAGTGGTGACATTGGCTATGACACTGTTTTTATTTTGATTACAGTGTCTATGACCCTTTACCCATTTACGTATTAGAGGAGAACTGTCGCCACATTTATTTTGGCTTCTCATTAGCCCCTATAAGGTTTGTGCTTCCCTTATCATATGATTTCCCTTTGATTACAGTGTCTATGACCATATTTTTATAGTGGTGACAGTATCTATGACTTTATTTTTATTATAGTGACAACAGTAGTTACATTTTTATTTTTTTTTATTGTGGTGACACTACTTTATAAAAATCTAGAAAAATAGAAATTAGAAATTAGAGAAGAACTGTCAGCACATGTATTTTGACATCTCATTACCCCCTATAGGGTTTATACTTACCTAGTCCTAGGGTTTTCCTTTGGTTACAGTGTCTATGACTCTGTTTTGATTTTGATTACAACGTTTATGTCCATCTTACCCATTCATATATTAGAGGATAACTATCACCACATGAATATTGGCTTCTCATTAACCAATATAGGGTTTGTGCTTCTCTTTTTCTAGAATTTTTCTTTGACCCTTTTTTCATAGTGGTGACAATGTCTATAAAACTGTTTTTATTTTGATTACAGCGTCTATAGGGTTTTCCTTTTGATTACAGTGTCTATGACTTTCTTTTTATAGGGGTGACAGTGGCTATGATACTGTTTTTATTTTGATTACAACATCTATGACCCTCTTATCCATTTATGTATTACAGGAGAACTGTCACCACATTTATTTTGGCTTCTCATTAGCCCCTATAGGGTTTGTGCTTCCCTTATCATATGGTTTCCCTTTGATTACAATGTCTATGACCATGTGTTTATAGTGGTGACAGTATCTATGACTTTATTTTTATAGTGATGCCAACAGTAGTTACATTTTTAATTTTTTTTTATTGGGGTGACACTACTTTTAAAAAATCTAGAAATTAGAAATTAGAGAAGAACTGTCATCACATGTATTTTGGCTTTCATTAGCCCCTATAGTGTTTGTGATTCCCTTTGTCCTAGGGTTTTTCTTTGATTACAGTGTCTATGACCCCGTTTTTTACAGTGGTGATAGTGTCTATGACCATGTTTTTATTTTGGTTATATCGTCTACATGGTTTTCCTTTTGATTACAGTGTCTATGACTTTGTTTTTATAGTGGTTACAGTGTCTATGACCCTGTTTTTATTTTAATTACAGCGTCTATATATACGACCTTATAAAATCATAAGAGATATATATTTAAATCATAAGAAAGAGATATATTTAAGTGATATATTAAAATCATAAGAGAGATAGGTAAGGGAATTTGTGATTTCATTTTCATGCCCGAATTAGTTACACATGCCTCAATGGAATCATAAGAGAGATGTGGGCCTTTAGCCCAATATATAATAATCAGCCCATTCTGCAAATAAAATAGGGAAGGATGGTTACATGAACTTTTTCATTTGGTTACAGTGTCTATGATCCTGTTTTTATAGTGGTTACAATGTTTATGACCCTATTTTTATAGTGGTGACAGTGTCACCACATGTATTTTGACTTCTCATTAGCCTCTATATGGTTTTTGCTTTCCTTGTCATAGAGTTTTCCTTTGATTACAATGTCTACGACCCTGAATTTATAGTGGTGACAGTCTATCACCTTATTTTTATTTTGGTTACAGCTTGTATGAATGGGTATGAGGGAGGGAGTATACTAAGTATATGCAGTAGAATTGACAATTACAGTATATTTCATTTTCTATTAGAAACTTTACAAGATGCTCTTTATATCAATCTGTATGTTTATCCCCCATGCTTCAATTTTTCTTTTTTTTGACAATTAGCGCATGGTCGCAACGGCCAATTGACATATGGTCGTTGCGACCACATATTTTTTTTAAAATCACAACCTGGTCGCAATGACCATTCCCTATAGTGGTCGCAATGACCATACACTATGTTGGTCGCCGCGACCTTATTTTTTTAAAAAATGGTTTTTAGCCCGGTTCTAATAATAACCGGGATAAAAAGTAATGTTTTTAACTAGATTCTCCATGAAACCCGGCTAAAAGCTGTCTTTGATAGCTTTCGCTGCGCACCCTCTCTTCCCCTTTTCAATTGCAGTAGTGCATTACCTAAGATTCATTTTCCAATTTCTATCTTAAAACCGATCCGCGCATGACAAACCAAAGAGACGTCACATTTCCCCTCTTTTCAAATACGCATCAAGAGTGAAGAGGATCGAGATCATCAAAAGCAGAGGGATAATGAAATTACTGTTTCGGATTGCTTGAAAAGAGGCCCCTGCAACAAATTCGGACTGGATGCAGATGTTAATCGGCGCTTAATCCTCTCGAGGCTGCTCTCCGTGGGATTTAGGGGCTGCTTCGGCGGTTCAAGGAGGGCTCTGGGATGGAGTGAGATTGGGTAGGGTAGATGTGTAATTTAATTAATATTTAGGGGTATTTTTTGTCATGCTCTAAAAAAAATTTACCATGTTCTAAATATAAACATGCTCCGGCGCCCTCGAGATCTCCCTCGCGGCGGCATCATGATCGGCCTCTCGAAGAACTCGAGCTCGTGCCTCTGCCTTCTGGATCCGACACCGCCGGAGAGGCAACTCCATCGGTGGACGAGAAACGCCTGCTCGGAGGAGATCCTGGCGTTGGCGCGACTACCGGAGGCGGTCGATTGGATGACTCGGATCTGGCGGTCTCCGGTACAATTCTCTCTCCTCTTATTCACCCTCAATCCAGAAATTCGATCGATTTCTCATTCAATTCCCCAAATTGAAGGATCCTAATTTTCAAATTCTTGGAGGTCTCGTGTACAATTCCCCGAAAAACCCTAACAAGCTTGGCTTCGTCGTCGATCGATCTCTTTGATTTCGTTGTTCTTCCCCAATTCGATGCCATCATGGCCAAATTTGAGGCTGAAGACCATCACGACCCATCGAATCTGACAGTTTCTTACTCCAAATCCATCAACGACAATGGCTCCCACAACTTCGTCGTTAAGGGGTACTCGCTGGCAAATGGAATGGTTACTTACAAGGAAGAAACGCTGATAAAAATGGAGAAAAATAGAGGCAGGGGCAAAATTGAAAAATATGGACACTCACCTAATATTTCACCATTTTTGTCATAGGGCTTAAATTTTGGGCAACAAATGGACACTTACCAAATCAACTCTATTTTTTAACAGGAAATATTAGCTTTTAATCATCCTCAAATACATTTAGTAGACCTCACTGAAATTACACGATAACACAGTGATACGACACCAAAAAAACACGATGCGGAATTGATACGACACGAATATACATGACATGAACCAGTAAAGATATAAAATTATCGTGTCATATTTGGATCACACTTTTTTTATTATTATTGTGTACCCGACACGACATGATTAGCTTTTTTTTAAAACATATATAACCTATAAATAAGTGATATTAATCAAAAGATTCAGTAAAATACATGAACGTGGACAAGTGTAGACGGTAAGAGCCTTTTTATGTTGAAAGGTCGCCAGTTCGAATCCATCCTCCCTCCTTTTCCGATTTATATCTAGCAAGATTTCTCCATCTTCGATAACACTTCTTGGGTCGAGAAGAAAGGTTGCTTGACTCACTTTGGATCTCTACTTTCCGATTTAGATCTAGCAAGAATTACCATAGGAATGGACGTAAGCGAGATGTTTTTGGTTCAGTTCATCATTAACGTATTCTCTTCTCGTTGAGTTCAGACAATTTCAGGTGAACTATAATACCATTAAGGGAAAATGTAATTTTGAGGACTTAAAGAACATGTTAGTACATGAGGAAGGGAGATTCAAGAAGATGAAGGACCAAACTGTCCATTTGATTCAGGGACAATCAGTGGTTTCTTCAGCGACAGTCAACGGTTTCTTCATTGACTATCGAAAAAAGTCAAATGGGTATATATTTTATTTTCCTAACCATGGTACAAGAAAAGTAGAGATGGACAATGCTAGCTTCATTGAGAATGATCAAACAAGTGGGAATGGTGAACCGCAAAAGGTAGACATTCAAGAAATTCAGGTAAACACTTCCTTACCTATTCTTCTAAAGTTGGTGTACCAATTGTCGTATCACATTTACACTATGCATTAAAGCAACCAAATAATTTCCAAAAGCTACAGATAAAGTACATGAACCGATCACAACACAAAAGGTAAAGGAACCACATGAACCATTACGACGATTTGACAACGGTTTCTTCATTGACTATCGAAAAAAGTCAAATGGGTATATATTTTATTTTCCTAACCAAGTGGGAGTGGTGAACCACGAAAAGTAGACATTCAAGAAATTCGGGTAAACATTTCCTTACCCATTCTTCTAAAGTTGGTGTACCAATTGTCGTATCATATTTACACTATGCATTAAAGCAACTAAATAATTTCCAAAACCTACAAGATGAAGATAAAGTACATGAACCGATCACAGCACAAAAGGTAAAGGAACCACATGAACCATTACGACGATTTGTAAAGGAAAGAAGACTTGTGGTTTTTATGCCATTGAAAATTGGTGTGACTCGGAAGGACTCACCGGAAAGGACTTGTGGGTAGTACCTATAGGTCCCCGGTTCGAACCCTGGATGCCTGCTCTTTATTTACCAATTCAAGGAATAAGACTTGAGATCATCATTTAATCAGTACACTTGAATAATAGCTAGGTGAAAACTGTCCCGTGTTAGGCTAAAGGAACAAGCAAATATTCCAAATTCACATCCCGTTTAGCAAGAAAAGATGTTCAAGAAGTTAAGCATGCTTCTTGTCTAAATCTGAACCACTGTGCTGACAGCAAGGCAAATAGGCAATGTTGAAACAAGATAATGTGTACATGTAAATAGTAATACCATGTTTATTTATAATGCAACACATGAATCCACTTAATCACAGATTTGCAACAAAGATTAAGAGAGATTTGTATTAACACTAAGTACAGTTTACACATCTTGTTCAAATTTCCTATGAAACAAATTACCCATAATCCAGATTTGCAAGCCATTCAAATTTCCATTAAGATAGACAAAGTTTCAGATTATCTGGTTATAATGCAAGGCAAACAATACATGACTTAAACTTTTAGGGACTGCAAAGGCAAAAAAAAAAAATATTCATCTTTATTGTTCGGAAAGAGCAACTAGACCTGGAGGGCAGAATGATGGCACAAATTCAATAGATTCTCCATCCTCACTGAGAAATAAACAAGCCCTAAGAATTCATAGACATTGCTTTAGAATCTCTCCAGGCTCACCTCAATTTTGGAACTGTTGGCACTTTTCAGGATCAGCCACTCACATGTAGCAACTCAAACTTGAATCAGGGAATGAAAAGTTTGCGAGAATTGGTCAAAATCTTAACATTTGCACTGAAGAACAGCTGCTAATGTGTTTACATTATTGAGCTCCAAAAATCAACCAGGAATCTTAGATACCAAACTACCAGGTAAAATTGTAAAAATAGATGTTAATTAAAGGTCAACGAATCTCCTAATATTTCCATATACATTACTCCTATATCAAGGTGGGCTTAAAATATCAGATCAACACACAAGAAAATCATACTATGTGAAGGAGATTATCATAGTTTCATGCCACTACAATGCAAAAAGGTGTGTATCAACTTCTCCTTTTCATACTACACCAGAATTTAAGCAAAATCAAATCTAAGGAAGATGCTTACCATATAGTGGCGTATGCAGTCAATCATTTGGTAGAGATTAACCTGCGACGAACGCCACTGAAGAGCAATCCGAAGGAGATCAGTCCAACCCCAAAACTACAAGCTTTCATGGCAAACACATTGGCTTCGGTTTCGATCTCCTTCTTGATCTCCGACTTGCTCATAGTGAAGCATTTCATTGGGAACAATGGACAGGGCTCAATTTCCGGAAACCCTAACCCATTGCTCGCTAATCTCAGCCTCCCAAACACATTCTCCAATCGAGTTCCGGCTCCCAGAACGCTCTCCTGCGTGACCTTGTTAACTCGGATCAAGCTGCTGGCCGCTAGCTCGATCTCCTTCATGATATCCCCGACACCGTCCGTTTTCTTCCCTTTCTCTTCCTCCGTCCCCGATTTCACCTCCGACCTCACGCCCTCGCTCGTCGCCATACTGACAAGATCCGCGCCGCTCGTATCACACTCGAACTTGTCAAGACCGTCATCGCGCATCGATTTCACATTCCCTCGGGCCTTGTGATCCTTTACCCTAATTCTCTGCCTCCTCGTGACTCTCTTGGTCAAGAAAACCGGCGGATTCAACCGCGATTTCACAGAGGATTCGTGCTCGAGAGGCAGATGCTTCTCATTCGCGTTGACAATCACAAAAAAATCAGAGGATCGGCAATCGGATTTATCGCGATTCTCGTCCGCAACGAGAGCAAACGGAACCCTAGACACCTGCTCTTCACACTTTCCCTCGAAGACGTCCGCAAACTCCTTGGGCTGATCGGTGTACTCCACCGTCCTCATCAGCACAACTTCCCGGCCGGACGACGAGTAGAGGCGCGGCTGATGCTTCTCCTTGAGAGGCGGGAGGGAAGAGAGTGGGGAGACGACACCGTTTTGGAGTAGAACGAGGTGGCCGTCGGTCGAGATGGGGTGAAGATTGAGGGATGAAAGGGGGAGTGTGGGAGCGGCGGCTAGGGAGGCAAGTTTGGATTCGGATGAGTGGGCGGTGGTCCATAGTCGGCGGGAGAGGAAGGCGAAGCCGAAGCCGAGAAGGATCCGGAAGCTTCCGGGAGGGATGAAGGCGGAGCCGTTGGGGTTGTTCTCGCTGGACGAAGGAGAGCTCGCCATTTCTGTACCACTGTACGGAAACTGGGTTATACATCCGAATTATTTATTCCAATGTAAGGGAATCTACTCGCAAGATTCTCATTTTTTTTATTCGGGATTAAGTGCGAATTCGGATTCGACGAGGCGCTATCCGATAGCATCCTTTCGAATGAGGTCAATAAGACCTGAATCAGTAAGCAGTTTCGGGTTTTTAGTAGAACGGGCCATTCGTGTAATAAAATCGGCCACCTGATTACCTTTGCGAAGTATGTGGAAGAATCTCACTTCGCGAAACCCACGGAGTAGGCAAGATATTTCTGACAGTATCTTTTCGATTTCCCATGGGCACTTCATCCCATGTTTAAAATAGTTTATAATTATGAAGGAGTAACCTTCAATTATGAGTCTATCGGAATGCAAGTCAATTGTCTTCTTTACACCTAAACGTAATGTCCGGGCCTTCGAAGACAGAGCTAATTGTTTTCCAATCGTCTCCATCCCTGCACCAATTGGGGCACCTTCCCAATCTCGGATAACAAAGCCAGCTGAGCTGTTGTGTTTGTCCGGCGCTGAGCCATCAAAATCAAGTTTCAGAAATCCCGATGGGGTTTTTTTCCACTTCTGATTAGTCATTTTCCGTTTTATACTCCCTATTCGTATTTCCTTATCATACCCTTTATCCTTACCTTCTACAGAATCTCTAGTGGCCCTAAGCCAGTTTTTCATATGTGTTTTCACAGTTTGGTTATAACTGTCGATTGATAGATGTTTTTGTTGTCTGAAAACCACTTGGTTTCTAGTGATCTAGGACACCCACCAACTAAAGGCCATTTCTTGTTTCTATTCCCCATTCAAGTGTTCAGCTAGTATATTCATAATAGGTTTGATCTACCTTGATGTATGTATTGTGTCTGTCACTAGCTTTTTTATATTGTTGTCAACATTCCGAAAAAACGTACTATATTTACATTCCAAGAAGATATAGGTTGCGTCTTCTTCGTGGTGATTACAGATTGAACAATAAGGGGGGATGGCGACTTCTCGTTTAGATAGTAGTGCCGCAGTCGGTAATCCCTCTTGAGAAACTTTCCATAAGAAATTCTTCACTTTCGGGGGGACGTCAATTTTCCAAATCCAGTTGTTGTCATCTGATTGTAGTTCAGTGTTATTCGTCACACGCTTATACGCACTGGTAGTCGAGAACCACCCTTTCTTGTCCGTCCACCAATATAGACGGTCTTCCAATGGTACAGATGGCACATGAATATGTGCTATTTGCTCCACTACGTTACTCGGGAGGACATTTCCTAGCTTTTGGATATTTCAGTTTCCATTACTCATATACTTAATCCACTGTTTCATTTATATCTATATTGTTTGGCTAAATACAATATTGTAATAGAGGAGGAAGGTTATTCCATCTGTCTCGCCAAAACTTAATGGTTTTTTCGTTGCCTATTGTCCACATTACTCCAAACAGACTTAAAGGTAGAAAGTAACTTTCGCAATTGGGACCATTGCCATAAGGCGTTGCCTCTTTCCTCATAATTTAGGATGTGATATGTTTTGAGATATTTATGTTGTATGATTCTAACCCAAATGTTGTATGGTTCCGCCATGATTTTCCATAGTAGTTTTAACTGTAGCGCCTCATTCATGTCATTAATTTTCCGGTTACCCATTCCTCCTGCCACTTTTGGTCTACATACTATGTCCCAGCTAATAAGCGGTTTATGCAGTCTATCTTTATTCCAGAAAAAAGACCTATTTATTTGGTCCAATTGTTTATGTATTTGTGGTGGTAACATAAAGCTTTGCATAACATAGAGTGGTTTAGATGACATATTTGTATTGATCAGTGTTGCTCTTCCCTGCTGTGACAGAGAATTAGCTCACCACTTTGAGAGTTGATTTGAGGTGTTGGTTATATTTTGTTCAAAGGTTGTTTTGTTCACTCATCCATTTACAATCGGACACCCAAGGTACTTATCCAATTTTGTCTGTTTGGATATGCCTAAGCACCCTTCAATTTCCGGGATGCGTGATCTTGGTTACCACTTGTGACTTGAAATGCCGATTTATGATAATTAATTTTCTGACCTGAGATTTGACAGTATTCATCAATAATCTTTTTGACATGAGTTCATGTCGTTAGATTTCCTTTCGAGAAAATGATTATGTCATCTGCGAAAGCCAAGAAGGGGATTCTTGGGCAGTTCCTACCAAAGGAAAAGCCAAGAGCATTACCCGGTTGACTTGCCTCAAAGGATAATTTTCTAGCCAAGACTTCTGCCCCCAGTAGAAATAAGAATGGTGACAAGGGATCACCTTGACACAACCTACGAGACGGAGTAAAAATCTTCGTAGGACCATTGTTAACTAGAGCAGAAAATGAGACCGTAGTTACACATTCCATCACTAGCTGTGTAAATTTTTGATGAAATCCAAATTGCTTAAGGACTAGCTCAGTGAACCTCCAGTCTACTCTGTCATAGGCCTTTTCCATGTCTAATTTTATTGCCAACCACCCATCAACATCTTTCCTACTCTTGAAGGAGTGAAAAATCTCATGTGCAATTAACACATTGTCTTGAATAGCTCTGTTTGACACAAACGCTCCTTGCAGAGGGTGAATTAGCTTGCCCATTACTTTCTTCAGTCTTTCTGTTAATACTTTTGAAATTACCTTATAGATTGTAGTGCATATACTGATGGCTCTATAATCCGTCGTTTTAATCAGATTGTCACATTTTGGTAAGAGGGAAATAAATGTACGATTAATTTGTCTTAAAATTTGACCTGTATGAAAGAATGCTTTTACGGCCTGAATAATATCCGGACCGACTATTTCCCAATAGGTTTTGTAGAACTCAGCTGTTATGCCGTCTGGTCCCGGCGATTTGTTGTAGCTTAGACTGAACACCGCATTCTTTATCTCCCCATTTGTAGGAGGTGAAACTAGCATCCAATTATCCTCATCGGTCACTGACCTTGGTAGTAATTGAATGTAGTTTGCCATAAGATTTAGATTGATTGGTTCTTTAGAGAACCATTTTGCAAATTCGTTTCCGATCTCTGCCCTCACATTCTCATTCCCCATTATAACGGTTCCTTCAGAGGATGCGATACTCCTAATAAATTTTTTGTTTCGTCTTCTCGACGCCACTCTATGGAAATAAGCTGTATTCGTATCTGATAGTCGGAGATGCTTAGATTTCGCCCGTTGGCTCCAATATTCCTTCTGAAACATCAAAAGTTTCTCCTTCTTTTGAATTAGATTATTTTCCTTTGTTATCAGACCCTCATTTTCTCGGTCGTCTATATCTACTTGGATCCTAATAAATTCTTGTTCCACTTCCGCTAACTGTCGAAAAATATTCCCAAATGTGTTCTTATTCCAAAATTTTGCCTCCTGTTTCAAAATTTCGGTTTTATACATTATTCTAAACATAGTCGAACCCGAGCAATTCGCTCTCCATGACTGTTTCACTATGTTTTTTAAAATCCGGTCTATGAAACCAAATGTTCTCCATCTTGAATGGTGGGGGTTTAAATATGGCATTCGACGTTAGATGAACAAAAATTGGACAGTGATCTGATGTCAAAAATGCACCATTTAATGTACTTATGTTCGGGAATACATCTAGAAATTGCCGATGAACTAATACTCTATCTAGTTTCTCTAGAATATTGTCTTCTCCAAACTTTTTCTTTCTCCATGTAAACTTATTTCCCAACCATGGAATCTCTATTAATGAACATGTATTCTTATACTGGTTTAGTCTATTAAATCTAGCAAGAGAGGGCACCCCACCACCCTCCTTTTCACAGCTCTGGCTGATTTCATTTAGGTCACCAATTACTAGACATGGGAGTTGTTCATTCATTATTAGTTCAATAAGTATTACCAGAAAGGATTCTTATCTTTCTCGTGAGGGGGGTTATACACTGTGAAGATCATTCCTTTGAAATTACAGTCATGATTCACATATTCCAACTCAATGATACGAGGCATATGGATTTTTATCGAGATGTGTTCATTAAGAGTAAAATTCTTATTCCATAATACTCCAAGACCATTGGTTCGTCCTACCCCAGGAGACCAAACTGCTTTGGTGAAACCACTACTTCTCCATACTGATTCCTCCGGAATAGTTTCGGTCTTAGTTTCTACTACAATTAAAAGGTTTAAGTGATTGTTGATTCTCATGGCATTAATATCAGTCCAGAAAGCTCTCTTCCTAATCCCACGCACATTCCAGAAACAAACTTTCATTATTCACCTTCTCGTTCTGTATGGAAGCTGTAGTACCCTAGCCCATACATAAATTTTTTTCCCTTAGACAAACTTATGTCAATCGGCACTTTATAGGAGTAAAGGCACCTATGGCTTCTTCCTTGCTCGGATTTAAGACTCAAAAATATACTTAGTAATATATTCCATCCAGATAGTGATATGTAAATGTGCAACCCGGTTAATAGACTTTTAAAAATTTTATGACCAAAAATTTCCAAACAAGCTATGGACCTTCCAAAGGGATATAGGCATGCAAATTCAATTAGTGTCCCACAGTTGATTAGATAGAGATTGGTAGAAGCAGGAAGATCACACCCCCACCAAAAGGGGGTAACCCATAAAACACCAGTCCAAAACATTTCAAGCAATTGGCAGCCATGATCATCATATGAGCAATTTTTAAAATTGGATTCATTAGCAAGGTACCTAGACTTGTGATAAGATTTTATACACAAACGTGAGACAAATTCAAGTTGTAAATTATATCTCAAGAGGTTATTATAAGACCCACTTGCTAATATCCTACCACACATGAGGATATGTTTATAGATTAACAAAGGTTGAGCAACCCTGCGCAAGGGCTCGAAATAATGTTTGCAAAAGATATTGATAATCACATCACCACGATCAGTGGAATTCCTATGAAAGTTGTTAGGCGAATTTGACAAGTAGTTGTGGAAAAATCCATGGTTACCCCAACAGTAAACACCCATGGTAACCCAAGTTTTCTCAGAGCAAACATGTAAACAAGGGGTCTGAAAAGCAATCACACCATGCACCACTATCAACCTGCTAAAGTTACGGAGAACACCATCGAGTACCCAATACACATCAAACATACAATCCAATTGGAAGTTTAGAAACAGAAGGGGATCACATTGAAAGATACTTCTAGGGGATCTACACAAACTATTAGAACTTCTCGTAAATGTTTTCTTTTCATGACTCGTTGGCAATCGTTTTGATTTTAATGGTACACACAGACATTTCCATTGCAAATGATTAATAACCAACACAATACAATCAAAGATTCTCATCAAAGCCCACCAGAAACAAAAAATTTCAGATGTACACAAGCATAGCCGGTAGGTAGACAAGAACCATAAAATTGCAACTGGAATGAGTAGACAACCACCAATAAGGAATTTTCGCACATACCTTATTTGTTTCCAAATCTCCTTGACCTCCCTGGGATCATCAGTGATTTTTGCACAGATGGGTGACGGGTTAAGCACATAAAAATTCTCCTGAACTCGACCAAGAAGAGCTGGCGAGTTCTCCTTCTTGTTAGTGCGCCCTTTGTACTTCTTCTCAAGTATGGACTTCAACTTGAAATCTTGTTTCTCATTAAAGCAAGGCTGCTCCTTAGTGAGTTTAGTGCCCTCCGACAATGGTTCCTCTATAGCACCGGGGTGCCCGAAAGTGAGTTTTATGCCCTCCGTCAATTTGGGACCCTTTCGGGGGTTAGACTTTGGAGAAGTAGGATCATCTACTTCCCATGGTTTTTCCTTTTTAACAACTCCAGAAGGAGCCATAAGAGACACAAGAACACGAAGTAGATTAGAAGAATTGACAGTATTCAGAATCAAATGGAAGGAAGTACCAATAGGGTAAGGGTGAATAAACCACCACTTCTCACACCACCATAAAAAGAACGAAACGGAGAGAGAAGACCGCGAACGAACCTTGCATAGAACCAATTGAACCCTCCCGATCGATTGCTTGAAGCAGAATGAAGACTTGGTAGCCCCAAACTGGAAAAGAAGGGCACCAACAGAAAACCTCCAGCAAAACCCGAATCTTCTGTCCGTATGAGACGGATTTGGCCAAGGCGGAGGGCGGAGATACCAACCTCGAACGAGATCCAACATCAGCGATCTCCGCAGCTTAACGATTGTGTTAGGGAGGAAGAAATTTGTGCGATTCCCTCCCGAAAACCCTAGATTTGAAATAATATAGGCCCTTTTAAAGAGCTCATCCACACCACAATCCCAAAGAAAATCAACAGTGAGTCGAAGAAGATGCGAAAATTCATCGACCACCTAGAGGAGATAGATTGAAGACTCAGACTGAACTTTGTACGAAGGGGCGATTAGGATCCCAAATTCGAAAGGGTGTGGTAGGCAAAGAAGGATGAGTTCAACAGAGAAGGATAACAAGAGGTTTTCCTCCGCGCGTGAGGCGCGTTCTTTTCGCAAACAAAGGGTTCTCATTTTTGCTTCCTGCAAGATTCCGAATTAGTAACTCCTAGCTTGGTTACTATTTCCGCACATTTTTTTAAAATATAAAAATTATATTTCTTCAGAATGATAAGGTGTTTTACTTTTGTACATGTAATTTAAATTTAATGACCTAAAAACTATACTGTATAAAATATTAATTTTTTAATTAATTTTTTTACATTATAATACTCATTATTAATAAGTATCAGTATAATGTAAACAAATTTAATTAAAAAAATAATATTTTATATAGTTTTTAACTCATTAAACTATGTGCATAAAAGTCAAATGTCTTATATTTCCAATCAGAGGGAGTATAAAATATCTATTTTTTAAAAAAATTAACAATTTCATAATTACTATTAAAATATACGAAATTATTTAAAATTTTATTAAGAAATAGATATATTTTATAGTATTTTTTTATCATACTAAAAAATGTGCAACAACAACAACAACCCAGTAGTTCCGGCGATAAAGCATGGTCTGGGGTCAGGATGTACACACTCTTTTCCCGGAAGAGTCGAGAGAGTGTTTCCGAATGACCCAGAACGAAAGGAGACAAAAACCACATGGAAACAGGTCACACAATAGGAAAAGGAGATAGTAAAGATGTATAACAGAAGACAGAAAAGAAGCATAATCAAACGGACACAACATCACACCCCCTAACTCTAAACATCTGCAACCCAAATGCATCTCCTCCAGTGGTCTCTATCCAATGTCATATCCTCTGAAAGATTCAGTAGACTGACGTTCTAACGCTAGTCAGTGCATCATCGTACATATCTCTGATAACTCTGATATACGTCCCTAATACTCCCTTCTCTACCAAGCTACTCCATAGCAATTCTCTCAAAACCTTGTTATAAGCCTTTTCAATATCAATGAAGTCCATATGCAGATTTTTCTTCCTATCTTTGTGCATGTTGATCAAACGCCTCAACAAGTGAATAGCTTCGATCTTCTGCTGGTTTGTCAGACATGAAGCCAAATTGGTTCTCAGAAACCCGAATCAGTCCTCTAAGTCTCACCTCTATAAACCTCTCCCAAAGCTTCATCGTGTGACTCAGCAGCTTGATACATCTGTAGTTACTGCAGCACTGTACATCCCCTTTGTTCTTGTAGACTAAAAAATGTGCATGAATAGTAAATGATATATTTTTTTCAAACGAATGAAGTATTAAAAAGACAATTTATGGTAAATTAAATAATGAATTTTTTTTTTGTTTTTTTAAAAATATTTATGCATCCAAGTGAGAGTATAAAGAAAAAAAAAACTTAATTGCATTCATCCAAATAGTCAATCCATCTAACTAACTAATAAATCTGTCCCTAGTCGGGGAGTCCTAGTGGTGTGAAGTAAGGGGTGGAAAGGATGTCTCGGATTCGATCCCTGCTTCCGCCCCTCTCTTTGGATGAAAATCTAAAGTTTGTCTTGCTCCCTACCGATGGGTCGAGTCGGTCGGCGCAAATCAGTTTACTTGGTACATGATTCTTGTCGGCTAGGTCACATGCTCGGTGTTTACAACCGAAGGTGGGTTCGTCTTCATATAAAAATGTATACAAAGGTTATTATTGTGGTAAGTGAGTCCTTATCTTATACGGAGTAAGTTTTAACGTAACTTGGTAATTGGATGGAATATGCCTTTGGCGAAACAGCTCTGCCTTTTAGTTTTTTTGTTAACATAACTTGGTAAGTGAGTCCTTATCTTATACGCAGTAAATTTTAGTCAGTTCCCCTGTAGTAGTTTGCGTTGGCGAAACAACTCTGGCTTTTAGATTTTTTTTATTAAGTAAGAATTCGAGATCAGGCTAGCCTGATTCTCGAGAGGCCGACGAATCGACAGGCGAAAACCGCCAAAGTATACGATAAGAAAAAAAAACGGTGCTAAGAAACAAGCAGGAAAAACTCTACTACAAAAACAATCTAAGAAGAACTACTCCTAGCAGTTGCGAACGACGGCGAAGAACGAAGTCAAGCACCACCAAAACAATAGCACCGTAGATCAGCAATACAGCAAGACTCTATCTCCTATGAGAAGTGCAGACGAAACTCCAAGAAAATAACATCCCAAATACGGGGTCGTCCATAAGGCACCACCTCGATCCCATCGACCCCAGCTCTGCCTTTTAGTTTTACTCCGTATCATTTTATGCGTCCACTGACCACGTCTGTGCTAAAAACTCCATAATTAATTAATTAAAAATAAAGTCACACTTTGCTTCCATTTTCATAATTCTTGCTCTCTCTCTTTACAGTTTTCACTTGTGTTTTTTCTCTCTCAAGACACACACCCCTAGGGCAAATCGGTCTTAAAATCATCGACACTTCCTCTTAACAGGCGATTTGGGCAAGAAACAGAGGAGCAGAGCATTTTGGTTATCGGTTTTCGGTACGCGAGAGGAAGAAGAAAGGGTGAAGGAGGAGGGGATGGGTAGATTGTTCTCGATCACTCTTGAAGGCAGGATTTATAGCTGCAGACACTGTCAAACCCATTTTGGCCTCGCCGATCATATTCGCTCTAAGGTAGTCTCTCTCTAATGTGGAGAAATTGGAAACACCCAATTGTGATTTTCTTGTCTTGTTTCTTTGATTCGTATTATCTGCGTTTTGTTAAGGAAGTTTGAGGGGGGTTAAGGAATGCCTGATAAAGAAATTGCTATTAAGCTGTTTGATTTCTTGAGTTTTATGTAATCCGATTTAGGGCTTTTTTTTCGGTGGTGCATTTTTAGTTTTTGAACAAGATTTGGTTTCCTGAATATTTTTGCTTTACATGATCCCTCCAGTCAAATTGATCAGCTGAAGTGATTTCCCATGTTTGTGCTGATCATAATCAATCAGTTGGAGGAATGCTTTCCTGGAACTGTTGTGGGTTCTGTGATTGAATTGTTCTTGATCAATCCATCTCTTGATTCCAGTTCTTACTGTTTTTCTACTTGTGATTGGCCTCATATCTAGTGTTATGCAATCTATTTGTTAAAGCTGGTCATAATCAATCAATTAAACCCTTTATCTAGGTTTATGTAATCCTATTTGTTAATGTTTCTTGCCTTTGAAACATATTGGACATAGTTAATTTTGTGTCTTAACTGTTGTGCTCTCTGAAGGTTGCCACAATCGTCTGAAATAGTGATTCAGTTGTATGGCTTTGAGAATCGATGCCATGCTACTTGCTTGTTAGAACTCTAATTTATGGAGATCCGCTGTCTGCCACCGTTTACTCTTGGTTAATGCTATGATTGATGAACTTGAAGTCACTGTCGTTGATCAAATGTTGTATCTTCTTGCCTATGATTTGTTCGGCTTCCATGCAATATTTAGTTCCCCTTTCAGCCATCCCGAACCCTAGAAAGCTATAGTAGTTCACACAATAAAAAGTAATCATAATTTTAGGAGGGTTATGGACATGTTTATGGCATCATAAGCTTGCTCAGCAGACATCTTCTACTGATGCTCATCTTTATTCTTTCCACATTGGTATATAACATGCCCATTATTTTCGTACATTCTTCTCTGTTATGTTGAATGGGTTATGTTGTTGGGTCTGAAATTGACAGCACCAGTTTCATTCTTATCTTGCTATTAGTATCACACTCTTCCTTCAATTGTATTTGTTGCTCACAAAAGTAATTTCAACTTACAAGGCTCTTGTATTTGCTACTATTATTGATTTCCGCACTCTTTAGGGTACTTGGGGAGGCTATTGAAGTGTCAAGTTTCTTTCCGATTATTCAACATGTTTGATTGTCACTACGGAGATTGTTATCAATCCAAGGACCTGAAGAACATATAGACATGATCCTGTGTTCATCTTTGTACATTATTATGTTGTGGGGTCATTTTCTTTCACGTTGTCTAGCTTGGGTTTAGAAGCTGTCTTACCAAACATCCTACCTTTGTTTCAGTCTTTCCAAAGCCGGCATGGGAGAGCTTACCTTTTCGATACAGTGTAAGTGCTCTTTTAATACAACTATACTTTTTCTAGATTATGATGCATAGACAGTCATGCTGATTGATGAATGGAAATTAAGCGACGCCTTTATGTACACTCACTACCCATTCTGGAAGGGTATGTTGATCCTTCAGGAGTTTAGCTGGTGATGAATTGACAGATGTTTCTTGAACTGTTTCAATCGGCAGAAAATACTTCCAGTTTCTGAACTGGATATGAACGTAGTTTTCATAGGCTTCTTTCAAGTCTTGCAATGCTGAATTGATACGGAAAGGTGAACATTTATTTGTGTAACAGTTAGTCCTTTCTTGTCACAGTTTGAACGTTACCGAAGGACCCAAAGAAGACAGGCTTATGATGACTGGAATGCACACCGTGGTTGACATATTTTGTGTTGGTTGTGGTGCAATTGTTGGATGGAAATATGTGAGTCCCGGACCATAATGATAGACATGTTCTTATGTTACACAAATGATGGTCGGGATTTGCCTGGATTCATCTTATTTGAAGATGACGGTCTTTGTTTCAGGAGGCTGCACATGAAGAGAGCCAGCAATACAAGGAAGGAAAATTCATTTTGGAGAGGTGCATATCCATTTACACTAAGAACTCACTATATTACACTTTTGAAAAGAGACCATTAACCTTCCTTTTTTTTTTTATTATTGGGCAGGCTCAAGGTGTTGGGCCCTGATGGAAGCACCTACTCGATTTCACAAGAAGAAGACGACTTTGATAGTGATGAAGACGATGATTTATTACATTCTGAAATCCAATAGAATCTCTTAAGTCAAGCCAACTGTACATCTTCAAGAACATTATTTTCCTTAGAACTTTTACCATTTTCTCAAACCCTGAAATAGGAAGTTTGGCAGCGCTGATAACCGCTCTAGAACTTCAATCACACACCTACTTCCTTAGGCTGCAATGATACAATTGCTTTAGTTTCTGATCACTTTACCAACCAGATGGGTGCGTAACATGTACAACTCCCTTGCTGCATCAGAGATTGGCATTTCAGCATTTATAAGACACCCCATTTATGTTGATGACTTGATGTATAGCTTCGGACAACTTTACATTCCTGACGGGTGTGTTAGCTTAGCATGTAACTCCCTTGCTGCATCAAACACTGTCACAGTGACCTTCCCAGCATCATGGTATTTGACCCATTTGTCTTGATGTTTTAGTACTGCAGTGTCATGCCTCTCGACTGGAATTTCTGCACATATATGCGCATGGGCGGTTATGGGAGCTGTCGAAACCAATAACAAACAACCATGGCTCCATAAGGGAAACCTCTTGTTAATACAAAGATTATAGAATAGTTGGTGTGACACCAAAAACGTCATCAGGCTATCACGCACCACCGATTGGTATACCCTTGTTTTCGGACGTACATAAAGAAACCTGAAAGTCCTTCACTCTGGAGAGAGCAGCCAAGCAACAACGAAATAGGGTCTTGTATGCAACTAATAGTTCTATAGATTTTAGACGAGTTGAAAATCTGAAACCGTACAACGGAAACGGAAGCATGGGTGGACAAAGTGATCAACAAGTAGCAACGAAGAGACAAACATGGGGCAACCAACTCCCAACCAGAGTAACCTCAAGTACTCAAGACAAGACCATCCCACAAAAACCAACCAAATCCGTCGACAACAAGGTCCAAAAGGGCGAGCACAGACGGCTAAAAAACAAGAAATACATAAATATATAATTTCAGAAGAAAAATCATGTTCTAGACTTCTTCAGCTAGGATGATGCAGAGTCATCCAGTTGTTAATTTGTCACCACGCCTCTTAGATGACTCAACAGAGATAGTAGGGATACCATTCCCAAGCATACCACAACTTGTTGACTGAGTGGGGCAAGCTCATAGAAGCAATCGTTCTATAGGAAATGTCCGAGTTTGTCACCACTGTTGCTTGAAAATTAGCCCTTTGACCACCCAAACTAGGGGTTGCCTACAAAAAAGTGGTAGCCTGCCCATTTAAAGCATCCACCTCCATGACGCAAGGAGTACCCGGCCCCTACAATACAAGCTAAATCAACAAGAGATGGAGATGCCTTGATCGCAGGCGTAGAAACCACGACCTCCTCACCACACCATCCCTACACAAATTAGCAAGCTCAACATTAGCAAAGTGAAAAGGAACCAAAACCGAGCTTGATTGAGCTAGGTTGAAGTTCAACAATGGAGGTTTCTTGGAGAATTGGTTTTGGAAGAAGGAAGTTAGTTACACAACTTCCAGAATCTGAGTTTTTTTTTTTGAACACAGTACACGGGATTGTGCTTTATACAATGTGTTCTCCTTCTTAGGAGAATTACTAAACTACCCTCCCTTGTACATTAGCTCACATCCTCATTATCCCCTCCACAAGTTGGACTTGTGGTAGCCACAAGGCCGAGCTTGCAAGACAGAGATCTATGTTTGTCTTCACCCAATGGTTTGGTGAACAAGTCTGCAAGTTGGTTCTGGGAGGAAACAAATGTAGGTGCCAAAAATCCCTCTTGAAGCCGCTCCCTAACATAATGGCAATCCAAGCGCAAGTGCGTAGTGCGCTCATGGAAAATAGGATTTTCTGCTATGTGAATTGCAGACTTATTGTCGCAATGCAGGGGAATTGGCTTGGGAATGCAACACTTTAGATCATTCAGTATCGAATCAAGCCAAACAAGTTCTCCTGAAGCCTTGGACAAACACATGTATTCAGCGTCTGTGGATGACTTGGAGACGGTTGGCTGCTTCTTGGTATTCCAAGAGATCAATGAGTGCCCCAAAAATACACAGAAGCCAGATAGGGAGCGCCCAGAGAACATACAATTGCCCCAGTCGGCGTCGCAGAAAGCATTGAGATGCATTGTGTTGGCACTAGGATATAACAATCCCAAATTGAAGGTACCTCTGAGGTAGCGTACAACATGCATTGCAGCCTGCCAGTGAGGTAACCTGGGAGTGCCCATGAACTGGCTGAGATGTTGAACTGAATAAGAGATGTCCGGCCTTGTCATATTCAGGTAGAGCAACCGACCAACCAAGCGTCTGTAATGCTCTGGGTCTTCAAGAACATCCCCAACATCTGTACTCAACCTCAAACCTTTTGGCATAGGAAATGGAGATGGTTTACAATCTTCCATCTTAGTATCTTTAAGAATATCTAAGATGTATTTTCTTTGGTTGAGTAATGTACCCTTTTCTGTCCTGGATACCTCTAAACCAAGAAAGTATCTGACTTCACCCAAGTCTTTAATTGCGAAGGCTGTATGAATCTCAGATTTGATCCTATGGATCTCAGAACTGTCATCTCCAGTAATAAGGAGATCATCCACATATACTAGTATGATTACCAAACCAGATGGTACATGCTTGATAAACAATGAGAAATCAAACATAGATTTGACATACCCTTGAGCAGCAAGGAACCTTGACAATTCCACATTCCACTGGCGGGATGCTTGTTTTAGACCATATAATGACCTCTTTAGATGACACACTTGACCATGAGCTGCAAGAGTGTAGCCAGGTGGGATGGCCATGTATACTTCCTCATCCAAGAAGCCATGTAAGAAGGCATTATTTATGTCTAATTGATGAACACACCAACCTTTCATAGTAGCCAAAGCCAGTAGCAATCTCACTGTGGTGAACTTGGCAACAGGTGAAAAGGTGTGTTTAAAATCCTTGCCTTTAATCTGGTTGTAACCTTTAGCTACTAATTGAGCTTTGTACCTTTCAACACTTCCATCAGCTTTGAACTTGATTTTGAACACCCATCTGCAACCTATAGCAACCTTTCCTGGAGGCAGCTCAGTGAGTAACCAAGTCTTGTTCAACTCTAGAGCCTGAATTTCCTTCTGCATTGCCACAATCCAAAGAGGATTGTCCTTGGCCTGATGGTATGTAGATGGTTCATGGATAGAAAGGACATTGGCTAAAGATGCCACATACTCAGGAGGATAAAAGGAGTAGTTGTCTAGAGATGAAACCATAAAAGAGCTTGACATGGATGAGGAAAGGGTTGGAAAGTAAAAGTCCTTTAGATGAGCAGGTATATGGGTTTGTCTGATTGGTCTATTTAATTGTGGTGGAAGTGGGGGAGGTGGGGTTAAAGGTATAGAGTGAGAGTCTGTATGTGAAGTAGGGGAAACAGGTGAGTTTGAAGAGGAAATGTTGGCATCATGGTCAAAAGTAGCAGGGTGCATATGGGAGAAAGAGGACAAAGTGTCTGACACAGTTTCAAATGTAGGACAAACAGAATCAGGAAAAGCCGGATTGACTAAAGGAAGGCATGGTTTTGATGGTGAAATATCAGGTAAGGTAGCAGAAGAAGATGCATAAGGAAATGTATCCTCACAAAACACCACATCTCTGCTTACTGAAATGCTTTCATCCTCTAAATCAAAGACTTTATAAGCCTTGTGATCAGATGGGTAACCAAGAAACAAGCACCTTCTGGCTTTAGCAGCAAATTTATCATTTTTAGGACCTCTTCTTAACACATAACACAAGCACCCAACCACTGTTAAATGACTGTAAGTAGGATGCTTACTGACGGAGGGAAAGTCGTTGATTTACCTCGCCGAAAATAAATCCCAAACAAACAAACTAGTATAGTATGCAAGTAAGGGGTCGAACCCTAGAGAATCAAGTACTTCTAAATATTGTGTATTTATCAATATAAAAGAAACGATTTTTATGAATGAAAATAAAAGAAAATAATATTGACAAAAACAAATAAAGGATAGAAGAAAAGCGTTTCCACCTACAAGTTCTCGACTTTGGTTGGTTTTATTGATCATCGAATCCTTTTCAAGTTATTATCTTTTCCTACGAATTCCTCCCGTCTTGGTTTAAATAGATTAAAAGTCCTACGAGTCCAATTAATCCCTTACACCTCAATGCAACCTTAACACGGTCAAAATTTAACAAAGAGATAGCAAATAGTCCCAAGAACTTGAGCATATAAATAACACCAATTAAACACGGTAAATCAATGTTTAAGATATATGTCAACTCCTTAAATAATCATGCTTCAAACACGGAATCCACATTCTTATGCGTGCTACTACGGAAATAACACAAATATGAAAGTATTAAATCCTAGCATGAAATCAATATTATCAAGGTAGCTAATCAAGATAACATCAATAGCATAATCAATATCGCACAAAGAAGTTCAAAGAATTATAGAGGAAAAATAACTTAAATTAGAAACTCACAAACCACCAACTAAGTCTTGAAAGTGTAGGCGGAAACTACAAAATTAGCCAAACATGGCTTACCTAAACTTTCTTCTCTTCAATGGTGATTGCTCTACTTGGAATTCATTCATAAACTAATCCTAAAACATCCTATTTATAAGCCTAATGTCTTCCATAAATAAGGTAAAAGATAGATAAAAGATAAAAGCTTCCTAAACAAACTAGATAAAAGATAGAACTTTCCTAATTTAACTCAGCGTCGGATTCCGCTGGCAGTGAAAATTGCCGCTGGCAGCGAATGGCCTCAATCAAGCTCCTGTTGGATTTTCGCTACCACACTCGCTGGCAGCGAATGTCCATGCCTTAGAATATTTTCAAGCTTCCTCGGATCCCTTGTCGGCGAAGGTTTCCGCTGTCGCGAATCACATCTTCCGCTGTCGCGAGCTGCTCCTCCCGCTGCCGCGAGCCCATCTTTCCGCTGGAGCGAGTTGCAGAGTCTCCGTCGCCCTGGTGATTCTCGCTGGCAGCGACTTTTTCCGCGGCAGCGAGTGGCTCGCTGCAGCGAGTCCAGTCGCTGGCAGCGAATGCTGCCTGGTCGGCCGGTCTGACTCGACTCGCTGGCAGCGAACTCCATTCGCTGGCAGCGAGACTCGCTGGCTCCTGGGCATGCTCCTGCTGACTCCACTCGCTATCAGCGAGATTCCATTCGCTAGAAGCGAGTCATGCTCAAGCCACCTTCTCGCGCATGTTGTTGCTGACTTGATTCGCTGCAGCGGAAAGCTATTCGCTGTCAGCGAAAATCCAACAGTACACCATCACGTAGATCTTTGAAAGAGCTTTCCAATGCATGCTCATATGCGTCGATCGGACATCCGAAGCCTCCGGAAAGTGCGTTACAAGTTCAGTTCGCCGGGCGGACAGCTTTCGCGACTCGCCCTCGTTTTCGCTCTTAGACCTCGATTTCGTGCTCCGTTGCTCCTTAGGTTGTTCAATTCTCTTCGGGACTTCTTCCTTAAGCTCTCCCAAGTCTCGTCTTATCCTCTCTTATCTCCGTTCCTCGTGTTCTTTATCTCGGATCTACGAATCTACATAAAACCATCGAAATAGCGTAGATTCCGAACTTTTCCACAAAATGAATGCTAATCTAATTAACACTAAAACATGAATATATGACAATGAAATGCACCTAAACTAACCTATAATGCCTATTGGAATATGCCTTATCAAACTCCCCCACACTTAACCTTTTGCTTGTCCTCAAGCAATGCAAAAACAAGAGCAAAACCATCATACCACAAATATGATCTTCAAGCACTAACCTTGTCAAAAGCAACATCAAAGTGGAGGAACCATGAACATGAAAGCTAACATCCTAGCAAGTATATAAGCGATTCAAAGTAAAGGCACATCTCATCCAACCTCACCGGGATTATGTGTTTACTCTCACTCCCATGTGTATAGGCTTAACAATGTATCTCTCAACTCAATCCAAAATACAAAAAGCTACATAGAAATTGACACATATTTCACATATTCTCCACCGTGGATGTCATCACTCATAAGAAACATCAAGAGGTCTTTTATCAAGGTTGTAATGGGGCTTGGTAAGAAATTAAGGTAGGAAAATATTTAGGCTTGTGGTGCTAAAAATCCGGGAAAAAGGGATCCCTAAGAACAACCGGAAGAACATCAAAAACCAAATACTTCCAAAACCAAAGTAACTCAAACTTTCACTCTCAAAACACTCAACAAAAGAACTTTTCACTCAACCATACATATTTTTTCAACTCTCACATACATAATGAAAATAAAAGGCTCTTTATTCATCTTTTTTCTTTCTTTTCTTTTTCTTTTTTTTTCTTTCAATTTTTTTTTCTTTAGAGCCAAAACAATAATGCACAATGTGATGACTAAAACCAAAATTACATACTCGTCCAAACTTGTAACTCTCTTAACAATATCTTCTTTTCCACTCAACTAGATCAATCATTTACCAACTCTAATCCAAATTCCCGGATAGGGTAAGGCTTATCATCGGCTAGGATAAATTTTGTGGAGCTTAAAAGAAAAGGCTAAGGCTCAAATTGGCAACAAGCAAAGGACACATATGTAGGGTGGATATGGATAATAATATGGCTAAGAAAATCATGCCTCTGTCATTTGAAACTCATAAGCAATAGACATATAAATTCGGCCTCAAAGATAGATAACAATGTCAATCTCAAGAGGTAATTGCATAAGGAGAGTATAATATCACACAACAAAGCAAAAGGGAATAAATATGATGAAAATCCTATAAGGCCAAAATTCTCACTAGGACAAGTTTTGTTGGATTTCAATAATGCCCAAGACTAAGAATCATACTTGCTCAATTGAACTAACAAGTCATGCTCCAATAAAAATCATCTCAAGTATGTGACAAGGTTAGGTAATTCAATCATATTATGGAACATATATGGTCAAACTCATAAAAATAAAATAGAGGACAAACCAAGGCAAGATGAGTATTTGAATAACACATATATGCAATGCATGCTCTTTTTGGATTTTTTTTTATCTTTCAATTTTTTTTTCATTTTTCAATGCAATAAAATAGAGAAAAATAAACATGAATCGATGAATAAAACAACGACAAAATAAACATGAATGCATGAATCTACGAATGCAACCCTCCCCCACACTTAAACTCTTCATTGTCCTCAATGAAAATCAAAGACAACAAATCATAAAAATATGAGAGAAAAATGGGCAAAGAATAACTCACATTGTGGAAAAATTTCAATGGCGAAGACGACGAAGATTGATAATGACAAGCTTGGAAGAAGAACGATGAAGAACGACAATGACGAAGACTGAAGAACAATGAGCACGGATGAATGAAGATGACGAAGAATGAATAAGATGCGTTACGACGAAAATGGACGAAGACTGGGCATGAGCCATGAGCGCGGTTGATCAAGCCGCAAGCGCGGCTAGTGCTAGCTTCGGACACTGAGCATCGCTGCTGAATTTGCTGGCAGCGAGTTTTGGTTCGCTGGCAGTGGATGAAATCAGCTCCTATGACATCTGGGCGGCTGGACTCGCTGGTAGCGAATCACGATTCGCTGGCAGCGAATTGAGCCCAGATTCTCTATTCTTCGATCTTTTTTTTCTGCATGGTTATCTCAAAAATATCTGAAAGCATCTATCTACCATATAGAATAATTAGGAAATTTCTAATTTATTAAATAACAAAACTAATTAAATAACTAGGAATTTAAATAACTAATTTAGGAAAACTTACATCGGGTTGCCTCCCGAAAAGCGTCCTTGTTTATCGTCATAGACTCGACGGTTTATTTGTTCGCGCATTCAAGACTCACTCGGACATTGCCAATGCCCTCTTTAGCAAATCAAACTCCGGTGCACACCATCTAGGTAGGCGAGCACCACATATGAAGAAGCCGAAGTCAAATGATGTGATGTTGAAGAAGGTCTCCAACTCTTCATATGCTCGAGCGTGACTTCTCGGCGAGGGTATGTAGTACCACCAACACAGTTCCGTTGGTGGTTTGTTGAAGTAATGCTCCCAAGGATCTACATATTCACCAAAATCCACAAAAGTGTAAGAAATATCATTACCTTGCTCGGGAGCCATAGAAATCGGCTCCGGACTTGGTTCCTTAAAAGATGCGTTGGGGATGATTTCTATAGGTGGAGTAGGTGCCAAAATACATGGTTCCTCACGCGTGCACTCATGAGACTCCATGTCAAGGGGCATCGGGCTCCCTTCTCCATCTTCAATTGAACCATTGGTGCTTGCGTCTTGGTTTCCCTCATGTATCTCACCCGCCATTGGTTTGAAAGGTAACGGCATGGATGCCAACTTGTAGTCTTCTTCTACCTTCGCCATGTCACCCACGCAAAGGAAAAGATCCCACAATTCCGACCAATCCAAACCGTAAAAGCCTTCATCTTTCAATGATTGGGCGAATTCTCGTATCTCGAGAAGCATGCCATCTTGAACGCAAAGGACTTGTTCTTTCAAATCATCTTGGATACCCCGTGAAGCACGGTCGTCCACTAAATCTTGCACTCTTGTGAGGTAATGGTGAAAGTATTCTCCTTGGTATTGCCATAACTTCAACTCCATTGCAAACAATTAGTAACGAGGTGTCGTGAACCGTAAGATAGGTCCACGACGGGGATAGATATATATATATATACAAATATTAATAAATACACAAAATAAAGAAATAAACTTGATTCCCCGGCAACGACGCCAATTTTTCGGAGGGAAAGTCGTTGATTTACCTCGCCAAAAATAAATCCCAAACAAACAAACTAGTATAGTATGCAAGTAAGGGGTCGAACCCTAGAGAATCAAGTACTTCTAAATATTGTGTATTTATCAATATAAAAGAAACGATTTTTATGAATGAAAATAAAAGAAAATAATATTGACAAAAGCAAATAAAGGATAGAAGAAAAGCGTTTCCACCTACAAGTTCTCGACTTTGGTTGGTTTTATTGATCATCGAATCCTTTTCAAGTTATTATCTTTTCCTACGAATTCCTCCCGTCTTGGTTTAAATAGATTAAAAGTCCTACGAGTCCAATTAATCCCTTACACCTCAATGCAACCTTAACACGGTCAAAATTTAACAAAGAGATAGCAAATAGTCCCAAGAACTTGAGCATATAAATAACACCAATTAAACACGGTAAATCAATGTTTAAGATATATGTCAACTCCTTACATAATCATGCTTCAAACACGGAATCCACATTCTTATGCGTGCTACTACGGAAATAACACAAATACGAAAGTATTAAATCCTAGCATGAAATCAATATTATCAAGGTAGCTAATCAAGATAACATCAATAACATAATCAATATCGCATAAAGAAGTTCAAAGAATTATAGAGGAAAAATAACTTAAATTAGAAACTCACAAACCACCAACCAAGTCTTGAAAGTGTAGGCGGAAACTACAAAATTAGCCAAACATGGCTTACCTAAACTTTCTTCTCTTCAATGGTGATTGCTCTACTTGGAATTCATTCATAAACTAATCCTAAAACATCCTATTTATAAGCCTAATGTCTTCCATAAATAAGGTAAAAGATAGATAAAAGATAAAAGCTTCCTAAACAAACTAGATAAAAGATAGAACTTTCCTAATTTAACTCAGCGTCGGATTCCGCTGGCAGCGAAAATTTCCGCTGGCAGCGAATGGCCTCAATCAAGCTCCTGTTGGATTTTCGCTACCACACTCGCTACCACACTCGCTGGCAGCGAATGTCCATGCCTTAGAATATTTTCAAGCTTCCTCGGATCCCTTGTCGGCGAAGGTTTCCGTTGTCGCGAATCACATCTTCCGCTGTCGCGAGCTGCTCCTCCCGGTGTCGCGAGCCCATCTTTCCGCTAGAGCGAGTTGCAGAGTCTCCGTCACCCTGGTGATTCTCGCTGGCAGCGACTTTTTCCGCGGCAGCGAGTGGCTCGCTGCAGCGAGTCCAGTCGCTGGCAGCGAATGCTGCCTGGTCGGCCGGTCTGACTCGACTCGCTGGCAGCGAACTCCATTCGCTGGCAGCGAGACTCGCTGGCTCCTGGGCATGCTCCTGCTGACTCCACTCGCTGTCAGCGAGATTCCATTCGCTGGCAGCGAGTCATGCTCAAGCCACCTTCTCGCGCATGTTGTTGCTGACTTGATTCGCTGCAGCGGAAAGCTATTCGCTGTCAGCGAAAATCCAACAGTACACCATCACGTAGATCTTCGAAAGAGCTTTCCAATGCATGCTCATATGCGTCGATCGGACATCCGAGGCCTCCGGAAAGTGCGTTACAAGTTCAGTTCGCCGGGCGGACAGCTTTCGCGACTCGCCCTCGTTTTCGCTCTTAGACCTCGATTTCGTGCTCCGTTGCTCCTTAGGTTGTTCCATTCTCTTCGGGACTTCTTCCTTAAGCTCTCCCAAGTCTCGTCTTATCCTCTCTTATCTCCGTTCCTCGTGTTCTTTATCTCGGATCTACGAATCTACATAAAACCATCAAAATAGCGTAGATTCCGAACTTTTCCACAAAATGAATGCTAATCTAATTAACACTAAAACATGAATATATGACAATGAAATGCACCTAAACTAACCTATAATGCCTATTGGAATATGCCTTATCACTTACCATACAGTTTTGCATGGGGAGTGGACCACTTGAGCACAGAAGCTGGCATCAGATTAATCAAATGAGTTGCAGAAAGCACACACTCACCCCAAAATCGAATAGGAAGAGAAGCATGAATTCTGATAGCTCTGGTTGTCTCTAGTAAATGCCTATGTTTCCTCTCCACTCGGCCATTTTGCTGAGGAACATAAGGCACAAAATACTGATGCACAATACCTCTGTCTTTGAAAAACTTAGAACTCTTCAAGAATTCAGTCCCATGGTCAGTCCTGATGACTTGAACTGTAACCTTGAACTGAGTTTCCACCATCAAGATGAAATTCATGATCACATCAGTCACTTTGGTTTTGTCTGAAATTAAATGAGTCCAAACAGCTCTACTAAAATCATCCAAAATAGTGACAAAATAACGAGCACCAGTAATAGAAGGAACTCTATATGGTCCCCACAAATCAATGTGAATCAAAGCAAATTTCTCTGTAGCAATGGAAGTACTCAAATCAAAAGGCAAAGCACGATGTTTGGCCATTACACATGGCTCACAAAAACTAGCAGGTTTATCTGAAAATTGGCATCCATGAACATGATGCAGCTTAGAGAAGGACATATGTCCCATTCTATTGTGAAACAAATCCTTAGACACATAGGTCTTATTATCTATTCCAGAATTCTTATCTATTACAACACCAGCAACGTGCTTTCTTCCAACACCAGTGGTAACTTTAGAGATCAGGTGAGCTTTGAAGAGTTGCTTAGTAATCCTGGTAACACTGAGGATCACATTTCCACTCCTAGGGTCCTAAAACAAGCACTTTGACCTCTTAAAAACCACATCAAACTCTGTATCATCAACAATTCTCCCAACTGACAAGAGGTTAATTTTGAATTCTGGAATGTAAAAGACACCATGCAGCACCAGACCACAAGTCAAGTTGACATCACCAATCTCAGATACTTTTTTAATATAACCATTAGGTAAACACACACTGACTGGCCGAGACAAAGACTTCCTGTTTCTTAGAAAATTTCTATTGCAAGTCATGTGATCTGTGGCACCAGAATCTATGATCCACATGTCTGAATTCTCAAAATTTAATTTGGAGAAATTCAAAGCAAGTATAGTACCTGGAAAGCTTGTAGATGCCATAGGTTCTTTTCCCTTCATAGCCCTGAGAACCTCTTTGCACACAACATTCACAAGAGATACATCAAACTATTTGGCTGTATCTCCCTCATCATCAAATGGAGAATCAATCATCCCTGCAGCAGTAGCAGCAGTTCTCATCTCAGTCTTTGACTTAGGGTTCTTGAACTGACGAAACCAGACGAAAAAAAAAAGTATATAAACCCTCCACATCTCCATGGAGGGGTATGCTAGCGGCTTCCTTTTATTGAAAGTGGGTATTGCGGGCTTACCTGAAGCCCTCTTTTCCCTAGTCAGTCACCCGGGGGGGGGGGGGGGGGTGGCTAAGCCAGGGGAAGAAGGACTCTTACCTGAGCCGCGTACCCTAAAGGAACATGCAGACGGTCTTATCCTTCCATGGGGGCCACCTGAGGTGTGTGGGTCCCATGACCGGTGCCGCCGAGTCTTTCGAGAAGACTCACATCGTTATTTATCTGGGTTCATCAATTGACCCAATGGCTGAGAGGATACGCTGGTTGATATATTAAGAGTTGAGGAGAAAAACAGTTTCACATGTTGTCCCGCCCCCGGGATGGACGCCTTGCTACCTGTTTAGCTTCGATTACCCTGCTCTTCACTCTAGGGGCGTCCGCGGACACGGGGTTTTAGGATGGGTCAAGATGTTGACCTCATCGTGGCTGTTTCCTTTCTTGCTCTCTCTTAGAACCAGCGTTCTCTCTCTCTTATTTCCCAAAAAGTCCCTTTTTCTCTCATTCACTTCGGCTTTTATACTGCTTTACTTCGTTCGTCGGGCCGAGGAGATGTTCCCCTCTTTCGGACACTTGTCGGTGCTGGGGTGCCAAGTGTTCAAAGGAAAAAGAACACTTGGATAGGTGGCATGAACGCCACCTGTCCCTTCGTGCGCCACTTGTACCATTTGTGCGGGCATTCCTCGTCCGCAGACCGAAGGTCGTTACGTTTTTCTTTTGGAGCTTATCATCGTTGACCTTTCAAAAAACCCTTAGCTGCTTCTTTATCTCCGTTATCGTTTGGACGTCATCACAGCTCCTCGGGCCGTGGGGGAGCCGGTTAGGCTCTACCGCGGTTCGAAAATTCCCCCTGCAGGAGGTAATTTCCTTCAAGGCGAAAAGATAAAGGAGATGAGATAACTGGGCTTTTTCAGGGGCCCATAGAGGTTTTGTTGGGCCGGTAACGGTTTGGCCCATTAGTTTTGATTGACGGGGCCCAAGCTTTCGACACGTGTCGTGAGGAGGAAGGCGAAACGTCTTAGATTGTTGTGCCTATAAATAGGAGTTCTGAGTCCTCTCTCATTTTTACCGTTCTCCGTTTTTTACAGCCTTCCAACCGGGACTTCCTCACGGTAAATCTTGACTTCTCTCTTCTTTTCTTTCCGCGACTTTAGATTTCGTTTTTGATCTTAGTTTTCTCTTCTTTCCCTTTTCTTCTTTTGGGCCGTGGTCGATGTGCGGGAAATTATCTGGGTTTGCATTGGCCGCGGCTGGTCTTTAGGCATTCCTTCCCTTTACTTCTTTCTTTATTAGCCCGACTACTTTCATCATGTCAACCCCTTCGAGCAGTTCGGGGAGTGTCCAGGCTTTAGTTAAGCCCCCTTCCTCCCGACGCCCAGGGGGAAAACTCCGGATGGGTGAAATTGAAGTTCCCGAGGATGTCACCTTCAGGCGGCCCAAAGATCTCGAGGATCCTACTTTTTACGCTTCTCCGAGCCGCGATCGTGGAGAGGATTCTTCCCCGATCGACTCAACTTCTTCGCGGTTAGGCGTTGGTGCTTCATCATCAGAATCAGACTCGATATTGGAGTCGCCGGAGTCCCAGCACTCCTACAAAGAGTGGGATACTCGTACCGGCCTGCTCTCTGGTCCCGTCTTTATGCCAAAGGAACGCCGTTCGTCGTCAGTGCTGGGAGATTTCCAGCCGGTTTTGTATAATGAAAACGTGTTGGCGACTTGTCCCTTTAGGGGAGACTTTCAGCCTTCTGCTGCGGGCCCAATTCCTGAAGTTTCTCCTCAGCGGGTGATCCCCATAGCTCTTCCGAATGCCCAGAACCGCGGAGGGGGAACATTTACTACGGTGGACGATCTGAGAGTAATCGCTCGCGTCTTTCCCTGGCCAGAAGGGGTTGTGTTGTGTCTGCCGGCCGAAGGGGGCGGAAGCCTGAATGCTTATCCGGGTTGTCTGGTGGTGTATATCGAGAGTCTGGTACAAGGATTTCGTCTCCCTTTGCCTAATCTATTCAAACGTTACTTGAAAGCCTGTGGCTTGAGCCCGGCCCAGCTGGTACCGAACAGTTGGCTTTTCTTGACTTCCTTTGTGATGCGATATCTGGAGATTGGGGTCCAACCTTCTCTTGGGCTTCTGAGCAATATGCTTATCTTGAGTCATGGGGGCATTCACAAAAGCCTTTATCAGGCCAAACTCAGTGTCCCTATTGTGGATCGGAATACCAGCAAACCGGAATGGCGGCATAAATGGTTTCTGACCTTAAGGAGATTGAGCGGAAGTTTGCTGTGGGGACGAAGCCGTCGTAGAAAGATATGGTTTCCCCCCTTCGGCTGGAAATGGCTGGCTTAAGTCTTCCTCATCCGCGCATAGGTTGTAGCTAAATTCAGGGGGTGCCCTGGCTTCTGTTTAATCCCTAATGGTTTCTAGGTTCGTTTTTCTAATCATCTTTGATTTTGTGTGGTTTTGTCTAGGTGCTGCCGAGCTGAAAACCATGGTGGACGCGGCTAAAATGTCTTCGACCCCCCCTTCTTCTTCTAAAAGGAAAATCCCGTCCGACGTGACAAGGGCCTTGAAACGCCCCAAGATCTCTGCTCTGAAGACTAAAGGGAAAGCGGTGGCGAAAGAAAAAGTTATCTCCGCGGCTTCCCCTCCTCCGGCTGCTCCAGCGGAACCCGAGCCTCCCATCATACTGATCGACTCTTCCCCGGTCGCCGAGACCCAGCCCTTATCTCTTGTTTCCCCCGCCGAGCGTCGAGTCATCTCCCCTTGTGACGCGGGGACTTCTAAATCGCTGCCGAAGAAAAAGAAAGTGCGATCATACCCGGCGTGGGAAGGCGTGAGCTGGGATGTTCTAGTTTTTCATGTTGACGCTAATGGTCGGCCCGCGTACCAGATGCCCGGCTTCCACTCCGATACTCTTGAACAGTTGGCTTTTCCCCCGGAACTAGGGAAAGCAGAGCTACGGTATCTGGACCATCTGACCGACGAGCAGTTCACATTAGAGCAAGAACGCTGGTGCAATTGGGTAAGTGCATCGTACGCCCTTTCTTTCACGTTTTTGACTTTTGACTGCATCTTGTATTCTCATAGTATTTTCCGCGGCTAGGGTCACGTTTTCACCCACAGCGGCTGGGGCAGGTATCTTCGCTTGGGCCAACATGCCCACGAGCTTGAAGGGAGGCTGGAGCAGTTGGAAGGGAAACTCTCGGAGGTTGAGACGTCGAAAAAGGAGGTCGAATCTCTTCGTTCGCGGGTGAAAGAGAGGGACGAGATTATATCCGCTGAGAAAGCAAAAAACAGTAAACTGATGGAGGACGCGGAGACGCTGCGTGCTCAACTTGAATCTTCTCAACAGGCAATGGATGCGCTGCAAACTGACTTGGAAAACCAGAGGAAGGAGTTTGAAACCCAGAAGCAAGGGTTTGAAGCCCACAAAAAGGAGTTTGAGGACCAGTTGCTGGCGGCCAACGAGTGGAGGAGTAAGGCGGTCGTGGAGGCCAACCGTCGTGCGATCGAGTTGGAACGATATAAGTCCCGTACAGACGGCGATATCGTTCTGTCTTGGTTGGACGTCCCGCACAACCGTACCAAGTTGGTGGACGACTGGCTGAAGACTCCGTCTGGTCTGGATTTCATGAAAAGTGTAGTCCCCGAGTGGTTGAACGAAGAGGCTGGGCAAGATTTCATCCAAAGTCGGTATATGGATTGCTTTTATATTGGGATGAAGGCTGGGATACACCAGAGTGTGAAAAAATCCGAGGAGAACCCTGGAATTCCCCTTCAGCCGTTCTCTCCTAGTAAGGATTTTTCTAGTGATGGACTGTAGACATTCGTTCCAGTTGTCTCTAGTGGTCTTATGTTTTAGACAAACCTTGGCACTTTGTTTATGTTTCTTTTAGGATTGCGTTCGTCTGGTTTATATGCTTTGAACAAGCCTTCCCACACGTTTTAAATAAACGTGTTGGAAAGATGGTGATGGGAAACTTAATCCGCGGTTTGTTTTTGTTTTTTCTTTTTGGAAATGGGTTTTGCCCCTGGTCCCGCGGATGGCCTGTGTTAGGGGAACCTGGTTCGCGGTTTTTATTAATAGTGATCTTTCAATATTGTTTTGGTGCTTGGCGAAAAGGATTTCGGAAACCCCGACGCCCGGTCGTTTTAACATTTTCCATTCAACGCTCTTATTGATTACAGGCTTCTTTTTGCTGGATAATCTAAACATTTAGCACGCACTCTTTCCTTACGGAGAATCGCCGCTACTCTCACCTTCGGAAGTGTTTTCCCCTGAAGGCACGTAGGTGGTCCTGAAGCGCGCGTCGCCTAGATACTTGAATATGACGGCTCCTCCCACGTGAACATTCCTGGACCGGGTGAACGCTCTCCATCATTGGGTGAGCCAGAGCACCCCGGCTTCGTCTCTCTCTACTAAGACGCGTGTGCCTCTCCTTCCCAGTCCATTAGTTAGGATGATCCTCTCAATGCCGAAAAGCCTATATTCTTCTTCGAAGAACTCCGGCAGGGGCTGTTGTTTGTTTGGAGGAAAAGATTAATCGTAGGTAGAAAACGAGAATGTTTAATCGGGGAGTTTCAGAGGGGCGTTACCGTTCTTTGTAAAAAAGACGCATTCTGGATCCATCGGAGGAAATCCCTTGGGCGGCCTCCACCTGCTGCCATGTTCTTTCCCGGACTGTTTTGGTTTGTTTATTTCTTGATGGAGAGTGTGTCTTGAGGGGTTACCCGGTCCCTGGTTTTTATAGAGAAACTGCGAGCTACTGTCCCCTTGTTTGTTCGGTTTTTTCTTTTATTTAATGAGTATCTTTTCCGAATCGTCCCTTCCCGAGTTTCTCGGGAAGGAAAATTGGTCAGTAAAGGAAAAACAGCTTTATTGATTTCTTTTCTAAACCGAGAAGAAAAAGGGAAAACTTTTATTCGTTCTCAGGTACATCGGTACTTGCGGGCTTACTTTTTAGGTTTTGGCGCCTTGGCGCCCTTAGGAGCCCTTGGGGGCTTTTGATGGGCCTTGGACTTGGACGAGCCCGCGCTTGTCGGGCCTACCTTCCTTTGGTGGTCGTTGATCGGGTCTGGGTAGGACACATGCACCTCGAAATGGGACTCCCCCTCGTAGACGAAGAGAAGCGAACAGCCCAGGACTACTCGGTTGGAGAAAACGAAGTCCGGCCACCCCTCGGTGAACCAGAACGTTCCGTTCGCATCTCTCTCCACGTCGACTTCGAAATCCTGACAAGTGGTTGACCACAGGTAAATGAGCTGATGCACCGTATCCCCGAGCTGCTCATACATCTGGGGTAGTTGTAACGTCTGCAAGTGCTTCTCCTGGGTGACAAAGCGGTAGAATGCTCGGGTATTTCCGGAGCCCATGTCGAAGTTTTCTTCGATGGGAGAGGGTGTTTTCGACTGTGAAAGGAATTGATCTCGCCGCTTTCCTTCCCCTCTATTATGGTGCTTCGCCCGTGGAAACTGTCTGTAGCCAAATGGTGGTTGAGAGCGGCGACCTTCGCTACACGTGGGAGTCCCTAGCCACCCACGTTTTCTTCTTTCAGGTCGGAGGGGAACCACGTGTTTGGGAGAAACTCTGAATCTGCTTCCAGTGTTCCTGTAGGAGGAAAAATCTCTGCATGGGGTGCAGAATAGTGCGGTCTCCGACCGTGAAGGGTCTTTGACGCAGCTTGGGGCGGTCTTGAATGAAAAGTGCTCCTCTCAAGATAGGCAGATGAGGATCCATTCTTGAATAGCTGATAGGACACGAAGGGAGGTCTTTGTGGTTTGGGTCTTTTGGTCGACCACGGAAACCTCGTGTGAAACCGTTTATTCCATTTTGGTGGTTCAAGGGAGTGGCGTCGGGCCGCTCTTGGTGGTTTCAATTGTTGTGAATTATAAGCGTTTACGGCTATCTCTGGGAAATCGATTGCGTTCTCGTGACCTTCACTCGTTCTAAAAATATGAAAGAGGTCCTTTATTATTCATTGATGGTAACAAGAACAAAGTTTTTCTCGGACCCGACTCCCTTGACACCTGAACATTGGAACCGAGGGAGGGTGCGGATTACAGAGGATATGGATCTGAAAATCTATTGTTTCTAGATTTCCTCGCTGTCGGGGTTGATTACATTGACTTCAAAGATGGAATCCCCCATGTAAGCAAAGATCAGAGTAGACCCCACTGTGACTCGGTTCGCTTGAACGAAGTGGTTCCAACCCTGGGTTAACCAGAAAAGGCCGTCGCTATCTCTTTCAACTTTCACCTCATGTTCCTGATTGGAGCGGGACCAAAGCCGGGCTTGTGCTTGCGTGTCTTCGTCTATTAAGACGTACACGAGTGGGAGGCGGAGTGTGTGAAGCTGTTTCTCCTTCATGATGACGCGACAGAACGTCCTGGGTGGTGTCCCGGGATTCATCGTTGTCTTCGGGAGGCGTCGGATTCCTCGAGTCGCCAGGGCCTAGTCTTTATATCCCAAGATGGGAGTCACGGCCTAGATTTGGTCGCCCCCGGAGAGAAAAGCTACGCTCACGGGTCTTTTTCTTTTTGTGGTTGCAGGCTGTGGTCTGCATGTAGCGTCCTATCCGACGTACATCTGTCCGCCATGCTTGGCCTGGGACAGTGATGCTCTGGCTGTTCTCGGGTTTCGCCCTGGTCTCCTTTTCAGTCTTTTGGCTTACCGAGGTGGTGCCTGTGCCGTCCGTGATACCTGAGGATCCCCTTTTAAAAATTGGGGTCTTCTCGTCCTTTCGTCTCTGTGAGAAAAATCCTCCATAAAATGTCATCCCCAAGCCCAACGACTTGGACCTTTTTCCGTTCACTGGACTTCCCGGAACAGATGTATCACTTGGTATGTCGTAGTCATGATTTCAATATTTTTGCTAACTTCCCTTGTTAACTGATCTTTCTTCTTTTTTCTGGTGTGTTCGAGCAGCGGCTGCCTGCCCGTTTTGAAATTGAGTACGGCCCGGATCTTCCTGGGCGTGTCCTGCTATCATCAAGGATCCTACGGGATTTTCCCGTAACGGTGTACCGGGGTGATTACCGTGTACCCTACTTGGGGCAGAGCTGGAACCATTTTGCCTGTACTCATGGGGTTGAAATAGGATCCGCCATCACTTTTCTGCACAAAGGAAACACTCGGTTCGAGGTTCATATCCTGTCCGCGGATGGTGAAGAGGTCGACGCTGAGTGGCGAGAGCCTCATCCTGAAGGTCCTCTGCCCAATGGAACCCATTTGTGTGCTGATCGAACTCGCTTGGTTTCGGATCAGCCCCGGGACACACCTTGATTTAGCCTTTCTGGGTCCTGCGTTTCTGTGAACTGCCATGTCTTTCTTGCACGATTTAGCCCTTCTGGGTCTTCTGCGTGTTTCTTGTTACCTCGCGTGTACCCTTCTTTGAATGTTTGCAACCCAACTTTTAGGGGTGCAGTTTGATTGGGTTCCAAGTTTTAGTCCCCCACTTCAAGTTATTAAGTGTATCACTGGCAGGCTTTCGGCCGGAGTTTTGCTAGACTAATGGTCAACTCAGGTGCCTTACGCATGTTCAGAAATCCATCGCGGACCGAATTCTGCCGTTATAAGAGTGGAGTCCATCCGGGGACCTAAAGCGTTCACCAGATATCCGACGCGGAGCGAGCTCCGGCGTCATAGGACCTTAAACTGATCTGGGAGCTCAAGGCGTCCTCCAGATGTCCGACGCGGAGCGAGCTCCAGCGTTATAGGACTTTAAACTGATCTGGGAGCTCAAGGCGTCCACCAGATGTCCGACGCGGAGCGAGCTCCAGCGTTATAGGACTTTAAACTGATCTGGGAGCTCAAGGCGTCCATCAGATGTCCGACGCGGAGCGAGCTCCAGCGTCATAGGACTTTAAACTGATCTGGGAGCTCAAGGCATCCACCAGATGTCCGACGCGGAGCGAGCTCCAGCGTCATAGGACTTTAAACTGATCTGGGAGCTCAAGGCGTCCACCAGATGTCCGACGTGGAGCGAGCTCCAGCGTCATAGGACTTTAAACTGATCTGGGAGCTCAAGGCGTCCACCAGATGTCCGACGCGGAGCGAGCTCGAGCGTCATAGGACTTTAAACTGATCTGGGAGCTCAAGGCGTCCACCAGATGTCCGACGCGGAGCGAGCTCCAGTGTCATAGGACTTTAAACTGATCTGGGAGCTCAAGGCGTCCACCAGATGTCCGACGCGGAGCGAGCTCCAGCGTCATAGGGCTTTAAACTGATCTGGGAGCTCAAGGCGTCCACCAGATGTCCGACGCAGAGCGAGCACCAGCGCCATAGGACCTAAACTGATCTGGGAGCTCAAGGCGTCCACCAGATGTCCGACGCGGAGCGAGCTCCAGCGTCATAGGACTTTAAACTGATCTGGGAGCTCAAGGCGTCCACCAGATGTCCGACACGGAGGGAGCTCCAGCGTCATAGGACTTTAAACCGATCTGGGAGCCCAAGGCAGCCACCAAATGTCCGACGCGGAGCGAGCTCCAACGTCATAGGACTTTAAACTGATCTGGGAGCTCAAGGCGTCCACCAGATGTCCGACGCGGAGCGAGCTCCAGCGTCATAGGACTTCAAACTGATCTGGGAGCTCAAGGCGTCCACCAGATGTCCGACGCGGAGCGAGCTCCAGCGTTATAGGACTTTAAACTGATCTGGGAGCTCAAGGCGTCCACCAGATGTCCGACGCGGAGCGAGCTCCAGCGTCATAGGACTTTAAACCGATCTGGGAGCCCAAGGCGTCCACCAGATGTCCGACGCGGAGCGAGCTCCAGCGTCATAGGACTTCAAACTGATCTGGGAGCTCAAGGCGTCCACCAGATGTCCGACGCGGAGCGTGCTCCAGCGTTATAGGACTTTAAACTGATCTGGGAGCTCAAGGCGTCCACCAGATGTCCGACGCGGAGCGAGCTCCAGCGTCATAGGACTTTAAACCGATCTGGGAGCCCAAGGCGTCCACCAGATGTCCGACGCGGAGCGAGCTCCAGCGTTATAGGACTTTAAACTGATCTGGGAGCTCAAGGCGTCCACCAGATGTTCGACGCGGAGCGAGCTCCAGCGTTATAGGACTTTAAACTGATCTGGGAGCTCAAGGCGTCCATCAGATGTCCGACGCGGAGCGAGCTCCAGCGTCATAGGACTTTAAACTGATCTGGGAGCTCAAGGCGTCCACCAGATGTCCGACGCGGAGCGAGCTCCAGCGTCATAGGACTTTAAACTGATCTGGGAGCTCAAGGCGTCCACCAGATGTCCGACGTGGAGCGAGCTCCAGCGTCATAGGACTTTAAATTGATCTGAGAGCTCAAGGCGTCCACCAGATGTCCGACGCGGGGTGAGCTCCATCGTCATAGGACTTTAAACTGATCTGGGAGCTCAAGGCGTCCACCAGATGTCCGACGCGGAGCGAGCTCCAGTGTCATAGGACTTTAAACTGATCTGGGAGCTCAAGGCGTCCACCAGATGTCCGACGCAGAGCGAGCACCAGCGCCATAGGACCTAAACTGATCTGGGAGCTCAAGGCGTCCACCAGATGTCCGACGCGGAGCGAGCTCCAGCGTCATAGGACTTTAAACTGATCTGGGAGCTCAAGGCGTCCACCAGATGTCCGACGCGGAGCGAGCTCCAGCGTCATAGGACTTTAAACCGATCTGGGAGCCCAAGGCAGCCACCAAATGTCCGACGCGGAGCGAGCTCCAACGTCATAGGACTTTAAACTGATCTGGGAGCTCAAGGCGTCCACCAGATGTCCGACGCGGAGCGAGCTCCAGCGTCATAGGACTTCAAACTGATCTGGGAGCTCAAGGCGTCCACCAGATGTCCGACGCGGAGCGAGCTCCAGCGTTATAGGACTTTAAACTGATCTGGGAGCTCAAGGCGTCCACCAGATGTCCGACGCGGAGCGAGCTCCAGCGTCATAGGACTTTAAACCGATCTGGGAGCCCAAGGCGTCCACCAGATGTCCGACGCGGAGCGAGCTCCAGCGTCATAGGACTTCAAACTGATCTGGGAGCTCAAGGCGTCCACCAGATGTCCGACGCGGAGCGTGCTCCAGTGTTATAGGACTTTAAACTGATCTGGGAGCTCAAGGCGTCCACCAGATGTCCGACGCGGAGCGAGCTCCAGCGTCATAGGACTTTAAACCGATCTGGGAGCCCAAGGCATCCACCAGATGTCCGACGCGGAGCGAGCTCCAGCGTTATAGGACTTTAAACTGATCTGGGAGCTCAAGGCGTCCACCAGATGTCCGACGCGGAGCGAGCTCCAGCGTTATAGGACTTTAAACTGATCTGGGAGCTCAAGGCGTCCATCAGATGTCCGACGCGGAGCGAGCTCCAGCGTCATAGGACTTTAAACTGATCTGGGAGCTCAAGGCGTCCACCAGATGTCCGACGCGGAGCGAGCTCCAGCGTCATAGGACTTTAAACTGATCTGGGAGCTCAAGGCGTCCACCAAATGTCCGACGTGGAGCGAGCTCCAGCGTCATAGGACTTTAAACTGATCTGAGAGCTCAAGGCGTCCACCAGATGTCCGACGCGGAGTGAGCTCCAGCGTCATAGGACTTTAAACTGATCTGGGAGCTCAAGACGTCCACCAGATGTCCGACGCGGAGCGAGCTCCAGTGTCATAGGACTTTAAACTGATCTGGGAGCTCAAGGCGTCCACCAGATGTCCGACGCGGAGCGAGCTCCAGCGTCATAGGGCTTTAAACTGATCTGGGAGCTCAAGGCGTCCACCAGATGTCCGACGCAGAGCGAGCACCAGCGCCATAGGACTTTAAACTGATCTGGGAGCTCAAGGCGTCCACCAGATGTCCAACGCGGAGCGAGCTCCAGCGTCATAGGACTTTAAACCGACCTGGGAGCCCAAGGCGTCCACCAAATGTCCGACGCGGAGCGAGCTCCAGCGTCATAGGACTTTAAACTGATCTGGGAGCTCAAGGCGTCCACCAGATGTCTGACGCGGAGCGAGCTCCAGCGTCATAGGACTTCAAACTGATCTGGGAGCTCAAGGCGTCCACCAGATGTCCGACGCGGAGCGAGCTCCAGCGTTATAGGACTTTAAACTGATCTGGGAGCTCAAGGCGTCCACCAGATGTCCGACGCAGAGCGAGCTCCAGCGTCATAGGACTTTAAACCGATCTGGGAGCCCAAGGCGTCCACCAGATGTCCGACGCGGAGCGAGCTCCAGCGTCATAGGACTTTAAACTGATCTGGGAGCTCAAGGCGTCCACCAGATGTCCGACGCGGAGCGAGCTCCAGCGTCATAGGACTTCAAACTGATCTGGGAGTTGAAGGCGTCCACCAGATGTCTGACGCGGAGCGAGCTCCAGCGTCATGGGGTTAGAAACTGTAAGAAGATTTATAAAGCACCCACTAACCGCTTTGATTTATTTACTGGTAGCGGGGGTGACTTAGATAAACTTTGAAAGAACTTAGAGATTACACGCAGTATTTCTTCAAGTGCTCTGCATTCCACGTCTTCCGAAGGACAACACCCTCAGGGGTTTGTAACTTGTATGCCCCGACATGGACGCGTTCGACGACTACATAGGGCCCTTCCCATTTGGCGTCGAGCTTTCCTCCTGCCAGGGCCAGACGGAGGACCAGGTCTCCCCTCTCAAATCGTCGCTCCTGGAGATGCTGGTCCCTGTGCCTTTGGGTTTTCCTCTTGTACTCCCGGGCATTAATTTCGGCGATCATCCTCCTTTCCTCCCGAAGGTGCATCTCGACCTCCAGAGCTTCGTCATTGGCCTTGGACTCGTAGGCTAGGACTCGGGCAGAAGGAATCAGACGCTCAACTGGGATGACCGCGTCTGTCCCAAATACCAAGGAAAAGGGCGACTCCCTGGTTGGAGTCTTTGGTGAAGTACGATAGGACCAGAGTACTAAAGGGAGAAGTTCCGCCCACCGGCCTTTGGAAGTTTTCCCCAGCTTCTTCTTAATACCTTCCAAGATTTGGCGATTTGTAGTCTCCGCTTGTCCGTTTGTTTGAGGGTGAGCTACTGATGAGAATTTCAATTTTATTCCGAGGCCCTCGCAGAAATCTCGGATGTTTTCACAATCGAACTGCGTCCCATGGTCGGTGATGATGGCTTCAGGGACTCCGAATCGACACACTAGATTCTTCCACAAGAATTTCCTGACCTTCTCCGCGGTGATCAAGCCCATCGCCCCCGCTTCTACCCACTTGGTGAAATAGTCCACCAGGACCAGGACATATTTGAGCTGTCCGGGTGCCGTGGGAAAAGGGCCCAGAATGTCCATTCCCCACAAGGCGAAAGGACAGGCCCCAAAGATGTTTTGAAGCGGCTCGGCGGGTACATTCTTCAGGTTTCCGTGTTTCTGACAAGCTTCACAACTGCGCACAAAGTTCTGTACGTCCGCCCTAATCGTGGGCCAATAGTATCCCAACCTTAAAACCTTAGAAGACAAAGCCCTCCAGCCTTGGTGATGAGCGCAGACCCCGACATGCAATTCCTCTGCAATGATCCGTCCTTCCTGGTTGGATACACACAACAAATCTGGGAAGTTGAAACCTTTCTTGTATAGTCTTCCTTCGCGAATCACGAATCGGGCCGCTCTGCCCGTCAGTTTCTTGGCCTCCGTTCTTTCTGGTGGAAGAATCCCCTTCCCTAGATACTCAGTAATTGGCGTTCTCCAGTCATCATGTCCTTCCGTTTGGACGAAATACACTTCCTGTAACAGCCTTCGCTGGTCCCTTCTTTCAAAATCAAATTTTCCCTCTACGTTTGACGGCATGACGGCCCCCACTCGGGCCAACAAATCGGCTTGTTCATTGTCCTCTCTAGGGATGGACTCGATGGTGAAGTACATGAAAGCTTTCCTTAGAGCATTCACCTTTCGCAGATAATCTGGCAACAATCCCGTCTTGGCCTCGTATTCTCCGTCCGCCTGCTTGGTGACAATCTCGGAATCGGTATATACGGTGACGGCCCGAGCCCCACGGGCCAGGGCTAACTCTAGCCCTGCTATCAAGGCTTCATACTCGGCCTCGTTGTTGGTGGTCGGGAAGTTTAGATGGTGAGCGAAATAGAACTGGTCCCCCCAGGGGCGGTTATCACGATCCCTGCTCCGCATCCATCCGCGTTGGCGGCTCCATCAACTTTTATCAACCAAACCTTCTGTGAGTCGCCGTCTTCTTTTTCAAAACTGGTTTCGCAGATGAAATCGGCCAAAACCTGAGCTAACGCAGCTTTACGCGGAACGTACGATACCTCGAATTCTGAGAGCTCGATAGACCACTTCGTCATTCGTCCTGAGAAGTCCGGGGAGTGAAGGATTTGCCTCAATGGTAGATCTGTCAAGACTTCGATCCGGTGATCCTGGAAATATGGACGTAGCCTTCTGGCCGCGAATATCAAACAGAGGATTACCTTCTCAACTGGCTCATATCTAGTTTCCGCGTCCTGTAACACTCTGCTCACATAGTAAACCAGATATCGCCCCTCCCTGGTGAGAACTGCGCTGATGGTGGTTGTTTTAACCGCGAGGTAAATCTGTAAGTCCTCAGTCTTTTGTGGCTGCTGAAGAGTTGGCAGATACTGCAGGAAAACTTTTAAATCATCGAATGCTTGCTGGAGTTCCGGTGTCCACCGTATCGGCCCCTTCTTCTTCAGCACCGCGAAGAAAGGAAGGGACTTATCCGCCAGGCAGGAGCAGAAGCGTCCCAGGTAGTTGACCGCACCTTTCAACAACTGTACTTCTTTGATAGTCCGTGGGGGACGCAACTCCTGTATTGCTGCTATCTTGGCCGGGTTCACGTCTATTCCTCTTTGGCTGACCATGAAACCTAGAAATTTCCCAGAATCAACTCCGAAGACGCACTTTTCTGCATTCAAATTCAACCCCCCTCGTCTCAGCAAGTCAAAAGTCTCCTGCAGGTCTGCGGCGTGATTTTCTGCTTTCTGGCTTCTTACTACAATGTCGTCCACGTAAATGGACACATTCCGGGGCAGCTGATCGCGAAATATCTTGTCCACTGTCCTCTGGAACGTGGCTCCAGCATTCCTTAGGCCAAAAGGCATGACCTTGTAACGGAAAATTCCCTGATTAGTGATGAATGTGGTAGCCCTTTGGTCCAGTGGGTCTAGTTTAATCTGGTTGTACCCGGAATAGGCGTCTAAAAAACTCAGAGCCTCGTTCCCGGCGGTTATGTCCACCAACTCGTCTATCGAAGGCAGCGGATAACTATCTTTAGGGCAAGCCTTGTTTAGATCAGAGAAGTCAACACACATCCTCCATTTCCCGTTTGCTTTCTTGACGAGGACCACATTCGAGAGCCAGTCTGAGTCCTCAGCTTCTTCAATGAAATCGGCATCGAGCAACTTATCTACCTCCTCTTTCGCTGCTCGGGACTTCTCCGGGGCCATCTTTCTTTTCTTTTGGGCCACTGGTCGTGCGTCATGTCGGATCCTGAGGGTATGGATTGCGATGGAAGTGGGGACACCTAACAGATCTTTCGGGGACCAAGCGAACACGTCCCGCGACTGCCGAATAATCTCCAAGACCCGTTCCTTTTCCCCCGCTCCGAGGGCCTGGCCCATGTAAATTCTCTCCTCGGTACTGGAAAACGGTTGGTGGACGGTTCTTGGATCCGCGGTCGGGATCTCTCTTTCGGAAGGCCGAACCTCAAGCTCTACTTCTGATACAACTTCGTTGGTTACCCTTGTCACTTCATTCTGAGGTACGAAGTCTCTCTCGACATTCTCGGCCCGGCTCTGAGCGGTGTCTTCGAGACACATGACCTCCTTCTTCTTCTTTAAAGAGGTCACATAACAACTCCGACTCTCTGGTTGCTGTCCGCACACCTCCCCCGTTTCTCCCCCGGAGACCGGAAACTTGGCTTTGAAATGGTATATGGACACAACCATCTGGAACTTATAAAGGGAAACCCTCCCCAAGAGCGCATTGTAGGTGGTCGGAATTCGGACTACCGTGAAGGTGATGTTCTCCATCCTTCGGAGAGGGGGGGTGCCTAAAACTACTGTGAGCTCGATTGTGCCCGCCACCTGCACTTCATCTCCTGAAAAGGTAATCAAGGTGTCGTGATAAGGTCTCAAGGCTGTTGCGGACACGCCTAACTGGGAGAAAGCTTCCCACGAGAGTATGTCCACTAACGACCCTGTATCGATGAAAACCCTCTTCACTGTTTTTGTGGCGATCTGCGCATGGATCACCAGTGGGTCTGCATGGGGCATGCGGACCTGCTCCGCGTCGGTTGAAGTGAAGATTATTTCCGGGTGTGGTTGCAAGGCGATTCTCTGACTCGCAGTTGACGGGGGATGTCTAGCCTCTCTTTCATAGTTCTTCCTTTCTTGCCGACTGATCCCTGAAATCGACGGTCCTCCTACAAGTGTATCGATGAAACCCTCTGGTTCTGGGATCCTGTTGACCCGCGACCCTTCCGGGCGGTCCTCGCGGCGAGGAGCCTGATTGACCGACACCTGCGCCGGCTGACCCTGCCCTCTTCGACCTCCCCTCCACCAACGCCCCCTCCCTCGGCCCCTGTTCACCGGGGGATATCGTTGTTGCTCATCCTTCCCCTGAGGGATCTCAAATCGAGAGGCTTGGTGGTGACTTCTTCTGTCATCCGCGTACCTCCGATCATTGTGATTTTGAGCTTGATGGTGACGTTGAGGGTTGTCGCGATGCTCATTTCTCCTGGCCGGAGGGACCGGCTCCCTGTGACTGCGCGCTTCTCGGTCATAGCCTTGGTATCTTGCGTCCGGTCTCTCCCTTTCGTGGTTGTAATGGACCTCGTCCTGTCGGGACGCGGGCATTCCGCCCGCGGAGTAATTTCTTCTCTGCTTTACTGCTCCTTTGTCTTTTCGGAACTTGTCCGCTATCTTCCCCAGAAGACCCCGTGAGCCCTCATTGGCCCTCGAGCTAGAGGCCGCGGCTTCTTCTGCCTCAATCTGGGCAGACACCAAGTTTCTTAAGGTATCATAGTCCTTGGGCTTTTTTCTGAAAAGCCGAGTCTTGAAACTTCCATCCGCAAGGTTCCCCATTAGGATTATAACTGCGGATTCGTGATTAAAGTTGGGGATCTGAACCACCACAGAGGTGAAGCGGGCGAAGAATTGCCCCAGAGTCTCATTTTGCCCCTGCCTGATCGAGTTCAGATCTAACATGGTCTTTTTTCTAGATCGCGAGCTTCCAAAATGAGACTTGAAAACCTGGGAAAGCTGGAGGAAACTGGCGATCGAGTTCTGCGGTAGGTTAGTGAACCAAGTCAACGCGATGCCAGTCAGAGTTGATGGGAAAGTTCGGCATAACATTGCATCATTGTATTCGTTGATCCCCATGGCGGTCGTGAAGTGACACATGTGGTCATCAGGGTCAGTAGTGCCATCATACTTCATCAAATTGGTGTCTCTCCATCGCTTGGGTACGGGTGCCAGGCAGACATCGGGGGTAAACACTGAAGGGACGAGATCTACCTTCCTCTCGTTCTCACGGGGTGAACCTGTTCGGGTGGACGTTGATATATCAGATGAATGCTCTCCCCTGTGATGCTTGGATGCGCGTCTGCCTTCACCACGATTGTGTGTTCCGAAATCATCGGAGAATCTGGGCTGAAACTGATCTTGATAAGTGCCCCCATACACATTATGGGGAAAAAAGTGGAAAGGGTTCCCCTGTTGAAACGGGGAATATCCGTCGTATCCATAAAACGGACCCTGTCCCAGGTTTTGAGGGGGTACATAATGCTCCTCTGGTATAAAGTAGCCTTGAGCCATTTGCGGTGGGACGTATGGCGAGACGACTGGAACCTCCGGCGCGCTGAACTGACCCGGAGAATTTACTGGTAACTCGGACCCCTGGGGTCCTCCGTGGTCCTGACTCATCATCCCGGGAGAAGCTCCTCCCATGCTTTCGCTCATTTTTTCCGCCTGTTTACACAAAAGGCATTAGCTAAAAATAACGTTGTGAATAGTATGTTAATATTTAAATTCGGGAACCTCTCAGGGTGAGAGTGTTCCCACAGACAGCGCCAGTGACGAAACCAGACGGAAAAAAAAAAGTATATAAACCCTCCACATCTCCATGGAGGGGTATGCTAGCGGCTTCCTTTTATTGAAAGTGGGTATTGCGGGCTTACCTGAAGCCCTCTTTTCCCTGGTCAGTCACCCCGGGGGGGGTGGATAAGCCAGGGGAAGAAGACTCTTACCTGAGCCGCGTACCCTAAAGGAACATGCAGACGGTCTTATCCTTCCATGGGGGCCACCTGAGGTGTGTGGGTCCCATGACCGGTGCCGCCGAGTCTTTCGAGAAGACTCGCATCGTTATTTATCTGGGTTCATCAATTGACCCAATGGCTGAGAGGATACGCTGGTTGATATATTAAGAGTTGAGGAGAAAAACAGTTTCACATGTTGTCCCGCCCCCGGGATGGACGCCTTGCTACCTGTTTAGCTTCGATTACCCTGCTCTTCACTCTAGGGGCGTCCGCGGACACGGGGTTTTAGGATGGGTCAAGATGTTGACCTCTTCGTGGCTGTTTCCTTTCTTGCTCTCTCTTAAAACCAGCGTTCTCTCTCTCTTATTTCCCAAAAAGTCCATTTTTCTCTCATTCACTTCGGCTTTTATACTGCTTTACTTCGTTCGTCGGGCCGAGGAGATGTTCCCCTCTTTCGGACACTTGTCGGTGCTGGGGTGCCAAGTGTTCAAAGGAAAAAGAACACTTGGATAGGTGGCATGAACGCCACCTGTCCCTTCGTGCGCCACTTGTACCATTTGTGCGGGCATTCCTCGTCCGCGGACTGAAGGTCGTTACGTTTTTCTTTTGGAGCTTATCATCGTTGACCTTTCAAAAAACCCTTAGCTGCTTCTTTATCTCCGTTATCGTTTGGGCGTCATCATGAACCAATCAGGATACCCAATTATCTTGAAGCATCCTTCCACATTATGACCTGTTATGTTGCAATGGCTACATTTCAGGTGAGATTTGTCCACCTTCTCTTTCTTGGAAGATTTCTTATCACCAGAATTAGAGAACTTGTTGACAGATAAGGTACTAGAATCCGAAACTTGATGTTTTTCTTTAACACCAGTAGCCACCCGCTGGATCAATAATACGCCTTGTCAACCGTTGGCAATGGCTCAGTAGCAAGAATCTGGCTTCTTGCGCTTTCATAGTTGTCGTTCAGCCCCATCAGAAAGTGGAGCAACCTATTACCACTATCAATTTCATTCAACTTCTTCTTCATATCACAAGTGCATTTGTTGAAAAATCCACATGTACACTTCGGAATTCCTTCCAAGCTTTGGATCTCATTCCACAATTTCTTGATTTTGTTATAGTAATCGGTAACAGTCAATCCTCTCTGAGCTGTATTGCATAGTTTCTTTCTCAATTGATACAACAAGGGTCCATTCGACTGCGCATACCTTTCAATTATCTCCAACCACATTTCCCTCGCTGATTCTGCATACATGAAGCCTTCTGCCAGGTTTGAAGTCATCGAATTGACAATCCTCCTCCTTCGAAGTGCCATCAATGAATCCGATCATAAATTTGGCGCCAAGAGCCATTTGAACTCCTCGGCTCCAACTTAAGAAATTGGATCCATTGAAAGAGCTTGCGACTAGTTGAGCGCCGGGATGATTCGAGTTGGATAGGCACAAGGAATCATTCATGTTGCTGTTGTTGCCGAGGTCACCTTGGGTTGGAGGTCTCACATCCATCTTCGAACAACTGAATTTGCTACACGGCGTCGGATCTGTCCGTGTGCTCTGATACCATGAAAAGGAACCAAAACCGAGCTTGATTGAGCTAGGTTGAAGTTCAACAATGGAGGTTTCTTGGAGAATTGGTTTTAGAAGAAGGAAGTTAGTTACACAACTTCCAGAATCTGAGTTTTTTTTTTTGAACACAGTACACGGGAGTGTGTTTTATACAATGTGTTCTGCTTCTTAGGAGAATTACTAAACTACCCTCCCTTGTACATTAGCTCACATCCTCATTACAAAGAAACATGTAAAACTAAACATAACCCTCTAGTGAGATATCTTATCCAGACGGATAAGCGTATCCATGTTAAATTCATGGAAAATCTCTAGAAGAGCTTGTCTACACATGAACTCCACCAGGAGGTTCGGGATGTGAATCCACAAATCAACATGAGTAACAACTGCCGCAATCGGATTTAAAGACGAAAACCAATGATAGAGAACCATAACGTGGCCAAATATATGACAAGGTCTATCCTCAAATCAATAGGGTTAGCAAATGCACCTCGAACCAATCACCATACGAACGGGGTCGACAATGTCAACCGATCCAGCAAGATTACGGCAATCGCTCTTTAATCTAGTACGAAGCTTAATGAAATCTGGAACCCTACCAAAAAGAGTGCCTAACAGAATATTTAAATGAGAGCTAACGACTTTATAACGAGCCTAAGCCAACCTCTCAAAGTAGCCCAAAGCCGCATGAGCACAAGTATTCCTTGACGTAGGATGAGCAGGAGAGTCGCCCGTCTAAAGAGGAGGAGCATCACTATCCATATTTACCCTTAATCTCATAAGAGGCCATATCCCCCCACCCCATACCAGTCATGCCCGAACCTATACCAGAGTCATTAGTGGATAGCTTTTTGTATTTAGGTCTGAGTGAAAATATGGTTAGAGATCACCTCTTTGAACGACTTGGAAGAATTCAAATTAGTCATCCCCACACACAAACAGTAGAATGTAGTAAAATACGAGTTAGGCGAGTATAAAAAAACCCACCCTCAGTCATGGCGGCCAAATGGCAAATGGGGTATTACCACCTCACTGATGAAAGCCTTACACAACTAACCATTTTGGGACGGTATAGGACGCAAGTGGGTGAAAAAATTGAGCCAAGTGGGAGGGAGCTACCTCATTGATAGTAATAAAGTCTGAAATGTTGGTGCTTATAAACATTTGTTTCCAAACAAGATTGTATGTGAAATTTTATACAAATAGTAACAGTATGAAATTATATTTCATATCGTTTTTATTATTTTTAAAACGTGTATAAATAATAAACAATAATTATTTTTATGCGGAAACTATATACACCGTAAATGATACTTAAGGAGTTGTACGCCGTTATTAACGTGCACACATTAAAATTAACGTGCAAGTGGGGCATACACACAGCGTGCCAAGACGTGAAGGCACGTTTTTATTTATATTTTTTTAAAAAGTGTATGCACGTCGAAAATGACGTGCAATAATGCACATCCGAAATAACGTGCATTATTGCACGTCATTTTCGACGTGCAATGTTGCACGTAATTTTCGACGTGCAAACACGTTTTCTAAAAACCACGAAAACGTGGCCCTTCGTCTCCACATTCCCAGATCCAGATCTAGATCGAGAGAGAGGGTCGTCGGCGACGAGAGAAGTTGAGAGAGAGAGAGAGAGAGAGAGAGAATCCGAGAAAGAGAGAGATGGAGCCGGAGATATATGGAGACGGAGGTGGTGGTGCCGACACTGGAGGGCGCGTCCATGGAGAGAGACACGGACACGGAGATGGAGACGGTGGAGGGTTTGGCGGCGCCGATAGTGGAGGGTGGTGGTGGTGGTGAAATACCCCAAAGTATTTTTGGGTATTTCTATTTTAGTTAAGTAAATGAATAAGGTTAAAAATTTTAAATAAAAGAAATTATAAGGTTTTTTTTGTGGAATATATATCTTATATTTCGATTCTTATTATTTCGAACATAAAATTTAGTTGATTATTATGATTTCAAGAGTGAAACTTATTTTAACTAAGATAAAGCATTACTTTTGTTGTATATAATAAAGGTTGATGTGATTTCATCGTTTTATTCTTTTATTTGAGGGACTACTTAAATTATTTCAATATAAAATAAGTATAATTTATGATCCGAGTTATTCTATTAACATATCTTCTAATTAAAATATATGAATGAATTTATTATTCTAATAATAAATTCTATTATAAAGTTTGAAACATTACACGAATTCATTTGAAATAATTATATAAATAAAAGCAGTAAAGCACATATCATAATTATATATATATATATATATATATATATATATATATATATATATATATATATATATATATATATATATATATATATATATATATATATATATATATATATATAGAGGTTGGGTCAGGTGTTTACACCCCTTATTGTGTTTTGTGTTAACAAATATAGGCCATTGATTGATTAGAAATGAATGGGTGAGATTAATTGAAACTTTCCCTTTTTATTTAAATAAAAAAGAGTAGGTCCCACCACTTTAATAGCCAACTTGCTGTGGAGAAAGCGCGTGCGTTGATTTTTTTAGGTAGCGTTTTTTTGTGGGGATGAGGAGATTTTGTTTCCACTATGCGTTCGATGAAAATATTCGCTAGGATAATAGTAAATATTCGCTAGGATAATAGTAATTATTTGCTAAATCCATTTATCCGTGATCTAGGCATAGGTACCAATCCATTCTAAAATTCTTTTCATTCCCCCTCTAGGGGGAAAATTGATTGTTATTATTCGTTTATAAATATGAGTTATCAATAATAGCAAAAAGGTTGGTCAATTTTTCAACTATTCGCTAGGCTGATAGTAATTATTCGCCAAGTTGACAGTAATTATTTGCTAGGTTAAAAGAATATATAAATGTAATTCTTGATTTCCACCTCTAATTAACCACATACATATGAATAATTCTTTACTATCACCGAGTAATTCCTTATTATTACCGAATAGAAACTGTGAACTTGTCGAATAATTCCTTACTATCACCGAATAATTCCTTATTATTACCGAATAGAAACTATGAACTTGTCGAATAGTGACTATGAACATGAGATTAATAGAACAATCATATGAATTCCACCGAATAATTGCTTATTATCACCGAATATAAACTATGAAGTTGTCGAATACAAAGACAAAAATGTTGATTCAACAAAAAAAAACCCTGAAATTCAAAGACAAAAATGGTGATTCAACAAAGAAGAAAAGGAAAAAAAAAGAAGAGAGATGACTGCAGCGGCTCCGGCGTTTCATCGAGGAAGATGGTTGCAGCGGCGGCGGTTTCCGACGACGTGTGATTGTTCCGCAACGGCATCTCTCGATCTATGCTTTCTCTGTTCCGCGGATGTCGCCACCTAGGGTTCCGGCTACGACGATGCTTGCCATCGGCTTCCTCAATTACAGAAACAAAAACCAATCTTATTAGCATCTCATGAACTAACTTTTCAATTGTCGATCCGAATTGAGCAATTAATTAAAGTGAGATTTCATCAATTAAAAGCAACAAAGAAGATCAACGCAACATGTCGTAGTGTCGCCCTATTTGAGTTCAATTAGGGTGGTTGTGGCTCACCAATTAGAGTGGGTGCGGCTCGCTTCTTGGAGTCGGAGGAGGCGGAGTCGTCGGTGGTTGCTCACCAATTTGGGTGGTGGTGGCTTGCTCCTTGGAGTCCGAGGAGGCGGAAACGTCGGTGGTGGCACACCAATTCGGGTGGTGGTGGCTCGCTTCACCGGTCTTTTGTCTTCTCCGTCTGCCAAGTCGGAAGAAAGCCATGGAACTGAAGCAAACGAAGCCGAAGGGAGCAGACGACATCGAGCGGAGGGAGGCGAGGCAAGGCGAGGTGGGAGCGGCGATTAGGGTTCTATATCGATCTGAAGCAAACGAAAGAGAGAGAGGAGGGCTTTTAATACACGCGCTAACAGGGTGGGTGGGTTATTTTATTTTCCATTTAAATTACAATTAAATTAATATATTAGAATAATCTGGGCCATCAATCTTTCCTCAATCAAGGGCCTAGATTTGTTAACACTTAACACCGTAAGAGGTGTTAACATATGATCCATACTCTATATATATATATATATATATATATATATATATATATATATATATATATATATATATATATATATATATATATATATATATATATATATATATATATATATATATGATTTTACCTTTTATTGTATTTATTTACTTTTACCTTTGTGTGTATACTTATATTCTTTTGTTTTATTGAACCGGATGAACCGGACCAAATAAAGAAAAAAAACCGAACCGGGTTCGGCGGAACCCATCTTCTTCCTTCTCCTTTCACGTTGAACGCAGGGACAAAGCTTTAATGGTGGTTTTTAATCTTTTAACGTTTCACCTTCAAAACGTCCCCATTAAGTGCTAATCAATTTCAACTTATCAACAACGTGGACAAATCTTGAATTTATGCACGAATTCATCCTCAATTGCATCCAAATTCATAAACCCTAAGATTTGGGATCCGAAAAATTGACGTGGAAGATAAGTCTAAAACGCTCAATTAATTGTATGAATTGAATACTCTCTTTTATACCGATTCAATGAGACATTAACTTTGTGATTCCGTTCACATTTACAAGCCCGAATTATAAAACCTCTCAACGTTTTCGGGCCCTAACTCACCACCATTGTTAGTCAATATCCGAGCTTTTAAACTACCACATCGCGTTCAAAACACTTCAAGGAACGCTTCCCTTCACAAAAGTTGGCCAACTTCTTGCCAAATTCGAAAACCCCAATTTCGGAATTCCCCTTCGCCGGAGCCGCCCTCGGCGTCACCACAAGCCGCTACGCCTTCGCCGGAGCCCTTCGGAGGTAGGTCCTCATCTCCACGAATCCATATCCACCGATCGTGTCTCATTCCGTGAAATATCGAAGCCGCTACGCCTCGCCGAAGTGTCGACGAATTCGCGCCGGGAAATTCCTGTGAAGTTGCTGCGTCGGGCTGTAGGTTGAAGGAGGCCTAATTACGAAAAATCTCTCAAACATTCTGTTTTGGTAAAATATGCCCTTATTTCAGCTTTCCAATTTATAAAAAGTATCCCACAGTTTTAGAATGTATTCTAACTCCCCTAAATGCTTAAATTCGCAGTGATGATCTCAAATCCCTACACACACATTCCGAGACAAGATTCCTAAGAGGATATAATTGGTATAAATTCTGACTTTATAATTAATTCAATTTTTATTTGAATTAATAAGTCAATTATGTGCATAAAATACCAATTATTAAACTCTCCTTTGTCTCGCATTTTATGTCTAGATGCGTCAATCAATTTATTCAATTCCGTCACGGAGTTCCTTGAAGTCCATAGTTGGTACCGAAATCCAACAAGGCGAAAAAGGCAAGTGACAATCCGAGCATTTCCGCTCACTTGGTACCTTCGTGTCTTGTTGTTTTCTTTCCTTGACATGCATGCCAAATCAACTAAAAATAAATTACAATCACTTGCTTTGTGTAGTTTATTTATCCGTTCTCTTGGAATTGGCATGTAACCGGGTAATGTTATTATTCGACCTTATTATAAAATAATAACGTAGATACCCGCTTTATAAAAATGCATGATTTATTCTTTGTCCTTTCATGCAATTTATTAGGTATGTAAAATGCCTTTATTTATGTTCCATGCATGTTATTTATGGTCTTGGCATCCATTTTACTTTTATTAAAATGGATTAATTTTCATGCGTGATCACCTAGGCTGGCCTTAATCACTAGTTAACAATGTGTTGGAATAGTAGTACGTGGAACTCAATTGCATCAAGAGTAAATACAAATAAAAGCTATGTAGTATAATGCGAGGTCGGGGCCGTTATTCCCCGGTCTAAAAGTTTCATGAAACTCACACATTCCGAATGCGCACATACATATATTATTTAATCGGAATGTTACACTACCAAATAAAAAGGTTTTAGGTCGTTATCCGCTATTGAGAGCGGGACCGGTATCCTGTGATTGTTAATTAATTAAGAGGTGTGTGTTGAATGAAATGTGTAACACTGTAACCTATCAAAGTGTGTGTTGTGAAGCGTGTAAACTATATCAAATTGTTAAAATGTGCAACGTCGTGTAAAGTTGTGTTCAAGCTATTCAACGTGAGGAAAGTGAGTGAAGTGTGTGATGTATAGACATTTGGTTTCATAGTGATCACAATTAATTCAAGCTATATCATATCCCATCCGTACTCAGGATATGGTTCCTAAGGGTGCTTGTCGCCCACTTCTTATGTTATTCAATCCTCCGGGATTATCCATGTCATAATAGTTGTCAATGTCGTCAAATTTTTAGCCCATCAAAAATACTCTAATAATCGCATTCGGGTTTAAATTCATACCATTAAAGGTCAATGAGTATAAATCTGAGGTAGTCCCAGTTTTCAAGCCGTCACTTGCTAGTTCTCGCGAACTAACCGTCCTTTGTTTGGACGGCTAGGGGTCCATTGTCTTCGTACAATACCCTAGTCTCCAGTTCGCAGGTTAAGGTCGAGTCTCTGAAGAGAAGTTAAAGAAGAGTAAGAAGACATTTTATTTTTAATATTTAATTATTTAAAGTTGTTAGGAAATATTGTATAAAGATTCAAGTGTTTATTTTTACCAAGTCTTCCGCTGTAATGTTTTAGTGTATTGAATATTGTAATTTGAATTATACGTTTAATGAAAAATGATGATTTATTGTATTTTAAGACTTCTGCTGTTTATATTTAATTTTGTTATCATCTTGTTTATGGGAGCATGGCAGCATGTCCCTATAAGCCTAAGGTGGTTACGAAGACATTAAAGTCCGAGTAATCACTGGCGCTGCAACATTCCCTCGTTTACAGAAGGGGGTGTTACAGGTGGTGGGGCGGTGGCGGAGATGGAGACTGTGGAGGGTGGTGGTGGTGGAGCGGTGGCGGAGGTGGCGGTGGTGGTGGAGGAGGCGTAGACGGAGGTGGTGGTGGAGGCGCCAGAGGCGGTGGCGATGGAGGTGGCGGTCGGAGATCAGGCGGCGGTGGTGGTGCCGGCGATGGTGCAGGAGGTGGCGACGTAGCCCCTATTACCGCCGCGGAAGCGGTGTAATATGGAGGTGTCTCCTATCCCGACCCCACCGGTATGTTTTATATAATTATTCTATTTTATATTAATAGTGTTATAGTTTCTATAGTTTATAATATATAGTTTTGTTGTTTATAGTTTTATAATTTTATAGTTTATAATATATAGTTTTATAATATAGTTATATAGTTTAGACTATTGTTTTACAATATAGTTTGTATAATATAGTTTAATTAAATTGAAATATTTGTTGTATGTTTAGAGTTTCATAGTTTTATAATATAGTTTTTATTATATGTGTATAGTTTTTACAATATGTAAAAGACATTAAAAGGCATTATAAGCCATTAAAATACATTAAGAGACATTAAAAGTGATTAAAAGACATTACAAATTTACAAGGCATTAAAAACCATTAAAATACATTAAAAACGATTAAAATACATTAGAAGACATTAAAAGATATTAAAAGACATTAAAAGACATCAAAAGACATTAGAATACATTAAAAGTCATTAAAATACATTAAAAGACATTACAAGACATTAAAAGCCATTAAAAGATAGTAAAAGTCATTAACAGACATTGAAATTCATTACAAGACATTAGAAGACATTAAAATAAATTCAAAGTCATTAAAAGACATTATAACACATTGAAAAGACATTAAAAGTCAACTGCATCAAATGAATTAGCACAAGTAATACTGGAAGTAACATACTTTGAAACATTTCATAATAACAGGTGTCGCGACTCTTGAGGACTGATGGTACCCTATGAGTTGTTAGGGTCGGCGATCGGGCAGCGGTCAGTCAGCTTAGGGTAGAGGGTGGGGGAGAGGAGGGGGTGACGATACCTGCTGTTAGAGAGGAGATGTCGACCCATACAGTAGATGATCTGATGCTGTCTATAGAAGGCACCCAACAGACCATGGGGAGCCCCCCCGTGCGACGAGGATGACAGCTTCTTGTAGGTTCTGCCTGATTTCCGCGCCTCCGGCGATCCGATGGATGGGCAGCAACCTTTGTTGCCGTCCGACGATGTACTCAGCAGGTGCGTCACTGAGATAAGTGTGGGTGGACGGGCCCACAGGGGTAGACCGGCTGCTCAGCTGCCCCCCAACATCCACGAGGCATCTACTTTCGGCGTCCACGAGGCTTCTACTTCCGCCACCCACGATGCTGAGGATTCGACCTTCCGCACACCACTGCCGATTTCGTTGGCGTTTGCGGATGACACCATCCCTGACGTCATAGAGGGGGTGGACGACAGACAGGAGAGGCAGGAGGGAGGGCAGGAGCAGGCAGGGGGGGTGGAGGAGCCGGGACCCATCCCTGCACAGCCTGATGGACCGGCTGCACAGGTCGACCCATACTTGCCTCCGGGAAATCTGCTGGTGTCTTACAGGCACCACCGAGCCTACCAGGTTTGGAGGGATGCGACTATGGATCTGCTGCTGCTGAAGATCCACCATCGGGCGAGTCACCTGGCTGCGTTTGACCCGTACGTATTCGAGGGCCCGGGGACCTGGTGGCAAGATCTGATTCCCTCGGGCATCCCGCAACCGCGGGCCCTCCATTGGGAGGGTGTGGATAAGTTCCTAGTCACGGCGTTCTTGGAGCATTGGCATCTGGAGACCAGCTCCTTCCATTTTGTGTGGGGCGAGATGACTATTACGCTGCACGACGTAGCCTGCCTGCTGGAGGTTCGGATTGAGGGTCTGCCGTGTTTGTCACACCTATCCAAGGCGGAGCAGGTCCTCACGGTCGCCGAGTACTACCAGGTGACCCCAAAGGCCCTGAGACCATATAGACGAGCTAGCAGCCCCCCCGTTGGGGTGGTGACGGATCAGTGGATCGAGAGACACGAGCTGCTCATCGACCCCGCGCCTGTTGATGACCCCCAGGCCGTAGCTGATCCTGAGCAGCAGCGGCTCCGCATCCATATGGGAGGGGGGCAGCTAGGAGATGACCTTGTCCAGCGCCGATTTCTGCACCTTGGGTACCTATCCACCGCTCTCGCCGCGACTCTGTTTGTTGACAAGTCGCAGAGCCGGGTCCCATGGAAGATGTTCGGCCTTGCTTTGGACATCCCCTAGACGGCCGACATTGCATGGGGTGCAGGTGCCCTTGCCTGTCACTACAGGGGCCTAGGCGAGGCTACCGGAGCAGGTGTGAAAGGTTTAGACGGATACACGCTCCTACTGCGGGTACGAGACAATTGAATTTGTTTTATAGTCTAGTAATATTTTATTCTCATTCTAACCAAATTTTGTTTTGTGTCAAGGCTTGGATATGGGCGTACTTCCCTCGCTTCCGTGGCGATCTGTCCAGCGATCCGGCTAGGAAGGAGGATCGACGCTGGTATGCGAAGTTCATCCCTCCGAAGGCGCCTACCCGCGCAAACGCAGCGGCCAAGTTGTTGAAGGTGAAGAAGATGCGGGATGAGGTCGACCTCCTTACCGTCGCCGATGTATGTCTTCGAGGCTCTAAATATATGACATATATTTCATAAATGGGACTTATGGCTGCTTGTTTTATTTATAGGTTGAGTGGATGCCCTTTGGGCGTGATCTTGACTTCGACGACGAGTACCGTCAGTCCACCTACCGGGGCACGATAACATTCTGCATGGAGGAGGAGCCATATATGTCTGATATGTGTCTTTGACAGTTTGGATGTGTCTAGGGGGTCCCACATGCACCCATCCCGCCGATGCAGGTCACCCGCACCGCCACCTTGCAGCTGAAGTACGTCGCCATATTTGCCGCCGAGCACGACAGGTGGCAGAGCCCGGGCGACGGTCGCTTCTACCGGCTAGGTGATCACAGGCGGACGAGTGAGGACTGACAGGCCGGTGTCACTGCAGACTACATGGCATGGTACGCATCTCAGAGCCGGTTGTACGTGCTGGCCACTACGCCACCCCATCCGGACCCTCCAGCGCCCGTCCACCCGATCACCATGGATCCATGGGTGGACCTGCCTCAGCCTGTAGTTATCCCTCCGACGATAGCGGCCCGGATGCACGACATACGGGACTATCTACGGGCCCTAGCCACCTACCCTCGGATCGAGGAGTTGTTAGACGAGGTGATTGATATATTGGATGATGTTGTACGGTCCACTATATCATTGTAATGTACATATAGTCTGTTACAACTTTTGTAGTAGCTTTTACATTATATTTTATATGATATTCACCTTTTGATATTATATTTTGGGTCTTTATATTATCAGAGATGGGAATAATAATTAATGTTGTACTTCTATCTATTGAACGGTTTATGCGACGTTAGGTTTTAATTAGGGCTAACGGTTAGGTCTCGGGTTCGGGAGGGTGAGGTGGTTAGGAATTATGGTTAGGGCTTCGGGTTAGGGTTGGGATTATGGTTAGGGCTTCGGGTTAGGGTTTGCACGTCGCTAACGACGTGCATATACTGCACGTTCAAATGAACGTGCACTTTCGCGTACATTTGACGCACAACTGCCTATTTGAAGCGGAGCGGGATAGACTGAATCTGCATCCTCCAAAACAAAGTTCGAAGTAGTTCGATATATTCTGTCACAGTTAGTATCGCTATGAATGAGTCGCAAGACAATCATCGTCTCCAAGTTTGCCAAGTAAGGATATGTTCCTTATAGTTCAATATATACCATATGTCTTGCGTTATGTTTATATTTCCACTCATGTGATTACAGTTTCGAGACTTCACACCTGAGTTCTCGGACCCAAAGGTTTGGAATGATCGTAATGAAATGGTTATGCATTTCAAGGACGTGGGTATGAAACACTACATAGTTTTAGTAATCAAGCGGTCTTGGACGGGGGTGTCAAACCGTCCAGGCGGGGTTCTCCTTACTTGCGAGCAGTATGGGGAGTACCGACCATGCGGGAGGAAGCTCCGAAGCACTCAATCGAAGGTAAACGGATGTCCATTCACTCTACACGGGCACGAAGGCTCACCGGGTCACTGGGTTATGACGGTAACCCACGGTGTTCATAACCACGGGCTACCCATGAGCTTGAAGGGTCACGCCATCGCCGAACAGATGACAGAGAGGGAAAAGAAGATGGCTAGGTGATGAAGGAAATTGGTACTCCTCCAAAAGCTATTGGATACGGATTGAGGGAGTTGGATGACACAAGCGTCACGTTATCGCGTTCCCTTACCAACACACTCAACAAGATGGCCGCCGAAGAAAGGGGTAGTCGGACAATGACCCAAGATACTCTACATCGTCTGCTGGAAAGGGGTTACTACTCTATGAGTTCAAACGACATCCAGATGACAACGACGACATCCAGATGACATGTTACGAGAAGATGCGAGGAAGCTGCACTGAAGATCACAAAGAATTGAAGTCACACTTGCATCTTCAAGGGCAACTGTTGGCGGTTGTTCCAATCGAAGTCGGAGGAATCATTCAACCGACGTCGTCAGGCGCTACACGAGAGATGGCAACCATTCCCAGGTGTAATGGCGTATTTAGAGGCAGTGTGGCTTCCGTACAGAAGGAACATCGTACGATGCTACACAGATAATGTTCTACATTTCGGCACTCGTACAACAAATAGGTACACCGTACTTCCTATCTCCCCTTACAATATGATATGTCATAAAACATTTAGTGGTATGAACTTTAATATTTACTTGAAACTGTGTACAGAGTTGAGGGTCAACACAAGGTACTCAAGGAGGGCACTTCACTCATCGACTGGGGACTTCTGCGTCGTCATAAATGCAATCCATAGAGTCAATGATTTCCAACTGTATGAGCTGCAAACTGCTTGGAGATCGACCGCTTTAAATGGCCAACGAGGGTGTATAAAGTCAACCTTTTTGATGAGGTAAAGACTTTAATCTCCAAAAAGTGCTTCGACTATCTGTACAACTTATGGGAGGATGTCGGAAAATAAAACTTTCCTCCGGAATGCACGGACCGACATTGGAGGGTTTGTTACGGGATTCCTTGTGTCAATGAGATTCAGGCGTACGTCAGTTCTGGTACTCCGATACCCGCGGAGGACATCCACCCGTTCTGGATGGATTTGTCATAAACTGACATCGACGACACCCCGCTCCCGTATGAGCTGTCATCTTCATACATGTCTTCCGACAATTTATGCGACGATGAACTCCACCCACCCTCATTTGCAAGCGTCTGATCGAAAGGGAGGCCTCGGGGGTCGAGGAATGCCTGCAGAACCAACCCGTTGCCATACGAGGAGTTCATGGTAAATTTTGAGAGAGAAGAAGCACGTGCTACTCGACATGCTGCTCGACATCGTCCACAAGCGACCTCAGCTCGACTTGGACGTGATGATGTGTTCGGAGGGTTTAACTAGGGTCGAAACAACGTTGATCCCTTCATGCTCGGACATATTGAGGGTGTGAGGGACACTATTGGATATGGTCATTGTAGCTATTGTGCTTTGGCGTCATTGACATCACCGATCGACGAGTCTACTTTCCCGGAACTTAAAATGTTATTATGTAATCACTTGGAGGATCACGCCGATCTCTACGCCAGTTGCTATATGGGAGGGTACTCATTCCAGCAGTCCGTCGACAACTAGAGATGGGCGGGACCTGTGCATGGTGATAGGAGACGTTGGATAGAGCTACACATCATGGGTTTAGTATTTGCAACGGTATATCAGATTCCTCTCGTCGTCCTAGCTTGGAATCATCCGTTCACATGTCTCCCCATGTCCTCTCCGACACCTGGTAACAACCCTCAATCGGCAACCCTTGGTTTGCCCTGCATCGGAAACCAAGACCATTTTACCGCGGTACGACCTCAAACGTCTTATATTATTACCTATTCTTGCTTTTCATCCATATGTCAATACTCTAACTCTAATTTTCCGTTCTCATAGATCTGGTTGCGTCCTAACGCTCCTATTCCGCTGCCTGTGCCATAATGGTTTGCACATCATCAACCGAGCGTCGAAGGATGGGATGCTCCTTTTCAAGCTCAGTTTGACAGATTCCGAGCCTTACGTGTCGAGTCCAGTCGCCCTTTACACTTTGTCTAGATTTTATTCCACCGCTCTATTACAATTATGGATGTAACCCTTTTTTTTCCGTGCATTGTAACATTATTCGCATATTATCCGAATGAAAACCTTAACAATTATTGATTGCCATTTAATTATCACTTGCCAATAAAACTCACCAAGGCTCGGAATAACTTAAACCCTAAACCCTAAACATCCCCTTCCTAAACCCACCCTTTTTTTATTCCATATACCCTAAACCCTCGGTAAACCATAAACCCTAAACCCTAAACCCTAAGTAGGATTTGCACGTCACTAAAGACGTGCACTGATGCACGTTGTTAATGACGTGCAGTGTTGCACGTCAGTTCGGATGTGCACTATTGCACGTTGTTAATGACGTACAGGCCGACGTGCATATTTTTTACACCCACCACACATGCACGTTAATAATGACGTGCAACTCCTTAACCAAAATATATCGTTTACTATTCATGCATATTTTTTATGATAATAAAAATTATATAAATATTAACTTTTTGATAAATATTTTACATGATTTCATATTTTTTAGTGTTAACTATAAAATTATAAAAAATAATAAAAATATATATTTTATATAGTTTTTAACTCATAAAAATGTGTATAAATAGAAAATTGATATTTTTTTTATGTTAATGAAGGTTACTCATAAGTTAAACTCAAACTTTTTAAGGACTTGTTAAGAATATGAAAATATTATCAAAATTAAATTGTAATATAAATATGTCAAATTAAACTAAATAATAATATGCTAATTATATTTATAAATATAATAATAATAATATATAAATATTTGAAGTATAAAAAATCATATTTATAAAAATAAGTGTTCTAAACATACTATAATTATAAAATACTCAGTATATACGTTATTTAACTTATGAGTAACCTTAACAAACACAATTACATGACGAATCAGTGTAGGTCTTATCTAGTGCATGTGTGGCGTCTACATGATGCTGATTCAGCGGATCAATTTTGACCCAACGGATTATTGAGTCACGACCCTAAAAGTTCTGAGTGATTCGAGTTCGGGTCAATTTCGAATCCCTTGTCTAAACTATCGGGTTTAAATCCGTAAAATTATCAGGTGTTTGAATCAGATTTTTTGAATCAGATTTTTTGAATCGGATAATGTTTTGACATGTCTAGATAAGAGGACTAGCGAATGAAAAACCATTTATTTGATTTAGTGAAAATTTTGTAGGTGGATTTTGTCATCAAATCTAATGAATTTTCCCTCCCTCCAAATCCGCAACGTATATATAAAGCTATCATTTTCCTTTTGTTGAGAGAATTTATCTGAAAAAGAAATTTGCTATTTTTCCATGTCTGTGTCTCTCCGTGGACCCAAACTCACCAAACCATGACCAGACAAAAATCTCTCCCCCACCTCTCCTTCTCGCCTCAGCACCGCCATGAATCATCGGTGAGATATTTCTCCTTCTTCTTTCATTTTCTCGTTTTTTCTACTTTTTCCTCTCTCTCTTTTTTTTCCCCATTCATGCCTCGGCAACGCAAGGAATTATGGATGCCGTCTTTGTTCTTTGAAGCTGTTCGCATCATTTGCGGAATTTGAATTTGTCCGGTGATTTGCGCTGGTAGTCGGGTTATTGGTGACAAATTGGGGAATTTTTAGCTTCATTGTCGGTATTGTGTTGATTGCAGTTCGGGAATTAGGGTTTTTGGTATGTTTCTTTTGTCTTCAACAAAAGAGTTGAACGCTTTTCTTGCACGTATGCTTCCGTTTGATTCCTTGAGAAATTGCATTGATTTTCATTAGTATCTAACAAATTGACTTGTTTCAAATGTTTTGTTAGGTCACCTCCATTAATCATTCATTTGGCAGCTGTTAATCCCCCTCCCCCTGCCAACCGTTATTTGGCTATGATTGATGCATTATCTCTGTTGTTTCATTTGTTTGATTACGAGTTATTATCCATAATTAGATGTTTGCTCCCCTGCATCATCAGGCATATGATCGATTGTACGTCTTGTTCTTGTTGAGGGCTTAACATGTCATGTTTTTGCTCAGGTTTCTGGGATTAAGGTATGATGGGAGGTGTTTTTAATTCTTTTGGGGGAGTTTTTTGCATTTCCAATTTTTATGAAGTTTGGAATTCAATTATGGTTTTTTTTTTTTTTTTTTTTTGCTGTTGCCATATCATTCCACGCGATGGTATGTTGGCATTGTATCATACAATATACTCTGCACGGCCATCTAACATGGGTTTACTATCTCCATTGTTGTTTCTTTGATTTTGTCTAAATCATGGTGGTCAATCCAATTTGCTTGTTGTCTGCTGTTACATTCCTGATGTGTGTTGAACAAAGTTGTTTGAGGTTGCTTCTTATTTCTCCTACTGTCACACTATTCACGATCCCTATATTGGCTCTAGATGCAAAAAAATCTGAGGTTGATACCTTAGAGGAATCCCAATGGTTTTCGTCTAGGTTTAGTGATGTTAATTTCTAGTGAAAGACCAAGTCCTGTTTGTCCAAACCACCATCTTCCCTTTCGTCACTAGAACAGGAGCGCAAAATGGGACTGATTTTGATGGCTTTTTCCTCCCTACACCAAATTTTCTTAATTGTCTTGGAGCTCTTTCTTAAATTCTCTTTTAACCAAAATTTCCTTCTCTGCAGATTTTCTTTCCAGCACATTGGACATATCAAGTGTTCAAAGCCAAATTATGACTGGATAGCTGGAAGAAATAACGTTAGTCAAGAGCCCAGATGTTTATATAGCTTAGCGTTGGGGTCTCAGTTCTAGGGAATATTGATTGTATAGGGTGTAATCACAGTTGCAGAAGAAATTTTAGTGGAGCTGCTGAAAGAAACCGGAAGGAGTTACAATTATCATATATATTCACACTTTTCTGGAGAGATAACAACACAATGGCTGTTGTATCCCAAGAGCCAGTGCGTGGGAACCTTACTGACCAGTATCCTTTGCTCACAGAGCGTTCTGACAACAATGTAAATAATGAGCATGTGATTCACATACACAGAGGGAGCAATGCCTCCTCGTCTGATTTATCTGATTATGATCATCGTGGTTTTAATCCACCGAACCATGAAGATAGAAATAGAAGTAGTGTTCAGATACCTGAGGCTCAACCCTCTTCATCTTCCCCTCCGGATGAATCTACCAGTTCCTCTCCTACAAGGAGAAATGAAGGATCTAATCGTCGCCATTGGAGTCCCCTTGATTCTGGATTTTGGCTATCCATTGAACTTGTGTTCACGTTGAGTCAGATTACAGCATCTGTGATTGTTTTGTTAATATCAAAACATGAAAAGCCACGAGCTCCTTTGTTTACTTGGGTTTTGGGTCATACTGCTGGGTGCCTTGCCAGCTTACCCATCATCTACTGGCGTTATATTTACCGTAACCAGGGAAATGAGCAAAGAACATCTCAACCAAATCAGGAAACTCCACGAGGAAATGCTGCAACAGACCAAAGTTCCTATGTGAATATATCCTCTGATCAGTCATCAGAACACGAAGATCGTTCGAATACTACCAGAGCTGCAAATAATGGTCAACCAGCACGAGTTCCAAATCCCAGGTGCAACCAGCTCACATAGAACTTGAAAGGAGAAAAAATCGCAGTTTCTGTGTTACTGTGTCTTTCTGACCAATTTGAAATTTTCTGAGCAGTTTCTATTAGCTGCCAGATTTTCTTCGTATGCTCACAAAGATGAACTGATTTTTAAAAAATCTATTCAATTTTTCTGACGATTTTTTTTAAATAGCAGTTTCTATTAGCAGCCAGATTTCCTTCATATGCTCCTTTGCCTCTTACTCATTATTCCTGGTTGTTAGTTTACTTCATCTGTATCTTTTAGTGCTTTGATGTCCTTTATACCATGAAGAAGGGGGTGGGATTGGTAATAGTAGTAGCGGTAATAGTAGGTCAATATAACCTTGGTCTTGTGACTTTGGAACTATGTGATTGATGTTACATCTTGTCTTTCCGTTTGCAGGCTTAGTTTAATGGTAGACCATCTTAAGATGGCATTGGATTGCTTCTTTGCCGTCTGGTTTGTTCTTGGAAATGTCTGGATCTTTGGTGGTCGCTCCTCTGCCTCAGATGCTCCCAATTTGTACAGGTGCTTATCATTTGACCATTTATAGAAGATCTCTTGTTTCTCTGGGGATCCTAAGTTTCGGTTTCATACTCTACTTCAGACTGTGTGTCGTCTATCTCACCTTGAGCTGTATCGGATATGCAATGCCCTTCATTCTGTGTGCTATGATATGCTGTTGCCTGCCCTGCATAATATCAATGCTCGGCATCCGTGAGGAACATAGTCAAATTCATGGTGCTAGTGAAGATTCAATCAATGCTCTACCCGCCCACAAATTCAAGGTAAAGAAAAGTGACAATGGGAGCCCTCCTGAAAGTAATCTAGAGGAAATCGAAGAAGGTGGAGTTGTAGCAGCTGGAACTGAGAAGGAGCGTCCGATCTCCGCTGAAGATGCTGTAAGTCCTTCTATTCAGCATGTTTTAGTACCTTATCAGTTATCACTAAGGAATGTAGGTATCACACATACACTTGATACTTGGATATCTTCCCCATAATATACCCTTACCAAATGATACAAATTTTCCCCCAAAAATTTGCATGTACATAAATGAAATATTCTCTTCCTCCAAGGCGTAATGTTCAGATGTTTTTGTTTTGCAATTCTTGCCTCATAAGATGGTAACTGTATAATGTTAGGTCTGCTGCATTTGCCTGGCAAGATACGTGGATGACGATGATCTACGGGAGCTGCCATGCTCGCATTTCTTCCACTCAGAATGTGTCGATAGATGGCTGAGGATCAACGCTACCTGTCCCCTTTGTAAATGTGAGATTGTGGAGAGAAATCCAGATCCACCACCACAACCCCCTCAATCGAACCCTTCTGAGCAAGCGTAAATAGTCCCAAAAGCACGCGTACATTACAGTCTATTCAGAATAGTAAATCCTTGAAAAAACCTGTGTCATAGTTGTGAATATGAGGGGTCGTTTCTTTCAATTTTTCGCCTTTTGTTCATAGAGAATCTCCCCACCAGCCCCCTGAAGCAGTCATGGGCAAAGGCTTCAGCTGCTTCAGCACAGCTTCTCTCTAACTGCTAGATCTTGTTTATGTTAGGAGTTGGCCTGTACATTTCAAATGAAAGCTTCTCTCAGGCTTCAAGATCCTCCTTACATTTGGATCCCTTGAAGTCCTCATTGAATTGTATAGATTTGTATTAGTAGAAGAAGACAGTGCCCGTGAATTCTATGTATGTAAACTTACGGCTAGACTTGTCAATTGAGTTGGACGGGCTATGTACATTCGTTTTTATTACTGGTTCTCGTCATTTTAAGTCGAGTTATTTGTTTACTACGGACCAAGGATGTAACTTAACAGGAGTGACTCAAGAAATACTCAGAATGAAAGCTTTCATTCATTTGCCAAAAGAAAACTAAACCGAAGGGTTCACATTTTGCATGGCAGCAAATTACATAATAGAAACATTTTCGGAGCACCAAGAAATCAAGAATGAAAAATAGATGGTTAATGTTGCTGAGAATCAAAGTGTTGTTCCGACATGCTGAATCACAAACCCGTAAATCTTGCGCTTCAGCTTCTCAATCTTGTCTGTCAAGTCCTTGTTCGACGCCACAAGATCCAGCCAGTCATTGATCTTCTTCAGACGGGATAAGATTGTCGCTATGTACCCACCGTCCATGGACAGCCTTCTGGTCTCATCGCTACTGCATTCTTTGAATACCCGGAAGCCAGCATCTAGTGCATCCTCAACAAACTTCAGAAACCAAATTTCCATTTCACATCGCAAGGTGGATGCAAGCTCTGCTGTTTCCTTCATTCCCGGGCCTCTTGTCCATCCTCCATGGGACGAATCAAATCGTGAGGGAGGGGGATTTGGATTGTTCTTCAGATTGCTGCTGAGAGATTGTCGTTTTGAGAGGCTCTTTTGCAGGGAAGGTGGAAGCAACTCAGCGCTTTGGCTGCTAAGGAGGGATGCAATGCCAAGATCAGTTGCCAGTGCGGCTTCAACCCAGGAAGAAACAGGTGCAGACTTTTCAGGTGTGTCGGAATTGTGGCTCAAGGAAACTGATTTGGCAGATGTGGTTGATTTCTTGGCATAGTCGTATATTGACAGAAAACGATCAATGGTTGGTAATGGATTCCCGGCTTTCGAAGAGGAACAAAGGTCTGCAAACATGCTGAGAAGAGAACAAACAAATTTCTAAGAACATTTGCTTAGTGATCATCTTACAGCAACCAACTCATCAAGTAGTTACCTCAAGCTCCGGGCAACCGATTCAGTGGCCATAGCTTCTTCTAATGCTTCGGCTGCAGCAGTAGCAGCGACTATTCGCCTTTGCATAGCCTCCTGCAGGCCAACCACAATGACATTAAAAAACTAGCGGAAACTACAACTGACAGGGTGTTGCAATCTCAACTCTCAAGATTTAGCCTTACCTTCCCAAAGGTTGATAATTTAGATGAGACTGAATCAAGTGCAATAGTACCATCAGTCCATTTCTTCTCGTGAACGGTGATCTTCGGTGTCACCTTCTCGGGCGTTGGGAATTCTTCAGCTGCATTAGACTTCGTCTTCTCACAACTAGAGGTGTCATCAAATGATTCACGGCTACTTGCATCACTCAGACGACGGGAAATCGCAGCCTTGGAGAGAGTTTATATAGGAAATCAGTGATCAAAATCAATTGGACATGAAATAAGTTATCAATCATTATTAGCAAACTCTAGAGTTGCCATAACAAGGATCACCAAACCATTAGCTAAATTGATGATACTTCCATTTTCAACAAATAGACATTGAATGTCTCTATTGCATAATGGAAATTGAAATTCAAAGACATGCCGTGAAATATACCAATGGCAGATCATTATCAAAAACCCTAGGAATGGAAATTCGAAACAGGAGGTTTTTGAAAGTATACCTGAGTGCGCAAAATTGATTGCAGATCTGGTTTCGATTTCGAGCTAACACTCTTTTCCATCTGCTCAGCACTCGATCCACTTCCGGATGCATCCTCCCAGTTCCTCCTCCCACTCTTCCCAGATCCTACAATGGCTTCAGAGACCTTCGCGATCCCAGTAGCAAGGCCAGCCATCTTCTTCTTCGCCGCTGCATCGGTCGCACTTGCAACCGCAGGCGAGACCTTAACGCCGCTCGACAATCTCCTCGCCGGAGATAGTGACATCCTTCTCGAGCTTGGTGACGCCGGTCGCCTGGCTCCAGGCGACGGCTGCCTGTACCTCGAAGGTACAACAATCGCCGGTTCCTTTGCCGTTTTTCTGTTCTCGTCCTTGGCTGCAGCCAGGCTCGGCACCACGCACTTTGATGGAACCGGTGAAGCGGATCTCTTCACCCTCGCTGCCATCGCCGGCGAAGGATCCCGTTCTCGCGAAGCGCTTGTCTTCCTCCCGGCCGATACGGATCTCTGCTTGTTGGACGCAGGAGAAGTGAATCTGTTTGCAGGTTTTTCTGGATTCTTCTGCACCGGATTATTGTAATTCGGAGTGCTTTCGATCGGAGCTAAAACCTCCCTGGCAGAGCTCCTTTTGCAGGATTCAATCATTTTGGACTTGTAATCGTTGACGATCTTCCGACTTTCATCCGAATTAGAGACCGATCTTTGCTTATTGGAGATGTACGAGATAATCGGATCCATAGAATGATCAGAATCGGATACCGGTTGGATGACGAAGTCACGGTTGGAGGAAGAGATCCGCGCGACAAGAGCCTCGGGACTTCCGACGAAGGGGTGGCGGCCGGCGATGGGACGGAGGCCAGAGACACGGGGGAGAGGAGGAGAGTCGAAGAGGAAACGCTCGACGTAGACGAACTGGCCGAGCTGGAGGCGGTTGCTTAGGATGAGGTCGTTGTCGCGGTCGGAGAGAGAGACGTAGGTGGAGTTGAGGGAATCGGAGAGCTGGAGGAGGAAGCCGTGATTAGGCCAGAGATCATCGGAGGAGCCCGGGGAGAGGGCGGGGAGGATGCCGGTGACTTGGAGGAGGGCGGAACGGTGCTCGCCGGCGACCTTGGTGTTGGAGTTCATGGACTGGAGGAGGCGGAGGAGGATCCCTTGGGTTAGAGTCGCCATTGTTAGGGTTCGTGTGGATCTGGCTCTGACTCTGAGGGTTTGTGAGGGTAAAGAAATGGGGGTGAAGGAGAGAGGAAAAAGGCGAAGGGGAGGGAGGGAGAGACGTTACAGATTCAATTTTCTAACGGGCTGTTTCGAATTTTGAATTTTCAACTTTCAAGGGCTGTCGAGACGGGAGAGGAAAGCCGTTTACCGTCTCCTTTTCTTTTCTTTTTTTAAATACTTTTTTCTTTTTCGCTGTTTAAACTTTTTATTTTTGGGGTGAAAAAACGAAGGCTTCACTCCCATGGAGTTCACCACCGTCCCAGCGTCAGCCTCCTACTATTTTCCCTTTCGGCTTGCTATTATGGTTGATCTTCAGTGGTCGATTCAAGATTTCGTCTAAACCATGTATTTTGTTAGTAATAGTCGGCTACTTAATATGTATTCTAAACCGTTCTATCACTTTGATCGGTTCATGCTTTATCCTAGTTCGGGTAGGTACTCTGCAGATTCGATGGAATGATGTTTATGCTAGACTCAAATGTGGTAATCTGTCATGTAACTTGCTCCTATTATGTATTAATTCCAGGTGTTTATATTATGCTTTGTGTGTTCCCTCCTACGCTTTCCTGTGTGATTACTTTCCGAAATATGAATCCCTTTACTGGGACCGCAACTGCTGCTTGCTTAGTGTGCAATTGACTATTGATTCATTAATTATTGAGGAATATTGGTCATACTTGGTTGCTCTGAGTTGGGCACTTGCTCATCCTGGCTCGGGGTATGCCCCCTCGGCAAGGTGCCTTTGGTGCAGCCGGAAAAACATCCCTTGTGTCGATGGTGTTTTACTAATGAAAATCGATTACTGTCAGTCTGTTCCATTCTCAAATTGTCCATTTAATTTGGTGTGTTGGGGTGGCTGGGAGGAATCGATGGATCTCTGGGCTTGGGCCCTCTTCATGTTTCGGTTTTCCCGGCCCACGTTGGAATGCAGTAACCGATTAGATCACATCGTAAAGCTCTCCATGAGTAATGGTAAAATTGTTTATCAAAAATGCATAGATGAAAGGACTCTGAAACTTTGTCCTTTCATCCTCACTAATGATTTATGAAGATATGCTTCTGGAATTGTCGTGGAATTGGAAAGTGATCCTTCTGGACGGAAATAGATGCAATGTGTAAAAATGAGCACATTCAAGTTATGTCGTTGGCGGAAATAAAGTCCGAAACTGGTCCCGATGATAAGATGTGGAAGAATATTGGGTTTGATGAAGGGGTTTGGTCACCTGCCATTGGGCGTTCGGGAGGTATTGGAGTCCTTTGGAAATCACACCAACTGCCAAATATATCAATTTCCGTCTCCGTGCACACTCCCCGCATTATTGGACTCAGACTTGAAAGTCTACATAATGGTTTCCCGATTCTGGCTCTCTTCGTCTATGCACCACCGACTCCGAATGATAAAGATACCTTTTGGGAAACACTAATAACAATTGTAAACGACTCTTCTATCCCTTGCATGGTGATAGGAGATCTTAATGAAATCCTGTGTAGCAACGACAAATTAGGCGGAGCCGCTACTCGAACATCTAGATTTACACGGCTAATATCCTTCAAAAACGAGTGCAATTTATTTGACATACCCACTTTCGGAAACCCGTACACATGGAGAAAGAATCCGGAAGAAGACTACAATATCCGTGAAAAACTAGATCGCGTACTAGTCCACCAACAAATCATTACTGCATTCCCCAATATGATCACCCATAACGGTGCCTTCTCCTCCTCGGATCACTGCCCAATTTCTATCTCAATTAACGATGACTCTACCTTCAAAGCCCCGCCTTTTAAATTTGAGAACGTATGGCTAATGCGGAAAGACTTTTGAAATATTGTGAAGCAATCGTGGCGAGCATCCTGCCCTGGATCTGCTATGTTTCAACTAATGTTTAAACATAAAATGCTGAAACGAAGGGCAAAAGAATGGAACAAAAAAAGCTTCGGTAACATCTTCCGGCAACTAAAAGAGGTGGATTCTGAACTCCTGATTATCCAATCTTTAACGACAACATCCCAACCATATCAAACAAAGGAAAAATTGTTGATTAAGAAGCGAGAAAAGCTCCTTCTTTTTCAGAAATCATACTGGAGCCAAAGGGCAAAAACTAAACACCTCAAACTTTCAGACTCCAACACAGCTTACTTTCACCGGGTGGCCTCAGGACGACGACACAGGAAACAAATTCGAAACATCACCTCCTCGAGTGGGACACTGATTGTGGGTGAAGAGAATATCAGAGATGAGATAAAAAAGGAATTTGAAAATAGGTTTAAGAAAGAGCCGATTGAGGAAGAGCTTCTGTCTGAACTCTTGAACCTAATTCAGCCCTCTATCTCGACAGAAGAAAACGCTTTCCTCATTGCACTTCCGTCAAACTTAGAGATCAAATCAGCGGTGTTCAGCCTGGGTAGAAACAAGTCCCCAGGCCCAGATGGTTTTACAGCTGAATTTTACACCAAATACTGGGATATTGTCGGGAAATCAGTAATTTGTGCGGTTAAAGGGTTTTTTCACTCTGGAAGGATGCTACGCCAAATAAACCATACTTTTATCTCCCTGCTACCAAAAAAGGACGATCCAACATCCACCTGTCACTACAGACCCATCAGTTTATGTTCAAATATCTACAAAATAATTTCCAAAATCTTGACTGAAAGATTAAAAAAGGTGATCGGGAAACTCATACATCCTTTGCAGGGTGCGTTTGTTTCAGACAGAGCAATTCAGGACAATGTTCTCATTGCCCATGAAATATTCCATTCCTACAAAAGTCGTAGGGGACGGGAAGGCTGGCTGGCAATAAAGCTAGACATGGAAAAGGCATACGATAGGGTAGATTGGCACTTCATTAAAAGCGTACTCCTCAGATTTAGTTTTCACAGTACGTTTACGTCTTGGATTATGGAGTGTATAACATCAGTCTCATTCTCTGTGCTAGTCAACAACGGTCCTACATAACTGTTCTTTCCATCACGTGGTATCCGTCAAGGGGACCCTCTGTCCCCTTTCCTCTTTATCTTAGGGGCAGAGATTATGGCCAGGAAACTAGCTGCTGAAGCAAACATAGACAGACCCAACATCGGCTTTCCAATAGGACAAAACGGGCCCCGGGTTCCTTTCCTCTCCTTTGCGGACGACATTATCATCTTCTCTAAAGAGTGTGGAGGCGGGGAGCAAAGTCAAATCGATAATTGATTCATATTGCAGTGTGTCGGGCCAAAAGGTCAATTACCATAAATCTAGTTTTCAGGCCACGTCAGGCATTCCAAACCACAGAATCCTTGAATTACGAAACTGCCTCAGTATCGCAAATGAAAACTCAATAGAGAAGTATCTGGGTTGTCCCATTATCAATGGGCGAGTCACCAGGAGTACAATTGAAGACATCATATGCAAATCCAAACAACAGCTGTCGAAGTGGAGGGCCAATGCGATCTCGCAACAAGGTCGTGCTACCCCGATAAACTCCAACCTTTCTGCTAAGCCACTGCATGTAATGCAGAATTTCATGCTCCCCGCAGCAATACATAAAGAACTAGACCAAATAAATCGCTCGTTCTTCTGGGACAAGGATTTACAGTATAGGTCGTTAATTAGTTGGGATAGGATTTGCAAACCAAAACAGTTCGGAGGACTGGGGATACGCAAATCCGGAGAAATGAATGTTGCTCTTCAGATGAAACTTCTGTGGAAAATTCTGGCAGAGCCCGATAACATTTGGGTCACGTTAATCAGACATAAATATCTGCGTTCTGCTAGTATTTTCGAATACAAACGATCGGGAACTAGCTCGTGGCAGTGGTCTAAGCTCTCTAATCTAATTGACACTTTTAAATCAGGTCTTATCTTGTCGGTAGGAAACGGACGCACCATAAAATTCTGGACGGATAACTGGATTACTACCTCCTCCCTTGAATCTCGGGTCAGTTGCCACCTAAGATTCGATCAGAATGAGACCGTCAGTGACTATATTATAGGGGGTAAATGGTGGAGCGAAAAACTACACATGGCCCTACCAAACAACATCGTAAAAGAGATTTTAGACATCCCCCTCCCGGCATCTGATCTACAAGACCGTCTATACTGGTGGCCGGATAGAGAAGGATGGTTTACCACGGCAAGCGCCTACAAATTGATAACAGCACAAGTTACAGCTACACCCGATAGGAATGCTTGGATTTGGAAGATTGACGCGCCTCCAAAGGTCAAGAATTTTCTATGGAAGATTGCACAAAATGGCCTAGCCACAGCCGTGCGCCTATCAGGTAGGGGGTCGGCTGTCCCTGCTACTTGTTCACTGTGTAATATGGCCTCTGAAGATGAGGCTCACTTGTTTCTGGAATGCTCTTTTACACGGAAAATATTCCACCTTCCAAGCCGAGAACAATCTGAAATTGCACGGTTGATCAGCCAATCCCGGGATTTTAGACCCATTCTTTCCACTCTGGGCACCAGCCTAACCACTACCGCTATTGGTACACCAGAAACCAACACTTGTTTCAGCAAGCAGCAATCCCACATCACAACTCTGTCACTCATCAGATTAGAGCACACGTGGAAAACTGGAAACAGACTTCCGCGTGTGAGGAAGAATGTGACAAAGTCAGGAGACCATCACCAAGGAACTACCAAAGGAAGGCCGACAAACAAAGAGAAATTCGTTGGCGCAAGCCTCCTTGGGGGTGGTTCAAACTAAATTTTGATGGCTCCTCGTCACTGTTCTAAAAAACCCTTCAAGATCTGCCTAGACCCCCGCCTAAACCCTTAACCTCGCCCCATCGCCAAGGCCGCCATGGTCGTCGAAACCCGCCTAGACTTCAAAGACCCGCCATGAAATCCGCCTAGACCCCGACTACACCCCGTCTAGACCCTTAACCCTACCCTACCGCCAAGCACCCGCCAAGCGTTTTTTAGAACATTGCTCCTCGTTACACAACGGTGACAGTACAGCTGGCATCATTATTAGAGATTGGAATGGCAGATCCATTGCTATTCAACACAAACAGCTAGGTAGACAACCGGCCATTACAGCAGAGGCACTTGCTCTCAAAATGGGGATCCAGAAAGCATTACAACTTAACATTGACAGAATACAAATTGAATGAGACTGTAAGATAATCATAGACCATCTAAATAAAACATCTAAATGCCCCAGGGAAATTGAATTGATCCTATCTGATGCTCAAGTCTTGTTATCATATATAAAAGAAGTAGTCTACTTTCACGTACCTCGTACGGGCAATAGAGTGACGGATAAGGTTGCACACCTTAGCCACTCTGCCCGAGGTAGTGATATTGCAAATAACCCAGGTCTTATCGACCTCATCCGCAAGGATGCTGCCGGGTAGGGCTTGCCCACCCGAATTTTTTCCTAATCAAAAAAAAAATAATAAAAAAAAAGAGGACGGGAGTTACCCCATTTAGACCTGTCAAAACACAACCCGACCCGAACGTCCGAAAAAATTTTGACCCGAACTTGGGAATTCCGACCCGAATTTTTTTTTCGACCCGAACCCGAAACACCCGGAAATTTTCTGGGTAATATGGGTTTCGACCCGGTGACTAGATTGACCCGGTAATTTTGACCCGATTTACCCATTTGACCCGGTAACCCGATTGATTTATAATTATATATGATTTTTTTTAGAGATTCCAATTTATTACATTTTATAATTACAATCACTTGATCTTTCATTTTAAAATCAACTTTTTGTTATAATATTATTATATTAGGGATGGATAAACACTAGTAAACCCTAATTCCCTAGAAGACCCCCAATAATACATCAGTTACTCCTCTCTTCTCTGCGCCTCTCTTCTCTATTCTTACGGTTTATCACACGTTATCAGCACGAGTTTGCTCTTACTAGGTTTCAAGATCGTAGCCGGTTGTTCTCAAGATTTTTGTCAATTTAAAAGATAAGTTTCAATCGAACTAAATCTCCATGCTTTACCAATTTGTGAACTCTCTGATCACCGTAATCGATTGTGTGATTAATTGTTCATGGTCTCTTTGATTTATTAACTTTTCGATCTGTAATTGATTATCACCATTGTGGCTGGTCGCTTTGATTCTTCTTTGATAGTTAATTACTTTACTCATCTTAGCACATCATCATCGCATAAATACATGTAATTTGTATACTCTCGACTAGATTTGATATATAATTAATTTGTTTACTGCTGTTTGCTGTTTGTAATCAATTAGTATACGTCTCTCAACCCGAATTCTGTTTGCCGTATTAACCCTATATATCTAATTGAAGCTTGTCTGTGTAGTATATCATATAATGCTAATGTTTTCCTATATATCATCCTAATCCATGGATTAATTGCTATATATCTAATACGATATCCCTGTTGGCTTAAATTAATGTTAATATATAGTATTATATCATCGTAAAAGCCATGAATTAATCGCTAGATTAATTGCTTATTCCTATATATCATACTACTGTATCATCCTATATATCAAGTATCGATTGCTTAGTTTTATATATCTTGAACCTAGATTTAATTAGCACAACTATTAACAATTGCAGAACGATGATGGCAAAAAGACGTACTGACGTTCGGCTTCGTCGTCTCCACACTCTATAGTCCTCAAGAGCTCCTCATCGCAGCCATCGAAACCGTCGATTTGGCTCGGCCCTCTCCTTCTCTGACGGTCGCTCTCTTAGTGTTGATTAATTAGGGACTCGATTATCCCAAAAGCATGTCGATGGGATGTCCTTGCACCCGCGATCATCTTCGGCCGACCCCACGCCGCCCTCTCCAAAATCAAACGAAGAAGACGATCTATTTGTTGCAAATATGGATTAACTACGAAATCAACCCGGAAATTTGTCACTTCGCAGGTTGACTCGTATCTTTTATGTAATTACAGAAAATGGCTTAAAGTTTTCAGGGCTGCATATTTTTCCCCTGTGAAGTACAAACACATCCCCGAAGATGATGTGTATTATATCAACCCCTGAAGTGGTTGAATTACTTGAATAAATTTAAATCCCTGAAGTGATTGAATCAATCGAAGTTGTAATATCCCTTGAAGCGGATAAAGTAATTTAATCTCAATCCCTGAAGCGATTGGATCAATCGATCGTATCCCCTGAAGTGGATGTTATTTTATTATATCCCTGAAGTGATAAACGACCGAATATCATCCCTGCAGTGATGAATTATTTATTTATTTATTTATTTATTTTATCTTATTTTATGTTATTTTTTAATTATTGTTCATCTCCTGAGGATGTAGATAAAATTGTTAAATATATATCATCTCCAGAAGTAGATGAACGAAATCATTTCCCGAAGTAGATGAACGAGCGCATCCCCGAAGCGATGAAACGATAAATCTCATCCCCGTAGAGATGATCAAGCCGATAAATTTCATCCCTGTAGTGATGAAATTGTATTTATTATTTATTTTATATGTATGTTAGTTAATTTAATTTATTTAAATTATATTTGTTTAATCTTCATCTCCCGAAGTAGATGAACGAACCATCTCCTGAAGTAGATGTGAACGATTAAAAATCATCCCCGTAGTGATGAATTTTTTTTATTTTCAGTTTTATTATTCATTTCAATTTGTATATTTTTTGTCTCCAGAAGTAGACAAACATTATCTCCCGAAGTAGATATAAATTGATAAATTTGCATATCATCCCAAAAGTGATAGTTTATCTCTTGAAGTAGATAAAGTAAACACAATTTATGTATCACATCTCTTGAAGAAGATGAAATTCTTATTTATCTCCTGAAGAAGATAAATATTTTAGCTTATATATCATGATAAAATTTATCTCCCGTAGTAGATAAAATTTTAAAATTTATAATCGCCCCTAGACCGATGATTTTTATAGCTAAACAAATTATGGTTTATTCACCAGTCTCTAGAAGTAGACGAACATGTATTTGCAGATGTTCATTTTCTTGTCACCAGAAGTTGACAATATGCCAATTTGATTTGATTTATTTATGATTTTATAATTTTATTAATTATATCAAATGTCTATTTATTTATCATTATCTCTTGAAATATATAAAGTCATCCCCTGAAGTGAATGGACACATAATCATAAATCGTTCCTGTAGTAACGACAATCATCTCCTGAAGAGTTGTATATGAAAAGGAAATTCATAAAATGTCTCTCTCTCATCAATACAAATTTGTCCCCGAAGTGACAATATTCATTTCCTGAAGTAAATGAATGATAAGAGATATATTGTATATCCTCATAAAGATTATTTAAAATCATACCCAGAAGTGTATGAGTTTTATTTTAAAGTTGCACAAATACCCAGAAGTGTAGAAATTAAAGTGAATGTATACAAGTTGTCTTCTCCCTGAAGTGAGTAATAGTCGATCATACCGTTTCTTGAAGAATATGGTCAATGTTTATATGACAACTTACTATATTTTTGAATTGCAACTTATCATCTTTTGGAATATATGATCGAAATATACATAATAGAGACTAATTGTCACTCGAAGTTGACAAATGAATCATTTTATGAATTAAATCATTTCTTGAAGAAAATGACAAATTGACAAGTTTTTTTCTCATGGCTCCACCTGAAGTGAACAAATACAATTTTATTTTATTTATTTATTTATTTATTTATTCATCGTTTTATATTGAATAAAATTATTATGATTTTACTTATTGTAATTCAAAGCTCAAAGTGTTTCCTGAAGAAACTACTTATCATGAGTGTCTAATGCGGAGTTTTGTTTGGCAAATGAACATTTGGGAGAAAGCTTTACCACAATCCCGTAGATTGTGAAGTTTTTCAACACCAACCTAAGAGCCTGAAGACTCTACTAGTGGATTTTTATTAACTCCTGAAGAGTAAAGAATATTTTATGAACTCTAGAAGAGTAAAGGATTTCACAAACTCCAGAAGAGTATATGTTCCTAATTTTATCTTTGGTACTCTTGAAGAATTACATGGAATGTGGGATATGAAATATTCAGAACTATTTTTATTTGGTCGGTAAAACCAATAGAAGTAACCACATAACATGATCCGGTTAAGAAGGCCACTTCTTGACTATCCTCTAAGCATTGCCTGAAGCATGCCCCTCCAGTAGAGGGTGTAAAAGAGGTTATGGTTAAGCGCTTTACCAAAGTTATTGTTGTGGCTTATAACTAGGTCTGTTATACGGTTAATTCTAAATGCCTTGAAGAACATTATAAAGGACTCATACCTAAAGTATGACACCAACGGAAGTTCTGACAATACCCATTCAATTCAATGGCATCTAAATTAAGTGGATCACCGTATACAAGGTTCAATGGTTGAATATTATGGTTTTATAAGTGTCAAACAATTTTGAAAACCTGAAATTTTCTCAAACAATCTTGAATGGAAATCCAAGATGAATACCATATAGCTCCAGAAGAGCATTGATCTTGTTACCTGAAGTAACAATGACACATATGTATGAATTGACATGGTATTGAACACTGATATCTCATATGACTAGCCAGAAGTAAGTCTTACAGAATTGAGAATGTATATATATGGTTTATTTGACACTCATTTATTGTTGTGAGCCGAATCTGCCATGTTTTACATTTACTTTTATATCGATTTCTGCATACATTGCATTCATTTGGGCTAAGATAGTACAGAATCTAAGTAGTTTATGTTTATTTGCCAAATTATGGAATCTACACCAGTTTCTGTTTAATTCGCAGAATTCGAGGCATTTTACAGCAATTCTACAGAAGGTCAGAAAAGCTCGGAAAACAGCTACAGAAGTCCAAGGTCAAAGCAGCAACGGAACCAATCGAATCAGTCTGAGAGTCAAGGTTACTCGATCTCGAGTAGACCTTACTCGACCTCGACGAGCATGTCCGAGCAACCTTGGTCGAGCAAGCCTGATCGAGAGAGCTGAGTCAACCCGACTTCCGGAGCCAACTCGATCTCGACAAACCCTAGTCGAGATCGACTACGCCTCAGCGCCACACCCGGAGTCGACGAGGCGAGAAGCTGCCCGAGAAGCCGAGGACGAGAAGCCGAGCAACCCTACTCGATCTCGACAAGCCCTAGTCGAGATCGACGAGCCGTCCAACACCAGTCCGAGTCCATGCCGAGGAGAAGATGCTCGACCTGGGGAGACCACCACTCTACTCGATCTCGATGAACCCTTGTCGAGATCGACGAAGGCCAGAGCCCAGATCCGAGCTGGTCGAGTACACCTACCCGAGGAGACCTAGTCGACGGATCAAGCCTACTCGAGGTCGACTAAGGCTACTCGAGGTCGACGAGCGTTAGGAGCCAAGACCGAGCCACATCGAGCAGAGCTAGCCGGGAAGTCCAGTCGACGATGAATCCTACTCGAGGTCGACGAGCCTTTGTCGAGGTCGAGTAGACCAGTTTCCAGAAACGCGTCGTCGAGGGCTGTCCGAGTAGAATTTGGATTCCTTGGGTCCGAAGCACGAAGATCTATCCAAAGTTGATCAATTCTATCCAAGGAGACAAGATCTATCAACACATGAAGACCTACCTAAATTAGATTTATCTTTTCCTTATTGATTTATTTCCTTAAAACAATTTATTTATCTTTTAAAGCTTTAGATATAATTTTAGATATAGATAGGAGATTCTATCCTTGACTAGCAAGGACTAGAAGGCTATAAATAAAGCCCATGGGGCTCAGTTTTATTCATTCAATTTCAGAGACAATTAGTTGGTTACAAAGAGAAGTTTAGGAGTTTTAAGGTTTTTAAGGTTTTGGCTTTCTGCGAAAGTTGATTGCCAGGATTGTAAAGGCTTTGAATTTAGTTTTAATGCAAGTTTCTTTTTATCATTCAATGTCTGCGATTGCAATGAGGCGTGAGTAGTCCACCCACTTCTGGGGCTGGGGTGAGCCCGACGGTGGCCATGTGAGATGACGCGATAAAGGTCAGATTTGGTTATGCGATTTGTCTTCTATCCCTATGAGCATGATTCTTTTGCGAGAGTTGAAAGTGATCCTTGTTTGTATTATTGAAGCGAAAGTGATCTTAATGCAACTTGGATTAATTATGTGAAAAGGGTTAGTAACAATTAGGGTTTATGCGAACGCCTCTATATGCCTATTTGTTAATGACGAAAGTTATTTGATGGAAAGCATGATCTTTTATGCCTTTATGTTGCCTTGCATGGTTATCGTTGTGGTGTTGAAACCCTGGCTTTGGAAGTCTTTTAGCATATTGATTTATTTCTGTCGAAATTCTGAGTTTTGTTTGAGATTCTGCAAATTTAAGTTTCTGTTTCCAGTCGACATAGAGTAGACCTTTGTCGAGATCGAGTTCTGCTTTGTCGATCTCGAGTAGGAGCTGGTCTAGGTCGAGTTGGTTTTCTTCTGTTTTCGTCGATTTTCACTTTCTGAGTTTCTATTGTTCACTGTTGTGGTCGATCTCGAGTTGACTCTTATCGAGATCGACGAGCCTCTGCCTTTGCTTTTAGTTTCTGCTTTGCTTTGTCTTTTCTGTTTTGCTTTGTTCTTTGCTTTTGTTTTTCTGCTTTTTCTTTCCTTGTTTCTGTGTTTCTGTCTTTCTGCTGCTTTGCCTGTGAGAATTTACAGCTACCTGAGAACTGCTGACGTGCTTCCTCGTGGATTCGATCCTGACTTTCTCTTACTGCATTGGAGGAGTCTTGTATTTATTTGCTGGGGCCTAAGTCTGGTTTGATCTATTTTCATTATATTTCATACTTGATTCACTCCTTACAACATTTATCCCATTGAAACTTACCACTAACCAGAAGTTAGTTAATGATAAAATGTTTTTCTTTGTGGCATTCAGTCATTCATGTGAAACGATGATGGGCGGGATCATTGACATTCACATACACACCTACTAAAAGGGACCAGAAGATCCTAGGACCCGAAAATCCTCTATAAGGGTGACCGAACATATATGGTCTGTCATCTTGGCAAATCAACAACAAGACCATCTAAATTCAAAGTAAATGCAAAGTCTCTAATGTCTCTTGAATGGATTCAATGAGACAGCTACGGAACACTATCATATAGACCAGTGTAATTCCAAATTTACAGATGCCTCAACACTTTGGTCATATGAAACATAAGGTAGAGAATGTTATCAAAAACATTGTTGAGCATACGGTAGCTCACGGCGACCCAGAAGAGTTGTTGGTCAAATGGGCCCATGCAAGTTTGCATTTCGAATTTGACACAATAACATCTCCCTAATTATCTCCAGAAGAGAGCATGTCATTCAAAGGTTTTGAATAAGCAACATATGTTCCGAGATATACCTCCTCCAAATGAACTACAATGAGACCACAAAGAAGTTGGATGATACATGGGGTTTGAGTCCCTATTGATATCAAATACCTAGAGCTTTATAATGGTGATCAAATGCTCGGTATTTAGGGGGAGAGGAAATGAGACTAAATATTAAGAAATAGATTGCACGGAAGCAACTTCTCTATCATTTCATATCCGCGGATAAATAAAAGGGAACCAGAAGTTCAATAAATGAAATGATTCTAAGGTTTAGCAAATATGCAATTGAAAACATTTACTAAAGGCCAAGATTTTAGCCAAGAAAGTGACAAAGTCACATATACTAGCTCATTTGGAAGTTCCAGAAGTAACTCCAACTCAATGAATATCAAGTGGTTCTCAAGTACACCAGAAGTGTTGGAGATCACTAGGCTCTTGGTATACGATTCCCCAGAAGTGGAAAGATCCTATGAGAATATGATGATCTTCAAACAAATGGATGTCGACATCGAAATCATAGTAAAAGAGCTAGAAGGAAGCAATACATGCAAAGATGGATTCATTAAACATGATGAGATTGGACCAGTAGTTCCAACACTGCAAAATGCAACATCAATTGGTTTTAAGTGGGTCTTCATACAAAATAAAATATAAAGCCAACTTGATTGCACAAATGCCGACCTATCAAAGGTTATATGGAGAATGGATTCACCAGAAGTGAATATAATTTTGGATCTAAATGGAAATGACGGACGTGGTAGGTGCATACCCATATAAATGGAAATGATCGATTGAAAATGCCTGAAGCATTATTGTCAAATTCCTGTCATATGCAATTGGTTGAAGATCCTTATAAGAGTACCAGAAGTACCTATAATTGTGAAAATGGTGACATTGCATTAGGTCCGGAAGTACCATACAATGTTGTACTCTTTTCCTTGATATTGGTTTTATCCCATTGGGTTTTTCCAAGTTAAGGTTTTTAACGAGGCAACTTATGCACCATTTAATACAACGGATCCCCCTGATCAACAATGAAAAGCACACTAGGTCCTGAAGTACCTTATGCTTGTGCATTCAAAGCAGCTCAACACCAATACATGGAAGTCAAGCGCATCAAGTCAATCATGAAGAAATTCCAGGTCAATGACAATGCTGAGATTCGACAATAAGCTCATGAAGACAGCGCCATCAAGAAGAATGAGAAGACTTCAAGAAGGATGTTGACTTCAGGGGGAGTATACACGCACTGCACTCTTTTTTCCTTCGATCAGGTTTTGTCCCACTGGGTTTTCCTGACAAGGTTTTTAACGAGGCAGACCACCAAAGCGTATCAAATGTCATATGTATTTGTTCTCTGAATCCTAGTTTTGTCCCATTGGGTTTTCTAGGCGAGATTTGTAATGAGGTAGTATTTAAGGATGTTTATCCAAGGGGGAGTGTTATAATATTATTATATTAGGGATGGATAAACACTAATAAACCCTAATTCCCTATGTAAATTCCTATATAAAGGGTCCTGAAGACCCCCAATAATACATCAGTTACTCCTCTCTTCTCTGCGCCTCTCTTCTCTATTCTTACGGTTTATCACACTTTTATATTTATTTGTATTGTGTAATACTCCGTCCGATCGATAGTATTTGATTTTTTATTTTTCAACGGACTTTTTTAAGAAGATAAAAATTCTAAAAAATATTAAAATATTAAAACAATTCTATGCTTATTACTAATTTCATGAAATTATTTTTAAAAAATTATTTAAAATTTTGATATTTTATATATTATTACATTTTATGAAAAATTACGAGAAATAATAAAAATCAAATATTTTAGATCAAATATAGTATATAATTACAAGCACCAGAACTTATGAACAACGTCTTTAATTTTAGAATTTTAAATTTATCGCAAAATTATCAAATCATGATTTTTTTTAATTTAAAAAAGAAAAAATTGACCAACCCGAAATCGACCCGAAATGACCCGAAAACCCGGTCGAACCCATACTACCCGGGACCCGAAAATACCCGAAACCCGTATTACCCGGGACCTGAAGTGACCCGACCCAAACCCGGCCCGAATGATCCGTTTGACAGGTCTACCCCCATTGCTCAGCTGGGTACTAGCGACCCCTTGAGCATCAACATACAAAGGACCAGTCACACTGTCCGGAGTATGGTCCAAAATAACAAAACCGAAGGGAAAAAAAAAGAAGCAGAATGGGCAATAGCATCTTCCGTGGCGTTGCCTTCGCGGTATATGTGATGGAGCTGGACAACCCAGTTCCTACTGAAGAAGCATTGGCACCAACGCACCAAGCTAGCACATGGGTGAGGCGGCTTCACCCCCCTTTCCAACTGTTTGGGAGTAAAATTTCGTGTTTACTTAAAAGCTATCATGGGAGCTCATGAAGTTGTTGAGGAAGCTTTCACGTGATGCTTTATAATCATATATTAGACACGAATACAAATTGGTCGACAATTATTATAAGCAAATAAAGAGTGCGCAAAATATGTTACATATCAAATACATCATTTTAGCGTACTACAAGCTCGTAAACTATAAAGTATACAAACGTAATACAATAGTCGAGCATACAAAAAAAAGTAGTTAAGCTGTCGAGAGCGCAAATCCCGTCACTTGGTAATGAGTTTCTCGAAATCCAATATTAGCTCGGTTGTCCGATCAAACCTGCAAAAAGGTGAAAATTAGTGGGTTTTGTTTGTTTGTAAAAATCCAGTGGCCCAAAATGGGCTACAAAGCAAGCCCAAGACAATAATAAAAAAGGGAGGAGGCCCAGGCAAATTTGGCAGCTATAATATCCCACGTGAGTCTCATAATCCACAAGAAAGAAAAAAAAATCATCATCAAAGTGATAAAACAAAGGATCTATCAATATCCTTAAGAAAAAAAAAAGAGAAGATCAGTTTCTTTTGGTGAGTATGTTCTGTTAAAAAAGGATAGAATATTAAAAGATATGATCTATTCTCCTATGCCTCCACCCTATAAAAGATAGCCAAGTCTAGGGTTAAGAGAAAAAAACTCACGGCTGAAAAGAAAGAAAAAGCCTGCACAAGAAAAAAAATACAGCAGCACACGTAAAACAGAAAAGAAAGAAGCAGCAGCACAAAGAGAAGGAAACGCATTCAAGGTAGCGTTCTTCGCATCGTCATCTACGTGGTCCCGAAACCCACCCTTGAGATGTCTACGGATTTCTCTCGTGGTCTGGTTTTGGGACCGTCGATCAGCCCCAAATCGGGGCAAATTGCTGCGCCAATTCGATCTCCGAGACCCACTCCTGAGATGTCTACGGATTTCTCTTGTGGTCTGGTTTCGGGATCGCCGATCAACTTCAAATAAAGCCCTGCTGCACAAATCGATCTCCGGAACCTCACCCCTGAGATGTCTACGGATTTCTCTTGTGGTCTAGGTTTCGGGATCAACAAATCGCAATAAAATAGGGGAAACGCTGCTCAAATTTCCCTAGACAAACCCACTGACTCACGAATGGTTTCAAGCAGTCCAAGTAAGCCTAATCGTCGCACAAATCTGATCCTCTAAACCCCACTCCTGAGATGTCTACGGATTTCTCTTGTGGTCTGGGTTTTGGGATCAACAAATGGCCCTAAAAGAGGGTGAAATGCTGCTGGATTTTCCCCCTAAACTAGCCCGTTCACCCAAGCATACAAAGGCAACAGTCAACAGCAAGAAAATTCATTGCAACAAGTTTCAAACAACACAGGGAAACAAATTCAATACAAACAAGGCAAAAGAAAAAGAAATCACTGCAGCCATGAAGTTGAAATCAAAGCAGGAGAAACAGATTTATGTACAAGCCAAACAGGCTCCAAATTATCAAAACCAAAACCAAATCAAATCAAATCAAAGACAGGGAGGAGAAGACAATCAAGCAGGACACTCTTCTCCTCAAGCCAAAATTCTTTAAGGCAATCGGATAAAATCACGTTCACGTTTGCACAAAGCAACCTCATTAAACTAGAATTAGTTTCCATCTCTAAAACAAACTGGTGTCCATAACTAAGCAAATAGCCCCCTGCAAGAACACACCACTAGCTTTCAACTCAAATTGAAGGCACCAAATTATACTCAAAGAACCTAGACTCAATCAACGAGACTCAATCAACGAATTGCTGGAAGATGGGGTTAATTAGTCCGGTGCAATTCAAGTGTGCTAAATCGAAAAGGGATTTTCACTGGAATTTTAAAGCAAACACAGCAGCACAGATTAAGCAAACAGGAGATCAAATAAAATTCCATAGGAGGCAAGACAAAAACAAATTCGCCCAAAACGAAATCAGTTACGCCTACTGTCAGAGGGGAAGCCGTACCTAGCTTGAGAGGCTAGGGTGGTGGTGGCTCCGAAATTGCCGCACGTGTCTGCCTTCCAAAGTTCCGTTGATGTCTCCAAAGAGCCAGGAGGTCCCAATTTCGACTTCAAATCGAAAAGCCCCCCTAAATTGCACAAATTCGAAACCCTGAAATCACAAATTTGGGAAAAAATCAGTCAAAGGTGGAAATTAAACACTAAATTGAGAGGGATTCGACAGAGAATCCGAAATCTAGGTCAAGAATCACCTAAATATCGGTTTGAATGCCAAATTTGGGGGTGAAATTCGGAATGGGGGAAAACGGCTTTAGAAACGTACCGGATGAAAGGGATCCAAGTTGCAACTGGTGACTCGGGCTCGTGTCCGTCGACCTCGCCTTCAACCCGCCCTTGATCTGCTCCTCTCCGCTCCAATCACCTTCAACCGGAGCTCCGAGGCGTTGGAAGTTGTCGAGGAAACAGTCGTCTTCTCTACGAAGAGAGAGAAAGACTGTGTTTTTAACTTTGAAGAAGGAAAGTTAAACAAAAAAAAAAAGACGTGTGCCAGCTTGTAAAAAAAAAATGGGTGGATCCATCAAATAAAAATAAAAATAAAAAATATATGGAATTTGGAAATCATCAAAAGTGAGAGGGGTTATGCATGCTCTCGGCATACATACAATCAATTTATTTAAATTGCCAAATCAACCCACTAAGTATGGTAATTAAATCGGCATAAAATCGAAATTGGGTTTAACGAAATCATAAAGTTAAACTCGTAAAATTTCATTGCCATTTTATTTTAGTAGGCCAATATCAAAATTGACTTCTAAACGAGGAAAAAGAAAACGGAGTCAAAACCTTAAATTAAATTTCCTTAGACTCAAACGGTCTTTAAAAAAGAACTACGTAAAGATTTGATACTCTTTTATGAAATGAGTTACGTAGGAAGTCCGGTATTAGAAGTCAATATATATTGGATTCAGTCGCCCATCTCAAATCAAATTAAATTTGCCCTTAAAAGAACTACGGGTGATTTGATCCCGTTCCAAACGGGTACGTAGGACACCCGACAAAAAGCTTAAGCTCGTCGGGTTCAATCACCAAAACCCAAAGGTCAATAAAATTAATAAATTTAAACGTTCAGAACTACGTAAGGCTTGATTATCTTCCATGAGATACGTAGGCAACCCGTTAATATTCGGGTGCAGCCCAAAATCACCAAAACCACTTAAGTCTTGGTGTCAATACAACTTCGAATCAAGAGGATAACCAAAAGGGGTTGAACTCAAATATTAAAAATTAAATAAAATGTGTTGTACAATTATATTGCGCATTTTTGTTCAACACCAACATTCGCACTGCAACCTTCGAGTCAGACTCGCAAACAACTTTCTTGAAGCCCCTTTCCCATGCTACTTCGAGGCCTTTCACAATGCCCCAAAGTTCAGCAGAAACAACCGAGCACGAGCCTATATTGTGAGCGAACCCAATAAGCCACTCTCCTTCCGTGTTTCGAATGACCCCACCAGCCGAGGCGGAACCCGTGCTCTTGACAACACCATCCGTATTCAGCTTAACCCCTCCCACGCTTGGCGCTTCCCATCCCATCAAGATAGAATCTTTCTCATGCTGATCGCTCTGAGGCCTTAATTTCCTCCGCGCTTCATCATGTTCTTGCGCCAGGGATCTGCATAGTTGCGACGAGAGAGGCAGTCCCCTACTGTCCTTGAAAACATCTTCATTCCTCTTGATCCACAACCGCCAAAGCGTCACCGCAAAGAGAGCGTTCCATTCCGTTCCTTCTGGGTCCACCTCTCTCGGTAGGATGTTCGTCCTGAGCCAGGCGGCGAAAGGTTGGTTGTAAAACTCCAACCCCCGCCTGGCTTCTTCAACCTGCATCCACAAATCCTTAGCAGCATCGCAATCTCTAAAGAGGTGTTCGAAGGATTCAACAGATAGATGACATAACGAGCACAAGTCAGAGTTACCTATATGGCGCTGAAACCTCTCTTGATTAGTTAAAAAACCTTCCTTGCTGATCATCCAAATGAAAGATCTAACTTTCTCATTGACATTAAGCTTCCAAACTCCATTGTAGAAAGGTAGATTCGGAGATTGCTCCTTTGTCGCAGCTATTGATTTCGAGATAGCCCAACTTGACGGTATACTCGCCATCGTTGCTCTTATTCCAGCTGAGCACATCTTCCCGATCCGTGACCGCCATAGCAGCGATCTTTAGCACATTAGCTGATGAACACTTAATTCGCCATGTTTTACATTAACTTTTATATTAATTTCTGCATGCATTTCATATCACTGGGTTAGAATTATACAAAATCTATGTAGTTCAAGCTTATTTGCCAAATTATAGAGGTCTACACTAGTATATGTTTAATTTCATAGAAATCGAGACAATTTACAGCAATTCGGAGAAAAGAGAAAACCATGGAGGAGCTCAAGGTCGACTACACCAAACTAGAGGTCGAGTAGCAGCTGAACTAGAACATATCGAGTAAAGAACAAGGAAAAGAGCACTCGACAACACTAGTCGATGTCAACCAGAAGTGGTCGATATCGAGTACCTTGGTCGACTTTGGCTTCATCACACGAGATTGAGCACGAGCCAAGCACAGAACCACTCGAGGAGCACAAAAGTCCTCGATGTCGGGTACCTTACTCGATGTCAAGTACCCATCGAGTGTCTGAATCCCAGTCGAGCTCGAGTCAGAATCCGAGGAGAACGAGCATAATCCTACTCGACGTTGACTACTCTTGTCGATGTCGAGTACTCCCTGACGTCATTCCGAGTCGAAATCGAGTGGAATCCGAGTAATGGTGATTACTTGCAAGCTAAGTCACGTGGAATTCTATCAAGACATGTGAAGATATATCAAGAGTTGAAGAGATTTATCTACAATTAGATATTTCCCTTAAGGATTTATTTGTTTGATATCATCATATTCTACGTGGTATAGGAAATAGTTTATAGTCGTTTTTAAGTTATTTTATATGTTTTGCATGTCTTTTATATAGGTTTTGGTTTAGTTTCTAGAATAGATGTCTACACTCGTGTTTTTATTTGTTTTCAGGTGATTCGGAGCTTGTTTGATGTCAATTTGGAGGCATGATGGAGTAAGATTCATTGAAGGCATGTTTGACATGTTCATGGATGCCGAAAGAGCCTTGCATAGAGGTCTCAAGTGCTAGAAATCAAGCTAAGAAGAGCCCATTGTCGAACCGACATATTTTGGACAATTCCTGCTTGGCAACGTCTCAGTAAAATGAGTCGTTTGAGCTCCACAAAATTCGGATCGAGACGTTCTAGAGCTTGTTGGAAAGATGATTCAAATACCTACAACTTTCATGTTGAGCACTTTTTTAAATTCGGCCTGCAAAATGGAGGAATCGAGCCAAGAAGCTGACGCTGAGTCAAAGTATCGACCCGGAACTTTCACATATCGACTCGATACCCACATGTATCGACTCGATACCTGCACATTCCGAGCCAGATTGCTTTATAGTAGCTACATATCGACTCGATACTCTGAAGTATCGACTCGATACTTGCCTTTCCGTGTTACTACTTCGGGATTTTTTATCCGCTTTTATCTATTTTTGGACGACTTTTTCGTATATTTTATTATTATTTTAGGACTATTTTCAGATCTCTTTTAGGAATATGGATAGAGAATTAGGGTTAGGTTAGGGGACGTTCAATTTTCACGTCAGAAACGATAGTTGCAGACATTGAGAGTTTTAGGCTCTTTCAGATATTTCCTCTTGAAGGTTTGTTTTGTTGGATTCAAGAATACGTTCTTTTAATCTAGTTTTATATTCTTTCATCATGAATTCTTTGATTGTGTCTGAATCCATGTCTGGCTAATTTCCCTGTTCTGGGGTCGGGGTGATCCCAACGATGCTGAGATAGACATGTGCGTGATGATTGCCTGAATGAATTCTATTATTTGTTTGATTCGATCCATGAGTGTTTAATCCGATTAATTCTATGATTGATTGGAATCCTTTTGATATTCAACACGCGCCAGCTGCGAATTGAGATTGGATACATAGACAAAGTTGTTGGAAAACATGGATTGAACTTGAGAATTGTTTATGAGCAATCTATTTAATTCTCTTGAGGATATTAAACTATCGTAGACAACCTAGGTTTGAATTGATTATGCGGATCGCGCATGCGATTGTTTGATCGATTTGCTCGCTAGGGCCTAAGTGCTTAATGAGTCCAATTTGATTGATTAATCTACAACAAGCGCAAGCTGAGTGATAATTGAATGAAATGGACATAGTTATTGCGAGATGCGTAGGCTGAGTGATAATGAATTTAGATAGTTTACCTTCAAATATATCTTTTCAGTTTGTTCAGGCATGAAAATTATTTGGTCTATCGAGGATGCATTGTTGTGGTGAACCTTGACTCTGGAGTGTTTCACATCATATAATCACCGAAACTGGCAATTTGTTATTTTTCTTCTTCTTATTTTCTCATTCCATCTAAATTCACTTCTCTTATTTGGCTTAGTAAACTAGTTGAGGTTCTGCAATTGATATTCACACGGTCCCTGAGATTCGACACTCGATTACTACAATTGACACCGTACGCTTGCGGGGTGTTGGTTTTAGACCGATCAAGTTTTTGTTAACCAGCTGAAGAGATTACTACAATTGTTAACCGATCAAGTTTTGATGTTTTTTCTTTTTGTTTTTTTCCAGGTGCTCTCTAAAACATGAATCATTACCCCTTTTGTGAATTTTGTCAAAGATGGGGTCGTCTGACTTGCGTTCCCTATTGCTAATATTGTGGTTTGTGGGGTCACCCAACCTGCCAATCTAAAACTAATGGGGAGCAGACATTAAGGCAACGTCTGGCAAACCAAAATACTTATCAGATAGCTTGTGAGCCATTTTGTGAGTTTTGCAAGATTTATGGGCATTTTCAACATGATTGTCAGGCAAAGAAAAATGTAGAGCAAATGTGCAAGGAAATCCTCGCGCTCCAAAGTGCAACGGATGCAAGGTCTGATATGCTTGAGTCTCAAATAGCTCAACTATCTACGGGTTTTCAGGCATTACCAGAGGCTCCCAGTAGCCAGGAAGAGGTCAGTGGTTCTTACGATTACATTGACACATCAGTTGAGATGGAAAATCATGTAGATGAGCTGCAAGAACCTGAGTTTGAAAGGTCGGAGGAGAATGAGGAACTCGTCGACTCTGAAGTGTGGGAATCAATAAAGCAATTTCTATTAAATGTAGTCGCGCTGACAACAAAGGAGTCCACAAAAGAAAATCCCAATGAAGCGCCCGAATTAGTTGTTCATGAAGATTACTCATCCGCGGAACATCACGACTACCCATCTGCGGTTCATACAGATTATCCATCACCTCCGCCCATCTCTCCAGTGGTGATGCAAGAACACAAGGAACAACAATTTGGGGCATTTATAGGGATGCTTGCAAAGTGGCACATGGATGACCCACAGATAGAAATCTTCACCGATGCACAACATTGTTCCAAGTTGCAAGAAGTACATGTAATTGTGCGTCCACCTGATATACCATCGCGCGCAAAACCACAGGAGGGAATCCAATTGTTTGAAGATATTGGTACTGATGGAAGCAAAAAGGGAACAAGAGTCGAGAAAAGAAAGAGAAACACATACTTTGAGAGCAAGTGCATCAAACGATCTATGTTTTGTTGCTCGAAAAGGACTCTACTAGATGGATGGAGAGAACCATGGACCATTCACTCTGGGAGGTTCAAACGTTTTCTAAAGTGCTGAAAGGACCAACTAATGATCTATAAAAAAGCGTTACTTGGGAGGCAACCCAAGGTTAGTTTTCTATATTTTTCTTTTTTATTTTATTTTATTTTATTTGTTTTAATTCATTTGCATATAGTTAGGGGAGTGCCTCTTGGTTGAGTTCTACATTGGAGACAATGTAGGATTTAAGTATGGGGTATAGTCATATTCATTCATTTTATTTTTATGTTTTGCATATGAAAAATTAGAAAAAAAAGAAAAGAAAATGTCATTAAAAAAAATTGCATCTTTGTCTCATGTCTATCTTAGTTTGAGTCTTTTATTTGGAGTCTATGAAAGTGTTTTAATGATTGATAATATCCCAAAATTTCATAATAGCCACAATGATGGGATGTTTGCCTACGATGCTAACATTCGCCTTATATTTATATGTCATTATCTCTTTGATGAATTGTCTAGCATGGAGTTATTTGTTAAGATAAGCATGATTTAGTCCCTAAACAAAAGCCTTATGAGATTTGAACCTAAATGACTAATGTTTATATGGGTCCTCTTATTATTTTTCATGTGTGACACTCACTTTTGTTGTTATCTTCAGAACTTGCTTTAGACTCTTATTTGAGGCTGCATTATATAATTTGTGTACATGACATTTAAATGATTGAGGCATTGATTTCATTAGCCATTTTTCCCTCTCTTTACCTACCTTTTACATGATCTCTATGCTTGAAACCCCTTTGAGCCTATAGCCTAATTTTTGGAAGCTCCACAAAATTATACAAGCCATATTATTTTAGCCTTTTACCTATCCGGGAAATTGGTCTGATTATAATGAATGGTTGTGATGATGAAGTGGCAAAAAGCCAAGCATGGGGTGAACATCATTGGAATCATGTGTTTGATATATTATGCTTTGAATGATATATGCATTGTGCAGAAATTCCTTGGGACAGGAGGAGGATAAAATTCACTCCTGGGCAAAAGTCAAGAAGAAAAAAATACGGTTAGTAACCGATCCTGCTTGTGGAGGATAAAATTCACACAAGGAGGAAAATATGCAAGTGAGGTGGCTGAAATACTTAGTAACCGGGTGCATTCATCACAAATGTTTGTATTCGCGCAAAACAGTGTTGAAGCCAGAGAGGTAAGAAAAGAGTGAAAAAAAAAACAAAGGAAAAAAAGAAAGAAAATGGTTGACTGAATTCGAAGTGCTCAATGGAGAAATTAAATCAACTGTGATGGAGTTGAGTATCATTTTTGTTTGGTTTGTGAAGTGTTTGGTATTGGTGTTTTATCGGTTGTTGACTAACCATTTTTCCCGGATTTTTGCACCATATAGCATAAATATTTCCACACCTTACTTTCCTTTACCTTGGCCCCATTACAACCCTTATAAAAGTCCTCATGATTTTTGTTGTGTGCATGATCTCAAGCGGTGGAGATGTAGAACGCCGGGCAAGCCTATGGTATAGATAAGCGCAATTGTTGAGACCGAGCGTAAATTTCATTCCTTATACACATTTGAGTGAGAGTTATTCACATAAAATATCCTTGTGAGGTTTGGGACTTTTGATTGTTTTGTCTTCGGTAATGAGGAAACATGCTATGATGACACTTGTCTTGAGATTTTGATTACATTATTATTATCGAAAGGGCTTGAATAAGTTGAGGCAAACATTCTTTCTTGCATTTGTGGTTGCAATTGACTAGTCTTGCTTGGGGACAAGCAAGGTTTAAGTATGGGGTATTTTGATATCATCATATTCTACGTGTTATAGGAAATAGTTTATAGTCGTTTTTAAGTTATTTTATATGTTTTGCATGTCTTTTATATAGGTTTTGGTTTAGTTTCTAGAATAGATGTCTACACTTGTGTTTTTATTTGTTTTCAGGTGATTCGGAGCTTGTTTGATGTCAATTTAGAGGCATGATGGAGTAAGATTCATTGAAGGCATGTTTGACATGTTCATGGACGCCGAAAGAGCCTTGCATAGAGGTCTCAAGTGCTAGAAATCAAGCTAAGAAGAGCCCATTGTCGAACCGACATATTTTGGACAATTCCTGCTTGGCGACGTCTCAGTAAAATGAGTCGTTTGAGCTCCACAAAATTCGGATCGAGACGTTCTATAGCTTGTTCGAAAGCTGATTCAAATACCTACAACTTTACTGTTGAGCACTTTTTCAAATTCGGCCTGCAAAATGGAGGAATCGAGCCAAGAAGCTGACGCTGAGTCAAAGTATCGACCCAGAACTTTCACATATCGACTCGATACCCATATGTATCGACTCGATACCCGCACATTCCGAGCCAGATTGCTTTACAGTAGCTACATATCGACTCGATACTCTGAAGTATCGACTCGATACTTGCCTTTCCGTGTTACTACTTCGGGATTTTTTATCCGCTTTTATCTATTTTTGGACGACTTTTTGGTATATTTTATTATTATTTTAGGACTATTTTCAGATCTCTTTTAGGAATATGGATAGAGAATTAGGGTTAGATTAGGGGACGTTCAATTTTCACGTCAGAAACGATAGTTGCAGACATTGAGAGTTTTAGGCTCTTTCGGATATTTCCTCTTGAAGGTTTGTTTTGTTGGATTCAAGAATACGTTCTTTTAATCTAGTTTTATATTCTTTCATCATGAATTCTTTGATTGTGTCTGAATCCATGTCTGGCTAGTTTTCTTGTTCTAGGGTCGGGGTGATCCCAACGATGCTGAGATAGACATGTGCGTGATGATTGCCTGAATGAATTCTATTATTTGTTTGATTCGATCCATGATTGTTTAATCCGATTAATTCTATGATTGATTGGAATCCTTTTGATATTCAACACGCGCCAGCTGCGAATTGATATTGGATACATAAACAAAGTTGTTGGAAAACATGGATTGAACTTGAGAATTATTTATGAGCAATCTATTTAATTCTCTTGAGGATATTAAACTATCGTAGACAACCTAGGTTTGAATTGATTATGCGGATCGCGCATGCGATTGTTCGATCGATTTGCTCGCTAGGGCCTAAGTGCTTAATGAGTCCAATTTGATTGATTAATCTACAACAAGCGCAAGCTGAGTGATAATTGAATGAAATGGACATAGTTATTGCGAGATGCGTAGGCTGAGTAATAATGAATTTAGATAGTTTACCTTCAAATATATATTTTCAATTTGTTCAGACATGAAAATTATTTGGTCTATCGAGGATGCATTGTTGTGGTAAACCTTGACTCTGGAATGTTTCACATCATATAATCACCGAAACTTGCAATTTGTTATTTTTCTTCTTCTTATTTTCTCATTCCGTCAAAATTCACTTCTCTTATTTGGCTTAGTAAACTAGTTGAGATTCTGCAATTGATATTCACACGGTCCCTGAGATTCGACACTCGATTACTACAATTGACACCGTACGCTTGCGGGGTGTTGGTTTTAGACCGATCATTGTTTAATTTCCAAGTTTTATCATTAAGCTTTAGATAGATAGTTTTAGATATATATCGATTTTTCTTTCATTGGATAGCGAGGATTGAATACTATAAATAAGGCATTAGGGGCTGATTTTAGGAATCATCCAAGCCACAAGCAATTGTGTTCCACAATAGATAGCGATTAGAGAGAGGTTAGAATGCTTGGCCGAGAGAGGTGTTTGTTTGCGAGAGCGGATTTGGCTTCGATCGGTTGTAAGTTTTTATTTCATTTAATGAAATTTAGTTTCCTTTTATTATTGACGTGTGTTTCTATGATGAAGAGCGAGTAGTCACCCAACTTCTAGGGTCGAGGTTAGCCCGAGGGTAGCCATGTAAGGTAATGCGATAAATGATGTGATTTAGACTTATAGATTTTTCTTATATTTTCTATTTAAAAAGTATCTCACATCGCTTGTAAACACATAGGAGGCTAGAGTTTCTCCTATATTTTGTGTAAGGCTTCCCATTTATAAAAAAAAGTTGATTTTTGAGTTAAAAGTTGATCACATTTGCTTCCTTTGATCGCGGGTTAAGGATCATGTTTTTTGTGAGATGCTAAAAACAAAACTCCTTGGTGAGATGTCGGGGGAGACACCCTAGTGAGAGGTGAAGGTGTCGAAGGGTCGAGATCCTCAGAGTGCGATTCCGAGAGGATTGAGAACGAGTGTGGGAGGTTTGATCATACACATTTAGGTAGTGTTAATATAAGCATTTAGATAGGTTTAGGTAGGGTAAAATGCATGAGTTAGAGTAGTTTTCATGTTTTGGGTTATGCTTCAATTAGAGTCGGAATCTACGAGATTTGTGCATGATTTCAGGTGATTGTAAAGAGGTGAAGCTAAGCTCGAGCCAATGCTCGAAGATTGGACAAAAATAGAAGAGCACGAGACCTGAGGAGAGGAGCTAAACATGTAAAGGATTGGAGCTGTCCAGGTTGGTGACACTGCACTAAAACGAGTCGTTTGAAGGTTGTAGTTATCGGATCGGGGCGTACTTATACTTGTTGGGAATTGGATTCAAAAGACCTAGTCTTTCCACAACAAAGTATTCTAGAGGAAGTTATCTTTTCGATATCAATGATCAATGAACAAACCTGATTACTGAGATTGATTGACCTGAGCTATTCTCTCATATTCATCCATTTAATCTGCTTTACTTTATTATTTTTCTTACTTTTGCATTCTTAGTTAGTTTAAACCATCGAAATTCCCCCTCTTTATTTCTTGTTCTTGTTGACACACTTGACTTGCATACAAATCGTTGACTCTCTGTGGGATCGACCCGTACTTGCCAAACTACATTAGTTAGGTTAGTCGGATTTATTTGATAGGATTTAAGGCGACTGAAAATCCTCCGTCAAGGTTCAAGGGTGAGAGGCCTGTGAACTTTGCCATACATATCCGGTTACTAGTACAAGGTTTATCCCTTCAAATAAAGGAGGAACCTCGTCGTCGATCCTGGCGGCTCGGTGTGTTCCCGAGCACATCAATAAAGGTACAACTTTTAATGCGATTTCATCTTCTATCCCTATGAGCATGATTCTCCTGCGACAGTCGAAGGTGATCCTTATTTGTATTATTGAAGCGAAAGTGATCTTAATGCAAACTTGGATTAATTATGTAAAAATGGCTAGTAACAATTAGGGTTTATGCGAAAGCCTCTATATTCTTAATTGTTAATAAAGACAGTTATTTTTTTGGTAAAGAATAAAGACAGTTATTTGATGAAAAGGCTTGATCTTTTATACATTTAGCATGATTCTTATTGAATTACATCCGATCGGTTTTCTGTTACAAAGATTTTCTGTTATTTTCGTCTTTATTCTATCACAAAGGTACGATTTTTGTTTTGCGCACTACTCGATCTCGACTACTGACTGGTCGATGTCGAGTACTGCCCTACTCGACATTGCTTGTTTTCGCTTCTGTTGTGCAGTTTTGCAGGTTAACTCGGCTGAGGTAGTCGACATTGAGTACCTTTACTCGATATCGAGGACTTCTGCTGGTCGATACGAGAGGAATTGGAACTGATCAGGCGAGCGCTGACACGTGTCATGTATAGAGGTTATGTGGGATTAGTATAAATACCAATAGGTTGTATTAAAAGAGGCATCCAATGAATAATCAAACCATTACTCTCCCTTTACTCTCTCTTAACCCTAAACTCTTTCTTCTCCAATTCCTTCCCTAATCTCTTCCTTTCCCCCTTTCAATCTCATGAATCATGTTTGGGACATGACAAATTGGTATCTAGAGCAGGTTCCTGGATTCGAAATCATCTCCCTCGGATTAGAAATTTCCTGAATTTTTCCCCCCCCCCCGAAGAACGACAACTATGGCAGTTGAGGAATGGTGTCAACGAGTACAAGAAGAAAGTGAGCTGTTCATGATAGAAAACCAGCGTCCGTGGGAAGAGCGACAATGAGAGTGGGATGAACGACGAATTGCGGATAAACGGCGCCGAATCGAACGAGATCGCCGTTTTTACATAACAATCAATGAACTCAGAAGGCATATAGGTCTACCACCGATCATTTGTCCTTGTGAGACCATCGCGGAGGAAGGCCAATCTCAGCAAACGATAGAAGCGACTGGCAAGCCGCACCAAGAAGCAAGTTCGGAGACTAGCCAGAGCTTCAAGATTTTGTGCGAATTGAATCGAGGTATGACGCCGAACGACCAGAAGCACCAAAAACGTCCACCGGTAGAACCAGTAACGGTGGAAGAAGTTGAGGAATTGAAATCTCAAATTAGCGAGAACTCCGATGAGCAAGGAATCACAGAACCAAGTCTGGAAGTGGACGGGGATTTGAAACTCACAGAGCTGCAAATTCAATTCGAATCTTCAAAAGACTCGTCAAGTAGGACTGATCAAGACTCGCAGGGATGCAATGATCCCACGACTGGGGAATTGACGTTAGAGGCCCCGATAGGAACTTCAAAGACCCAAGGCATGCGCTCGACGAGTTCGAGCCTTCAAAGGTAACTCCAAACCCTCTTAGGATTGTAGTTGTTAAACAAGAATCGAAAGAAATGGTCGGATTGAACGATGTTTTGGATGAACAAGTAGAAACAGGGGATGCATATAAGGTGTTCGTAGAAATGTCTATGCATAATGGGATCCAATTGGGTATAGTTATAATCAATACTGGTGCAAAATTGTCAAATATTGTTGTTGCAGCAGTAGATGAGCATAGATTTTATGAAGGAATTCTGAATTTTGATCTTGGAGGAGTTGATAATGGAAGTTGTGGGAGTGATGTTTCCATGATGGGGCAGTCATCATCAGGTCGTGAAATTAATCTTAAGCTCATAAAGGATGGTCTGAAATCTTGGCCATATGATAGAGGAAAAGAACCATTCTTTAATTGGCCTTTGCTGTGGTTAGCTGATTCTTATATTAAAGTGGTTAATGTTCAGACTTTTGATATAGAGAGAATTTTGTGCCATTTCCATCTACTGTTGCAAGACATCTTTCGAAATAAGCAATGGTATGAGTTTTGTGTTTGATCCGGGGAGCCTTCAATGTCTAAGCCATTTGGGGAAATCGTCAATCGTCGCTGCTGCAGCCATAGATACCCATAGGTTGCTAAAGAAAATCTTAGTTTTTGACACCGGGAGGTGGAGAATGTGATCCTTCATGTATGTTTGTGGGACTCCTGGGAGCCTTAGCTTTATTTTCAGTAAAGTCTCATATGCTATCTACTACACCAGTGAGGTCATGGAGCTATCTATGCACCGTATGGGATCTGGAACCCTCTCCAATTGGGATGCTGCAGGTGGAATCTAATCGAATTGGGGTATTGTATGGAAGTGTTGTTACTGGGGGAATGGCCTTTCATGGGCCTTATGAGGTGCTGCATTGAATGGAGGGATTGCATAGAGTACTTGGAGAAATATAGCTATAGAGCAAGCAGCTAAAGCAGTAAAGCTACAAGAAAGTATGTTTGGGGACGGGCCAAAAGATACATACCTACTTGTCCAATTTGGTGCGGGTACTTGCTGAAGCATGGTGGACTAATTTCAGCTACATAGGCAACAATTGAGAACTATCATTTTTTTACAAAAACAATTTTTTCCATTGGCAGTCAGTGGGTGTAAGCTAGATTACCCATGTTCTATTCAAGTGATGCTAGTAGCTTGTTCAATTAGAGCACTATAGTTTGTATTTTGATGTATTAGCTTTGAGCACAAAGCTTTTATAAGAGGATGGTAATGTCATGTATAGAGGTTATGTGGGATTAGTATAAATACCAATAGGTTGTATTAGAAGAGGCATCCAATGAATAATCAAACCATTACTCTCCCTTTACTCTCTCTTAACCCTAAACTCTTTCTTCCCCAATTCCTTCCCTAATCTCTTCCTTTCCCCCTTTCAATCTCATGAATCATGTTTGGGACATGACAACACGCTTCCTCGTGGATGCGATCCTGAATACCCTAACACTACAACGGGAGGGTTTCTTATATTTTATTTGCTTGGACAAGGAGTTGGTTTATTCGATTTATTTTGATAACTAGTTTCCCTCTTAACAAATTTTGGCGCCGTTGTCAGGTAAGCAATCAATCGTGCCATTTTTAGTTGCCGGGGAAGCAATAAATCTATTGCCGAAAACAAAGTCATTACAAATATTCAACTAGCGAAAAAGAATTTTTTAAAAAACAACTCATTCAAAGTAGATACCGTAGTAATAATTAGCATACAAAGAAAGCTTTATTTATTTATATTTTTTAATGAATTTTCTATTTTATATAAGTAAAAACATTATTAATTTTTTAAACATGTCAAATACATACAAAATGTGTGTAAATTCATCCATATTCGCATCAATTTTGCAGTGGCATCTTCTTAACAATGTAATATAGCATATTTTATATTTATAACCCCCTCACCATAAATGGGCAAAAATGAACTCGCACAATACACCAAAGTAGAACAAAATCAACTTGTATAAATGCAACTCCAAGTGGACTAGGGAGAAAAACAAAACACAAGTACAAGAGCGAGAAGCCGAGAACTAAAATGTATCAAGTTATCAATATACCTTCTCAAATCAACATCACACATTTATGATTTTCTCCCTCAACTTCAGAGTTCATGAAACGCCTACCTCCCTCCGCAAGTAGAACAAGAAAGGCAAGAAACAGTAGCAGACAACAAAATGATGATATAGGGATTAAACAAGTACTTTCCGTCATTGCTATTCAAGATATTTCTCAATGATAACTTTTATGCCACAAAGAATAGGAAAAACATAAGAAACACAACCAAAACAAAGAATATTTTGATCATCAGCCATCTATTTGAAGATATACTGTTCAGGTACCTCGCAAGCTGGTTCTGCGCGCCTTCAACATTTGCAAGTGAATCATCCATATTCTCGTCAATTCTGAAATGAAAGCCGAACAAATTGTCTTAAAGCTCCAAGGTCGTATCTATCAATGAAGTCCATTTAAACTCTATAGCATCTCATCCTAATTTTGTAGTTCTTTATGGAAATCCTATCTAGCATCTGGGCTTATTCTGGCTATGAATCAGTCTCAAAGTCCGAACATTTAAGCTAAACATAGGCTTAGGTGATATACATGTTTAGCATTCTTTACAGGAAATTCCTAATGGCTACAAGAAGGTAAAGTAACTCCATCATGGAAATTATCTTCAATGGCCAAGCACAAAAGAGAGGAAAATGACAAACCTGATTGCCAGCTCTCCTTGCTGCGAAACCATGGTTGCCAACTGTGTGAAAATATTTCCTAGCTCATGAATGGTTGACTCCACATTTTGTAAGGCTTCCGCTCTGCTCTGCATGTAACTATCCTGCAATGGAACCAATTGTTGTTGCTGTTGCTGCTGGTTTTGTGACTGCTGTTGCAACAACGGCTGAGATTCCCCATCTACTTGTTTCCTGAAATCACAAGCCAAAATCACATTAAACATGTACGTACCATGGCAGGGTTTCTGACAATAAATGGCATTTAGAGAATTACAGCCACATTTTCAATTTGAATTGTTCTCTAACTATCAAATAAACAGCATGCTTTTATTTTTACTTTAAAAAACTAAGCATCATGCTATTACACTCCAAATAGCCTTTGTAACTTGAAAAGCATGTAAGAGGCATCAATGCTAGTTATAGATCAATCAAACATAAAAAGCAAGGTTTCTTCTACATTAGGATCCAAGTTAGCAAAGCTAAGCATTCTGTTCTCATAAGAAAGACTTGATTTGCTTTTTTTTTTTAAGGGGATAGGGGTACCAATGTTAACACAAAGCAAAGATTAGGCAATCCAACCCCCCATCATCTTAACCCAAAGCAGAAACAACACAAGAGATAATTATGTCTGATAGCCCTTGGAACATTATTTTAAAACCATAGAAATGAGCGAGAATGTTGAAAAGAACATAGTTCAAAGAATTCACAAAATGAGCAAATTGTTTGGTTATAGCTTTATAATTATTTAAGGTTGTGATAAGTCATCTCTTGTTGACATTAGGCGATAGGTGAACAAGGCTCAATATTAGTCAATCAGTCCTCAACAAAACTTTTCAGATTTTACAAAAACTGAATTTCAAATCAGCAGTATTCCTCCTGTTATGAGTACTGGAAGTTAGAAATTCTATTAAAGCAATTCGGATTCTTCAGCAAAGCTTCTAGCTCTATCAATTAGACTTTTTTCCGCCAGGATTTTCGAGTGAGAAAATGAAAAGTACATAGTTTTATCACAGAACATTTTTCCATGACCTATGTTAAAATTTGAGGAAATATTGGATCTTAGCATCCTTTCCCACAGTGAATGCTAATTATGCCTCATGGACGGAAGATCAAAAACGAAAATGCCAGGGGTTAGGATACTATCAAAGAAGAATTTGCTAATCTCCAATAATACATGCCTTGGGAATAAAGAGGATGAACTTGATGATCCATTTGCCCATGGTGGAGGTGGAGCAGTGGATCCATTTGCCGCCGACTTGGCAGCCAATGGACGCTGACGGACGAATGGATTTGTAGCCTCCTTTGATGCAGAAGAAGAAAACAATTGCCGTCTGTTCTCATGAACCTTCAAATTCTGGAATAAATTCACAACCCAATAAGCAAACTGCAGAAACTGGGCTCAGACTAAAGCAATTAACACAATTTAGCACTGTAGCTATACCTCTGTACGCATAGTGAGAACTTCCTTGAACTCCTTTGTTGCACTCATCAACCGGTTTTTTAGGTTATCTACAACTGTTGTCGAATGACTTGTTGTATCACTTGACGTGTTCCCAGTTTCATTTTGGGAGTTACAAACAAGCTGCAGATCCACGACAGCTGAATTTAGTGCAGTAATATCCTGCTTGATGACTGCTGTTAGCTCTTGAATTCCAACAGTAGGGTCATCAAACACAGATGTCCTTTTTGCCACTGTCAAGAAAAAATAGATGTTTTAAAGTCTAACATCATATGCTGAAATGCTTTCTTATAGGTAATAACCAAGGTATAACACCTGATTAACTAAATGGAAGTGAGTTCTAACAACATTCAAATAAGACATAAGTATAGAACATCTAATGACTTATCTACACCATAACTTGAAAAAGATTGAAAACCTAAGGTGAACCAAAAGGAGCATACAAAACATAATCAATCCATCGGCCAGCAAGTCGACAAGACCAAAAGGGCAGGCTTGCATATCATATAGAGGATGTTAATTCAAGCAAGGGGCTTCTAATATCCACTGGTACATCTCCACAGGTACAAATGAATGCAACCAAATCAACAGAAAATGTAAACAAGCAATTATCCTTGCAAGGAAGAAACCATAGTTGATTCACAGATCAAAATCACAAGAAAACAATCAAAACAGCTAACATTACCCACATTTTGCGAGCTTAGAAAGCTTCTGAGAGGTCTGGTGGATCCCGAACCCGATCTTGGAGGCACGCTTGTTGAACTCGGATTGGATCGAGACCGCTGATCTAGATTTGTCCAATTGGGACCCGGTGCTACTACTGGTACTAGTCGGCGCATTCGAAATCGATTTCTTGAGCCTGTCGGTGATGCTATGAAACTCCTGCGTACGATCCCGGTAGGAAGATTGCGCCGATCTCATTGAGAAAAGTTGCAATCAAATCCTGTTTAGCCCAAATTTATGGAATCGAAGTAGGATCGAAACGGCCTGGTGGTTAGAATCGAGGCGAAATTGGCAGAGATCTGAAACCCTTTAGTTAAACATATGAATGGGTGCTTTCGTCTAAATGGAGGAGTAACCTTAGATCTACCACGCGAGGAAGAGGATTTTGATCCTTAGCAACCCTGTGGAAGAAATGGAGTCGGAGGGAGGGAGGGAGGATTAGGAAGAGCAGGAAAGATGCTCCGTGCTCGTATCGTTTCGTATCGCCTAGCCTAAAGACTAGAAGACTCACTGTTTCACATCATTTTTGTAAACCCAAAAAAAATGCAGAAGTTGTGAATCAGCCATATGAAGTTAAGAACTATGATCGCCTATTAAATTCTTCCATTTTTCTATCCTTGTAGGTTAAGGATCTAAAGATCTAAAGTTCTAAACTATCTCCTACCTTTCGATTTTGGTAAATAAAAAGCAGACCTTTGAGTAATACTCTAGGGTCAATTCCAACTCAACTATCTCGACATGTTTTACCTTTCCCCTATACTATTTAGGCAATTAAAACAAGACGGTTTTGCATAAATATATCAATCTAATTTCTCATTTGCACAAATATATCACGAGGGGGATAAAATTACAAGTGACTATGAATTGGTATATTTTTACATATTTTTTTTTTGTTATCCATTTACCAAGTTGTGGGTAAAAAAATCACCCTATCAATCAGAGCCAACTGACACATCTTAAGGCAGAAATCACAAAACAAGAAAACATCGATTTAATTAAATCGTCTACGAATTAGGTAATAAAGGGAATTTTATTTGCTATGGCGGAAGACAAACCGCCCAGACCTGACAGTTTTCCCCCAAAAATTTATTAACATTACTGACACATGGTCGGCAACTCGGTCAAAAAAATCATTAAAGCATTCTTTCACTCCAGGAATATGCTTATGGAGCTAAACCAACCATTTATCGCACTAATATCAAAAGTAGAAAATCCATCCACCATCAACTAGTACTAAGGCTGGAAATAACTCGCGGATATCCAATCCACAAACTTCACCTGAATTGATTTTGCGGGCGAAAACCCGCAATAAAGTGGGTGACGGGTGGTGCGGGTGCAAGTTAGACGGGTAATGGATGGATTATGAGTGAAAAAATTTCACCCATTGCCCGCCCCAATAGTCCACTCATTAACCCGCCCTCATTCACTCACCCCGCATTCCCTCGTAAAACCCTAAAAGTTTTACATATATATGTGTCTTTTTACTATTTTACCCTCCAAAATCTAAACCCTAATCTTGAGTTTTGAGTAATATGTTTTATATATATATATTGTAAAGGCTCGGGTTTTTAAATCCTAATTTTTTTCAGAAAAAAAATAAATAATAAAAGTGATAATAAAATCAAAATGTATTTAAAAGCGGAATTTAACGGAAAAATTCTCTAACTCGAATGTTAGACCTCTTAAAGCGAATTCCAACCTAAAATAATTTTTTTTTTTTTTTTTTTGAAAACTAACCGGGCATAGCGACATCTTCCTTGGATATTTGAAATTTTATTTTGAACGAGTCGGAATACGATCGAAACAGCGAGTTTCGGGGTTTATCTTCTGGATATTTTGAATTGGATTTTGGGCATTTCTTTTGGGGTATTCTTTTTTACCACCTACTGCAATTCAGAAGCCAGCTTGTTAACCCCTAAATTGAGGAAAACACTCACCTTCTCTTTCCCTTCCTCACATTGTTGACCCTCCATTTTTAGCATGATGCCAAACAATCCTTAGCCCCTTGCCGACTGTAGCATCTCCACCTTTCCCCTCTGTCTGAATATCTGCGGTCCTACACTTCTCTCTGTTTCCTTTTGCCAAAGGGCACAGTGAGCTTATCACTCTACCCCCTTCAAAAGTCAGGAACCAATCCATCCCCATTCCATTTTATTTTCAAAGACTAGCTGCAACTTGCTATCTCCCCTTCAACAAAGTCTGAAACACAACCCCCATTCCCCCACAGTTCACATTTCAATTTCAAAACCCAAATAACCCCTATCCCCTTCTCCCATTTGGGTTGCCGAGGGGAACTCCCTTCTCCTCCTTGTTCATTCAACCACCGCCACCACCTCATCCTTCCCCGAGCATCAGCAGCTACCTCCTCCGACTTCCGTCCGAGCCAGTGGCAGCTCCGAGCCGCGCCGACGCCGCCGATCCTCCTTAATGGCCCTGTTTTCGCAGCCCCGAGAAGCCAAACAAACACCAGCGTCTCTTCCTTCTGCTCGAGCCCAGAAGCAGCACCTCCAAGCCTCCCCAGGCGAGCCGTGGTTTTTCGATGCCCAGGCGAGTCTCCGAGCGGCGCCATCCCGATCCTCTTCTCCCCTGTTTCCGGCCGGTAAGCCTCACTCCTTCTCCTTCCGATCAAAATCAATGTAAAGCTTCGTCTTTTGACCTCCCAATGTCGACCTAGGCCAAGCTCGTTTGATTATCGACTCCGGCGAGCCCAATCGCACACCGACGAGATTTTCCGGCGAATCGAACCCGCGCCTCGGTGAGCTTCTCCTTCCTCTTTCTTCCCTCCTCATTGGCATGTGTGTGTGTGCTTTGTGGTCGGAATCTGGGAATGCCACCGCCGGCGGCTCTCCCTCCTCTTCCTCCGTCGATTTTCCGAGCACCGAGTTAGGTCCGAGGAGTTGCTCTCTTCTGTTTCTTCGAACAGTAGGGAGGAAGAAGAAAGCATGTGTGGGGCCCACTCTCACGTGCCACATCAGCTCCACCTTAGCATGGCCCCACTCCTCTTTTAATTTCGGAAAAGATGGGAGAATGAAAATGAATTTGGGCCTAATTTTCTTTTGAGTCAAAATAAATGTTATTGGGCCTAATTTTCTCAAGGGCAAATTCAAGCTTTTGGGCCTAATTCTTTCAAATAAATCAAAGGTGAAATTGGGCATGTTTTACAATCAAGGGGTCCGGTTTTGGTGTTTTATAAAAAGGGGTGGTTTTCGGTAATTTAAAAAAAATAAAGAGCGGTCTTGGTAATTCCATGAAGGGCTGATTTTTATAACCTTAAACAGTTGGAATTTCTAACCATTTGACTTGGATTTTGAAACGGTTTTCGGGGCTAACTCAGGAATTATGTGCTCGATGACTAACTGGCATGATTGATGTGAATGATTGTCTAATATCATGATTTGTGTTGACTAATAACATGATGAAATGTTAAGATTATGTATCGTTAACTTATGCGTTGAGATATGATGAATATGATGCACTTGAGCTATATGATATGCAAAGATATGGTTATGAACATATGAATGTGGCTTAATGGAATGATGAGAACGATATGGTATTATGGAATGTGGCATTGTTGGTAGGAGGAAATCGAGTATGCAAATAAAATATAAATAAATCACAGCAAACCAGATTCCGTCCCTTGCAAATAATTACAAGACCTCCTCCTGATGTAGCAGCGGGAAGTCGGGATCGATCCACGAGGAAGCGTGTCAGCGGATCCTAGGCAGCGGTGGAGTCTCACGGACAGAAGTCGACAACAGAAGTCCTCGAGCTCGACTAAGGTTTAGTCGACAGAAGCTCGGACGAGTCGAACACAGCAGCACTGCTCGGCACAGGTCTAGTCGATCTCGACTGGGGTCTACTCGATATTGAGTACGGCTCGTCGAAGTCGAGTTGGTCTGGTCGAGAATCTGCACAGGTAAGCTACGGCGACTCTAGGTCGAGAATCAGTAGTCGAGGTCGACCAAGGTGTGGTCAAGATCGACGAGGGCAGGGAAAGAAAATGAAATAAAGAAAGTAAAAACAAATGCTTTTGGGGTTTCGACTAAACTTTATGTAAAAGAACTTCCAAGATTGGGGTTTGCAACAACAATAACCAAACATGCATAAGGTAGAACCAAACAGATTATCATATAATTCGCATTAAAGGACTAAGCTTTCGCCTTTTCCAACAATTAGACAACTCTCTCAAGAAACCCTAATTGTCTCTACCGATTTTATGTTTATAATCCGAGTGGTTAACATGGATCTCCATTAGATGGGCAATAAACACATAAACAAGTAGGAAAATGCTCAAAACATGATAAAGGTCGGATCTTTACCTCAATTATGCATGGCTATCGTCGGGCTCGCCCCAACCCCAGAAGTGGGTTGACTACTCGCGCTTCATTGCAAACTCAGACATCTTTGATTGAAAGGAAATAACTTGCATTAAACTAAATTCAACGATTTTACAATCCCGGCGATCCAACTCTCGTTGAACGCCAAAACCCTAAAACCTTCGAACTCCTAAATCTCTACTTGGAACTACTTGTCTCTGACTGAAATTGAATGAATAGAACTGAGCCCCATGGGCTTTATTTATAGGCTTCACTCCCTAGCTATTCTAGGAAAGAAGATATCTATCTATATCTAAAACTATATCTATGACTTTAAAGATAAACAAAAACTATAACATAATTAAATCCAAAATAGGAAAATATATCTAAAGTCTTCCATGGATAGATCTCCTTCTCTTCATGATGTATCTTGATAGATTAGGATAGAATCGGCAATCTTCAGGCCCAAGGAATCCCAAGTCGAGTAGGATTCGTCAAGTCGAGTAACGCGGCTCTAGAGGTCTACTCGATCTCGAAAAGGGTCTTGTCGATCTCGAGTAGGGTTGACTGGCTCGGCTTCGTCGTCTCGGCTAGCTGGCGCTCGACAGACTCGGACTTGATTCATGGTGCTCGTCGATGTCGACAAGGGCTCGTCGAGGTCGAGTAGACTAGCTATGTCGACTGGGTCTTCTTGGGTGGCTCTACTCGACAGGCTCGGATATGGACTCGGGGCTCGTCGATCTCGACTAGGGCTCGTCGAGGTCGAGTAGAGGTGGTCTGCGTCTTCGTCCTCGGCTTCTCGGCTCGGCACAGCTCGTCGACTCCGGACATGGCTCGTCGATCTCGACCAGGGGTACTCGAGATCGAGTAGGGTTCCGGGAGTCGGGTTGTCTCTGACTCAGTGTCCTCGATCAGCTCTGCTCGACCAAGTCTGCTCGACCATGGCTCGTCGAGATCGAGTAGAGTCTAGTCGATCTCGAGTAGCGTTTTCTCAGCTTTCTGCTCTGTTCTTGAAACGCACTTTCCCGAGTCCTCGTTCGTCGGATTGACGCATATGACCATGCGTTGGAAAGCTCTTTCTGAGGGCTACAACTCTCATGAAGACATCAAAGCTTGATTCAGAATGAAGAATGGTGAAAAATGGCGTTTTCTCCAGCTGCAACATCCTTAGCTTCTCCATGAGTTTCCTTTAAACTCCAAAGTGCGTCCGATTTCTGCGAAATATAACAAAAACTTGTGTAGACCTCCATATATTGCAAATAAGTGTAAACTACACAGATTCTGTATTATTCTAACCCAAATGTATAAAATGCGTGCAGAAATCGATATAAATGATAGTATAAAACATGGCAAATTAGGCTCACAACAGGCATCATGATGAGTGGTTGAACTTGATGTGATGGTAATTGCGATATGATTGTTATTCTCGTTAAATGATGTGTGCTTGAATGCTTGAATGATTAGACGTAGACTTATATATATATGTTCTGATATGTATCTAGGTAATACCTTGTGATTATGAATGATGTATGCTGGATCCTCTATTATGCTGTTCTGCATGGCCAGGTGAGTTCCTATATGAGCTCACTCAGATTCGAAAAAGAGATCTCCCTGCTTGTAGTCATGTGCATACTAGGTGCTTGCATTCATAATAAAGCATGCCATGTAGTATCCTGCTAGGATTGCACTCATGATTGAGCATTCGATTACTCATTGCTTTTGTAAACAGAACGGCCGTTATCTGTGAAGTAACTAGAGTCATTGCTAGGGTTATAGGACGACCTAATCCCATCGGGTCCCGTCCTGAGTCAATCGAGTCATGAACTTCCTTATATTATAAGATGCATGCGGGCTTTATTGTGGATACGGGTTGGGCATGCGTGTCACCCGATTATATGGAATGCATTCACGAGCTGGCCAGTCTCCGCCCTATCGGAAGGGGTGGAGGTAGGAGAGGGATATACCACTTGGTATTCGGTGCTAAGGCCTTATTATATTTATGCACTTGATCTTAGGACCATGCTAGTGTGTTAATATTCCGCCTTGCATCTAGAAGCATCTTTATTAGGACTAGCGTGTGTATGTGTCTGCTTGTTTGGGATTATATTGCGTAGGGCTTCGATCTGACACCGCCCCGCATACATATTTTTGTAGGTTTGTTTGCAGCATGATTGTTCCTTGCTTCTGTAACGTGGGAACTCTCTTGGGCGATTGCAAGGAAATGGTCTAACCTTACATTTTGATAAATACACTTATTGATTTGGTTTGACCCGGCTCTGCCGTGGCACCCTCTTGTATTTCACATTGATTCTACTATTTGCATGACTGTTGGATTTCCACACTTAGACTTATGACAGGTACAGGGGACTTCCCCGGGGATTCCAACGATCCCTTCGAATTTTGGGTATGAAATCCCACTTGAAAACGTTAGAGTAGAATTTCAAACCTTCAACCTGTACTCGGGGCGCAAGATCCTAACGAGGGGTTTCATCCCTCGAAACGTAACCCGGGAATCATAATCCCGGGCTGTTACAAAGATGGTATCAGAGCTCAGGTTATGCAAACCGAGTATGATAGGTTGAAGTGGTTTTGAAAATGGCCCAAAGTTTTTAAATGGTCTTTTTTCAAAATGTTTTAGAAAGGGCAAAATGAATTTAATATGGCTAACTCAAATGGACTAAATATGAACTTGACTCAATAAATCCGGTAATCAAACAAAGGGAAACGATGGGTAGTAAAGGTGTTAGACCATCCCTATTGATGTAGTTGGGAACGGGTAGGCAAATACTAGCTTTGTTTTACAGACGGGGTTTGAAGACTCCAAGGAGCCCGAGGGTTGGAGTAGCATGGATTAAGGGGTTGTGAGGTATTTGCCCCTCCGGTCAGCCGTCTCTCGAAGGACGACATAGATCGCCTCTGTGATTATATGCATTATATCCAACTGGGCTCGAGGGCGATCCTCCTCGAAGGGGATCATATTAATCTCGTTGATTGCTTCCATGCTGAGTGCTATTGTGCTTAGGATAGATAACTAATGAGTATGCATTGACCTGAATCGTGTATTGAATAACTGTGCAAACGGGATAGCGGGAGATTACCTTGTTCTTATGTGATTGGAATTCCTATCTTGTCGGAATAGCTCTTCCATAATTCAAATCCCTGATGATTTTGACTCTGTCAACCGTCCCACCAAAACATTTAGGCATGATTAGCAAGGGTCGAAGAGCATTCGCTCTCCCCGTTTCGGGTCCTGTTTGGTACCCCACCATCTATGCTTCTACCGAGTCTTGTACTGGAGGTTGGTGTCTTCCACGGGAAATTTGGGTTGGTTAACTAATTACCTTCGGAAATCGTGACGGATGTGAAGGGTTACTTGAGTATGTTAGTGGGAGTGATGACTGAAGTAGTTTCGAGTTAGGAGTGAGTTTGTCTCATGGAGTCACCCCTTTGATCCTCGTAAATGTCAACCATGTCTTCTTTCCACAAGAGTCTAAACACAAGTTTATCCTCCCCTCTCGGGAACAGCGTGAATGTCATTGTGTCCTACCGAGCGAGTCATACTAGTGTCCCATTGGAAATGGGGTGATGAGTCAGTGATTGCCCTTAGAGAATTCTGTCTGATTATAATAGCCTCCTTTATGACTTCATGACATGATATGTTGGTGTATTTTAGTATGAATTGCCTGATAACTTGCATGGTTGCTTCTATGAGGAGATATTTGTGCCGTATGTATGAAACTTCCAGGATTATTATCTTTCCATGAATTAGGTTCATGATAGTGTGATCAACCCTTGTTGTATGTTTAATATGAGAAATGAATGTCTTAGCATGCTAAAATGACTTAATTGGACCTCGTTGACTATGTATATGTTTAATGAGTATTGCTAGTATCATGTAGGACATATACCTCCCAAATTTGGACCCTCGTATGATTATTTGTCCTACTCGTCTTACTATGTGAATATGAATGTATGTGATATGATAGTTGTTGTACTGCCCCTGTAGGACTTGACTATACTTGTAGTAGGATTATTAGAATGCATTTTAACATGCTTGCATTGGTTCCATATTTTCTTGATATGCTTATGTGTGTACCTAAGGTGAGTGATTAATCATACATGTTATATTATGTGATGCTAGCTAGATCTTGCATAACTTGTGTTGCATATGTCCCTTGTCGGTCCATGTATAAATGATCTTAATATGTCAGACATGACTGGTAAATGAAATGATAGGGTACTTGCTTGTTCCGCATGCATGAAGAAATTGATTAGATGAACGTGTTGTGAACTCATAGATCGTTATTCCTTGAGATAGGTACATGCTAGTGTGGAATAATGTTGTTGAGATACTTCGTGATTGCTATGTATTGCTTGCGGCAAATATAACCTCATAGAATGACCTAAGGGCATCATTGTAACTCTCGGGTTGAGATCTTATCTCTAGTGTCACCGTCTAGTCCTGGTCCATGTCTAAATCATTAAGGAAGTCGTGTTGTCCGCCCTTGTCTCTCCCCTATCTCCGTAACTCCTAATCTTTGCGATCTTTCGATAAGCACTGACATGAAAGGAAGAAGCGACGACCAAGTGGCACCGGAACGGCGCAGCGGAAGTGTGGTGGGTCCATGACCCATAGACTCCAACGACGACGTCACCGATGGCAAAAAGAATGGATATGCTTCAAGGATGGCAGACGTGAGCAGGATCCTCCCAACTGACTCGAGGAAGAGCATTCTTAATTCAAACCACGGATTTTCTTATTTGTCGGAATTGATGGTGTGTGATAGGCCTAGAACTGACATGATGAGATTGGTAGTGGCGGATATGTCGAACCAGTAGTGAATGTTGACCTGACTAACTTGTGCTTGCGATGATGTATCTTAATGCTTGAGTGTACTGACCTGCTAGTAAATCAATTATGAGTTATATATGTAGTGGTGTTTTCTTCTTGGGCATGAGTCGAGTGATTCCTTGGTGAATGGGTCGGAAAGTGACAGGTAGGTTCGAGGTCCTTGGTTCTGGTAGTTGGTTATGTGAGATGGGGTACGGGAAGAATGTGTTAGTTTGGGTAAGGGCTGCGTGAGTTGGGAGGTGTCGGAGATAGTGGTTAGTGGGTACAATTGAGCTTCGAGGTAGGTCTTAGGTGAGGAGTGGAGCCAATATGGGAGATTCATAGGGAGAGGCCTTCGTTAGAGGTAGTGTCGAGCGATAGCGTGCGGGTAGTGTAGTCCTAGAGGCGGATGAGTGAGCTAGGAGTAGATCGGGGGATTCTTGAAGGGATGTGTTGATAGACGGGTTAGTGTGCCAGGAGATCGAGAGTGTCTAGATAGGCTAGGGGAGGATCGTGGGTGACGTTGTGGTTGACCGACTAAGGAATGTCTAAGAAATCATAGACTCTGGAACTAGGTTGTGTGTGCGGTGATTGGGAGCGGTTTTGGTAAGGGATGAGGTTGAGGAAGTGCTAAGAATGAGTAGTATAGTGTTGCTTGGGAAATCATCGATCTTGGGGATTAGGTTGTTCATATCAGGACTGTATGTGAGATGAGTATTGGGGTTGTTTAGATAAGAGTGGTAATGCTTGGCGAAGTTGTGAGTGGGGGATTCTAGATGCGTTGTCGGAGGATTCTAGCATAGGGAAGGAATTCGAGATTGATGTGTGGAAATTATTGTGGCGATTGAGGATATGAGATGAATCTTCAGGGAAAGGTTGGTAGCTAGGCAAGGATGTCGTTGAGATTTCTAGTAAGACTGTGTCCTTGAGGTTGAGATAGAGAGATTCGGAGCTTGGAATTGGGAATTGGGCAGAGCGGAATGTATTGTGAACGTTAGAGGATGAAGGATTTTAGAAGATTGGCGAAATGGCGGTACTTGGGGAACTCGAATGAGGACGACTTAGGGATTATGCGGAAATGATGATCGGTAAAAGAGGGCTTTGGATAATAAGGTGTCATGGTTATGAAGTAGGAGCTTGAGGCATTTTAGGAATATAAAGAGATGAGGAACTGGAATAGGACGACTTGGGGATTTTGAAAGGTTAAGGTTTATTAAGATTTGGGATGAGGAAATTTGGGAATATGCTGAGACGATGATCTAGAATAGGTCAGATGAGGAGTCGTGGATGTTCAGGTCTCGTGAGATTCGGGATGGGACAAGTAGGTGGAATCTATGATTGGTCATTGAGGATAGATGCGGGAGATGAGGAACTCGGTAATTCATGGTTATGAGTTAGCACTAGACGGTTTTCTGCGTTAGAGTTGACGAGAGTAGGCGGTTGAGTGGATTCTAGAAAGGTAGGATGCTTGTGTTAGTAATGTCGAGGATAAGGGTGGGAGTGTGAGGTGTAAGATGGTCGGTATGAGTTGGGTCTTAGAGGTGGATGGCTAGTGAGAGTGATTAGTGGTACAAGAGGTGTGATTAAGTTAGCAAGGTGATTCTAGATGTCTCTTTGGGAGGTAGTGGTCACACGGAGTCTTGAGAACCTAGGAAGAGTAAGCAATATTGTTAAGGAGCACCGAGGTCGATCGAGAGTGCAGTTCGGTTGAGGATTTGAGACTTCTCTTGAGAGGTGAAATGAGACTAGTAGGGAACCCCTAGGACGAGAGTGTGCTTTATAGGTAGTCTTAGTAGTTGGTCGAGTTGTTAAGCTTGTCGGAATAGGGAATTGTGCGATTGGGAACTCCGAGATATGGGTTTTAGATGGTTGAGTGGAAGGTTAGGACTTGAGCTTGGGATATTTAAGTCGATTGATCCTTAGATGACTTGGTGACGTAAGAGTTGGGAGACCTAGTAATTGGTTAGAGATGTGGGCCTCGAATCGTGGATAGTTATCCGACTAGAGAGATTGTATGCTAAGCTTAGTGCAATGGTGTCTAGAACTAGTGTCGGATTGAATTGGTAGATCTAGGTGAGGTTGATCTTGATGCGAGAGATGATGAGTAGTGGTCGTGTCTTGTCATGATTGGTAGTTGTAGGCAGATTCTTCTAAGGATATGATCTAGTGTGTGCTTTACTTGGGACCGAGTGTTGTGCGAATCCTATGGATTAGACGCTGTTGATTCTTTGACGTATTGCCATAGACAAGAGTGAGTTGTTAGTACTAACAATAGATATTCCCTGAACTTGATGAAATGCTAGCTAGTGTACGGAATTACTTGTTGCCCCTAACGTAATGATGCTTGGTAGTTGACATAAGTATGATGTGCTTATTTGATTGATATGATGTGACGAATCCTACTCCGTATGATACTATGCCAGATACGTTATGGTATGTGACTATCCTTGACATGAGTATGCTATGTTCACAAACGTGTGATATGATTTCTATATTGAACGATTGCTATGATATATGATGCCTTGAATCGAAATTGCTAGTATGGTAGAACCGAATTGATGAATTTGATTAAGGCTCGGAACCTAGGAAGAAAATATGGGGTTAGCCTTTAGAGGTGGATGATTCCACCTCCTGAATTTGGAACTTGCTTGACTAACATCGGGCTAAGGGATTTTGAATGATGTTAAAAAAAAAAAAAAGGACTAACTTGGATTTTGGGAAATTGAACGCGATCAAGAACTTCAATGGTTTTGAAACCAAACCTTTTCGAACTGAGGAAACCTTTTGAAACTTTTCCGACCCGAGCTTGCATTATAACCCCTCACGAAGTGGATACAGGCATTTTATAGGGGCCCTTATAGACTGCTTGCTAAGACCTAGTGGAGGTGCTATGATGTTTTTGAGTTATAATATAATCGAGAAGTCGGGATGAGGATGTGGTAAGGGCCCGTATTGCATTCTCACTACGACCTATCGGGGATATAATTATCATGACAACGATACGGTGAGAATCTCATAGGGGCCCTTATGAGGTACTTACGGGATCGATGACATGATCATTGGACTCACCAGTTTCAAACTTCATCCCCTACCTTGTTTTGATTTTAGTCTCGGGACGAGACTTGTTTTTAGAGGTGGATGATGTAAAGGCTCGGGTTTTAAATCCTAATTTTTTTCAGAAAAAAAATAAATAATAAAAGTGATAATAAAATCAAAATGTATTTAAAAGCGGAATTTAACGGAAAAATTCTCTAACTCGAACGTTAGACCTCTTAAAGCGAATTCCAACCTAAAATAAATTTTTTTTTTTTTGAAAACTAACCGGGCATAGCGACATCTTCCTTGGATATTTGAAATTTTATTTTGAACGAGTCGGAATACGATCGAAACAGCGAGTTTCGGGGTTTATCTTCTGGATATTTTGAATTGGATTTTGGGCATTTCTTTTGGGGTATTCTTTTTTACCACCTACTGCAATTCAGAAGCCAGCTTGTTAACCCCTAAATTGAGGAAAACACTCACCTTCTCTTTCCCTTCCTCACATTGTTGACCCTCCATTTTTAGCATGATGCCAAACAATCCTTAGCCCCTTGCCGACTGTAGCATCTCCACCTTTCCCCTCTGTCTGAATATCTGCGGTCCTACACTCCTCTCTGTTTCCTTTTGCCAAAGGGCACAGTGAGCCTATCACTCTACCCCCTTCAAAAGTCAGGAACCAATCCATCCCCATTCCATTTTATTTTCAAAGACTAGCTGCAACTTGCTATCTCCCCTTCAACAAAGTCTGAAACACAACCCCCATTCCCCCACAGTTCACATTTCGATTTCAAAACCCAAATAACCCCTATCCCCTTCTCCCATTTGGGTTGCCGAGGGGAACTCCCTTCTCCTCCTTGTTCATTCAACCACCATCACCACCTCATCCTTCCCCGAGCACCAGCAGCTACCTCCTCCGACTTCCGTCCGAGCCAGTGGCAGCTCCGAGCCGCGCCGACGCCGCCGATCCTCCTTAATGGCCCTGTTTTCGCAGCCCCGAGAAGCCAAACAAACACCAGCGTCTCTTCCTTCTGCTCGAGCCCAGAAGCAGCACCTCCAAGCCTCCCCAAGCGAGCCGTGGTTTTTCGATGACCAGGCGAGTCTCCGAGCGGCGCCATCCCGATCCTCTTCTCCCCTGTTTCCGGCCGGTAAGCCTCACTCCTTCTCCTTCCGATCAAAATCAATGTAAAGCTTCGTCTTTTGACCTCCCAATGTCGACCTAGGCCAAGCTCGTTTGATTATCGACTCCGGCGAGCCCAATCGCACACCGACGAGATTTTCCGGCGAATCGAACCCGCGCCTCGGTGAGCTTCTCCTTCCTCTTTCTTCCCTCCTCATTGGCATGTGTGTGTGTGCTTTGTGGTCGGAATCTGGGAATGCCACCGCCGGCGGCTCTCCCTCCTCTTCCTCCGTCGATTTTCCGAGCACCGAGTTAGGTCCGAGGAGTTGCTCTCTTCTGTTTCTTCGAACAGTAGGGAGGAAGAAGAAAGCATGTGTGGGGCCCACTCTCACGTGCCACATCAGCTCCACCTTAGCATGGCCCCACTCCTCTTTTAATTTCGGAAAAGATGGGAGAATGAAAATGAATTTGGGCCTAATTTTCTTTTGAGTCAAAATAAATGTTATTGGGCCTAATTTTCTCAAGGGCAAATTCAAGCTTTTGGGCCTAATTCTTTCAAATAAATCAAAGGTGAAATTGGGCATGTTTTACAATCAAGGGGTCCAGTTTTGGTGTTTTATAAAAAGGGGTGGTTTTCGGTAATTTAAAAAAAATAAAGAGCGGTCTTGGTAATTCCATGAAGGGCTGATTTTTATAACCTTAAACAGTTGGAATTTCTAACCATTTGACTTGGATTTTGAAACGGTTTTCGGGGCTAACTCAGGAATTATGTGCTCGATGACTAACTGGCATGATTGATGTGAATGATTGTCTAATATCATGATTTGTGTTGACTAATAACATGATGAAATGTTAAGATTATGTATCGTTAACTTATGCGTTGAGATATGATGAATATGATGCACTTGAGCTATATGATATGCAAAGATATGGTTATGAACATATGAATGTGGCTTAATGGAATGATGAGAACGATATGGTATTATGGAATGTGGCATCATGATGAGTGGTTGAACTTGATGTGATGGTAATTGCGATATGATTGTTATTCTCGTTAAATGATGTGTGCTTGAATGCTTGAATGATTAGACGTAGACTTATATATATATGTTCTGATATGTATCTAGGTAATACCTTGTGATTATGAATGATGTATGCTGGATCCTCTATTATGCTGTTCTGCATGGCCAGGTGAGTTCCTATATGAGCTCACTCAGATTCGAAAAAGAGATCTCCCTGCTTGTAGTCATGTGCATACTAGGTGCTTGCATTCATAATAAAGCATGCCATGTAGTATCCTGCTAGGATTGCACTCATGATTGAGCATTCGATTACTCATTGCTTTTGTAAACAGAACGGCCGTTATCTGTGAAGTAACTAGAGTCATTGCTAGGGTTATAGGACGACCTAATCCCATCGGGTCCCGTCCTGAGTCAATCGAGTCATGAACTTCCTTATATTATGAGATGCCTGCGGGCTTTATTGTGGATACAGGTTGGGCATGCGTGTCACCCGATTATATGGAATGCATTCACGAGCTGGCCAGTCTCCGCCCTATCGGAAGGGGTGGAGGTAGGAGAGGGATATACCACTTGGTATTCGGTGCTAAGGCCTTATTATATTTATGCACTTGATCTTAGGACCATGCTAGTGTGTTAATATTCCGCCTTGCATCTAGAAGCATCTTTATTAGGACTAGCGTGTGTATGTGTCTGCTTGTTTGGGATTATATTGCGTAGGGCTTCGATCTGACACCGCCCCGCATACATATTTTTTTAGGTTTGTTTGCAGCATGATTGTTCCTTGCTTCTGTAACGTGGGAACTCTCTTGGGCGAATGCAAGGAAATGGTCTAACCTTACATTTTGATAAATACACTTATTGATTTGGTTTGACCCGGCTCTGCCGTGGCACCCTCTTGTATTTCACATTGATTCTACTATTTGCATGACTGTTGGATTTCCACGCTTAGACTTATGACAGGTACAGGGGACTTCCCCGGGGATTCCAACGATCCCTTCGAATTTTGGGTATGAAATCCCACTTGAAAACGTTAGAGTAGAATTTCAAACCTTCAACCTGTACTCGGGGCGCAAGATCCTAACGAGGGGTTTCATCCCTCGAAACGTAACCCGGGAATCATAATCCTGGGCCGTTACATATATATAGGGTGGTTATGGTGTAAACACTCCTTAAGATGTAAATTGTGAACAAACCACAACCATTGAATCAAAAGAAATTAAAGGCTTAGATTAATCCTGATTTTCTTTTTTATTTTTAAAAAAAATGGTGGACCTCCACCTATTTGCATACTCACGCGCAAGTGCGCAACCCCCATTTGTCATTTACTTCCAACAGGCAACAGCACATGTACGTACTCCTACATTTTTTTTTAACATTTGTTTTTTTTAACATTTGTTGTTATCAACATAATTGTGCTCAAATTCAATTATTCAACTCAATTAAAAAAATTATTCATATTTATGGGACAATTATTCGATTAAATTTAAGAGATTATTCGTTTAAATTATATAGATTATTTGTGTATAGCAGGATGATTGTTTACAAATTTATTAGTTTTTTTTATACATTTGCTATCAAGATAATTTAGTTGAAATTAAATTATTCGGTTAAATTAGAGATATTATTCGTATGTAAAGGATGATAATTCGGTTATATTTTGGAGATTATTCGGTTAAATTTTGGAGATTATTGACTTAAATTATAGATATTTTTCGCATTTAAGAGGACGATTAATTATTCGTATTTAAAGGACGATTAATTAGAGATTACTCCTCTAATCGAATAAACTATCACATTCATATGAATATATTTACCTATACCTACGAATAATTATAGTAAAAGGTATGTGCGCATAATAATTACTCGAATTACACTTCACTCTTTAGTTTATTCATGAATAATCCTCAATATTCAACTGATTAATCAAATATTTACATGTGAATAATCTTTACCGTATTCTTGAAGAATATTTACCGTAATTTTAATTAATTATATAGCTATGAATAATTTGTACCTTACATACGAATAACCTTAATGCATACAACGGATATATACTCTTAACTATACCTACGAATTAGTAGGAGGTAAAACATTTCTTTTATCAGGGCAATATAATATTAATTAAAAAAATAGCAACTTACCGTATTTTTCTTTAGTGCAACGTGGGTTGCTATTTGCTAATTTTTTTTTAATGCAGCGTGTGTCTCACGCCCGGCCAAGAGAAGGTGAGAAGGTGGGTTGGTTATTTTTTAATGCAGCGTGGGTCCCATATTTTTTTTAATTAATTTTTTTTTTAATTTAGAACACATCTCCACCCTTCATTTCACTCCATTCAATGGTTAAGATCTGTTCACAAATTGTATTATAAGGAGTGTTTACAAATGATCCTTCCCCTATATATATACTAGTGCAAGGCCCGTCCCATGTACGGGAATATATTAACAATATTTTAAAATTATATTAATTATTTACAAATAAATAAGGATAAAAAAAATTATTTATAAATAATTTTTAAAAAATTATTCTTCATTCATTACATTTTAAAAGTCCTCACGCACCGACACGTAAGCGGCATTAAGTTTAATCAAATTTTGACTATCCTCAAAATTTAAATAAATTTATAAATAACTTTTAGGCAATACTAAAAATTTTGACTATCCTAATACATTTCCCGATTATTTTTATTAATCGACTATTTTTATAATATATATATATATATATATATATATAAAATTTAATCCATATATAGGAATGATTTGGATGAGTTGCTACAATAATGGGAGAGTTTCATATATTATTTATCGTGTAAGCTTATACATATATCTTTTTTAATTAAAATAAATTTACCTTATTTTAGATGCGATATTATATTAAATTATATTTTGTATAATTCTACCTCAAAATATATATACATTGCAAGAAGAATTTGTATAAAGTTTTTGGTTAATAAACCTTGAATCTTTCCACTTGGAAAAAAAAGGAGAAAACATCAAGTTAAAACGTAAAGTTGGTTATTTTATATTTCGATAGATAGAATAATGATTTCAAAGGTTGTTATTTTATAATCCTAATATGCATTTGAACCATTCTAAAATGAATATGAAATTGAACAACTAAACAAATTTGATGCATGGTATTTTAAAGTTCAGAATGCAACGAAAACAACATAATAACATTAATTAATTAGACTAATCCATATAAAATATGACAACAAACCCAATTTTATATATATATATATATATATATATATATATATATATATATATATATATATATATATATATATATATATATATATATATATATATATATATATATAACATACATAAAAATTGATTTTGAGTGACAATCTAAAAGTAATACTTCAAAACAACAGTAATTAATGATAACTACATGCATATGTTAGGATTAGAATAATAAGGGGTCATATGTGTAATTACTAAGAAACTAGAGAATGGGTTATAAATACCCAAAAGAGGTCTTGTACAGATTATCAATGAACAATTCCAGAAATACTTTATATATCTTCTTCTTCTACCTCTCGTCTCCTTCTGATCTCTCTTTCTATTCACGATCGATCGCCATGGTCGGACCTCGAGGGTCCTAACAATTGGTATCAGAGCTCGTCGACCTTCCGACCTGTCCGGGAATGGCCGAAGGCGCCGAGTGAAAGCAACCGCAACCAAGCCGAGCTATGGAGCTTCTTGAAGAATACAACAATCTCAGCCAAGGGGATAGCCTTGAGGAGTACAATGAGCGGTTTGGGGAACTCCGATTATGGTTGTTATCCATCAATCCATATCTGCGCGAATCATATTTCATTTGGTGCTACATCAAAGGACTGAAATTGAAGATCAAATCCTTAGTACAATTGGGGAGGCCGAAGGAATTGGAGGAGGCCGTGAAATTGGTTGTGCTCCACAACAAATCCGTAACTCAAGAACTGGCACAGCAGCCGAATCCGAAGCCAAATTCGTCGATTTCCACTCTGACGGAAACAGAAATCCCTAATTCAACGTCGACGGCATTCGATGTTCTTGGAGAGGGGCAAACGATTCAAGAGAGTTCCGACCGGGAGCTCGAGGTGCTTGCGGATGGCGTTCTTGGGGATTTGGAGCCTGAACTAGTCGTAGAAGAGGCAACAGAGTTAGCACAGGTCGAGGGAATCACAAATCTGCCCAACGACATGAGCCAAGAAATCGTCGACAACTTCGGTGAACAGGAGGTCTCGTATCTGAGACAGGGACCCGACGAGAATCTTGCAAAGCAGGGAACGGAGAGTAAGACATCCAAGGTAACCTCTGACCTCTCGTTTACTGTCAAATCTGCATTGGATCAAAGACTTGAATCTGGAGTGGAGGAAGTAGCTAAAGGTGATGAAAATTGCATTGGAAATCCGTTCTGCAGTAGTCAAATATTGAAAAAAATGACTGATATTGGGATGATTTCAATGGGGTTCTTGAAAATTCCGGTTGAATATTAGGTGTTTGGGGATTTATATGATCAGGGTAGTGCACTTACAAAGGAAATTGGCAACATTTTTAAAAGCCTTGCAACTGCCTACAACATGTTCGATAAAATGTCTTGGGAGGATATGCTAGCTGGGAATATGAATTGTAATATGTACTTGATTGTTTTCGATCCGGGTGGCGTAGGAAGTAGCTATGGGGTTTCGATTTTAGAGGCAGGCAGTAGTGTTGAGTTTGTGTTTGATCCAGGAATCATCAATGGTGCCGTGTACGGTTTCAAATTCATCAAAGATTGGGTAGTCTTGACACCATTTGATAGAGGAAAATTTATTGCAACCCATGTCGATACTCAATGGGTGGTAACTAGTATGGGTACTTTTCCATATGATAGAGGAAGATTCAGCATTGTTCAAGTTACTGATTTTTCAGCCCAACTACTGTCAGGAAATTTTGTTTTTGATCCGGGTGGAGTCCTTGATTGGCTACTTATATGCTTGTATGCTACCATGTTTGTTGTTTTCTTGGAAAGTAAGAGCTATAGTGGCCTTGAGGCTGGAAGAGTCACCATAGTTTTTTATTCTGGAGGGTTACTCAGTATTGATGGGAAGTATAGACAAACCATGAAAGAGTGTAAGAAGCTACTGAATTTTTTTTTTGGCTGCTTGGAACACGGGAGCTATCATAAGGGGCAAGACGCTGCTGTAGTGCAGCTGTGCAGAAGTGCAGAGGGCCTGAGCCTGGATTTTGGCTTGGTCATGGAGCTGTTGTCATCCAATTTTGCACCCACATAAGAAGTGCAGAAGTGCAGAGGGCCTGAATTTTGCAGTGGGGCATTGTTGTCATGGAGCTGCTGAATTTTGGCAATGAGTGATGACTCTTGTGTGGTCACACAAGAAGTCCACGGCTACTCACATAATTTTGCACCCATAATTGTCCAATTAATGGCTCCAAGTGCAGTTCACAAGCAATTTAAAAGTGCTGTAGGAACCCAATTCTAAAGCTTGAGGACAAGCTTTCTTAAGGAGGGGGGTATTGTTAGGATTAGAATAATAAGGGGTCATATGTGTAATTACTAAGAAACTAGAGAATGGGTTATAAATACCCAAAAGAGGTCTTGTACAGATTATCAATGAACAATTCCAGAAATACTTTCTATATCTTCTTCTTCTACCTCTCGTCTCCTTCTGATCTCTCTTTCTATTCACGATCGATCGCCATGGTCGAACCTCGAGGGTCCTAACAGCATAATCTGATATATGAAGATCAATTGAGAGTTTGAAGCTTTATACCTTATATATATACATGCATGACAAATAAATAAATTTAATCATCTTAATTCAATTAGGCCAATTTTCCTCTGAAAGGTTAATTTTGATTGATGTGAATAAGTTAAAACTTCGATCATAAGATACTTACTTGTAAGGATCATAAGGTCAGTTAAATCTGCAAAGTCCGTTGATCAGCCTGATCCATTAAAAAAATATGAATTCCCACAATAATGACATAGCCTGCGGTGACATTGCGTACATCCATTAAGAATTAAGACAGTAAATAAATAATCTAAATTTCAACGGCTTGCTCCAAATAATCAAAGGGCGTTGTTATTGACATCACAGAATTGATCAATTGAAAAAAATTTGATAGTGGTATATAAAAGTTCAGAACACAATCTAAGCAACATAATTAAAGTAATTAGAATCTATATAACAGCATGATAAGAAATCCAAAGAAACTGCATGCATATATACAACGTACAAAAAAAATCTAATTTGAGTGACATAGAAATTTAAAGATTTCAACTAATTGTCACGAGTTGTTAATGCAATGGAGGGTCATGAACACCTCTTGTATATATAAGAATATATAATGCAATATCAAAGATTTCAATTAAGGAAAAAAAAAACTAACAGATAATTATATTTCCATAAATATATAAGATATACCTACGTACATTATTTAAATTATACTAAGATATTGATAAATAATAATCAATATAATCCATAAATATATAAGATACACATAAATTATAAAATATGTTAAGATATAGATAGATCCTAGCCGATTACGTGCATGGCATATAAATACATATAACATATATAATATATATTGATTGATTATCCCATTACTTTATGAATGTAAATAGAATTAGGAAAGATATACGAATTGGTAATCATATAATTATATGACATACGATAAAATTATTAGTTTTAAATAATAATCTTTTTTACATATAAAATTATGGTATTTAATTATTTTAATAGTATTCTTTTTTTGGTGGGGGGTGGAAAAAAATTTTATAGTCTATTTTTAGAGATTTTTTCCTTATATAATATTTACTCTTTTATAAGATATTCCATCTAATTATTTTTATTAGATTTTCTTTTTCAAGGGAGAAAGTTTTGTGAGACGCACTCATGCGACGCCACGTAGGCAAATTCACTCACGCGCCGCCACGCAGGCACCAATTCATTGGTTTATAAAAGTTCAGAACACAATCTAAGCAACATAATTAAACTTATTAGAATCTATATAATAGCATGATAACAAATCCAAAGAAACTGCATGCATATAATATACAACGTACAAAAAAAATCTAATTTGAGTGACATAGAAATTTAAAGATTTCAACTAATTGTCACGAGTTGTTAATGCAATGAAGGGTCATGAACACCTCTTTTATATATAATAATATATAATGCAATATCAAAGATTTCAATTAAGGAAAGAAAACTAACAGATAATTACATTTTCATAAATATATAAGATATACCTACGTACATTATTTAAATTATACTAAGATATTGATAAATGATAATCGATATAATCCATAAATATATAGATAGAGGCTAGCCGATCGATTACGTGCATGGCATATAAATACATATAACATATATAATATATATTGATTGATGATCCCATTACTTTATGAATGTAAATAGAATTAGGAAAGATATATGGATTGGTAATCATATAATTATATGAAATACGATAAAATTATTAGTTTTAAATACTAATCTTTTTTACATATAAAATTATGGTATTTAGTTATTTTAATAGTACTCTTTTTTTGGTTGGGGGTGGAAAAAAAATGTATATAGTCTTTTTTTAGAGATTTTTTCCTTATATAATATTTACTCTTTTATAAGATATTCCATCTAATTATTTTTATTAGATTTCCTTTTTTACGGGAGAAAGTTTTGTGAGACGCACTCACGCGCCGCCACGTAGGCAAATTAACTAACGTGTCGTGCGCCGCCACGCAGACACCAATGCATCGATTTTAGTATATGTACTAGCGTAGTGCCCGTGCGTAACGCACGGGATTTGTAAAGTATATTATATTTTATAGAAAATATTACCATAACTTATTTACATTATTTATTAGATGTATTATACTATTATAATAATATTAAAACGACATAGCTATTTATTATTTTGTTGTTATCTACTATAATTATTAAAACGATATAGCAAATTGTCATTAAATATACTGTAATTATTTGAAATAATTCATATTATGTGAAGTTTATTGTCAAACTATATGAATATATTATCTAGTGTTTTGGATATGAATTTCGAGTCTTTTTGAAGTTTATCGTCATATGACTCCGCACTCAATGCTGTTTTCTATCTTAGCAAAGTTAAGAATGAAATCTTAAAAACAAAAATAGTTCATATTATATAGACTATTATAATATAAAGTATGTAAATGGAGTAAATATCATTCAGATCAATTATTTATAATGAAACATTGTAAAATAATGGAATAAAAATAATTTTTTCACAATAAATAAGGATTTACCCTCTCAGCAATAATTAGCTAGTAAAAGAAAAAATCAAAACGGCATCATTTTGAGAAAAACACTAAAAATCAAACACGTGTTTACTGCTCCTAAGTCCTAACTCCCTTCGCAACACCATCGCCCGCTCCTTCGGCCTCCATTTGCTCAATCACCTCACCGTCGACCTCTAGTCTAGCCCAGACCTCGGCTGCCCCGCTTGCTCTCTCTCGTCGTCACCGACGTCTTTGGCGAGCCCAGGCACCAATCCCTGGTCAAGTAGCCCAAGCGACTATCGAAGTATCGTCGTCGAGTTTGTTGCCGAGCAGAAGCAGACCATCTTCGTCGCCGGCTCATTGCCTCTGTTCGGCCTCCTTGTTGCTGTCGACGCGCCGTGTTCTGTACGGCCTCCTTTCTCAGGTATCACTCCCAACTCCCAAGTCCCAGTCGATTATCCATAATCTCATTTCAATTTTCACCGGTTTGGTTTAACAAATAACAATGATCTAGGGTTGATTTATTTGGATTGGAATTTGGATTGGAATGTTGAAATCAAATTGGGGGTTTTGTGAAATGGGATTGGAATTTTGGATTCGAATAACAATGGGATTCGAATTGGGGGTTTTGTGTAGTGGGAATGTTGAATCGAATTTGGATTGGAATAACAGTGGTTGTTGAATAACAATGGGATTTGCATTGGGGGTTTTGTGCAATGGGAATGTCGAAATCGAATTTGGATTGGAATTTTGTGCAATGAGATTATTTATGTGGGTGTGCATTGTCTGCTAAATTGAATTATCTTATTAATATTGGATTATTTATGTGGAATTGTATTTTATTTGTAATATCGAACACATTATGGTTTGTTTGGCTCCTTTCGCTATATTAAGTTAGGAGAGATAATAGAATAATAATAGAAATATATAGATAGATATGAATAAACATTTTAAATCCTTTTTTAGGCGATAGATTTGTAATCTTTTGGTTAAAAAATAGATAAACACCGATGAATTTTCTGTTTTTATATGAGTTTTTACGTCTGTAGCAGCTGATTTTATTTTTATTTTCTATTTTTTCTAGAAGATTTATAGCAGATATCAAATCTTATAGCTTGGAATGAGAAATGAGATATAGATTACTGTTGACTATTAAGTTAGGATAGATATGAACCTGTGCAGCAATTATAAACCGTCTAAATCCCTTTTTAGAGGATAGATTTGTAATCTTTTTGTTAGAAATGAGATAAACATTGATGAATTTATTTAGGTTTTTTATATTGGTTGTATGCACTATTGAATTCCAGATGAGAGGATTGCCCCATGACCGGTGGAAGAGGAAGGAGGAGAAGTGAGTTCTCTGTTATATTCGATTCTGATTATATATATATAGGTAAAGGTTCAAATGAAAATGGGGCTTAAGATGAAAATCCCTCTTAAAATGAAAATGGTCTAATTTGAAGGTAAATGGGCCTAACTAAATGAGTAATAGATAAATGGGCCTATTTAATGTGTAAATGGGCCTAATTTTATGGGGTAAATGGATAAATGGGTAATGACCCTAAATATGAGATAAATGTCACCACCTCTCCCATACTTTCTATTTCTACTAATATTGCCCTTATTTCAATTATAAAAATTACATATTTTAGCCCGTAATTTTTATTTGAAATAATATTATAAGGTGCATCTACAAGATTACAAAATGCAACAAAATATGCTACATCACATTTCTTGTCTTTATTTTAAAAAGTGAAAAATATGAGATTACAAAATATAAAGTGAACAAATAATACAATAAAGATCATTATTAATAAATGTGCATTTTCCTAATGTAAAGTAAGTTTCCTACCAAATATTTTCTTTATGGGTTGCTATTTTTATGGCGGTTTTGTACTTTAATGCGACATGTGTCATTAAAAGCCTATTAGCTCAAAATGGTATAACGATGTGCCCATGCACAAAGGTTCGAGTTCAAAATCCCGCATAGGCTATTTATGATTGTCTTCTTTTTGTTCCCGTTCATGAATAAGATTATAAAGTGCAATAATAAAACGATAATGTGCACAAATAAGATGAAATAATGCGTATATAACATTATGATGTGCAAATATAACATTATGGTGTGCAAATATAACACTATGTTTTGCAGATGTAACATTATGTTGTGCATATCTAATAATATAATGTTATGTTGTGCACATATAATATTATGCTTTGCGAATATAACATTATATTGTGCAAATATAACTTTAAGTTGTGCAAATATAACACTATGTTTTGCAAATGTAACATTATGTTGTGCATATCTAATAATATAATGTTACGTTGTGCACATATAATATTATGTTGTGCGAATATAACATTATATTGTGCAAATATAACTTTAAGTTGTGCAAATATAACACTATGTTTTGCAAATGTAACATGATGTTGTGCATATCTAATAATATAATGTTACGTTGTGCACATATAATATTATGTTGTGCGAATATAACATTATATTGTGCAAATATAACTTTAAGTTTTGCAAATATAATATTATGTTGTGCAAATAAAATGACAAAGTGCAAGAATAAAATGATGGTGTATTAATAATAATATGAAGTGTATGAATAAGGATATGAAGTACACAATTAAGATTATAAAATGGATAAATAAAATGATAAAGTGGAAGAACAAAATGATGAAGTGTATGAATAAGGATATGAAGTACACAATTAAGATTATAAAGTGCATTAATAAAATGATAAAGTGCAAGAATAAGATCATGAAATGCACAATTAAGACTATGAATTGCACTTTTATCGAAAAATAATATAAACTATTAAAATTAAGCAATTTAGCCTATGTAGGAGTCGAACCCACGTCTCTATGCATAAGCACATTGCTCTACCATTGAGCTAATAGACTTTTAAAGCTTATTAAGTACACAAGAATAGAGATAAAACAACGACAGATTCAACATTTCATCAAATATCTATATGCTTTCACATCAAACACTTAAAAAGCTAGATGTTACTCATAACTGTCAAAAGAAGTTGTTTCCTAGCATTAGATGATAATAAAAGTTATGAAAGATTAATTTTTTCAAAATAAGTTATCTTAGAAACGGATGGAGAGATTATTTCCATGATGAAAAATCAGAAGCAATGAGGAGTTCATGTATAAAGTGTTCTCATCTGAGCAGATATGGAGATCCTCAATCTCAACAGCACCATATGTAATGCAAGAGCAACTAGGTCCTCTATCAAGCCATGAAATCAATGGCTTTTTATATGAGCTATGGCGGGTGATTTTACCCAAGTTGACTTGATTTCAAATTGCAAAATATGAATCACAGAATGTATAATAAAAAGAGGAAAAACAAGAGTTGCAACATTGCAGCAGAAGGGCAAAAAGAACGATGTCAACTGGCATGCCTGCATTTCCAATCCAACACCATCTTCATCATCTCATTTCTCACCATTCTTACATTTCAATCAAATTAAGTTAACAGTCAATTTTTGCAATGTACATTCACATGTATCAGTATGAATGAGAAACTCACTTCAGTGACAGAGAACTCAACTGTCTCCTTGCTGGAAGGTTTGACTATGATATGGGTGACTGGGTTTTTGGAGCATCCAGTTCGTCTCCATCAGCTTGGATTCAACCTGTACTTGCGTATATATATTCATTGGCGAAGGAGTAATAAAAGGAAACATGTACTACTCAAAATACATTATACATTGCCAAAAATTTTCAAAAATATCATCAATCGTCAAATCAGATTTTCAGGTGGAAGCTCACTAGTAGAACTACTTAGGCGAGTGCCTCCATTAGCATCACAAAAAAAGATGTAACAAATGTATTTGTAAGTAAAATTGTAACTAAAAGATAGCTGTTACCATCTCCCAAAACAAACAAAGTAGCAGCAGCTCAAGAGCAACAAAACAGCCCCCAAAATACCATCAGATCAGTATATCACCAAATCAGCCTAAAAGAGCACCTTGACCGCATAAAAAGAGACCTCAAATCAAACTCAAACATCCCTTAAAGCTCCTGAAATCAGCAACAAAACAACATTAAATACCCTTCAAAAAAGCCATAAACTCTTGATAACAACCCCATACACAGCAAAAAAAAAAAGAAGGAATAGCAGCCCCAATACAAATAGATCAGCTTCCAACACAAAAGCATCAATACAACACTCCAATGTCATCAGATCTTCATCACAATGGCCAGCAGAAAACAAATCGAGAGGTAGCACCAATTCAGCCCAGAAATCATGCAAAAACGCAACATCTTTCAAGCTCCAGCAACACTTTAAACATAATCAAAGACCATAGAGAAAGAAACCACTACACAACACCTCTCAAAGGACTGAACTATTGTAGAAAACGCCATCCCCTCGTGCTAAAACCACAAGCTCTATTCTCTATCATCTAGCTAGAAAGAAACAAACTTTCTGTTGAAATTTTAAAAACATGAAAATGGATTAACTTTCATCAATTCTCTTATGATTATTGATTCATACAACAGATGTAGAAATCAGAAACCACACAAGCTCAAATAAAAAGTACCTTTACAACACAAAATTACGGTAAATGACACAAGCAAGAGGAAACCATAAACACTTAGAAGAGATTATGAATACAATGAAGCACAAATTCAAATCATCAACTCCATTTCGAATTTGAAATCAAATAACCTGAAGCACCTTGCATCGAACTGTACCGAAAAAAAAAAGGCAAATGATTTTTGGGCTCTATAGAGATCCTCATAGGTGCATCCCTTGAATTGGTAAATAAAGAGACTTATGTCTACTACCCACAAGTCCTTTTCCGGTGAGCCATTCCGGAATGGTTCTCACAAGTGCATCCCACACAAAGGCATTTAGCAGCAATATAAAGTTCCTAATTACTAAAAAAAAGTTCTGATTTACTTGACTTCGCTTCTCCCCAGATCAAGAGAGTTTGATCAGATTAGAGTAGCTCAGTGCACTTTATCAATCGGTAAAACTGCAAGGGGATGATTTCCTATAGGCAGATGGTGGTTTACCATGGCAAAACTTCAATTTGCCTAATTTGAGATGCAGATGAAGTAGTAATTGCCTAAATTCTCAGCATATAATATAGTAGTAGTTTGCTATGACAACACCTCAATTTGCCGAAATTGAAGAAGCAGATTTAACTAAAAGGTATCAACATGAACCTCACACACAAAAGAACACTGACTTGATACAAATAGAAAAAAGTAATCGAAAAAAAACAGCATAAGGTGAAGGCGACATATCTGTTTCAGTAAGAGAGAGGTGCAGGAAAGAGGAAGAGAGGAAATCCAAACCTGGTATGTCAAGGGAGAAGGATGTCGGGGACGCAGAAAGCACGAAGCCCTTAACAACTTCAGAACGCACACAGTAGCGGAGGGGCGACCTTCGATGCTTGAACTTGAACCGTGCCCAATCGAAAGCCCTAGAACCACGAATCAGCCAGAAAGCCCCGGACCTTGGAAATCCGGAGAAAGAAGTCGTTCCTGGCCTCGTTCGAGCACAAATTGGGGCGAACCCCTAGCGTGTGCTGCCATGGAGCAGACGGAGGAGGAGGAACCTAGGGCAGATGGACCAAGAACAGGAACGAGGGTTACGAGGGGGAGAGAATTTCGAACCGGCCTGATTTCTTTAAAATTTAAACCCGCGCGCAACTTTTTTCCTTAATTACCTTATTTTCACTTTAAGCAAATTTTTCATCTTAAACCCCTTTTTCACTTTAACCTCACCCTATATATATAACCCTATATATATATATATAAAGTAGTGTTGCCAGTTAGGTTAGGGTGGATGAGAGTAAAACAAATCTCTGTAGATCTGAAATTTATAGCGGATAGAACTTAAAAAATAAAGTAATATCGATTGGTTTTTAACAATTTAAAAATCTCTGCAGATATGAAATTAGGATAAATGTGTAATTTTTTTGTTAAATAAAAGAGATAAAAATTGGTTAATTGGTTAATTGAAGTAATAACGGATGAAACTTCAAAAAAAAAACAGTAACAGAATGGTTTGTAATTGGTTAAAAAATCCCTGCAGATCTGAAAATTTTAATTATTTTAACAAAAAGTAACATAATGTTTTGTAATTGGTTTAAAAATCTCTACAGATCTGTAAAGTTTAATTATTTTAATTAAAACGGTTTAAACTAAATTTAAAAAATCTCTGCATATCTGAAATTAGGATAAATGTGTAATCTTTTGGTTAAATAAAAGAGATAAACATTGGTTAATTAGGTAATTGAAGTAATAATGGATGGAACTTTAAAAAAAAAAGTAACAGAAATGAAACAGCTACTGGAAATGCTTATATTATATCGTTTTAATATTATTTAACTCACTCTTGAGGTTCGAGTTAGTGTTCTCTAAATCAAACAGCTACTGGAAATGCAAAAGAAATCAATTAACCAACTATATGACCAATGAACTTAGAAAATAGATCTCATTATTCATCAACCAAGTTAGATTTAATCATCTATTAAAAAAATTCTAAAAAAAATGTTACATTTTATAGCAATAAGAGTAAAATTGGAGCGGAACTTGGTCATAAACTTAAAAAGAGTTATTGGATCAAAGATTTGGATACCATGTAAATTAAAAACAAATATGAAATAGGGATGTGAAGCAAATCAAGCAGTTAAATAAGGTCCGAAATCAAATCTCTGCAGATCTGAAATTTGTATTTTTTTTTATTTTTATTTATGGTTGAATTTATGGAGGAGGGTATATCTGAATTTGTGATTTTTTTTTTGTGATTTTTTCTTGTGATTATTTTTTTGTGATTATTTTTTTATTTGGGGTGTTTTATTTAGTGTTTTATGTACAAAAACTTATTTTGTTAGACGAAGTGTTGTGTCCTTCAGGTTTTGAGATTCATGAGATGTTCCTCAATGATGAAATCAATGGAAAGGATCGAGCGGACACTATGAATGGGAGGATCTTCGCACACCATGAGCCAAATGGAAAGGAAGCATGTGTGAATAAGTTATCATCTTAGATGACTATCACGATAACCAAGAGGCTTTCATTCACTTCCCACACGCCCAGAAAACGTTCATGGACTGCATACACGTCTAGGAAAGGTTGAAGGAAAACCTGTGAGAGATTTCAGATTTGTATTTTTAGTGTTTGTAGTGTGCAACAGGAAATTTGTGAAATTAGAAGTGTCATGTGAACATTTTGTGCACGTAAATGCATTTCAGGTGCATTGATGGCGTTCAAATTGGATAGAATGAACTTGAGAGCGGGAAGCCATTGTTGTAGTTGATCATTCATTCAATTTTAGTATCGATCATGATCAATTGGATTCAGGTGCAATGTCGATATGCAGCTCTGCAAAAAAAATGTAAACGTTATAAATAAAAGAGTTTTAAACAATTGGAGAAGCAATTGGGGATTTATCCTAAATTTTGATTTTTAAACAATTGGAGAATCAATTGGGGATTTATCCTAAATTTTTATTTTTAAACAATTGGAGAAGTAATTGGGGATTTATCTTAAATTTCTAACTTTAAATGTATAGCCGTCACGTGTCTCATTTTGCAAGTGTTTTAGTATTATATTATATATATATATATATATATATTACTATTTTACCCTCTAAAATTATGTGTGTGTGTGCGCGCGCGCGTTTTCATTTTGTAACTTTTAAGTAACATGTTATTCTTATGTATGACACGTATTCAATTTCCACGGACTCATATTCCTACTATTTGTAAATTAAAATTTAATTTTTATTCATCTTTCAATTATATTAAAAAAATCATAACTATATTAATTTCCCATTGGGCACCCGCTCCATTAGCATCACTCGCGTGGGTCGGTGGGGGTGAAGATGTTTGCGGGTGTAATTATTTACCCGCGAGGCAGGTGATGGAATTGGTTCATCCACCCATAACCCGCCCCATTTCCACCCCTAACTATTAGGGATCTATTAGCCTTTTTTTAATACAAGGTAAGGATTTAGAAGGTGTCAGACTCTGCTGACCCACCATCCAATAGCATCTCTCCTAACGAGAGCAAGAAGCTTCGGGTGCGACATGATTTCCTCGTGCTCCATAAAATGTCATAGATTTGCCACTTTGTCTGCCACCTGGTTGAGTTCACGGAAGACATGTGAGCAGGACAACCACTCAAATTGACGAAGCAACGGAAGAATGCCAGTAATAGTCATATCAATCTCCCATGGGCATCTCCACTTGCTAGTGATGGGGTTGATGACCGCCAAACAGTCTCCCTCAATGATGATGCGTTGCAGACCATGGTCCTTAGCAACTATCAAACTAGACTGGAGTTCAAGAGCTTCCACTTGTAAGGAGGAGGCGAAGCAACACCGAAAATTTTCTGAAGAAATGATCGAATTAGCCGCATCCCGAATGACGAAACTAGACTTGGCAAGATCAGTTTGAAGTTTGGATCCATCAAAATTTATTTTAAAGTTTCCCATCATCAGTTTTTTCCACCTTATATTTTTCTTTTTTCTGGATTGAGGTTTCGGATAGGTAGTTTTCGTTGTAGTGCTTTCCACGCGGGTGGCCTTGTAATTGCATAGTTCCTTCATGAGCGGTCGTAGATAGGTTTCTTGTTTTCTTTTATCTGTGAAGTTGTTGTCATTGAAAGTCATTTTATTTCTAATAGTCCAAATGCCCCACCACAAGGTCGCTAGGGTCGTTTTTTGTGGTTTATTTAGTCAGGTGAAAATGTCATTTGTTATTTGTCTCATTGACCGATTAGTTTTGTTTGTTTCTTTTGTTACATTTGTTATTTCGTTGTCAATATTTGCGAGCAGTTGTAATGTGTGCGCGCAACTGGTGAATAAGTAGGTGTCATCTTCGTCAGTTTGGTTACAAAACGTACAAGGTAGTGGGACTGTTGCTCCTTTCTGTGCTAGTCGTATTTTCATTGGGTTCCATTCATTACCAATTTTCAGATGAAATTTTTAACTTTTGGGGGACATTCAATCTCCCAAATCCAAGCGATGTCACTTACTTGATTTCTTTGGTTTTCAGTGATCTTGTCTAAAGCTGATGATGTCGTAAACCAGTCGTGCATGTTGGCCCGTCAATAACTAAATCATTATATTCTCACATTGAAAATGCGAACAATACAAGCGAGTTATATTTTCCATGTAAGTAGTGTTGAACACTTTATGAATATGTTTTAAGTGTTTTATATTTGGAGCGATGTTTTCTATATCCGTTTCTGAACTTTGCAATGGTGCAAAGTTGATAATATGCCCACCAATGCAATGCGGATAACATTTAAAGTTCTTCAATTCGAATCCTGCCCATGACCCTTGCTGGTCGAGAGGTGAATCCTGATATATATTCTATTTGTTTCCTCTTGAATTTGCTTGCAATTTTCGCCTTGCTTTTATGCTTATTATTTAGCCACGAAGGGAAGTTAAATTGTCATGGGTTCATCCTGGTTAGTTTTTCTTGCATATAAATCCTCCTTTGGTCGTGATTATCGCTGGTTGTTAGTTCTTTTTTGCTCACATATACTTACTATTTTCTGTTAACCAGATATTCACAAACTTCCTGTCAAGTGTGGTAATTTCATACAACACGCCCATTTGTTTTGAATGAATGGATTCAGACCAAGATTGAAGGCTATGAAGTTTCCGGGACAATTGAGGTCAGTTTTTGTTATACATCATGAAAACAACAAAATTTACTGGAGGTGGCATGATGAAGAACTATAAACCATCATCAAAGATAGCTGAAGAAGCAAGCTGCTTGATAAACTTAAACTAGCTGATCATGATTTTTGTTTTGTTTTGTTATGTGTATGTAACTTCTAAATTTGACTACTTTCCACCATTTCAGCATATTGGTTGGTGGTCGCCAACCATAATCAGAGGGGATGATCGTGAGGCAGTTCATATTCCAAATCATAATTTCACGGTCAGAGTTGTGACTTGTGAGGAACCTCACTTAGAATTCTCATTGGCGCATCAAGACCCACATTGCCATCAGTCATTTGGATGTTATCAAGATTAACGTTAAGAGCCTAATTCATTCATCCATTAATTGCAGATTATTCGAAAATATAGCTTTTTATTGAATGTCTTTCTTGATCAATAAGAGCATGATGAGATTTATACCAGGCAACAGTTCTGACATGGATGGACAATCCTCATGGCAGGAAGGGTTGCTAAAGTTTGCTGGAACGCCTACTGCTTGATCGGCTTCACATGGCTTTCGCCTCTCCCTGAGCACAAACTTCTGGGTCTGCCCCGTTGATATCTTTGGCAATTCCGAGAACACAACAGTTCGAGGCGCCACGTAATGTGGCCGAGTTTCCCTGCAGAACTCGATTATCTCCTCAGGGCTAACCCTATAGGCTATATCCATCCTTCAGCATCACAAAGGCACAAGGTGTCTCGCCCCAGCGATCATTTCACCTACCAACAACTGCAGCTTCTGGAATCGCAGGGTGCTTAAAGTCCTTAAACAGCGCTGCTTCAACCTCAATCATGCTTATGTTCTCCCTTCTAGAGATGATTATATTGTTAGAGCGGTCCTTTAGATCGATTTTGCCATCTGGGTGCCTGATGCCCAGATTTTCATAATGAAACCACCCACCTTTGAAAGCCTCTTCGGTGGCTTTAATGTCCTTCAGGTATCCGTTCATAACAGTGTGACCTCTGATCATAACCTCGCAGTGTTACCTTTGATGTCAGATTTGTGGATTTCCAGCTCTATAATCAGTAACTTTGAATTCCAAATTTGCTTAGTAGATTCAGTTTTTTTTAGCTCAGTTTTAAGCCTTTTTTGTAGATCGGTGTGTTATGTTACAATGTTCTTGGTATGTGCAAGGATAGCTAAGAGATTATCCAATATTATTGTTTTCATGTAGGTCCTGAGTTGGTGGACCAACCGGTCATCAGAGGTGAAAGATGATGGGAAGCGTAGCCGGAGGTGGTTACAAAACAAATGCAAAAAATGGGACTGTTGTCTAGGGTTCCAACATAGAAGAGAGTGGGACTGTTGTCCGGCTCGCATAAAACTTTGCCTCTGAAATCCAAGGCTCCGACTTCAGTTGAGGTGAGTTTGTACGTTTGGATTTGTTGCTAACGAAGAGAGTAGGAGAATGAAACTAGCTTTTGTGTGTGGCTGTTGCAGAGATATGGGAAGCTCTGCAAGCAGATGCAGAAGCAGACTTAACGCTTGTGCAAGTGCTGGTGTGATCGCTCAAAATCCTGACCTCAAGATTTGCTATGACGATAGAGGTATCTGAGGATTTGGAGGACAGCTTGGTTTGACAGCCATATGAAGCGTGTAATAGAGATCGAATAGGTCATTATTTTTGTTTGTATTAATTTTAAAGAAGTTGATGCCAGAAACCATTATTTTTGTTTCTACAATTTGTGTTTTTTCTAAAATATGTCATTCTCATAATTTGAAAAAATGTTTAGCATATGGAGGATGAGCAAGGGCAATCGTGTCCATTTATTATGGTTTGGTTAATTGCGGTTGGATTTTCTGTTTCATGGTGTTCATCTGCTTTCCTTTTATTTGCTAAGTTTAATCAGCTGGTTTCTCAAATGACATATTCTCAGTTTGTTCTTTTATCCATTGTATGGTAGAGACTTTATGGGCATCCATTTTCCCTTACCTGAAAAAGGAATTGGAGCAGCTTCCTACAGAAAATGAGGTAAAGAACAGGTCAAATCATTTAATGGTTTGGTTAACTGCGGTTATATGAATGTTGTTGAATCTGGGAGGTTGAACTGAATTGATTTGAGAATTCATTTTTGAAGATTTGTTCAAAATTAATTGCTCATCGTTGTTCTCCCCCACCGGATTGTTCAAAACTAAATTGCTCATGGTCGTTGACAACCTGTTGCATTTGTTGGCTACTTGCATGTCCGAATTTGTTGCTGCTGCTGCTGTTTATTTTGAATTTGAGTAAGTTGCTTTTCTTGCTTCTGCATTGTTCCAATTAGTTGTGTTATCTGGGATGATATTGTTAACTTTGAAGATAATATCATGAGATCTTTATGTCATGTTTTTTAAGTTTATAAGTGTAATGACCTTTTTAATAACGTAATCACCATCACTGAAAAGAACAGAGGAGTTTTTGTAAGCTGGAAGCATTTTTTGCCATCATTGAATTTTTGAATGGGAACATTGGTTCCAAGTTTCTTTTAAAGTTCCAACCCACAATTTTTCTTATACCAACTACTTACTTAGATTGGAACAACACTAACTGAGAATCGATTGGAATTTTACCCTCTCTATATTATATCAGAATAGGATAACTATGCCAAAGATATTCTGAGCAACCATGTAAGTTTGCTTTTTAACTTTTGCTCACCCTTCTTGGTTATTTCCATCCTACTGATGTTTGGTGCATTTTTCTGGGTGTTAGATTTAGCATATATGGGTCCAATGATGAGGATTATGTCAATGATGGAAGGTCCAAAGTTTGTTCTTTTTCCAAGGTTCTCTCTCTTCTTTCCTTTCATGCTCTTTTAAGTTATGCACGTAGTTTCGCCATTTGGTTTGAAATTGGCATTTTTTGTGTTCAAGTGCTTGGATACGTACTATTTGAAATGAATGTTTCAAATTGAGAACTTCCATAGTATGTATTTTAATAGCTTGAGTATTCGAGCATTTGATTGATTACTCTCAATTAGGGGTTTTAGGGATAATGGTTAAATAGTTAAAGCGTCTAAATTAGTTGTATACTACTATCATGTACTTGAATGTACCCAATGACAGATTAGGTGTGAAATTTTTAACACTGGTAAGACAACTTTGTTGGGGGCTGGACAAAAGTCCAATGGTGGGCTGTCCATGTCTACATCCAAGTCAGAACGGCATCAGAAGAGGATAAACAAAGAGAAAGTGATTGTGTCTGCTTCTCCAATCAAGAACATCAATAATGTACCTAAGGATAAACATGAAGTTGTCTAAGAAGGAAGCAAGGCTGCGAGGGAAGGGTAAAGCTATGGACTACAAGGGGAAGGGTATAGCTACAGAGGATGATTGGTGTTGCGTTGCAGGTAAAAGAATCACTAGGGGAAGGGTATAACTACGGAGGATCATTGTTACTTCCTGATGTATCCATTTCTTTTTTGATACTTCTTCCTCATTCAGAGTTTGATGTATTGTCGCACATGATACCCCTCAATTTGCCCTTATATTATGAATTAATATAATTTTCATACACTTGCAAAAAAAAAAGATATAATTTTCATACAATGAACTAACATTATACTCCCTCCGTCTCAAAATTTATGTCGTTTTAGCCTTTAAATCTTGTATCAAAATTTAGATCGTTTTAGGTTTTCTAGGTAAGGGATAGTAATAATTTGTATCGATTTGTGTGTTGATTTTTTTTTTAAAGATTTTGATTGGATAAAAAATGAAGTGAGTGTTAAAAAATAATAAAATTTATGGGAAAGTTAGTGGAATGATGATGTTGATTGATGGATGAGTGTTTTATTAAAACTTGTGCAAAATCCTAAAACGACTTAAATTTTGAGACGGAGGGAGTATAATCTATCATTGTATTTGTAATTATAAATAAATATATACTTTTAAACTAAAACCATAAATATCAAGCCACGTTTGTTAGTAGTGATGCATATGCAGCGCAATGGCATTTTAAGTTGCCAATGTGTTGAAATCACCCGTCAAAGACAGTCATTGTTGTGCAGCCAAATAACAGTCATTGCTAGGGAGGCAATTTTCGGTTTTCCTCCAGTTTCAATTTCAGTTTTTTATCAATGATTTTAAATAACAATTTCAGTTTTTAAATGTTGACAGTTCGATGGTTGAGATTTTAAATTACAATTTCAGTTTTTGATAAATGATTTTAAAAAAATTTATATTTCAAAACAGCTCCACCCCCACTCTCTCCACCTTTCCTCCAATTGGCCTGCACAAACTCCACCCTCATTCTTTCACAATCAGATTTCACCAACTGGTTTTTTACAACTGGTTTTTTAATTTCTACACTTGCAGCAGAGATAACCGGACAGAAATTAAGCGCCAAAGAGAGAGAGCTACACCTGCAATCCCCTGGTGAATGTGAGATGTCCAGCTTGCGGGGATCGAGAGAGACGATTGCGATTGGTGTTTCTTGAGAATGCAAGAGATTGATTTCGGTGGCGGGAGATGGATCGATATGGGTTGCTCATAGCCTGATACGCTATATATGAAATTTGGGCTTGCAAGTATCCTTCATCATCTTTGATTCTGGCTTCCCATTCCTACGAGCTATTCTGAATCGAAGAAATCGGCTTTGTTCCGCTTCAAATTAAGGTACAGTCTTCTAATTTCTCTTCACTTTCAATCGTTTTTGGTCCTTTCCAAGTTAAGGTCCATATTTGACTAATTTTCTAGATGGTACACATTAGTTCTTATGTGTTGTGAATCTAAATATAATTGATACTCCGTATGGTACGTGTATGTAGCTGGATGATGCACAAGAAAATTCAGTCGTGCACATGAAGCAACATCCATGACACCAAATCCACCTCTTAGACACATCCAATCTGCAGCTCCCAAAGACAGCCATATAACCTTAAAATATGCAAAATCTCTCCAAAGTAGCCCTATCAGCTCAACCCTCAAAGCTGCATCTATAGCCTCCACTTTAGTACCCAAACAGCCCCATAAACTGTCCAAAACGCAGATCTAAAATATGAGGAGAGCAACCCCATTTTCCTGGATAAAAACAGCCCAATTCAACAAAGAAAACGACTAGCAAATTGCCCTCAATCAGCCCCAGACAAAGCTGTCGTAAATCTAAAAAAAAAAACAGCCCACAGCAAGAGAGATAACAGCACCAATACGTAGAAATAAACCAACAGCCCTCACTTTTAGGGTCTAACCTAACCTTACCACAATGCTTTGAATTATTGTGCAAAGAGGTCTAACATGCTTTTATTACTAAATTTGCTTCTATGAAGATGACTTGCGTACAATCTTTTCTTTTAGGCTCAACACAAACGACTAAAGATTCAAGTCTTTTACTATCTTATACGGCGTACTACCTTTATATATATATATATATATATATATCATTGAGCTTGAATGACTTTGGTTCATAAATCAGGTAATAAGTGCAACAATTTTGATACCCAAAGTTACATTGAATTAGTAATGACTAATGAAGGTATGATAAAATGTTCCACATCCCTATGCGGCTATGCCATTAGGCTTTAGTATGAAAACAAGTAAAAAAAATGTATAGAGTGATGCAGGAAATCAGGAATGAGGATTCTTAAACGTTGATGTGAATTGACATCAAATGCAGTGCAAGGAGTGCGCTGGCTTAAAGCTATTTTAATCATCAAATACCATATGCTCAGATCACTAGCAATCACATACCTTTGTTTTAAACTATTATTTTTGACCCAAAAATATAAATATAATTAAGCGTTTAGGAAGCCACTAGCTCTTAGTTGTGTTTTATTTATTTGGTGTGTATTAGTCTTTACGGTTATACTGACATTGCGGTATCTTTAGTATAGATGACTCCGAACCCCGAAGCCAAACTGAATAGATTGAAAAGGAAAATTGCAATGAAGGAGAAGCGATCTCGATGTGGGAATAATAAAGGTATTTTAATTTGTGTCAAATGTTAATCTCGGTATTATTATTTTGATTAAGATGTTTGTTGTAAATTATTTTGTATTCTACCTAATAACATTACGTATGTTTTGTGATTATTGCAGAAAATGAAAGTAATGATAGTAATCTATCAAGCCATGGTCACAGTGCTCTTCCTTTTTTCCTTTCCTCTTCATAACACCTATTGTCATATTTATACTACGAATCATTAGTGTTCACATACATCTTTTTTTCATTTATCAGACCCAAAATATAATAGAATGAAAAGAAAACATATCCACCAACAAGCTCGATCTCGGCCGCGGGACAATACAGGTATGTTTGTTCTCTGTCATCCTACTTTTTCATTCCCCTCCTTTCACCTTCTAACTTATAGTACTTTCGTGTTCTACATGGCCATGCCATTTGATTGGATTCCTTATTTAAGACGTTGGAAGCTCATCTTTACACACATCTGGGCACTTGCACCGGTCTCCTCTGAGTGAAATGACAAATAGTAATATTGCCTCTACCTTATCTTATATTTTAGTTATTTCTTATATTTCTTATTTTCCCTTATATCTCGATATAACTTATATTCCGTTTGTGTTATACTTTGGTCATTGCATTTGATGGGGGTTGGGGTTACGAACAAACTTTTGTTCAGCTGTTGGAACCTCTGCTAGACACACATTGGGCCAGTTGCAACAATCTATTGTGATTGAAAGGACAAATGGTAATAGTCCCTCTGCCTTTTAATCTATAGTCCTGTATTCGCCATACCTTAGAGTGTCCACGTTGGCCTATTGTACATTTCTATAATATGTGCATATTTTAAATTAATGAACGGTACGTAATGCAGATATTTATGTGGAGAATGATTCAACCCCACTGGTTAACACTGGTAAGATATAGGATTGATCGCCTTTATTCAAGTTCATATATTGAACATTTTATCACTCCTAATGTTACTTGTAACAGATTATTATGATATTGGGGATCCAACCTGCATTTGTTCTTTTTGTGGTGCATCGATGTGGTATGCGGAACGGTCTGAAAAAAGTAGACGACCGCAGAACCCACAATTTTCCTTATGTTGCATGAAAGGCGCTGTTCAGTTGCCTCTTCTCAATGCTCCTCCCATGGTTCTTCAAAATCTGATGAAGCACGATGACGCTAGAAGCAGGCATTTCTTCACAAATATTCGTGCCTATAATAAAATGTTTTCGTTTACTTCTATGGGAGGTCAGATTCAAAAACCTCCGGATGGTAGGGGTCCGTATGTTTTCACAATGCATGGCCAGAATTACCACCGGATTGGTAGCTTATTGCCTTCGACAGGAGAAGAACCCAAATTCTCGCAGTTGTACATTTATGACACGGAAAATGAAGAATCAAATCGGCTTAGACCATTTACGTAAGAATCAAACCTTCCGTTCTATTTGTTTTTATATTGGCTTCGTATATGTCAATTGCGTAATGATTTTGAATACATATATATGTGGACATTATTGGGATGCTAACAAATATGGTTTTATTTCTTCTTCCATTGCAGATCCAATGGGGAAACTACTTTGGATTCGTCCATTATTTCTGATTTGAAATCAATGATTGATGAGCACGATTCATTGGCAAAGGTTTATCGGATCACTAGAGATTGATTTGTTGCGGACCCATCCCAGAATCTGACACTTAAACTCAAAGGAAGCAGAGGACATGATGCGCGGGTGTATAATACCTCCTCTGTTTCTGAGGTTGCAGCTCTGGTTGTTGGTGATCTGGGGATAGATTCTGAGCCGAGAGACATTATTATTCAAGGCAGAAGTAAACAGTTGGAACGAATCAGTGAGTTGCATCCTTCTTATCTGGCACTCCAGTATCCATTGTTATTTCCTTTTGGAGAAGATAATTTCTCGATTGACATCCCTTTGAGTCAGTTGATGGAAAACTCGGGGAGAAAGAGGCGAACCATCAGTATGAGGGAGTTTTTTGCCTTTCGACTTCAGTATCGCAGGGTGGAGATGTCGATGCTTCTGTATTCTGGCAGGTTATTTCAGGAATTTGTGGTTGATATATTTACTATGATTGAGTCTGCTCGATTGGCCTACCTTCGATTTAATCAAAAGAAGTTGCATGCCGAATCGTACAAGACCTTAGCAGAAAAGTCTACTGCACCAGCCAATGGAGATACAGGTGTAGGTAAACTTATTGTTTTACCATCATCTTTCACAGGCGGCGCTAGATATATGATGCAGAATTATCAGGATGCCATGAGTATTTGCAAATATCACGGTCATCCAGATTTGTTTATTACTTTTACATGCAATCCCAAGTGGCCCGAGTTAACCAGAAATGCAAAACAGAGAGGTGTAGACCAAGCAGATTGCCCCGACCTGACAGCTCGCATATTTAAAATCAAGCTTGATGAGATGATCCATGATATACGAGTCAAGCAGATATTTGGGAAAGTTAATGCTTGTAAGTGGATCCTTATCATTACATTATTTTACTTATGCATCTACTACATCACATTTTGTGCTCCACTCCCTACTCCATATATTTATTTAATCTTAACAAAATTTAAAAAATTATATGTATATTTCTCACATTTGTTTTTATATATTTATCAAATTTTATTTTAAAAAATCATATTTTAAAATGAAGAAGGCAATATTTTACAAAGTATAAGTATTAAATATTTTAAAATATGAAATTTCAAAATAAAATTTTATAAAAATATAAAAGTAGAGATTAGGAATATAAATATAATTTTTAAATTTTTTATAAATTAAATAAATATGAAAATAAATAGGTGGAGTAGGGAGTGGTGTAGGAAATGTTATATAAGATATTCACTCCACACACATATCACTTAGCTGTTCATCATGAATCACCATCGTTCCATGCTACAAAGCACTAAGTATAAACATCAAACAGAAGCAAAAGGTCACCAAGTCTACCCAAATTTTGTTACTGACAGCAATTTAGCATAAATATATTATATACTGTCATTCTAGGTTCACCGACTCAATTTGTAAATCAAATAATTCCATATCCCTGGAGAGTAATTTTGCCTATATATATTGTCATTTCTTTGTGAGTCATTATCATTTCTTTGTTTTGTAGTGGTGTACACAATTGAGTTTCAAAAACGAGGTCTCCCGCATGCACATATTGTGATATTCCTTGACCAGGGTGACAAACTATCAACCGCAAACGATATTGATCGAATCATTAGTGCAGAGATTCGAAGTGCATCTGAAGAGCCTATATTACATGAAATTGTCAAAGATGTCATGATCCATGGTCCATTTGGTCTTTCAAACACTAAGTCTCCATGTATGAAGACCGGCGCATGTAATAAATACTTTCCCAAGAAGTTTACAGACGCAACCACTTTTGATGAGGAGGGTTATGCTCTGTACATGAGGCGTGATAATGGGGTAACTATTCAGAAAGGAGATGTTATCGTCGACAATAGGTTTGTGGTTCCTTACAATAAGGCCCTTCTCTTGAAATATAATGCTCACATCAACGTCGAATGGTGTAATCAAGCTAGATCCATCAAGTATTTGTTCAAGTACATTAGCAAGGGGCATGATAGAGTACGGGCTTATATTGATTCTGGGTCTTCGGCTTCCAAAGATGTCGATGAGATTGACAGATACTACAACTGTAGGTACATCTCCCCCTGTGAAGCAGTATGGCGGATATTTGGATTTGAAATCCAGTTTCGTACTCCATCAGTTGAGCGATTATCCTTTCACTTGCCCGATGAGCAAAACATAGTTTTTGCAGATGATGATTCCATTGAAGCAGTTCTCAATAAGCCGGGTGTAGGGAATTCAATGTTTTTAGCATGGATGGAATATAATAACAAATTTAAAGATGGCAGACGCTTGACATATTCCGAGTTCCCAACCAAGTTTGTCTGGAATGCCCAGCGTAAAGAATGGTCACCACGAAAGAGAGGTTTCTCAATTGTCCGTCTTTATCATATTAACCCTGGTGCTGGAGAGTTGTATTATTTACAACTTTTATTGAATCAAGTTCGTGGAGCAACCTCCTATGCCGATCTCCGAACCGTGAACAATGTTGTTCACCCCTCTTTCAAAGATGCTTGCTATGCATTAGGGTTGCTAGATGATGAACGAGAGTACATTGATGGGATCATTGAGGCAAGCTTTTGGGGATCTGCTCATTACTTACGAACTTTATTTGTCATGTTGTTACTATCTGGTGTCATGTGTCAACCTGAGCTTGTGTGGGCTAAAACTTGGCATTTGTTGTCTGAAGATATTCTTATCCAGCAAAGACATCACCTCAGGATGCCAGGTTTGCGTTATCTATTTTTTTTCTTAACTATTGGTTTCCTTAATATCTTCATTTGATCATATAAATATCTAATAATATTTTTTCATCTGAATGTAATACCCACCCACGTTTTGGAAAGATGGAAAATAAACTACCCACCCACCCACATTTTGTTTTTTGAATCGGAAGTACCCACCCACGTTTTGTAAATATGAAATACACTACCGACCCACCCACGTTTGTAAACATTATAAAAACTACCCACCCACCCACCCATGTGTTGCAAATATGAAAAAAACTACCCACCCACGTTTTGTACATCTTAAAAACAACTACCCACCCTAATCAAAAGAAAAAAGGGGAACGTAACCACCACGTTTTTTATTGCTTTATACTGATCTTTTCAATTTATAATATTCAATTATTAATTTGTATGCTCATATATTACTTTCATGTAGATTTACAACTAGCCGAAGAACAATTGAAACATTACGCATTAGCAGAGGCTGAGATGTTGTTGCGAAGAAATGGTAGCTCTCTAAGGCGATATCCTTCCTTACCACCCCCAAATGCTAGCTTGATTGCTATTGGTAATAACATTCTCATTCAAGAGGAGTTGTGCCATAATGTTCCCGAGTTAAAGACAGAGCATTCAAGATTATTGTCCAGTTTCACAGAAGAACAACGGCGTGTTTATGATGAAATTATGGGTGCTACCAGAGCCGATAGGGGGGGAGTTTTTTTCCTGTATGGTTATGGAGGAACTGGGAAGACATATATTTGGAAAGCACTTACCGCTGCTATTCGAAGTGAAGGGCACATTGTTTTGAATGCGGCTCTGAGTGGCATTGCGACACTTCTACTTCCTGGTGGAAGGACTGCACATTCCAGGTTTGCCATTCCCTTACAAATACATGAGGACTCTATGTGTGAAATTCGTCCTGGTACTCCTTTGGCGGCATTAGTTGCAACAGCGAAACTTATAATATGGGATGAAGCACCTATGGCTAATAGATATTGTTTTGAAGCTTTGGATCGAAGCTTACGAGACGTCCTCAAGTTTTCCAATCCTCACAGTGAAAGACAACCATTCGGGGGAAAAGTTGTGGTCTTTAGTGGTGATTTTAGGCAAATATTGCCCGTTGTTGCACGAGGAAGTAGACAGGACATTGTATCTGCTACAATAAACTCTTCCTATCTATGGCGTCATTGCAAGGTAAATATTTTTTTTTATAGCTACTTACGTTCATTTATTATTTTGGTCAAATGTTTCCTATTAGATGCATGATTCATCTAATAAAATAAAATGTTTTACAACTACGTAGGTACTCCAATTGACTAGGAATATGAGACTATCTTGTGGCCAAGTTGATTCTGATGTGGAAGAATTGAAGGAGTTCTCAGATTGGGTGTTGCGAATTGGTGATGGAGTTGAGGGTGATGATAATGATGGTCAAGCTATTGTTCATTTTCCATCAGATCTTCTTATTCCTTACACAAATGATCCGATTGGAGCCATTGTTGCTGTTGTATATCCAAATGTATTAGATCATTTGATGGATTCTACTTACTTCCAAGAAAGAGCCATCCTAGCCCCAACGCATGAAGTCGTGGATAAGGTAAATGACTATGTACTCTCATTAATCCCAGGAGAAGAGAAGGTATTTTTGAGTTCAGATAGCCTTTGCAAGTCAGATCTTAATATAGAAGGCCAAGGAGCTATTTACTCGGCTGAATATTTGAACACTATCAAATGCTCAGGGATACCTAATCATAACATCACACTGAAGGTAGGGGTTCCTGTGATGTTACTTTGCAACTTGGATCAGTCTCTTGGCTTATGTAATGGAACTCGGCTAATCATTACACGATTGGGAAATCATATATTGGAAGCAAAAATTATATCTGGGACGCATGCTGGTCATAAGGTCCCTATACCTCGCATGGTGTTATCACCTTCGGACACATTGCTGCCATTCAAGTTTCAACGCCGACAGTTCCCATTGATGGTTTCATTTGCTATGACCATTAACAAGAGTCAGGGACAATCTCTGTCACAAGTTGGTCTCTTCCTACCGAAGCCAGTGTTCACCCATGGACAATTATATGTAGCTGTGTCTAGAGTTACTAGCAGATCTGGATTGAAAGTCTTAGTTTCTGACAATGAAGGTAATGCTTCATCTGCTACCACTAATGTAGTGTATAAAGAAGTTTTTCAGAATGTATGAGGAGTAATATACAACCTTTTCATCTCATGTTATGCCAACGTTCATTTTCTATGCGATGGTTATCGATTTAGGTAATTTATCGTTATTTTCTCCTCATCCTTTTTTTATATGACATTTCTGATTTCTTTTAAATATATAATGCTTTAGGAAGTGTTATCGATGTTGGGTTGAATTGCCGGTTGTGGTATTTTGTTTGAATATTCGACCTTTCATAAATATTATATCGTTTCAATTGAAATGATCTAAGAAAAAAGGAATAGAAATCGGACATAAAATGTTATATATATTTGTATAATATTACATTGTAGTATATAATCAAAATATTTCATACCCGTGCCTTAGGCACGGGCCTTACACTAGTTTCTTTAATTTTTAAACCCGCGCGCAACTTTTTTTCCTTAATTACCTTATTTTCACTTTAAGCAAATTTTTCATCTTAAGCCCCTTTTTCACTTTAACCTCACCCTATATATATATATATATATATATATATATAGTAGTGTTGCCAGTTAGGTTAGGGTGGATGAGAGTAAAACAAATCTCTGTAGATCTGAAATTTATAGCGGATAGAACTTAAAAAATAAAGTAATATCGATTGGTTTTTAACAATTTAAAAATCTCTGCAGATATGAAATTAGGATAAATGTGTAATTTTTTGGTTAAATAAAAGAGATAAAAATTGGTTAATTGGTTAATTGAAGTAATAACGGAATAAACTTCAAAAAAAAAGTAACAGAATGGTTTGTAATTGGTTAAAAAATCCCTGCAGATCTGAAAATTTTAATTATTTTAACAAAAAGTAACAGAATATTTTGTAATTGGTTTAAAAATCTCTACAGTTCTGTAAAGTTTTATTATTTTAATTAAAACGGTTTAAACTAAATTTAAAAAATCTCTGCATATCTGAAATTAGGATAAATGTGTAATCTTTTGGTTAAATAAAAGAGATAAACATTGGTTAATTAGGTAATTGAAGTAATAACGGATGGAACTTTAAAAAAAAGTAACAGAAATGAAACAACTACTGGAAATGCTTATATTATATCGTTTTAATATTATTTAACTCACTCTTGAGGTTCGAGTTAGTGTTCTCTAAATCAAACAGCTACTGGAAATGCAAAAGAAATCAATTAACCAACTATATGACCAATGAACTTAGAAAATAGATCTCATTATTCATCAACCAAGTTAGATTTAATCATCTATTAAAAAAATTCTAAAAAAAATGTTACATTTTATAGCAATAAGAGTAAAATTGGAGCGGAACTTGGTCATAAACTTAAAAAGAGTTATTGGATCAAAGATTTGGATACCATGTAAATTAAAAACAAATATGAAATATGGATGTGAAGCAAATCAAGCAGTTAAATAAGGTCCGAAATCAAATCTCTGCAGATCTGAAATTTGTATTTTTTTAGTTTTTATTTATGGTTGAATTTATGGAGGAGGGTATATCTGAATTTGTGATTATTTTTTTTGTGATTTTTTTTTGTGATTATTTTTTTGTGATTATTTTTTTTATTTGGGGTGTTTTATTTAGTGTTTTATGTACAAAAACTTATTTTGTTAGACGAAGTGTTGTGTCCTTCAGGTTTTGAGATCCATGAGATGTTCCTCGATGATGAAATCAATGGAAAGGATCGAGCGGACACTATGAATGGAAGGATATGAATGGGAGGATCTTCGCACACCATGAGCCAAATGGAAAGGAAGCATATGTGGATAAGTTATCATCTTAGATGACTGTCACGATAACCAAGAGGCTTTCATTCACTTCCCACACGCCCAGGAAACGTTCATGGACTGCATACACGCCTAGGAAAGGTTGAAGGAAAACCTGTGAGAGATTTCAGATTTGTATTTTTAGTGTTTGTAGTGTGCAACAGGAAATTTGTGAAATTAGAAGTGTCATGTGAACATTTTGTGCACGTCAATGCATTTCAAGTGCATTGATGGCGTTCAAATTGGATAGAATGAACTTGTGAGAGCGGGAAGCCATTGTTGTAGTTGATCATTCATTCAATTTTAGTATCGATCCTGATCAATTGGATTCAGGTGCAATGTCGATATGCAGCTCTGCAAAAAAAAATGTAAACGTTATAAATAAAACAGTTTTAAACAATTGGAGAAGCAATTGGGGATTTATCCTAAATTTTGATTTTTAAACAATTGGAGAATCAATTGGGGATTTATCCTAAATTTTTATTTTTAAACAATTGGAGAAGTAATTGGGGATTTATCTTAAATTTCTAACTTTAAATGTATAGCCGCCACGTGTCTCATTTTGCAAGTGTTTTAGTATTATATTAGATATTATATATATATATATATATATATATATATATATATATATATATTACTATTTTACCCTCTAAAATTATGTGTGTGTGTGTGCGCGCGCGTTTTCATTTTGTAACTTTTAAGTAACATGTTATTCTTATGTATGACACGTATTCAATTTCCACGGAATCATATTCCTACTATTTGTAAATTAAAATTTAATTTTTATTCATCTTTCAATTATATTAAAAAAATCATAACTATATTAATTTCACCCATTGGGCACCCGATCCATTAGCATCACTCGCGTGGGTCGGTGAGGGTGAAGATGTTTGCGGGTGTAATTATTTACCCGCGAGGCAGGTGATGGAATGGGTTCATCCACCCATAACCCGCCCCATTTCCACCCCTAACTATTAGGGATCTATTAGCCTTTTTTTAATACAAGGTAAGGATTTAGAAGGTGGCAGACTCTGCTGACCCACCATCCAAGAAGCTTCGGGTGCGACATGATTTCCTCGTGCTCCATAAAATGTCATAGATTTGCCACTTCGTCTGCCACCTGGTTGAGTTCACGAAAGACATGTGAGCAGGACAACCACTCAAATTGACGAAGCAACGGAAGAATGCCAGTAATAGTCATATCAATCTCCCATGGGCATCTCCACTTGCTAGTGATGGGGTTGATGACCGCCAAACAGTCTCCCTCAATGATGATGCGTTGCAGACCAAGGTCCTTAGCAACTATCAAACTAGACTGGAGTTCAAGAGCTTCCACTTGTAAGGAGGAGGCGAAGCAACACCGAAAATTTTCTGAAGAAATGATCGAATTAGCCGCATCCCGAATGACGAAACTAGACTTGGCAAGATCGGTTTGAAGTTTGGATCCATCAAAATTTATTTTAAAGTGTCCCATCATCAGTTTTTTCCACCTTATATTTTTCTTTTTTCTGGATTGAGGTTTCGGATAGGTAGTTTTCGTTGTAGTGCTTTCCACGCGGGTGGCCTTGTAATTGCATAGTTGCTTCATGAGCGGTCGTAGATAGGTTTCTTGTTTTCTTTTATATGTGAAGTTGTTGTCATTGAAAGTCATTTTGGTTCTAATAGTCCAAATGCCCCACCACAAGGTCGCTATTGTCATTTTTTGTGGTTTATTTAGTCAGGTGAAAATGCCATTTGTTATTTGTCTCATTGACCGATTAGTTTTGTTTGTTTCTTTTGTTACATTTGTTATTTCGTTGTCAATATTTGCGAGCAGTTGTAATGTGTGCGCGCAACTGGTGAATAAGTAGGTGTCATCTTCGTCAGTTTGGTTACAAAACGTACAAGGTAGTGGGACTGCTGCTCCTTTTTGTGCTAGTCGTATTTTCATTGGGTTCCATTCATTACCAATTTTCAGATGAAATTTTTAACTTTTGGGGGACATTCAATCTCCCAAATCCAAGCGATGTCACTTACTTGATTTCTTTGGTTTTCAGTGATCTTGTCTAAAGCTGATGATGTCGTGAACCAGTCGTGCATGTTGGCCCGTCAATAACTAAATCATTATATTCTCACATTGAAAATGCGAACAATACAAGCGAGTTAACCGTTATATTCTGAATTGGTGTTCGAATATAACATATTTCTGTGTTGGGATTCTAGCGCATATGTGTGCATATAGAACTTTGGATATCAATCTCAATGAACTTTAATAATAGTACTCCGTATTTAACTAAATTTCCCACAAAATCATTTTATCTTATATTCTTTGTTTTTTTATTCATAAAAGTCACTTATGGTCATTACAATAGGAGGAGATGGGATCGATCTCAAGAGTTATTGGTTCGAAAATCAAGAGCATTGATATTAAGATGGTAACTTGACCAATCGGTAAAACAAAATGAGAAAATTTTGACTTAGAAGGCATCAACCACCATTTTAGAGGAAAATAAACACTTTATATTTGGAAAATGCATTAGGGTGGATGTGTTACGATTAAAGTATTACCCTTGACTCCCCAAAAAAATTGTCCATCCATCCCACCCCCGCAACCTCGGCGTGTTTGGGACGGGGTGGGAAGGGTCAAGGGTGGGTGATTTTTTTTCGGGATTTTGCACCGGCGTGTTTGGGAGGGGTGGTAGAGGTGGTGGAGGTGGGGATGACTGAGGTGGTAGCGGTGGAAAAATACTCGATTCTAGGGCGTGTTTTCTTGCCCACCTCCTCCACCTTCATTTAAGAGGTGGGCTGTGTGGATTTTGCCTCCACCTCCTCCACCATCTCTCACAAAGGTGGGAAAATTTCCCCCACCTCCACCTCATTCCACCTCCTCCACCCCTTAAAAAAAAAGGTGAAGAAAACACACTCCTAGTATCTTCCAAATGAGGGTGGGAGGGGGTGGAAAAATCTTTGCACCCAGGTTGACAATTTTTGCCCTCGTTGCTGTTTCGATCTACTCCCTCCTCCTTCACCATTCAATTGTCGATTCTCCTCCCTCCTTCAACTCGCCGTCCCCGGCCACCCTCCTCCTTCATCGTGTAGCCGTCCTCGACCACCCTCCTCCTTCAACCTGCCGTCCTCGACCACCTTCCTCCTTCATCATCATCGATCACCCGACCACCCTCCTTCTCCTTCCATGGCGGAATTCCAGTTACATAGACAACAAATTGGGCAAAAAGAAAATCCATGAAATTGGGGAACATGTAACCTAGAAATCAACCATAGATGACAGAGAGAAATCGTAAGCGAATTGGAATAAGAAACAAAGAGAATTCTAGATTTGCGGGCAAAGCAAAAACATTTGCGGAAGATTGAGCCATTAAACTAAAGATGAAGAATAAAGGGAGAAAAGAGGACCCACTTGAAGGAGGTGGAACCGTGGAATTCAATTTTGTGAATCAAATTCAGAAACTGGGAAGCTAGTGCGATGTGAAACGAAGGTGAAACAAAGGGCATATATGTCTTTTCACTTTATTACATAAAAAAAATCTTTATTCAACCGAACACGTAGGAGATTATTTTCTACAAATAATCTACATCCTCTATCCTCTAAAAGTATCTCTACCTCCTAAAAAATAATACCTTCGCAAACACGCCCGGTATAATTATTTTCCTCACCTCATATGCATGTTTGGTTACGTTCGATTTAATCCAATAGACTAACACACAAATTGTAAAACAAATGTAAAGAATATCATGGAGTACATAAACAAGTTTAAACACCGGCATTTTTTTTTTTAACCAATGAACAGATTAAATAAAACGTACTGAATAATATCATGTGGAGTACAAGAACAAGTGAGGTTGGTCTTATTAGAAGAACCAACATGTTTATATGCATTACATTTCAAGAAATATTCCGGAATTTATGCTCAACAGGACCAAAGTTATCAAATTTGACATGTATCTTCTTGGTTGTTGACAAGGTCACTTATGGTAGGTATAGATCAGTTGGAACATAGATTGGTTGTATTTTGACTAAGGCCAACCTGCAGCTCCAAGACATCATCCATCCAACTCAATTTTTCCTGGATCGATTTGATAGTCGGATTTCCCACCTGCATTACAGGACCAAGCAACTTTGCCGAGACAGCCTCCAGGAACGAAGTCAAGAAGAATAGCTGCAGTTGGACATGAATCGCCTCCAAATCCATCAGCAATCCGTTTATGAACACTCGATCAAAAGCCCGTCAAAGGCAGGTGGAAGATGCTTCTCCTTGGTAGATACCATAACCTATGAAGATAACAAAGACGTAAGCAATCAGGATGTTACAATTTATAGCCAATAGCAACAACAGTTCACTTCTTCGAAAACCAAAAGAATTGATTACAGTAGATTATCTCAAATCTCAATTTAAAGAAACGAACTTAAAGGCCATTCCTCGGAAGTGATGGAGATGAGAGTTTAGAGTCACCTCTTCCTCAAGCCGTCAGCAAGAACCATCAGCATCTCATCAAACCTGAATAGAGCACATGGGGTTCTTTGAAAATGAGCGGCAGGACACAAATCATTTCAGGGCAGTCCAAGCCTCCCTGGTATCGATACACTGATACGGACACCACTTCTCTGTTACCACCACCAACAACAAGATTGCCTGAAAAGCTGTATATTGGTGTATAACAAAACCTAATAAGGTCATCACTTGATTTTAAGGTTGTCCATAGTTGATGTCGAATGAGTAGCACCAGTAGTATCACCGGATGTGTTTCCAATTTTATGCGCCTACAAATCACACTGGTGGTTCTGAAATGTAGTAGGGCACAGCACTCAGAGGGACAAGAACACAGCTCTTGCCTGTCACTTGATAGAAGATGACGCATATGGGTAGCTAAATCCAACTGCGACCAGATATCTTTCTAAGGCCTTTATCTTTTATCTCGTTTCTTATTGCAAAGACATCCAACCACCGGTTTGCTGCTGCGTAGATGTTAGATAAAATCACATAATTACTAGCACTAGAAGGCTCAAGCTCATGGAGTCGCCTAGCGACCAAATCACCCAACTCAACATCCCCGTGCAATCTGCATGCCCCAAGCAATGCACCCCAGGCTTCAGCATGAGGATCAATAGGCATAGATTGTATAAGATTGTATGCTGCATTCAAGTGACCGGAACGACCCAGAAGATCAACCATACAAGCATAATGATCAGGTGATGGATCAATGGAGTATTTCTTTACCATTGTATCAAATAAGCTAAGACCCTCCTCCACGAGTCCTGCACGGCTACAAGCAGCCAAAACTATCGTGAACGCCGCAGCATCCGGATTCAGCCCTTCTTTCAGCATTTTATAAAATAAATTCACTGCATCAGCTCCTTGACCATGAACTGCGAACCCTTGAATCATGGAACAGTACGAAACTAAATCCCTCTCGTGCATATCATTGAACAATTTCACAGCTCTATCCATGTTACCACATTTAGCATTCATGTCTAACAAAGCAGCAGCCACATGTGTCTGCTGAAGCTTGAACAAGCCACTGCTTACATAAGAATCAGCCCATTTAGCAAGCTCCAAATGCCCTATCTGTGAGCATGCCGACATTAAGTTCACCATTATGAACCCATCCGGTTTCACACCACTCGACTCCATTTCGGAAAACACATTCACAACCTGCCAAGGCATTCCATTTTGAGCATACCCCGACATCAATGCCGACCACACAACAACGTCTCTTTCTCGGCACTCCTCAAACAAAGCTCTTGCCAGAATCATCTCTCCAACCTTGCAATACCCATCAACCATCACGGTATAAGAAACAATATTTTTCTCAGGCATTTGATCAAACAATAACCTAGCACTCTCCAAATCCCCAAACTTCGCATACCCACCAATAATGGCATTCCAAGCGGCCGCATTTCTCCTCGGCATCGCATCAAACATCCTCCTAGCCCCAACCAAGTCCCCCAAATTCGCATAGCCAACGATCATCGCCGTCCAAGAAACCTCGTTTCTCACAGGCATATCGTCGAACACCTCTCGTGCACACACAATTTCCCCGATCTTTCCATACATATCCACCAAGCTCGAACACACAAACAAATCCCCGCCAAAACCAAACTTGAAAGTCAGAGCATGAATACCTTTCCCCAACAATGCGGCCAACTCGGCCGAACAACGCTTGATCAGTGGAGGGAAGGTGTAGCCATCGAGGTCGGCGTCGGAGGTCCTCATTTGGGAGAAAAAGGAGAGCGAATGTGCGAGGGAGGAGTGCTCGCAGTAGGCTTTGAGGAGGGAGTTCCAAAGGCAAGTGTTGGGGAAGGGGACGCAGAGGAAGGCGGTGACGGCGTAGCGGAGGAGGGAGAAGGAGGTGCAGCGGGAGACAAAGCGGGAGAGTATGTAGTTGTCGGCTTCGAGGCCCTTGCGGATGATGTGGCTGTGGACTTGCTGGAGCGCCAGGTGGGTCTTGGAGGCGGAAAGGAGGGTGGAGATCGAAGGGAACGAAGGCGGATTCGGCGCCGTTATGGGAGGAGCGCGGCGGTGGATGGGCGCCATAGAAGACCCTGAAACCGCTCGTCTAATTTGGCCAAATAAAGCTTCATGTCATTCGGTTACGGATCCCGGATTTTAGTTTGGGAATATAAAAACAAGGTGTATGATGTTGAGAGTGTTTTGGTTTTATCTATGTGATAAGTTAAAGGTATTTTTTTTTTTTTTTATTACAAGGCGAGAGTTTGGATGGGGTTAACCACAGTTGTACCACCATCTAAGAACGTCCTTTCGGACGATAGCCAATAGCTCAGAATCAGAACACCGTGAAGAGACGTCCTGGCAAAGTCCAAGATGCACCATCCGATCGGCAGCACGGTTGCCTTCCCTGAAAGTATGGAAGAGAGACGACACCTCAAAGGAACGAAGAAGAGCCATGGCTTCTGAAATCAGAATCTCGATATCCCAAGGGCAACTCCAAGTACCCTTGAGAGCGTTGATGACCACTAAGCAATCCCCTTCGACCTCGATCCTCCGGGCACCCCGCCTAAGGGCCTCCTCTAGCCCAAGCCGTAGTCCCAAGACCTCAGCCTGTAAGACCGAAACACCTCCGCAATCTCTTGCATCACCAGCAACAAGACACCCCTGAGCGTCCCGTAAAACAAAGCCAGCTGAGGCACAACCCGTGAGGGATCTAGCACCATCAAAATTAAGTTTCAAGAATCCTTCAGCAGGTTTTCGCCATCGAATAGCCCTACGCCGACGTGGATTTGGCGGAGTTTTGTTTTGAGTAGTTGTCTCATCATCGTCTTCAAGGCTTTCCTTTTGTGCCTTTTTCCAGTTCGTCATATGTTGTCTTATTACAGTAATTTGTTCATCTAATCTTGTGAGATTCTGGTTTTCAAATATAACTTTGTTCCTCTTTGTCCAAACACTCCACAATGAAAAAGTTAGAGTAGCAACTTGTTCTGGTTTTAATTGCTTTATTATTTCTAAGGTTATTGTCTTTATATTTTTGTTTATCTTATCAATGTTTCTTATTTGATGAGTTAAAGGTATTGCTTGGGGACAAGTAAGCTTAAGTCTTATTTTTGGTCTTATTTTGCGTCATGCTTTTTGGTCTTATTTTGCGTCATGTCTTTTTTGTTAGCGGTAATATAAAAACAAGGTCTATGATGTAGAAATTGTGTAGTTGTTGATTAATTGCAAGATATTGAGTCTGCACAAAGTTTGGTGTGAATTTCAGGTATTTAGAGGTGATTTGGAATGATTTGGATGCATTTTGGAACTTAAAGGGAAACCATGAAGACATTTGAGAAGCTAAAGAAGAGCACATGATGGTGCAGCTGGAGAAAAGCTCACGTTTTACCATTCATCATTTTGAATCAAGTTCTAATGTCTTCATGAGAGTTGTATCCCTCGAAAAGAGCTTTCCAACGCATATTCATATGCGTCAATCAGACGAACGAGGACTCAGGAAAGTGCGTTTCAAGATGGAACAGAATGCTGAAAGCTGACAGAAGTACTCGACGTCGACTAGAAGCTACTCGAGATCGACCAAAGAGCACTCGATGAGTCGACGTCTACCACTTTTCACATGACGTCGACTGAAAATCCAGAAGCCGCAGACGAGAGTGGATTGGGTCGAATCTTTTGAGACTTTCCATATCTGAGATTTTCACATATCTTTTATATTTAGATATTTATCTCCTTATTAGTATTTTCCTAGTAATAAGTGATTTGTGTGTGAGTTGAATGTGAACACCGGCCAATTAACACTTGAATGCCAAAAGTGTTAATAATTAGTAATTTGGATCCCTGATCGACAGAAATCATGGGAAGAGAGCGTTCTAGAATCCCTGATCGACACTCAATTGCCCCGCCCGGAGACCCGCCGGACAAGACAAGCACACATCAGCCTAGCCATGTTGGAGAGCATCCAGGAGCCGAAGAGGAATCGGGGACGGTATTCGAGGCTCCGGAGAAGACATCAGAGGGAATCCCCCATGATCAATTCCCGAGTTTGCAAGAAGATTTAGGCCGCCAGTCGCAACCACAACCCAACTACAAGGACATACTGGTGATGGGAGGTGGGGAAGGTTTCAATCTGTCGCATACAAATCCGATCTATCAGGAGACACAAGTTGGGGAGGGCTGTGGCACGGATGATGACATCTTGCCAGAGGAAGAGGACCCTCTGTGCCCCATGATAGCGCTAAACAAGGCGGAGAAACTGGCCTTACGGAAGCCGTGGGAGAGCACGCTGATAGTCAAATTATTCGACAAGGGGTCGGGTTACATGCAGCTTCACCGACGTCTATCGCAGAAGTGTGGGCTTCGTGCTCCGCTCACTCTGGTGGACCTAGAAAACGACTATTACATCGCTCGCTTTGCGAACCAGGAGGATTACGACCATGTCGTAATGGAAGGACCATGGATGATCGGAGATAACTACTTAGCCATACGAGAATGGGTTCCGAGGTTTGACGCTGAAGTCGAAGAGATTAAAATGCAGACAGTATAGGTGAGAATCCCTAACCTCCACATCGAATACTTCGACCCTCGCCTGCTCCACAGGATCGGGAATAAAATAGGGAAAGTCAGAAGGGTTGACAGCACGACTGCCTCAGCTGATCGAGGAAAGTATGCTAGGTTAAGTGTGGAAGTGGATCTGAACAAACCACTACTTTCAAAATTTAAGCTCGACGGCAAGGTATGATCTATCCAGTACGAGGGAATTTGCATGATCTGCTTCAAGTTTCATCGGAAGGCTGTGAGTTTGGCCAGGACAAACCAATGCCAATGCAACAATGCTCGACGGAGGCAGGGGCGAGAACGAACTTCGTTGGAAAGGAGCCCCACGGTGAATGGATGCAAGTCATACGAAATAATAGAAGAAGATCTGGAACGACGACCAACGCTGCCAATCAGGGGGAGAAGGCAAAGGCCGGTAAATAGACCGGAAACACTGAAATACAGAGTTCTGATATCGGAGCATCGGAGACGAAAATTGCGCCTGAGACGGTTCCTCCAAATCCAATTCCGGGTAAAGAGCTAGAGAAGATCTCGGTTGAAACCTCCGACCGTTACGGAGCCTTGATGTTGGATAAGGAAGTTTCTGAGGATTCGATCTCGAAAAATCAGGAAGGTCAATCACCGCCAAAATCAAATCCCGTCAACTTAGGAAGTCAGACCTCTAAAGATAATCCTAAAGATAATTCAATTTCCTCAACTTCCAAAAAAGACACCTCCAAGGAAGATCCTGAAGACCAGACCAAGACCACCTCGTCTAAGTCAGACCCACCAAAAGATAGAGACACACCCCAAAACGCCCCACCTAAGAAACTTACTCTCAACACAACCTCGTCGGCAAAAAACAAAAATAAGAAACCTTTTGATGCAAACCCAAACTATGAGGCAAACTCTTCCCTAGTAGGACATTCAGAGACCAGCAATCTGAAATTCAGAGATTCCCAAGACAATACATGCTTCACAAAGAAAACATTCTCCTCGAATCAAAATCAGAACTTTCCAAGGCAACCGACGGTGGGGATACTCAATGTTGAATCCTCCAGTCTAACAATTCCGGGTCTACTCTTGGAAAAGTTTCCTCCTTTCAAACCACTGGACGGGTCCAATTCTAGCACAGGTACCGAGAATGGCGAACCGAATGTTAGTGTATTTTATACCGGTGATCACCGAACCCAAGCTACTCCTATGTCAGGTAATGATGCCCCCGGTTCTAATTGACGCCCTGGACCTTTGTGAGCGTCTAGGCCCTCGGTTTGACGACCGTCGATGGTATTTCTTCAACCATTGTTTGAATATGTTACGAGGTTTAAGTATCTTGGGTTGGAACACATGCGGAGCAGGAAGCGAGGATTTCATTGTTGCCTTACGAGATCTGATCAGAGTGCACAATCCAAGTGTGGTGGCCTTGGTGGAACCGAGGATCAGTGGGGAACAGGCGGACCGAGTCTGCAACCGAATTGGATTTGACGGAAGAGAACGTGTTGAAGCAGAAGGTTTTTCAGGAGGGATTTGGCTGTTATGGCGGACAGATTCAATCCATGTTCGGGCAATGGTCACTCACCCGCAACACATAACGGTGGAAGTAACCAGGTTAGGCGCGGAACCATGGATTCTGTCAGCAATATATGCTGCACCAAGACCGGCTAGTAGAGACAGCTTTTGGAGATCTCTTGAAGAGTTTGCGACTAAGAACTCGTTGCCATGGCTCTTGGCGGGAGACTTCAACGCTACACTGAATGAGTAGGAACGTACGCGTTCATCGGCAAGTTCTAACCGAGCCTCTTAGACCTTCAGAAGAGAAGTGGATAACCTACAACTCATCGACATGGGGTATTCAGGAGTACCCTATACATGGTGGAGACGGCGGGACGCTGACACCAGGATCATGGCCAGATTAGATATGGGATTGATCAATATCGAGTGGCAGGAGCGGTTTCCGGATGCTTCCCTTCGGCATCTGTCGTCGCCACAATTAGACCACACTCCATTGCTGATCTGTCTTGACGGGGAAAGACGGTCCAACGATGGATGCTTGAGGCCATTCCGGTTCCAAGCTAATTGGTTCTTGCATGAGGACTTCACGAAGTTCATCAAAGAGAGCTGGAAGGGAAACGTGGACACTTGTGAAGCGCTGAAAGAGCTGTCGGAGGGCTGTCGATCTGGAACAGGGAGGTTTTTGATAATTTGTTCCAAAAGAAGAGACAGCTGGCAAGCAGATTGGAAGGGATTCAGAAGAAATTAGCGATCAAAATAACTCGACATTATTTGAACTTGGAGAAGGAGGTTTGCAGGGAGTTTGAGTTGGTCCTTCAACAGGAACAACTGTTTTGGTTTTAAAAATCCCGGTCAAATTTCCTATTAGAGGGGGACAGAAACACTCAATTTTATCACATAGCTACGAAGGTGAGACGAGCTGCAAACAGAATCTCCGCCTTGAAAGGAGCTGATGGGTTTTGGGAAGAGGACAGTCACGCGATCGGAGCTATGGTCCTGAGTTTCTTCAAGGGGCTATATATGGAGAAACCGGGGAGCGAAATTAACCCATCTCCTGCCGGTTGTAGGTTCAACTTTCCTGCGCTATCACCTAGCCAAATTGAGGGACTTAGTGCTCCATTTAGGGGAGAGGAGGTGAAAGAAGCTCTAAGCACAATGGGTCCTTACAAAGCACCGGGTCCGGATGGGTTTCCGACCTTGTTCTACCAGTGTGAATGGGAAGTGGTGAGTAATCAGACCATCGCAACGGTGTTAGCCATGGTGAACCAGGGTCAGTTTCCACCCGGATGCGCTGACGCTCTATTGGTACTCATACCGAAAGTTCAAACTCCTGAGGTGCCGGCGCAACTGAGACCAATAGAGCGGACAGAAGTCGACAACAGTTGTCCTCGATCTCGACTAGGGTTAGTCAACAGAAGATCGGACAAGTCGAACAGCGCAGCAGCAGACAGCTCCTGGGTTTTGGTCGATACCGAGAAGATTCTACTCGATATCGAGTAAAGGTTTCGTCGACGTCGGGTTCCTGGATTCAGACACAGAAGCAACATCAGTCTCTTCGACCGAAGATCAGTAGTCGATATCGACTAAAAGTAGTCGATATCGAGGAGGACAGAAAACTTAAAGCAAACAAAAGTAATGAACAAGACTTGCAGAATTTCGAAATAAACTATGTGTGTGAAAACTTCCAAGATTGGGGTTTGCAACGACAATAACCAATCATGCATAAGGCAAGAATAAAACAGATAATCATGTAACTTGCATAGAAGGATCAAACTTTTTCCTTTTCCAACAATTAGACAACTCTTTCAAGAAACCCTAATTGTATCTACCGATTTTATATTTACAATCCAAGTTGTTAGCATGGATCTCCATTAGATGGGTAATAAACATATAACAAGTAGTAGATGCTCAATACATGATAAAAGTCGAATCTTTACCTCAAACACGCATGGCTATCGTCGGGCTCGCCCCAACCCTAGAAGTGGGTGGACTACTCGCGCCTCATTGCAATTATTGACATTGATGTAAAAGAAATAACTTGTAATAAACTATATTCAAAGTCTTTACAATCCCGGCACTCAACTTTCGCAGAATGCCAAAACCCTAAAACCTTTGAACTTCTAAAACTCTATTTGTAATTGTATCTCTGAAATTGAATGAATGAAAACTCAGCCCCCTAGGCTTTATTTATAGGGCTTAATCCTTGCTATTAAAGGAACGCAATATCTATATCTATTTCTAAAGATAAAACTTAAGTAAAAGGAATATTTATCTTAAAAGGAATTATATCTAAACTATCTAAATATATTCATGAGTGGATAAATCTTCTCTCCATGGATAGACCTTGATAGACTCGGATAGAACTTGATAGAACTCGGACATCTCGCAACCCAACAGCCCAAGTCATGATCGGACAGGCCCAACAGCGTCGCGACCCAGGAACTTTTTACTCGATATCGAGTAATTTCTTCGATATCGAGGAAAGGTGGTCATTGATATTGGCTTCCTGGCTTGGTCGAGTAGCTGCTTCCTCGGACTGGCTCGGACATGTGATCTGGGTTTACTCGATATCGACTAATGTTGTCGATATCAAGGAGTTGGGTCTGTCGACTTCATGACCTGACTTGCTCGAGCAACTTTTCCCCGACCTGGCTCTGACAAGTGTTGCTGGTCTTTTTCGATATCGAGTACACTACTCGATATCGAGGAGGTGCTGCTCGGTATGGCTTTGTCTTCGGCTTCTCGATCAGGTGCTCTTCTCGACTCCGGGTATGACTTCAAGTGTTGTCGATATCGAGTAAACTCCTCGATATCGAGTAGGGTCCTGGAGTCGGGTTGACTTCGTCTTCAGTTCCTCGATCTAGCTTGTCCTCGATCATGCTGTGTACGGACTCTTTGGTCGATATCGAGGAAAGGTACTCGATATCGAGTAAGGCTCAGTTTCCGTCTTTGCTTCTAGGTTTTGTCCCGGATTGGCTCCAAATTCTATAATATCAAACCAAAACTTATTTAGACCTCTATTTCTTGTAAATAAGCATATACTACATAAATTTGGCATATTCCCATCCCGAAATATGCAAAGTGTATTGAATAAGGAGCTAAAATGTGTATTTCAACATGGCTATTTTAGTGGACATCAAATCACCCCATACTTAAGCTTTCTTGTCCCCAAGTAATAACTTGGATGGTCATTCAGGGGAAGAATTCAAAACTCTCAACATCTTAGATTCATTCTCATATAACCCTGCAGTCAATTACCATCCTCGAAAAGGTACTAGTGTCACAAATTCATGCATGTGCAATTAAAAAGCAACATCCACTCACAAAAGGAGGGTTATGCAAAACAATTCATAAGTGACAAAGCATTAATAATCAAGAGGACTTTAATTTAAGCTCATGAAGGAGTAGATTGGTAAAGGGCTAAAGGTGGGCCATTTTTGGCAATGTGGTGCTATTGATCCGGGGAAATGGAGTATTTCCAAATTGAATTTCCACATTCCTTCTTCCTTTGATTCCTCACCTTTCTCTCAATCGCTCAATGCCTTTTCCAATAATATTGCTTTTACCTCTCTTTCCTCAGCACCGCCTTCTCGCGAGTCGCAAACATGGGTGTCATGAATGGCCCCGGATACTTAGTGCTTTGGACTCCTCACCTAGTGTCCCATCTCGCCAAACTATTATCTCAGCGAGCAGGGTCGATCTTTGATCGAATTTTCTTTCACTCATTAAATTTTCCATATATTTCAAACAATTCTGCCAAACTCCAAATATGATAACAACAACACAATCACCATATAACATCTCCATAATGTACTTTCATTCTCAACATAATCCCTGGATAGGAAATAAGGTAAAGAATGGCAAATATTTAGAACATGTGGAGCAATAATTGAAATAAGGCATATTATGGCTTTTGTGATGCATAAGCCTAGGTATGGCTAGGATATCAAACTATGAGCATTATATGGAAATATAAAGTCCTCCATCCTCTTATCATGCAACATGTCAAAAGCAACTTCAAATTTTTACCCCCTTTCATGGTTTTCAAGAAAATATGCACTTCATTGTGACTTCTCTTTACTAGGCAATTTCATGCTATATCTCTAATGAATCCAATTTTGCATCGTCGAGTTCAATAAAGCTTCTATGACGCTATTTCTTTGAACAGTTTACAAGCAATGAGAGATATCTCATAGAATTTTGAGTTTAGCCTTATGCACAAAATTTTTAAAATTTACTCAAAATTCGCCATGTAAAACCAAAAGCAAGAATAAAATATATAATAATGATAATGAGCTCTTCCCCCACCCCATACTTAAAATATACAGTGTCCCCACTGTATAAAATCAAATGAAAACAAGAGTAAAGAAAGGAACTCACCGAATAATGCGTCGAGGAAGGCAATACAGGGCATGTCGAGCAAACTGGATTGGTCGATATCGAGTACTGTACTCGATATCAAGTAAGCTGTCAGCGTCGAGTGGAATGCTGTAGTCGAGGAGCCTTCTGACTTGGTCGATATCGAGTTGGCCTACTCGATATCGAGTAAACCTGGGCTGCTCCTCTTGGTCGATTTCGACTTGGCCTTCGTCGATTCCGACTATCTTTCAGGGACTTTCTTTTTCCACCCTTCGCGATCCTTTTATGCTTGCCTGACCTATAAGTGTTAGATTTCACACGAAGACAAGATATTCCACATGAAGTAATAAACAAAAACAAAACAAAACCCAAAACCAAAAGTTTCAAAGTCCCAAAAAAGTTTTATATACATGCTCTAGATTTTAGAGTCGCTAGGCCGACTTCTCCGTTTGTGCTTAAGGACCCTCAATGTGGGGCTCACTTGTGCTTGGCCCTTCTCCTGGATCATCTAGATCCTGATTGTAGTATGCAAGCTCAGCTGATAGGTAGTCGCTTGCATAGTCCCCCTTTCCTTCCTTTTTCTTCTTTCCAACTCTTATTCTCCGCAGATTCTCTCGCCACGGGGCCTTACCCCCCCTTAAATTATTTATAAATTTCTTAATGAACTGAGGAGGAGTAGAATTCGTACCTGAACTTACCTTCTCGGGCCCAAAACAGAAATCTTTGGGCTTAGGGTTGGTCGATGTCGAGTTGGGCTGGTCGACATCGAGTACAGGGACCCCATACTTAGGCTCTTGGCAAGTCTGGTACTCAGCAGAGGAAGTCAATGTCGAGGAATGTTGGTCGATATCGAGGAGCACCTTGGTCGATATCGAGGACGGCTTGTCGATATCGAGTAGAGTGTTGGTGTCTTCCTCTGTTGTTCCCTTGATCCCGTGGTTGCTGATGCTCTTCACCTCCAACCATGAAATTTCCTCCTTTGCAGGGCCAAAGGAGAAATCTAAGACCTCGTCGCCTATGGTGAAGGTGAGCAATCGCTGTTTGACACTAATATTGGCATCTGCAGTAGCTAAGAATGGTCTACCAAGAATAATAGGACTAGTAGGATCTTCAGCACAGTCTATAGTAAGGAAATCAGCTGGAATAAAGAATTTACCAACCTGGACAGGGACATTCTCAACCATATCTGTAGGGATGACTACTGTATTGTTCGCCATGTATAACTTGGCATCCATAGGCTCTATAGACCCTATCTTTACTTTTCGCCAGATTGATAAGGGCATGATGCTCACACTTGCTCCTAAATCACATAAGGACTCATATTTATATTGACCAAGTCCTACAGTAATAGAAAACTTACCAGGATCGGACCTCTTTTCAGGGAAGTGGAGCATTTTGCATTCGCCAGCGATTTCTGAGAGTGATCGCTTATTGCTCAGGATCTCTTTGAGGAATTTGACATAAGCAGGCATCTCTTGCAGAGCTTCTGTAAAAGGAATAGAGACATTCAGTTCTCGAAGCATATGAACAAAACATTTAAACTTACCTGCAGTTGGATCCTTCAGTGCTTTGGAAGGGAAAGGCAATGTCTTTTTCTGCTTCGGAGCCAGAACAGACGTCGGCGGTGTTGCAGAGTCCTCGACATCGGCCAACTTCTCCTCGACATCGACCAGGGGTTGCTCGATATCGACAAGGGTTGTCGATCTCGAGTTGCTTAGTTGCGCAGTCGAGTCTGGGCTTGGATTCTCCTCCATGTCGAGTTGTGGCTTGTCGATATCGACCAGGTTTTGGTCGACATTGAGTTGCTGCTGCTCGTTGTCGAGTTGCTGTTCTGCCTTGTCCTGGTGCTTTCTGACCTCTGGCTCGCGTAATTGGTGCCCGCTCCTGAGCTTTACAGCTGCGACGTGTCCCGTCTTCCCCTTAGGATTTGGTTTTGTTTGCCCAGGGAGTTGCCCGGTCGGTCGTGGAATCTGTGCCGCGAATTGACCCATCTGGGTTTCTATGCTCTTATTCCAGATATCCAGCTCTCCAAATTTTGTATTGATGTTCTGGAACTGATTGTTGATGGTGCCTTGATTCCGGCGCATCTCATCAAGGATGAGCTATAAATCATCCTTCTTTTGGTCCCTTTCTGGATGTCCTAGAGCTCTGTATGGCGGGGGGTTCCTAGGAGGACCTTGATTCCATTGTGGTTGATAGAACCTTTGACCCCCCATATAGCGATTGGGACCCCCTGCATAAGCTACCTCTTCCTGGGTCTCTGCCATCCTGACTTGCTCTGTGTGTGGGCACTCAGTAATGGTGTGCTGCTGTGATCCGCATTCGATGCAAAGCTGGTTGACAGAGAGATACTTGACTTGCTTGAGGAGCTTGCGATTCTAGTCTCTGTAGTACTGCTCCCTGACATCTGGGTCAATCTCTTTGGAAGGCTCGTAGAGAGGCATGAATGGAGCTGGCCTGGCATAGGAGTTCTCATCATAGTTTGCAGTAGCCCCATACTTATTATCGTAGTTGGTGAGCTTGTCGAGTACACCCCATGCGTCCGCTGGTGGCATCGTCAGATACTCATATCTTGTATACTGATTGATCCTGTCCTTAGTGACTTGGTCAAGAGAATTGAAGAAGATCTCTTGAATGACATAGGGTGGCTGTCCATGAGTAGGGCAAGATCGCAGTAGCTCCTTGTATCGTTCCCATGCTTTTGCCAGCGGATCCCCAGGCTTCTGTTTGAAAGCTGTAATCTTCTAGCGGAGGAGTGCTGTCTTGGCAGGAGGGAAGAATTTGTTGAGGAAATCCTGCTCTACTTGAGCCCATGTCGTGAGGGATCGTGGTTTTAGTCCTTCTAGCCACTTCAATGCAGGACCGGCGAGAGACCAGCGGAAAGCCTTCATCTTGACATATTCCAGAGTAGTACCTTCAGCAAGAGTACGACACATGTTAGTAAAATTGGTAATATGTTCAAGAGGGCATTCATTAAATCTTCCATGAAAAGCATTATTTTTAAGTTCAATAAGGAAGTGATTGCGAATTTCATAGTTATTTTGAGGGATTAGAATGGCCGATTCAGGCACGACGAGAGTCGCGTGCATATAATCCTCTGCAGTAGTTGGGAATTGGGCAAGCTCAGCTTGTACTTGCCTCGCACGCTTAGCTTCCTGTTCCCTTCCTGCTCTCTCAGTGGCGAGAGCAGTATCTTTGGCGGCTAGTTCTCTCCTAAGCCTCTCAATCAGCTGTTCTTGTGTTTCTGCGGCCGCCATGGTTCTTTTTAGTTTAGCGTGGACGTATAGAAGGCGTTCCGATTCATCTAAGCCGTCAAACTCAGATGGTTGACCAGAACGGCTCATACACCTATGAAGTAACTCAAAGCAGACGTGAGATTTAACTACCTAAGGCGCGAATGATTGCTTCCCCGGCAACGGCGCCAATTTGTTAAGAGAGGAAATCGAGAATGCAATTAAAATACGAATAAAATAAAGCAAACCGATTGGATCCCAACAAATAAGGTTCAAGACTCTCTCCCGATGTAGCAAAAGGAAGTCAAGTTCGATCCTCGAGGAAGCTGGTCAGCGGATCCTAGGCAGCGGAGAAATCTCACGAACAGAAGTCGACCACAGTTGTCCTCGATCTCGACTAGGGTTAGTCGACAGAAGATTGGACAAGTTGAACAGCGCAGCAGCAGGCAGCTCCTGGGTTTTGGTCGATACCGAGAAGATTCTACTCGATATTGAGTAAAGGTTTCGTCAACGTCGGGTTCCTGGATTCAGACACAGAAGCAACAGCAGTCCCTTCGACCGAAGATCAGTAGCCGATATCGACTAAAATTAGTCGATATCGAGGAGGACAAAAAACTTAAAGCAAACAAAAGTAAAGAACAGGACTTGCAGGATTTCGAAATAAACTATGTGTGTGAAAACTTCCAAGATTGGGGTTTGCAACGACAATAACCAAGCATGCATAAGGCAAGAATAAAACAGATAATCATGTAACTTGCATCGAAGGATCAAACTTTTGCCTTTTCCAACAATTAGACAACTCTTTCAAGAAACCCTAATTTTATCTACCGATTTTATGTTTACTATTCAAGTTGTTAGCATGGATCTCCATTAGATGGGTAATAAACATATAACAAGTAGTAGATGCTCAATACATGATAAAAGTCGGATCTTTACCTCAAACACGCATGGCTATGGGCTCGCCCCAAACCTAGAAGTGGGTGGACTACTCGTGCCTCATTGCAATTGCAGACATTGATGTAAAAGAAATAACTTGTAATAAACTATATTCAAAGTCTTTACAATCCCGGCACTCAACCTTCGCAGAATGCCAAAACCCTAAAACCTTTGAACTCCTAAAACTCTATGTGTATTTGTATCTCTGAAATTGAATGAATAAAAACTCAGCCCACTAGGCTTTATTTATAAGGCTTAATCCTTGCTATTCAAGGAAAGCAATATCTATATCTATCTCTAAAGATAAAACTTAAGTAAAAGGAATATTTATCTTAAAAGGAATTATATCTAAACTATCTAAATATCTTCACGAGTGGATAAATCTTCTCTCCATGGATAGACCTTGATAGACTCGGATAGAACTTGATAGAACTCGGACATCTCGCAACCCAACAACCCAAGTCATGATCGGACAGGCCCAACAGTGTCACGGCCCAGGAACTTTCTACTCGATATCGAGTAATTTCTTCAATATCGAGGAAAGGTGGTCATCGATATTGGCTTCCTGGCTTGGTCGAATAGCTGCTTCCTCGGACTGGCTGGGACATGTGATCTGGGTTTACTCGATATCGACTAATGTTGTCGATATCGAGGAGCTAGGTCTGTCGACTTGCTGGCCTAACTTGCTCGAGCAACTTTTCCCCGACCCGGCTCGGACAAGTGTTGCTGGTCTTTGTCGATATCGAGTATACTACTCGATATCGAGGAGGTGCTGCTCGGTATGACTTTGTCTTCGGCTTCTCGATCAGGTGCTCTCCTCGACTCCGGGTATGACTTCAAGTGTTGTCGATATCGAGTAAACTCCTCGATATCGAGTAGGGTCCTGGAGTCGGGTTGACTTCGTCTTCAGTTCCTCGATCATGCTGTGTCCGGACTCTTTGGTCGATATCGAGGAAAGGTACTCGATATCGAGTAAGGCTCAGTTTTCGTCTTTGCTTCTTGGTTTTGTCCCGGATTGGCTCAAAATTCTGTAATATCAAACCAAAACTTATGTAAACCTCTATTTCTTGCAAATAAGCATATACTACATAAATTTGACATATTCCCATCCCGAAATATGCAAAGTGTATAGAATAAGGAGCTAAAATGTGTATTTCAACATGGCTATTTTAGTAGACATCAACCGATGCAGGCAAGTTTCATTCCCGGTTGACAAAACATTGATAACGTGGTTATCGTACAAGAAGTGCTACACTCGATGGGGTTGAGAGATCGCAGGAAGAATTGGATGATTGTTAAAATTGATCTCGAAAAGGCGTATGATCGGGTTAGGTGGGACTTCCTCAAGGAAGCTCTTGTGAGTGCTCATCTCCCTCAACGGCTAATCGAAGTTATAATTAAATGTCAGACTCTTGGAAGAAGCAAGCTACTGTGGAATGGTAGTCAAGCAGGTCACTTCGCTCCTTCAAGAGGGATTCGACAGGGCGTTCCGCTCTCTCCGTACTTGATCGTACTCTGCATGGAGTTGTTATCCCATCTGATCTCGTTTGAAGTCGATCAAGGTTGATGGAAACCGGTGGTGATCGGGGGTGTCAAGCTGTCCCACCTCTTCTTCGCAGATGACCTAATTCTATTTGGGGAAGCATCGGTTGAGTAGGGGGCTGAAATGAAGCAGATATTGGATACCTATTGCGAAAAATCAGGTGAGAGAGTTAATTATGCTAAGAGTTCCATCCTTTTCAGTCGTGATGTCACTAAGACCACAAAACAAACAGTCACATGAGTACTAGGAATCCCCATCTCGAGCGAGTTTGGGAACTACTTGGGAGTTCCAATGGCGTGTGGAAGGATGTCGAGTCAAAGATATCGCTACCTGGTCGACAAGGTCGCTTCGAGGCTTAGGGGATGGCAATCGAAGTCTCTATCCTTCGCAGGAAGAGTGACGCTAGCGAAATCCGTCTTAACAAGCCTCCCGGTGTACGTGATGCAATCCTCTTTTGTCCCAAGAAATATTTGTGATGAGATTGATAAAATTGTTAGAGGCTTCATATGGGGTAGTAGCCCCCAGCAAAGGAAGATTCATTTGTTGGCTTGGGATATTCTAAAAAAGCCAACAGATGAAGGGGGCTTAGGAATAAGGGCTATCCGAGAAACCAACCAAGCAGTCCTCTCAAAGCTATGCTGGAGGATGATCCAACAGCCGGATTCTCTTTGGAGCCGGGTTATTAGAGGCAAGTACTGCCAAGTGAGGCTCGATGTAGACATGTTTGGCGTACGGAGGGGAGCTTCCCGCAATTAGAGAGCAATCAACCATGGCGACGAGCTGCTCCTCCTAGGTATTAGAGTTGCCATTGGCAACGGAATGTCCACCCTTTTCTGGCTTCATCACTGGCTCGATGGCAATTGTTTAATCCACGTAACAACCCAGATTGTCCTGGAGGAAAGGTTGAGGGATACGGTGGGAGACCTTTGGGTTGACGGGAGTTGGAATTGGCAAACCCTGTCACCGTACCTACCGGCTGATGCTCTGCTAAGACTCCAATCGATGTAGGTCACGACAGAGAAGAGTGCTGCTGATGGTTGGTATTGGGCTCACACGGCTTCAGGGGAATTCACTTCTAAATCAGCGATGTCTGTGTTACAAGGAGAACATGACACCCCGACATTGGAAGGCTGGAAGCACGTTTGGCGCGTCCCTGCTCAGCAGTGTGCCCGAGCGTTCGTATTTCTTGCTGCACACAATTGCATACTTAGTAATCAGATACGAGTCCGGCGTCATTTGGCCAATCTTAGTGGCTGCCCTCGCTGTGGAAGGGAGGAATCTTCCCTCCATATGCTTAGAGACTGCCCGAAAATTCGAGATGCGTGGAGGAAGCTAGCAGGTTACTCTCTTGGAGCTGATTTCTTTTCAGAAGGAGAAATAGGCAAGTGGGTTCTGTCGAATGTGAAGAATGAGGATAAATGGAGCGGGACTTTCGCGTATATGATTTGGTATGTGTGGAAGTGCAGAAACCCGCTTATTTTCGACAACAAAGACCTAATCCGAGGACTGCCATCGACGGTTATCAATCAATTCAAGCCCGAGTCTTTGCTGACATCAGTCGGGAAGCAACAAAGTTACATGCCCGGAAAGGCCATGATCAGGGACAGGAAGAGGCGCTATCACAAGCCTGGAACCCACCGCCTTCGGGCTGGGTTAAACTAAACTTCGATGGAGTCTCCAAAGGCAATCCAGGGCCTGCCGGAGGAGGAGGATTGTTCCGGGACACATCCGGGAAATTGCTGTGTGCATTCACTTTCAAATGTGGAGTCTGTCGTGCTCAGACTGCAGAGGCATGGGCAGCCCTTCATGGTGTCGAAGTGGCTAGAAGGATGGGGGTGAATCGGTTGATTGTTGAAACTGATTCGACAACAATCAAGGAGCTGCTGGGGGAAGCACACACGAGACCGAGCCCTGATTGGCACCTAATCAGCAAAGCCCGGAGGATCATTAGCGAGTCTGAATGGGAAGTAAAGATCTGCAACATCCGAAGGAAGGCGAATGCGGCGGCCGACTCCTTAGCAAACTGGTCCTTGTCCCTGACCAATGCGTTTGTTGAACAAGAGTCCTTACCTTCTAGCATTTTTATTGATTCTGTTGCTGTAGCCCCTATAGAGGGTTAACTATTATCTTATTTATATAATAAAAGGCAATAGCCAACCTTATTGACCAAAAAAAAATATTTTCCTATTTAGCCTAGGGATTTAATATTAGATAGGATTTAGATAAAAGATAGATATATTTATATTTATTTTATTATTTATTTTCCTTGGCTTGCAAGGATTAGTCTACTATAAATAAAGGCCCTAGGCCTAGGATTTTATTCATTCAAGCAAAGTAGTTAAGAGAGAGAGAGAGAGAGAGAGAGAGAGAGAGAGAGAGGAGGAGGAGGAGGAGGAGGAGGAGAGAGATGATTGAATTGTTGTAAGTGTGAGTTTTTATTTAATACTACTATTAAAGTTGTTTTCTTCTAGCATGTTTTATTTATAATTTCCAACTTCTAGGGTTGGGGTGAGCCCAACGATAGATATGTGATTTGATTTATGAATTCATAATTATGTGTGTTTCTATCATCATCTACCTATATGCTTGATTCTTGGATGAGAGTTCAAGACATTCATGTTGCAAACTTGGATAGTAATTAGGGTTATTTGCGAAAGCCGACTAATCCTAATTAAGAAAAGGTAGAAACAATTAGGTTTATTTACGAAAGTCAATATGCCTAAATTGTTGGAATTAGCGAAAGTTGATTCTTTGATTTAAAGCTTGCTTTTTTTATGTGATTCGTGATTTACACATGTGTTTATTATTGTGGTAATCCCTAACCTTGGAAGTTTGTAATTTTATTTGTTCTATTTCATTATTTTCATGCTGCACAGTTACCCAACATCGACCACCACTCTCTTCTCCATCCCTCAAAATCGACCAAGTCTCAGTTGACGTCGACAACAACCTTCTACCCCTTTTTCCTCTATTCCCGAAATCCGAAACACTAAACTAAAACCGTTGACTTCTCTCCTGAGGACAAACCTGACTCCCTATATTATAGCGGAACCTTGACTATAAATTTATTTGGTCAAGAAACCCTGGTAGGGGTGTGTAGAAAAACCCGACACGGCAGACACGACATGAAAAAACACGAAACCGAAAAGACACGACACGAAAATGACACGAACCGAGAAAACACGGTTATAAACGGTTCATGTTCGGATCGCGGATTTCCCCTTGTCGGATACCGACACGAACCGTTTAATTTTTTTAATTTATAAGTATACTAAATTCAACACTAATATATATACGTACCATAGTAGAACAGTAAGAATCTCTGGCTCATTTGGTTATGGGTTAAGTATATTTCACCGCTTTGCACTTCAACTTGGGTTCGAATCCGGTTGTCCTCTTTTTTTTCTTTCCTTTTTTTTAGCGTTGTATTATATATACATCTTTTATAGAAAAAACCCCTTTTTGGGGTCGGAGAACACTGCCACCGCCAATCACTTGCGCCGAAAAACCACCCTCTTCGGAGGTCTGATATCCACCTCTTCGGAGGCTTGAAAAACACCCTCTTCGGAGGCCTAAAAACTACCTCTTCGGAGGCCTGAATAAACAACTATGGAGTGAAACCCCTCTTGAGAGTCTTTCTTGGAGGCCATGTCCACTTTGTGAACCATCCGCTTCGGTTTATTTCTTTACTGAGTTTTGGGGAAAGTCTCTTTGTGGAGCATGACTTACCTTCCGTCCTAAACCAATTCGAACAACCAAGCCTCAATCTCAGATCTAGGGTTTGTTTATCCATTATTCCTAGAATCTCGGCCCCAATCCCACCTCCGTCTGGTGTCGCTCACCATCGAAGTCTTGGTCGTTGGCGGTGAGCCGAATCAAGAACCAAAATCGATGGGTACACAAAGACCGATCGAAGACCAGGCGAAACGATATCCGTTAGCACTGAATCTCACCCTCTTTCTGCTACCGCGTTCTTCAATTGGGGGTTTTGGCCTCCTGATTCGGCCGTGAACCCTAAGCCCCAAATCCGTTAGATCTGAATCTCTTTGGGCCCTTTGCCAATCCAAATTCCCTTTGTAAGGGTGGGTTCGTGGTGGCCCGGTTGGTGCACCGTCGGCGTTGGTTTAGGGTGGCCTCGCCTGGTTGCAGCAGGTGGTCAGTCACTTTTTCCTCCGCCTGGTTGCAGCAGTGCTTGGCAACGCTCCTTCCTCCGTTGAGAAGAAGGGAGGGAAAAAAAACATCCTTGTACCGCAAGGATATAAAAAATAAAAAACTACTTGTGGCTTACGCTGCAAGCTTGAGGAAAAAAATACTGCAAGCTTGAGGAATAATTTTATTAAACTATTCTCTTGCCTTGCTGGGCAAGTGTTGGGCCCGACTGTCTTTTCTAGGCCCGTACGTGATTAGCAAATTTTATAAACCCCATATGGGCTTATAAATTAAAACCAAGTATTTGAAATCCACAAATCTCGTTCGGTTGGGATTAAAATAAATCCCGTAAAGAGTTCAAAAATCCCCATTATAATGGTAATAAATTGACCTCCCAAGACGCTCTGCGTTCTTGGGAGCTCTGCCCACAAATTTTCGGTGGATGTTTGATCTTCCCTTTTTGGCCCGTTTTTTCAGTTCTTTTGGTGATGGATCGTTGCTATGGCGTGGTGGCGATTAGTTTCGAGTTGAGTTGCAGTATCGGGCTTCCTGTATGATCGAGAGGATCGTGGTTGTGTTCGTGGTCTTCGAAGATCCCTCATCTAGGTGGGGGCAACGTTAGTGATCCGCACTTCCCCAGGTTCGCCCTTTCCGATGGTGGGTTACTGTTCTCCGCCTTCTCGGCGTCGAGACACCGTGTGAGTCGTCGCACTCTCTTTTATTCTCGGCATTCGTGGCTCGCCCTGGATCTCCCTCGACTTATTTCCTGACGGACGACTTCTTCGGGTAGTTTGAGTTTTTTCTTTCATCAATGTTAATTTGTGTTTTTAGTTTGTTGTATGTTGACGGTTTATCCGTCTGCCGATTCGTCGGCCTCTCGAGTTTTAGGTTTTCTCTGAGCTCGAATTCTCACCTAATCAATATATATATATATATATATATATATATGTAGAGGGTGGTTCATGGGTACTCATCCCTTATTGTGTAACATGAGAGCACATCTGGACCGTTGATTGAATGAAATGAAAGGCTGAGATTAATAGGCAATTTTGGCTTTTTTTAAATTAAAAAACAGTGGGACCCACGTCGTTTTTTTGCCCACTTGCTGAATGGGGGCGTGTGTGGTGCACTCTCTTCAAATTATTCGACAGTATATCTAGATTATTCAATCGTATCATCGGATTATGCAATGGTATCGACAGATTATGCGATGGTATATGATTTTTTTTTGTTAATCTTTATAAATGATTGATTATTCGGTCGTCTATGAATGATTATTCGGTGATATATAGATGATTATTCACTCATATATGAGTGATTATCGGTTGATTATTCGATGGTATCGGTCGGTTATTTGATGGTATCGATTGATTATTCGATGATATCGCTTTATTATTCGATAGTATCACTTGATTATTCGATAGTATCACTTGATCATTGCCATATTTAAATTCACCCATAAACAAATTCCACCAAATTATCCTATATACATATGAATAAAGTTATACATACAACCGAATAAATCTAAATTACAGTATCATTGAAATCTTTATATTCACCACCACCACAATCAAAATAATCGATGCATAAAGGACACAAATTCGATCAAATCAGGCCAAGCAAAACTCCATTTGAATAATCCAAAATCAATTTAAGAACAATGAATAGAAAATAGGCGTTACGTTTTTGGGAGAGAGACTTGGATTAACAAGTAGAAAATTGTCAGACAACCACCGTATTCATCGACTAATCCTAAACCTAACACATCGATCCATCGACTAATACTAAACCAAAGCCATCGATCCACCAATCAATTGACCAAAAAAAAAATCTGAACTAACCCATTGATTTACTTCATGTTCGTTGATGCTCTCCTCGCCGCCGCCGCCACAGTTGACTGCCGTCGCTGGGTGTGTGAGGACTCCTCGTCGTCGATTCGTCGCTCATCTTCGTCGCCACCATCTGAAGGTGCGATGGTGGGACGCCGCTTCTCTGCCTTCTCTCGCCTGGAAACCGCCATTGCAGACCAAATCCTCGCTCGCCCCATCGCCCAGAAATTTGATGGTCGGATTTGGGGCTGTTGGTGGCGGCTGGGTGTGGTGGGGCTCGGATCTGGACTAAGGGTGGCCGGATCTGGGCTTTTGGTTGCCGGAGGAAGGCCGGATCTTTGACTGGAGAGGTGCGACGGGGAGCGAGGAAGGAGAGCGAGATCTGGAGAGCGAGGGCTGAGGAAGGCCGGATCTGGAGTCCGATGGCTGCTGTAGCCTCGACCGCCTCTGGAACCGCCATAGCCGTCGCCACCGCCACCTTCGTCATCGCCGGAGTCGTCGCCTTCTTCACCCGCCATCGCTGTCGGACTTCTCGATACATCGCCATCGCCGTCGCCGTCGGACTTCTCGAGATCTGGAGAGCGAGGGCTGAAAGTTGCGATTGTGTGGTAGGGTTGGGAATGTGTGGGTTTACACGCGCCTATATAGGGGATGTTTTTGTGTTTTGTTTTTTATTCTTTTTAAATTAATTAATATTATTGAATAATCTCAGCCATCCAATTTCCCTAAATCAATGGATGAGATTTGTTCTCATGATACATTTTAAGGGTTGTTCTCATATGATCTATCCTCTCTCTCTCTCTCTCTCTCTCTCTCTCTCTCTCTCTCTCTCTCTCTATATATATATATATATATATATATATATATATATATATATATATATATATATATATATAGAGGGTGGTTCATGGGTACTCATCCCTTATTGTGTAACATGAGAACACATCTGGACCGTTGATTGAATGAAATGGAAGGCTGAGATTAATAGACAATTTTGGCTTTTTTTTAAATTAAAAAACAGTGGGACCCACGTCGGTTTTTTGCCCACTTGCTGAATGGGAGCGTGTGTGGTGCACTCTCTTCAAATTATTCGACAGTATATCTAGATTATTCAATCGTATCGTCTGATTATGCAATGATATCGCTAGATTATTCGATTGTAACTTTAAATTATTCAGTTGTATCGCCAAATTATTCGATCGTATCAATTGATTATGCGATGATATCGATAAACTTTTCTAAACGGTTAGCACCCTGAAAACGCCCTGAACTTTTATTCGACAGTATCGCTTGATTATTCGATGATATAGTTTGATTATTCGATTGTATTGATTAATAATTCGATGACATCTCTTTTAACTAAAAATTATTCGGTGACATTGCTTGATTATTCGATGGTAAAGCTGGATTATTCGATGGTATAACGATATTATTCGATAGTGCAACCACTCGCAAAACCAATTAACAAAACCAATTGAAAGCATCAGGAACGAAAATGTAACTCAATTGAAAGCATCAGAAACGAAACCAGATCCAATTACAAAATCTCACACATATGGCTGCAATTGAAGCCGTCCGACGCACATTTTGAACCCAGATCCAGTGAAAACTATGCCTGACAACCCGAATTGAAAGCATTAGGAATGAAACCTTACCAGCACAACTTCACCGTCGCCCAGATCCCGCCTTCACCGTCGCCACCATCCCGCCTTCACCGTCGCCCAGATCTGAGAATAGGGGAAGAAAGGCGCCGCCATCGTCGGATCCGCCTGCCGGAAAGACGAAGTCGATGCAATCGTTCCGTCGCGCCTTCACCGTCGCCCATATTTGAGAATAGGGGAAGAAAAGTGCCGCCACCGCCGGATCCGCCTTCCGGAAAGACGAATTCGATGCCATCGCCGGATTCCCGCGTTCGGGCAACCGGAAAGACGAAGGAACGATTTGTCTTCGATGGACGACTCCGCATGCAAGGCGATCCAATTGAAGCCCGAATTAGAGGTGGGATCAACAAGGAGGAGCCATAGGAGCCATCGCCGCTCCGCCACACCGCACGACGTCTCCTCTTCAAGTGGCGCCTCCTCTTCGCCGGCCTTCAACTCTTACCGCCTCCCACAGTGTTGATGTTCTGCCTACTCCGGCCTACGCCACTTCCCACTGACTGAATCGCCGGCCTACTCCGCCTCCCACTGATTTCGTTCGCCCGCCTCTGCACAAAACTCACCTACGATACCTGGGAAGATGGCGATTAAAAGAGGTGCAATCTAGGGTTTTATTCCTTCACACACGCCACGCGCTTCGCATAATGATTGGGCTTCTTTTTTCCAATTGTTTACTTAATACGTGGCACAATCTTGGCCCTTTATTTTCTCTAAATCAACGCTCATGATTTGTTCTCATGTTACTCAATAAGGCTTGTTCTCATATGATCTATACTCTCTCTCTCTCTCTCTCTCTCTCTCTCTCTATATATATATATATATATATATATATATATATATATATATATATATATATATATATATATATATATATATATATATATATGTCTTTTATCATCTTCAAAGCCCAAACCCTAACCTCACATTCTCACAATTTCAACAGCCGTCGTCGGCCAACTATTCCTTTCAGTCATCTTCTTCTCTTGCGTCCTTCCCATTCCTCTCGGGTCTCGGCTCTTCTGTTCATCTTCTTCCCCACTGTTTTCGTTTCTCACTCTCCCGGTCTCCCCTCCCTCCAGAATTTAGGGATAGCTTCTTTTAAATACCCTTGTGTTGCCAACAAGAGAGCCATCACAGAGAGTAGGTCTTTCATAAAGTCGATCTTCGGAAGAGCTCTCTCTCACATTTGTTGACCATGTTACAATTTTGCCATAGGCTAATTACGGTGCCCCCTTTGAAGATTTAGTGCCTAATTTCTCTCTCTCTCTCTCTCTCACTTTACTTGCCATTGATTTCCCACTGTTTTAGGTATGGCCTTGTTGTTTATGCAACAATTGCACAGCGCACACAACACACGACACACAGCACATGGCAAAAAAAAAAATTAAAAAATAATATTTGGTTAGTGTTGGGTACCCGGGTATCCGACACGGATCCGAATAGTTTAACTGTGTCTGGTACCCGGCTTAAAACGGTTCGTATACGGTCCGGGCATTTTGGACTAAACGGTTTTGGGTAACCGACAGGATTATTCAGTTCGTGTCGGGTACCCGGATATGCACACCCCTAGCATCTGGTCTAGTCAACATCAAGCAATTCAATCGAGGTCGAGTACTCTTCTAGGTAGGTCGATATTGAGCAGTGATCGACAAAAGGGTTGAATTTCAACCACTATTGGCTCGATTCCAGTAGCTTGCCTTTCCAACACTTAGAATTTTTCTTCAAGACTTTTGGTCGATGTCGAGCAATCCCAGTCGACATTGAGTGCTCCTCTACAGTTGTCCTCTCTTCTTGGCTTTGTTCAAAATGGCTCCAAATTCTGCAAAATGAAACCAAAACTCGTGTAGACCTCTATTTCTTGCAATTCAACATAATCTACAAAATTCTAAATATTCCCAACCCAGAATATATAAAATAGACAGAATATGAAGTGAAAATAAGCACAAAAACATGTTCAAAATCATTGACATCAATATCTCCTCCACTTGTAGCATTAATCACACTAATCTCACCATCAAGTAAACCCTCATAGAGATAGAGGACTAGATCATCCTCTGGTATGCCACATTACGGGCAATTTTCTTTGAGCTTCTTGAACCTCTCAACATACTGATCATAAAGTCTTTTTGTAAGAGATTACTCTATGATTGATAACTCCTTGAGTTTGTTGAGGTGAGTGGTAGGGAAATATTTATGGAGGAAAGCTTTCTTCAATCCTAACCAAGAAGTAATGCTCTCTGTCAGTAGGCAATAGAGCCAATCACTTACTGCATCCTTTAGAGTGAAATGAAACACTCCGAGCATAATCTGATCGCCAGTCAGGCCTTGAGGTCTCAATCTGTCGTAAACACTGGTGAACTCTACGAGATGTTTATTGGGCTCTTCTCTAGTCATTCCATGAAAAACTGGAAAAATAGTGGATCAGTTAGACTTATACTCAAATCTTGACCCTTCGGGGAGATCAGGGGCCAGGGAGCCTAATCGCAAGTGGTTGCGATGTCAGAGTTGATTATTGAGGTTATTAGGGTTTTGTAGATCTCCCCCTCCATAAGGGTTGTTGACACTCATCTCTTCGACTTCTACCTAGTTGAACTTAACTCTTCTTCTCAGCCTAGAAAGAGATCTTTCAAGTTTTGGATAAAAAAGCATAGGAGATGAATTAGTAGCACGGGTATGGACCATGTAGAGTAGTCCACACCCAAGTTAGCAATAAAAACACAAACAAAACTAAATGATCTCCCCGACAATGGTGCTAAGATTTGACGGGCGTGAAACGGTAAAATTGATCATGTCAAATAAAATATTTATAACACTAACTAGCAAACTAGTATAGTGAGCAAGCAAGGGGTCGAACCCACAGAGAGATCATGCTTTGAATGTATTCTTATGCTAACTAAACAAATAAATAACAAGATTGAGATGAATAAGGCAAAGCAATTGAAGTAAAGAATGGAATGATTGCGAATTCGTTACCAATGGGATGGAAGCGCATCACCTGCAATTCTCAGCAATGGTTGGTGTTCTTCCTTGTCCTGATTTCTTTGTTATTATAATGCAATGCAATGCAATTGATATTTAGTAATTCCGACTTTGGTTTAATTAGACTGACACCCCTTACGGAGATGTAAATCCCTTACACAATATGCAATCCTCACCTTGTTTGGATTTAAACATAAAGTAGCACAAATTCCCAAAGTCTTGGTAGTTTGGCAGTACCAACCCTCCTAAGCAACTAGTATGATGTCAAAGGTTGTCACCCCCTTAACCCTAATTCTCTTAGGAACCAATATTTAACAAAGTGTCATTACCCTACACAACTAGTTGATGCTTTCAAGGAACCATTGTCGTGTGCTTGCCACTATGGTTTAACTATTCTAACGAAATCATTAAAACCTAGCATGAATGAAAATTCTATCGAGTTGATCGATCAAGAGAGAATAAATGTAATCAACAATATGAGCACAAAGGTAATGAAATAACTATGGAATAACAAATAGAAATCAAAACCTCATAATTCAACCAATCATGTCTTCAAATCGCAGGCAAAACAACGAGTTTCGTTACTCATACTCTAAACTCTAATTGTAAAGTATTGTGTAGAACGATAGATGTCTCTCAAAAGCTCTCTAGATCCTACCTAAATAGAGTAGAAGTCAGCCCTCTAAAACCCTAGAAAGTAATATAATAATAAACTAATTAGGTTGCTTCGGATAAAATTGGCGTTTCCTGAAACTATCTGACTGGCGGGCGCCGGTGAAATAACACCGAGTACGCTTTTCTATGTTTTCGATTTCTTCTGTTGTTCTCGATTCTCTTATCCTTAGATCTTCTTATGGTTCTTCTTTGCCTCTCTTAAGCACAAAATCATCCTCTGCTAGCCATGCTTAGCCCCTCTCTAGGATCGGATTGTAAAACTACAGAATAAACACAAAATAACGTAGATTCCATACTTGAATGCCCAAATGGATAACAATGCAAATTAACTATAAAACGTGCAAGAAACATACTCTAAATGCATCTAAACTTATCTATAATGCTTATCTAAAATATGCATTATCGTTTGTTCAACGAAAAAATTCAGATTAGGAAGAGGATGGACTCCCTAATCTTAGAGGCTTTGTTGTGGACTGTCCGGAGAGGCGTCGTTGTGAACTTATTGAATTTGATGCCGAGTCGCCATTCACAACCTATGACGTTGCAAGTCGTTGTTCATCGCCTTCATCGTCTTTTGGATACTTTAGTAGATCCTTCTTGTTTTGGTGGTAGGTTGAGGCCATTGTTAGGGGGGGAGTCTTGTTGGGCCCGACAAGAAAGCCCAACATATAAGCCAGACTGGAGCACCATCCCAAAACCAATTGCCATTAGGTGGAGTAGCCCATCCACTTATATGTTAGATTCAGAATCCTTCCACTTTCGATGTGGGATTCACAAGACCCCCACGCAACGGGTTCGACTAACCCGTCATCGATATAGATGTGGAGTCCATCTCAAGTGCAACCGGCCCACCCGTCGAACCCGACTCTAATACCAGTTTGTTGGGGGAAGTCTTGTCGGGCCCGACCAGAAAGCCCAACATATAAGCCAGACTAGGGCACCATCCCAAAACCAATTGGCGTTAGGTGGAGTAGCTCATCCACTTAAATGTTAGGTTCAGAATCCTCCCACTTCTGATGTGGGATTCACAATTGTCTTAACAGCCATCTTTCTCTCGGAACTTCGGATTTGCCTCTTCTATAGGATATGCGCCTTCATTGGAGTCATCTTCCCGAAGGTCATGCTCAAGGCTGATTCAGGAGGAATCTCGGCCTTGAGTCATCTCACTCTCACCGGATCTGGCTCAACTCTTGTTCACAGGCGCTTATAGTCAACGTGCCGCTCTCTTCTTCTCTCGACTTTTGTCTCACCGGAGAACCTTGAACCTTTTCATCACCGGAGCAGCCATGGGAGAAGCTCCCAAGGTCTCTAGGCAGTGTAGAGGGCATCTTGCTAGAAACCCTAGCCCCTCTTCTCTTTGTCGCTTCTGAGTTCTCTCTATGCTACAGTGTTGAGTAGTTAAGAAATAAGCCTTTTATAAGGCACACATGAAGTTAATCAAACGTTACGTTGAGAGACAGGTTAAGCAATTGTTGCTGATGGAGAAGCTGGTGGGCTGAAGATGGGTTGCGTGTAGCTGCTGGGCTTGTCTAACCTGATGGATTACCAACCCATAACAAAAGCAACTACGAAGGCTAGATCACGCATATGAAAAAGCATATAACCTAAGTAATCTAGAGTTATAAAATCTACAATTTGTCCTCTTAAGTCTAGTTTACGAAAGAAAACATGAAGAGAAAGAAAGACTAATTGCACAGTGAAACGATGTTCGTCATTGAAGTACCTGCACTTTCTACACACGGTTTGCAATAACAAGTATGCACAACGAAGGAGATAGAAATTAAGAATTTTAGCAAGTCCTTTTCATAGCAAACTCTAGCATACAAAGCATAAACTCATCATATAATAGAAGCATAGAAGTTTATAACAAGCTAGATGTGTAACCATGAAAGCATGTCACATTTAGATTATCAAGACATAAAAGTCTCTAAGGGAATGAGTCCCTCTAGTCAATGAGAAGCATGAGAGGCAAAAATCACACATAATGCCTTTTTGAGGCCAACACCACTAGCAACTCAGAAAAACAGCAAGCATTTATACAACTAACAAATATAAAGTATAAACACACTGATTTTATACAACTGAAGGCCAAAGCAACTACTCTAACATACCTAAGAATGTAGGCATATCAAAGGCTTTAACAAAGGAAATACATGAAACCCTAGCCCCTCTTCTCTTTGCCGCTTCTGAGCTCTCTCTATGCTATAGTGTCGAATATTCAAGAAAGAAACATTTTACGGAAATTTCACAAGGTACCCCTTAGGTAAAGGTTAATTCATGGGGTCTACAACTGTATAGCATATTTCACCCGGTACCCCTTAGGTTGTTTTTTTCGTCCCGTGCCCTTATTGAGTTAAATTTAACGGAGCCGTTAGTTTCTTTTCAAAATGGAAAGAAATTTAATTGACATAGAAAAACAAATACATCCATGTATTTTACGAAGTGGAGAGGGAGACCTGGTCAGAAGAGGGCGACACACCTCGACGATGAATCGATAGTCTAGCGGCAAGGATATGGCAGTCTAGCAAAGAATCTATCGGTGCTGATTGGAGGTGATGAAGAGTTGGTCCTTCCCGATGAAGAGGTAGGTCTTCTCTCCAATTTTTCCCTTTGCAAAAGTGGGGTTCTTCAATTTTGTTGTACACTATTGCTGCTACATTAAGGGGGTGTTTGGTATCCATTACTGGTAATCAAAAAGAGGGAATGGGAATGACTGATTCCGGATTTCGCTATTTGGTATGCTAAAAGTCGGAATGGGAATGATTACCGGGAATGATTTTAGGGCTAATTTGAGATATTGATTTTTTAATTGCTCATTCCGACATAATACAAAACAACATCCCTCGGTAATGACTGTTTCCAATTTTTGATTCCGATTCCGATTCCCATTCCCATTCCGATTACTACCTTTATACCAAACGGGACCTAATTAATGGTTCTTCAATTTTGCCCCTTTAGTGAATTTGTGGGAAAATTCAGTGGTTGTGTTCATATTAGGGATTAGTTTTTCTCTGATTTTGCCCCTAAATGTTTTCCACAAAACATGTCTCAAACAGGGAGATTTAGTGGACCTTTTGTTTTCCATGAAAAGGATTTATATCTCAAACAATGCAAGTTTTGTTTTTATTATGTTCTTCCTATTCTGAACTAATTACTAGTGATGTGTTTGATTTACTCATGACAGTCATTTTGAGCAAGAAAACATGAGAGATCATTCCTCTAGGTGTCGAACAAATGACAAAAGTAGTGTGAGGGTGCTCGAAGACTGAAAATTCAACCTTGAAGACTGAAAAATATACCTTCGAGAGGGAAAAACGTGATATCATTTGTAAGGGAAAAATATGTTATTAGATTTCCTCCATTTTCTTGGTTTCTAGTTGTTGTATTGATCTTAACTTTGGTAACATTTTCAAAGTTCAAATAGCTTATGATCGTTTGGTGTTGTAATTGTTAGTTGATTTCATTATAAGGGCTTATATCTTTATTCCTCTCAATGGAATACCTTTCTATTGTAAAGAATGTAGTTCTGTGTAAATTTGAGTACTTATTCCTCTTAATGGAACACTTTTCTTTTGTAAAGAATATGTTAGAACCATACACATATATAAGCCTTACCAAACATGAATGCACTCAACAATTGAGGATAAGTAGTCAACAGATGACAAAAATAAAGAGTTACATTCAACATATGAGCATAAGTACATTACGTCTTTCAGTTCCATGCACTAAAGGGATCAAAATGGGAAAAAGGAGAACTCAATGAGCAGTCTATTGAGTGACAAAAAATAAGGGAAATCGGGCATTAGTCTGTTGAGTTCCTGCGATTGATGGGCTCGAGGACATCATGTCTTTCGGTTCCTGATTTGTGTCCTTTGTTTTCTTGTTCTTTGCTCTCCGTTCAACTCGGATACCACTTTGCTCCCTACCTCTCTTGTTGCTAGTCTACCTTTACATGTCTTCACATTATAACCATATGACTTACATCTTCCACACAACACAAGTCAATACCTCTTTCTCACAGATGCTTCAACCTCTTGTCCTCTTCTGCTTCTAGTTTGAATTCAGTAATGTACAATATATAGTACCTAACTGAATAATGATTTTGAATTTTGAAAAATGATTTTGATGTCACTTACTAATTAATTCATTCCTTACTCTTAATTTATAGTATACAATAATACAATTGATGTAAATCTCTAGCCTGATATTCACTCAATCTAAACATGAGAGCAATTTACAAGTATACACAAATAATAATTTGCAAGTTGAAACTAAGGCTGTGTTTGGCACTAGATGGAGATTATAGGGATTATGGGGATTTCAGTAGATGTTAGGAGATGGAGATTATTTTGGTAGATTAATGGGATTGTGGGGATTGAGATTATGGAGGTCGGAAATCTCGTAAAAGGTGTTTGGTTGGTATGGGATTGTGGTGTATTATAAAGTAACAAAAGGTCGGAAATGCCCCTAAAAAAAACCCTCATACCCCTCCTCCTTCCTCCCAAACCCACACTGCGAAGAATCCGAGTTCACATTCGTCGGCTCCCACACGACACCCCGACACTGGCTGGCGATATCCGAAGACGAGGATCGACAGCTGCCGACGCTCCGTGACAAGGATTGACGAAGCCCCCTCGGCCATCCGCGCACTGTGAAGTACCTCCCCTGTAGGCGGAAGAACCCTCTTCGGAGACACTCGTGCCGTTCGTCGGAGTTTCCCAGGTACGTGATTCTCTGAAACTGGAGTGTGTTGTTGAAATTAGAAGTTGAAATGGGCATATTGTTGAGTTTGATTGTTCCCCTGAAACACGAAAAATCAAAATGGAATTGGGGAGGTGTTGAATTGTTGACTGTAGTCGCCATTTTTGGGATTTTAGGTTTGCAATAGTATGTTGAATTGGGGATTTCCCCACAGCCACCTAATAGGGCACCATAGTGGTTCGGTATTTCGATTAGTTGGCTCCCGACCCGATTGAACCCTTTCAAGTTAGCTTGTTACGGTGAGAAAAGGTCGAAATTGGAGGAACCCCCAACAATCGGACATCCCTTTCGTTGTCTACTGCTGATGCTTGCATATGTTTTCATGTGTTGTTGTCGTTGGGGGAGATCAGTTGAGGACGATTAGCTAACATGTCATCCGGTAGCAAGCCCCCTGTTCCTGACAAGGGAAAAAAACAAAAGGGCTTGAAAGAAACACCTTTTCAGTGGACTCCGACGCTAATGAAATAGTACTTGGAACTGCTTATTGGGTATCAGCGTAAATATGGCCGCGATCAGGGGTTCAGTTGGGTGGTTTTAACGACACAGTTCGAGGAGCAGACAAGCCAGAAGTGTGGAAGCAACACCCTTAAGAACAAGCACGCGACCATGAAGGAGAGGTGGAAGGCTTGGAAAGAGTTGATGCACGGCGAGACCGGATTGGGGTGGGACTACAAAAAAGGGTGCATAAAGGCCACCGATGAGTGGTGGGAGCGGAAATGTCAGGTACGCTATCAATTGTATCATTTGTGTGTTGTAGATGACTGTTTGTTGAAGTTATTAGGAATAGAAAGTTGGATATGTATTTGATTTGCTGTTGTGAAATCTGTATTATTGTTGTTTGAGCTTATGTTTTGAGGTGCTTGTTCACAATAAACATGATTATATGAATCTTTGTGGGTGATTGGTGTACTTTTATGTGTTCAAAAACATATGTGGATTCAATGTATGTTGGTTCAATTTTATTCAAAACACGCACTTTCCCCCTCATTTCTGACAGATTGTAGAAACATAGTGGTTGAATTGATACCTGATACACTTGATCTACACTTGAGCTACATGTTTAGAAGTTAAAGACGCTTTTCGCATACTCTAACGCTTCTTCGCTTGGACTGATTTTGTAGGAGAAGGCAGATTTTGGCAAACTGAAGAACAAGTGCATTCCTCCGGACATTGTAGATGTCTGGGACCAGATTTACGGAGGCACCGTGGCCACTGGCAAGCACTGCGTGTCTCCTAGTATGGACCCCGTCGACAGCCCTGTGCCGATGTCCTGTACGCCTGACGACGTAGGTGTCGATCACCGCCCCCAAGCGACTCATGCGGATGTTAACCTGGGGGATGATGTGGAAGATGTTGATCATTTCGACCTCCGTAACTTTCCGGAACTAGTCCGAGATGGCACGCAGTCATCTACTGTCAGTCCCGTGGAGGTACCCCCCACTGTCCCCCCTGGATGTAGCACCTTCCCCACTCGGTCTGGGAAGCGTCCGGCTAGCTCCTCTGCGACACCGTCGGGTAGGAAACGAAGTGCGCGGAAGTCATCTGGGTCAGTTGCGTTCGATAGGCGGATGGATTATGTTGAGGAAACAGGTAAGGCTATTCTCCACTACGTGCGTGCTGAAGACGATTTGTCCCGAACTGAAGCAAACCGGGAAGTGGAGGTGGTGAAGGTACTGGACCAGCTTGTGGCAGATGGAATGATAGAAGATGAGGGGCCGTTGTTGTGCTTCGCAATTGAATTCCTCACCGCCCCCGAGAAACAAAGGATGTTCCTAGCGCTTAGTAGGAGCAACGCTGTGAGGCTAGTGTGGCTGAAGTCGCGTTTCCGCCAGAGCGGCGGTGACGTGTGGGTCAGGTTGAGGTTATCCTTGCACAACTGGAGTTCCCTTCACTTGCGTTTTAAGTTGCGTTATTGGGTTGGTTTGGAACTTATGTTTGGAGACTTATGGTAGTGAGGTTTTAGACATCATTCGAGAAATGTGGTTTTAGACATCATTTTCGGCACCTGTTGTAGGAGCTGGGCTTGGGTACTTATGTGTGAATGCATTTGTGAAACCTCATTTCTATGCGCTATCTATCGAGATGTCAATGTTTTTCGTAGACTATTTGCATGCTTCTATCATTCTTTCAACCAGATTGCATACTTACTTAAATTTGTAAATGTGATCAGCGTCGTACCTTCTACTGTCACTTGTACGTGGAATGGATGCCTTGGCAGTTCGACGGCAGAGGAAGCGGAGGCA